>OX438907.1:1382064-2756628 GCA_949316265.1 Diarsia mendica | reverse complement strand
ATTGGTGAAGAACACTTCTATAAGTCTCTTCATCTCAGCAGCTCGCTCTACCTCACACACATCACTTGTCACTTTCTCCAGTCGAGGTATCAACTTCTCTAATCGTTGTAACACCTCATTCTGTTCCACCAAGCCATTGGTGAAGAACACTTCTATAAGTCTCTTCATCTCAGCAGCTCGCTCTACCTCACACACATCACTTGTCACTTTCTCCAGTCGAGGTATCAACTTCTCTAATCGTTGTAACACCTCATTCTGTTCCACCAAGCCATTGGTGAAGAACACTTCTATAAGTCTCTTCATCTCAGCAGCTCGCTCTACCTCACACACATCACTTGTCACCTTCTCCAGTCGAGGTATCAACTTCTCTATTCGTTGTAACACCTCATTCTGTTCCACCAAGCCATTGGTGAAGAACACGTCTATAAGTCTCTTCTTCAAAGCCTCGTACTTTCCAGTTTCTGGCGGATTCTCTAGAAGATCAAGTATAGCTGTGATAGCTTCATTATCTTTTAACTTCGTCACAGCGATGTCAAACTTGTATCTATCATCACCATCTTGATTTTGAAGGCGCATGCAAGCTTCGAACTTGTAGAACCATTCTCGAGGGTGAGACAGACAGAAGTCAGGTATTCTATCGGTCATCCCTGTACATATTATTAAATCTTCGTTTGAGTGTTTTGTTTCCGACGTAGCCGATGTTTCTTCGCTGATTTTCTTTCCTGGTGCTTCCATGGCAACTTGTTTTTTTGGAGAAGAATTTAGAACGTTTGTAATTTTGTATCGATTTTGCACTGGTAATTATTGCCTTTTTAAGCAAGAGACGTGGAGTGTGGAGTTGCGGACAGCAGGCCGTTCGTTATACTATCTACAATCGCGTATTGTCCCACTCCCAACGTGTCTCGGTATCGTAATAAATTCTAAATAGGAAACTTAATGACGTTGAAATTATAAAGGCTGCTACACACTAACAGGCGGTACGCCTTTCCTGGTAGCCATCTAACCGCACGTTACATCTGAAGATAACGGAACGGCAGAAATCCGCTGTCCTTTTTATACACATGCTGCCGTACTCAGAGATATTTAATGATTACTTAAGCCGTCACTTAGTAAAGATTTGACATACAAAACCTTCACTAAAGTGTCAAAATCTTTACTAAGTGCTGGCTTAAGTAATCATTAAATATCTCTGAGTACGGCAGTTAGATAGATTGTTATGGTACTCGGCTGATGTATATCCGAATAACTTTTAAATCATGATCTTGACCGGATCTATAACGAAAACATTCTTAAAAACAATATTTTAAATATAAGTGTGACGTCATTTTTTTTTTGTCTTCTTAACCCTTTTATAAAATATTAGATTTAGAAAGATGTCACTTAGTAAACCTTGCTTTGCCAGCCAAACTAAACGTGTATGCAAGATTTCGTCTTAAGCAGTTGGGAATAACTGTTTTGAAATTCAACTGCAACAATCATACAGAAATTGCAAGTGATAGATAGAATTCTAGTACTTATTTATAAAGATTTGTTTGGTCGACTCCCGTTTGAACTTTATCTCTAATGATATTACGCTGAATTAAACAACAATGTTTCTTTCGGACGTTTACAAAGTAAAAAAATTAAATAAGTAAGAAAGAAAAACTATTTATTGGTCTCATACAGGACAAAACAAATTGATTAAAAAAAAGTAAAAATAAGCCATTACATTAAATTAAAATTAGTCCCGTACGAGGGTTGAAGAGGGGTTGGTGTCCCCAAGTAGCATGTGCAGACTTTCCTCAAAATATCCGGCTTATGGACTTTTAAATTCCGATGTAAGTAACTTCAGCGGACAACAATCGAAAGTTTGAAACTAGTCTGAGTGGACCTTTATTTGGCACACAGCGGTTTATCTTCTCGGCATCAAGTTACAAAGTTTTACGATGAGCCCTACTGAGAATTTGACAGGATGCTGACTGCCATAATGTTTGTGTAAAGTAATCTTTGCATTCCACATAACATCACGCCTGTAATCCCCGAAGGGTTAGGCAGAGTTGTACCCTAGTTTAGTTTAACGGGGCTTTTATCCGCACTTAACCTCTTGACTGGGCCATTGTGCGTGATGTTTTCAGAATACCTACTCCAACCAACATAGGTCGTCCCAGAATTGCAGCAGCCTTCTCAGACTGCTGCAGGCTTCCGGGAGAGTTAATGGGGATCGTAGAGTTTGTGCCCGGTGACCTGCCACGCTCCTGCACTCTAGGAGTACGTGCCGTGGCGTTTCTTCCGCCTCCATGCATCCTCTGCACAGTGGGCTGTCTGTTACACCTATGTTATGTAGATGTTTGTTTAGGGAACAGTGACCCGTTAAAATTCCTATGATTTTACGGAGTTTGTCCCTTTTAAGTTTGATGAGATTAGTGTTGCCCAAATGCAAGACCAAGACGAGACTTAGCGAGTCTTAGTCTTGCGTCAATACACCTGGTCTTGGTATTGGTATTGCGCTCTCAGTCTTGGTCTTGGTCTTGCAGCAAGAGTCTCGAAAGTCTTGCAAATACCTATTAGCCTATTGCTATTTACTAAACACGTTTAGTTTAGATCTTAGAACAACGTAACAGAGTAGGTACTTTACATGGATAGTTTAAATTGACATAGGCAGTAAACCACCAAATTAATCGATGAAAATCGATCGAATGTCGTACGCGCAACACGCATGCGTCATCACTGCAATGGATTGATATTACAGTTACTGCAATTTGGATTACCTACGTCGCTATGGTGCAGCTTTATGCTACGGCTGACTATCCCGGGCCAGTGCCTTGGCCAGGGCCACAAAGAAGCCCGGACCTAACTCCGTTAGACTTTTACTTGTGGTGGTCTGAGCTCAAGCGCCTGGTGTATCGTAAGGAACACAAAAGTCGCGACGCGTTTAATAACTGCGATAGTGGACGCTTTCAATATCGTACGTAGTGAGTGACAGATACACCATATTAAAATTAAAAGACAATCGATTAAAACGTGCGCGATTGTGTTTACAACGCAGTGGCTTAAACTTCGAACAATTACTCCGTTACTGGGAAGAGTAAGTACCTAGACTTATGACGATACGGTTTTGATACTGGGGAACCTCTATAGAAAACGTGATTGAAACCAAATACCTACTTAATTCAATTCAATTAAATTTAAAAAAGTACACTTGGGAGCAAATAAATCGAGCCACTTCCTTTTTCACGCATTATGGTAATTATTTTTGGTATTATGGAACGCATCGATTCGAAACATATATCGCCTAAAAGGGTATTTAATAACCTTTACAATGAGGGTAGTTAGTTGTCAAAATTTCATTTTTATTAAAGTTTAAAGGGTAGAATAAAATTATCGCATTTAATTTGCTTATGACATTTTTATTGTACTCTGTTAAGAAAAGATTAAATTTGAGGTTTTTGTTAATCATACCCATATTACTTGTTATTGTTGTCTTTATCTGTGTCTGTGTAATCAAAATAACCTGATAAAATGGATACTACGCCGACGGAAGCTGCCCAAGTTGTAGCTTTACTTGAGGTTGGACACGGACAACGTGAAGTGGCACGCAGACTTCATTTGAGTCGTTCAAAGGTACAGCGGGTATACCGCAGGTATCTGGAGACTGGTGCTTTTGTTCGGCGACCTGGAACTGGCCGACCACGGGCAACAACAGAACGTGACGACCGCTTTATTGCAACCAATTCGTTGCGCGACCGTGGACTTAATACTGTTCAGCTACAGCAAGCGTTACGTGACGTTCGAGGAGTCTCAATCAGTAGGTGGACAGTGAGACGAAGACTAAAAGAACGAAATTTAACATCACACAAACCAGCAACTGGCCCAAAATTGACTGTAGCTCATCGCCGATCTCGCTTGGAGTTTGCTCGAGAACACATTAATCCCACTAAAAACAAAACTTGTAAAAAAAAGCCAAGTCGTACAACTGTTTTCTTCTACCGTAAAAAGTAGTGAGATCCTTGTAATACCAAGTCAATTTATTTATTCAGTCTAATTAAAGATTGACTTGGCCATCGCATCGCATTCGCCAATGATAAACAGGCCATTCTTATGGCTATTCGCCATTGCATTGGCCAATATGTAACGGGGGGGTAATACCAGTTATTAAGAATATTTTTTTTGCAATAATTTTGTTTTTTATTGTTTTTATGGACTGTTTTAGCCCTACTAAATTTTCTATCAAAATTACCATTTTTCTTGCAGAGCCAATAATTTATCATTCAATAAGGTTATTATTCAATAATTTACCCTCATTGTAAAGGTTATTAACTAAACTTTTAGGCGATATATAGTTCGAATTGATACGTTCCATATTACCAAAAATATTTACCATTTTACGTGAAAAAAGGTAGTGGCTCGATTTATTTGCTCCCAAGTGTATTATAAACTCTTTTGCAAACAAACGGGCACTTCATATTTTTTTCTCTACTTCAATGAAGAAGGACAAGTAAGAGGTTTTATTAATTTGACGATGTATTGGCATGTTATTTGAAGAATCCTGGCATGATTCTGTACGTTCCAAATTTAAATTTTGAAATTAACAAAAGGAAAATAATGATTATTGTAGATTAATGTAAAATTGCTTTACTAATGGCGCGAATAGGGTTGTTGACTAATTTTTGGAATGGCTTTTATTTTATAGATAGACCCTTTAAATACACAAACAAAATATTAATTGAAAAATTATGACATTATTTTAATAAGAAAAAACGTAAATAAAAATAGTTTTAAAAGTTCCGGCTAAAACGCTCTAAACTGTCAAATGGCTGTGATGACGTCACGGGCCGTTTTGAAAACTTTACGATCTGTCACATTGCACTGATCTTGATTCAGTTCTTAGGAATATACTTTTAAAAACACTAAAATGAATACGACGATTTACAATAAATGTTGTACAGTGCCGATGTGCAAAAGTACGTCAATCAGTACGCCACAAAAACTTTTCATAAGCGTTCCAAAAAGGACAGAAATAAGGAGAAAATGGTTAAAAATGGCTAGAAGACATTCATCATCATTGTCAACAACAAGTACCAGTTATTTTTGTGAAGATCACTTCGATGTGAGTTCGAAATAAACTATAAACATCAAAATTAAATCAATGTATTTGAGTTTCTTCCAAAATTGTCGTTTATTACTTGTTTGTTAATGTTATTGTTTGTTTCAAACATACTAAAAATTTGCACTTAACATAACTTTTTATTTTGTTGATGATAGAGGACAAGTTTAAAGTTCTAAAAATGTATATAAAATGAGTAAGTTAGTAAGTCTCTTTCATTCATATAAATATATCACTTTAAAAATACTTACAAAGATTACTATTTACAACTTAAACCAACTTAACTATGTAGGTGGCAAAAAACGGAACTAAAATAAATGTATCAAGTTTGACGTATAGATGTAATTTTGCTTGACAAGTAGCGCCACTTTATACTTCACAATTAAGTGGGTCATACTGTACTTCGAAACTCCGACGCACAAAAATTCGTGTTTGTAGCAAAGAACCATCAAAGAATCAATTTTCGGTAAGTTAGAAGGTTAGAACCCATTTCCTTTCTTAAATCCCGTCTGCATTGTGATAAATATCGTAGGTATAAAGTAATTTTAATAAGTTATTGAAGAAAATCGTTCACCGCTGATAATTTTGCCTTCGATATGACAGATAAATCAGCTAGTCTCGAGGCTCGTGACGTCATCGCGCTCTGATTGGTGTTCGCAGTCACGTGATAATGGGTATGAAATAACGCAATTTAAAACCATTTTATTTAATTAAAGACAAAAAATTAGTTTCGTAAATTATTAATTTAGGATTCTAAAAACTATCATTGATTTTTAAAACATAAATTTATATGAATTCGTAACATGTGTCAACAACCCTATTGCTGAAACGATTTTATTACTGATTACTAAAATTTTAAAACTTTTTGGATATTTTCTGCAAATTAAACAATTTTATCTTTCTTTTTACATTAAATACCACTTTTTGACATGAGTGATAAAGCGATAAGGGCCGGTAAAATTATAGCCCTACTTGAAGAAGGTTGTTCGCAAACTTACGTGTCTCAGCGGCTAAATGTGAGTCGTTCAACTGTCTAGAGGACTTGGCAACGGTATCAAGAGACCGGTTCGGTCAAAAGAAGACCCGGTTCGGGAAGAAAACGACGCACAGAACCAAGAGATGACCGCTTTTTGGTGAGTCAGGCCTTGCGAAATCGTAAGGCGTCAAGTGTGGACCTGAAGAAGAGCCTTGAAGAAGTAAGAGGAGTAGAAGTTAGCTTGTGGACCGTCAGGAGGAGGCTTTTGGCTGCCAGTATCAGGAGTAACCGCCCGGCTCGGGGACCTAAATTACTCCGTGAGCACCGTGTTGCTCGACTTCAGTTTGCTCGAAACTGTGCTTCATGGACTCTGGAGGACTGGAATAAAGTATTGTTTTCTGATGAAGCTAGAATCTCTTTGTGTGGAGAGGACCGACGCCGGCGAGTGCTACGAAGACCACGGGAACGCTATGCGGAAGTGTGTTTCGAAGAAATCACTCCTTATGGCGGAGGCTCCGTTATGTTTTGGGCAGCAATTAATTCGACGGGGCGTACGGAGTTAGTTCTCATAGAAAATGGAACATTAAATGCACACCGGTACATAATGGAAGTCCTAATTCCATATGCACAACCCGCATTGACTGCACTTGGGGAAGATTCCATTTTTATGGACGACAATGCTCGCCCGCACCGTTCTGGCGACGTGGAAGCGTACATGCAAGAAGTTGGGATCCGTCGTTTAGATTGGCCAGCTCGAAGTCCTGACCTCAATCCAATTGAGCATGTCTGGGATGTTCTAAAGAGACGGGTAAGATCAGTGCAACATGCTCCACAAAACATCAGGGAGCTAAAAAGAGTCATTGCAGAAGAGTGGGAACGTATTCCTCAAAACGTCATTAAAAACATCGTGGAAAGCATGCCCAGTAGGATTCAAGCTGTGATTTTGGCAAGAGGAGGTCACACTCGTCACCTATTAGGTTATTACATTTGTAACTTTATTTAATTGAACAAAGTAAAAAAATTTTCTTGTCTTTATTGCCGACCACTTCTTATTGTTTGGCCGTGTACATCGGTTTTAAAGAATTCATAGATTTTTTTTTTAATTGCCACAGTTCACTTCACGCGTATTAATTTACACGATTATAAGTATACAGACTACGTCAAACAATTAAATTTCATTGGATTAACTCAAATCGACCTTATAACGTAAATTTCCTAAGGTGCCCGTTTTTTTTGCAAAGGAGTGTAAACATTAAGTACCTAGTTCCATTATTTTCAGATACTTTTAAAATGGAACTAATGATAAAAAATTCAACATTAGTTCCATTATTTTCAGATTCGTTCATAATGGAACTAATGATAACAAATTCAACATTAGTTCCATTATTTTCAGAATCGTTCATAATGGAACTAATGATAAAAAAATCAACACTAGTTCCACTATTTTCAGTTTAAAAAAAAATGGAACTAGTGATAAAAAAAAACATTCAGTAGTTCCATCATGGAACTGTCAATGGTACTAGTGACAACGAACCATTTATTCAGAGTTCAGACATACAAATATCCATACAGTATTACTTACACAAATTCGCCAAAACATAAAAAGAAAATAATAATGCCCAAATCTCAGTTTGACTAAACTGCGAGACGCAAGAGTCTTGCAGGCTAAGTCTTGTTCTTGCTCAAATCTTGCAGGGGTCAGTCTTGGTCTTGCTACAATATGTCGGTCTTAGTCTTGCGAAAATGCAAGAACAAGACCAAGACTGCAAGACCAAGACCGATTTTAGGCAACACTAGATGAGATTGCGAGTAAACTTAATTGATGCCTCCGTTCTCAAATGGTTAAGGAAAAGGTGCTAAGACTGACCACATATTGATTATTATGTGGTCGACTTTATCTTTAGATAAATAATTAAAACTTAATAATTACCTCCACACCGCATTAGTCACATTGATAGTTAAACTTAGTTTGCAAGTTAGTTTTTTTTAAATCTATCTTCTATCTATATAAATAATAATAATAATAATATTCCACAACTATCACACAACGCCATCTAGTCCCAAGCTAAGCAGAGCTTGTATTATGGGTACTAGACAACTGATAAACATACTTATATATTTCTAAATACATACATATTATAGATAAATTACACCCAGACACAGAACAAATGATCGTGCTCATCACACAAACATTTGTCCTGGGTGGGAATCGAACCCACGACCTCCGGCATAGCAGTTAGGGTCACTAACCACTAGACCAACAGGCCAGTCAATAAAACAAATAATATAACAAATAAAACTAGTATTTGCGTGGCTGCGCTCGCTGCGCGCAGCTCGCGGGTCTGCCTACCTACACCTACCTACACCTACCTACTACCTACCTACAACTACCTACACCTACCTACACCTACCTACACCTACCTACACCTACCTACACCTACCTACACCTACCTACCTACACCTACCTACTACCTACCTACTACCTACCTACTACCTCCTACTACCACTAAAAAAACATTAACCTAAAGTTTGCTTGTCGTCGCCCCTGAGTTACGCTTCACCCACTCAGGACCTACCTACCACCGGAAAGCTATCGTCACATTATCCCTACGCTACGGGGGTCGCCGGCTCGCTTCGCTCGCCCGCTCGCCCCTTCGCTTTACCGCTGTACCACCACCGGACAGGTTTCGACGCCTACTATAATATTTGTTCAAACACCTAATGGCTATCTCTAACCGTTATGAAGTTACAGCCCTTTTAATTTTAGGGGAGGTTGGGGAGGGGAGGGTATACAAATTTCAACGCCCCTCAATAGTTTTATGTAAGAAAAAAAAAAAAAGTTGAAAAAAAGGGGGGGGTTGAAGGGGGGGTGAGGGGGGGAGTCTCGAAAAATGATTACGATTAACGCAAAGGCCCCTCTAAATGAATCTGAAAAAAAAATCGTTCCAAGTCTCTTAACTTTCGAGATTCGCCTAAAGGGGGGGAGAAGGGGGGCAAGGGGGGCCACTTTGAAAAATGATTTTTACTTAACCGAGCCTCCTCTATACGAATCCCTAAAAAAAAACACTTCAAGTCTCTTTGTTTCCGAGATACGATAGGGAGGGGGGAGAAGGGGGGGTTTGGGACTGTTCCCATACTCACGAGAGTAACTTGTGTACGAATCTGTCAAAATATACCCACCTCCCCATCCACCATCTGGGAGATCAATTCTGTCAATAAGTGAGTCAGTCAGTGGTAGTTTAGCTTTATATAGTATAACTAGTATTTGCGTGGGTGCGCGAGCTGCGCGCAGCTCGCGTGGTGTGAAGGGGGGAGAGGGGGCGCTTTGAAAAATGATTTCGACTAACGCATTGCACCTCTCAATGAATCTGAAAAAAAAAAAAAAACATGCACCTACCTACACCTACCTACTACCTACCTTCACCTACCTACACCTACCTACTACCTACCTACACCTACCTACTACCTACCTACACCTACCTACTACCTACCTACACCTACCTACTACCTACCTACACCTACCTACCTACACATACCTACTACCTCCTACTACCACTAAAAGAACATTACCCTAAAGTTTGCTTGTCGTCGCCCCTGAGTTACGCTTCACCCACTCAACCTTCGTTACGCTAAGGAGGTCGCCGGCTCGCTTCGCTCGCCACCTCCCCCCTTCGCTCCACTCGGTCTCGCAGGTTCGCTCCACTCAGGACCTACCTACCACCGGAAAGCTATCATGACATTATCCCTACGCTACGGGGGTCGCCGGCTCGCTTCGCTCGCCCGCTCTTCCCTTCGCTTTACCGCTGTACCACCACCGGACAGATTTCGACGCCTACTATAATATTTGTTCAAACACCTAATGGCTTTCTCTAACCGTTATCAAGTTACAACCCTTTTAAATTTAGGGGAGGTTGGGGAGGGGAGGGTATACAAATTTCAACGCCCCTCAATAGTTTTATATAAGAAAAAAAAAAAAAAAAGTTGAAAAAAAAGGGGGGGTGAAGGGGGGGGGGGGTGAGGGGGGAGTCTTGAAAAATGATTTCGATTAACGAAAAGGCCCCTCTAAATGAATCTGAAAAAAAAATCGTTCCAAGTCTCTTAACTTTCGAGATTTGCCTAAAGGGGGGGAGAAGGGGGGCAAGGGGGGCCACTTAAAAAAATGATTTTTACTTTACCGAGCCTCCTCTATACGAATCCCTAAAAAAAAACACTTCAAGTCTCTTTGTTTCCGAGATACGATAGGGAGGGGGGAAAAGGGGGGGTTTCGGACTTTTCCCATACTCACGAGAGTGACTTGTTTACGAATCTGTCAAAATATACCCACCTCCCCATCCACCATCTGGGAGATCAATTCTGTCAATAAGTGAGTCAGTGGTAATTAAGCTTTAAATAATATGACTAGTATTTGCGTGGGTGCGCGAGCTGCGCGCAGCTCGCGAGGCGTGAAGAGGGGGAGAGGGGTAGCTTTCAAAAATGATTTCGACTAACGCATTGCCCCTTTCAATGAAGCTTAAAAAAATGTTCCAAGTCTCTTAACTTTCGAGATCCGCCTAAAGGGGGGGACCTACCTACTACTACCTACCTACACCTACCTACCTACCTACACCTACCTACACCTACCTACACCTACCTACACCTACCTACACCTACCTACACCTACCTACACCTACCTACACCTACCTACACCTACCTACACCTACCTACACCTACCTACACCTACCTACACCTACCTACACCTACCTACACCTACCTACACCTACCTACACCTACCTACACCTACCTACACCTACCTACACCTACCTACACCTACCTACACCTACCTACACCTACCTACACCTACCTACACCTACCTACACCTACCTACACCTACCTACACCTACCTACACCTACCTACACCTACCTACACCTACCTACACCTACCTACACCTACCTACACCTACCTACACCTACCTACACCTACCTACACCTACCTACACCTACCTACACCTACCTACACCTACCTACACCTACCTACACCTACCTACACCTACCTACACCTACCTACACCTACCTACACCTACCTACACCTACCTACACCTACCTACACCTACCTACACCTACCTACACCTACCTACACCTACCTACACCTACCTACACCTACCTACACCTACCTACACCTACCTACACCTACCTACACCTACCTACACCTACCTACACCTACCTACACCTACCTACACCTACCTACACCTACCTACACCTACCTACACCTACCTACACCTACCTACACCTACCTACACCTACCTACACCTACCTACACCTACCTACACCTACCTACACCTACCTACACCTACCTACACCTACCTACACCTACCTACACCTACCTACACCTACCTACACCTACCTACACCTACCTACACCTACCTACACCTACCTACACCTACCTACACCTACCTATCACCTACCTACCACCTACCTACTATCTCCTACTACCACTAAAAGGACATTACCCTAAAGTTTGCTTGTCGTCGCCCCTGAGTTACGCTTCACCCACTCAACCTTCGTTACGCTAAGGAGGTCGCCGGCTCGCTTCGCTCGCCACCTCCCCCCTTCGCTTCACTTGGTCTCGCAGGTTCGCTCCACTCAGGACCTACCTACCACCGGAAAGCTATCATGACTTTATCCCTACGCTACGGGGGTCGCCGGCTCGCTACGCTCGCCCGCTCCCCCCTTCGCTTTACCGCTGCAGGCTATCTCTAACCGTTATGAAGTTACAGCCCTTTTAATTTTAGGGGAGGTTGGGGAGGGGAGGGTATACAAATTTCAACGCCCCTCAATAGTTTTATGTAAGAAAAAAAAAAAAAAAAAAAAAGGTGGAAAGGGGGGGGGGGGGTTGAAGGGAGGGTGAGGGGGGAGTCTCGAAAAATGATTTCGATTAACGCAAAGGCCCCTCTAAATGAATCTGAAAAAAAAAAACGTTCCAAGTCTCTTAACTTTCGAGATTCGCCTAAAGGGGGGGAGAAGGGGGAAAAGGGGGGCCACTTTGAAAAATGATTTTTACTTTACCGAGCCTCCTCTATACGAATCCGTAAAAAAAAAAAAATACGGGTCTTTTAGTTTCCGAGATACGATAGGGAGGGGGGAGAAAGGGGGGGAAAAGGGGGGGTTTCGGACTTTTCCCATACTCACCAGAGTTACTTGTTTACGAATCTGTCAAAATATACCCACCTCCCCATCCACCATCTGGGAGAACAATTCTGTCAGTCAGTCAGTCAGTGAGTGAGTGGTAGTTTAGCTTTATATAGTATAATATAAAGTTTAGCTTTATATAGTATAATAACTAGTATTTGCTTGGCTGCGCGAGCTGCGCGCAGTTCGCGGGTCTGCCTACCTACACCTACACCTACCTACTACCTACCTACACCTACCTACTACCTACCTACCTACACCTACCTACACCTACCTACACCTACCTACACCTACCTACACCTACCTACACCTACCTACACCTACCTACACCTACCTACACCTACCTACACCTACCTACACCTACCTACACCTACCTACACCTACCTACACCTACCTACACCTATCTACACCTACCTACACCTACCTACACCTATCTACACCTACCTACACCTATCTACACCTACCTACACCTACCTACACCTACCTACACCTACCTACACCTACCTACACCTACCTACACCTACCTAAACATACCTACTACCTACCACCTACCACCTACCTACCTACTACCTCCTACTACCACTAAAAGAACATTACCCTAAAGTTTGCTTGTCGTCGCCCCTGAGTTACGCTTCACCCACTCAACCTTCGTTACGCTAAGGAGGTCGCCGGCTCGCTTCGCTCGCCACCTCCCCCCTTCGCTCCACTCGGTCTCGCAGGTTCGCTCCACTCAGGACCTACCTACCACCGGAAAGCTATCATGACATTGGCCCTACGCTACGGGGGTCGCCGGCTCGCTTCGCTCGCCCGCTCCCTTCGCTTTACCAGTAGCACCATTTTACTTCCCCGAGCCTTCTCTATACGAATCCGTAAACAAAACAGAACACGAGTTTAAAAAAAAGGGGTGAAGAGTGGGGGGGGGGGTGAAAGGGGGGAGAGGGGGGAGATATGAAAAATGATTTCAACTAACTCTATGCCCCTCTCAATGAATCTGAAAAAAAAAATGTTCCAAGTCTCTTAACTTCTGAGATCCGAAAGGGGGGGGATGGAGGGGGGCAAGGGGGTCAAATTTTCAAAATGGTTTTTACTTCCTCAAGCCTCCTCTATACGAATCCCTAAAAAAAAACCACGTAATTCTCTTTATTTCTGAGATCCGCCTAAAGGGGGGGAGAAGGGGGGCAAGGGGGGCCACTTTGAAAAATGATTTTTACTTTACCGAGCCTCCTCTATACGAATCCGTAAAAAAAAAATACGGGTCTCGTAGTTTCCGAGATACGATAGGGAGGGGGGGGAGGGGGGGGCAAAAAGGGGGGGTTTGGGACTTTTCCCATACTCACCAGAGTTACTTGTTTACGAATCTGTCAAAATATACCCACCTCCCCATCCACCATCTGGGAGAACAATTCTGTCAGTGAGTGAGTGAGTCAGTGGTAATTAAGCTTTATATAGTATAATAAAAATTAAGCTTTATATAGTACTAGCTGACCCGGCAAACGTTGTTTTGCCATATAAAAAAAAAATAGGGGGATGAAAAATAGATGTTGGCCGATTCTCATAGATACCGGATAAGCACAAAAAATTTCATCAAAATCGGTCAAGCCGTTTCGGAGGAGTATGGCAACGAAAACTGTGACACGAGAATTTTATATATTAGACTGTGACACGAGAATTTTATATATTAGATAAAGAGAAGTCCTGACTGACTGACTCATCAACGCCCAGCCCAAACCCTTGGACCTAGAAAGCTGAAATTTTGCACAGGGGTTCCCTTTATAATGTAGACAAGGAATAAGGAAGGATTTTTTCGAATTTCAACCCCTAAGGGAGTTAATAAACATAATAGGGGATGAAAGTTTGTATGGAAAATCGTCATTTTCACGCGGGCGAAGCCGCTGGCAAAAGCTAGTATTTAATAAGTATTGTCAACAAACTAAGAATTCTATCATTATAAATAGATACTACTAGCTGTTGCCCGCGACTTCGTTCGCGTGGAAATTTTGACGTGTATGTATGTGTGGAATTGCCTCTGGATGTACTAGACTACTGGCCCGTGTTGAAAAAATTATGGGTCATGTGAACCACCAGGTGACCTATCTAGAACGATATAGGAGCATAAAATAATAAGATTCAGCACTATGCCGTCACTTGTAAGCTGTCCAACCGAGTGCAGGTGAGAATTCAAAAGTACAGGTAGACTGGGTACATTTTGGTCATATATTTTTGTACGGCATTCTTACCATCGATAGATCCATGAAAAATAATAAGAAAACGCGCAGTGCCGTAAAAAAATGTGGCGCCATAAAGTCAGAATTTTTATTTTACTTTCCGACAATTTCGAAGGTAAATTTGGTCATTTGATTTTGTACGGCATCAGTTTCATACTATTTCAATACTGCTTCTAATCCATTATTCCGCAACGCCGTACAAAAATCATGCGACAAGGGGAAATAATCGAGGGTTGTAACCCCCTCTCTTGCCGCTGGTCCAGGGGGTGATTTGAAAAAGTACGGCTTCGGTTCCAAAACATTATCTAACACTCAAAAGTACTATTAAAAATAATGCCGTCAAAAAATTATTGTTCATTTTAAATGTATATCAATAATTATCTTAATTTCATCGTATCCTTGATTTTTAAAGCTGTAAAGTCATTTGATCCTGTACGGGAACTTTTTTTTTAACATGATATTGTAAAATACAATTGATAAATAGTATTGCTGTTCAAAAGAAACTGTTCAAAAAAAAGTTATAGAGAAATACAAAAACTGAAATTTTGCAAATTATTGCAAAAGTTTAAATATCATAGATTAATGAAATATAGCAGTTTTCTAAATTTTATCCCTTGTTTTAAATAATATTAACATAAATAAATTAGGAAAATATGATGCCGTACATTTTAATGCAGACCATTATCTTTTAGGCTGATGAAAATGACGCTACCATTTTAAGGTTGCACAAGCCAGTCATTCTTCCATACAAACGTAGTATGGTGATTACTCCTGATATTATCAATCTGATACAGTACGGCATTAACATATTTTTGAAGAGAACAATTGAAAATATGAAAAAATCACTATGACGTCTAACTGAACTGAAACGGTGTGTAAGTATATTATATCCAAGAATTGAAACTGCCAATCCCAGTATCAACAGTTTTAACGTCATCATCTTCTTCGCCTGATTCCTCATCCGGTTCCGTTATGTCAAAGACTTTTTGGGGGCATTCCTCGCCGTGGAACCAGTCGAAATCGTACCGACCGTCATTGAGAATCCATCCATAGCTTATTGGTAACAAGGTCGACGGTATTTGTTTGTAGGCATTACACCAAATCTGTGCTATGTAGGTACTTCTCTTCATAATTATGTTGTTTTAACTCCCGGAAACAAGGGGGAAACGACGTTGCTTCCAATTTCATAGTTGTCTTTTTGAAAGCTTCATTTCTGCTTTTCGGCGTATAAATCTTTTCGAATATGATACTTATGACTTGTGGGAAATTCAATTTTACAGCTCCCACATAAGATTTACTTTCAAAACAATTACTGATCTACCTAGGGATTGAAATGAGCTACACGACTAAGAGAAGTCTTAAAATAATTAACAAGGAACAGTTGACGTCAACTGTTCCTTGTTAATTATTTTAAGACTTACAGACTTATAGTTGCCTCAACCGAAAATGTGCGAGTACTTCTCAAAAATATGTTGTATTTTGGAATTATCAGTGACAACATGACGTCTATATTGTGGTATAAATCGATAGTATACAAACCCATAATTTAACATAGTTTCTAACTAGGAACCTAGAATCACGAAAAGAGCATGAAAATTAGTACAAATAAACTATCTAAATGCCGTATAAAAAAATATCGTGATGAATTTCACCTTACATTTCGATACATGGATTTTTTCTTTTTAATTTTTTAATTTTCAGTTTTTTTCCCCTTTGGACCAACGAAAATGTACGGCATATGAAAAAATATTATCTGTGCATAAAATACTTTCAAAATAAATTAATTTTATGTTGTGTCAAATCACCCCCTGGACCAGCGGAAAGAGAGGGGGTTACAACCCTCGATTATTTCCCCTTGTCGCATGATTTTTGTACGGCGTTGCGGAATAATGGATTAGAAGCAGTATTGAAATAGTATGAAACTGATGCCGTACAAAATCAAATGACCAAATTTACCCTCGAAATTGTCGGAAAATAAAATAAAAATTCTGACTTTATGGCGCCACATTTTTTTACGGCACTGCGCGTTTTCTTATTATTTTTCATGGATCTATCGATGGTAAGAATGCCGTACAAAAATATATGACCAAAATGTACCCAGTCTACCTGTACTTTTGAATTCTCACCTGCACTCGGTTGGACAGCTTACAAGTGACGGCATAGTGCTGAATCTTATTATTTTATGCTCCTATATCGTTCTAGATAGGTCACCTGGTGGTTCACATGACCCATATTTTTTTCAACACGGGCCAGTAGTCTATACTATGCCAAATCGAATGTCAAAGCCGATCGAAGCGATTATATTCCCTTAAACTGGCCCTGTTGTAAAATCTGTTCCCACACATACATAATATGTCTCAAAGAACTATACCTATTCTATCTCTCTACCAATTTTCGGCTCCAAAAAGTCAAGGACTTCATATAATACTTGTGGGAGCCCTTAGTCCAGGTCGTCAAAAAAATAATGTTAGCTAATGTCTCCTACTCATAAACTCTAGACTTGCTAAATTTCAGGCCGGTAGTACAAAAATCAAACTTACATACAAACTTGCGAGAGCCTTTAGACATCCCTTATCCGACCCTGTCGCAAACTCTGTTCTTAGCAAACTTCTACTCACCATAAACTACGTCCCCGCCAAAATTCAAGATTGCAGCACAAAAAATGAAAGACTTTCAGACAAACTTGTGAGAGCCTTTAGACCTTCCTTATCCGGCCCTGTTGCAAAATCCGTTCATAGCAGACATCTACTGACTATAAACTACGTCTCTGCCAAAAATCAAGATTATAGCACAAAAAATTAAGAAGTTTCATACAAACTTGTGAGGGCCCTTAGACCACCCTAATCCGGTCCTGTCGCAAAATTAATTCATAGCAGACGTCTACTGACTATAAACTACGTCTCTGCCAAAAATCAAGATTGTTGCATAAAAACTGAAGGACTTTCATACAAACTTTCGAGGGTCCTTAGACCACCCTAATCCGGCCCTGTCGCAAAATCCGCTCTTAGGCTGAGATTCAGAGACAAGAACATAAGACGGGCGAAGACCGCTCTAAGCCAAGTCGTGGCTAAGCGCATCTTAGAAATTTGTATTCAGAGACAAGTCCCCGTCAAACTTACGTCGGTCTTAGCAAGGTCTTGGCTAAGCTTACACTCTCTTATCTATGGCCATTTTTAAAAGCAAAATGTTCATCGGTGAGTTACGGTTTTTATGAAACTGTGTAGCCAGGCGTAAATAAAAATTAAAGCAGGATCGCAATAAATACAAAATGCTATTGGAGTGAGTGAAACAAAATATTTGAGACACAAACCTATTTATTTATGTTACAACCTCTTTGTAAACCGCGGGAGTTATGAAAGTTTGACAAGTGAGCGAAGATACGGTATCATGGCTGCTAGAAAGGCTCCCTTTTCATCTTACGAAAAAGAATTTCTAAAAGAGTTAATTGGTCCACATGCCGCGATATTGGAATCGAAGAAAATGGACGCAGATTACAATAAAAAGAAATCGATCCTTTTTTTTTTTTGGTGGGTGGAAAATCATCGAATGACCCCCCCGCTCTTGGGCAGAGCGAAGGGGAGTGTCAGACTTCTACTGACTAAAAACCGAACCCATGTTCCTTCTTGGCCCTTGCGCCGAGGCCACGTAATCTAGTACCTACAAAAATCCGCGGCCCCGACGGGCAAGAAATCGATCCTGTGGGCCGAAATAACAAGGGCATATAATAACTCGCCGAGATGCCAAGAAGTAAGTTTATTGTTCTTTACATAATTATTAATGAATTACTGGGAGGAATAAATTAAGCACAACATTGTTTTTGAATAGCTTAACATTTATTTACCTATTTATTTAAAAATACCAATTAGAGCATCGTTACAGATTCCTCCAAGATGATGCCGTAGGTAACAAACACAAAATTTAAATTAGTTACACCTTAGCCCACTTGGTGGCGCTAGTTCCGTCTTAAGTAGTCGATATTGACTACTTGGCTTATCTTAGTTCACGCTAAGTTTAAGACGTGTTCCGAACGTCTCTGAATACAAATTTAAGGGTAAGTCGTTGATTTTGACAGATGGAAGTGTAAGTTCAAGCTTAGACTCGTTTCCGAATCTCAGCCTTAGAGGACGTCTACTAACTATAAACTACGTCCCTGCCAAAAATCAAGATTGTAGCACAAAAAATGAAGGACTTTCATATAAAATTGTGAGGGCCCTAAGACCACCCTAATCCGGCCCTGTCGCAAAGTTAATTCATAGCAGACGCTTACTGACTATAAACTATTACGTCCCTGCCAAAAATCAAGATTGTAGCACGCAAAATGAAGAACTTACATACAAACTTGTGAGGGCACTTAGACCACCCTTATCCGGCCCTGTCACAATATCAATTCATAGCAGACGTCTACCGACTATAAACTACGTCTCTGCCAAAAATCTAGATTGTAGCATAAAAAAAAATTAAGGACTTTCATACAAACTTGCGAGGGCCCTTATTTTATTTTATTTTATTTTTATTTTATTCTCTTCGGGAAACTTACAGCTAATACAAACAGTATTCTTCAAAACTAGGAAGTTGAAGGCCATTTAAAAGTTTCCACAAATAAATACATGAAACAAAAAAGACAACAAAAAGAAGGAAGTAAGTAATTACTAAATAGCTTAGCTTAGCTAGCCAGCTTTATAAATTAGGAAACCCAGTAGGATTGATACAACCAAAAACAAAAAAGAAATAAAAACCATACAGATACAAAATACAGATACAGAATTACAGATACAACTACCTACCTACTTATTCGTAAAAAATCTCTTCACCAACACATTCTTAAGCCTAGAAACACTGGTGTTGAAAATGTCCAAATCATGCTCACCAGCTAGTTTGTTAAAGCCTCTGCTCGCAAGGATGAGGAAAGAATTCTGCCTGTACGCGGACTTGGAGTAAACTAGGTTTGCGAAACATTTTGCAGTGTGTAACCAGTCCCAAACTGCTTAAGGGCAGTCTATAGCACCATTTGCGATCTTAAACAAATATACCATACTAGCGACCCGCCCCGGCTTCGCACGGGTGCAAATGGATGTTATTATACATATAAACCTTCCTCTTGAATCACTCTATCTATTTAAAAAAACCGCATCAAAATCCGTTGCGTAGTTTTAAAGATTTAAGCATACAGACAAACAAACAAATAAACAAACAAACAAACAAACAAACAGACGCGACTTTGTTTTATACTATGTAAGGATCAGCAATGGATCTGCGCTCATACAGTGGCAAGATATGAAACCTCCTGCATCGTGCTTCATAATTGGGGGTATATTTTCTAGTTCTGTACTGTAAGAAACGTAGGAAGCGTTTTTGAATACCCTCAATTCTGTCAATATAAATATTATTAGGAATCAGAAGTGAAATACGTGAACAAAATAAACAATGTTTAATATCTTTTGAATTACACTTTTACAAAAATATCAAGACAAACATTTTAAACAATAATCAAATAGAAATAGCACTAGCAAATGGAATAATCAGTACACGATCAAAAACATAAACCAAAATTAGCGAAGCACACGATAATAGTCGGGTAGCAAGTCCTTTCCGAGCGCCGTCCAAGCAAAAAGTGACCGTTGCACCGCCGCTCGCCTCGTTTTATGAACTTCTGTCGGTTGCCGCACGTCGACCTGACGCTAACCGCACGGTTACTGGCTGATGTCGTGACTTTGAGCCAACACGGCCTCTCCTGACGCTCTGACGTCCTCGTCAGCTTCCAACAAGGCGGCTGAGTCTTCGCTGTCTCCTTGATAGCGTGTCTCACAACGCCAGTGGGGTGTGCTGGCACCGTGGAGTGCCACGCACAACTGCGCCTGTGGGGCGCGCTGGCACCGTGGAGTGCCGCACACAACTGCGCCTGTGGGCGCGCTGGCACCGTGGAGTGCCGCACACTACTGCGCCTGTGGGGTGCGCTGGCACCGTGGAGTGCCGCACACAACTGCGCCTGAAGGGCGCGCTGGCACAGTGGAGTGCCACGCACAACTGCGCCTGAAGGGCGCGCTGGCAGCCCGGAGACTCTCGCTGTACACGCCAGTAGCGCGCTGGCAGCCCGGAGCCTCGCGCTGTACACGCCAGTAGAGCGCTGGCAGCCCGGAGCCTCGCGCTGTACACGCCAGTAGCGCGCTGGCAGCCCGGAGCCACGCGCTGTACACGCCAGTAGCGCGCTGGCAGCCCGGAGCCACGCGCTGTACATGCCAGTAGCGCGCTGGCAGCCCGGAGCCACGCGCTGTACACGCCAGTAGCGCGCTGGCAGCCCGGAGCCACGCGCTGTACATGCCAGTAGCGCGCTGGCAGCCCGGAGCCACGCGCTGTACATGCCAGTAGCGCGCTGGCAGCCCGGAGCGACACGCTCGACAACGCCAGTAGGGTGCGCAGTCAGCTCGCAGCGACGCTCTCGGCAACGCGGGTATGGCGCGCAGTCGGCTCGCAGCGACGCTGCCGCGCTGTCGGCAACGCCAAGAGGGCGCGCAGTCGCCCTGCAGCGACGCGCTCAGCAACGCCAAGAGGGCGCGCAGTCGTCCTGCAGCGACGCGCTCAGCAACGCCAAGAGGGCGCGCAGTCGCCCTGCAGCGACGCGCTCAGCAACGCCGGTAAGGCGCGCTCGGTAACGCCAGTAGGGCGCGCGGTCGCCCTGCAGCGACGTGCACGTTCACGGCGTCACTGTGGCAAAGCCCTGGCAACCACTGCTAAGGCCAAGCAGCGTTGCGTTGCGTCCAAACACACGCCACACATCCTTGTGTAATGGTTAGGTACTCTGCAAACAAACTTTACAATTACAACAGAATTTTGTTCCGCTCGATCACTCCTGACCAAACTTTAGTTCCATTGGGTGGCACCAAATTCGACTCTCATTAATATCAAATGTACTGGAAATTATCGAAAATACAACACTCAACTACCTTGAGTCATATACCATAGTGCTTCACACCAACCTTAAAAATTCAATTGCAACAAAAACTGCTGAAATCATCGAGTAAAACCTTTAACACCAAGGCTCTCTAACCGAGTAGTACAACAAAAGAGTAATCTCATTCATTAAGGAACATTCAAGTCGAGAATCAAATTCAAAGAAACATTCACCAAACAAAACTTGTCAGACAAGAATACCAATAGGAACATAGGGATGTATAAGCACATTGTTAGCATATCACACAGACTTCTTCCACATCACTGTAGGCATAGGCTCCAAGTTTGCATACCCCTCAGATGTCGACTTCCACACACACTGTAGGCATAGGCTCCAAGTTTGCATACCCCTCAGATGTCGACTTCCACACACACTGTAGGCATAGGCTCCAAGTTTGCATACCCCTCAGATGTCGACTTCCACACACACTGTAGGCATAGGCTCCAAGTTTGCATACCCCTCAGATGTCGACTTCCACACACACTGTAGGCATAGGCTCCAAGTTTGCATACCCCTCAGATGTCGACTTCCACACACACTGTAGGCATAGGCTCCAAGTTTGCATACCCCTCAGTAGCTGTTGACATAGGCACATTGTTAGCGTATCACACAGACTTTCACACACGCAGCTGAGGCCGCGCGCTTCACCAAACCACACGTTCTTATGTAATGGTTACTCTGCAAAGAGACAAATCTACGACAGAAGCTGACCAAACATCCATTAGGTCCCACTCTCGTTGATAAAATCAAACGCGGCTAAACTGGAAATTATCGAAAATACAACAATCAACCACCCTGGGTCATGTACCTACTATACGTCCATCGGTTTTCGAGATTTCGTGATGAATCAGTGAGTGAGTGAGTGACCTTTCGCTTTTATAGATATAGACTAGTATTTGCGTGGCTGCGCTCGCTGCGCGCAGCTCGCGGGTCTGCCTACATACACCTACCTACTACCTACCTACACCTACCTACACCTACCTACACCTACCTACACCTACCTACACCTACCTACACCTACCTACACCTACCTACACCTACCTACACCTACCTACTACCTACCTACTACCTACCTACTACCTCCTACTACCACTAAAAAAACATTACCCTAAAGTTTGCTTGTCGTCGCCCCTGAGTAACGCTTCACCCACTCAACCTTCGTTGCGCTAAGGAGGTCGCCGGCTCGCTTCGCTCGCCACCTCCCCCCTTCGCTCCACTCGGTCTAGCAGGTTCGCTCCACTCAGGACCTACCTACCACCGGAAAGCTATCATGACATTATCCCTACGCTACGGGGGTCGCCGGCTCGCTTCGCTCGCCCGCTCCCCCCTTCGCTTTACCGGTACCACCATTTTACTTCCCCGAGCCTCCTATCCTATACGAATCTGTAAACAAAACAGAAAAAAAGGGGTGAAGAGGGGGGGGGGGGGGTGAAGGGGGAGGAGAGGGGGGAGTTTCTAAAAATGATTTCGACTAACGCAATGCCCCTCCATATGAATCTGAAAAAAAAATCGTTCCAAGTCTCTTAACTTCCGAGATCCGAAAGGGGGGGGGGTGGAGGGGGGCAAGGGGGTCAAATTTTCAAAATGGTTTTTACTTCCCCAAGCCTCCTCTATACGAATCCCTAAAAAAAAACCCGTAAATTCTCTTTATTTCCGAGATCCGCCTAAAGGGGGGGAGAAGGGGGGCAAGGGGGGTCACTTTGAAAAATGATTTTTACTTTACCGAGCCTCCTCTATACGAATCCGTAAAAAAAAAAAAAACGGGTCTTTTAGTTTCCGAGATACGATAGGGAGGGGGGAGAAGGGGGGGGGGAAAGGGGGGGTTTCGGACTTTTCCCATACTCACCAGAGTTACTTGTTTACGAATCTGTCAAAATATACCCACCTCCCCATCCAACATCTGGGAGAACAATGATGTCAGTGAGTCAGTCAGTGAGTGAGTGGTAGTTTAGCTTTATCCTTACATAGTATAAATCAAAGTCGTGTCTGTTTGTTTGTTTGTCTGTATGCTTAAATCTTTAAAACTACGCAACGGATTTTGATGCGGGTTTTTTTAATAGATAGAGTGATTCAAGAGGAAGGTTTTAGTATATAATTTGAACGACATCCACGCGGGTGAAGCCGCGGGCATCAGCTAGTATAGTATAACTAGTGTTTGCGTGGGTGCGCGAGCTGCGCGCAGCTCGCGGGGCGTGAAGAGGGGGAGAGGGGCAGCTTTGAAAAATGATTTCGACTAACGCATTTACCCTTTCAATGAATCTGATATACCTACCTATATACACCTACCTACTACTACCTACCACGTACCACCTACCTACACCTACCTACTACCTACCTACACCTACCTACTACCCACCTACACCTACCTACACCTACCTACACCTACCTACTACCTACCTACACCTACCTACTACCTACCTACACCTACCTACCTATCACCTACCTCCTACTACCACTAAACAAACATTACCCTAAAGTTTGCTTGTCGTCGCCCCTGAGTTACGCTTCACCCACTCAACCTTCGTTACGCTAAGGAGGTCGCCGGCTCGCTTCGCTCGCCACCTCCCCCCTTCGCTCCACTCGGTTTCGCAGGTTCGCTCCACTCAGGACCGACCTACCACCGGAAAGCTATCATGACATTATCCCAACGCTACGGGGGTCGCCGGCTCGCTGCGCTCGCCCGCTCCCCCCTTCGCTTTACCGGTACCACTACAGGATAGGCTCCTTTCAATGAATCAGAAAAAAAAATCGTTCCAAGTCTCTTAACTTTCGAGATCTGCCTAAAGGGGGGGAGAAGGGGGGCAAGCGGGGCCACTTTGAAAAATGATTTTTACTTTACCGAGCCTCCTCTATACGAATATCTAAAAAAAAACACGTAAATTCTCTTTATTTCCGAGATCCGCCTAAAGGGGGGGTGAAGGGGGGCAAGGGGGTCAAATTTGAAAAATGGTTTTTACTTCCCCGAGCCTCTTCTATACGAATCCCTAAAAAAAAACACGTAAAATCTCTTTATTTCCGAGATCCGCCTAAAAGGGGGGAAAAGGGGGGCAAGGGGGGCAACATTGAAAAATGATTTATACTTTACCGAGCCTCCTCTATACGAATCCGTAAAAAAAAAAAAATACGGGTCTTTTAGTTTCCGAGATACGATAGGGAGGGGGGAAAAGGGGGGGTTTCGGACTTTTCCCATACTCACCAGAGTTACATGCTTACGAATCTGTCAAAATATACCCACCTCCCCATCCACCATCTGGGAGAACAATTCTGTCAGTCAGTCAGTCAGTGAGTCAGTCAGTGGTAATTAAGCTTTATATAGTACTAGCTGATGCCCGCGGCTTCACCCGCGTGGATGTCGTTCAAATTATATACTAAAACCTTCCTCTTGAATCACTCTATCTATTAAAAAAAACCGCATCAAAATCCGTTGCGTAGTTTTAAAGATTTAAGCATACAGACAAACAAACAAACAGACGCGACTTTGTTTTATACTATGTAAGGATAATTTAACTCTATTACTCGTCATTTCATCAGATACGTATTTTCTTGCCATATCATCCTTTACACAGTCCATCCACAATTTATTTAAAGACACAAAAGATGTTGAACCAAATAAAAACAACATTTTTTATAAAAAAATGTTTAATCAAGTTTAGTATTAATGCAAATTTTCAGTTTATCGTAATCGTAAGGCTAGGTACACTAACAAAAAAATATTGTAACGAAAATGGCTCACATTTTCAAAAGAAGTACAGTACAGCGAGATATTTATAATTAAGTAGGCACTGGAACCATCTATTCTAGTAATTTAATAATTGTTGATATAAAGGAAAACACTAAATAGCAAGAAATGTCAAAATAACTCAAGAATTTCTAAAGTTCTACATAATTATATCAAAATAATGTAAAAAGAATACTTGTTTAAATATTGTCTCAATTCAAACAACACAATATTATTTAAATAACATAAATAGTTACTTATTGAAAATATGGGCAAATAGACGCGCTTGCTGCATTTTCAAGGTCTCCCCACGAAGACTTTTCGAAGAAGAACTATGATCAGCAGGTCGCACTACCTCACACACATCACTTGTTGCTTTCTCCAGTCGAGGTATCAACTTCTCTATTCGTTGTAACACCTCATTCTGTTCCACCAAGCCATTGGTGAAGAACACGTCTATAAGTCTCTTCTTCAAAGCCTCGTACTTTCCAGTTTCTGGCGGATTCTCTAGAAGATCAAGTATAGCTGTGATAGCTTCATTGTCTTTTAACTTCGTCACAGCGATGTCAAACTTGTATCTATCATCACCATCTTGATTTTGAAGGCGCATGCAAGCTTCGAACTTGTAGAACCATTCTCGAGGGTGAGACAGACAGAAGTCAGGTATTCTATCGGTCATCACTGTACATACTAGTAAATCTTTGTTTGAGTGTTTTGTTTCCGACGTAGCCGATGTATCTTTGCTGATTTTCTTTCCTGGTGCTTCCATGGCAACGTGTTTTTTTTTAGAAGAATTTAGAACGTTTGTATCGATTTTGCACTGGTAATTATTGCCTTTTTAAGCAAGAGACGTGAAGTGTGGAGTTGCGGACAGCAGGCCGTTCGTTACACTATCTACAATCGCGTATTGTCCCAACGTGTCTCGGTATCGTAATAAATTCTAAATAGGAAACTTAATGACGTTGAAATTATAAAGGCTGCTACACACTAACAGGCGGTACGCCTTTCCTGGTAGCTATCTAACCGCACGTTACATCCGAAGATAACGGAACGGCAGAAATCCGTTGGCTACACCTTTTCCTTTTTATACAAATGCTGCCGTACTCAGAGATATTTAATGATTACTTAAGCCGTCACTTAGTAAAGATTTGACATACAAAACCTTCACTAAAGTGTCGAAATCTTTACTAAGTGCTGGCTTAAGTAATCATTAAATATCTCCGAGTACGGCAGTTAGATAGATTGTTATGGTACTCGGCTGATGTATATCTGAATAACTTTTAAATCATGATCTTGACCGGATCTATAACGAAAACATTCTTAAAAACAATATTTTAAATATAAGTGTGACGACTTTTTTTTTGTCTTCTTACCCCTTTTATAAAATATTAGATTCAGAAAGATGTCACTTAGTAAACCTTGCTTTGCCAGCCAAACTAAACGTGTATGCAAGATTTCGTCTGAAACAGTTGGGAATAACTGTTTTGAAATTCAACTGCAACAATCATACAGAAATTGCAAGTGATAGATAGAATAGGGGATCGGACAAAAAAAAACTAATTAGTCCGTCAGATAGATTTACAAAAAATATTGGACACATATTTTTTCTTTTTTCACGTAAACAAAAAATGAAGACGATACAGTGCTTCAAAAACTCGTGTGACGTCATAATATGATAGTACATTTTGTACCTACAAGTGACGTTTCAAGCCCCACTCCATGATCTTTGACAATTTTTATTAATTTGATAAAACAAAAAACACGTATCCAATATTTTTCGATAATCTAACTGACGGACTAAACAGAATCATATTTTTTCGAGTCAGTCCGATCCCCTATTCTAGTATTTATAAAGATTTGTTTGATCGACTCCCGCTTGAACTTTATCTCTAATGATATTACGCTGAATTACGCAACAATGTTTCTTTCGGACTTTTACAAAGTAGACAATTTAAATAAGGAAAGAAAGAAAAGTATTTATTGATCTCATACAGGACAAAACAAATTGATAAAAAAGTAAAAATAAGCCATTACATTAAATTAGTCCCGTACGAGGGTTGAAGAGGGGTTGAAGAGGGGTTGGTGTCCCCAAGTAGCATGTGCAGACTTTCCTCAAAATAACCGACTTAAGGACTTTTAAATTCCGATGTAAGTAACTGCAGCGGACAACAATCGAAAGTTTAAAACTAGTCTGAGTGGACCTTTATTTGGCATCAAGTTGTATACTTCTCGGCATCAAGTTACAAAGTTTTACGATGAGCCCTACTGAGAATTTGGCAGGATGCTGACTGCCATATGTTTGTGTAAAGTAATCTTTGCATTCCACATAACATCACGCCTGCAATCCCCAAAGGGTTAGGCAGAGGTGTACCCATCATCATCATCATCATTTCAGCTGAAAGACGTCCACTGCTGGACATAGGCCTCCCCTAAGTGTCGCCACATTGACCGGTCCCGTGCGTCTCTCATTCAGCGGATCCCCGCAACCCTCACCAGGTCATCGGTCCACCTAGTGGGAGACCTTCCAACGCAATGTCGTAGACGTACCCATTAGTATATTAAAATAACAAACAAAATTACGGTTTACGGTAGCGCTTAATGCAACGCACTCAAAACATTTTTCTGATACATACATTGAATAGTACAGGGGAATACATAGTAATGGGAGAATTTATAAAGTAAAGTTATAATATTCGAATAGGTATTAAAAAAAAGTATGACAGACAGGACCATCGACTTTATTGTAGTCTGTCTAGCTATCGGTTCTTGAAATACAGCCTGGTGACAGACAGAAAGACGGACAGCGAAGTTTTAGTCCTAATAGGGTCCCGTTTTTACCCTTTGAGTACGGAACCCTTAAAAAGAAGATCAACGTTTACGAACAGTGGCCCTGTCATTCATGCAGTAAGCAAGAATAACCGTGACATGCTTGCAGGGTGACGGCGTGGCGAACTGGGGAGCGTGCGGCGCTGGAACGACGGCTCGGGGAGGAACGGCGAGCGCGCACTGCGGCTGAGGCGCAGTTGTTGCGTGCAAGGCATGCGGCGCGACCGCCCAGGTATGGGATAGTATATCCTGGTTTGAGGGTTTTGTTAAAGTTGATCAGGTTTGTTGTCGACCAGTGTTCGAAATCTGACCGTAATTCACGTTAGTTTTAAGTTTTATATTTTTAACATTTTTTTGTGTGTAGTTTGAACTTGAAACTGTTTCAAATTGGAAGCGAATTTAAATACTTAGTTAAAGTTTTGTCGTTTTAAGATATTTTGTATGTTTGGCTAGATAATACAAAAAAAAAATACCTGATCTTAATGTTGATTAAGTAATCTTTAAAGAACAAAAAAATTAGTACATATTGATACACATGGGCATTTGAAGTTCTTGACTCCATAACTACCTCGCCTGTGGCTCAGTTGTGAAATCCGTGTCGAATGCAATATGCCGTGATATTGTTACTCAATACGTGTATGAGTTTAGCTAAGTTAGTCTGGTCTGGTTGTAGCGGCGAGTGCGAGAGCGAGTCGTGCCGCTCACGTCGCGCTGCGGGTGAGGCGGAGAGCGCGGCGCTGCGGCGCGACGT
The DNA here is from genome assembly GCA_949316265.1 of Diarsia mendica. NCBI lineage: Eukaryota > Metazoa > Arthropoda > Insecta > Lepidoptera > Noctuidae > Diarsia > Diarsia mendica. The sequence goes on along the minus strand of OX438907.1, from coordinate 2,727,935 downwards.
GCAGCGCGCCCGGGACCGCGCCGCGCACCTCACGAGGGACCTCGCGCTGGCCACCGAACAGGTCAGGGACTCTACCAACATATCGAGCCTTTTCAGGAACAATATCGTAACCGCTATTTTGTATAATTTTACAGGAGAACGTTTTTTCTTTATTTCTCAAAATATTTACAGCATCAATTTGAAATTTTTACTTGGTGTTATATCGGCACCTCCCTATTAATTCAAATGTTAATATTTGACTTAGTGACAAAAGATTCAAAATCAGTTGATCAACTGATCAACCAGATCAACTGATTTTGAATCTTTTGTATGCGAAACCGAATAATTAAAACCGGTTTTTGGGAGTTTTGGCGCTTTCGATGTTCTTCCTGAAAAGGCTCGATATTTTCAGCAACGACTGCCGCCACACAATCTTCTTTTATTCTTCTTCAATAGGTCCCCCATTTTTGAGGATCCTGGTCACTGGACCTCTTTAAACGGTCAATCTGCTTTCATCAATTGCAACAACTTGCTTTGCTTGAGAACATTGTGGTCGGACCATTGTGTTGGCAACTGGCCTTGTACTCTCTTGCCTTCGGTATTGCCAACAATGGCCATGTTTTTAAGGCTGCTATCTATCTTCCCTTTCACATTATGTGTCCGAAAAAGGTTCAAATACTCTGTAGGCAAACTGTCAAATCCCCCGTTAATTCAGTATAATGTGTATTTTATTCCAAGGATACTCAATCGATTCGATACCCTATTAAAATTGAAAATCGTCGAGGTCCTCATCATTTCAGACAAAAGTCGTCCACTGCTGGACATAGGCCTCCCCCAGGCGTCGAAGTCCTCATTGTTAACGAATAGTGGGCACGAGGAAGCAATTCAAACTTTACCCATTAATGACTCCAAAATCTATCGTGTTTTCTACAATGATTGTAATACAGGTGCGCACGCTAGAAGCGCGGCACGAACGGCAAGAGCAGCAAGCAGCAGTTGCGGCAGCAGCTGCAGTGGCAGCAGCCGGCAAACCCAGCGGCAGCTTCGACAGCACGGCGTCGCGCCTGCAGCACCTGGAGCACTCGCTGTCGGCCGAGACGCGCGTCAAGCTGGACTTGCTGTCCGCGCTCGGCGAGGCCAAGCGCAAGCTGCACATACAGGACGGTGAGTGGGTTCACTTCGACAGCACGGCGTCGCGCCTGCAGGACCTGGAGCACTCGCTGTCGGCCGAGACGCGCGTCAAGCTGGACTTGCTGTCCGCGCTCGGCGAGGCCAAGCGCAAGCTGCACATACAGGACGGTGAGTGGGTTCACTTCGACAGCACGGCGTCGCGCCTGCAGCACCTGGAGCACTCGCTGTCGGCCGAGACGCGCGTCAAGCTGGACTTGCTGTCCGCGCTCGGCGAGGCCAAGCGCAAGCTGCACATACAGGACGGTGAGTGGGTTCACTTCGACAGCACGGCGTCGCGCCTGCAGCACCTGGAGCACTCGCTGTCGGCCGAGACGCGCGTCAAGCTGGACTTGCTGTCCGCGCTCGGCGAGGCCAAGCGCAAGCTGCACATACAGGACGGTGAGTGGGTTCACTTCGACAGCACGGCGTCGCGCCTGCAGCACCTGGAGCACTCGCTGTCGGCCGAGACGCGCGTCAAGCTGGACTTGCTGTCCGCGCTCGGCGAGGCCAAGCGCAAGCTGCACATACAGGACGGTGAGTGGGTTCACTTCGACAGCACGGCGTCGCGCCTGCAGGACCTGGAGCACTCGCTGTCGGCCGAGACGCGCGTCAAGCTGGACTTGCTGTCCGCGCTCGGCGAGGCCAAGCGCAAGCTGCACATACAGGACGGTGAGTGGGTTCACTTCGACAGCACGGCGTCGCGCCTGCAGCACCTGGAGCACTCGCTGTCGGCCGAGACGCGCGTCAAGCTGGACTTGCTGTCCGCGCTCGGCGAGGCCAAGCGCAAGCTGCACATACAGGACGGTGAGTGGGTTCACTTCGACAGCACGGCGTCGCGCCTGCAGCACCTGGAGCACTCGCTGTCGGCCGAGACGCGCGTCAAGCTGGACTTGCTGTCCGCGCTCGGCGAGGCCAAGCGCAAGCTGCACATACAGGACGGTGAGTGGGTTCACTTCGACAGCACGGCGTCGCGCCTGCAGCACCTGGAGCACTCGCTGTCGGCCGAGACGCGCGTCAAGCTGGACTTGCTGTCCGCGCTCGGCGAGGCCAAGCGCAAAAAAGCGTAAAAAATATGATTCTGTTTAGTCCGTCAGTAAGATTCTCGAAAAATATTGGATACGTGTTTTTTGTTTTATCAAAACAATAAAAATTGACGAAGATAAAGCGCGTCAAAGATCATGGAGTGGGGCTTGAAACGTCAATTGAAGGTACAAAATGTACTATCGTATGACGTCACACGAGTTTTCGAAGCACTGCTTCATTTTTTGTTTACCACGAAAAATATTTACCACGTATTTTTTCTTATTCCACATAAGAAAAAATACGTGGTAAATATTTTTTGGGGGTACCATCTATCTGGCAGAAACTTGACGCTCCGAAACTTATTTGGCATAACACACTTGGCATATTCTTCTTTGAACGAATGTGTTTATGGCAGAACAATTATTTAATAGAATACTCATTTCGCAGAATGTTTAAATAGCCGAATTTTCAATGGCATACTTTTAAGATGGCAGAATTTTATTTTTTAGATTTTTATAAGGTATAACGACCGTCTCGCGAAAGTATCCTTTATGGGCGGCATGGGCACCGGGCCGTAGGCCGACGAAGGAGGCCGGCGGAGGCCCGGCACTTCGGGGACAGAAGATATTAGTGTTATTTAATATGCGAGCGAAGCGAGCGCGCGTTATGGAGTACATGCGTTGCATGTATGAGTGACGTCATTATTATTATTAATAATAATTATTATTATTATTTTTGCCATACCAACATTTAATGTTCTCAGCTAGAAATTTTAGCCGGGGTGAGCTGATAATAATAATTAATAATAATAATAATTATTATTATTGCATGTTACACGTAGGTATGTATGAAATGAAATGAGTGCCAAAAGACGATTCTGATTATGAATTTTCGGCGAAATGATGGTTCTTGAAATGAAGTTTATGCTCAAAGATGATTCTGACTTACAAAATTATGCGTTTTGAATTTATGGTAAATGAGTGTATGCCAAATGATTTTCTGCGAAATGAAGTTTCTGCCATCCACTGTTATGCAAAACAAAATTCGGGCATAAAAAATTCTGCCAAAAAAGGTAGACCCATTTTTTGGAAATCTATCTGACGGACTTATTAGTTTTTTTTGTCCGATCCCCTATTATCACTTGACCAAGATTCTATTTATAGTGTTCAAAATGTGACTTCCGAGTTTATATCGGACATTTCTTTTCAGAGTAGTCGTGTGTAACCCTATCCCGTTTTAGATCATATATTTTTATGCATAAAATAGTTTGTTACAATTGGCTATTTAAGTTTATTTGACTACTGTTAAAAATTCACGAAAATGTAATGTTATTTCAAAGAACTAACAGAAATAACACGATGTGTTGAAAAAGTAATAAAAACGATCAAAAAATGGCTTAATTATAAATGATTTTAAATGACAGCGCCACAGAAATGTGACGTCACATTTCATACCGCCATAGTTACGTAATACAAATGGCCGTTTCGCGCGACAAGGATAGATAGTGCCCCCACCAAAAACTTCTAAAGTATGTAGCTAGGTACTCCATTTCTTTATCGATTTAATTACTTTTTTCACACATTGTGTTATTTCTGTTAGTACTTTGAAATAACATAACATTTTCATGAATTTTTAACAGTAGTTGTTGGGGCGTAACTCCCAACAGTGAAAATGTTATGTTGATGTTGTAAGTGGGATGTTATGTTGATTGAGTAGACAACCGATTGGTATAAAGGTTTAATTGCTACTGAAAATAACATGTAAAGTACACAGTAAAGTAAATACAATATGCAGCGTTTCACTATACATAATGTAGGTCAAGTTAGTGGCATGTACAGCGTAGCTCGTACATATTGCCCACTCACAAAGATAACTTAAATATAAGTTACATCGAAAATTGTTTTAAAATAAAGTTAAAATGTAAGTTAAAATGTAAAAATTAAAACAGACAAAGTCATAAGTTATTATGGTAGGTCACAACGCGAAATTGGCGACGTTGCTTTATCGAGTGCGCGTGCCCTCGATAAGTGCGCTGCGCTTCTGTCGTCGGTGACCTCAAATAAGGCGTTGTCCGCGATGCTCGCTGTCGACCTTCTTCGGGGCATCGGGTTGGGAACCGATGGAGGTTCTGGTTTCCGTCGACTCGCCCAATGCTTGCGTAGGCGGTTATAAGCGTAGATTACGCCCGCGAATGCTGCTGCCGCCGCTAATAGGTAGATGACAACGTATTGGTGGACATCGTGGTTTGTTGCACGATCTGACAGGATGTCTTCTGATGCTGCGGCTTTCAGTTGCTCTATTTGTTTGCCAAGCTTTTGCAGTAAAACTCTCTGCTCGGATGCCGTCTCATTCTCTTGAAGATGTTTTGAAACCGGTACAGGTAGGTTTATGATGTTGTTGATTGAAGGAATTTCTGCAGGACCTGCGTCGACTTGGGCTTGAATTTTGTTCGTTTGCTGTCTTTGAGGATACACAGCAAAAGTTTCACTACTAATTATGCAATCGTCATTTATTGTTATGACGCCGGCCTTGTGTAGTAGCTGCGTAGAAACTTGATGCCCACAAATAATACGAATTTTGCATTGTTGACAGCAAAAATATAAGTAATTGTTGACATTGTTTAATTCCAACCACTTGTCTCTGCAGGTTTCATGTGTGGTTTCGCAGTTAAGAGACTCCTTGTTTTCATGCAGAGGCTCTCGTCAGACTTCATGCGGTATATGGGTTTTTGTAGTGAACACAGTAGAGTTGTCGCGTCATTTTGCACGCATTGATGTATTTCGGATTCCATCATTGGGATGTACGAATCCTTTTGAATGTTTATTGCTAAGATTTCAGCAATAGGTATTAGGGTGACCATATCCAAGTCATGGTTTTTAGGTATTGGTATTGTTCGGTAGATCTCGAAGTTATCTCTGCTGATTAGGGGTACCTTTACCTCGATTATAAGGTATTGTTCAGTCATTTTCGCCTTTACTTGTAGAAGATGATACAGGCGAAATAACTCTGTTTGAATGTTGGTGATAGGTAGGACTAAATCCTTGGACAATTGACCCGAGATTATGTTCAATTCATGCCGAAGCTGTTCCGGTGCGATGAGATGTAAATTCATCTTGCCGTTGTAGATGTTTGTGACAGTATCTATTAGGGTCTCCTGGACGTTTCTTAGATGCTCAATCAGGCTATTTGCCGTAATAGCGGACATCACAAATTCGATGGACAGTTCTTGAGAATCCAGTTCCTTCTGGAGATTGTTCGTAAACTTCTCGAGGTTTAGCAGATGCTGGTTAAACATTTTGTACTGTTTTTCAACTGCGTCTTCCGACCTCTTCAGTAAGTTATATTCAGCTTCGATCACGGATGTTTGGTTTCTTAACAACAGTGCCAGGTGTTTTTCGTTTGCCTTGACCAGGTCAATGTCTGCTTGATATTGTTTTGCAAATTCGTCATCTAATACTCCGAACAGGGAGCGCGCGATGGAACCGACACCGTTAATAAGCCCACGTTTGTTTCTCGTATTCACTCGGCCTTGCGGATTCAGCAACATATGGTTGTAGTGTCCTATTTCTTCGGTCGAGTGTTGTAGTTGCGTTAAAATTACGTTGCATTGTGTTTTCTGTTTAATTTTCTCGCAGATGTTTTCCAGATGATTGGTGAACTTACTGGATACTTCTATACCTTGCCAGTAGGGCTTGACGTCGTAGTACACGATAATCTTCCACTCGCCGCGTATTAGTTGCATATTGGTCACTTTATCAAAGTATAGACCTTGTTGAAGCTCGGCAATGTTTGTTGTGTTAGCGGCCGCGACAGGATTTAGCAAATACAGCAGTGCCATGACCAGTCCAATGAAGTTTATTTTTCTGTTTGTTGTTTTGCCTCGTCGTGAACTTTGCGACTCGCTGTTTGTTCGTAGATATGACTCATTATCGTTTGGTTTTGAAGTAGTTTGCGGTTCGGCAGTTTCGTCATCTTTGACAGGTAAGACGGATAGTTTCGTAATAGGTCTTTTCATGTGCCCATTTTTTGTTTTTAGGCTAACGACCCGAACATATCCATCGTTCCCAGGGTGAAGCTCTGTTATTCTCCCCATGAGCCATTTTCCGGCTGGTATATGGTCATCATGAATAACTACCAGGTCGCCTATCTTCAGGTTTTTCCGTGGTTCCTGCCACTTTGATCTAGCTGATAGCTGGCACAAGTATTCGTTCTTCCATCTCTTCCAGATTTCTACGAAAATCTTTCTTGTTAGTTCCCATCTTGTTCTTGCATCTTCACTTGTTTCGATAACTGTCAGGCCCGGCCTACCCGATAAAAAGTGTGCTGGCGTCAGACAGTCTATATCGTCTATGTTTTCACTTAGTGGACACAGAGGTCTGGAATTCAAGCAGGCCTCCAGTTTTGTTAGGATTGTGGTAAACTCCTCAAATGTTAGTTTTTGTTCACCTACTACTCTCTTTAAGTGGTGTTTTAGGCTTCTGACTGCTCGTTCCCACAGTCCTCCCGCTGATGGCCAAGCGGGGGCATTAAAATGCCACTCAATCTTCATCTCCGCGATTTCCCTCTGTAGTTGGTCGCTTTTGTATGTATGTTCGATTTCCTCGTATTGTTCCATGAGTTGACGGTTTGCGCCGACGAAGTTTGTTCCATTATCACTGTATAAGTGACAAGGGGCGCCTCTTCTTGCTGCCATCCTGTTTAGGGCTGCCAAAAATGCTGAACTGGTGAGATCTGATACCAGTTCAATATGCACAGCTTTGGTCACCATACATATGAAGACTGCAATGTAGCCCTTTGTTGTTTTCGCTCCTCTGCCTTTGTTCATTTTGACGTCCACAAATCCAGTGTAATCCACCCCTGTATGGTAAAAGGGCGGCGCTTGATTTGCTCGTGCGCTCGGTAGGTTACCCATCAGCTGGTGTTCTGCTTTTGGGCTGTTTCTTCGGCACGTCACACATTTTCTGATTTGCATCTTCGTTGTTCGGTTTCCGCCGACGATCCAATATTTCTGACGTAAGTGTGATAGGGTCAGTCTCGGTCCGCCGTGAAACGTCATTCGATGAGCTTGGTCGATGAGAAGATGTGTTAATCGACTGTCGTGTGGTATGATCATCGGATGTTTCATGTCTTCGTTTAGTAAGGCGTTTTTTAATCTTCCACCAACTCGTAGGATGTCTTGATGGTCAATGAACGGAGTCAGCGCTTTTATTTTACTGTTAGACTGCACCGTGTTATGTTTTTGTAAACAGCAAATATCTGTGTCAAATGATTTCTGTTGTGTTTGTTTTACGAGCACCTTTGTTGCCTTGTCCAATTCGTGCAACGTCAGATATCTCGGCAGTTGTTGCCGTTTCGGGTTCAATGCTCTGAGTATCCATGCGACAATGCGAGTTATATGTTCGATAGAGCTGTGATTTTGCAATAATTTTTCCACAATGCTCGGGTTTTCAATGTTATGTTGGGCTGCATTGGCTTGTTTTCGGATTGTTTTTTCTTCTTGTTCTGTATTAAAGTTATGTTTTTCAATGTTATTTGTTTTTAGCGATGGTAGCCATGTAGGCCCTTGCCACCACAGTTGATTTTCCTTTAGCTGACTAGCGTATTGGCCTCTGCTTGCGGCGTCAGCGGGATTTTCCTTTGTTTTGACGTAGTTCCACGACGATCGTGGTATGACGTCAGTAATACTTCGTACTCTGTTTTCCACATATGTTTTCCAGCGGGATGGGTCTCCTTGTAACCAACCCAGGACCACCATGGAATCAGTCCAGCCGTAGACGTGTACTTCATATTGATTCAATGACTGTTGGACTTTGCGCATTAGTTGTGAAAGAAGGTGCGCTCCATTCAATTCCAGCCTTGGTAATGTTGTTGTTTTTCGGTGTGGTACAATCTTTGACTTCGCGGCTACCAGTATTGTTGATGACTTGGTCCGTGCGTAGATGACACAGGCATATGCATCCAAGGAGGCGTCACTGAACCCGTGTAGCTCCATTGTCTGCTTTTCACCACATTGAAGCCATCTAGGTATTTCGCAAGAGTTTATCGCCATTACGTCCGCTTGTATCTTGCACCACTCCGCATGTATGTTGTCGGACACTTCGTCGTCCCATTGTAAGTTTCCATCCCATAGTTTTTGAAATAATAATTTCAATTTTGTTGACACGGGAGCCAGCCAGCCGAGTGGGTCAAATAGTTTTGATATTTCGGCTAGTAGGCTGCGTTTGGTCTGTTTCTTGTTTACGTTCGAAATTGTGCATCGAAAGGTGAATTTATCCTCTATTGAATTCCAGCACAAGCCTAACGTTTTTTGTGTGTTTTCCGTTCTGAAGTTGAAGACAATCTTATTGTTGTTGTGCTGTTCGGAGATGTCTCCCAAAAGGTCTTGATGGTTAGCTGACCATTTTCGAAGGTTGAAACCTCCTTTTTTTAATAATTGTTTCAAATCAGCGATCAATTTCTTTCCATTTTCTATTGTATGAGTCCCATGGACGAGGTCATCCATGTAGAATGATTCTTCCAGCACCTTTGATGCCCCCGGGAACTGTTCACGTTCGTCTGTCGCCAATCTCCTGAGTGTCATCATGGCTAGATACGGCGCGGCCTTGGTACCGTATGTTACTGTTGTTAGTTGATATGAGCGGAGAGGTTTTTCCTGCGATTCCCGCCATACAATTTGTTGCAGTTGTTGGTCTGCGGGGGCTACCCAAATAGCACGAAACATCTTCTCAATGTCCGCTGTAAACGCATATTTGTATTGCCTCCATTTCATCAATAATGTTTGTAAGTCTTGTTGGAGATTGGGGCCTTTGTACATGAGGTCGTTCAAACTGCAGCCTGTAGATGTTTTTGCTGACGCGTTGAACACCACTCTGTACTTTGTTGTTGTTGACTCAGCGCGTTGCACGCCGTGGTGAGGCAAGAAACACTCTAATGTTTTGTTACTGACTGTTGATTGCTTCATATGACCTAGATCAATATATTCAGCCATGAAGTCTTTATAGGCATTTGCCAAATGTGTTTGTTTTTGTAACTTTCTTTCTAATGTTTTGAATTGGGCTATAGCCATTGGCTTGGACAACCCCAGTCTGCTCTGAAGTTCATTCTTCATCGGCAGTCTGACTTCATATTTCCCACTCTCCAAGCGTTGCGTAGTGTTGGTGTAGTATTCAATGCATGTTTCATTTTCTACCGATAGGTTGGATTGGTCCGTGATGTCTTCGGATTCCCAAAACTGTTTGATGTCTTCCAGATTGTTGATGACCACATTGCAGTGAAAAGTTTTGACATTGCCACATAAAAGCCAACCTAGGTGTGTTTGTTGTGCCATAGGTTGAGTGACGTCATCGCCTTTTATTATTCCTCCCAGCATGATTTGCGAATAAATGTCAGCTCCAAATAGTATGTCCACTTGGCGGCTGTTATGGAAGTCTGGGTCTGCAAGATGGATGTTCTGTATGTGAGACCAAGATGGTTTTGCAAAGGTCTTATTTGGCAGGTTCTTGATCAGGTTGTTCATAATGAAGACAGACGTTTGGAACTTGAAATCGTTGTAGACAGAACTGCAAGTAATTGTTGTCATTCCTTTGCAGTGGTTTTCTTTCTGTCCAACTCCAAAGATGACTCCTTTGCATCTCTCGCGTTTGACACCGAGAAGTTGAGCGGCATGTTCCGTGATCAAAGATATCTGAGACCCTTGATCGATGAGGGCTCGCAGCTTAATTTTGGTCCCATCAGCAGCTTGTATGTTTACTACGGCGGTTGCTAGTAGTATCTCTGAAGTATCATCATCCTTTGATACATGAGAAGAATTTGTTTGTTTTTCTGTTTTGTTCTTAATACATGCATCATGTATCAATGTGTTATGTTGACCCGAGCACTTGCGACATCGGTGAGCTGACGTACATGTCTTTCCGTTATGGCTGAACAGGCAATTTACGCAGAGGTTCATTTTATTTACTGTGCTAAGTTTTAAGTGATTTGGCATTTCTAAAAACTTCGCACAATTATACATTCCATGTTCGTCATCGCAAAGAGGGCATCGAAATGTTGACGCATGGAATGATTTCGTAATTTTCTTGTTGCTAGTTGCTTGATTACTGCTGTATTGTTTTTTAGAATTTGGATGTTGACTCGATGATGTATTTGGTTTTTGATTGTTTTCTTGTTTGCGACGCGATGCTTCCAACGATGTAAACTTCGCTTCTAGGAAATCTAACAGGTCTTTCAGTATTGGCAGCTTTCGGCAATTTTTCAGCGAGTCATTGTACTCTGAATGTGTGTCTGCGTCTAATTTCTGCGATAATATATGTACAAGAATCGGGTCCCAAGTGCCGACATCCACTCCTAAATTCTTTATCGCATGTAAGCATTCTATGCTGACGTCATGAATTTTCTTTATTTGGGCCACTGACTGTTGTTGCATGCATGGCAGATTGAACAGCATGTTCATGTGCGACGTGAAGATAAGTTTTTCGTTATTGTATCGGTGATTGAGGATATCCCAGCACACGAGGTAGTTGTCTGAACTTATCTGTAGGTGTTGAATCAAGCGTTCTGCTTCGCCTTGTACCTTGCTCTTCAGAAACTGCATCTTCTGAGCAGATGAAAGGGAATTGTTGCTGTGTATTGCTTCTGTGAAAAGGTCTTTAAACGGGATCCACTGGTTGTAGTTACCGTTGAATACAGGTATCTCTAGTTTTGGTGTTGTTTTCTCACGTTGAGCGCCGGACCACAACTTGGTATTCAAAGCCTTTTTTAGTTCGTGAAATTGGTTTTCATACCTGTTGTAGCGTTCTTCGTACACTATAATCTTCTCTCCGTTGGTTTCGCACTCTATCTCCCAGTGAAGGTTGTCAATTGCTGACCAGCGCGTTTGGAGTGTTTGCAGAGCGTCTTGAAATTCCCATCTTTCAGATAAAAACTCCACGTGTATGTTCGCGACTGCTCTCATGAAGGCTTTGAAGTTTGCCGTTTGTTTGCGCATCATGTCGTCCAGCTTGCTATTGGTTCCCGTATCCTTCTTCGCAGGTTTGTTTTGCTCTTGTTGAGTAGGAGGAGGTGAGGGTTCTCTGTTTTGATGTTCTTGATTGTCATCTCTAGCTTGTTCTGCCACCTCCTCCTTGTAGGTTTCTTGTCCCTGTCTTGCCTGATCTGAGGTACCTTCTCCTGTTTGTTGGTTGGCACCTCCCACTGTTTTTGTTTGTACCGGCTGCTCCCTTGGAGAACGAGCGACGGCCGTTAGTTGTTGGTGTTGTTGAAGAATAAGCTCCTTTACTGCGTTGTAGCACTGCAGCGTTTGGTTGTAGGAGTCATTCGTAAAGTAGGGATGACTTGCACTTTGTTCCGTAGACAAGCGGTCATGATTGAATTGATATTCTGACCACAAGTTTTCCAACATTGCCATACGGCGTTTGAAATAGTCGGGGTTTTTCCTGTCCCAACCATCTTTCTTGATATTTACTCCGATCTTCTTTATGTTGTCGGAGAGTTCGTTCTGATTCAGGAATAAATCAGCTGTTGACATGTTGTTTATGTTGTTGTTCTTGTTGACTTCAAGATGAACTCTTCTGTTGCGAGCGTCGACTGTTGTTCCACACTCCTGGTTCTTGGTACTGTGCAACCTTTCTCTTCTACGATATGCGCCTTCTCAATTGGTTACTGGGGCGACTCGCTTGTGAGAGACCAGTCCAACCGATTCGCGATCGTAAAAGATATAAGTCACACAACACTAAATTGCTCGAAGGACCAAATGTTGGGGCGTAACTCCCAACAGTGAAAATGTTATGTTGATGTTGTAAGTGGGATGTTATGTTGATTGAGTAGACAACCGATTGGTATAAAGGTTTAATTGCTACTGAAAATAACATGTAAAGTACACAGTAAAGTAAATACAATATGCAGCGTTTCACTATATATAATGTAGGTCAAGTTAGTGGCATGTACAGCGTAGCTCGTACAGTAGTCAAATGTCTAATTCTCAACATAAAAAAAAAACTTTTTAACAAAATATTGGGTTGCGTCGGAGGCCTCTTCTGAGTGTGCCTTCTGCCTCTACTAATTATAGGCGTAATGCTTATCTTATGAGAAGCGCTCGTTGCTTTAATGAATTATCTCACGAGCATGACATTGACTTATTTTGCACTAAGACGAGCGTAGCAAGAAAACTTTTAGCCAAATCATTTTTTGCGAATGAAGCACTGGGTGGTTGTACTCAAACACACATGTAGCAAAGTATAATCTAGGATAAAATAAAAAACCGTAACTTTAACTTTTAGGCATTAGTTAATCGTAATTTTTTTTTTATAATATCTGTGGAGGCTTGTTATTAGCAACTTAATTATATATTTTTGTTACCTATTATTCTGTTATTAGTCTGTAAGCCTTCTTAAAATGAATAAAATAAAATAAATAAAATAAAACCGACTTAAAAAAAAAAACACAAAAAAGTGAAAAATAAACTTTAGAAGAAAAACCAGTCTCTGAAGTCGGTGACTTTTGTTTGTTTGATTTCATTTTTTTGCCACCTACTTCAGAGACTGGTTTTTCTTCTAAAGTTTATTTTTCACTCTTTTTGTTTTTTTTTTGAAGTCGGTTTTATTTTTTGTTAAAAAGTTTTTATTTTTCACTTTTTAGTGGTTCATTTGTTCATGGGTCAATGTGGACAATGTAGTTTTTTTGAGTTTTGTTGATTTTTCAGAAACCGCTTGTCCGATTTAAAAAAAAAAAAATATGGGACCAATTCGGAAGTATACCCTTTCCAACAAAGAAAGAATTTTTCAAATCGGTTAGCAAGTGACGGAGTTATGCCCGAACAAACATAAAAAAAAAAAACAAACATCCGAATTGAGAACCTCCTTCTTTTTTAGAAGTCGGTTAAAAACCTCCGTCTAAGACAAATCCCTGCATTTTAAAATATACGTTTAAATCTGGTCCTCACATCCAAAATAATAATTTCCAGGTGTAATATCAAGACAAGACAAGGAAATAGAGGAACTAAAAGCTCAAATGCTGGCAGTGATGCCGACAGAGTTCGTAGCGCCGTCGAGCGCCGCGGTGTCCAAGCTTCGACTCTCGGACGGGTCACCGCTGGACCCCAACGCCTCTGTCTACACCCCTAAACAACTGGCGCAATGCTCCGATGCCTGAACAACTGGAAAACGAACGCGGCCACGCAAGTATTGTCTAACTTACTTCAGTACAAAATAAATATAAAATCGACGAATGCTTGAAATGCTGTAAACATTGACAGTGCTATTGAATTTTCAACCTTAAAAATTCATCAGCAGGAGCAATGTTGGTTACGGCTTTTCAAATTGTCAGTCTACATTTCAGTGAACAAGAATGAATGAAAATATTCCGAAGATTAGTGTGTGGAACAATAAAAAAGGTGTGTTGCAAAAGTCAGTTAAAATGGTGTAATTCTTGTGAATTGTGTGAGTTTTTCGATCAATGTTAGAAGTAAAATGTGTGAATAGTTTTGCCAGATATACAGTGAAAAACTTTGCCCACTTTGGGCTTCGCGCCTTCGGGCAAAAGAAAGGACTGTCTACAGCTACAAAAAACCCGGAATCATAGCTTCAAAAACGGACATTTTAAGCTAAAATATTTACTGGGACGCAAAATAGTTGGATACCTGGCATATCTATAAAAATTCTTGAAAGGTCCGTTATTTTGTGCTGGAATAATTTAGGCAATACTTGGTTAAAATCTAGATCTAATGCGTTCTTCCTTTGGTCCCAACCACTGAGCTTTGACCCCCTACCCAAGCCATACTGGTCTTTGTATGGGCGTTTCCTGATCTCAATTTGTTTATTTTTTTGTTTTCTAATTGATAATGCAAGCTGACAATGTTTTCGTTAATTTATTGTGTTAGTTAAATTTTTAAAGTGATTTTTTTGTAAGTCGAAAGGCGGGCAACACTTGACTTTTATTTTTCGTAAAACTGATTTAGGAAAAAAATCTGTGCTTTTTTTGACAGATAAATTACAGTGTATTTTTGTTTTCTTTTTGGTGATTACGATTCGGTGACTGTAATCACTGTTTTTGTTTATTTTGAATTAACAAATCAGTTTTAAATTTTGTCAAGAGTGTCCGCAAATGTCCATACAAATATCGGTAGATTTAAATTAAACTGGATATACAAGTAAAACAAGTGTGTTAGTTTTGTAACAGTGTACGTACATAATATGTCAAGACAGAGCGTTTATTTTTTCATGATATTGAAATAATTGAATTTCACACATTCGTGGTGACTATCTTGGTGTTAAAGAAATTGTCCCGTAGTTAACAATTCTTGTGAATTGTCACTTTACAATATGACTTGACGTTCGCTTTGTTGAGCGCACAATTACGGACATATTTTAGTCTGTAACGTGCGTTTAAAACAGCGAATATAATTTCATACAAACTTTGTGACTGGTGTTTAGTTGAAAAATGGTCTTTAATACTAATTAAATAAGATACATTTTTCAATGGAAAACGACAGTAATTGCATTTTTCGGCATTTCTTAAAAAAAAACGTGGCCGTACAATGATCTCTTGAAGCATAATCTGTGGACACGACAGTCCCTTGTGTGATTCGCTGCTGCACTCTAGAAATACGTGTTCTTTTCGAATTTTATGTGATAAATTGTACAAATTAAGATCTGAGATCGAGTCTTCTTCCTTGTATATTAAATTTGTAGTTTTATTCGACGTTTTTAGTCCAAATTTGTCTGTATTTACGTGTGGCGCCGCCTGGCGGTATGTTCGGGAACTATCGGCGTGGCGCTTACATTTTCTTGTTGAACATTTGAGAGTTGAGAAAAGTTGTGACAGCATTTGACATGCGATGGAACCATGACAGTTGTGATTTTGACAGATGTTCCGGTTTGACAGCACTACTGCTATGTTTCGGAATTTTATAGACATCTGTGGTTATTGCAGACTGAACAATATCGTACTTAAACTTTTGGGCTAATTTGTTCTAAAATATTTAAATTGGATGCTTCTAAATTAACCCGACAAAACCACGGCCAGTATTATAAAATAAATTACAGATACCTATAAAATTCCTTCTTTACAAAAGTTTCAATTTGGACTTGTATGCCGAATTCATTGTGACCGCGTCCTAACCAAACCGAGCGTCGTGCGAACGTGACCGTCGCGTTCATTTTGTTCTGAGGCGTCTTTCGCCAAACAAGTAAACGATGGGAATCATATGAACACATTTTCGTGCAACCGATCGCTTTGGTTAGGTCTTTGGGACAGATATTTGAACAATAATAAGTACTACGCGTTGTTTTGAAAAAGAGAGTATGAGTCGTTGTAAATCACGAGCGCGTGAAAACTGACCTTCACGTTATTGATATAAAGTTTAGTTTGTAATAATTGACGCGCACTCTTGAAATGCAACTACTGCAGGGTTTCAATAATTAAGGTGCTGGCACCCAAAACTGTTCAAATTCTATATTTGAAAGATTGGAACATAATATCTTCTTTTTAGGGTTCCGTACCTCAAAAGGAAAAAACGGAACCCTTATAGGATCACTTTGTTGTCCGTCTGTCTGTCTGTCAAGACCTTTTTTCTCAGGAACGCGTGGAGGTATCAAGCTGAAATTCATATCAAATACTCAAGTCTGGTGGTCTCTTGGAGCTGTGAAAAAATCAAACTTCTAAGTCAACGCGATCAAAAGATACTCCCGTTTATGCCGCAAATTTTCGACACTCGCAAGGGAATCAAAACCTACAGGGTACTTCCCGTGAACTCAGAATCTTGAAATTTGGTACGAAGCAACGTCTTATAGCATAGATAAAGGAATAATTACGAAAACCATAAATTTTTAGTTACATCAAGATACTCCCGTTTATGCCGCAAATTTTCGACACTCGCAAGGGAATCAAAACCTACAGGGTACTTCCCGTGAACTCAGAATCTTGAAATTTGGTACGAAGCAACGTCTTATAGCATAGATAAAGGAATAATTACGAAAACCATAAATTTTTAGTTACATCACATAATATATTTTTTTTACGGAACCCTCGGTGCGCGAGTCCGACTCGCACTTGGCCGGTTTTTTCGAATGGCGCGTCTATTACTTTAAACCCATAATATTGATAGTAGAAACTTGAAATGTCGTAAGTTATACGTACTGAGCCTGCTATTGAATTTTCAAAGTTAAGCCAAACGCTGAAAGTTCATAATCCATAGCTCAATGTCTGTAGAGTATTTCAAATTTCTACCGTCGATCTGTCGTTTGTTTGCAATAGTTATTATCATGAAATATTTTGTGAATAGTTTTAGAAGCATATCTCATTGTAATAGTACATAGAAATTGGAGTATTGAATCATTAATGATCTGAATAGCAATTATTTATAATAGAATATTCTATATCTAAACCTTGTGATGAATGAAAATAATGCCGTTACGTCTGACAGGGGGAAATGGCGCCAACCCCAAGTAGAATGAGATAAAGGCAGACTGCCTCCGTGGTCAAGTGGTTTAGGCGTTTGCCTTGTGACCCGGTGGTCGTGGGTTCGATTCCCACGGGAAGCATACTTTGTGAAGTTGTTTCCAGTTTTATTAGGACATTGCAGGCTTG
The DNA here is from genome assembly GCA_949316265.1 of Diarsia mendica. NCBI lineage: Eukaryota > Metazoa > Arthropoda > Insecta > Lepidoptera > Noctuidae > Diarsia > Diarsia mendica. The sequence continues at coordinate 2,711,183 of OX438907.1, read as the reverse complement.
AATCACCTGATTGTCTGATAAAAAGATGGTTCCGTGCTTCGGAAGGCACGTATAAGCCGGTGGTCCCGGCCGCCAAATGGCGGTCGTCAAACCATGTCAGAGGCACTTGCGGCGGTTTAGAAACTCTGACACTAGGGTGTGGGGTCGTTAGACCTTACTGCCCACACGATAAGAAGAAGAAGGCAGAGAGACGATGATTCTATCTCTAAACCTTATATCTTATTTTCTCGCAAAATGTATGCATGTATGATGTGGAGCAGGCGTAAGAAGTATGCAAGGATCGTAGCAGACAGCGCGTTGTAGTTAAATGTTAATATGTCTATATGTTTACTTGTCTTTTCCCTTTTTGCGCCTCAGTCATGTTTTTATCCCGGTAGTATTTCAGTACAATCCCCTGAGATAATTTTTGTCTACCACGCGGGCAAAGTCGCGGGCAAAAGCTAGTAGAGACCATGCCACAGTTCATAGTAAAAATTTTAGAGAAAAAAACATGAGTATTTTTAACGGTAGGTCTATATCTAGACAGTAAATGAAACCCGAAATAGGAGTGAGAGAATCTTGCAGTACTTCAATTCAATGTAGACCTACAATGAGATTTTCTTCTAAAAACTACCTCCTGAATGTCCATTAGTCCATCCATATTTAGGGCGCATATCGCCAATGCAATTGAACGCGTTCAGCACATATAAACTGCGTTTAAGACCTGTTAGTTGTATATGTTCCATAGTAATGTGAAATGGAGAAGTATACATTGCTTTCTAAAAAAAATATTTTAATTTTTTTAATTAGCCTGTTCTGTCCCACTGCTGGGCAAGGTATAGTATAGTATAGTATAGTATATGTATGTATAGTATACAGTCAGTACCCAGCATTACCTTACCGAAAAATAATAATTTATTCACATTTTTTAATGTGTTTTCATATGCATTTTCAAGAAATAATTGAAAATGTAACCCAAACCGATATTCTAGTTTTGATCTAAATTTTAATTCCATTTAGTTAAACATAGTGTAATCAACATCATGAAACTTCTCCATAGATAGCACTGACTTCCTTTAAACTCTTATTAAATGTGCTGGTCGCGTTCAAAAACAAATAGAATAGTAATTTCGTTCTTCCTCAAATCTTCCAAAATTCACTGTTGCATTTATACACTACACAGTACAATTATTTTTATATTTAAAACGACCGCCAACAGTAGTGTACAGTCAGTGCCCAGCATTACCTTACCGCCCCCCGAATAAAGATGAAGAGGGTAAGTGGTGTAATGGGCTAGCTCGCCGTCCATCCGTCTTATGACGACGACAGGCGTGTCGACGGCGCGTTCGTATCCACGCGCGCCTCAAAGAGATGTCAGCAGCTTTGTAGGGGCTTGCTGAGACCGACGCCCGTCGGGGCTGCGGGTTGTTCGAAAAAGATACCACGGCCTCGGACACAAAGGGCTAAAATGGAACATGGGTGGTTTTAGTCAGTAGAAGTCTGACACTCCCTACCGCTCTGCCCAGAGCGGGTAGAGTCATTTGACGATTTTCCACCCTCAAAAAAAAGGGGGTGGTCAGGTAAAGCTAGGCACTGTCTGTACTAAGCGACGGAATTGTAAGGTTACGTAGGATTAAAACGTGAAGGATTCGTATAGTGCATAGGATAAATGTTGCTGATTGTGAAAAAGCGGTTATTTTCTCGTGTTTTCAACGTTGGTACTGTCCTTTGAAATGTTTTTGAGTGCCAATTTATTGTATCATTAAGCTCTTTGTTGTGTACTTATTTGGGAGACTGAATTATAATCGAGATTTGTGCTGGATTTATGGCTGTAAGACAGGGCAATGATGATGACGACTATAGGCTTGCCCACTAACATGGGACTTATACTTAACTGGCAAAATGTGAATAAATAAAAGGTACACCACTGGGGCTAGTCATCATCATCTGCCTAACCTTTTCTTACCTATGTATGGGTTAGCTTCCAGTCTTAACGGATACAGCTGAACATCAGTATTTTACATGAAACGTCTGTCTATCTGATCTACGAAAACCCTTGGTCTGGTTACCGGTTGAAGCTAGTGACTTCCTAAACAAAAGAAAGACATGTGGCGTGTGTGATGCGGAGTGAATCGTTCCCCTAAAATATGTACAGATAGAGCGCGAGTTGAATGCAGAGCTTAGGAATGCGGTAGTGCGTGACAGCACTACCGCATTACACTAGTGTGAATAGCACAGCACTACACTGCTCCCGCTCTTTACCTCAGACCCCGACTGCATTCAACTCGCGCGCTATCTGTACCTATTTTTTTATTTATCACCACTTTTCCACTACTGGTGAAGAAACACATCCTGGTGAAATAGACAATGTCATCCATCATCAGTCTCTTGCCCTTTTTTTGCCTTGACAATGTCATAGAACTAAAAATTTGAATATTATTTTGACGTTCAATTTTCACTGAGCATGGAAATGTATTTATTGTTTGTATACATTCACGTGTGTAACTGTATGTTAGTGTTATTTTAAGCTCGTTTGTAATTTTCTTTAAAAGCAATACTTAAAGGAACTGATAGAAAATCATTACGCGGATTAACAGTTCACTGTTGGACATAGACGTCTTCCAAACTGCACCACAACAACCTACCCTCGGCTTTCCACATCCACGATCAGGCAGAAACGATGTCTCACAAATAAGTACACAACAATTCTAGAAGAGCGTTCACACATAACATTGACAAGCTCTAAAACGCACATTGGATAAAACCAAAATGTAAAGTGAACATTTCCGTATTATTTTTTGAGATTCTTCAACATGAAACGTTCGCTCTAGTCTTAACGAAGGTCGATTCAACATCCACTTGTGTCACTAGTCAGTTGTATTTTGACGGTGGTGGACTAACGTACGTGGCAAAGGTAAAGGCCGCGAAATATTTTTTTTTTTTTTCGATTTTTGCTGTTTACAGGTCTGGCTGTATGTTTAAGAAAATATGATTGGCGACTGTAACACGTATTTAGTTACAGAATTAAAATTATCAATGTTCAAATTGATTTTCATGTAATCCCAATCAATGACTATTTCATGAAAATGTCTTTCAATGGAGTAAAATGAACTTACGAGGGTTGTATTGATGATTTAAATTATTGTGACTCTGTAAACCCATGTAAATTGTAAAATTCCTAAGAAATTCGCGAGCTACACTGGCACTTTCCTCTTAAGGTCAAAAAGCATGTTAAGTGTCGCTTACGTTATTTGAAAACCACCGCGGATTTAATATCAGTTAGCGCATACATGAACTTGTATCAGTAAGATGTGATATATTTTGTACCTAATAATATAAGTTGTCATCCCTTATTTTAAGAGTAACAATGTACATCACATACAATTTGTTGTTTTACGAGTAAGATAATGGACTCTACACACCAAAACCTGCGACACCATGTTTGCGGGCGTGTCAACTGAACTAGGAAAGTCGCCGACATGGTCGGTCTTTAGTGTGTAGGGTCCATAATAAATACGGACGCGTGTGAATCGACCTTCAAAGTTATCTGTAAACCTAAGTTTTAGATCTTTTAGTTTTTAATAACGGACTGTGCACTGCCACGAAGTTTGACTTCCTTTCTTTAGTATGGAACTACGTAAAATGATTGTGAAAAGTACTTAATTTTAGACCTAGACTTGATGTGATTATTTTTTGTTTTCGAATATGTAATCTGTAAGCAGCACAGATACCGATGTATATTTTTTCATGAAACCGGATCAATGCGAGAGCATTAACGTAGGAACAAACGTACAATGGAACGATCTGAATTTTCACTAGTGAAATGTAAGTGATAATGTTTGTTTGTATTATAAACAGATGCTGTAACAGCAATAAAAAATCAGACTTGCAACTTTGTTTTTCTTTTTTCCTCATTTCCAATTATAATATCCCACAGCCAACGTGGAAGCGATTAGTGATCGAAGAAACATTTCTTGTCGCAAGTTCGACTACTCCGAGATCCTTTTTTTTTTGGTGGGTGGAAAATCATCAAATGACCCCCCCCCCCCCCCCCCCCCCCGCTCTTGGGCAGAGCGAAGGGGAGTGTCAGACTTCTACTGACTAAAAACCGAACCCATGTTCCTTCTTTGCCCTTGAGCATGAGGTCCTTAGGTTCGATTCCCGGGTCGGGTAAATAAGTGCTATCGAGTTTTACCATCATTAATTTGTCAGTAATAGCCACGGTGGATACAGCTCTTAATGAAACGTGCCGGATTATCACTGGTTGCCTTAAACCGACCCCGGTACAGATGCTGTATCCACTAGCAGGCATAGCGCCACCAGTAGTTCGTAGAGCGGTGGCAAGTTCTGATGAAAGAGCCAAAATGGTTTCCGACGTTAGACACCCTTTACACAATAACATCCTCGTTCCGCAAAGGCTAAAAAGCCGTAACAGTTTTTTGAAGTGTGTGCCCCCGCTCTCTGGCGAACGCTCTAAGGAAAGACTCAAGCTGTGGCGCGAAAGTGTTTTCCTACCCAACCCATTTGTGCCACTTGCCGAACATCTCCCACCTGGACACGAGTTGCCATGGCTGACCTGGAAGTCCTTAAATAGACTCCGGACACAGGTCGGTCGAAGCAAGGAAAACCTGTTCAAGTGGAATTTCATAGATGACTCTGCCCTGGACTGCAAATGTGGTGTTACCCCACAGACGATGATACACTTGACATCGTGTCCTGCCTGTCCAGCTTCTTGCACATCACAGGAGCTAATGATTGGAACTGAAAATGCCAAACTCGTCGCTAAATTTTGGGCTAACTCAATTTAAATTGTCATCGACACGCTAAGAAGAAGACAGCCACGGAGTCTGGATTTGTGCCCGGTTTATGATGGCAATATGCTCGCCACCTCGGGAAATGTGGGTGTACACACGGCTACACATCAAGCTATACATTTCCAGTATAAGCTGGTCTCGCATTATATAGGATTTCCGTACAGTGCGAGATCAGCGTAAACTGGAAATGTATAGCTTGATGTGTAGCCGTGTGTACTATTAGGTAAACCTCTGCCTAACCCTATAGGGATTACAGGCATATTGATGTTATGCATGTGTTCATGTTAGAAACATTTCTATTTGCTAGCTACTCGCAAAACTAATGGTTAGCGATGGAACAAGAGGGGATCGGACAACAAATGTGTAATTAGTCCGTCAGATAGATTTACAAAAAATATTGGACATATTTGTCTTTTTCACGTTACAAACAAAAAAATGAAGACGATACAGTGCTTCGAAAACTCGTGTGACGTCACATGTCAGTAAATTTTATACCTACAAAGTGACGTCACAGCCCCCACTCTGACGCGTTTTATTTTCGTAATTTTTTATTAATTTGGAAAAACAAATAACATTCAATCAATATTTTTCGATTATCTAACTAACTGACGGAGTAAGGCGCTTTGCCCATGGAGCAACTATTGCAGCAGCTGGCAACTAGCTGTTTATTTCATACTAGCTGACCCGCGCAACTTCGTCTGCGTCACATAAATATAGCTATAACCTTTCTCGTTACATCGACTATCCGACATTAACTAAGCATCATTCTCGCTCGTAGCATCGTTGTAGTACGACGTGTTAAGAGCGCTGTCACAAACTTTGGGCGATTTGCCGAAAATACGTACTTTTACAAGTCCTGGACACGTCTTATTTATAGATAAAGGCATAATATTTCAATGAAAAATTATAAATCTGACTTTGTTTTAGTTTGTGTCCTGATTAGAATTTCGTTTTGAATGTTAATATTTCGAGAAATAGCAATTTTCCGACACCCAATTTCGAGCAAACGTAAAACATCTGGTTTTTCCCTGCTACTTGTGACAAATTGGCAACACAGAAAAATCTGAAAAAAATGTCAAAATACTGGTTATATAGTCCTGAAGTTTTTGTCCTGATTAGAATTGAGATATAAATGGAATCGCAGCAAAAAAAAAGGATATTCAAAAGCAATACTGAGCTAAAATTTATGCGTTTTAAATATGGTTTAAACATAGGATAAAGATAATATTAACAAAAAAAAAATAGACATACTTATAGTACAACACTTTACCTTCCCTAATTATATTTTTTTGGAATTTTACGCCGTCTCATTTTTTTATTACGATTTTCCAAAATAATGCCTTATTACTAGATGTACGGCCGCCATATGCTCAGTAACGCCTGAGGGCTCGTGGAGGACGGACCTATGTCGCTCGCGCTCCCGCGCGCCTTAGTGTGGGTTACGTATACGAATACAGGTAGACCAGAGGTTGTCAACAGTTTAAACGTAAGTATTCTTGTAATTTATTATGATAAAATAAAATTGTAGTCATGTTCTATGTTGTAAAGGAACGCTTTGCGCAACCTTACTATAAAGTTTATTCGTAAATGATACTTTACTGGTCGATAAAAAATCATAGAAATCTTTATTTTAGAAATAATGGGGAATCTTTCGAATGTTGCATTGAAATATTCACTTTTATAAATCTTTCGAGAAAAAACAAATCCAAGAAGGCGGCTGGGAAAATTTTTGGTGTTTCCGTCATGGGTGTCGTTTTGATGGTTTTTGGGGTCGCTGATTACGAAAATGAGGTCAAAATGAAAATCCAAGATGGCGGCTAGGAAAATTTTTGGTTATTCCGTGATGGGTGTCGTTATCATGGTTTTTGGGGTCGCTGATTACGAAAATGAGGTCAAAATAAAAATCCAAGATGGCGCTGACGAAAATTTTTGGATTTTTCGTCATGGGTGTCGTTTTCATGGTTTTTGGGGTCGCTGATTACGAAAATAAGGTCAAAATAAAAATCAAAGATGGCGCCGACAAAAATTTTCGTTTTTTCCGTCATGGGTATCGTTTTCATGGTTTTTGGGGTAGCTGATTACGAAAATGAAGTCAAAATGAAAATCCAAGATGGCGCCGACAAAATTTTTTGTTTTTTCCGTCATGGGTATCGTTTTCATGGTTATTGGGGTCGCTGATTACGAAAATGAGGTCAAAATAAAAATCCAAGATAGCGCCAACGAAAATTTTTGGTTTTTCCGTCATGGGTGTCGTTTTCATGGTTTTTGGGGTCGCTGATTACGAAAATGAGGTCAAAATAAAAATCAAAGATGGCGCCGACAAAAATTTTTGTTTTTTCCGTCATGGGTATCGTTTTCATGGTTTTTGGGGTAGCTGATTACGAAAATGAAGTCAAAATGAAAATCCAAGATGGCGCCGACAAAATTTTTTGTTATTTCCGTCATGGGTATCGTTTTCATGGTTATTGGGGTCGCTGATTACGAAAATGAGGTCAAAATAAAAATCCAAGATGGCGCCAACGAAAATTTTTGGTTTTTCCGTCATGGGTGTCGTTTTCATGGTTTTTGGGGTCGCTGATTACGAAAATGAGGTCAAAATAAAAATCAAAGATGGCGCCGACAAAAATTTTTGTTTTTTCCGTCATGGGTATCGTTTTCATGGTTTTTGGGGTAGCTGATTACGAAAATGAAGTCAAAATGAAAATCCAAGATGGCGCCGACAAAAATTTTTGTTTTTTCCGTCATGGGTATCGTTTTCATGGTTTTTGGGGTCGCTGATAACGAAAATGAGGTCAAAATAAAAATCCAAGATGGCGCCGACGAAAATTTTTGGTTCTTTAGTCATGGGTGTCGTTTTCATGGTTTTTGGGGTCGCTGATTACGAAAATGAGGTCAAAATAAAAATCAAAGATGGCGCCGACAAAAATTTTTGTTTTTTCCGTCATGGGTATCGTTTTCATGGTTTTTGGGGTAGCTAAAAACTATGAGATGGTGTAAAAAAACTTCGACAAAAAGAGAGAAAAGAAATATTTGCAAAATTTTTCCAGAAGAAACCATTTAAGTTCCGAGACACATGGTCCTACGACGCACCGTTTCAGAGTTATGGTCCTACGAATTTTACTTCGTTTTATCTAGTTTTTTTTATTTATTTTTTATTTTTTTATATGGGCTTACTCTTGACCTCAATCTTGCCCTAGGGGCAGAGATAAGGTCGACGATGGAACGAGTTTACCCAGAAGAAGCCTTTTTACTCGCGACTTAAATAGATTGGGGTTATATGAACTCGGGAATACCCACGCAGGCAGGGTGTTCCACTCCTTGGCTGTACGAATAATGAAAGACAGCAAAACGCTTCGTACGAATGTGTAGAACGCTCTATATTTCCAAAATGGTAGCTCGGATGAAAACCTTTTTTGGAAAAGAATTGTTGCTCTAGTCAAAAACTATGAGATGGTGTAAAAAAACCGCGACAAAGAGAGAGAAAATAAATATTTGCAAAATTTTTCGGTGCAAAACAGTAAAATTTTCAGAAGTTTTTTTTTTCAAGATTTTAGCTATATTTATTGCAGCATCTTGTTAACCTGGTCCATTGAAACCATTTATGTTCCGAGACACATGGTCCTACGACGCACCGTTTCCGAGTTATGGTTCTACGAATTTTACTTCGTTTTATCTAGAACGCTCTATATTTCCAAAATGGTAGCTCGGATGAAAACCTTTTCTGGAAAAGAATTGTTGCTCTAGTCAAAAACTATGAGATGGTGTAAAAAAACCGCGACAAAGAGAGAGAAAAGAAATATTTGCAAAATTTTTCTGTCGGTCGATTTTTCACCTTGACACACGAGACACATGGTCCTACGACGCACCGACGGAAAATTCGTAGGACCATAACTCGGAAACGGTGCGTCGTAGGACCATAATGTGTCTCGGAGCTTAAATGGTTTCTATGGACCAGGTTAATAAGAAAAATAGCCGAAATCCTGAAAAAAAAAAAAAACTTCTGAAAATTTTACTAAATTCTGTGCCCCTAAGGATACACAAGGTGAAAGATCGACCGACACTTAAAAAAAATTTAAATTTTTCTTTTTCTCTCACTTTGTCGCGGTTTTTTTATATCATCTCATAGTTGTCGACTAGAACAACAATTCTTTTCCTGAAAAAGTTTTCATCCGAGCCGCCATTTTGGAAATATAGAGCATTCTAGATAATAATAATAATAATAATAATAATATTCCACAACTATCACACAACGCCATCTAGTCCCAAGCTAAGCAGAGCTTGTGTTATGGGTACTAGACAACTGATAAACATACTTATATATTTCTAAATACATACATATTATAGATAAAACGAAGAAACGAAGTAAAATTCGTAGGACCATAACTATGAATTTCTATGGTCAAGGACAACACGAAACAAAAAAAAAATGAGGCATTTTTGAAAAAAAAAAAAACAGGAAAATTTAGCAAGTCCCGAAAATTATTTTAAACTAATTTTTTTTCTTCTGTTTTCTTTGCTGCTCATAGTGCCCCTAAGCGTATACTCCAACTCCTAAAAAAAACCGCCCCTATGACGACCCACTGACCTCATTTTGACCTCATTTTCGTAATCAGCGACCCCAAAAACCATGAAAACGACACCCATGACTGAAAAACTAAAAAAATTCCTAGCCGCCATCTTGGATTTTAATTTTGACCTCATTTTCGTAATCAGCGACCCCAAAAACCATGAAAACGACACCCATGACTGAAACACCAAAAATTTTCCTAGCCACCATCTTGGATTTTAATTTTGACCTCATTTTCGTAATCAGCGACTCAAAAAGCCATGAAAACGACACCCATGACGGAAAAACTAAAAATTTTCGTCGGCGCCATCTTGGATTTTTATTTTGATCTCATTTTCGTAATCAGCGACCCCAAAAACCATGAAAACGATACCCATGACGGAAAAAACAAAAATTTTTGTCGGCGCCATCTTGGATTTTCATTTTGACCTTATTTTCGTAATCAGCGACCGCAAAAGCCATGAAAACGACACCCATGACGGAAAAACCAAAAATTTTCGTCGGCGCCATCTTGGATTTTCATTTTGACCTCATTTTCGTAATCAGCGACCCCAAAAACCATGAAAACGACACCCATGACGGAAAAGCCAAAAATTTTCGTCGGCGCCATCTTTGATTTTTATTTTGACCTCATTTTCGTAATCAGCGACCCTAAAAACCATGATAACGACACCCATGACGAAAAAACCAAAAATTTTCGTCGGCGCCATCTTGGATTTTTATTTTGACCTTATTTTCGTAATCAGCGACCCCAAAAACCATGAAAACGACACCCATGACGGAAAAGCCAAAAATTTTCGTCGGCGCCATCTTTGATTTTTATTTTGATCTCATTTTCGTAGTCAGCGACCCCAAAAACCATAAAAACGACACCCATGACGGAAAAACTAAAAATTTTTATCGGCGCCATCTTGGATTTTCATTTTGACCTCATTTTCGTAATCAGCGACCCCAAAAACCATGAAAACGATACCCATGACGGAAGAACCAAAAATTTTCGTCGGCGCCATCTTGGATTTTCATTTTGACCTCATTTTCGTAATCAGCGACCCCAAAAACCATAAAAACGACACCCATGACGGAAAAGCCAAAAATTTTCGTCGGCGCCATCTTTGATTTTTATTTTGACCTCATTTTCGTAATCAGCGACCCCAAAAACCATGAAAGCGACACCCATGACGGAAAAATCAAAAATTTTCGTCGGCGCCATCTTGGATTTTCATTTTGACCTCATTTTCGTAATCAGCTACCCCAAAAACCATGAAAACGACACCCATGACGGAAAAAACAAATTTTTGTCGGCGCCATCTTGGATTTTCATTTTGACCTCATTTTCGTAATCAGCGACCCCAAAAACCATAAAAACGACACCCATGACGGAAAAGCCAAAAATTTTCGTCGGCGCCATCTTTGATTTTTATTTTGACCTCATTTTCGTAATCAGCGACCCCAAAAACCATGAAAACGATACCCATGACGGAAAAGCCAAAAATTTTCATCGGCGCCATCTTTGATTTTTATTTTGACCTCATTTTTGTAATCAGCGACCCCAAAAACCATGAAAACGACACCCATGACGGAAAAGCCAAAAAATTTCGTCGGCGCCATCTTTGATTTTTATTTTGACCTCATTTTCGTAATCAGCGACCCCGAAAACCATATAAACGACACCCATGATGGAAAACTAAAAAATTTCTATGTTACTTATATTTGTATTTCAATAACACACACATAAAATAAAACATTCCATAACTTGTATTTTTTCCCAATTCAATTCTAAGTAAACCGCAGTGAAACGTGTTACGCACCTCTGCCTCTGCACGTGTGTGTATGAAGAAGCGTACATCACGCACACAGGCGCAAGAACCGTCAGTCGCCGCTCGTTTCGAAGTTACTCGAGTTTGTAATAGCGCTCTTAAGAGATTCATAATAAGAAGATTTCCGATTTTAAGCTTTACTACGACAGTTTTAAAGTGTAATTCTGTTTGGTACCAGAATCTACGTACGACATTTAAGTAACTAGTCGTTTTGAGCCATCGTGTAGTATATGCAGAGAACTCAGATAAAATGCCGCTATCACCACAACCAGTTAAGTTTTCGTCCCAGCCAGATCTTTCGTCTGTAATGCAATCTCAAGATCAGGAAGTCATTAGAAATGTACATGTGAGAAAGAACATACGGAAGAAAAATCCTGACGAACAACAAATGGCAGACCTAAAAGAAGACCTCTTGCAATCATTCAAAGAAATGATGATTGCTGAAATTGCTGTAATTAAGAATCAAAATAGCATGATACTAGAGTCTAATGCCGAATTGAAAAATCAACTGGAATTAAATACTGCGTACTATAAGGAAATTTGTAACAAAGTTCAAATAATTGAAACCAAGCATGAAACAGCTGTGGAACGCATTAATCAATTGGAGACTCAGCTAAACGTATTACAAAAACAATTTCTGAAAAATACGGTTGAAGTTAGAAATATCCCACATGATGACAAGGAAGATGTGCGTAGTATTGTCACTACCATATATAAAACCTTGGGGATACCCCAGGTGAATCAAAATGAAACTGTTTTTAGAAGAGGCAAAAAAAATGGACCAATTGTTATCGAATACCAGGACAGCGAAGATAAAGAAGCACTAGTTAAAGCTGCGAGAAAATACAGCTCTGATAACAAAGATAAACCACTCAGCACTGATATCCTGGGATTTCCAGGAGCTTCTTCACGAGTATATATCTCCCAGTCCCTAACCCCCATGTCTAAGCAAATTTTATTAGCGGCTAAAGAGTTGGTGAAGAGCGGATCGTATAAGTACTGCTGGGCTTCAAGAGGAAATATCTTGCTGCGTAAACAGGAAGGACAACCTGCCATTGTCATCAAATCACTAAGTCAAATTATGGATCTCACCTCTGAATGACTATCTATCGAAGAAGATATTATGTCGTTATGGTATTTTTTTGTAATTTTACATTTTTCTAGTTTGGTTACTCTTTATTATTTTCAGTTTTCTATTAGTATCTTTAGTCTTAACAACACAACAAGCATGCTGGGTAGCTTTTTATATTGCAAATGTTATATCATATATGTATTATGTTTGCGTTTTATATTATTTTATTATGTATATCACATGTCCATCACAGAGAATAAAATAATACCAATTGCAGAGACTCTAATCATCAGCCAGAAACGTTCCATTAATACAAATGTAAATACTAAAGGTTGCTTGCTATGGATAACATAGTCGAGGTTGTCGCCGAAGTTGATAGAAATATCAGCGTCGGTGACTCGTTTTTGGTTGATGGTCCAGAAGTGTTTTCGGAATACAAACTTGAAACGGAGTTTTGTTTAAGAGTTATTGTACAAAACATACGAAGCATACATAAGAATTTTGAGAACTTTAAGATATTTCTTGCAAGGAGTAACATAGAATATGACATTATAATACTTACGGAATGTTGGCTACAAGGTTCAACTATGATACCGAGTCTGAATCAATATTCAGAATTTCACACTAATAAGCATATAAATCAGAATAGTGGTGTAGTAGTTTATATAAAAAGCCATTTAACAGGTGTCACAGTTTATGAGCCAAATTGTATGGACGCTGATTGCTTGATCGTCAAAATTAATAACATCCATGCCTTTATCTGTATGTATAGATCGCCGTCTTTTGCATCGCTAACAAATTTTCTCGGTTCTTTAGAGGACATTTTACTAGATATAAAACACGTCCCTCATGTTTACTTAACTGGAGATATCAATATAAATATCAGTGTTAGTAGTACGGAACAAAGATCTGATGACTATTTGAATCTTCTAGCAACTCACGGTCTTTTGCCTAGTCACCAACTTCCGACGCGTATTAATAAATGTATTGATCATTGTTTTGTCAAGTCAAACCGCAAAATAATAACTGTTGTCTGTAATTCGTCAGTTACTGATCATAGTAGTATTTACATTAGTATACCTTTAACTGAGCAATGTAATAATAAACAAAAAAAGACTCTGCAAAAACTAAATTATGAAAAGGTATTTGAATTAATGAAAGAATTGGACTGGATCAATGTAACATCTTTAAAAGATCCCAATGAAGCCGCTGAGGTACTTATTGATAATATATCTCAAATAATTCAAAAATGTAGCCACACGATTTCCGTGCCCAATAGACGACTAACTTTCCAACCGTGGGTAACGCCGGGTCTATTGCGTTGCATTAGATTTAGAGATACGTTGCACAGAAGAAGCCTAAAGTCACCAAATGATCGCGATCTGCAAGTCACCTATAAACGCTACAGAAATCACTGCAACAATATTCTGCATAATTTAAAAAATGAACACGACAAATCTGATTTAAATAATAGCGGGAAAGACATAAAAAGAACATGGAATGTTATAAAACGTGTATGTAATTTAAATGTATCGAATAAGTCACAAGTACCGATTGAATTGTTGAATTTAAAATCAACACCACAAGAATCTGTGGACTTCATAAATGATTTTTTCGTTAATCTGGGCACTAAATTGTCAAATAATATTCTACAAAGGTTACAACTTACGGAAAGTGATCTTGTGCACGAAACTAAGTCTACAGATAGTCCTATGAACTCATTTATGTTATGGGAGACATATGAAGCTGAGGTACATAAAACAATTTTGTCACTAAAAAATACGAAGTCTACTGGATGGGATGGAATATCCGCTGAGTTTATAAAAAAAACTTCCAAATTTGTCATTACACCCTTAACACATATATTTAATTTGTGTTTTTCGTTAGGGAAGTTTCCAAACGTACTGAAGGACTCGTTAGTTATACCTGTATTTAAATCGGGGGAAAGAGATAGTATCACAAATTATCGTCCGATATCACTTTTGCCCACCTTGGCTAAAATTCTTGAAAAAATTATAAATAACCGGCTAATTGGTTATCTTGATAAAAATGATATTCTTTCTAAAAATCAGTTTGGATTTAGGAAGAAAAAATCGACCATAGATGCAGTTGAAAACTTTGTTACAACTGTAGCTGACAACCTTGACTGTAAGAAAAAATGCCTTGGTGTCTTTCTAGATTTAGCCAAGGCATTTGATACGGTCTCAATTCCCCTACTCATACGTAAATTGGAGGTCATAGGTATTCGAGGTATACCACTTAATCTATTCCAGGACTACCTTACAAACAGGTCACAGACTGTTAAAATAGATAAATTTTGTAGCTCTAAAAAAACTATTAATTTCGGTGTTCCGCAGGGGTCAGTGCTTGGACCCACTTTGTTTCTGATTTATGTAAATAGTCTTTGTAGTATTGCAATAGCGGACGCTAAGGTAACTACTTTCGCTGATGATACAGTAATTTTATTCCAACATTCTACATGGGACGGCGTCAAATTGTCAGCTGAGCAGGGTCTACAAAAGATAATTAAATGGCTTGATTACAACCTACTTACCTTGAATCTTTTAAAAACAAAATATATAACGTTTAGTATAAAAAATAACTCACAACCTCCCTCAGATTTCACCTTGAAAGCTCATTGTTCCAATTGTGTGATTATTAATAATTGCGATTGTTCATTGTTATCTTCAACCAATAGTACTAAATATCTTGGCATCGAAATCGACAAAAACTTAAATTGGAAACAGCATTTTAGTAATTTAAAATCTCGAATACGCAAACTTATACCAATTTTCAAAAAAGTAAGAAATTTAAAAGATAAAACCACTAATAGAACTGTTTATTTCACACTGTGTAGATCAATACTTTCTTACGGCATCTCTGCTTGGGGTGGTGCTAAGAAAAGTAATATCATAAAAATAGAAAGGGTACACCGATGTATTCTGAAAGTTATTAATTTCAAAGGTTTTAGGTATCCAACGACTGCACTGTACAAAGAATTCGAAGTCCTAAACGTTCGTCAACTTTATATACAAAATATACTTTTAAAACAGCATATCCGTGAAAAACCGTCTAATAAATCTACCAGAAGATCACATGATGTTTACGTTGTCCCGGCATGTAAAACAACATTTGCACAGAGTTTCTCTTTTTTCCTGGCTCCGTTATTGTACAATCGTGTCAGCAAAATAAAACCCCTGAAAGATATGAATAGTTATGTTTGTAGAAAGGCACTGGATGAGTTTCTGCGTGAATTGGACTACGAACAGACTGAAAAATTCGTAAAGGTATGTATATAGGATTATACTATTATATATTTTGTACCCCGTATAAGTTTAAGTATATGTTCAAAAGTGAAAAAGTATAATCTAAATTATATCCACGTTTTATTGAATAATATATGTATATATGTATACATTCGTTTAATATATATGTATATTTAGGTAACACATACACAACACACATACCCAAAATGTACGTATCATTACTACATTATATCTACATTTCCTACATTTAAATATAAAATTAGTTTTTAATTTTTACGCATCATGCTTGTCTAGTTATTTTGCATATACTACTTGTTTACGTTAAACTTGTTACTCGTCATCGACGTCTATTTGTCATTGTAAGAAAAAAACTATTAGCGAAAATGTGTTTTATGTTCATTACGATACGATTGAAAATTAATCATCGAACGAGAATCTTACCTTGCCGTAACACAGTTTTAACTAGCGCGGAAGGTAAAGAACTTTTTTTATGTATACCGTCAATGAACATTATCAATCGTTTTATGCTATTAGTAATGTACGTTTATTTACATAGTTTTAATGACATTTTACTTTACTTAATAATCGTTTTATAGACAACGATTTCGATCTTACTGTGTAAGTACTTATTTTGTGAAAGTGTACCATAAAAACTTAGTGAGTGTACATTAAGAACTTAGAAACTATGTAAGTACCTTAGTTATAGCTAATTTTTAAAGTTTACTACTGGTGTACTGTATCTAAAATGCATAAATAAATTCTATTCTATTCTATTCTAGCTAAATCGTAACAAACAAAAAATCTTATCTTTCCTCTTTATTACAATAGTTTAGATGGTTTAGATTAGCTTAGATTATATTATATTAAAGTGTGAATTACTATAAAATCTATCTCTTACTGTTAAATATACTATAACACTCTGTACTTGTAAACATTATGATGCAGTAAATATTTTGAATTTGAATTTCCCGGAGGCCAGCCAGAATCCCCCGTACCTACATTGCGACGCAACGGCCCGCGTAATTATTTTTCCGCGCGGGTATTTTTACATTACGATATCTTCTAAGATATTTGTTTAAACTGTATAGAGTAAAGAGCACAAATATTCTACATTAAATTTCCGTTCTAACGAACACATTTATTTAGATATAGATTAATACCATATGGGTTAAATAAGCTTCGCAAAAAATAATTCTTTTTAACCTTACATTTTAATAGTAAAAAATGGTTACAGTAAGTCAATCTTAAAAGATAGACAGATGCTGTCGCGGACTTTTTTTTAGAACTTTTAAAGACGAATAATTACTTCGTACATGATATTCTCGTAACTTAAACCGTTTTCGCAGCGCACGCAACGGAAGCTCTCAGAAAGGAATTTTCTTTTCCCGTTTTTGCAACATTTCTCATTTATGCTCCGCTCCTATTGGTAGTAGCGTGATGTTATATAGCCTATAACCTTCCTCGATAAATGAACTATCCAACACAAAAAGAATTTTTCAAATCCAACTAGTAGTTCCAGAGTTTATCGCGTTCAAACAAACAAACAAACAAACAAACAAACTCTTCAGCTTTATAATATTAGTATAGATATTTCAATTGGACTGCGCACACATAGCAACTCGAGTTTCGGCGATCGTCAACAGTTTTCACTTTCAGTTGCTGCAATCGATGACTAAGATAGTTTCTAATTGCCGCAACTAGCAACTGTTGAATATTATAAGTTAACGTCGACGTCGACGACGTAATAAAATTAGAGCAATTGCTGCATCTTCGATATTCATCGTCACACTGTTCGCTGCGTAGATTGAGCAACTAGGTTATGAAAGTTGCTCACAGATTGCCATAAAATTGCGGCAACCGTAAACGTTGTAGCAACTATCAACTAGTTACAGGAAACTTATAAAGTTGCTTTGTGAAGTTTAGATTAGCAACGAAACTAGTAGAAGTTTTGTAAGTAATTCTAACGTTAGCGATTGTGGTCAGATCTACTTCGCAAGGTTTCTAAGAAAGAATTGCTTGCGTTAATATAATATATCCCAATATATATAACCAATCCCGCACTTCCAGTAGCCAGGAAATCTCTTTTTTTACTAGCCTGCCCTGTCCCACTCCTGGGCAAAGGCCTCCCTCCACTTCTCCCAAACCAGCGCGTCCTCCTTCTCAGCTATGACGAAACCTATATAGATCATCCCGCCAACTCCTACTCACAAACGGTAGATTCGAATAGTAGTATAATTATGTACTTGTTTGGTTTTGCTATTCTAAAATAAAAATAGGTAAAAAAACTTTTTAAGTTAAACGGTTTTATGTTAAACATACATTGCAATGTTTAAGATAAATGTACTAAAAACCAAAAAATAATAAAATAGATACAGTCGTGGGAAAAACCGTGGGGCACGTCAATTGTAATTTCCGCAGCACGACAGTTCCGAATTGACGTGCCCCACGGTTTTTTCCCACGACTGTATCTATTTTATTATTTTTTGGTTTTTAGTACATTTATCTTAAACATTGCAATGTATGTTTAACATAAAACCGTTTAACTTAAAAAGTTTTTTTACCTATTTTTATTTTCTAGTTTTTAGCCGCCATCTTGGATTTTAATTTTATATAGTATATTGTATTCTGATTGTTGAGCCCTTTCATTTGGTACCCATATTGATGGGATTAATAAAACATAAATTATCCGCCATTTTGTAGCGGCGGCCATCTTGAATTTATAATGATAATGAATAAACATAATTGTATTGTCACCAAAATCCAAAGTGTATACAAAATTTCAGATTAATCGGTTGACAGGAAGAGGGTGAAATTTGAATTACTAAATTTGATCCAAGAATAAAACAAACGGGGTGAGCTAAATAAAACCGTTTAAAAAAATACATGACGACTTGTGGAATCTTAGCCTCTGCATTCTCCCCAGTACTCGTCTCTGCGTGGTCATAGTTTCCATAAGGTTTCTGGGGCCATGTAAATTAAATACAGAAAAGACAAATAATATTGTTTGTTACATTTATTTTCACATTGAATGTACCTACTCATTCATGAGTATATAATAAGTTTGGAGAAAAAATCTCCCATACCCTATTACAGTTAACTGAACTGCAAACATGTGCTAAAATGAGATGTATTTGAATATTGAGTGAGTAATCCGAAATTATCTCTGCATTTCCTCTTCCTATCCTTTGTTGCCTGCCAAGCACATAATATTGATTCAGGCTGAATGAGTTTTGTAACTTTCCCTTAATGTCAAAAATATGACAGCTGCCCATATTTGTAAAAAAATATGATAATTCAATTAGAGAATAAATAAAAATTAAATTAAGGATTATTGCTTCCTTCTAGAATTTGTGTAGGTGTTCTTCTAGGATTGACTAGGTTTATTGCATACTCTTACACACTTAATTCCCATAAAACTATATTGATATGGAGTTTATTCAACTCAGCATCATCAATTTTGTAAATACTTAAAATACAGAAATTGAGCTTAATGAATATCATCTAATCCTGACAGCCTGGCTTCACTAACAAGGCTTTGTATTTCAAGTTGAACCCTCAAAGCTTTCTGCAAATCCATCTTCCTTAGCTGTGATGCAATATACTTGCCATAGATATCAAATTCATCCTCTTTTGAAGAGTTTTCTGTACTTGAGTCTATGCTCTCTAAGAAGGTTCTATCAGAACAATCTGTACTAGGTCTTCTGTGTTTAATTTTCTTCTTTTTATTTTGATATCTGCTTTCATTGATATGGGGTACTTCTCGGGGTTCTGTTTTAAGAATTAAAGTGTATTCATCAACATCAGGGAATGGGTCCAGGGTCTCTTCTTCCATATTGTCTTCTGTTGAGAGCCATATTTTCTGATTTGCTTCATCTATTGAATCTTGATGCTGTAAAGAAGTAAGTAAAGTAAGATATAAATATTTTAATATTTAAAAAAAGTTGATTTTATATGAGAAGTGGCTCTATATTAGACACTAGCTTTTGCCCGCGGCTTCGCCCGCGTGGATGTCGGAAAATACCCCACGGGAACGTAATACCGTGATTAAAAGTACCCAATTTGTTGATCTAGGTAAACAATGTCTTCTCACATTGCTTAAGTATCCGGGGTGCGGTGCGCGGATTAATATATGATTGAAGAAGGATAACAAATCCTAAAATCTTACAATAGTAACGGAAAAATCACCTACTTAAATGCCAAATTTGAAGGCAACTATAAACCCTTTTAAACCCCTTTTTAACCCGTTAGGGGTCGATTTTCGAAAAACCCTGATACTTACACGTTATTCTTTATTTTTGTTCTCAAGTATAAATACTGAGTTTAGAGTTAATCGAATCGAATCCTTCCTTATCTATAGGGAACCTCTGTGCAAAACTTCAGCTTTCTAGGTCCAAGGGTTTGGGCTGGGCGTTGATGAGTCAGTCAGTCAGTAAGTCAGTCAGTCGGGACTTCTCTTTTTATTTATATAGATAGATAGATAGAAGATTTGTGCCAAGTGTCAAGTATATCAACTTAAGGAAGAACATTTTCCATACAAACTTTCATCCCCTATTTACCTCCCTTAGGGGTTGAATTTCGAAAAATCCTTTCTTATTCCTTGTCTACATTATAAAGGCTACCTCTGTGCAAAATTTCAGCTTTCTAGGTCCCAAGTTCAAGTATATTAACTTAAGGAAGAAAATTTTCCATACAATTTTTCATCCCGTATTTAACTCCCTTAGGGGTTGAATTTCGAAAAATCCTTTCTTATTCCTTGTCTACATTATAAAGGGAAACTCTGTGCAAAATTTCAGCTTTCTAGGTCCAAGGGTTTGGGCTGGGCGTTGATGAGTCAGTCAGTCAATCAGTCAGTCAGTCAGGACTTCTCTTTTTATTTATATAGACTACATTATAAAGGGAAACTCTGTGCAAAATTTCAGCTTTCTAGGTCCAAGGGTTTGGGCTGGGCGTTGATGAGTCAGTCAGTCAGTCAGTCAGCCCGGCGAGCACGGCCTACAGTGACATGGCATGAGTCACACATTTTATCACAGTTTGGGCGATAAAACCGTTTTGTCTTAAATGCTAGCACGGCGGCGTAAGATAATTTCTTGTTAAGTGATACAACTTCTTGACGTCTAGTTGGGACTCGTATGTCTTATTTGCTAATATGGGCGCACCCATTTTGTAACAAATGTCACATTTTGACAGATGAATATGCTCGTTTATATCACGTTCGTTCGGAGGTGGTGATAAAAGTAAATTAAAAATATAAGTATATTTTTCTGCTTACTACTGCATCAAATGGCAGTAAATTATTATAATTATGTTCTTGCCCGAAGGCAAGAGGTCCAAAGTAGGAAAATATTCCGAAGAAACATTTGGGACTCCTCTAATCCGTTCGAGTTATTTCACTTCAAAAATTTCACAATATATTTCAAAACAAATCACATCAAACTTTTAAAGGAAAAACAGAACTTTTAGTTAGTAGCAAGTTATCAAATAATAAATAAAAAAAGAAAATGAAAGACGTGCCGCGTACGCAGTGTTGCCATCGAAGTTTCAAGCTCCCCACCAGAATCGACCTCTAAAACCACCAGAAATCGCACCTTCTTAAAAAATCGCTAAATTTTCCACTAACTTTATTTCTGGCAGATTTTTGGTCTTTACTAAAGGAAATAATATTTTTTTGAAACGTTTATTAAAGCAATAACATGAAAATTACATATAATGTAACAAAATACTTCAACTTCAACTCTCTATTAATTCATGGCTTTTGTGGAAGAACAAAATACTTAATAAAACCTATTTTTTAAAAGAGGTCAATCAAATTATATTATTAAGTTATCTTCAGATGAGTCGTTTCCGTCCGTATCATCATCGTTAATCTCGGACTGATACGACTGTTTGGTACCAAATAATTCCACTAGAAAAATCCACTAGCCACTAAAACCGATATTTGTCCGCTAAAAGGTAAGTCAAAACCACCAGATTTAGTGGAAAATCCACTAAGTTGGCAACACTGCGCGTACGTGTTATGTCAAAAATGAATTAGTACCCAAGAAAATTAAAAAGTTGTTTAACTGTATGAACTGTGCTCTTATACACGTACTTTTTTATTTGGTCGCCTATTCAGATGGTCATAGACATTTTTATTTTTTTAATATACTAGGTCACACTATGAAGTCAGCAACAAGAAAGACAAGTCGCGTCTTAAATTATATCACATGTGGTACCCGTGCTAGCATTTAAGACAAATTCTAAGACATGACATAATTTATAACGTCTTGTCACCAACGTCTTGGGTACGCCCGTGCTCGCCCCGCGGACTTCTCTTTTTATTTATATAGATAAGCAGGCAGTACATTGAAGTTTAAAAGAGCATAATCTTGCAACTTGTGATTGGAATTCAGGCCAGGCTTGAGCACAACAAGTAAAATCATACCAAATTAAATTTTGATAAATTTTATGGTTTTCTGTGTTTCAAATACTTGCATTTACAAGAGTGTGAATGAAACAGTACAATAGAATTAGCAATCACTGAAGCAATTTTTCCATTTAAAAACTACTAGAGCACTTACGTCGAATACAGCAGAATCTTCAGTTTTCTTTAAACCACCGAACCGTTTATGCCACTCTGCGAACCATTTCATGTTCGGTTTATACGACCACTCGGGACCAGACCGTTGCTTTATTTTAGTGATTTCTTGCATATACGTTGATCTGAGATTCTTTATTTTTATCTTAAGTTCAGTTTCATTAAGTAATATGCCCGTTGTTTCGTTTAATTCAGCAATAATTTCTCTGTACGCTATCAACCTTTTACTTTTTAACCTGTAGGATGCATGTTCGGGGTTCCACAAATGTTCATGACTTAAATATATTTTTACGAATTGATATGTTTCGTTCTCACTCCACCTCATTTTAGTTTTTTTATTGTTAAATAATTGATTGAGATATTACACTATTACACAACCAAAACAACTGCTCGAGATTGATTTCGACTCGACAACAACAAACAAAACACAACTGTCATTTCAATTTCATTATGTCAGTGTCAGTGGGAGAAACTTTTTGGCAGCCGGAAGTATCGACAGCTAACACAGCTAATGTAATGTTGCATTAATAGTAAAAATATATAAACAAAGAGGTCTTGAAAAAAGTGATAATGCTTTTAGAATTATTAGATGCTTTATCACTTTTGTCAAATAATTTGTAGATCTACAAATAATTTCAATGATGCCGTTTAGCAGTCATATGAAAATAAAATCTAATTAATCATTGTAATTAATTGAAAGTTTAATTAAAGGTAAGACTGTTCCCGAATTAAATCTTTTGCAGTGATAGGTTGACTGCTAATGTTTTTTTAATACAGTTGCTCAAAAAGTGGCGTATTGTAGGGACGTATAGCGTTCGGGATGTGGGCTATTACATACTCGTGCAACTGACAAAATAATGTCCATTAAAAAAAAAAACAACCACGAAGTTTTTACTAAAAAAAAATCATAGAAGTTTTTATGATTCATGCAAAAAACGCTGGCGTGACGACTTAGAGGCTTTTGCGCGAGATTGGAAGGAGAAAACCGCACAGAGAGAAGAGTGGAAGACTATGGGGGAGGCCTTTGCCCAGTAGTGGGACAATAATTATGGGCTAATAAAAAAAACAGATTTTATTATTTGATTCAATGAGTTTGGTTAGGTTTCATTCCATTTCATTAAAATTCATTTTCATTTCATATCAATAAAAAAAATCTACTGAAGACTTGGCTGTATGGGCATAGTTCCCTTTGCCTACCCAGAATGGGTGAAGAAATAAAAGAAAAAGAAAATCTGCAATTCTTTTACGGTTAGCGCCATTTTCCAAAAATGTTCTTAGGTAAATTCCTT
Source organism: Diarsia mendica (assembly GCA_949316265.1). Classification (NCBI taxonomy): domain Eukaryota; kingdom Metazoa; phylum Arthropoda; class Insecta; order Lepidoptera; family Noctuidae; genus Diarsia; species Diarsia mendica. The sequence goes on along the minus strand of OX438907.1, from coordinate 2,687,805 downwards.
CATTTTTTCGCAACTGTATTAAAAATAGTTGTTCAGTAGGTACACGTGGGGAACCGTCATTGTAACTTGTTCCGACTGTCAACCCTCACCTTCGGCTGCGCCTCGGCTCGGGTAGGCATTTGTCGGAACTCTTTGCAATGACAGGCTTTCCGCACTATTAATGAAATATACTATAATCTTCATCTGACTAGCCTTTTCGCGACTGTTGCGGTCAGCTTTCTGACTAACCTGATGTAGCTGCATAACAGTATTTTATGAGGAGTGACAACTTGGAATATAGCTCAGCTTTTACAACCCTGATAAACTGGGTAATTTTAAATAAACAAATGAAAAATGTTAATACTATTTATTATATCTTTGGTTTATTTTTACTTTGCACTTTGGAAACTTGTTACACTATTTTAAAATTGCACAATACATTATTTTAAATAAATCTAGTAAAAAAACCTAAAATAAACTATACAAAACTTACAGATAGGTAAATTATTTGTTTAAAAATATTTGCATAATAGCTGTAGCCCGTGGCTCAACCCGCGTCATGGTCGGAAATTATTTCACAGGAATATTTAAATTATAGCCTATGACATCGCTCCCCAATCCCCATATTATAGTGTGAAATAATTTTTGGAATTAGAGAAATCATTCCGAAAATTACCCCATATGTTACCTTATAATATTAGTATCTATAATTATGCATAATTATTCTATTATATTTTTGTATTTAGAGTCTAGTGGCTAAAATAATTATGGTTTATCACAATATTATTGACAAGGACTACATTAAACAAAATAATCTGCCAATCATGATGGCCAATTCATATAAATTATTATGATTTCAATCACTGGAAACAATATCAGAGATCCTTGCTTCACTGACCAGATTCTGTATTTCCAACTGAATCCTCAATGCTTTATGGAGGTCCATTTTTCTCAGTTGTGAAGCAATATATTTACCATAGATATCAAACTCATCCTCCTTGGTACATTGAGAACTTGAATCAGTTGAATAGTTTCTTGCAGCAACCCGGTGCTTAAGTTTTTTCTTTTTGATTTTTTTGTAATAAACCGGGGAAGATCTTCTTTCAATTTTTACTTTTGAGGTTTGTTCATCAAGTTTTGAAGAATCATATTCATCATCTTCTGTTTGTGGGACTAATGGATCAGGGTTTGTTTCATCCATGTTGGCATTTTGCAACTCTTGGTCGACCCAGATTTGGCAAGATGAGTCTACATCTTGAGTTTCTTGAGACTGAAATAATGATTGTTTAGTTATTGACAACATAATTAATCATACATTCAAATATTAATAATAGCTAAACTTAAATTAGAAGACCCATGAATGCAACTTTCATTGGAATTATCAATGAGAACAGACTGTTTACTTTGTTTTGTTTACTTTGATTTGTCAACAACACATTAAATTGTATTATTTTAAGGTGATCAGCAAGAGATGAAAATCACAATACTTACAGTGTTATACGAGCTTGAATGGCGATTACTGGGTACATGTTTCAAACAGCGATCCATTTCGTGGAACCATACGAGTGATGGTTCGTAAATAGCGTTAGGGCTCGATTTCTGCAATATTTTGTGCACTTGTTGTACGTAAGTGGTCCTAAGGTTTTTTATCTTCATTTTCACTTCGGGAACACTTAGGGATTTCATCGTAGAACCCTTAAATTCTACACATATATCGGAATAGGCCTGTTCTCTCTGATACCGAAGTTTGTACCCTGGATGTGACGGATTCCAGAGACACTCATGTCTTATATATATTTTAACAAACTCTAGTGTAACTGCTTCGCTCCACCTCATTGTCACAAACGTTTAAATTATTGATTAATTAAGGAAAAACATTAATGTTTTTCACAACAAATTCTGTCCACCCATTTTGACGTAAAGTAAACATCACTGATCACATCGTGACATCGCATGACAGATATGTTTGACATTCTGTTAGTGTTGCTAGGTTGTATGTTTTGAAAACTACCACGAAGCAGGTCTTAGTCATGGAATTTTCAAGTACTTTAAGAAACTCGAGCTAACTTCAACACTTACTCGAGACTTACTCTATTTGATTTTGGTTTGACAACTCTACAAAAATGAAGCAGTGTTTAAAAATAATAAAATTGAGGTTTAAATTGAATAATCATCCTTTATTTGTGGGGTTGTTTCCTATTGGCGACCTTTACTTCTATGTCAATGGTTGCTTCAGTCAATCTTGAAGTAGAACCTTTGTGAGTGATCGATGTATTGCAGAAGAGGCGGCCTTGTCGATAGGGAAAACTTTCAGGTATAGACTTGATCGGTATGGTCAAATTAGCGTAAAGATGTGGACCCTGAAAGAGTAGATAGTGTATCGTTAATATCGAACCAGTTTTAAGGTTCTGAAACATTCACTACATATTTAAGCAAATCGGGTCTTTGATTGTCGTTGCTAAAATAATATTTTTCGTAATATACATTTTTTAGAGATAAGCTTATCAAAAACTTATTAAAATTATGGTTCTTACAGGTGCAAAGGGGCAGGCCTGATTTGCGACCGCCTTTTTCAATGTGTCTCCAAACAAAGTACTGGTGCTAACGAAATCACACATCTTGGAATGTAGCTCCACATAGGTGCGTTGATATCTGTTGCCTTGATACTCGAAGAAGTAGAAGTCTATCTATAACATAAATTATTCAACAGTGATACAAGGCTCTTTTGGCTTTTATTTAAACAACCAAAAAAAGTAGATGGCGTCGGAGCGTCAAAAGATCTCGTAAATCTCTAAATAAAAGTAAGGATAGGTAAAGATGTTTTATATATATGTTTTTTTTAATGTTCCACATTAAAAAAAATTGCAAAGATTTGGCGAAATCTAATTTCGAGAATCGAATTCGAAATCTATTGTAGAGAAATAGTTAAAACTAAATTATATTATAGTCTTATTATAATAATTATATTGTTAAGTTTAACTTGATGTTATTTTAATTTTAAATCGCGCTGTAATTTAGTGGATAAATAAAAAATTGGAACATGGTTCAATAAAAATGTGAAAATAGACATCGTTTTTTTTAAAATAATGTGACAGCTGTCAATTGAAAGCGAATCTCCCTAGGGCTGAAAAGTAGTACTTTCAACCCGCTCCGCAGGCATGTTATGACCTACTTTCAAAACATGAGTAATGAAATGTAGCGTATTTAACTGGAGGGGCCATCGCCATGCCACCTCATGGAATTAAATATTAATGACGGTTATCACCACTATTGTGGCGTCTCTTAGTTCCATTGCCCTATTGGTCATATGGCCGCATGCATGACTGCTGAATTGTATGCTCATTGATTCAATTTGCAGGTCGTGCAAAACGCAATCGGGGTTTTCCGTTATGGGCCTACTACACGCTCAAGCTTCACCACACTTTTCGTTCACACTTCACAGTACATCGCGCGTATGGTTGGTAAAACTGTATTACCATTACAAACCACACGCGCGATGTACTGTGTGCATCGTGTAATCGCGCAGGCAAGACTGTGGGGAAGTGTGAGCGTGTGGTAGGCGCATTAAGAATTTGTCAGTAGTAGCCCGGAGTTTGGAAGTTCACGGTGTAGGTAGGTACAACACCATACCCTAGTTTAGCGCCTAATTTGCTCCTGTCATATCAGATTACCCTCCTTTCAAAATATGAGGAAAGACAGCGTGCCGGAGCTGCGGGTTGTTAGAAAGAGATACCGACGCCCCGGACATAAAGGGTTAGGAAGGAACATGGGTGGCTATTTGTCAGACACTCCCTTTCGCTTCGCCTAGAGCGGGTGAGAAATAGGGAAGAGAGCGGTGCCTCTAGGTTTACGCACACGCTTGTGGACTATGATTTTCTCTACGATGATGGCTCCGTTAAGACTGACCGCCCTTACCGAAAAGAGTCAGGATTAGTTCGTACAGTTGAGTTTATCAAGCTTCAAATCATCTTACCGAAACGTCATTTCCTATGGGTACATATGTGTCCACGTAAATAGTGATGTAGTAAATGAGATTATCGCGGTTATACCGCCGGCTGGTCACCGACATGTTTCTCACAAACTGCCTGTTGATATAGACCACCCTTGGACGCTCGCTTGCTATGTAAGTGACCTGAAAAATATATTATTATCGACTCTAAACTGACTTTTTCGTATTATTATGGTGAATTACCTTGACTGTAGGTAGATACCTGGTAGTTATTAGCAGGCACCATTAGGGGCCTAGTGACAATCGCCCGGCTTAGGGGCCGAAACCAGGCTCGCGAGATATTTTAGTGCCCAAATGTCTGCGAAGACACAGGTGCACTCTCTGTTCCTTTACTCTCATCGTTCGATGGGCATGGGCATAACCGAAGAGAGATAAGGCACAGGACCAACGGCTCATCGCGTGCTTGCCGAGGTACGGGGATATCATACTGACTTCCAAACTACCAGCTACTACTGAGATAATTAGATAACGCTCAGCAATCGCGTTTGCCACCACAAGATCAAGGGTACAGTCAGATCAGAGCTCTAAGAAGATGAAGGAAAACAACTGCACTCGGCAACCCGCATGTCTGCTCTTGCAACGTGTATATATGTGTAGGTTTCTCAGTTTAAGATCGAAATATTACAATGATACAATGGATGCCTGAGGAAAATAAAGACTTGAAAGCAGGACCACGAGCTGCTCTCAAGTCATGGTTGCAAAAATCAGCATCGACTCATGACAAAATATTGTTATTTATCGAAAAAAGCAAGTAAGTACTCACCTTTTCAGTAAAATACGTTTCCAGTTGGCAAAAAAGATAAAACAACAAACAAAATAGATAAAAAATCAAATTCATATTAAACGCCGATTTCCGCAGACGGCCAATATAAAAATGGTATGTTTTGGAAAATGTAGGTAAATGCTGCAATTAAGTATTCATTTACTTTATTATTGAAATGAAAAAAGTACATCAGATTAAATAATTTTTGAGTGGTAAACGTGCAGTGTCATCGCTGTGCAATGATAGATTGTTATTTATGATCACTCGCACAATAATTGAAATGATTGAATATTGCGTTACGAATGATCACTGGCCACACAATGGCTAAGCCTTTTTCCTAAGCTATGTTGGGGCAGCTGAACGGCAGTAGTTTGTGCAGTGAATTAAATCTAAATTAACTAGTTTTTGCTCGTGGCTTCGCCTGCGTAAAAATTACGATTTTCTAAATAAAATCTTCATTATTCCCTGTTTACATTTATCACTCTATAATGTCGGCTCTTAGACACACGCGCCCTCTCACTACCGCCGCTCACAGCTGACTGGGCTGCTTTACGACCGCACGTGCGCTAGAGATGACATAGTGCTTCCTTCTCTTTAACTCACAGACACTATACATCATAAAGGAAACCAGAGGTTTCCTTTAACTTAGACTGTGGGCAAAACCGTGGGTACAGACAAATTTAGGGGAAGTAAGAGATCGATAGGAGACCTACAAATAGCAATTACACACGGAAAAACTTTACCCACAAAAATATATCGTGTCAATTCGTGTTATAATTGTTGTACAAAAAATTAAATTTTACTAAAATTGTATAAGAATAGATTTTATTCACTGCACACTACACAACAAGAGGGGGTCGTCCACTGTCTATGGTCCACGCTGCGACTGCGCACGAAACCAATCATCATCATTAGATATCATCACAGAAGAAAGGGGGCCTCCCTCACTTCTGCCACCCTTCTCCCACTTTCACGTCACTTTTCTCTTCTTTTCTTCTATTCTATGCGTCTCTCATCCATCCGTTCCCCGCGATCCTGCCGATGCCAACCCAACTCGCTTTTGATCGGCCCTGGTTTCTTAGGCCCAACCTTAGCCACCATTTGATCAGAACCTTACTCCATCTGCCAACTCTGCGTCTAGTGAGATGTTCTGTCCAACTCCTCTTTAGGCTTCCGAAACGAAACAAATGCTTGCAAATAAATAAATCGCGGAGCTAACATGGCACTGCTCATCCTGCGTATCTGTGGACGATCAGCTTAATTCTGGCACATTTCCATAGATAATCAAAAACACAATGCATTTGGGAAACTATTGTAATTATGTTCGTCTATTTATAAAATTGATTACAATTACCCAAATGATTGTCTACCTATTTATTTAGTTCGTTGAATAACTGTAAATATTATTTCTGCTCTGTAAACCAAAAATAACATCAAACTGTATCACTGAGCATTAATTACTATTTCACACAAATTGCATATCATTTGCCTGAAACAGTCCGTGACAAAAGTTAACTGTTATTTAGGTATAATTTTTCTGATAGAAATATCGATCACTCGTGAATAAAGGCAAATTATTGGTACCGTTCTTATTCCATTCAAAGTTCATCGGCCTAGCCAGACTTTCAGTATAACCGGTTGCAGCTGAATTTAACAAAAGCTCGTTCCATCGTCGACCTCATCTCAGCCCTTAGGGCAAGATTGAGGTCAAGAGCAAGCCCACTTAAAAAAAAAAACATGGAGCCATTTTCTATGTGAACACCACAATCCGGCACGCATTTTGACGGCACGGTTGGCGCAGTGGCTGAGCGATTGGACTGCTGCGCTGCGTGTCGCGGGTTCGATCCCCGCACGGAACAAATATTTGTATGACCTACATTTAGTTGTTCCGGGTCTGGGTATTTGTGTATGTGAATTTCAATGTTTGTAAACGCACCCACGATACAGGAGAAATTCCTAGTGTGGGGCAACGTTTAAAAAAAAAAACCAGTTATTGGGTAAATACTATATCCCTTGATATGATTGGTTGTTAGAACTTCAGGTTATAACTATCTTAGTATTTGCAGTTTTCTACATGGTTTAATTTAAAGAAAAGCGGCGTTTTGGAGGTATATTTACTAGCTGTAGCCCGCAAACTTAGATTTCATGTAAAAATTAAAACAATTTTTTATTTTAAGTAGTTAAGTGCCGTGATACTTTCATATGCATTCAGAAAGTTGGTAACGCCTTGAACCCATGAAATGTGTAGAAAAGTAGAAAACTTCGCTAGTATGCACCATCTAAAGAGCCCCTGACCTCCTCCCTATAACAGCAATATTTCACCCAGCCTCCCTGAACTTTAATGCTGCAGATTAACCATTAACTATAATACCCGGACAATAGATTTACATTAGCCGACAATTCAGTGAAATTGAGATAAGACCCGCTAACCGTGGGGCTTACAGGGATATGAATAATATAATATATCTTATTTGTATCCATCCTGGCTTGTTCAGTGGGGTGCATATCAATGTTAGCTTACCTTGAATATTACATGGAATATTAGAGGACAACGTTATGATTTTAGAAAGCATTTTGTCCATGATAAAGTACAGTTTCTTGGTCTATGTTTCGAGCCGTATTGTATTTAGACTTGGTTTCTGTAATAAAAGATAAATTGCGCGTGTTTAAAGCATCAGTTTAAGCGGCAAATAAAGGCTAGATGTCAAGTCTAAATTGAGATCTATTTTAAATATGTACATAAGGAATCTTCTTCATAAAATCACTCCCGCTTTTTTTCAACTACGCAACGGATTTCAATGTAGTTGATTCAAGAGGAAGGTTTATATGTACATTGCAAACGGCGAAACCGGGGCGGGTCGCTAGTAATAAATAAGAATATTTTTTCCAAAATAGTCCTATCGTTGAATTTACTGGCCAGAGTAGCTAACTTAGTACCTCATCATCCACAGCCCGACACTCACTGACACACAAAAAAAACATATACAATTAAAAAAAAAACCGTAATACAACAAGCTTTATTTTCTTGTGCCAAATTCCAGGGTCCTGTGCCAGCCTACTCCATGATATTCCCACAATGGTAACAATATTGTTTGTCCATCTCACCGCTGGACGACCAACACTTCTCCTCCCATTCCTGGACGCCACTCTGTTACCGTTTTTCACCACCTGGCCCACCTGCCAACACCGCCCTTGCTAGGTGTCCTGACCAACTCCATTTGAGTTCTACAACGCGATGTCTTTGGAACTCGGTCTACTTGTTTTATCTCTCTCTCTATGGCTCTCTGTGCTACTCTGAGTCTGTTCACAGCCTTCTGTGTGAGCGTCCACGTCTCAGCACCGTACGTTGTGGTACTTAGTACCTATTGCCTAATACTTGGGGATCTAATCTAATACTCGTTTTCACGAACACTAACCGTCATCAACACGTCCTAAATATTATTACACTATTCTGATTTAATTTCTCGTTGCTAAAAATCCAACACAGCACTATTTAGGGATTTTTTAAAGTATCGCCCAGCGCCAGATAAAGAAAATGAAGATAAATATCTTAAAAACGTTATTCGAAACAAAAGGGTTTTCTCCAAAAGAAACATTTCTTGCTCGCACCATCGCGCAGTCTCGGCGGTCGTTATAGTCATGATAATGATATTTATTTGTTTACCTTTTCGCTTAAACTTTACTGGATGTGACGGATTATGTTGTGGGAATTCATTAGATAACACGGTGTAGGTACATTATGGAGGTTCGGTCGGGGGTGCGCGCGAATGTACTTGCATCTACCGGCCCCCCGACACATGGTATTAGTATGAACAGTGGGTTTTTAGTCGGTTAGAGTGCGACATAACCCCCGCTCGCCCCATTCGGAGGGTATCCATGAGGATGTTCCCACTCAAAAAAAAACCGGCCAAGAGCGTGTTGGGCCACGCTCAGTGTAGGGTTCCGTCCGTAGTTTCCCGTCCGTCACAATAAGTGTTCCCACTTATATGAGTTTAAAGGTGGGTATCCAATATGCAAAATGATTTTCCTAGAAAGTCCTTAGAAAGTTCTACTTTTCTGATTTTTTTCATATTTTCTAAACTTATGGTTCAAAAGTTAGAGGGGGGGACACACTGTTTTTTACTTTTGGAGCGATTATTTCCGAAAAACCCCTATTCATTTTTAAATACCTTTCCAACAATATATCACACGTTAGGGTTGAAATTAAAAAAAAAAACACTTCCTTTTTACATATAGGGGGGATAGTCCCTAATAAAACATTTTTTCCAATTTTTATTTTACCACTTTGTCGGCGTGATTGATACACATATTGGTACCAAATTTCAGCTTTCTAGTGCTAACGGTCACAGAGATTAAGCGAGGACGGACAGACGGACGGACGGACAGACAGACATGGCGAAACTATAAGGGTTCCTAGTTAACTACGGAATCCTAAAAAAAGGTACAATAAGGAGGTTGATCCTTTTTTACCCGACTGCGGTGAAGCCCAAAAGGAGGGTTATTTTATAAAATAACATGTTGCCCCGCACTAGGAATTTCTTCTGTATTGTGTTTGTGTGCGTTTACAAACATTTAAACTCACATACACAAACCAAACACCCAGACCCGAAACAACTATCTGTAGGACATACAAATATTTGTTCGGTACGGAGCTCGAACACACGACACGCAGCGCGCTAGTCCAATCGCTCAGCCACTGCGCCAACCCTACACCTATTAGAGGGGTGTCCCATGTGGCTTCCATACATATTTTTGCCCATTCTCTTATGTTAAACCAACAACTTATGTTGAAAGTACTTGTAATAGGCAGTCGCTCCATGTAAAAATACTGTTATGCAGCTGCATCAGGTTAGACTGGCAGTCGACCCCAACATAGTTGGAAACAGGCTAGGCAGATGATTATGTATCGTAATAGGGGGGCAAGCTATTATATTTGTTATGTTTAAGGCGAGGTTGCAGTACTTTTTTTTTATGTACGAACGACCTCACCCCCCGCCCTGCCGCGCGAGCGATATAATGACTAAATTTTGACTGCTTTTTCTCTCTTGGAGAAAAATGATAAAGAAATTATACATTATGCGACCCGAGATAATACACATTTTTTACGACCTTTATTATGATATAAGTTTTATTTTTCTAAAGCCTAATATAACTCAAGTAAAACGATTATTTAGCCATCATTTGGACAGTTCTTTGCGATTTAATTGGATGCAGTGAAGTGTAAGTAATCGTGTATCGCATGCCCGACATATCATGATCGAAGAGTCAACTATGTAATACATTTTTTTCAAAATTTAAATCCGTTCCATGTACGAGTAAAACGCTATTGTTTACGACGTTTATCGGGGTAACCTCGCCATAAACAGTACAGGTACTATCATGATACCTAATCTTCGTTAATGACTGGGGATACATTCTATTTGGCAGACAACGCTCAGAATTTTTTCGGTCTCTTCCATCGACTCTAACTCTGTGAAGAAGATGTTTCTCGAGATTCAACGACAGCAATAAACAGTCACCTTCGCGTTATAAATTAATAAATAATGCAATAAACCTTATTTATATGACAATTAAGTTACTTTTTACAAGTTTTTATTCAACAATGCCAAATTCTAGCGAACAAAGCATGAAAAGTTTCGTCTTTCTATCTGTCGAGTTTGGCTGCAAAGTTTTAACAACCTTGATGAAGATCATTTTAAATTAATGGTAGTTCAGGGACGTTTCTCATAGATAACAGTTTATATATCTACAGCTCTTACTAGCGGAAAACATCACATTTTATTCAGGTTTGAAGGGACATCGACACACAAACTATTACCACGTAGTCACACCGTACAGTTCATTATTTTGAACTCACCACATTTTTTTTACTACCACTGTAAAAGGAATTGTTTCTTACAAAAGTTAAATAACCACACGGCCAAATATATAAAACAGCGGTTTTAATATAACGCAGTCAGCGGTCTTACCGAATTCAGCTGAATACCAATATTTTAAATGGAGCGACTGCCTGACTTCCACAACTCAGTTACTACTGGGTAATACGATGCCCCGTTTTTTTTTTTTTGGTGGGTGGAAAATCAGCGAATGACCCCCCCCCCGCTCTTGGGCAGAGCGAAGGGGAGTGTCAGACTTCTACTGACTAAAAACCGAACCCATGTTCCTTCTTCGCCCTTGTGCTGAGGCCGCGTTATGCCTTACGATAATCCGCAGCCCCGACGGGCTTACGATACCCTTTTTTATGACTGGTTTTTCAGACTCTGAATACCTATAACAACAACTCTAATATGTACAAATGACAGCCGGTGCTTTCCGAGGCACGGAGGAAACTCGGTATGTAATGGGTCATCCACGGACAACCTATGCAAGCGCGGCTTAACCTGTAGATCGACTGATCGACTTGAGTGGCTGTTGTTACTTAGCTACAAGTTCTGTGTATCTCTGCCTATAATATATTATACTCATATAATTATGTATAAGGTAAGGTCCCATTAAAAAAGGTGGACAAAATTTCAGAAATCATTCAGACCACCAAAATAAGGACGATGGTAAAAAAAATAATAAGAAAAACGCCTTTAAGTACCTACTCATAGAGGATGAGTTTGTTCTAGAGTGCCGGCAATTTATTATTTCAAGTACCTAAAAAAAAAAAATCAGTTTATAGTTTCTTTTTTGTTTAGATATGTTTGGTTAGACCTACTGAACGCTGTGTTAAAATTTATCCACCTATTTTAATGGGACCTTATATACACATACATTCGCCTTTCCCATAGTGAGAGGCCGAAACCATAGTCTACGATCCTTACGTATATATAAGTACACTCATACTCCTTATACATCGTCCACATTCATACATCTGCCATAATCTAAACCAAAAACGATTAACAATATAATTATATTATGAGTTTCCATGATATTGATCGAAATAATTGGTTACTTGATATCACCAAATACAATTTCCTGTGCCAATTTGCATAATTGTCTTAATTATTCTATTTCCGGTAGGGTCGTTCTCGAAATATCCATGGATATGCAACTGGGCTAATACAGCATTATTAGGGTTTGATAAAGGAATCGGAAGGATTTTTCGAAATTCAACCCCTATGGGAGTTAAATAGGGGATGAAAGTTTGTATGGGAAATCGTAATTTTCACGCGGGCGAAGCCGCTGGCAAAAGCTAGTTGTTAATAAATGCGCACAAATTTATTTTTCAATGGCAGTGACAAACACACTGCTTGTCATTTATAATTCTTCAGTTCCCACCATTCCATTGACCGCAATTTCGTTCGCGATTAGAATCAAATTAAAATGTTTACAAACCATGAAATAACTTTTCAATAAACAAGAAAACATCGTGATATAAAATCTGAATGGTATTATTTGCGTTATATATTTTGTTGAATTCTATTGCGGTGTGCGGTGCGGTAGACTATGGCTGAGCAGATAAGCATACTTCATTGTTTTGTATTGTCGATGTTCTACTTCACTTGCGTTTCAGAAAAGGTGAGTGATAAATGTTATCTGTATTAGGTCTAACGCTTAGTTGGCGCTGGCGGTGAAGGGTCCGTTCCTCCACGAATCCGTTTATAAAGCGTTCTGTACATCAAACTACCTAAGTAACTAATAAGTCTACGCTAAAATTGGTATGTTGGGATACGACTTTTAGGCTGCTTTCACATTAGGACGTTAGCAGCGCAACACGGCTGTTCTTTTAAAATGTGAAGGAATTTACTTCGGCCGCGCGACTGTCGCGCTGCTAACGTTCTAATGTGAAAGCGGTCTTATTATTTGTGGTGAATAATCACATTTTGCAGTAAGACTCAATTTAACGCACTCTTTGTGCTGACGGATGCATTGACTAGGTACGGGGTCAAGGAATTAATTAAAGTAAAGTTTTAACATTAGAAAATGTGAAAAAAATTAGAGCTTTTACCTTTACTTTAACTTTGAAGTATGGTCTCAATAAATTATTGCGATGAAGGGAAGCACAAGTGCCTTTCGGGTTCATTAATTGTACTTTTAAATAATCAGCTGCCCAATACATTTGGGTGGAATAGGACTTGAAGATTGATTATCGAAAGGCATAACGCGGCTTGGCACAAGGGCGAAGAAGGAACATGGGTTGGTTTTTAGTCAGTAGAAGTCTGACACTCTCTTCCACTCTACCCAAGGGGGGGGGGGGGGGTATTTGATGATTTCCACCCACCAAAAAAAAAATATTGTAGAGGGCATTTGATTAATTCACAAATGAGAAATTACATTATTCCCAAGTGTTTAATGTCTAAAAAAACATGTCTTTTAACACAAGTTATAATTTCCGTTCCCAGATTATTCACTCAGGTCAGACTGAATTTGACATCACAAATCTGATTTGAGAATCAAATCAAGGAAACGAGTGACTAGCTACTCGCTAGCTAGTAACCTGGTTATATGATTGTTAAATGACGGACAATTTAAAACTATAATAGTGTAATTATTAAGTATCCACGACCTTCGTTCGTCCGTGTGTAATTATTATAAAATAATAACTTCCTATTTGAATCTGATTTTGTTAACGGTTTACCCTTGTTTGGTATAACAACGTTTCGTCTAAAATCACTTCGACTAATTTCAGTTAGCATAAAGTCAGTTCGCATAATTATTCATTTGACCGAATAATTAATTGGTAGATTTTTATTTAGCATATTTATTTATTTGATATAATATCATTTGACCGAATTTTCAAATGCACTAATTTTATTTAAAACTAATGTTTCACTAGACTAATAATGATGGCTGTTGCTAGTCGTCCGCTAAGTGGATGAATCACCCCAATGTCAAAAAGAGATAAACATATTGTTCACGTGGCAATTGTAATAATAATAATAGTAAAAAATGTTACAGCGTTACAGCCAATGGCTTAATTGCCAAGAGCCTCGAGAGGAGGCTCTCGTTAGGCAGCTGGATCAAGGGCTTGATGCAGAAAGCGGTACTCCTGGACACGGCTCGTATTGTTAGGAGGTTCCTTTCTCTGGAGCCCTGACTGCCGGTAGCTTGGACCCTGTTCCCGATACCGGTGGGCTACAATTTTTTATATTTTTAAATGTTTTTTTTGTAAGGAATATTTAAAAATGTATTTAATTTGTTAAAAACTTAATAAAGGGAATAATAGTAAAGCTGAGAAGCAAAAGCACACTCTAAATAATAATAATAATAATGACGTCACTCATACATGCAACGCATGTACTCCATGACGCGCGCTCGCTTCGCTCGCATATTAAATAACACTAATATCTTCTGTCCCCGAAGTGCCGGGCCTCCGCCGGCCTCCTTCGTCGGCCTACGGCCCAGTGCCCATGCCGCCCATAAAGGATACTGTCGCGAGACGGTCGTATTTCTGTCTGCAGGGTTTAAAGGGACCTAACTAACCGAACCTCGGGGTGCCCCGTCTAGGGTTAGGATTTCTGTCAGCATTTGTGTTTGTTTGAGGGAAAAATTGAATATTCGATATAACACAAATTATACGAACTGAACATTACATCAAATGAGCATTATACCTTTTGATCAATAGCGCAAATGTTGTTATAGCAAAAAAATATTCGAAGAAATGAAAATTATGTTAACCGATATTATACAAAATGATTATTTTCTTAAACGTTGTTCGAACAAGTAAAATTATATCAAAAGTTGTTCGGCGAAACAAGGGTGAACCTTTGTTAACAATATCAAGGGTTTTAAGGGAGGGAAGATTTGTATTTCATATATGTTTACCGAAACTACGAGAAAAAACATAGGTAAAGCTGGAAGGTCCCAAAACGCTGTCACTCACGCCTGTTACCATCTAGTCAAAAATGACACATAAAATTTTCATACCTGCGTTTGCGGATCGTGATACCTACTTGCGTTATCTAGCAAACTGATGTAGTTTTCAATTCAATTCATCATCTATCCTGTCTTCAATCCAACATACATTAAAAAAACATTGTATTCTAGGTAACATACATAAGTGTAGAACACCCCAGAGTGTCGTACTTCAACCCCAAGTTCCTGAAATACGCGAACCTGACTTCAGTGAGGTACGGTCGCGCCAACCCCATCTACTATGTCGGCCTCAACTTCGAACCTATTGTAAATTTCGACTATAGTATTTATGTAAGTAATAGCCTTTCTGACAGTTTTTCGGTCACGGCAGTCAGTTTAGTCGGAGATTGGCCACCGACCGCCGTGGTGTGGAAGATGATATTGTGTAGATGTGTGAGCACAGGTACCTACAAGTTCACTTTCTGTCCCGATGGCCTGCCAATCACATACGATCGGAGAGAGATCGGGCACAGGACCTTTCGAGGCACGTGTATATTATGAGCAACTGAATTATCTTTTCTAATCTAGAAGAAGCAGGTATTCCGTCTTTTAATACTCTGAGAAGAAATAGCCAAAAGAAACTCAAAGGTCACAAAAACTCCAGTCATAATTTTGGTCAAGTAATGTTACTTGACCAAAATTATGACTGGAGTTTTTTGGAAGAACATGCAGATTAGTGACTGACATGGTCTTTTGAAATCAATCATGTATCTGTCATGGTCTTTCTTTCCGATCTTTGCAGAGTGGCAGGTAACAACTGGATGAGAGTTGCTGAAGTTGATACCATCTCAACATGAATGATATAATTTACCAAGATTTTGTAACAAAATTCTGATTTAAAAGAGTGTCCATGGAGTTTCTTGCCCGTTCTTCTTCATGAGATCTACGTTAGGGAACTGGCAACTACAGTACTTTCACAAGTTATTATGCCTTGTGATTGTGACTGTAGCTTAGGAGTGCAATGCGTCGTTTCGGGAGTTGCTGCGTCGGGCTGCGCTGCGCCGGATGTTACCGGCGGCGAGTGCTGTGGATGCGGGGGCGTGCGGCGGCGCGTGCCGTGGCGATGGGTGCGCGGGGCTCCGGGTCGCGGGGCGGCGGTTGCGCGTTGCGGCGTGCATTCGTGGTTCCGTGATTCGGAGTCTCGTGCATTCGTTGTTGCGGTGTGCGTCGCTGCGTGCTTTCGTGCTCGCAGTGTTCGTTGTTGGGGGCATTCGGTGGCGTGTGGTTCGGCGTGGTGGCTTTCGGAATGACGTATTGCACTCGTAGTTTCGTTCGTTTTTTTTTCTGACTTTTAAAAGTGCCTGTAATGGCTTAATTGAAATAAATGCTTTGAGTTTGAGTTTTGAGTTTTAAAATCTAGTTCAGTGGCGTGTGTTTGAAGAGGCCTATGTCCAGCAATGGATTTTTGAAAGAAAGAACCAAACAAACTGTCCAGACAGTGCAAACTTTTGTCAGTTATCGTGTAACTCGACTTATAACTCAAGGAATTTATTTCTATTCAATATAATGCCATGTTTTTCAACTACAGGTAGACGTATATTTCTACGAGCTACTGACCAACCAGTACAAGCGCAGCTTCATTGAGATGCACTTCAACTGGTGCTACCTGGTCGAGAAGGACCAGTTCTTCGGGTCGTCCATGAGAGCAGCCGGCCTGAATACACCCTGTCCTCACAAACCGGTAAATATTTATCTTCTTTCTTAACTTATAAAATAGTTTGTCCTGACTGATCAACGTACAGCTCAAACCGCGAGATGTCATTTGTATGGCATACCACTGTTAAGGGTCCGTTTACACCAACCGGCTCGAAGAGGAGAGCAGATTTTTTATCACATTTAAAACATAGTTTTGAATCAATGTAATAAGATTTTGTTTTTGTCATGTCTTACTTCTTTTATTCTTGAAAGCAATTTGATCTTTTGTTCATGAACGTATAAAAATCTGTTCTTCTCTCCGAGCTGGTCGGTGTGAATGGACTCCATACTTTGAAATTACAGTAAAACTTTGTTTTTGAAAATGGAATACGAGTCTAAAAAAATGTATGTTGTAGTTCGGTAAAATATGGTTTTAATTGTTTTTGGAACAGTGTACTGAGGAGACAATCTGATTCTAGAAACACATACCCCCTTATTAATAAAAAAAAGTTAAGCCTGCTTAAACTTACGCTTGGTTTATCTCGCATGCCGTCCCTTTCTTTTGAATATTTTTGAAGTGAGACGGCATGCGCGATAAACCAAGCGTAAGTTTAAGCAGGCTTAACTTTTTTTTATTAATAAGGCCGCTAAAGTGTAGCAAACAGGCTTCTTTAATTGATGGCAACGTAAATTCTGATTTTCAGGGCCCATACAATCTTTTGAACATGACAATCAACCCGTCAGTCATCCCCAGAGGGTTTCCATTCACAAGAGGCCGCATATACGCGAACTTCACGCATCCAAAGAGTAAATCTAGAGTTGCAGACGGATTCATAGACATGAGACTGGCGACAATAGAGGTGAAGAATCCTAAATCGTGGTTTGATTAGTTCCTAGTTTATGAACTGTTAAATTTGTTTAAATTAAAACTGGTGTCGCGATTACACCCTTTAACAATTTGTGACACATGTTTTTCTAAAGTCTTGCAAAAGAATTGTGGGACCAACAACAGTATTAATACATTACCTATATTAATATTATAATATTAAGTTTAGGTATAGTAAAAAAACGTACCACCCACATTATTGTCCACGAAATTCGATTCGTTCACCATTTCGAAGAAAACAGAAGTATACAGAAAGGGACAGTAAGAAAATAAAGCATTCATCGTTAATGACATGGCAAGTCATTCTATAAATATTAAACATCGTGAGAAAACCAAACCACGCATGCCTGAAAGATATTTCTCAATGTCATGTCAAGCCAAGTCAGAGGCCTATGGGTGGCATAAATACTCTGACACCTGCCCCCGTAGCATGGCGATTCTATCTCTAATCTACCAAGAATAGACAAAGATTTTTCCATACAATTTGTCATGAAACCTTGCTACAATCTGTCTTTTTGTCGATTCTTCCGTTTCTTCGGTGGTCATGCTAAGCCGGCAGGTTAGGCACTATAATCACACCACAGCACACGAAGAAGGAGATTCTACTATTTTCAGCCCTATATTGTGAATTATCCTTAAAACAAATGTCTATTTTGATTGGAATATACGTTCTAGTGAGGAAACCAGCATGTCTTAGAACCAAAAAGTTCGAAGACATGTGACATCTGCCAATCCGCACTCGTGGCACCCGTGGTGGATAATATCCCATCCCTCTCTTAGAGAGGAGGCCGGAGTCCCTGTAGTGGGAACATTATGATAATGATTGATGATAACGTTCAAGTTAGGAAACTTTTATACCTACATTTTTAAAAAACTTCGATCTGTTGCTGACAAAGAAACCCTCAGGATGACTTACCTTGCTTTATTATTATTATTATTATTATTATAGTTTATTTAAAAAGGCATTCAATCCCAAATTACACATACAAAATACTGCAAAGTTACTTAAATCTACAGACATTACAAAATTACCTAAAAAATAAAAAAAATACCTTAAATACCTACCTAAATTACCTTTTTATGTCAGTCTGTGTTAAGTTACTGTATAATAACTTGGGGTTCCGCCGCGAAAAGTTATTTGATTGCTGCTGAACGAGCACAAAGAGCTATCCTTAAGGTCTCTCATAGATTAGGAATCCGATACCCCACCGAAATGTTATATCGAAAGACGAGAGTGCTTACGGTGCGCCAACTGTAGGTACATTTTATCAGTAATACTTAAATTCTACAAAACTGCATGTGCAACGATGGTAACGAACCATCGCACACGCAGAAAACCTACGTGGAACAGAATTTTCTGCAAACTCAAATTTGGAAACAAGGGCTTCTCTCGTATTGGGCCATACTTATACGAGAAAGCTAACGCTAAGCTCCAAATATTCCCCTTAACAAAATTCGGGTGCAAAAAACAGGTAGGTACACGATTGGCTGCTTGATCTTAGTTACCTATGCTGAAACGGAAAACCTTTTGGCGTTCAACCATTAACGTATTCATCATCACATAATTATACACAATCATCACCTACATACTTACACAATATCTCATACACACTTACACCCATAACCTACATACTTACACTCATCACACACACACTTACACTCATCACACACACACTTACACTCATCACATACACACATACACACTTACACTCATCACAGACACACATAAACTTGGTTACCTTTTAGTCCTTAGTTTAATAAATTAAAACTGTAATCGCTGCATTTGTTTCTTCATAATAATGAATTGTTGTAATCTGTCGAAAGAGACTGGATCCTGCGACACAGGGTATCCTAGTGCGGGATTCAGTGTCATTCTTTTTTATTGTAAAACTTTTTTATGAACCAATAAACATTATTATTATTATTAGTTAACCCAAAAAAGGTCAACAATCTTTTCATTCTTATGTAAAACACTTTGACCGCTCGTTGTACGATTTGTTTGATGTCCGCTGCAGATTAATTACAAATTGCAGTTTTGGGGTCATCCAACCCATTCTATTGTCACAGTTTTACACAAAAACATAACAACGCAGCAGCTTGTTATTAGGTACCTACTAGCGAACGCCACGCGGTTTCACCCTCGTAGCGGTAGGGAGTGTCAGACTTCTACTGAGTAAAAACCACCCATGTTCCTTCTAAGCCCTTTGTGTCGAGGCCGCGGATCTCTTTCGACCAACCCGCAGCCCGGGCTCTGCTACGATCCTTACATAGTTACATACTCCTATTGCCTCGTCAACGTTCATACTACTTCATACATTCGGTCACTTCGGTACTTCGGTACTTCATACACACCACGCACGCCAGTTGCGAGTTCTACGCATCGGTCCTTTCTGAAGATACCTCATCAAAGAGGTCAGTGTTTATCTTTCTAATGCGTATTCTCCCGGTATTACCACACAGCCACGTGACAGAACCATCTAACTAAGCATATTCTTTTAAATTTTTCTTCTCTTAATCCGCTAAGACTGGAAGCCGACCCCAACATATGTGTTAGGAAAAGGCTAGGCAGACGATGATGAACTTCTGTTAAACCGCAACGTTCTAGTAAGTACTTACAACCTTATTCCTCAACGTATCATTCAGAATTCTTCCCGAGTACTACCCGGGAGTCGAACCGAAATCCTCACAGTCTTGAGTTCATTCCCCCTTGGATCGGACAATTGGGTCGGGCAGAGTTATATTGATATATCTATCAGAATTATTTCAAGAACAGACCGAAGGCTGGATTTTAGCCCGACCCCTATTTCTTAGAACTAAACTTTAGCGAAAGTTGATGTAATATAATTAACTAGCTGATGCCCGCGGCTTCGCCCGCGTTGATACTGTATAAACAATCCTTGATGCGGATTATATAATTATCATTCTAAAATTTCAGCTCGATCTGTGCAGAACTTTTCGAGTTTTTGAAGCGTGCACAAACCAACATAACATTTTTATATAAATAAGATAGAAGATATATATGATGGGTGCTCCCTTACACGAATGTGCCCGATTGACGGCCAGCAGGCAGGGGTGGCGGGACGTCGTACGGCGGGTGCTGTCTGCTGCCCAAACTTCCAGAACATGATAACCACGACCGCTCTGCAAGAGTGAATCGACTAAGAAGAAGATAGATATTACAGCTCTGCCAAACCCTTTGGGAATTACAGGCGTGATGATGACCTGTACATAATGTAATGTACGTTATTAAATATACATAATAATATCACTCCCCAAAACCCCAAAGGGATAGGCAGAGGCATACTTAATAGTACACCGATATTTCAACAGTTATGTTTAAGTCTCATGTAAAAGTGGGCGAGCTTATTGCCATCAACCGGGCACAAATCCAGTCTCCGTGGCTGCCACTAGGAAATCCTTGATGGAAAAGCCCATTAACATATTGCCCGACCTGGGAATGGAAGTCAGGACCTCATGCTCAGCAATCGCGCTTGCGATGACTAGACCAACGAAGCAGTACGTTATTTAAATAAAATTCATACATCCATTTGGAAATCGTGGGGGGAGGCCTTTGCCCAGCAGTTGGATGGCACAGGCTAACAGTAACAGTAAAATCAATCGTTTGTTCTATTTCAATGTTTTTTTTTTCTAAACCAAGGAGTGGAATTCCCTTGGTTTTAAAAAAAAAAAGGAGTGGAATTCCCTGCCTGCGTCGGTTTTTCCGAGTTCATATAACCCTAATCTATTTAAGTCCCGTGTAAACAGGCTTCTTCTGGGTAAGCTCGTTCCATCGTCGACATCATCTCTGCCCTTAGGGCAAGATTGAGGTCAAGAGCAAGCCCATTTATTTAAAATTTAAAAAAACCCGAGTCATAATTCGTTTAACTTTTCCAGTTACTAGTCGGTTTAAAAAACCAAAAAAAGAATCGCCTACCGTGATGTCGTCTGTGTCAAATTTAAAAGGTTTGTTGATTGAAACCAGAAAAGTTTTTATACACGTTTTTTTAGCAATTTTCACACTATCGACACCACGGCCGAGCTACGCCAAACGAAGGGGAAAATAAAATCTAGTTTGCCCCTGCAGGTTTAAAAAAAGGTTTGCACAGAATTTTAGGTTTTGTTGCGTGGTATGTTGCTAACGGAATGTTTTTGCAGAGGTTTGAAGGCAAAAAAGTTTTGATTTAAAAATACTTTTAACGTAGACATTGACATAACATTTTGCATAGAATTTGGGTAACGAGGTAACCGTCGTCCATGAGTTGGGGAGCCACACATTAAGTATTACCACTTTAATGAGAAGGAGACACGATAGCCCACGAAATCAAAATGTTTCCATTGGGTTTTTTGGAATTTGCAAAAAATTAGGAAACTGTCAGATTTTATGTTGAATAAAATATGAATAACGACCGTATACTACACACATCAAAAGTGTCTAGGGATCAACATATATTTTTGCAATAACTTTTCTCCTGATTGATATTAATTAAAATTTTCTTTAAGGATTCATCAAATAAAGTGTTTTCGTTTGTCACAGTAACTATAAACCAAGTCACCTTTGCATTAATAAAGAAATTTGCCATTTTCCTAATAAAGGGATTTTTGACATTTGAACCACTAACATTAAAGTTCGAAAAAAAGACTGAAATAACAGTTTTCTTTAAAATTTTATTGGGTAACTTAAACAATTAATAATCCGTGTTTCTACCGCGAACACTAACAACACAAGAACATCGGTTTGGCATACTCAAAATGAGTTCATCCAAATCACGCTGTGGAATGGCCGCCCATGTTCGTTGCAACAACAAAAAAAGGTCTTCTTGCGACTGGATACCCTCCATATTCGGCAGAGCTCTTCTCTGTAGCATATCCCATGCATGCTCAATCGGGTTCAAGTCTGGCGACTGAGCAGGCCAGGGCAGGACATTGATGTTAGCTGCGGCGAGAGTCTGTCTTACAACTCTTGCGGTGTGAGGTCGTGCATTATCATGCATTAACTGAAATAAGGGACCGATTTGCACTTGTAGAGGAACGATGACGTCTGATACAATCGTCACAGCATAAATTTGAGCGTTGAGGTTGCCTCTGATCCAAATCAACTCAGTTCTTCCGCCGATCCAAATACCCGCCCATACCATGATGGTTCCACCACTATAAGGATGGACTTCCTGGCAGGATTTTAATCGCTGTTGGCGTCCAGGGGTTCTCCAGTGTCGTATACGTCTTGTATCCGGTCTCATACCAAAACGAGACTCATCAGAAAAGCACACGAATGCCATTGTTCTTCTGCCCAATTTCTGTGTTCAAGAGCCCATTGATATCGAATCCTACGATTGTGCATTGCTATAGGTGGTACCGTAGCGGTCTTCGGGAATGAAGGTTCACTTCAAGCGGTTTCTGACTGTTTGGTCGCTAATTAAGTTCCCTGAAGAGTGATGAAGCCTCACGGCTAACATCATGGCGGTTATTGTTGGAGCTCTTCGAGTTAAGATTTGAATGTATCGGTCTTGTCTCCGTGTGGTGCTTGAACCCGATTGAGCATGCATGGGATATGCTACAGAGAAAAGCTCTGCCGAATATGGAGGGTATCCAGTCGCAAGAAGACCTTTTTTTGTTGTTGCAACGAACATGGGCGGCCATTCCACAGCGTGATTTGGATGAACTCATTTTGAGTATGCCAAACCGATGTTCTTGTGTTGTTAGTGTTCGCGGTAGAAACACGGATTATTAATTGTTTAAGTTACCCAATAAAATTTTAAAGAAACTTGTTATTTCAGTCTTTTTTTCGAACTTTAATGTTAGTGGTTCAAATGTCAAAAATCCCTTTATTAGGAAAATGGCAAATTTCTTTATTAATGCAAAGGTGACTTGGTTTATCGTTACTGTGACAAACGAAAACACTTTATTTGATGAATCCTTAAAGAAAATTTTAATTAATATCAATCAGGAGAAAAGTTATTGCAAAAATATATGTTGATCCCTAGACACTTTTGATGTGTGTATATTATTATATGAAAAAGTGAAAAATACCAAAACTTAGAGGGTTGTATTTATGATTATAACTCTGAAAAACCAGATTTGTAACGGGACTCATGTTTCTACCGATAACTGCCTCCCATGTTACAAAATGCGTCGCCTGGAACAAGTCACTATCGTTTTTTCATTGTTTTCCTCGGGCGAGGCACGTCCAGACCAACCACATGAATTGCCTCGCGTGCATGCCTCGCGAGGCTGCGCGCTCGGTCAGTACACGGCTAATGACTTACAATCAAATTATCAGCAAAAACTTCGAACATACCATAACACACCATACCACGGGTACCAAAATAGCCCTAAGGTGAGTTTAAACATCATAACTGGGGTATAGGTGCCCCAGGGAAATTCCACTAGGTACACATAAAAACAAACACAGGAAATATTCGGATACAGTTGCACAAACAAACGCCCACAGTTTCTATAGGATTTATTTTTTTACGTATTTTCAATTCATTTTTCGATTCTGTTTTAGATCATGTTTTTCTATTGTATTATTTTACAACTTTATAACAACATCATGCTTTGTCACCCCCGAAGGGTTCAGTAGAGGTGTACCTAGCAGTAGGTACACCCAAATTTCGCCTTTCATGTTTCAAGTCTCAATATAGCGGTCGAGTTTTTGCTATCAACCGGGCACAAGTCGACTCCGAAACCCAAAAGCACTGCCTGTCCCGTGAATCGAACCCAGCAGTCGCACTACATTTGTGTCTACGTTTCTTTACACACTAATTAATCCTTTTAATTTTGTCAACAGAAAAACAAAAACAGTGCATGAAATGTAAGTTAGTTATTCTTACTACAGAAACGTATAAGAGTTTCTATTACACAAAACTATGTACATGCATTCATTGGGTCATAAACTTAGCTGGTTAAATATGGGTGTATTAATATCATATGGTACACCTCTACAAACCCACAGAGGCGTAATGAACACAGGCGTGAGGCGTACTTCTGTTTAAAGTCAATTTGACCCAAATTCTCAAACATATTTTGACTGTAAAATCCTGTTATCCCCCTCAAACATAATTCTATAGGACAAAATAAACTTTTTAAAAGCTTTGTTCTTATCTGTCATTTGATATTTTATCTTCTTTATCTTTAGTAGGTACCTACATAGTATAACACAAAGTCGCTCTCGCTGTTTATACGCTTATATAGATCTTTTAAACCACGCAACGGATTCTAATGCAGTTTTCAGCAACAAATAGAGTCATTCAAGAGGATTTTTTATATATCGTATCATCATCATCAGCCTATAATGTTCCTACAGCTCAGGACACAGGCCTCCTCTCTATGTGAGGGAATAGGCCATAATCCAGGACGCGGGCCCAGTGCGTGTTCGTAGATTTCACATGCATGTCTTCGAATATTTTGGTTCTAAGACATGCCAGTTTCCTCACGATGTTTTCCTTCAACGTGCAAATTATAGTAGAGAAATTCAATATGTACCTGCAAAATTGCATGGATACTTTAGTGTGTATTTTCCTCTGAACGATTATAGTCGATCACTAATTTACGTTAGTTGGCGTTATTTCTCGCAACACACGACTTTAGTTCTGAAATGTCCATGCTCTTTTGCAGGTGAATGTACATCCGACCCGTGCGAAGTCGGGGCGGTTTGCTAGTTCCTAATAAATATAACAATGGGCGATCGTTGGGTGGGAAGGAGGAACAAAAATTGAATTATTTCAGGAGATTGGTTCTTCGTTGGCGTATTTTGTAAGATGATGTTGTTATATGTACAAAAGACAAGGGGGAAATGGGAATTTCGGGAATGTTGTTAAATTCCTTAACTTACTTATCCGGAATTTTCGAAGAATTACTCTTAGTATAAGTCTGTCGGTGAATATAAGGATTTCTTTGTGGTGTTTTCCTTCACGTGTTTTCAAGAAAATATGCTGAAACAATATTATAACTTTAAAAATATTTTGATGCTACCCAAGTTTACTGAGGTCCCAGACATGTCGTTCTCTTTATCCTTCCGTTATAATTTTTGAACAGGACCTAGGTGGTGGTGGTGGTGGTGGTGGTGGTGGTGGGTGGTGTAGAATTCACTTTGTCTAGACAAAGTGAATTCTAGCATCGATAAAGATGATGAAATAGTACAAAAAGGATTGAAAATGCGCGTTGATGACAGATGGAGTAAAGCTGTCACTGAATGGCGTCTAGAACTGGGAAACCAAATGTGGGTCGTCTGATGGCGTGATGGGCAGACGACATAATTGTCATCGAGGGAAAATCCTGTAGTAGGCTGGCAGGCCGAGTTTGGCATGAGAAAAAACAGGTCTATACCCAGCAGTGGATGAGTTCAGGCTGTGGATTAGTGTGGATGATGAGTATTCAGCTTGTGTCGATCCTGTTAAACCTCGTATAAAGATACATGAAACGCTTTGGTTTACTATTTGTCTTTGGTATCAGATATTGTACCTTGGTACCTTTACTGTATGATAAAATTCGGCCGAGGTTGCGGGTCGTTCGAAAGAGATACCGCGGCCTCGACACAAAGGGCGAAGAAGGAACATGGGTGGTTTTTAGTCAGTAAGTCTGACACTCCCTACCGCTCTGCCCAGAGCGGTAGGAGTCATTTGATATCAAGTGTACCTACGTATCTTAGCTAAAATATTTAAAACGGAAAGTCTAGTAATTAGAAGTCTAATAGCGACAGAAATAATTGAAAAGATTACTGGAGGAGGTCGTAAACAATGGTGGTAGTTAATTTAATGGGGGCGCCAGGTCCCAGGAGTGAAGAAAAATAAAGATGTGTTTTTAGCAGAGCACCAAATTGAAAGTAAATACTTTTTGTGGGGCAACAATTAAACAAACACATTACAATAACGTAGGTTCTATAAGATATTTATTATTATTATATTATTATAGCTAGCCTATGTTGTCCCCACTGCTGAGCAAAGGCAAACATGCTATGGAGCGCAGTATCTTAGGTGTAAGATTAACCGATCGGGTTCGAAACACTACACTGCACTCCAAAACGCAAATTGTTGACGTGGCTCAAAAGGCTGCCATACTTAAGTGGGACTGGGAAATGCGAACGAGCTGTGGGCCCGTAAAGCTCAGGATTGGTGCCCTGAAACAGTTACACGAGGTCGTGGCAGACCACGTAGGAGATGGCGGAACGAACTGGATGTCTTCCTTGAGAATTGGAGAGACGTTGCACAGAATCGCGACCGTTGGAAGGAAAGGGGGGAGGCCTTTGCTCAGCCTATAAGATATAGGTACTTAAAATGTTTTAATGTGTTAAAGAAAGTGTGTGTAGAAGGTTTTAAAACGAGAGCAGCGTCACCTTCAACTGCAAACTCAAAGTGGTCATACTAGATGTGTACGCAGTAATAAATTAATTGATTAACCCTCAGATTAACCCTAAATAAATAGATTTGTGGGCAGGAAGATGATGAAACTCCACAGGTTATCTGATGATAAATGATGCTTATTTTGCTTAAATTACTTATAGCTTAACTTATTACAAGAAGCTCAGTTAAATTGGTATCATACCTCCTTTCAAGAATCTCCTTTTTTATGGTTCTGTGTAAGGGCGCTCCTGTTCACTTCGCTGTAATAAAAACTTAATCCCTTATTTCCTTAAACGGTACCTCGAAATATGTACCAAATGAAATATGAAAGTAATTATCACATCTTCAAGGTTTTATTCTCTGCTTCTCCCTTGAAAAATTGAGGTGTGATGATATGTTTTATTTGATGCAATTAAACAAACACCAGAAAAAAAAAAAAAAAAAAAAAAACAAAATAAATTAAACAAAAACAAATTAAACAAACACATTGAACTCGTGACCTACCATGCAGTCTTAAAGCAGTATTGTTTTAATCTTCTTCCAATGTGGAAAAAAGATGGTGCTGGGCAGCGCTGTCGCTTTCCCACACTGGAATGACTATCATCATCATCATCAGCCTATAATTTTCCCACTGCAGGGACTCAGGCCTCCTCTCTCTTGGAGAGGGATGGGCTAAAATTCACCACGCGGGCCCAGTATGCACTATAAGCACGTCACAAGTCTTCAAAATTTTTGGTTCACACTGCATGGCGGTTTCCTCACGATGTTTTTCTTCTCCGTTTTCAGAGCAGCGGTTATGAAATAAATTACACAAATTAATGCGCCTGCCTGGGCTCGAACCAACTTA
Organism: Diarsia mendica; assembly: GCA_949316265.1. NCBI lineage: Eukaryota > Metazoa > Arthropoda > Insecta > Lepidoptera > Noctuidae > Diarsia > Diarsia mendica. The sequence continues at coordinate 2,660,508 of OX438907.1, read as the reverse complement.
CGGTGCATAAGTCGGGGCCGCCACCACTGGGCCACCGCTGCTCTTGTATGACTATAAAACTATATTGCTTTACTTCAAGATGTCATGGAAACCCCACTGATCATAATATCTATCACATGCTGTAAGAGTATTCTCCGGTGAAGTTGTTTAACAGCTAGTAAGATTGTTTTGTCAACAGTACTGAAAAAACAACACGGTATGGTCTTAGTTTCAATTATATTTTGAACTCGGGTGAAAATGTCGCCAGCGCCATCTGTCAAATTTTCTCATTCGATTTTGAACTTACTAAATAAAACTTTATTATTTAAAATCGTTTGGAGACAGGAGGCAACCAGCGTCCACACATTTTTTTCTAAATTCGAAAGCCGTTCAACATATTAAAGTCATTATTTAGATACAGCAGAGATCACTCACGTTTAGGTTTTTATTTGTCTAAAAACTACCGTAACCTGAGTGACTTAGGTGTATTTTTTTTATTATGTTACATATGTTTATAGGAGGAGCTCGTGGCTGAAAAATAACTGCCAGTCGGGTCGATCTTTAGGTTAAGCCACGCTTGCCCAGGTTGGTCTGTGGATGGGTGACCACTCATTACATACCGAGTTTCCTCCATGCCTCGTAAAGCACGTTAAGGCGCGGCTAAAGGGGCACCGTAAAAACGACCTGTTTTTCGTCGCAGAGTTAGCCGTATTGCTACTTATTACAATTCCAAAAAAAATACAGTGTATAGTCAAATGTATAGGTAAAAGACTTATGCAAAAATATTTTCTAAAAGTAATCAAGAACCTCGAAAAAAAAAATCACAAAATCACAAAAAAATCACACGAAAAAACTTTTTCGTCTCGAAATGCTCAATATTTTGAGTGACAACTGTTATTTTTTTTTTACTATCAGAAAGGAAATTTAACCAACTAAAGACATATGTAAAAATATTTTAACATTACAGCGTATTTTTTTTTTAAATAAATTAAATCTGCGAACTATCGTTGATTTTGGCAGTCACGAGCATCAAACGCATCGCCATTTTCAACCTTATTTGTTTAGGCGATGAGTTAAACGCGCGCTCAAGGTCGCGGGCAGCTAATGTCGCCTTAAGGGTAAACAAGCCAGCGGCACGAACTACTTGGTGGGCGGGGCTAAAATGCATGCTATTTCATCCGACATCACTAGCGAAATGCATAGAGTGAAAGAGACACAACTAAAACGGGCGCGCGATTGTTTCTATGCAGACCTTTGGTAGTATGGATACCATGAAAAATTCATTGAATGTATCTATTAAAAATAAAATTATTTGAATTCTTTAGTAACTAATCTATGCCTTTATGGTTTCACTTTTTTCAATTTCGTACTATATACGTAACTTATTTACGCCCAAAGATGGTTAAAATTAGTGCTAAAATATGAAAGTTTTGACGCTCATAACTTCCAAACCAATATTTTTTTTCCAATTCTGCTTCCATAAAGACCTAGATAATGACAAGACCAGTTGATACAATTTTTAATTTTGAACCTACACCGTCAACCAGAGGAGTAATCACCATACTACGTTTGTATGGAAAAATGACTGGCTTGTGCAACCTTAAACTGTTGGTCCCGGCTGCCATAAATAGATCTATGGCAGTCGTTACAGGCAGTCAGTGCCCTGAAAGTCCGATATCCGAAAGGCTTACCAAAGGTTATCGTGTCATCCAGTTTTAACTGGGTTGTGGAGGTCTGACTTCAAGCCGACCCCAACATGGTTGGGAAAAGGCTAGACAGATGATAATATCTAAATAAAAAGATTATTTTTATTGGTTTTTATAAATCGACCAATCTGGGTGACCTCCTTTGCTAGCTTGAGGCAACTTGATGCGCTAGCGACTGTACACCCAGAACAACAATCAAAGCATTATCGTGAGTTAATCCAAATAATCTTGCGAGCTAGTACAAAACAAACGAAAACTACTTATTAGTTGCGAAATTCGTCGCAGTGTTGTTATAAGGTAAACAGTGGAGGCTTACTGGGGCTTGGGGTCGGAACACGATTAGTTAGTTAGAGGACATGGGGTTATAGATGAAAGATGTCGCAGGAGTAAGTGGAGGGGCTATCAATTTATCGACGACGTTTAAAACAAAAAACCGGCCAAGTGCGAGAATCGCGGAATCGCGCACCGACGAGGGTTCCGTATTTTTTGAATAATATTTTTTAATATATGGATGTTACTAAAAAATTACGGTTTTCGCAATTTTTCCTTTATCTTGTGCTATACGACGCGACGTTGCTTTGTACCAATTTCAAGATTCTGAGTTCTCACGAAGTACCCTGTTAGGTCTTACCCTTGCGAGTGTCAAATTTTTTGGAAATTTGCGGCATAAACAGCTTTATCTTTTGATTGCGTTGGCTTAGAAGTTTAATATTTTCACAGCTTTAAAGCAGCTTGAGTATTTAATATACATTTCAGCTTGATACCTCCACGCATTCTTGAGGAAAAGGGTCTTGACAGACAGACGGACGGGTTCCATTTTTTCATTACGAATTTACGAGGTACGGAACCCCAAAAATAAAAATAAGTAAAAAAAATAATGGGGAAATACCACAACACACACTATTCTCAAACCACTGCAACTTCTGAAAGCCAGAATCAACAGCGGCGACCACCAAAAAAGCGCCGAGACAATGAAGCTCGACGAAGTCCCAAATTGTTTAATTAACAATATTGAATTCTGCAAAGAAATTAATGAAAGAATAGCAGAAAAGTAGGAAAACCATAATTTCCATTTCCCTCCGTATCAGCAACTTTCTTTAACCATATTAGGGCAGCATCACAACATGCAGTCAGCGTGGTGATGAACTGGTGAATATTCCAGTCACTCCATTATTTATTTATTTATTTATTTATTTAATCAGTTACTTGCTGCACTTACAGTATACACCAACGCGTGCAGCAAGTCAATATTATATACACTAACTTAAAAAAATTATACAATAATTAAGCATAGCTTTATTGCTACTAAAAAACAAATCTAGATCCGGTTCCTGAGCTATCAGAGCGTTTAACAAATTCATCGCCTGGGTTGTAGGCGCATAGCGAGCCGTTTGGGTACGCACAGAGGAAGCCGCGAACAAGCCTCGCGAGGCACAGGCCCGCAACCGCCGCAGTCGATCCGGGGCAAACAGTGAACAACGAGCTAACGTAGCCCCATCGTCAATCTTATTATTGAGTAATAAATAGTAGTGCATCAACAGCGCACACTTTCGTCTTACTTCTAACGTGTTGATGCCCACCATTCCCGCAACAAACAGAGACGGATACAAATATGGGTAGTATCCATATACTTTTTTGTATAGGTACCGAGCAAATTTCCGTTGGACCCGTTCTATCATGAGCTTGTATTTTTGCTCATGGGGATCCCATACCAGCGCATTATACTCTAGCTTGCTACGTACGAAAGAATAATATAATATAACTATAGCATTCCTGTCTTTAAATTTATTAGCCTGCCTCATAACAAAGCCAAGCGATTTGAAAGCCTTACCACAAATATTAATGATGTGCTGATTAAACGTCATTTTCACATCTAGAGTCAGTCCCAGATCTTTAATTTCGTTTACACGCTCCAGAGGGACATCAGAAACGTGGTAGTTATGCTGGATGGGCGCACGTGAACGGGTAAAGGAAATGGTCTTGCACTTAGAAGTATTAAATTCTAGGTGGTTGGCTTCACTCCACTTTACTACCATATCGATATCCCTCTGTAATGCTTCACAATCCTGAACACTATTAATACCCAAGAATAGCTTCAGGTCATCTGCAAACATAAGACAGCGCGCCGTCCTGACTACCTTCGGCAGGTCATTTGCCATAACAATAAATTGTGTAGGGCCCAGGGTGCTTCCCTGACTTACACCGGAAGTGGTTGCGTATGGCTCGGATTTATGGCCAAAAATTTGGACATACTGAAAACGGTCAGAGAGATAACTCGAGAAGAGTTGAAGCAGCTTTGGGGTAAATCCTATGTCTGAAAGTTTCTTTAATAGGACGTCATTTTGGACACGATCGAAAGCCTTTTTAAAGTCAAAATAAGCCACGTCAACTTGCTTATTTTTATCCATCTCGGTGACGGCGTAGTCCACAAAATTAACGTGGTTTGTAACTGTAGATTTACCGGCTCTGAAACCATGTTGACATTCGGCTAGTTGGGTTTTGATCTGCCTTGTGACGTACCGATTAAGTATGGACTCAAACACCTTGCCGAAGGCAGACAGAACTGCTATAGGTCTATAATTTTCCACGTTTGACCTGATGCCACCCTTGGGTACAGGGGTAACCCGAGAAATTTTCCACTCTGCCGGATACGTTGCTGTTTGCAGGGCTAAGTTATATACATAAAGAAGCGGCTCTCTGAGTATTTCCAAGCAGTCCTTTAGTAGAAACGGTGGAATTCCATCAGGCCCCGCAGATGAATGAGCTTTAAGGCGGCGAATTGCTACCGATATGTCAGCTGAGTCAATCATATCTACGGCGATACGTGAGGAAGAGAGCGTGTCTGATACCTCCAGCTCGGGGTTAGTTGCGGCTGGGACGGGGTCGCAAGGCAAGAACACTGAACTAAAGTATTTAGCAAAAGCTTTGGCCGCTTCCTCTCCAACCACGACCCGTCCTTCATAATCAAACTCTGTGCACATTTGCCTATGGGCCTGCTGACCCTTGACAAAGTTCCAAAAACTTTTAGGGTCCCTCTTTATGTCTGCCTCTGAACGTCGGATGTATTCCTTGTACGTTAGATTGATTAGCTCCTTAGCTCGCTGTCTGTAATATTTATATAATTCCTGGTTGAACTCTAGGTGAAACTGTCTATATTTTTTTAGATGAAAATATTTATCCTTTAAGGTTTTAATAATTACGGGTGTAAACCACACCGGATATAGGTACTTAGTATCATAGGCTTTATTTGTTTTCTTAGGAACATATTTGTTAAAAATTTCATACAACTTCTTGTAAAATAAAGTAACAGCGTCGCTAACGTCTACTAATAAAAATATTTCATCCCATTCAATCGAATATAACTCAGCGTATAAGGATTGGTAGTCGGCTTTACGGAAATTCCATTCTGACGGTTTCGTGACAGTGTCATCGCCACATACCGAACTGCGACGCGCGCGAGTCACGTGACCCCGCGGCTGCCTAGTACACTTACTCCGCACAGTCACTGATAACGGCGGGTGATATGCATCGGCAGGAACAACAGGCTCCACGTCACCACTCACAACGATCGTCTCAACGTCCCAACTGCTCAGGACCAGATCTAGCATCTTATCGAATTTATTACAGACGGTATTGTGCTGCTTTAATTTACAAAAGGATAACAAATACTTATATTGCATAACAATAGATTCGCTACAAGAATTTAAATTGAAATCCCCCAATATCAAAACATCATACTTGTCAAACTTTGCAACAACATTCTCTAACACACTAAAAGTCTCAATGTACTTGTTATCGTTAGAACTTGGAGGAATGTACACAACACAACATATAACTTTACTGAACTTTAAAGTAATTAAACCAATTACTACCTCAATATCGCTTGAGTAGCCGTCAATATCAACTATTTGTTTCACTTTGTAGTGATTACGGGCTGCGAGTAGTACTCCACCCCATCCCACATCATTAGCCCGGTCCTGACGCAGGACTGTATATCCCGGGGGAAATAATTCGGCATCACAAACACTACTCGTTAAAAAAGTCTCAGTAAATGCAAAGAAATCAGCTGATTCAACTAATATCGCCTTCTTACAAATGTCCAGCTTAGAACGCAGACCACGTACATTCTGATAAAAAAAACTATATGTTTTTCCCTGCTTATTTACCCTCTTGCAACTGTGACTTTCGAAATCCATTTCTCCATGGTTTAATATGGACATCTTCAGCCCAGTGCTCAGGTTTCATATAATTGTCAACGCTTTTTGTTGGCACAGTTAATTTAAACGACGCGTAATCACCTCGTGAGTTTAATGCTTCCACGGAGCAGTTATCAGTCGCACAGATGTTACGTAAGTGAGCAACTACCTGATCAGTTGTGGTACCAAGGGGCGCTACTACAACGTCTTAAAACAGTCCTGTTTAAGTCTTACTTTGCATTTTCGTACCATCACGTCCTTAAAACAATCTTAATGCAGGACTGCTAAAAATATCAGTTTTGATATCGTTTTGATGACGTCACCTCAAATAGTTCATTCAATTGGTACCACGACGTGCCTTTTGACAGCCAGCAGGATTGTTTTTATGTCAAATAGCAGGAATGTTTGACATTCTAAATAAGTTGATCTGGGGCGACGAATATATTATTGTTTTATAAATTATACAAAAGAAATGTACTGCCGTGATAGACTTGGTAATAAAAACACATTTATATACGTGCAAGGGGTGTATTAAACACATTTGCCCAATCTTTCGGATGTTACAGGCATAATGATATGCTGTCGTAAAGTATTCGATTGGACTATGTTTTCAGTGGTTTCAGTGCATCATCTTTATCATTTTCAACAAGAAATTGTCTGCTGCAGGACGTAGGCATCTTCCAAGCATCGCCACATCGACCGATCTTGTATTTCTCGCATTCCGGAAAGGAGGAAGAGCTAGAGAGACTATGACTAGGCTGATGATGATTTTGTGACGGTGTTAGGAGGAAGCACCGTCAATGTACCAACAAGAACCACTGTGACATGACTCCATCGGAGTCCAACGTGCATATTCGTGCCGCGAACCCAAACACTCCGGTGTACATTTCCCGCCTACACTACACCAGTACGGCGGAGGACATCGTGGAGTACGTGCGCCAGAAGACCAAGTACGTGGCGAGAGTGTGCAGTTGCTGGAGTCGCACAGCTACGTCAACTTTGGGGCGTTCGTGGTGTAAGTACCAACATGTTATGGATCTGCATAATCGTGTTGGAAGAGGTCATTAGGCCGCAGGGAGTGGTGTTCCGTCGTTTTCATGGGCAAGTGCTATATGTACCTACGTGCAGCACAAAGACTTAGTGCTTAACTGAAGTGTTACAAACATAGTTTTAAGGCTCTCTTTACTAATACAAATTGTATTTTGTCATAATATTTATGTTAGTCAGCTTTACATGACATACTAAGGTATGTAAGGCTGCCAAAGATGCCTGAGAAAAAGTGGATGTTGTTGTCGTTTGTATTTACATCATAAACATCGATTTGTAAAATGTACTGTTGCTATAGATTACCTACCTATAACTTGTATTGCTGGAGAATCAATAAACTACCATTATAATATATAACTGTGTTATTGTTTGTATGCTTGAAAATGACGGTCTTAAGGTCTAACGACCCCATACACCCTATTGTCAGAGTTTCTAAACATGGTTTGACGACAGCAATTTGGTGACAGGGACCACCGGCTTAGGGTGCTTTTCCACCAGAGATGCGCTATGCTACGTTGCTATGAATGCGTTATATATCCGCCAATCATACTCATTGGTGCACAATTACACATAGCTTAGCACTGGTGGAAGCGGATTCAACTAAGATGTTTTCTATATGGAAGGATGCGTACTATGGATGTGTGCTTGATGAAAAGCAGCCTTATACGTGCCTTCCGAAGCATAGAGTGCCTTCCAAACATTTCTACTGAAAATCAATCTAGTTTTACAAACTCGCGGGAACGCACAAGCCCGTGTTTAACCGAACGCTCTTACATCGTTTGAACATAGTCACCCTGAAATCATCCACAACTTCTTACACGCAGTTTAGCAGACCTAAAGTACCTACTTGGGTACCTACATAAATAAAACGATCAAAGTTAATAATGGTTTATAGTCAGAATTCTTTATTATACAGTTTAAAATATCGATTAACAACTCTTAGATCAGTCCATATTCGAATTTCCTGGAATTATTTTAACCAGCTCCATGGTCCATCCATAGTGATAGGTAGTGGTTTTTAAGATGCATGGATGCAGTTTTAATGATATTCTTTCCATGGGTCCCCTACGTTTCTTCGAAACACTAATTCTTCGAAAATTGTTTCTCCGAACACTATTCACTGAAGCCTTCATACTGCGACGTTTTGTTTGGTCTATTCATTGGTTGCTCTTCATCTCTCAAGGGAAAATAAACATTGGCATGTCCACGTTCACGTTAAGGTTTTTATTTCAAGCCAGCTTCAAAATAAGGATAAGATGAGTAGGTATGAGAGTAGGTACCTATCGCATCCTTTTAAGAACGAGCATTTTGGTACATATTTCATAAGTCCATCATAAATATATGAATATCGAAAACGGTTCATATTCACAATCACAGCACACAAGAAAAGTAAATACCATAATTTAATTTAGAATTACTAAATAAACATAAGATGTAATTTTATTGAATTTTGTTGACAACCACTCACTGACAAGTTTAATGACGTAATGCATTGACATGGATGCCACTTTAATATAAAACGATAATGATACCAGCCAGTTATGAAAAAACACTGGTCCGAATCTTATTATGTTACAATGAAGGGCTTAACCTCCTTCGAAACATTTTCTTACTTTGTCAAGGAAAATCCTCGAAGATTTTATAAATGTTACGATTTTAATTATGTATTTTCTTAAAACTACCTATGAAAATGAAAAATTGTATGGTAAATAATATTTCTATTTTCATTAAAGTTATATTTTGTTTCATGACTATTATTTCGGAATACGATTCGGACCGGATTTTTGAGAAAGAGACAGCGCTATACAGTTTACGTATTGCTAGTTGCTTCTTTCATGTTAAAGCAGGGAATAGACAAATCTTACAGATCGTTCGTTCTTTCCCCACACTAAGCAAGAGTAAAACAGTAATGTTTTGTAGAGGTCATGGTACCAAACAAAGTGTTATTGTTTTAAGCCTGAATCAAAACGTTCCTGCAATAGGATTGTTTTGTTAAAGGTGGTGGTAGCGGCCCTGGACGTAGTACAAATGCAGATACGATTTTCTCTCCGCCGCAGCTAATGCACATACAGTCGAACACGGGGCAGCTGTTCCACGGGTGACATTCTTAGGTGTCCGACGTGATCTTTGCCGTTTAACTTCAACCCAATCCGATTCATTGTTGTTATCATGTAAAATAATGGCACTTAGATGCTTTCGGCTCGACTGGAAGCCGATACCAACATAGTTGGGAGACTAGGCAAGATGATGATGATGATTACTTTTGTTTTTCCTTCTATGTCGCATCCAGTAGTGTTAATTCTTCGTGTTATGTCATTTGTTTAGGACAGAATAAGTTTAGAAATGCTCCCACATTATTAAAAGGTCGTTTAAGGGAGTTTGTTTGTTCGCACTGGCAACACCTGGCCACTCGAGCTCGTACGGATTGAGTGCGTTAAGAACTTAATGGAATATAACAGATACACAAGGCTTTTGTAAAAAAAGGTCAAATCATCATTGTGAGGGAAAATTGCTGGACATAGGCCTCCTTCAGGTGTCGCTACATTGACCGGTCCAGTCTCGCATCCAGCGGGTCCCCGCAACCATCACCAGGTCATCGGTCCACCTAGTGGGAGGCCTTCCAACGCAACGTTTTCCGGTTCGCGGTTGCCACTCCAGATCTTTTCAGCCCCATCGGCCATCCGTTTTGCGAGCAATGTGCCCTGCCCACTGCCACTTAAGTTTAGCAATTCTTCGGGTTATGTCGTCTTTTGGCTGGAATCATGATGATGAAGGGAAAATGGACCTTATTCTACAGTACAGGGTGGAAGTGACATCGTCGCACAAACAGTTATCACGTCCTCTGTACATGATTCTGTACTATTATTTTATCTGTGGTAAAGTTGCTGCCTGGGTTGGAAATCCTATGTAAGTCAGTACCGTTTTAATCGAGACACTGCTCCTAATAGAAATATTTTATTTGTTTGGCTTGCTGCTAGTAAACCTAATTCTCAAAATTTCGCTGTAATAGAAGCGTGCCGACGTATATTTTATTCATATTAATTAGTAATTCTTAGTACGCTTGCTCCAAATTAGAGTAAGATCCCAGAGCAATCAGACATAACTTATTTTCACACGGATGAAACCTGAAGTTTTCAGTAGCGTCTCGTGTGCCTTGAATACCTACGCGCTTTGTGGAACTTGCCGAGTGACACCTGGGCAGGTACCAGGTGAGAAAGGTGACTAAAAATAAGAACTATTTAACTTAAATTCACATGGCTGATTTTTATATATGTCATGTAGAATATTATTTTAAAGTAATATCATATAGTGTCAGACACTTTTGATGGACCAGAGTTTTTGTCAGACGCTTTTAAGCTTCGATTTTAAAGCGCCTGACCGATATAGCATGGCAATATCCCGATCAATTAGCTTTAAGTATTAAATCATATGGAGTTTAGTATTATTTAAAGCGTCTGTAAAGCAATACGGCCGACGGAAAGTGTCTGGGAGTAGAAAATATACGTAAAAAAACAGCTTGGAGAAAATACGTGAAGTATTTTCTCCAAACTGTTTTTTACGTATATTTTAGGAATTATCCTTAAAAATAAGTCGCAAATACTCCCAGACACTTTCCGTCGTATATGTCCGTAGTATATGTTTTATGTCCTGAATCACGCCTTGAAATATGGTACACACTGTATAGCCCTGTGAAAAATATTAAACCTTGAGCAAGGTTTATGTTAATGTTTTTCTCAGAATCCAGGCTATAATATACGCTTCGTCACCTTAGTATTTAGTCCAAGATCCAAGAGCAATCAGACATAACTTATTTTCACACGGATGAAACCTGAAGTTTTCAGTAGCGTCTCGTGTGCCAATTGAATACCTACGCGCTTTGTGGAACTTGCTGAGTGACACCTGGGCAGGTACCAGGTGAGAAAGGTGACTAAAAATAAGAACTATTTAACTTAAATTCACATGGCTGATTTTTATATATGTCATTTAGAATATTATTTTAAAGTAATATCATATAGTGTCAGACACTTTTGATGGACCATAGTTTTTGTCAGACGCTTTTAAGCTTGGTTTTTGAAGCGCCTGACCGATATAGCATGGCAATATCCCGATCAATTAGCTTTAAGTATTAAATCATTAGGAGTTTAGTATTATTTAAAGCGTCTGTTAAGCAATACGGCCGACGGAAAGTGTCTGGGAGTATTTGCGACTTATTTTTAAGGATAATTCCTAAAATATACGTAAAAAACAGTTTGGAGAAAATACTTCACGTATTTTCTCCAAGCTGTTTTTTTACGTATATTTTCTACTCCCAGACACTTTCCGTCGGCCGTATTGCTTTACAGACGCTTTAAATAATACTAAACTCCATATGATTTAATACTTAAAGCTAATTGATCGGGATATTGCCATGCTATATCGGTCAGGCGCTTTAAAATCGAAGCTTAAAAGCGTCTGACAAAAACTCTGGTCCATCAAAAGTGTCTGACACTATATGATATTACTTTAAAATAATATTCTACATGACATATATAAAAATCAGCCATGTGAATTTAAGTTAAATAGTTCTTATTTTTAGTCACCTTTCTCACCTGGTACCTGCCCAGGTGTCACTCGGCAAGTTCCACAAAGCGCGTAGGTATTCAAGGCACACGAGACTGCTGGAATCGCTTGGTTGTTTATTGAATATACATTATCATGACGTAACATCACGCCTGTATGCTCTGAGGGGGTATGCAGATGTGTACAATACACATTTTTTTGTGTAAGTAGGTATGTTACCTGATTTTGTGTATCGCGAATAACTTCGTCGTTTTTGAACCAATTTTAATGATTCTTTTTTTATTGGAACGAAGATACTTCAAGGGCCACCATGATATGGAAACCAGGACCTGATGATGGAATCCCAGAGAAATCGAGGGCAACCCTCAAATTTCATAGGCACATATTACGTGTTTCGTGCTTTTTCTGACGCTATACAAGTATTCGCATCTAGCAGTCATCACTTCATGTTGATGAGCTTATGATGGAAGGTACTACTCCTCAATGGTTAGGAGTTGAAAGCAATAATCAGGGAATCTTGAAGGTTAAGGGTTAGGTGTCATAGTAAGTATTTCTATAAGATATTACAACTAAAAATGAAAAAATAAAAAACTTTTTGCAAAAAAAACAACCGACTTCAAAAACACCAAAAAGTGAAAAATAAACTTCAGAAGAAAAATCAGCTTCTGAAGTCGGTGGCAAAAAAACCAAATAAAACAAAGAAATGTCACCGACTTCAGAAGCTGATTTTTCTTCTGAAGTTTATTTTTTTTCTTCTGAGGTAAAAAACCCTAAAACGCGAAAACTGTAAACCAAAACAAACATTGTGTTCGCAATAAATATTACTCAGTGACATACACAACAAACTTATTGTCCTTTATCAGGTTTTCCTCAATATTTCACGATATTTGTACCACCAGGGGTGCAGAGGTGTGAAGAGGTCTAATGTGGCCGATAGTTGGGCAATTTGTTTCTATTGTGGTTTGCGATCACCTGCGTTATATGAACTCTTGGTACCTTAGTTATGTTTGTAGTGAACATATTGTGATGTAATAAATATAAAAGTAACTGATCGACTCGAGTCTGTATGTTTATTATTACCTTTTCAGGTTTCCACGCCTAAAATGGTTTCGATGTTTAGCCCACAAATACCTTTGTTGTTTAGTTTATACGACATAGCTATTTGGGCCAATCCTTTTGAAAAGAGTCAAGCTCGTTATACCATTTTCTTTTGGGTCTACTGCGTATATAACTGTGAAATAATTAATTTCCGTTCTGTGCACGGGCGAATCTGAGGGGAACAGCTAGTATTCTATAAATAATAGTGCTTCAATAACATAATTCTTGATAATCTCGCTGTCTCTAACGCTAGGTGTGAGAAGATCCAATTAGAGTAATTAGCATATTAATGATCTTCAATATAACTAACGAACTTAACGTCTTGAATGTGTTAACGTGTCTCGAGCGTGTTCTGTACATTCGTATAATTATAACTAAGTAATTAATTCATTTTCACATCACCTACTCAACAAATGTCATGTTATCATACAGGGTGTAAGCGGAACCTTTAAAAAAAAGCAGTGAGAAACCTTTTGCTTGGATTTTTTTAAGGTGTGAAAAATCATAGTTTGCTACCGTAAACCATGATTTTTTATCGCGCTAAGCGCAACGTTGAGCATTACCATGTTCAACGTAGCGCACTCTGGACAGTGGACATTGTGCTGAAGGATACTTTTAATAGAACAAGGGGTCATGGAGGTGAGATTGAAAGTAATAACATTCAAAATATGTTTTTATAAATTGTGAAAAAGTCGGGACTTTGACCTTCATTTTCTCCGACAATTAGAAGGCATTGGACCATACCCTTACCCTTTTGTTTTTGTTGGGTGGGAAATCATCAAATGACTCCTCCTACTCTCGGCGAAGTGGTAGGGTGTGTCAGACTTCTACGGACTAAAAACCACCCATGTTCCTTCTTAGCCCTTTGTGTCGAGGCCGCGGTATCTCTTTCGAACAACCCGCAGCCCCGACGGGCGTCGGCCCTTGCCCCTTCCAATTGGACCATGCCTCAGTAGTTCTTCGTAATACAGTAATGAATCTATTTCACACAGTTCCCTGTGTCAACTGCAGAGGTGTGACAACGTGTAATAGAAGCAATAGTGGTGCAATTTGTTACTATTGTTGCTCCCCGGACAATGCCCGGTGATACTGCGGTCATCCTGACCGGCTTCATGTTTTATACATGGTTTTATATCTCTGAAAAATATTATTTTAGTCTTACTCAACACGTCTGTCTGTACCAATCCTATTTTTTATATCTATGTCACCAACGTTGTCTTATTAAGTTTCTGAGAAAAATTATTCGTAGAACTCTATATAAGTCTGAATATTTGGAAGTACATTAGACAACACAGTCATGTTAATTTTATATAGCAACTCACTAATTTGGGATACTTAATTAAAGTCATTAGAAGATTAAGCCTTATCCCTGGAGCATACAGTCATCAAAGTGTGCATTTTGTTGATGATTGAAAAGTCCAAACTCAAACGAGTGTGGAACGTTGCGTATTGGGTATTAAGCTCAACGACAGAATACAAGTCACAATACCACAATACGACTGGAGGGTTGAAATTGGTTTGGGTTGCCATGTCTGTAGAATTCATCAGGACCAGAATCGTCACGCAGTGTGTGCCAGAAGACGGGCGTCGTTTTCGAGGAAGGCCTAGAAAACGCTCACGTTATGACATAGAGGCGTTTTTGAGTGAATGGCCCGAATGGTTTCGGTCGGGAAACACTTTTACTTTCTTCAGTTTACTATTAATTTGTTCTTGATAGGTACTTGTCTGTACCCGTAAGTCTGGTGGCTTAGCTCCTGAGAAAAGGGTCTTGATACCAAAGAAATAAAATAAGTTTACCGTCTTAACTTCATATGGTACAGAACCCAAAAAAACAGCTTTACGCTTTAGTAATTAACACAAAACTGTCCACATAACGAAACTCGTTAACCCAACTACCGACAGCCGTTATATTTTATTCGTGTACCCAAAAGTTCTAAACCAGTACACACATTAAAAAGGGCCAAACAGACAAACATACATTATTTTTATGTGCTATTTAAACGAGATGGTCGGTTTAAATTCAAGTCGTGTCATTACAACCGAAATGTATTCTGTTATTGTTTGTTTCCTACCTGACCAAATATAGGAATTTTATTAGGTAAATAGGTAGGTACACTGATTGGTGGACAATAGAGACTGTGGGGATGAGGTCCTAGGTCCGATTTCCGGGTGAGGAAAATTGTTATCCGGGGGTTTGTTAAAATACGCCGCAGCCCCGGAAAAAAGGGCTAAGAAGAAACATGGGTGGTTTTTAGTCAGTACAAGTCTGACATCCCTCCTTCCGCTTCGCCCAGAGCAGGACGAGTCATTTGATGATTTCACAACCTCCAAAAAAAATGGTATTGAGTTTACCAACAGTGATTTTTTAGTAACAGAGAAATAGTCTTAATTTGCGAAAAGTTGATGGGAATAGGCTCGCACCCTATTTATTTATTAAAACTTGATCACCATCACATTGAACTTAAACGTAACTGGCGTGACATGTGGGTGCTATGGGGATTATAGCATGGCAGGCATAGGCTGTATACAGGTAATCAAATAAAAAAACAATATTAATTGCTCCAAACCAGTTAAAATTTACTTTGACATAAACAACACAATAAAAGCAAACATCAAAGTTTAACGCAGCAAGTTAAAGCTTCACGTATAAACCGGAGATTAAGTTGCTTTAACCGTGGTTTAAACTATAATCGTCGATCAAGACAAGACAGGGCGCGAGCGAAGTTTCACGGCCTGAACATTATTATTAGAAAAGTTACGCGGAAAGGTGAACGCTTTGATGTTTAGGGACTAGAAGTGACTATTTATTTATTAACCATTTATTTCGGACAGAATCCATAGAAGTGTTAGTAACAATTTTTTTAAGATCTGTGTTAGTAGGTACATAATATAAGTGTTAGTAACAATTTTCTTACGATCTATGTTAGTAGTTAAACAAGTTCATCACAACTTTCCCGTGACTATTCCCACCCAGTGAGCCTGTATGGGACAGTCGTAGCGGGATGCAATCATTTTCAAAATGCTGTTGGTGCTACCGCGTAGTCTTTGCAATAACGACGCCGCTTTCTTACGCATTATAGCGTGGAAACCGTCAACGCGCGCGTCTGCGAACATTTGCGATGCGCTACAGTAGCGCGGCAACCGGAACGCGGACGCAGATAGCGACTCCGTCAGACGTGGCGTACCTCAACTACCCAGGTTACTCGCTTGAACATAGGTTCGTAAAGCGAGCTGGGGTCTGTGTGTATGTCCGCGATGACGTTTGCTGTCGGCGTCTCCGTTGCTTTGAGGATTCAGGGTTATCTACAATTTGGATACTGGTGGACACCGGGGTCGAGAAATCTCTCTACGTCGGTGTCTACCGGTCGCACAGCGGTGACCAGGAGACGACCAGGCTTTTTGAACACCTGATGGAAAAGGCGGATTGTGCCCAGCAACGGTACCCAACGGCGGAGCTTCTTTTTCTGGGGGACTTTAATGCCCACCACGATGAGTGGTTGTTCCCGTTCCAGAAAACTGACCATGCTGGGAGAGAGGCGCGCAGATTTGCATTGTCGCTAGATCTCACTCAGCTGGTGAATGAAGCTACGCGGGTGCCGGATGTTGATGGACACACACCTAATTGCTTAGACTTGCTGCTGACTACTGACCCGGACAGGCACTCAGTATCGGTATCAGCCCCACTGGGAACATCTGACCACTGTCTGGTGAAGTCTATATCTGTCAGCTCCCCTCCAGGTGATAGCCCTAAAGGCGAGCGGCGAGTTTGGCGATACGAGTCAGCAGACTGGGATGAGATGCGGCACTTCTTTGCGTCCTTCCCTTGGCAGTCAGTTTGCTTTTCTGCGCGCGACCCCACTTGCTCAGCTGAGGCGGTTGCGGCCGTGATACGGCAGGGAATGGAATACTATATTCCATTCTCCGACATACCGCTCGGTCACAAGGCCCGTCCATGGTTTAATGCGGACTGTGCTCGTGCTGAGGCCCGAAAACAGTCTGCATACCAAGCCTGGGTGCAAGCTCGTGACCGTAAAGTTCGAGCGCGTCGGGTTCGCGCGAAGAAAAGAGCTTTCAATTCTGCCGCAAAGTCCTGTAAGCGGGTGATCCGAAAGGCGCGTTTCGACCACGTCAGTCGCATAGGGGCCAAACTGGCGTCCTACCCTTCTGGCAGTAAACAGTTTTGGTCCCTATCAAAATCGGTCGAATCTAACTTCTGCCGGTCCTCACTACCCCCCCTGCAAAAACCGGATGGGTCGCTGGCTCACTCCGCTACCGAGAAGGCAAATTTATTTGCATCTCTGTTTGCGAGCAATTCGCGTCTAGATACTGGGTCTAAACAGCCACCAACGATTCCTCGCTGTGATTCTTCGATGCCGGAGATCACAATACACATGAAAGAGGTTCGTAAAGTACTTCAGTGCCTGGACGTGAATAAAGCTAGCGGTCCGGACGGTATACCAGCAAGGGTCTTAAAGAACTGTGCGCCTGAGTTGTCTCCTGTGTTGACACGCTTGTACCGCCTCTCTCTCAAAACCAGAACGGTGCCGAACTCCTGGAAGGTTGCTAATGTACAACCAGTGCCCAAGAAGGGTAGTCGTGCCGACCCCTGTAATTATCGACCAATCGCCATCACCTCCATACTGTGTAAAGTAATGGAAAGGGTACTCAACGGTAAGCTGCTGGCGCACCTTGAAGCGAACGACCTACTCAGCGACCGTCAGTATGGTTTTCGCCGGGGACGGTCAACTGGGGATCTTCTGGTGTTAGCTACGCACTGCTGGGGCGAGGCCATCGAGAAACACGGCGAGGCCCTTGCCGTGTCGCTGGACATCTCGAAGGCTTTCGACAGGGTTTGGCACGCAAGTTTGTTGAGCAAACTTCCGGCATACGGCATTCCCGCTGACTTTTGCTGCTGGATTTCTGACTTCCTGAGTGAACGGTCGATCCGAGTGGTCATTGATGGCTGCTCCTCTGACCTTATGGCTATCGATGCCGGAGTTCCTCAGGGGTCTGTTCTCTCCGCGACACTTTTCCTGCTGCACATCAATGACCTCCTTGTCCCTGGTATTGTTGGGTACGCAGATGACAGCACTGTCATGGAGAGTTATACATCCAGCGCAAAAGCCAGTGGTGATGAAGTACGTTCATTAAGAGAGGCCATGGTAGAGCGCGAACCTGAACTTCGGCGCCTACATCGAGTCGAAAGCTCAAACTGCGGCGAAAAAGCTGGGCATCCTAAACAAGGTTAAGCGGTACTTCAAGCCTGGACAGCTTTCAGTATTATATAAAGCTCAAGTCCGGTCTGGCATAGAGTATTGCTGTCACCTTTGGGATGGCTCAGCCAAATACCAGCTTGCCGCACTTGACTCTGTAGAGCGCAGAGCCAGGAGGCTAATTGGTGACGAAAAGCTGGTTAACAAGCTACATAGCCTGGCCCACCGTCGCAAAGTCTATTTATTTATTTATTTAGGGATAAAAAACAGCAATACAAAACATGTAATACACTTAATATAAACTTAAAATAATGGCACTTATTGCACTACCAACACTGTTATCCACTGATCACTAACTTATGATTAATTATATGCTACGTGAGTTAAAATACATTAAGCTATACAAATAAAAAAGATCTTTCCTTTACAAAACAACAAAAAAAAAAAAGAAAGACATTATTAAACAAGAAAACAAAATTATGACGCCAGTATAGAATCGACTACAAGTATCCTAAATTTGTTGGCGGAGAGGTTAAATATATCAATGCTCTCAAATCTGTCGTTGTAAGAATCCACAAGTTGACGCAGAGGAGCGCGAGATCCAGCATTAGAGTGACTTACTTGGCTGGTATTAGTTGTCAGTAAACGGTAAGGGCGCGCTCGTCTACGCACTACTGTTCTCGGAACAAGGTAACACAGTTTATTCGATATAGCAGAGGAATCATATTTGTTGTGGATAATACCGTGAAGAAACATTGCTCCAAGAAGCAATCTTCTGGATTCTAAAGAGAGCAGGTTGTAATTCTTTAACAATGTATCATACGAGGCTTGACTGTGACTACATCTCCAATGCATGGCTCGCAGGAACTTTCGTTGTACTGCTTCGATTGAGTCAATATACTTTCTATAGTAACTCAAACTCAAACTCAAACTCAAATTCTTTATTTCAATTAAGCCATTACAGGCACTTTTGAATGTCAGAAGAACATTTCACAAAAAAAAACGAAACTACGAGTGCAATACGTCATTCCGAAAGCCACCACGCCGAACCACACGCCACCGAATGCCCGCAACAACGAACACTGCAAGCACGAAAGCACGCAGCGACGCAAACCGCAACAACGAATGCTCGAGACCCCGAATCACGGAACAACAAATGCACGCCGCAACGTGCAACCGCCGCTCCGCGACCCGGAACCCCGCGCACCCGCCGCCACGGCACACGCCGCCGCGCGCCCCCGCACCCACAGCACTCGCCGCCGGTAACATCCGGCGCCGCGCAGCCCGACGCAGCAACTCCCGAAACGACGCATTGCACTCCTACGCTACAGTCACAATCACAAGGCATAATAACTTGTGAAAGTACTGTAGTTGCCAGTTCCCTAACGTAGATCTCATGAAGAAGAACGGGCAAGAAACTCCATGGACACTCTTTTAAATCAGAATTTGTTACAAAATCTTGGTACATTATATCATTCATGTTGAGATGGTATATTATGTGAGAACTATGTAGCAAGACGTGCAAGTTAAGAGCGTCCAGAGTAAAGATGTAATAAACAAATCAAAAAAAATCTACACCATGGCAACTAAGGAATGACCAGTCTCCACTGACAGCGCCCGTTCACGAACATGACGCATGGATCAGCACCATCTAACTCAACCATTTTGAAGGGAACTAAATGATCCGACACACCCGCCACCATCAGCGAGACATTTGAGTGAGCATGACATTCTCTCAGCCACCAGGGCAACGTCACTAAAATATAACTAAATGTAAAAAGTGGCTTTATAGTACATAGTACTCACACATGTGCCATGCAATTATACAATATTAAGACATTGAATCTATACAATGCAAAGATATTTTTACAATCTTCTGCAGCCTCTACAATAACTTCACATGATAGTCGATTTATTTGCCCCTAAGGTTGTGGAGCAGGACCAGCATTGAGCCAAGCATTTTTATCATCAATGTAATCCCCCAACTTATAGTATGCTTGCCTACATAGTGTGCGTTTTACACAAGTTTTAAATTTCGTCTCACTCAGTTGAAGAATGTGAGGGGGTATTTTATTGTAACATTTTAAACAGTACCCCATGAAAGATGAGTCTACTTTAGCTAGCCTGAAACCTGGCTGAACTAGTTGGTCCCTATTCCTCGTATTATAGTGGTGTCTATCACCTCTTTTGCTAAACAAATGCAGATTTTTCCTAACGTACATGATGTTTTCATAGATGTATTGACAAGGTACTGTCATGATGTTAATTTCCTTAAACAGTTCTCTCAGAGAATCGCGCCTTCGTAGACCATATATGGCTCTAATGGCTCTTTTCTGCAGAATAAATATAGACTCGATGTCTGCAGCCCGTCCCCATAGTAAAATACCGTATGACATAACACTATGAAAATAGCTAAAATAGACTAGTCTCGCGGTATCTACGTCAGTAAATTGGCGGATTTTCCTAACAGCATATGCTGCTGAACTCAGCCGTCCTGCAAGAGATGTTAAATGCGGACCCCACTGTAGCCTCGAGTCAATCGTTATCCCCAAGAAAACAGTTTCATCGACAAATTCTAGTGTCTCTTGATTCAATACTATGTCACAATCAGTACTTTTGACATTTGGTAGAGCAAATCTTATGCACTTCGTTTTTTTCCCATTTAAGACTAAATTATTGACGGTAAACCAATTATGAACCTGCAGTAGGGCGTTATTTACGTCATCAAGATTTGTGGCACGTCTGTTTACCTTAAATATTAAAGAAGTATCGTCGGCAAACAATACCATTTCAGGTTGGTTTTTAAATAAATGGGGTAGATCATTAATATAGACTAAAAAGAGAAAGGGACCTAATATCGAACCTTGTGGCACACCCATACTTACTTTTAAGCCCGTTGAATTGACACCATTTATTTGTACTTGCTGATGTCTATCGTTTAAATAGGATTTCATTAAACTGAGCGCAAGTTTCCCTAAACCGTAATGTTCAAGCTTTATGAGAAGGGTTTCGTGATTGACGCAATCAAATGCTTTCGAGAGATCACAAAAGATCCCTATGGCATCTTGTGACTCTTCCCACGCAGTAAATATATGTTTTAATAAGGTGACACCGGCGTCAGTCGTACAACGTCCTTTGGTGAAACCATACTGTTTCTCATGTAAGATTTTATTGGTGTTAAAGTGGATGAGCATTTGATTAAGCATCACCTTTTCAAACACCTTGCTGAAAACTGGCAAAACGGATACGGGTCTATAGTTATTGGTGTCTTTACTGTCACCGGATTTGAAAAGTGGTATTACCTTGCTGTATTTCATAAGGTCCGGGAAGACTCCCTGGTCCACACACAAATTAAATATTAAGGCTAAATACGGAGCTACAGTCTCAATAATAGCTTGACAAACTTTAATCGACAGTCCCCATAGATCTTCGGTTAATTTGACTTTAATTTCCTTAAAAGCTTTAGTGACTGCTATGGGGTTTATATGTTTAAATTGAAACTCAACCGGGCAGGCTGAAACGTTCGCTCTAAGTAACTCAATAGAAAGCAAGGGTGATGAATTTAAGGTTTCAGTAGTTTTAAGTGGGATACTAGTGAAGAAATCTACAAATTCTTGAGCAACTTCGTTTTTAGAATTTAAAAGGCCACGTGAAGTCTCTAGAGTGATATCATTATTAATTTTTTTATTTCTATTTGTTTCACTATTGATAATTTTCCAAACCGTCTTTATTTTATTATCGGCGGATTTAATCTTGTTGCTAATGAATAGGGCTTTAGCTACTTTGCAAGCGTTTTTGAAAATTTTAGAGTAAGTTGCAACATATTTATTAAAAGTTTCAGAGTTAATGTAAGGCTTAAGACCGTACAGCTCAAACAATCGCTCCCTACTTTTCCTAATGCCCTTTGTTGCCCAGTCACTGAACATAAACTTAGGGCAAATAGATTTAGTTTTCGTTTTTATGGTATTATTGAACTCGGTGTGAATCACCGAAAAGAATTCCTCATAAAACAGATTTACATTGTCAATAATTTGGCTTGGAATGCCTAAATTACTAATTAAATTATCATTAAACTTATTTAAATTGCTGGGTGTTATTTGTCTAGATGTCATTTGTATTTTTTGTACTGGTGTGTAGGACTCGAAAACTACGGATTGACCGCTGTGATCAGAAGGTAGGTAATTTACAATGGATTTATCCAAGTATTCACAACCACAAAAAACATTGTCAATACATGTAGCAGAATTTGCAGTAATTCGGGTTGGTTCTGAAAACACGTTTAACAGGTTAAATGATTTAAAAAGATGTAAAAATCTACTGGTATTCGAATTTTTGTCTAAAATATTAACATTGAAATCACCACAGACAACTAGAGATTTATGACTAGTAGCAAGTTTTGCTAAAGCATCTTCCATTACTGACTCAAATATAGAGTAGTTTTGATAATTTGGAGGTCTGTAAACGCACACTATTATATGCTTATCGAGCTCAACACAAGACAGTTCAATATTATATTCAACCGATAGATTAACAATATCACTACGAGTTTTAAATTTAATACAATTTTTAATTAAGATTAATGAACCCCCACGAATCTTAGATTTACGGTTAAAGCAACTTCCCACACTGTAATTTGCGTAATTAATTAGCATCTCATAGTCTCTTAACCAATGCTCAGTAAAACAAACAATTTCAAACTTTGTTCTTTCTAAAAACAATTCAATTTCAAGTTGCTTTGAAGAGAAACCTTGAATATTTTGATGAAATAATTGCAAGTCATTCTGCTTAGCCCCTTTTTTACATTTAGGTCTTTGAGAGCCAGAAGGTACATTGTTATGGTTTGGTATAACACTAATGGTACTGATATCTTCTGTTGTCTTACTGACTAGTTTAAATCATCCGGAGTGGGTCCCAAAACTCCCATGCTAACAGGCAATGAAATCCTACTACTATTGGACCCCACTCGAGAATCGTCTAACGTTACACAAGGATTGAAAACATTGTAAAAAGAATTATTAGTATAATTACTAATATTGGCCGTGTTAATTATAGAACTATGCATCGACATACTACTTATGTCTGAGTGAATATTATAAACTAATAGCCTAGCTATTTTGTGTCTACAACTAATAGGTAGATACACATTACCCCGTGTCAACTTAAGTCTATCAACAAAACTGTTGGTATCAAAGTATATAAGTCTGTCACTATAGTGACCAACTAAGAAATGAACATGCCTGTTTAGCATGTGTATATAATTATTTTTCCTGTTTGACAATTTTTTGAGGTATGGAAAAGCACACAAAATTATTTTGCGACACTTCAACTTTAACAACTCTGTTACGTAGTTTGTGATGTCTTCTGTTTTAATTTTTGAGCTATTTCCTACAAATATAGTTACATCAGTATTATTATTATAAACATTTTTAGTTACTGAGGCCACTATCTGTTGGTATGTTGACCCTGGCATACAATGGTTTTGATGAGAAAAATTCAGGTTATTACTTATTAATTTACCTACACCCCTTCCTATACTATCTGAGAACATCATTGAGTAAGAATCATGACTGTTATAAATCTCCGGCTGTACCACTTCTAAATATTCTTGTGTAATATCAGCTGTTACTTGTTTGTGTGTACTGTCCTGAAATGAATTCATGGCCTGGGATGGGTCCTCCATTACCTCAGGCTGGACAGTTTCATTATATAGGGGCTCTGACTGACAACGACATTGACTCATTACTAACTCATTCGCAGCAAGGATATGCTCCCTAATTTGGTTCTGAGAATTCAGATACCTACTGGAAAGGGTACTGAGTTTGTCCTTAAGAACCTGTATTTCAGACTGCAAATGCTGAGTATCAATTTCATAAATTTTTATGCTATCCTCTAATTTTATTTGATAATTATTTACTTTTTTAACTAATTCAACACGCTCTTTCCTTAGTGGAATATATTTAGAAAAGAGTTTATGCTGTTTCTTAAATTGATTACATTTTTTAATTAATCTATTCAGTTTAGCATATTTTTTAAGTTTCTTATTGCTAACTTTATAATTAAGTTTTACCAAGGAATCTTCAGTCAGATCAATAGTTATTAAGGAAGAGGGGTTACTATTATTATTCACTAATTCGTTATATAAGAGATTTGTTTGTTTAACCTGAGAACATTCGTTTTCTCTTTGTAATTTTAAAATAAGACTATTGGCATTAATTAACTCATCTTCTAAGTCCCTAATCTTAAATAAAGCCTCCTCATATAGGTTACTACAATTATTAAAACCATCCGTGACCACTTTCAATTGATCCCGTTCATCAACAACGTCCAAGTATTGCTGATGTAGGTCTACTAACTCCCGTTTTAAGCTGGAATTTTTGGCATTAATCTCAACGACTTCCACCTCACTCTCTTCTCTCTCTAGTAAGGATTCCATATCACAGTAGCAAACTCCAGACATGGCCTAACTAAAGATATAAACAAATATCTATAAGTTGATGGGCGTTTAAAATCTCTGCTGTTGCGCATAACAAAGCCGTACATTCTAAGCGCGTTGTTGATAATGGTATCTATATGCGTGTTAAAATGAAGTTTTGAATCCAATATCACCCCGAGATCCCGCAGTGAATACACTCTATTTAGTTTTGCGTTAGATAAATAGTAGTTATAAAGATGTTGTTTTTTATTTTTAGTAAAAGATATAGCGTTACATTTGGGTAAGCTCAGTAATAGTTTATTTGTGGTACAATATGTAGAAAGTCGGTCTAAGTCACTTTGAAGTAATAAACAATCTTCAATACTATTTATAGTTTTGTAAATTTTTAAATCGTCTGCGTATAGTAGAAAGTTCGAGTGTTTGAAACAACAGATTATATCGTTTATAAATACAATAAACAATAAAGGTCCCAAAATTGATCCTTGCGGGACTCCGGAGGTGACTGAAATCAGCTCAGATTGATAACCATTGATCACAATTTTTTGGGTACGGTTTGTTATGTAAGATGCGAACCAACGTAGCAAATTTCCGCGAATACCATTAAAAGCAATTTTTTGTAATAGCAATTCGTGATCCACCTTGTCAAAAGCCTTCTGGAAGTCCGTGTATACAGCGTCGGTTTGTAAACGATTATCCATATTTTCGAAAAGATTACCAACGAAAATGAGTAAGTTTGTGTAGGTGGATCGTTGTCGGACAAAACCGTGTTGTTGTGTAATTATGGACTTATGTAAAGTGGGATATATTTCGTTGTAAACTAACCTCTCAAAAAGCTTTGACAAGGTGGACAGAATGGAGATTGGGCGGTAATTTTCCACGTCATGCTTAGATCCCTTTTTAAAGACTGGAGTCAAATGTGCTAGTTTCCATACATCCGGAAAAACACCTTGTTTAATACATTTATTAAATAACAAATGCAAAGGATCACACAATTGATCAGCAACACGTTTGAAAAACGAGGGTGGGATGCCGTCAGGTCCAGGACCTTTGGTGGAGTCCAGCGATATGAGCTCTTTGTGAATTTTCGAATGATTTATATAAATATTACTAATAAGGTCACTATCGCTATGGAAGGTAGAAGGAGGTACCCAATTATGAATATCGAATGTAGATGGTTCATACACGGATTTAAAGTATGTTGCAAACAGTTCACAAATGTCGCGAGGGTCACAGCAGGAAGTGTTTCCCAATTTGACATTAGATGGAATCCCTGAGTTATCACGTTTACTAGATACATAGCTCCAGAATAGTTTGAGATTTTTGTGAACATTATCTTCAACAGACTTTATGTAGTTGGTGTAGCATTGGTAGCATTCGCTATTGAATCTACGACGGTAAAGAGAAAATTGCTCGAAGTCGGATATGTTATTGTAAACTTTCCATTTGATCCAAGCCTTATTCTTGTTTCGGAATAGTCTTATAAGGGGTCGAGTAAACCAAATAGGAAAGTTAGAACATCGGTTGGATTTAAGGGGAACATGCTTTCGAATAACTTCAAAGAGGTAATCATAAAATGTGTTCACAGAGTCTTGTGCTGAAAGGTGATCGAGTAAACTATTCCAATCTATTTCAGACAAATCAACTTTAATTTGATCATAATCACACTTATTGTAATTGAATTTCACAACTGGGCACTGGTTCATGCGCGAATAATTCATGTGAGGGGAGGTCACGGCACAGTAAGGGGGGTGATGAGGGTCCACGGGTACTAAATGATCGCTAGGCTGATAAACTTGGCAGTGCTCATTGGATATTAATAAGTCCAGCGTTCGATTGTTCGCGTTTGGAAAGTTATGATACTGCGTCGCGTTCAATTCAGAAAGAAAATTTTCCAGATTCCTACCAATAAATGAATGGATCTCACTGAGATGGTTACATGCACCAACTCTGGAAGACCAATCCAGCTTAGGTAAATTAAAGTCGCCTAATATGTAAAAACAATCTATCACGGGATCACCTAAAATGTTCGAAAGCATACTCAAGTAAGAAATATAGACGTCATCGGGTGTTTTTGGTGGTATGTAAACCGCGCTGACAAAGTGCCGCTTCGAACGGTCACGGCTGGGTAATTGAATAAGTAGACATTCTAAGTGGGTTTGTAAAGAGCTGCTTACGTTGGCCATACACAAAGGTTGAAGTGTTTTTAAAATGGCAACAAGAACTCCTCCACCTTCGCGTTTACCAGTAGCCACGCGATCCCGGTCACAACGAAAAACAGTGTAGCGCTGGTCTACAACCTCACAGTCGGCTATATCTGGCACAAGCCAGGTCTCCGTTAATACGATTATATCATACGTGTTAGCCAAGATATTCATAAAAATCGTCTGAAGTTTGCCACGAAGGCCCCTGCAGTTCTGATAATAAATACATAGCGAATCAGCCATTAGGAAGGAGATATGTTTTATTATGATGTATGTTAAAAGCATAGATACTTAGAGATGCAGCCAGTAAGCCTGGAGCCACAGATAACAGAGAATAAAGAAAAATATGACAAAAAGATATCACCAACTCGCATGAGCAAAGAAAGTATATGTTATTAATAGAGCTTATGTAGTCGATAGCATCAAAATTAAAATTAAAAAAGAAAAGAGAATGGGCGAAAATGTATGAAAGCTGGTACACCCCTCCAATAGCAATGAGATATACGTCGTTGGATAGCTCTTTTTAACTGAAACAATATTTACTATTACAGTTTTGTTGAAATGTTTGTCCGTTTTGAGTTATAGCTCAAAAACAAAAGTAAAAATGGATACCTATTAACGTTATAATATTATCTTAGTGTGTAAGCTAAAATTACATCAATGTCGTTGTAATATAACGTAATTCGTAATTATCACGACAAAACATAACATCAGGCCTGTAATTCCCGAAGGGTTAGGCAGAGGTGTAGGTGCCTAATAGTAGGTACACCCACTTTTCGTCAGTTATGTTTAAGTTCCATGTAATAGGGGGCGAGCCTATTGCCATCAACCTGGCACAAATCCAGACACCATGGCTGCTACCAAGAAATTCTTGAGGGAAACTCCAATAACACTTTGTCCGACCAGGGAGAATGTATGGAAGCTGGTACACCCCTCCAATAGCAATGTCATATACGTCGTTAGATAGGTCTTTTAAATGGAACAATATTTACATTGACAGTTTTGTCGAAATGTTTGTCCATTTTGAGTTAAAGGTTATACTTAAACAAAAGTAAAAATTCATAATTATTAATATTGTGATATCTTGGTGTGTAAGGGAAAATAACACTAACGTCGTTGTATAATAATATAATGTAATTCGCAAATAACTTAATATATCAACACGCCGGTAGCCCCCGAAGGGTTAGGTAGAGCGGTATCTGATAGAATACCCAAGTTATGTTTAAGTTCCAAGTAATAGGTGGCAAGCCTATTGTCATCAACTGTGTACAAATCGAGACTTCGTGGCTGCTACTGAGAAATTCGTAAGGGAAAACCCAATAACACTTTGTCCGACCAGGGAGAATGTATGGAAGCTGGTACACCCCTCCAATAGCAATGTCATATACGTCGTTGAAAAGGTATTTTTAAGTGGAACAATATTTACTATGACAGCTTTGCCGAAATAGTTTGTCCATCCTGAGTTATATCTCAAAAACCAAAGTTAAAAAAAGTTTTTAGTATTCCGACACAAAGTACTCATCTGTTTACGTACATTTAAATTGGTAATTTTTGAATGTCTCGTTGATCTAGTGGTTGCAAGCGCGACTGCTGAACATGAGGCCCTGCGTTCGATTCCCGGGTCGGGTAAATTGTTACCTATTGGATTTGCTCTCAAGAATTTGTCAGTATCAGTCAAGGAATTTGTATTTATGCCTAGTTCATGGCAATAGGTTCACCCTCTATTATATGGGAAACATAACTGCCGAAAACATCGGTGTATTATTATAAGTTACACCTCAGTCTAACCCTTTAGGCATTACAGGCGTGATGGTATGTTATGTTATTTGCGAATTACATTATTATACTATAATAATATATATTATTATACAACGACGTTAGTGTTATTTTCCTTTATACACCAAGATATCACAATATTAATATCATCAATTTTTACATTTGTTTTTAACCTATAACTCAAAATGGACAAACATTTCGACAAAACTGTCAAAGTAAATATTGTTCCATTTAAAAAGACCTATCCAACGACGTATATGACATTGCTATTGGAGGGGTGTAACAGCTCCCATACATTCTCCCTGGTCGGACAAAGTGTTATTGGAGTTTCTCTCAAGAATTTCTTGGTAGCAGCCATGGTGTCTGGATTTGTTCCAGGTTGATGGCAATAGGCTCGCCCCCTATTACATGGGACTTAAACATAACTGACGAAAAGTGGGTGTACCTACTATTAGGCACCTACACCTCTGCCTAACCCTTCGGTAATTACAGGCGTGATGTTATGTTTTGTGATGATAATTACGAATTACGTTATATACAACGACATTGATATAATTTTAGCTTACACACTAAGATATTATAACGTTAATAGGTATCCATTTTTACTTTTGTTTTTGAGCTATAACTCAAAACGGACAAACATTTCAACAAAACTGTTATAGTAAATATTGTTTCAGTTAAAAAGAGCTATCCAACGACGTATATCTCATTGCTATTGGAGGGGTGTACCAATAAGCCCATTCACCTTTATACCATAAAAAAAAAATACAGAAAATGAAACAGTTACATATTATCTCTAGCGGCAATATCATCGGCAATATTGAATTTATGGAAATCCTTACTATTACGGATTGAAAATATCTTTGAAATATCAGTTCGGCGTACCAGAATCGTAGAATGTTTGACCCAGCAGTGTTTAAATTTGTGCTTATTGGCCTCAAGACGACATTCGCGAAAGAACAACTTTTTCTTTAGAGTTAAGTGCTCATTTAAATATATTGTATGCGAAGTTCCAGCTATGCCGACTTGATCCGACTTCAAACCCTTTGCCAAGCGATAGGCACTCACTACGTTGTCACGAAACGGCACCGAAGAGAACCTCACCACGATAGTTTTGGGTCTAGAATTATTTAAAATTTTCTGTGGAACACGATGTATTGAAATGATATCGTTTTGCGTAATCGGAAATTTTATTTTGTCCCCAATAGATTTAATAATTGTGATTAAGTTCTCCCCGCGCCTCTCCGGGACATTTGATACTTCTATATTACAGGCTCTGGCCTGCTGCTCCAATACATCGATTTTGGCCTCAAGCTCGGCAACCAGATCGTCAGTACGCTCCGCAGAAATGACACGACTTTCAAGGGCAGAGACTCTCTTCAAAACATCTTCACATTGATTCGACGTAAACTGAAGCAAATCATCCATGGAGTCGATACGCGGAGTAAAGTCCTCGTTCCCAGTCTCAATAGCAACTAACCGCTGCTTAAGTGTTTCCTGCTCAGCTCGCAAAATATTGATGTCGTTGCGAATCTCAGTAGTGTTCGCGGTGAGAACCTCCAAGTCGGTTTTCATACCAGTAATATTTGAGTTGATAGTGGTCAGGCTGGCGTCAACATCACCGCGAAAAGACTTAAGGGTCGATCTAAGCTCGGAAGCGAGTGAGTTTAACGCTTCAGTAAACCTACATTCAGGTTGTTTACGTTTCTTACCCGTAACTCCAGATTCGGTCTCCGACGCTGTTCTTAAATCAGGGCTTGATCCCGTTTTAGACGAGTGAAACATTGTTGCGGTGAACAATTAATATTAAAAGAAAAAAGAACAATAATCTTTCAACTTCAAGTATCTTCACTATCGCCAAGTATCTTGGTACGGGGCGACCGAGAGGTGTCGATTTACTATCGCCGAGTATCTTGGTACGGGGCGACCGAGGTGTCGATTTACTATCGCCGAGTATCTTGGTACGGGGCGACCGAGGTTCGTTTTACTATCGCGACTACTCACTTAGTATCTTGGTGCGGGGTGACCGGTGTCACGTGACTAAGCTTCCAGCTACAGCTACCGATGACAAATTTCGACGCGGCGCACTCGTGTCGCGGTGGCTCGGAGGTCGGAGCTACGGTCATGCAGAAGCGCTTGCGCCGAATGTCGCGGGTTCGAATCCCACCAAATGATTCTCTGTTTGTATGTTACTCGTTACTCACAAGTTTTTCGAGTATTTCGGAGATCCGCTGACAGCTCCACTTCCCTCCGGGGCAGAACGAGCGAGACACAGCACCAAAATCCAATATGGCCGCCGGGTTATATGGACAATCCCACAAGATAGAACGAGAGGGGCCGATAAAATTGTGAGATTAGGTAAACTTGAACGTCGGCAATTTAAAACAGTGTAAATAACCAAAATTCTAATAAGACAAATACACGTCCTCACGTAGCAAAGTATGAACGACGAAAGTCGCATGTCTGTCGGTCTTCTACAGGCTGTACTTCGGGGAGTGTGCGCAAGAGCTCCACGAGCTGATCCCACCATCTCCCTTCTTCCATCGGGAGACTAGACGTACTGCAGGGTACCACCGATACCTAGTCGACATTCCACACATTCGAACGAAGCGCTTTGCTGTGTCCTTTATTATGCGCACAGCCAAGGAGTGGAATTCCCTGCCTGCGTCGGTTTTTCCGAGTTCTTATAACCCTAATCTGTTTAAGTCGCGAGTAAACAGGCTTCTACTGGGTAAGCTCGTTCCATCGTCGACATCATCTATGCCCTTAGGGCAAGATTGAAGTCAAGAGCAAGCCCATTTTTAATAAAAAAAAAAAAAAAAAAAAAAAAACCCCAACAGCATTCTGAAAGCATTATTGTACTGAACGCGTAGGACGTTGTAGGACTATGAGGGCGTGTTGGGATCATAGGTCAAACCTCCAATGAAGACTTAGACTCATAACATATCATATCATATATTTCATATTTTTTTTTACATTGTTCCGAAAATACCTATCACGCCCGCCTGCCACATTTCGCCAGTAATTTTTTATTCCCCTGGAATAGCGGCAAGCTCAATAGCCATCACCCGGGTAAGAATCCGAGCTCCGTGGCTGCTGTCTTGTTGATAGTGGAGTGCCGTAAGACTTATACCTCGGAATCCAGGACCGGTCAATGAATTTTCATAAAAACTTTTGGAATGCATTGCTAAATGCTCAAACAAGAAAGTTAAAAGAAAAAATTTGCGCGCTTGTCATTTTTTTTTTTTTTAGTACCACAATGTACTGAAAAACTAGCTTGTGCCAGCGGCTTAACCCGCTACAACTCGAAAATTATCCCACGTAAAGATAAAATCGGGATAAAAACTATCCTATGTGTTAATCCAGGTTATGAACTATCTGTACACCAAATTTTATCCAAATCCGTTCAGTAGTTTTTGCGTGTAAGAGTAACAAACATACACCCTCACAAACTTTCGCCTCTATAATATTACTAGCTGTTGCCAGCGGCTTCATCCGCTACAACTCGAAAATTATCCCACGTGAAGATAAAATCGGGATAAAAACTATCCTATGTGTTAATACAAAGTGTCAGCTAACTGCATACCAAATTTTATTAAAATCGCTCCAGCCGTTTAGACGTGAAGAAGTAACAAACATACACACTCACACACAAACTTTCGCATAGGGCTTTCAAACTCGGATAGTTATCAACTCCGGAGCTAGTTACGATGTTGAGCAACCAAATCCGGAACTCCGGAGTTGGCTCCGGAGTTGACGGCTTTTTTAGAAATTAATAAATTGGCCCTTTATTTTAATCAATAGAAGTTTTATTTGTTAAGGAATCAGTGATTTTGTTTAAAAATTTACTGTCTGATAGACTGACGTTAAAATAGACAAGAAATATGCCATATTAAAATATTAAAACAATCACAAAAAAATAAACTTTTCGTTAAAAAAATTACTGTCTGACAGACAGACGTTATAGAGAACTAATACGTATTATAAATTATTAAAACAATACACAATCATAAAAAATAAACATTTGTTTGGCAAG
The DNA here is from genome assembly GCA_949316265.1 of Diarsia mendica. Taxonomy (NCBI): domain Eukaryota; kingdom Metazoa; phylum Arthropoda; class Insecta; order Lepidoptera; family Noctuidae; genus Diarsia; species Diarsia mendica. The sequence goes on along the minus strand of OX438907.1, from coordinate 2,628,263 downwards.
TTACAATAAAATAATAATCATGAACTTCTAAGTACCTAAAAATTCTATTTTATATGGGCTTACTCTTGACTTCAATCTTGCCCTAAGGGCAGAGATGAGGTCGACGATGGAACGAGCTTACCCTGAAGAAACTTATTTACTCGCGACTTGGAGTTCCATTCCTTGGCTGTACGAATAATGAAAGATTTAGCAAAACGCTTCGTACGAATGTGTGCAAAATCGACAAGGTATGGGTGATAACCTGCAGCACGTCTAGTCTCTCGATGGAAGAAGGGAGACGGCGGAATAAGCTCGTGGAGCTCTTGCGCACACTCTCCGAAGTACAGTCTGTAGAAGACCGACAGACATGCAACTTTGCGGCGGTGGGCCAGGCTATGTAGCTTGGCAACCAGCTTAGCGTCACCAACTCACCAATTAGCCTCCTGGCTCTGCGCTCTGCAGAGTCGAGTGTGGCAAGTTGGTATTTGGCTGAGCCATCCCAAAGGTGACAGAAATACTCCATGCCGGACTGGACTTGAGCTTTATACAATATTGAAAGCTGTCCAGGCTTGAAGTACCGCTTGACCCTGTATAGGATACTCAGCTTTTTTGCCGTAGTTTAAGCTTTCGACTCGAAGAGTCGAAGTAGGCGCCGAAGTTCAGATTTGCACTGAACTTCGTGCCAAGAAGTTCGAGACTGTCAGTAACTTGTACAGACGCACTCCGGAAAGTGGGGGCCAGATTAAACCGACTCCTTTTAGCAGTGAACAGACACACGAAGTTCTTGTTAATAATAATATGTTTTGAGGAACGATAAGGTATTTAAAGATAAGTCAGAAAGAGAACTTCTTAGCTTCATGCAGAAAAAGCCTGCTGCCGAGAATGCTCGTTCTGGTCGAGCACTACCGAATAATACCGAAGTGTTGTGCAGCGTGCTAAGGACTTAAGAAGGAAGGAAACAACGGGTTACGCTTAAGACGCATTATTCGTCGTTTTGATTAAGGTTTACATGGTTTTTGAAAACCGGTTTCAACTCCGGTGTTCTATTTCAACTCCGGATTTGAAAAATGCTTAAAATCGCTCCGAAACTCCGGAGTTACGAAACTCCGGAACTCCGGATTGAAAGCCCTACTTCGCATTAAAAAAAAAATTTTTTTTTGGATATAACTCGTTATTTTTTGCGAAATATTAATAAATTAACATTAAAGTTACTATGCAAATATTATTTATTAGCTTCAAACATTTTTTTCTCTTGTCCCTCTCATCACATCACACAATTTTAGTTTTTTGGGTTGGTGGAAAGTGATCAAATAACCCCTCCTGCTCTTGGGCAGATCGAAAGGGAGTGTCAGACTTCAACTGACAAAAAACCACCCATGTTCCTTCTTAGCCTTTTATGTCGAGGCCGCGGTATCTTTGTGTCCAACTTGCAGCCCTGGCGGGCCCCTCCCATGTTGCTGACGTAACACGAACGCGCCGTCGACACGGCCTGATGTCGTCGTCATAAGACGGACAGACGGCGGGCTAGCCCATTACTCACCGTCCACAGGCCCGCATCTACGGTGGCTGGAAGCCGTCACGTGGCCCCCAAAGGCCGGAGCGTCTCCCACGACGGCTAGGTCGAAATGTTCTCTCCCTCACACATTCCGCCACCTCCTTCGCTATTAGCATCACTGCTTCGCAGAAGGAGGCGACGGCGTCCCATTACTCCTCGCCTCAGACCATGGCTTGCACCAGGGCGCGACACGGCGGGGCTCCGCCCGAGCGGGGCTCCACATCAGTGTGCTCCACCGTGTCCTCCGGCCGATCCTCACAATGGCGACATTCGGTCGTTTCCTCCCGCCTGATTTGGTGCACGTACCTCCTGAAGCAACGTGTCCGGTGAGGACTGCGTCCTTTCCAGCAACTCCTCAAAGAGGGGACTTACCGCCACTGTCGTGGCGCGCCCTGATTACATCACACTTCACACTAATATTATAAAGTACTAATATTTGTGAGGGTGTATGTTTGTTACTCTTTCACACAAAAACTACTGAACGGATTTGGATAAAATTTGGTGAACAGATAGTTCATAACCTGGATTTACACATAGGATAGTTTTTATCCCGATTTTATCTTTTCGTGGGATAATTTTCGAGTTGTAGCGGGTTAAGCCGCTGGCACAAGCTAGTTTTTCAGTACATTGTGGTACTAAAAAAAAAAAAATGACGAGCGCGTAATTTTTTTTTTTTAACTTTTTTATTTGGGCTTTTAGCAATACAGCCCAATAGATTTTATGAAGATTCATTGACCGGTCCTGGATTCCGAGATTTTACAATATTTACGTCTTACGGCACTCCACTATGATAGAAAACCCTATAACACGTTGCTTGATCCGTGAATTGAAGCCAGGACATCAGTTGCCGCACTTGCGTCAATTTGACCAAAGAGGTAGTCAAAATTGGAGTTTGTAATCGTCAAGAAAATACCAATAAGCGAATTTTAGATGATTTTAAACGGAGAAGAAAGTTTTTGTTGTAAGTTGTTATAGAAATACTAGCTTTTGCCAGCGGCTTTGCCCCCGTGAAAATGACGATTTTCCATACAAACTTTCGTCCCGTATTTAACTCCCTTAGGGATTGAATTTCAAAAAATCCTTTCTTATTCCTTGTCTACATTATAAAGTAAACCTCTGTGCAAAATTTCAGCTTTCTAGGTCTAAGGGTTTGGGCTGGGCGTTGATGAGTCAGTCAGTCAGTCAGGACTTCTCTTTTTATTTATATAGATTGACTAGTGGACGGGAACGGATACGGAGGTTATGCGATACTAAGCAAAATAATGGCAATGTCTTATCGCATCCAGCGCCACATAAAACGTCACTATTACTCCTCAGCACGCTCTCATCGCAGAAGCGCTCTTCCTTTGACGTCTCCGTTTATTATGTTCTAAAATTGAGTTTGTATCCATACCATACTTTCTATTACGACCTAGCTAGCATGAGCAAAACCAGCCTATGAAGTTCCCACAGTTTGGACCCAGATCTAGTATTTCTGAGAAAGAGTGGGTTATAATCCATTACGCAGGAGCAGATGGAAGGAGGCGTATGTCTTCGAATATTTGATTGTAGGTACGTTATTCCTCGTTTTGAAAGCAGTGGTACACAAAGTCAGTACAAACTTGGCAGTGAGACGGTCATACCACTAGACTTTCACACTTTGAAAGCATGACAAGCACCTCTGATTTATTGGATTTATGTAATCATCGTGAGGAAGCCAGCGTGCTTGAGAGATTTTTCTCGAAGGCATGTAAAGTCAACTCAGAGGCCCATCATGGGTGGCATAAAACATTGACACCAGACCTTCTAACCAAACGATAAAAAAGAGAGTACAAAGTAATGTGCCTATTTGGGTTTATTAATCACATAGCATATATAACAAATGTAGGGTTATTACCTATTTTATCTCTTCTGTGGGTTATTATACATTTCTGCCTAGTCCCTTCGGAGAGTACGAGCGTGATGCTTACCTTATGCTATGTACAGTCGAACAAGCTAATAAGTATACAGTGTAGAGATCTTTATAATTCTATAACACTGAAAATATTGATTGTAATTTTGTTTTATCAAGTGTTTCGCATTAAGCGACTGATGTCAAACGCTGTATCGTTTGACATCAGACTCTAAATGTACATATCTGTATAATCTTAAAAGTAAATACAAGTTAGCTGGCTGTATACTTATTAGTTTGTTCGACTGTACTATCTATCTCCAATAATTGTGTGCTAATATACCTGTCTATCAAAGCCAGTGGAGGAGGTCTCAAGTACATACAACTAACAAGGTTTGCTTAATTTTCCTATTAACTGTATTAGGCTGATTTATTAGTTTGATTAGGCATTGATTTGAATAGGATGATAATGACAATTGGGTATAATTCCACAATAATGTCAAGTTTGACATGTACCTACACGATAGAAACTGAAATAATTATTATTATGTAAACATACGTGCCGAGTGAATTCAGTCGACATATCGAAAAATCGCGAGGTAGGTGGAAAGCATTCAAGTCTAATGGAACTGTAACAGGTTGTCGAAAACGTAGGATCCAGGACTAGAACTAGATCTTCGGAGCCAGACTTAGTACCCAAATGTGGCAATATTATAATATGTGCATCTTCTGCCTAACTCTTTGGGATTACAGGCGTGAAGCCAGGTAAGGTTTATACTCATACATAATAACCGTCAGCTAATTTCCTAACCACCATAGCTACATGACTAATAATGTCCAAACAAGCAAATTGCCGCCACAAATCACGAGATCTTCAGCAATTGTGACATCCAAGCAAATTTGCCAAGTTATCGCATCAATCAGCCGTAAGACGACATTAATTAGCAAAATTAACATTCCATCCAGTTATAATTAGCCACCCACTGGGGTACAATCGACCACAATGACATGGAGTATGCAGATACAGAAGAACTACTTTATACAAGAAATCAAAACACACCTCATCAATTCCATACTTGCCTTACTTAATTGTAAGATTAGCCAGAGCAGAAGGGAAATAAATAATAAGCTTCTATTTCAACAGACAATCATGTTTTAATTCAAGGGGTCAGACTGAGCACACATCAAAATAAGTACAGAATAAATAGCTACAGCACATCAAACACATCAAACTAAGTAGGTACAGAATAAATTGGTACAGCCCGGCACTTAAACGGTTGATTAAAGAAAAGGCTAAATATCTCCGTAAATTTAAGACGTATGGTAGACTTTCTGATGAGGCAACCTTTAAACATTTACGTGAGCGGGCCAATAAACTTGAAGCTGATTGCTACGCCAACTATTTAAGAGAAACTGAAGACTTAATCGAAAAAAATCCTAAGCGCTTCTGGAGCTTTGTGAAGCAGCGGTCGAAGTCTAATGCTATACCCAGTTTCCTTAAATATGGTGACGTGACGGTTTCCTCTCCTGAGTCTATTTGTAATGCATTCTCTTCCCACTTTTATTCTACTTTTCTAGAGCCTGCCAATGATGTGTCAGGTAATTTTTGTCCTCCCCCAACTGCTATAAATTCCTTAATACCCTCGGATATTCACTCAATTGAGATAGACCTTAATGTTATAATTAAGTTAATTAGTCAGATTGATCCGTTTAAATCTGCTGGTCCAGACCACTTATCACCTAGATTGTTGATTGGATGTGCTAAGACCATCGCCTTGCCAGTATCTCTTCTGTTCAAAAAATCGCTCTCTTCAAGTTCTGTTCCCCAAATTTGGAAGTCGGCATTTATAACTCCGGTTCATAAAAAGGGTAACAAAAATGAAATAATTAATTACAGACCTATTTCCAAACTGTGCATATTGGCTAAGGTTTTTGAAAGGGTCATTTACGACCAAGTTTATGCAGCCCTGTGTCAATCTTTTAGCCCTTCTCAGCACGGTTTTCTTAAGGGTCGTTCAACTGTATCAAACCTGGCTTTGCTCAATGACTTTTTAACGGACAGAATGGATAATGGGGCACAGGTTGACGTGATTTACACGGATTACAGTAAGGCCTTCGATAGAATCGACCACAATATTCTCATAACCAAGCTTTTTAATAATGGTATCAGAGGGGATCTACTACGTTGGTTTACCTCTTACCTTGAAAATAGATCTCAAGCTGTCGTTATCAGTAACTACATGTTGAGCTGGGTTTCAGCTCCCAGTGGCGTTCCTCAGGGTTCCTTAATGGGTCCATTACTTTTTATTATTTATGTGGGCGACATCGACTCATGTTTCCACAATTCAAAACTACTATGTTTCGCTGATGATATGAAGATTTTCTCTGCAATATCGTCGGAGGACGACATGGATGCTCTTCAGTGCGACCTAGCGCGATTGGATGAGTATTGTTTAATTAATAAGCTAGACTTGAACCCTGCTAAATGTTCAGTAATCTCATTTAGCAGGAAACGCGTCCCTTTCCCTACAACTTATATACTTAAAGGGCAGCTATTACAGAGAGGTGACGGTGTTCGCGACCTAGGTGTTTTTCACGATTCCAAACTTTTATTTAACGTGCACATTGAGCAAATAGTAGCCAAAGCTTCGAAGTCACTGGGTTTTGTCATGAGACTCGCTGGATGTTTCAAGAAAGCCAAAACCCTTAAGATTCTCTATTGCTCCTTTGTCAGAAGTCACCTTGATTATGCGTCACAAATTTGGAACCCGCGTTATGGCAAATACATAGATCGTATTGAGAGTATTCAAAAAAGATTTATTCGTTTTCTTTGTTTTCGGCTTCGTTTACCTTATCATTCTGATAATTACTTAAATCTCTGCAAGAAATTCCATTTACAGCCACTTTTTGATCGCCGCCGGCTTGCTGATTGCACTTTTCTTTTAAAAATTATAAATAACGAGATTGACTGTCCTGATCTCCTGCATAAATTGTATTTCAATGTCCCCCAGAGGTCAGTTAGATTTAATCCACCTATCTCCATACCTTTTTCCTCATCCAACTATAGGCAAAATTCATTCATAGTGCGAGCGAGTAAAGACTTTAATATTCTTTGCAAGGAGTTCTCTTTTGACCCATTTTGCACCAAAACTTATTCTGTACGTTCTCGACTGAATGCAAACTTTTTTAAAAGCGCGTAGTACTTTATTTTTGTTTTATTATTTTCCAGTGTCAGCAATGCCTAACCTAGTGTCTGAGTGTATTTTGTGCTTATTGCTTATTTAAATTCTTTTAATTGTATTATTTTCGTGCTTGCTATTTAGTGATCTTAAGATTTCTGCTACCATCTCTGTTTCTACTCGTGAGAACCTGTAATTGGCTCTGTGTCGTTTTCACAATTGTTACTCACATATTTTAGCTGTTGGTTCTCCTCTTATAAATAAATAAATAAATAGCTACAGCATAACATTACAAGTTTATTATGAAATTCACAGTACTTACACAGGTATTTTAGAGTTCTTCTCACTTTCGAAGTTCAGACAAGAATGTCCCGCTAAAATGGCGCCTTAGATCTTTTATAACCGTCTGTACTATAGACTGCAATAGTTAACTGTCATTCCAATAACCGTTGGCGCCATTTTAGCATTTCAACTCAATAAAATAACTTATTTATACAAACAATTCTCTAATTTATAAAAAATACTGTAAATATCTTAAAACTATTTATAAATGTATTTAAATAGCTAACATAATTACCCTTCTCCATAGAAGGGAGATCCCTCGAGTGGGTTGTGAAGATGACAATATTTCAGACACCAGCAAATCAAGCTACCCGACACTATCAAATTTTTCCATTCAACTTTGAACCTTAAAGACCTTTAGTCATAAAGTTATCTATGCTTGTATCTTATTGTTTGTATTATTAGAATAAACAATGTTGCAATTATTATTGTAGATAGGCCAATAAATAAATAAACCTATTAAGAGCGTATGCTACCTCAGATTAGCAACCCTATTTGTGGTGGTTCAAACTTCGCTTGTAATACTGTGAGAATAAAGTTCTAATCAGCTTGCACTACAAAGCGGTTGTTACGTCTTTCGCTGCGGCCGAATAGTGCGAAATTAGTGGTATTTTGCGATTTACAAAAAAACTATTGATTGGACTAAAAAAGTAAAACACTATGACTTTAGTTTGTTGCTTGTAGAATTATTTGGCAAAAAAATCAGAACGATGACATGTATTTTAGTATGGTTTTTACTCGTTAAAAGAAATTTTTAGAGGTATCTTCGCGGTTTTTTTCTATTGAGCAAAGTTAGTTGTATTATGTTTTCACAACACTATGGCACTAGCATATATCCTGAAGAATATCATATATTTTTCTGATGTTGATTACTGCAGTGAATCATATACTTTTACGCATTATAAAACTCGCGTTTGAGGTACCATACGCTCTTAATGAAAGACACATTGTAGTAGCTTGATGCGCTGGTGTCTGTATTTGTACGTGAGTATGTGTAGGCAACTAGGCAGCTTGTCGCTCATTGCATGGGACTTCTTCCTCTATCTACCCTTTGACATTCAAGTAGAATGGGTAGAAACAACCCAAAGATTACCCACCCGCAGTTTTATGGGCGAAGTTCTGCTAAAATTGCGAATTAATGCTGATTTTCGTTCGTATTCAATTAGTATTGAACCATCGGTTTGGAAACATCTGCGTTTTTGAGGTGAGCTGACAGGACGAGAATTGATCAATTGTTTGATAAGGTTTTGAGGGTTCTGCCTTTAATTAGCTGCGGAACGGCATTTTGCTGTGTAATGACTTCTAGTAGGGCACCGTAATTATCTGAATTAGGTCTGTTTTTTTACTGACTTACGTTTTTTTTTAAGCATTGTGTTCTGTTTTATTCCAGCTTTTCTCTAGGTTTAAATTATAAGATATTAGTTCAAACATTTGAAATTTTATTCAAAATATAATACAAGCTTTAAAATTGTATCGTGAGGAAAATAAGAATAAAATAATTCAAATGTTCTTAAGTTTTTTGCAACAGTTACAAAATGTAGTTTGATACTGACTAGATTGCAAAAAACGCAAGGAAAGAATTTCGCGGGCCACCCTAGCGCTCTAGCTTAAGAAACATTTCAAGCCGCAGTATTAATTACTATTTTATACAACTGTCAAATAATGACAGCTGTCATTATTTATATAACGAACGATTAAAGTTGGTAGACAAGTTTCTTTTCAATAATTTCCCCGACATTAAATTCACAAATCTCAGAGTCAGTTTAGCTTTCTCAAGAAGCTACTTATGAGAAATAACTAAAACCATCACCGATTCGCAAAATCATTAACATTAAATTCAAAGAAAACGGTTAATTAAAATAATACTAGTCACCTAAAAAGATGTTTAACACCTCTGCTCTAAGTGATAATTTAACTTAATGTTGACACATTGAAATTAACAAAACGATCGTCTGTCCCTCTTTAACTTCTGCATAACTTATATGTCTGTCTCGCTTACTTTTAAGGGTCCTTGAGACGCTGTATTTTACCACGTAAGACAGTCGACGGTAGGGTTGTCATTCATCAGGATTTCTTTTGACAAGTCTGGCGTTTTATTTATTTTTGAGTCTTAGAAAAGAACAACTTACCTTACACATATTTGAATGGTTCCTAAACTGTTGCTGTTTCATTACAAACATGTAATCAAATTCTTGAAAGTCTGGGGCCGTGGGGTTCAGGTGCTCATATCCTGTTTAAGGAACTAAACGTTTAGTTGACGCTTCTCGTGACCCAAGGGCTGGCTTTTACCTTGGCCAGAGGCAAAGTGTATTTATTGGTCACATTATCGGCTGACAGCGATGAGGTGAAGTTTTTTGATGTACTTTTGCAGTTCTTAATTTAATAGTTTTAAACTGTATGTTGATTTATTATTATACAATTCTTCTTTGTCATGTGGTTTGCACCAAACCTGGTGTAAGTGTTAGGTAGGTGTAGGTCAATCATTTAGTTAGGAACAGTCAACTCTCCTTCTGGGCCGGTTGCGATGTCGTTTCCTGCTAGTTGGTGTCCACTAAGTGGTAATTTTTGTCTATTGATCCTTAATCGCCCAAAAAACGGAAGACTGCCTCATTGGTCTATTGGTCGCAAGCGCGACTGCTGTGCATGAAGTCCTGAGTTCGATTTCCAGGCCGGGTTAAGTGTTCTTGGGTTCATCAGGATTTTTTCAGTAGCATCCACAGAGTCTAGATTTGTGCCCAATGAGTCTAGATTTGTGTGATGGCAATTGGCTCGTCCCCTCATGGGTCTGATACAAAACTGGCGAAATGTGGGTGTACTATAGGCCTAAAGGGTACACCTGTGTCTAGCCCATTGGGGATTGCTGGCATGATGTTATGAAACCTTAAATACCGTAGCGCGTAGCAACTCACCTCTTAAATGACCAAATAATTAATCAACAAGAAAGAGTAATCAGGTCAATTAAAAAAGAGATTTTTGTAACTGCCGAAAAAATTTCCTACCTCATAATTATTTAATGATATAACATATTAAATTGCCAAATTGACTAGCGACAGCCCTACACAGAGGGCTGAGGGTTGAGGGCTGAGGGCGGAGGGCGAATTTACGGAACTTTTAACGAGTTCACCCCTTTGTCCGGACGGCAATTAGTTATTCTTTTCAAGGATGCAATTAATGTTTAATATCGTAAGTTGCAACTTATGCTGCGTTTCAATAAGTTTGTTTGGAAATTGTTTACCGTCTCATGATGCTTTAATTGATAAAGGAAAAAAAAAAAAAACATACCATTCGAATTGAGAACCTCCTCCTTTTTGGGAAGTCGGTTAAAAAGAACTTGGAAGAGTTTTATTTTCAGTTTCAACTAGCTTTTGCCAGCGGCTTCGCCCGCGTGAAAATGACGATTTTCGATACAAACTTTCGTAACCTATTTAACTCCCTTAGGGGCTGAATTTTGAAAATTCCTTCCTTATTCCTTGTCTACATTATAAAGGGAACCTCTGTTCAAAATTTCAGCTTTCTAGGTCCAAGGGTTTGGGCTGGACGTTGATGAGTCAGTCAGTCAGTCAGGACTTCTCTTTTTATTTTTATTGATAGATAAGTGAGGTGTTTTGTATGTGTTGAAGTGAAAGTGGAACCCAATGACAGTGGTTGAGACCGTTCATTGTCGCTCAATCTGTGGATATGTCACAGAACTGTTGTGTAATTTATTTATTTACTAGTGATCCGCCCCGGCTTCGCACGGGTTTAAATAAGATACTAAAACCTTTCTCTTGAATCACTCTATCTATTAAAAAAAACCGCATCAAAATCCGTTGCGAAGTTTTAAAGATTTAAGCATACAAAGGGACATAGGGACAGAGAAAGCGACTTTGTTTTATACTATGTAGTGATTATGGCACTTCAACGACTACTCACTAAAACATACATAAACAGAAATCACAAACAGTTTTAGGTATAGCGAATTCGTTACTTTAGAAGTGCACTCTAGAAGATCTTTAACGAATTTATTTAAAAAATAAATTATATCCCACTGCTGGGCAAAGACCTTCCTCATATTATCCTTTCAAGTACTTGAACCAGCCTTTGTGATGCGCATCTAGATAATTTCACCACTTATTTCTTGACCTTGGTAGAGCCGTTCATCCTCAGCCACCCATTGTGTTGAGATCCTATAAGGGCTCCCACACATGAACACGATACGACGTCGCGTCGTACAACATTGCGGCGTCGTTTCACGATACGACGTCGCGTCGTGGAAATCTTCGATGAGCATCGTAAAAAAACACGACATCGTAACGTAATGTGCCACGCACGATACACGGCACGATGCCGTCAATACAGTGGGGTGGTGTTTTAGTTCATTCCGAAAAATGAACCGCTCTAGACGCATTCTGAAAAAAATATTTAAATGTTTTTGTAAAATAATTAGAACCCAAATAAATGTTAATTTGTTCATTAAAGTAACAAGACAACTGCGCAGGATTGCATCGTGAGTTTCTAACGTCACGACGTCGTATCGTGCATCGACAAGTTACGGTGTCGTAGATTTCCTCGACGCGACGTCGCCGTCGTATCGAGTTTATGTGTGGAGCCCTTACCCAGCGGTCGTTATGAGGCTCACGTGGCTTGACCAATTTCATTTGAGCCTGGCAGCCTTCTTGCCTACGTCTATAATTCCAGTTTTTGAGTGCAGTGTAGTGTTCCGTATTTTATTTGACTATAAACTTAAAATATTCAAACGAAGTCATATTTATTTCACTAAAAACTTTTGGGACGGTCACTATCTATGCTAATCATTGTGCGTCGCGTATCTTGTGAAATAAAACCGCTTTATTGTTCAAGTCTTCACTGTTTTTTTGCGCTTTTGAAAAGGATAAGAAGATTTAAATGAGGTAAATTATTCAGTTTTTATAAAGCAATGTGTTCTGATACGCACTGTTACGGTTTTAGAAAGTTAAAAAAGGTAAGCCATGCCATCGTAGTTTACATGCTACAATTGCTCATTCTAAAACTTCAACTGCCAAAATAAAACCGACTTCAAAGAGACAAAAAGTGGTAAATAACTTTAGCTTTTGAAATCGTTGACTTTCTTTGTTTGATTTTGAATTTTTTGCCATCGACTTCAAAGCTATTAATTGTCAGTTTCTTTGTTTTTGAGGTAGGTCACAAAAGTAACAAAAAAATTAAATGTATTGATAAGCTCCCCTTTTAGGAAGACGTTTATAAGTTGTAATAAATGCGAACAGGATGGTTACATTGGGTACACACATATGGACATAAGATATCTTTTATCGGTACCTATAATATGTTCCCGTTGAATAAGTTCCGATCTCTACCCGGGCAAATCCGCGGACAGAAGCTAGTGTCAATATAAAAACAGACGTCCACAAAGACTTTGTTCAATTTCCAATTTAATTACCTGTTACAAAAAAAAAGCAATAAACGAAAGCAATTTGTAACAAACGATTTAATATACCTCCTACGATTAATAATGAGCAATACTAAAATTAACTTCAAAACAAAAGTTCTGGCCGAACAACAAAAGCATTGAGGAACGATTTGTACAAAAATAAAGAATATTAAAGAGAAAATATTTATTTTTATGAGAAAATTGTTTATTTCCTTTCGCCCATTGTCCTTTTGGGAGTCCGAGGGGTGAATTAAAAGAACGTTGGCCCATTTCGACTTTTACTTAATTACATTCTTAATGAAACATTTTGAAAGGTAACTGATGTTTTCTCGTAATGATATTGCCCGTAGCCCTTCTTGTAATGATTTTTCCCGATTATTTATAGAAAGCTAGTAGTTAGCCTGAAAGCCAGCCCCAACAAAGTGAATGATGATGAATTTTGCTCAAACATTTGTCCATTTACTCTGGACATTATCTAATTATATCGGTAATGAAAATAACTTACTGAGCGCCATTGAAGATGCTGTGTGTGTGGTTATATAATATTTGTCAAAAACCGATGACCGTTAGGTTAAAAGTGTTTATGAGTGGAGACCGCGAATCGGCAAGCGTAATCTATTTATTTACCCTGACATATTGTATTCAGTTACTTTCTGGACAGTTTGCAATAACATAACATTACCTTAAAAACTTCATAAAATAATTACACAATCATAGCCTTATACTCATCGAATCTACTCTCTACTCGAGCAGTTTCAGCAGGCACAAAGGTAGCCGCGAACATTAATACCTCATGCTTGCCGATTCGGCCCTCAGGTAAGTGAATGAGTTGCCAAGAATCGAGTTGAATGGTATGCCACTGGAGAGACCTTATTTTTTTTAAGGGTGTGAATTCACTAATGACAGACTTCTACTGACTAAAAACCACCCATGTTTCTTCTTAACCCGTTGTGTCGAGGCCACGGTATCTCTTTCAAACAACCCGCAGCCCCGAAGTGGACCCGCAGCCTCAACGCGCGACGTGCCATTGCAGAGGCATATGACCAGTAATGGACTGTAACTGGCTGATGTTGTTTTTTATTTTATAATTTTCACAAGATTTCGTACTTGTTATTTTAAAAGTAGAGCTTGATATAGCAAAAGTGTAAGCCTGCAAACTAATTTGCCTTTTCCTTCGTATTGTGTAAAGTTTATAGTACCCAGCGAAACTCGGTATAGTAGTAATTTTACAAGCAACGCTTTATATTCATTACTTGGCTTCGTTTTATTGCAAATTCAGATTTTATATTACAACCTCAACAATATTATTATGCATATTCATGACTACAAAAGAAAATTGTTTTCAGTTATTAATTTTAATGAAAATCTGAGTTTTATTAATGTGTGAATACTGAATAGTTTTCTTCAGAACACTTTACTACTTAAATCCATGTTTTCCTTCACCGTGCACCGTGTACTAACACAGTGTATTAACACGGTACTTGTATACCAATACGGTGTACTAGTACTAACGGTACTGTCTTTAATTTTTACACAAACAATTTTATTTCACTGTATCGTCGGTCTAGTGGTCGCAAGCAAGACTTAATTTGCAGGCAATTTTGAACAACTAATTATCCACGCGACGCTGAAAGACAGGTTACAACAAAATGAAATAAAATATTGGAAAAATGTCCAATATTTTAACGAGAGCCGTCATAACATCGTCGCAAGTCACTTTAACAGACAGGAGACGATATTAAACACTGGAGCCCCGACTTAATTTTCAAATTAGTTGACAAATTATGAGACTGAGGAACGCGAGGCAGTGTAATAAGGCTTAGTACAGACCAGTGACTTGATAATTATTTTTTATAGCAGTGATGTCAGTAAAACTTTTATTGCTAGTCATTATTTTGTTAGACTGAATTACTTAAGCAGTCTAGACTGGCTGAGTTTTGTAAGTGGGTCTATTGTCCTTTTGGTACTTTTGGCACTTCTTAGTTCTGGAGCGAATTGAGTTTATAAACTTTTGGAGTCAAAACTGATCACAAATATATGGCAGTTGTACACACGGCTACACATCAAGCTATACAAAACCAGTATAATCTGATCGTTCATTGTGCGAAAAGATCTAGTTAAGTGAGGCCAACATTAACTGGTTTTGTATAGCTTGATGTGTAGCCGTGTGTACTAGTAGTAAATGTTTGGTATAATTTACAATCACATACTTTTGAATCACTTCGACGCCACACAGTTCTGACGCGAACTCCGTTCGTTAGTATTGAATTTCTGATTTTGATGATCTACTTTTGCTGTTGACTGTACTACCAGGTTTATAGTTTCCTATGTGGTGATAGACTATCGGAGTGCCAAATTATAACCACATCCGTTCAGAAGTGTGTGCGTGAAAGAGTAACAAGCATCCATTATCGACGCATCCATTCATCCTCACAAACTTTCCCATTTATAATAATTGTATAAATAGTAGTACAGTAGGATATTGCTATTATAAAGTCATGCAAACAAACAAAACAAAACCATGAACTAGGGACAAGCGACCTCTCGAACTCCAAACTATTACAAGACTTACATTATAATATTTTGCAGTTGTATTTGCTGTAGTCCGCTCATGTGTTCCATCCCTAACAGCAAAGTTGTACGCTTTGTTTCGTTCTACGGAAAAGAAAACAATGTTTTGCTCACAAAGTAACGTTTTGTTTTTCCACGGGAAGCCACACTGTTATTGTTCGTTTTGTTACTTTAAGTAAAGAGACATTGTGCAGTAATAATGGTTTTCAATTAAACGTTAATTTTGTGCGGATGTTTTGTACGTACAAAATTCATTGTTATAAATAAAATGTTTGTACAGTTTTTTCGGACGAAGTTTGCCTATACGTCGGATAAATAGCTGCTGTGCGCTTTACCATAAATCTTAGTAGGTATTTCTAGAGCATTCAGGGTATTAAACTTTAACCAAGCTGCCTGGTAAATTTTCATACCCATGATCTATTACAAAATATCCTTGAACCGCTACCCCGAATCCCAGGATCCATGGACAAAAAATTTAGTATTTTTTTTTGTGGAAACGGATCCCGGGATCCGTGGAGACAAATCGCCGGGATCCGTGTTACGTCAAATCGGATCCCAGGATCGGTGGAGACAGACCCGACGGGGGGTGACGGGATGTCAACAAGTTCACATGCCATATCAGGATACTTGAATTGGTTATCTTACTCTGCTTTCACGAGGTCCTCGTAATGCGGGCCCGCTGTGTCAACAATTGAGCAAATCTCAGCCAGTTCTACTCGGGGTTTATTTAAAACTGGATTCGAAGCGTGACGAACTAAAAGCCCTACCACCAGCGGTAATCGAATACAATTATATTAATGGTACTCTCACGTGTCCACTCCGTGCCAGAATATTTGTAAACAAAGGTGATTTTTCTAGCCACATGAGAGCCCATGATAGACGCCAGTAGGTTGATGATGAAACGGTCGTCGTAGCTGTATTATTTATAGACTAGCTTTTGCCAGTGGCTTCGCCCGCGTGAAAATGACGATTTTTCATACAAACTTTCATCCCCTATTTAAATCCCTTAGGGGTTGAATTTCGAAAAATCCTTCCTTATTCCTTGTCTGCATTATAAAGGGAACCTCTGTGCAAAATTTCAGCTTTCTAGGTCCAAGGGTTTGGGCTGGGCGTTGATGAGTCAGTCAGTCATTCAGTCAGTCAGGACTTCTCTTTTTATTTATAAAAAAAGATAAGGCATTAGTTCACTAAAACTAACTACTAGATAGACATTCAACCAACTTTTACATACCTGCTTATTTCTCCAGTTTAAAAAATATATATACCGACGACAAATCTGTCTGGGGTCTTCAGAATTATGTACTCAGTACGTGATAACCGTTTAAACGAAAGTGTACGCGCTGATGAATGGGTCGCACACACCTTGATTCTTAGCTTGTATGAAAGTCAAGGATAGCCGAAGATGACTGTTTATTGACTATATTTAACTACCACGTAACTAATGCTATATAAATAACGCGTAAATGAGTACAGCTGACTATGAACGCTGATTGTGTACTGTCGCTTTACACTATTTAATTTGTTCAAGATGACGGAAAAGTGCTGATCTATGCAATGCGCTGACTCGCACAGTATCCCTTCCATCCTATATAATCAGAAAAGCATACTAGCACCCTTAATAAATGCGAGTCGTTGAGGCATACCGTCCAAACACCGGTCCGGTTCAACGCCATCGCCCAGCCCCACCGGTGTCCGACTTAATTAGACCAAAGTTCGGCTTTAATTACTTTTTGGGAACAATCGCTGAATAATTATGGTATACGTGAACTTGTGTTGGTTTTCAACGCGGTTTAGTTATGGTGGTTTAATTTATTTTTGTTTGTTTTTAGGTGTTATTGAGAGTGGAGGAAATATTTAAGATCACAGATGTTTGTAGTAATGTAAACAAATTGTTTAAATTAGACTAACTACGTTATTTTCTTTTTATGGTACCTTAGGACTTAGGCAATGGGACTGTGAAACTCTGGTTACGAGCATCGTCATTGGTTGAAAATTTGGTGATGTTTATTTATTAAATCTTTGTGTGCATGAGTGGTTCCTACATAGACGGACTTAATGCCACAAGTTATTCTCTATCAGTCAAACTTTAGGTCAAATATAGAACAGCATAGTGATAGAGTATAAAAATAATAAGCAATATACAGTTTTTTCCATTCCTTATTATTTGAACTCCTATTTGTTCTACAACCGTCTTTGCCACGACTATTGTGATAGTCAGCAAAAAAAAACTCCAACCACTTTATCCAAATTATCATCGCATCCTCACAAATATACTCAACACCGTACAAAAAAAACCTCACACCGAGACTCTCAAAATCCCCAGCAGTATTATTACATCGAACTTTGAATTCTGATTGAAAAACCTCTCAAACGTCTCCGGTTCGATTTTCGAGGGTGGAGCAAATTTTATGAGAGCCTCGGCCAAGCCCGCATCTCAATGTAAATTTTATTCCACCTAATATTTTTTTCTTTCTTTCATTCTTTCTTTCACCTCGGGCTAGGGATTGAAACAACTGCTGCCGATTGCTACAGATTAGTTTTTTTTTGTTGGAACTTTTGCCTCTTTCTGTAAAGAGGTCGATGATCTTTTGTGAACAGATGATTTTGTTATGATCGATTGACAACTTTGGCTATTTTTAGAAGGAGACTAGATGTCTGCATTTGTTTAGAATTCTTTTGAATGTATTTTTGACAGATTGCTTTATCACTGCGTATTCAGAGGACATAGATAAACTGACTTTCTATCAGGGTTTATTTTTCACAATAGCCCACCTTCCATGTGCTACACGCCCGAACACCTGGGCACTTGATGATCAGACTGACTTAGCGAGCGGATTTCGGATAGCTGAATTTTGGCTCAAATTATAGGCCCCGTAGCCATTTTAATTACTTTTTCTCTCTCTAATTGAGTACTGGAATTACAGTTATTTTTCCCATCTACTCACTTTGATTTTATATGGAACTTGATATATAAGACAGACCGAATATGACTCCGACTATGCCATAAATAGTAGGCACATCTCTGCTTAACCCACTGGTGAAAAGAGTCGTTTTAAGTCGTAACAAAACATAAATATAGGTAGATACCAAAAACCGACTATTTTCCTTCAAATAAAATAACTATTTCCATTCAAAGCAAATCCGTGCGAATTTGTACGAGTACAATAAAACATTTGTTGTGTGCCGAACTGTAGATATAAATGTACGCACGTTACGCCTTTGTTTCATCAAAATCAATTTGTAGTTTGTACGGCTTTGAGCGCGCGCTAATTGTATTGGACGTAGATTAGTTAGGTTAAATATTTACATAGGTCACAAAAATACGCAAAAACAGATATATTATTATTTAGCAATGAGTGAAAACTTACTATTAGTGCTTGTCTTCTTCTTCTTAGCGTGTCGATGACAATTTAAATTGAGTCGGTCCAAAATTTGGCGACGAGTTTGGCACTTTCAGTAGCCTCCATCAGCTCCTGTGGGGTGCAAGTAACGGGACAAGCTGGACACGATATCAGGTGCCCCATAGTTTGTAGGGCAAGACCACATTTACACTCCAGGGCAGAGTCGTCTATGAATCTCCACCTGAACAGGTTTTCCTTGCTTCGGCCTACCTGTGTCCGGAGTCTATTTAATAATAATATAAATAAATATAATATTGTGAAGGACGGTACGGTTGACATATGTCGGGCATGGGCATCAATCATTTTTATGTCATTGTCATTTTTATGTCACTTAATTTTAGTTTTAGTCAACACCCCAATGTGATGACACAGAATAGGACAGTCAAATTTGTCCGCAATAACCCCCAGAATGCCATTGCTACTAGCACGGACTCTGCTCAACAAGGAGGCAACTTTTTTACGCAGGATAGCTGCAAATCCATCCGTACGAGCCTCCATGAACATGCCAGATGCACTGCAGAAACGTGGAAGACGCAATAGCATCCTGAAGGCATTGTTATATTGTACGCGCAAGGTGTTAAGGGTTTTTAGGGAATATGTTGTCCACAAGCTACTGCCATAGAAGTTTTGGCAATATGCCTTAAATAAAGTAACTTTTACTTGTTTTGAACAAGACGCAAATCTTCTGAATAACATATTAGCCCTGACCGTCAACGCCCTGCGCTCCCTATCGATATCTGCGTCATCCTTAAGGTCGGCACTCACTAGGTGACCCAAATATTTAAATTGGCTAACCCGGTTAAGAGCAACACCATTCAACATCACAGGAGGTACAGAGTCGGGTCCAAGATTGCCCTTCGAAAACAACATAAATTCACTTTTGGTTACATTGTATCGTAAGCCATGAGTCAACGCGTACGCTTCACACAACCCTATTAACTTCCTAAGTGCGCTGATAGATGGCGCCAACAGCACCATGTCGTCTGCATAACTCAAATTGTTGACAAACAAACCGTCAATAGAGCAGCCGATTTGCATGCTAGTGAGGCCACCTATCAGCTCATCCACGTACAAATTAAAGAGTTTGGGAGAGGAGATCCCCCCCTGCCTCACTCCGCACCTCAAACCGTATGCATCCGACAATTCCCCTGCCCACTTAACATAGTTAACCTGATTGTCGTACCAATACTCAAAAACAGAACACAGTTCCTCTGGAAAACCAGTGTTCCTAAGCTTCCTCCAAAGCACATCATAAGCCACCATGTCGAAAGCTCTCAAGAGATCCAGGAAACACGCGTAAACTGGAGTTTTCCTATCGACATAGTACCTTACAGTGTGCTTTAGAGCTAAAATGGCACTTTCAGTAGACAGACCCTTCCGAAAACCAAATTGTCCGTCATGCAGATGGAGGTGTTTGCTTAGGTAGTTGTCCATCAGCCGGTCCAGAACCTTTGCGATAACGGTGGCCAGCGATATTGGTCTGTAATTACCTTTATCCGAAATATCTCCCGTTCTGTTTTTAATTATTGGTACAACAATAGTCTTCATTAGATCTGATGGCAGGTAAGAATGAGAAACACACAGAGAGAAAAACATGGCGAGAACTCGCGGTAGATGTGATCCTGCATACTGCAGGTGCTCAATGCTGAGACCATCATGGCCTGGTGATTTACCTCTACTCATGTTCTTAATAGTGTCTCTCACCTCCTTTGCTGTAAATCTGACACTACACGACTTGCCAACCTGCACTGCCCCGGCACTGAACACCTGCGGTTTACAGGTACTTAAAGGCGATTCAACTTGAAAGTTGTCTTTAAACAAGTTCGCAATGTCTCCAGGTTCCGTCTGTCCTGCAATGTTCACAGGGAGACCAGGTTTCAAATTAAGTTTATTTGTGTTTTTCCAAAATTGAGAGAAGTTTTTGGCGGACCTATGACTAGCTATTATATCCATTTTTATTTGATCTTGATTTATTATTTATTTAGAGGCACAGAAATAGATTAGTGCTTGTGACAGCTAGACTTATGAGGTGGTCAAAACATGACTATTTTTGTTTTTACTACTAACACTAGTTTCATAAGTTTTACTGTACTAACATTCTATGGACTCTTTGAAGTCTGAAATAAAAAGTTTTTATTTTAATTTTATTTTAAAAAGGAATAATAAAATTTAATCATTGCTACTATCTGACCTCCGTTACCCAATAAAGTTAGTACTCGGTTATACGATATTTTTGGTAAGACTGTTTGTTAGACTGACTGACTAAGAAACGACTGTCAAAAATCTACAAATGATATGGACCAAGTCCAACAGCTTAAGGCGCTGCAATATGCCCGCACCCTTGAGCGAGTGGGAGGAGACAGCGATATAGGCCGATAGAGGAGCTGAGGGAGTCAGCGATACACTGCCGCCCGTCGCCCGCCAGAGCCCCGCTTCAACGCGCACCAAGATTTAATTTATTTAAAAAAAAAAAAAAGTAATGTTAAAATATTTTTACGTAAGTCTTTAGTTGGTTAAATTTCCTTTCTGATAGTAAAAAAAAATAACAGTTATCGCTCAAAATATTGAGCATTTCGAGACGAAAAAGTTTTTTCGTGTTGTTTCTAGTGATTTTTTTTTTCGAGGTTCTTGATTAATTTTAGAAAATATTTTTGCATAAGTCTTTTACCTATACATTTGACTATACACTGTAATTTTTTTGGAATTGTAATATGTAGCAATACGGCTAACTCTGCAACGAAAAACAGGTCGTTTTTACGGTGTCCCTCTATGGCAGCGCCTTAACGTGATTTTCGAGGCATGAAAGAAACTTGGTATGTGGGTGGTCACCATCTCCGGACCAACCTAGACAAGTGCGGCTTAACCTGAACATCTACCCGAGCGGTTGCTATTAACCACGAACTCCTCGAGACAAAAAAAACGTTTTATTTTAACTATGAAGAATAATATACACAGATATTTTCAATTACGCTATCATCTAACACCTAAAAATACCTCCAACCTACCTTTACCAAAATAAATCTCTCCAATCCACATAACTCGAAAAAAAATCTCGGAAAATCTTCTAAAAAACAAACAATGGAGTTTCTATTGAACCGGGTTGCTGCCCTAGCAATAAGGTTGTATTTCACCCGGCACCATTCTGTAAGACGAGTGGCCAACGGGCAACCGTCCTCGCGGTAAAATTGGATGTGTCCATCGCTTTATTTATGGCCCGCGATTTGTTCTATTGAATTGCGTATTGTATGGACGATTGTACATGGAATTGGGTGAGGAGTAAGTTTACTGGATGACCCAAGACATTCATTTTCTTGAAAAAGTATAAACTAAAGTTTACCATCCTAAGGTAAACTGGTAGAAAGTGCCCAAGTCCGACTTTGTACGATTTTTTGTGCGCATAAAGTTTTAATCTATATCTATAAAAGCGAAAGGTCACTCACTCACTCACTGATTCATCACGAAATCTCGAAAACCGCTGGACGTACAAAGATGATTTTTGGCAGGGAGGTAGTTTATGGTTAGTAGACGTCCGCTAAGAACGGATTTTGCGACAGGGCCGGATTAGGATGGTCTAAGGGCCCTCGCAAGTTTGTATGAAACTCCTTCATTTTTTGTGCTACAATCTAGATTTTTGGCAGAGACGTAGTTTATAGTCAGTGGGCGTCTGCTATGAATTAGTTTTGCGACAGGGCCGGATTAGGGTGGTCTAAGGGCCCTTACAAGTTTGTATGAAAGTCCTTAATTTTTCGTGCTACAATCTTGATGTTTGGCAGAGAGGTAGTTTATAGTTAGTAGACGTCCGCTAAGAACGGATTTTGCGACAGGGCCGGATTAGGGTGGTCTAAGGGCCCTCGCAAGTTTGTATGTTACTCCTTCATGTTTTGTGCTATAACCCAGATTTTTGGCAGAGACGTAGTTTATAGTCAGTGGGCGTCAGCTATGAATTAATTTTGCGACAGGGCCGGATTAGGTTGGTCTAAGGGCCCTCACAAGTTTGTATGAAAGCCCTTAATTTTTCGTGCTACAATCTTGATGTTTGGCAGCGACGTAGTTTATAGTCAGGAGGCGTCTGCTATGAATTAATTTTGCGACAGGGCCGGATTAGGGTGGTCTATGAGCCCTCGCAAGTTTGTATGAATGTCCTTCATTTTTTGTGCTATAGTCTTGATTTTTGGCAGAGACGTAGTTTATAGTCAGTAGACATTCGCTATAAAATAGTTTTGCGACAGGGCCGGATTAGGGTGGTCTATGAGCCCTCGCAAGTTTGTATGAACGTCCTTCATTTTTTGCGCAACAGTCTTGATTTTGGGCAGGGACGTAGTTTGTAGTTAGTAGACGTCTGCTATGAACGGATTTTGCGACAGGGCCGGTTAAGGGAGGTCTAAAGGCTCTCACAAGTTTGTCTGAAAGTCCTTCATTTTTTGCGCGTCTTGAATTTTGGCGGGGACGTAGTTTATGGTGAGTAGAAGTTTGCTAAGAACAGATTTTGGTCCAGGGTCGGATTAGGGAGTTCTAAAGGCTCTCGCGAGTTTCTATGTAAGTTGATTTTTGTACTTCCGGCCTGAAATTTAGCAAGATGTAACTATTGGCGAACATTTTTTTTTGTGACGACCTGCAGTAAGGGCTCCTGCAAGTATGTCAATGAAATCCTTGGGTTTTTGGAGCCAAAGATGGTAGAGAGATAAAATATAGTTAAGACATATTATGTATGTGTGGGAACATATTTTATGACAGGGCCAGTTTAAGGGAATATATTCGCTTCGATTGGCATTTGTCATTCGATTTGGCATAGTACATGCCGGAGGCAGTCCCACACATACATACACGTCAAAATTTCCTCGCGAACGAAGTCGCGGGCAACAGCTAGTAAATAAATAAAGTTCAGTTTCGTCATACATATATTTCTACATAATCATAGGTATAGGATGTAGAACCTGTAGTATCCTTGTATCAGCCTTACTACCCCTATTTTTTTGTCGTACTTTCATATAACTTTTGTGTAGCAGCCTGCTCTCCGAATTTTCCCTGTATGGTGCCAATAGTTTGGGAGTAAAATGGCTGTAACAGCTCACACAAGCTCTCAAAACGGTGAAGGAAAACATCGTGAGGAAACCGGCATGTCTTAGAACCAAAAAATTCGAAGGCATGTGACATCTGCCAATCCGCACTGGGCCCGCGTGGTGGATTATAGCCCATCCCTCTCCTAGAGAGGAGGCCTGTCCCTGCAGTGGGAACATTATAGGCTGATGATGATGAAAATGGCTGTAACATACGGACGGATAGACAGTCAAATAGACGAATCTATAAAAATCTCTAACTACTGAAGCTTTTACAACGGTGAACTTTTTGCTTGGCGTTGGAATAAACCCCCCTTCCTTTGTCTTAGGCTGTTTAAACTCCCATCGGGGCTGCGGGTTGGTCACAAAGATACCGCGGCCTCGACATAAAGGGCTAAGTAGAAACATGGGTTGTTTTTAGTCAGTAGAAGTCTGACACTCCCTCTCACTCTGCCCAAGAGCGGAAGGGGATATTTGATAATAAAAAAAAACAAAAAACTTTTACTAAATGTTTTTAGGTCATGTTTTGTAAATATGTCGTTGGTGTGCTACGCTAATTCATCATCATCATTTCAGCCAAAAGACGTCCACTGCTGAACATAGGCCTCCCCCAGGCGTCGCCACATTGACCGGTCCCGTGCGTCTCTCATCCAGCGGTTTCCTGCAACCTTGACCAGGTCATCGGTCCACCTAGTGGGAGGCCTTCCAGCGCAACGTCTTCCGGTTCGCGGTCGCCATTCCAGAACTTTTCGGCCCCATCGGCCATCCGTTCTGCGAGCAATGTGCCCTGCCCATTGCCACTTAAGTCTGGCGATTCTTCGGGCTACGTCGGTAACCTTGGTTCTCAAGCGGATGTCCTCATTTCTGATTCGATCACGCAAGGAAACTCCGAGCATAGCCCTCTCCATTGCCCTTTGGGTGACTTTGAGCTTTCTGATGAGGGCCATTGTGAGCGACCACGTTTCGGTCCCGTATGTAATCACTGGCAACACACATTGGTCATAGACTTTCGTCTTGAGACACTGGGGTAAGTTGGACGAGAAGATACCGCGCAACTTCCCGAACGCTGCCCAGCCGAGTCGGATTCGACGATTGACCTCTTTCTCGAAGTTAGATCTACCCAACTGGACCGTTTGTCCCAGGTAGACATAATCGTCCACAACTTCGAGCGTAGAGTCTCCGATCTTGATAGGAGTGGGTGTTACATGAACATTCAACATAACCTTGGTTTTGTCCATGTTCATTTTAAGACCCACTCTTTCGGAAGCTCTACTGAGGTCATCGAGCATTGCACTGAGGTCTTCCATGGTCTCAGCCATGACCACTATATCGTCGGCAAACCGAAGGTGAGTGATGTACTCGCCGTTGACGTTGATGCCAAGTCCTCTCCAATCCAGAACCTTGAAGATATCCTCCAATGCAGCGGTGAACAGTTTCGGAGATATGACGTCTCCCTGTCTCACACCGCGCTGCAGAAGGATAGGTTCCGAGGTCTGGTCCTGAAGTCGGACTGACATGGTGGCGTTTTTGTACAAACGCTTCAACACCTCGATGTACCGGTAGTCGATTTGGCACCGTTGGAGAGACTGCAGCACAGCCCAAGTCTCGATCGAATCGAAGGCTTTCTCGTAGTCCACAAACGCTAAACAGAGAGGCAGGTTATACTCTTCGGTCTTCTGTATAACCTGCCGCAGCGTATGTATGTGGTCTACGGTACTGAAGCCTTTTCGGAATCCGGCTTGTTCGGGAGGTTGGAAATCGTCAAACCTGCGTGCGAGACGATTCGTGATGACTCTTGAAAACAACTTGTAGACATGGCTTAGAAGTGAGATGGGCCTATAGTTCTTCAACCGGGCATTGTCACCCTTTTTGAAGAAGAGCACCACCACACCCCTGCACCAAGCCTGTGGCGTTTTCCCCTCGAGTATGACGGAATCAAACAGCTTCTGTAGGGCCTTAAGGACCGGTTTTCCACCCGCCTTCAGAAGTTCGGCCGTAATTCCGTCATCACCCGGCGCCTTGTTGTTTTTAAGCTGTTTCAGAGCCATCCTAATCTCGTACAGGCTGACATCCGGGATGTCTTCGGTATAGTGTCGGGTCAATTTAGCTCTGGGGTCTTTCGCTAGATTTTCGACGGGTTGATTAGTTGACGTGTACAGCTGCCCATAAAAACTCTCGATCTCCCTCAGAATTTCCGGTTTGGCGGAGACGATCCTGCCATCGTCGGTCTTCAGTTTCGTGAGCTGGCTTTGCCCAATAGCCAGATCTCTTGCAAATACCTTGGAGCCTTTGTTCCTTTAAATTGCGTCTTTAATACGCTCGGTATTAAAGCGGCGGAGGTCGCTCTTCAAGGATTTGGAGATCTGTCTATTGAGCTGCCGGTATTGCCGAGCTTCGTCTGAAGACTGCAGGATCATCTCACGCCGCTCCTTCATGAGCCTGAGAGTGTGATCTGAGAGTTTCTTGATCTTGTTTGTACGACGTATCTTAAAATATTTAGACCCAGTCGTATGGACAGTTTCCACGAACCCGTCGTTGTAATCGTCCACTGAGCTTCCTAGACATTCGAAGCGATTCTGAAGTTCAAGTTGAAAGCTCTCGGGGTTTTGGATTTGGATCTGTGCTGGACGGAGCGTAGACTTCATCAGTCGCGACCTTTCTAATTAATTAACTAATAAAACCTCGGATCGATAAAACTTCGGCCATCATCTATTTCATATTTTTCTCGTCCATTAAGTTTTGATACCACTTCTAGTCGTGATATATCCGTCGAAAAAAGAAAGCGAATCCACAGAATAGATTGTGATGATAGTGGGCCTCGACAATAGACGTAGGAGCTTGTCTGGAGCTAATTAAACCACATCGATCATGTTCTAATCTCTACGCTTATCTTGTTAGGCTAGCCTTCTGTATCGAGTTGCGAAGCGTAAGGGGAAATTGAACCTACGTGAAGCGTTGTTCATATGATTGGGTGTAAAAATAGGAAACAACAATAGACCCAAAGAGATTCCCATACCTGGGAATCATGTTGTTATGAAGATATTGGAGGTCAAAGTTTCAACATTTTTACGTTATTTCGGGGTCACGTGATTCGGTGTGACGAATTTCGTTGTAACGTGAATTCGTTGTTCCGTGATTCGAAGTCTCGTGCATTCGTTGTAATGATGCGTCGCTGCATGCTTTCGTACTCACAGTATTCGTTGTCGCAAACATTCAGTGCCGTGTGATTCGACGTTGTAACTTTCGTAATGACGTATTGCACTCAAAATAAAAGTACTAGGAAGGATCCACTGACCAGACAGAGGGTGTTCTGTTAATTTGACTTAACTATTCCAATTCCTAGTCATGCAATTAAGCTAAAGACCAATTCATACCTCTTCTTAATAAAATTAAAAAGAAGACCTTTCACACAAATCCATTTTAAACAGATTACTTTCCAATCCCCATCAGTCGTAAACAACACAAATCTCTCGCAAATCTTACAATAAATAGACATTAAACAAATACCCAATCGCGGGCGAATATAAAAGTGTAAATACTGTGTCTCAATCGGCAATATATAAGGATAAACGAAAATAAACAATACATAAAGTATTCGTTTATATATAATTGCGTATATACGGAGCACGTGGGATCCCGGCTACTGCGCCATAAACAGGATTGGAGCACTCTCCGCTTAGTTTGTACACACTTTTTAGGGTTCCGTGGAAATAATGAGACTTAAGTACCTACACTTCAAAAACTTAAACTCAAAGCATTTATTTCAATTTTCCAATACCGACACTTTTGGATGTTACAATAGTACATTACCTTAGGGGTGAAAGTAAGTTATTTAGTCCCCGAGAATAGTTCGAGGGACTAAATAAGTCTTTAACCCGAGGTAAACACTGTGCTTTTCATTACGAATACAAGGAAAGCTGATGGAAATAGGCTTGGCTAGGCAAATTGACAAAAAAATTAAATATAAACATAAGAGAAACACTTAAAATCGGTTAAATCTAATCGGTGGATGGCAATAGGCTTGCTCCTAATTACATCAGTTGATGGCAATAGGCTTGCTCCTAATTACATTGGTTGATGGCAATAGGCTTGCTCCCAATTACCCAAATCGGTGAATGGCAATGCTTGCTCCTAATTAGATTGGTTGATGGCAATAGGCGCGTTCCTAATTACCTCGGTTGATGGCAATAGGCTTGCTCCTAATTAGGTTGGTTGATGGCAATAGGCTTGCTCCTAATTAAATTGGTTGATGGCAATAGGCTTGCACCTAATCACATCAGTTGATGGTAATAGGCTTGCTCCTAATTACATTTGTTGATGGCAATAGGCTTGCACCTAATCACATCAGTTGGTGGCAATAGGCTTGCTCCTAATTACATTGGTTGATGGCAATAGGCGTGCACCTAATCACATCAGTTGATGGTAATAGGCTTGCTCCTAATTACATTTGTTGATGGCAATAGGCTTGCACCTAATCACATCAGTTGGTGGCAATAGGCTTGCTCCTAATTACATTGGTTGATGGCAATAGGCTTCCCAATTACATCAAATAATTTGACAGCTGTCAGTAGAAAGCGATTCTCCCTAGGGCTGAAAAGTAGTACTTTCAACATTTTCAACCCGCTCCACAGGCATGTTATGACCTACTTTCAGAGTATGAGTAATGAAAAAACTTTTAAGGCGAAGCTACAGTCATAAGGCATACAAACTTATAAAAATTATCTATATATATAGTTATCCATTCTGAAGCATAATCTGACTGAGTTGGATAGCTAGTAGACGGGAATGTGGGAGAAGACAATGTCCTCAACAACTCTCAACTCAGTCGCATAGTTCAGCAGCTTTCAGAGGCAGCTTCCGTTATGCAGCTTCAAAAATTTGGAATAACCTGCCACCACCGATAAGACTAATCAAGACAATATACACTTTTAGAAGTCGTTTACGGCAGTTCCTCATAGAAGCACAACATAAGCTGGATATGGTTGCTCTAAATGAATCAGTTATATGACGTTTCTACCTTCCCACCTAAATAAAAAATGCTATATATAACTGTTTGTGGATGAAATGCAAACATGAATACAATACAGTTGTAATGCGTTAAAAGTTATCGTGCCAAACAGGTTTTTTTAACTTGCACCCGTGCTATTTACCTATATGTATATTATATTGTCTTGGTTTGCTTTATACACTCACCATATTTGTTGTTCATAGTTTGTTTTACTACTAACCCATTGTTTTTTTTATGTATATCTATTTAATTTTTTATTTTATTGTACACACCTCGATTATATATTTAAGTACATATTCACCCCCAACATTGACACAACATATAAAACTGATTAACATCCGTAACCACTCTAATTTAGGTTCAGTTGAAAACCAGCGTCGGGCACTAGTTGCCCGGTATTTTGCTGAACTGGGCCTTTTTGGCGCAGCCGTGAGGCACACACTGGGACGATTTGTTTAGTTTTAAGTTCTTTTTTTTATATTATTTTTGTTTTACATTGTGTGTATTTGTGGCCTGTGCCAAATAAATGCATTTTCTTTCTTTCTTCTTTCTTTCTCTTTTCTTCTAATCTCTATATGGAAAAATGGGCAAGAAACTTCATTTAAAAGACTCTTTTAATTTAAAATATTGTTACAAAAAAACAGCATAGGTGTAGCCAGCGGCTTCGCCCGCTACAATTTGGAAATTATCCCACGGGAAGATAAAATCGGGATAAACACTATCCTATGTGTTAATCTAGGTTATAAACTGTGTACCAAATTTTATTCAAATCCGTTCTGTTGTTTTTGCGTGAAAGAGTAACAAACATTCATACATACTTACAAACTTTCGCGTTTATAATATAAGTAGGATAGTAGGATATCTCTTTGAAGAAAAGAGTTGCGTTGCGGAAGATTTCCGCCATTCGTTGTGACTACACTACTCCTGTGACTTGCATAACGAGCTGTATCACTTAGGGTACGCGTCGTAGCAAATAGTCTAGGTGCCTTAGCATATCACCTACGTTTCATAGCGTATGGGCTACAAGCGGTGGCGCTTAAGCTACGCGACGTAGCGCTTTAGCTACGCTATGCACCTCATTAGCTACGCGCTACGCGTAAATGTATTCTAGCACAATAATTATGAATATTCGTTAGTATCTTGGAACAATATTTTAATCATTATCATCTTAATAATCTAATATTGGTCAATCAGTACTTTTTTGAGCTGTAACAATTAAAATGTTAAATTAAATTAATTATTAAATTAAATTTCATTCGTACGGAACCCCCGTGCTTCTCTCTAAACTCGCCATGACCACTTCTTTATCCTGCCGTCGTTTTTACTGGCGGTTTTATTTAAATCCATAATTTAAATGCAGATGAGCAGTTGGAGACGGTTCGTCCAAACTCAGAGAATAAGGATAATTTCTGTATATAATCGCTTTGGATGGTTTAATGGGAAGATAGTACCTTTTAGGGCGGTATTATGGTTTGTTTTGGCGCAATGATTAGCCTCAATATTTATTTTTTATTTTTTTAACATTTTTATTTTGATGGAAACATATTTATAAAAACATATTTACTCAATAAAATTACTAATGTGTTTTGAAGCCAGCGAACAAATAACTTAAAGGTCCTATCACACTTTTAATAAGTAGATTTTGGAAAGGTACATGACGTTTTATTTTGTATCTTGTTCGTATTTATTATCAAATCATTATGCTACACGGTCTACGAGATCTGCTACGAGGGGTCTACGGCGTAGGTGAACGCTACGTCGTAGCACTCGTAGCCATAAGTTGGTACGGTATACAAAGAGAGTTGATGAGCAGCTTGCTTTAAAGAAAGAGCTTACGTACATGACTTCTTTCACTACATAAACAGTATGATTTTAGTGAATCTTAAATAAAAATCCATTAAAATCTACCCCTCTAAATCACCTTCCCCAGTGCACACACATATTGTTTACCCAAGTCCTACAAGTGGTCCAATATCAGAGGCTTTTAAAACACCAATCAAGCGCCACATAGTACATTTGTCACACGTCAAACGCTTAATATCCTGAGCTCTGGAGCTGGAACGCGCCTTCATTCATTGCGCCAAAGCAACGTAATTGGCGCCGAACGGATATTGCACGGTCGTAAAAAGTGGCTTAAAGAGCTTAGCAATGCAGTCGGTCTTAGTTGGCTGCATAAGGCGTTGATATATTGGAGTTGGTTAGAATGAGAGTATTTTATATGGTAATAAATTACTGGCTATATTTTCTTTATCGTATTTTTTTGCTATGGTTTAATACTATATAATATCTTGATATGTATATTTCTACTGTACGTGTGTTTGTTACTGAACTCCTTCTAAACGGGTGGACCAACTTCGATGAATTTTTTTGTCTGTGTTTCAGTGGATTTGAGAATGGTTTAGATTTACAATAGGACCCGGTAGGCGGCGCTGCTGTCCGGGCAGGACGACGTCTGCCAGAGCAACGTAATTGGCGCCGAACGGATATTGCTCGGTTGTAAAAAGAGCATAAGGCTTTGATATATTGAGGTTGGGGTTAGAATGGAAATACTCGTATTTTAAATGGTAATAAGTAACTGGTGATATTTTCTTTGTTATTTATTTATCGAGAGCAGTGGTGGCGGCCCCGATTTACGAACAGTAAGGCGTTGGTTCGAACCCAGGCAGGCACATTAATTTTTATAATTTCTTTAATCACCACTGCCCTCAAAAACGGTGAAGGAAAACATCCTGAAGAAACCGGTATGTCCTAGAACCAAAAAATTCAAGATTTGTGACATCTACCAATCCGCAATAAGCCCGCGTGGTAGATTATAGCCCATTCCCTCATAAAGATAGGAGGCCTGTGTCCCAGTAGTGGGAACATTAATAGACTGTTGATATTATGATATTTATAGAAGTTCCCGCAAAATTTTTACTTCCCTACTTGAATCGAATTTTGCTGACAATTTCCAGTTTATTTTTGCACGGTATGTTAATTCTATTTCTATGATAAAAGTAGCCTATGTTAGGCGGTCGCGTCGTTGTTAATTTTGCTATACACGCGAGGGTGTACTTGACTAATAGGGTAGTTGACAAAAAAAAAACTAATTAGTCCGTCAGATAGATTCCCAAAAAATATTGAACACGTATTTTTTCTTTTTTTACGTTACCATAAAATGAAGACGATACAGTGCTTCGAAAAGTCGTGAAACGTCACAGGTTGGTCCATTTTTACCAGACTATGACGTCAAAAGCCCCCTCTCCATGGTCTTTAACAAGTTTTATTTTCGTCATCTTTTATTAATTTGATAAAACAAAAAACACGTATCCAATATTTTTCGATAGTCTAACTGACGGACTAAACAGAATCATATTTTTTTAGTCAGTCAACTACCCTATTTGCCAGTACAGCTCTTGCTCTGTAGAGGTAAATCGGAGCATGTATGTTGCAAAACTGTGCAGGTTTGTCCTCTACGCAACTCAAGTTTTTCTGACAAGTAAGCAAACCTGACAGTTTTGCTTGTACAGGTACACCCTTTTCTTGGGGGTGGGAAATCATCAAATGATTCCTCCCTCTCTGGGCAGAGCGTTAGGGGGTGTCAGACTTCTTTGGGGGTAATGAGGAACAGGGTGTAAAGTTCCTCATCCCCCGTTGAAAAGGGAGGATCCTCCGACCGGACGGGTGTTGTGTCCGGCGGGCTAACTGCCCGACATATGTAAGTCGGGAACTCCTATATACGCTTATGTCGCGGATAATGTTCATAGCGCGATGTAGGATTTTCTGTCGATCGTTGTTAGTACGCAGGTGTTGCGATAGATGTCGCTAGTCGCCACACTTCTACTGACTAAAAACCACCCAAACGAACCGTTCCTTCTTAGCCCTTTGACGCATTCCTTCATTCACTCAATCTTCATTCATTGTCATTTCATTCCATTCATATATTCCATTCACTCATCCATCATCTTGCAAACCGCTCCGTCGCAACGATATATAAAAATGTTATCTAAGTACTTGTAAAGGTTTATTAAACCTCTAAAATACAAATCTCTTTGTTTGATTTATCGCAAACAAAATTGGCGACCGTGACAGGACTTGCAATCGTCGGATCCACTGTCACTCAGATTGTTTCCGAAGCCCGCGTCAAGGACTTTTGAAGGACACCGTCGCGTCGACACCGGACGAGATCTACCAGTACCTACCAACGGAAGGCCGTGTTGAGAATACAAGATCGCCGTGCCTGTGGACTGGCATCCTACTTCACCTGGGTCGAACTTCGCCTTCGTCAAGCCATTCGGAAAACTGCAGGGACTACTACGGAACTCCGATCGAGCAAGTCCACCCTCATTACGAGTCTAATATCCTACCTACGTGCCTATCTACGTGCCTATCTACGTGCTACTGCCTACAATTGGACTGCTGCGATTAGCTGTCTGCCTATTTGAAGTGAGCTCGTTCCATCTTACTAACTTACCCACCTATTGTATTGTCCTATAATCTGTGCATCTAGCGGGTTTAGTTTCTCGAAGTCAAGTGAAGTTCCTATCTTTCTATTTGTGTCTATCGTGCCTAACCATCTTCTAAGTAAGTATCTTCGAAAGAAGTAAATGGGACAGGCGACGCACAAATTAGCCTAATTAATTTCACTCACCGACCTACCGCCATCGTTAATTAATGCACATTTAACTTTAACTTAATCTCTTACCGTTACTCAAATCAAGTAATTTTCATTTAACTATTTCAATATTATTGATTATTGTCCCCTAGAACACTAATTCCAACTCATAAATCACTTACATAGTGAACACTTCCCGAGTTTAACTGTAAACTTACGAACCGTCGTCTTTCGTCATACGAATTGTTTTTATCAGTTTACTAAGACGCATGGAATTGATCTATTCCAGTGATCGTGCGTTGTGACTTGTGACACGGCATCGCTTGCGCATCGCTGTCACCTGACTGCCGGCGCGCCCCACCTGCACGGCTGACCATTGCGTGCAGTCTACGAGAGCCGCGAGCGTCAGCTGATCAACAAAGCGAGGAGCGTATCGTATGCTATATACCTATTTCGTTATCTATTAACATCTGTTTGTGTTAGCTCATTACGAGTTTGCTACAATGACCGATCCTTCAAAGTTAAAGGAACTAATAATCAAACGCGGTTCTATTAGAGGACGCGTAACGAAATTTAAGTCAAGTCTTGACACTTTAGCATTATTAGAATCCATTCCAGAATTAGAAGTAAATAAACTCGTATTGAAGCTATCAAAAATTGAGACATTGTTCATTGAATTCGATGAGGTGCAGAATCAGATAGAAATTTACAACGCAGATAATCAAAGTAGCGAGTTAACTACTAGAGATTTAATAGAAAACGATTTCTACCATTGTATTGCGTTATTTCAAAAGTTAATTAAGAAAAATTCTGCAGTTCAACATGATGAGAATAATTCTCAAATTAAATCTTCTATGGCCACTTGTCATCATAACGATCACAGTTGTAATACGTTGGGTTTTAAATTACCGATGATTAAAATTCCAAACTTCGACGGTACCTATTTTAAATGGTTGGAGTTTAAGGAAACGTTTGTTTCTTTAGTTCACAACAATAACCAGATTGAAAACATCCATAAATATCACTACTTGCAATCTTATCTCGATGGAGAAGCCGCTCGGGTTATTGCCAATTTGGAGGTTTCCCATAATAATTATCCTGAAGCATGGCAACTTTTATGCGAACGTTATGACAATAAGCGTCAATTAATAAATAACCATGTCAAGTCTCTGCTCAACATTAATTCCGTGCAAGAAAATGATAAGTCTTTAAGATATATTATTGACCATGTCACAAAAAATTTGCGCGCGCTCAATTCACTAGGGCTAGGGACTAAGCTAGGAGATATTTTACTTATATATATTATTGCAGGTAAATTAAATAGTAGTACATATTTCAAGTGGGAAGAACATAGAAATAGTTTGAGTGACGTACCTTCGCTTAATGATTTCTTCAGTTTTCTTAAACGTCGCGCTGATGTATTGGAGACCGTTTATCGCCATAAACATGACAATCAAGACAATAAACAAAAACAATCCTCTTGTAATCAAAACAAACATAATAGCTCAAAGTCTTTAGTGGCTACACCAAACGAAGGCAACACTTCTACTTCTAAAATACCGGAATGTTTGTTCTGTAAGAACAGTCATCGCCTTTATGAGTGTCCGCCTTTTAAGTCAAGCTCAATAGAGGATAGATTAGCATTTGTTTCTTCCAACAAATTATGTGAGAATTGTTTGAGATCTGGCCACATTGCTAAACGTTGTCGCCTTTCAGCTACATGTCGTCATTGCAAATCGCGACACAATTCTCTTCTTCATAAATCAGAAGAAACTGATCATTCAAATTCTGTTAATTCCGTTATTATGTCCTCAACGTGTTCTTCAGAAGTACTTTTGTGTACTGCTCGAGTAAAGGTTACCAACCCAGCCACCAACGAGACTATGATAGTGCGAGCTTTGCTCGACAGCGGGAGTCAGTCGACAATTATTACACAGGAAGTAAAACGCCGTCTAAACCTGATTCCTCAGCCATCAGACACTACCATAGTGGGCATTGGTAACACCAAGTTAAATATTAACACAGAACGCTGTATTCTACGCATTCATTCTGAAACAAGTTCTTTTAATGTGACAGTTTCATGTTTAGTTTTGCCGCAAATTACCGGCGACTTACCCAAGTCATATTTTGATTTAAAAAAATTAAATATTCATGGATTTCAGTTAGCAGATCCCACTTTAAATGAACCATCCCCAGTAGATATTTTGATTGGTGCTGACTTATTCTGGGACATCATTAGTGCCCAGCAGCATTCGTTAGGACTTGGTTATCCTAAACTTCAGGCATCAAAGTTAGGATGGCTCGTTACGGGATCACTGCCTTGTTTAAATGAAATTAAAACTAACTCAGTCATGGTCAATTTTGTCTCAAATGGTGACACTTCTAGTAACATACATGACGAGTTGTCTAAATTCTGGGAACTTGAAAATTTTCCTCAAAAAAAGCCCCTGAGTAGTGAAGAAAAGTTGTGTGAGAAACTTTATCTCGCCAACACTACTCGCACTAGCAATGGTCAATTTTGTGTAGGGTTGCCTCTTCGTGATAGCATAGACTGTTTGGGCAATTCCTATAATCTAGCCAAAAAGAGGTTTTTTAATTTAGAGGCTCGTTTCCGGAAACAACCAGAATTAAAGCAACAATATTGTCAATTCATAAACGAATACGAAGCATTAGGCCACCTATCGGAATCTCCTGAGTCTAGGCCATTAAATGCCTATTTCTTGCCCCACCACCCCGTGATACGGGAACAGAGCGAGTCGACTAAGTTACGCGTCGTTTTTGACGCTTCGGCCCGTACTTCTTCTGGTGTTTCTGTTAACGACCTACAAATGGTGGGACCAGTAGTGCAAGAACCTCTGTTCAATATATTAGTTCGTTTCAGACAACATAAGTATGTTTTGACAGGAGACATCGAGAAAATGTTTCGCTCAGTGCTTCTCAAGGAATCTGATCGCAATCTTCAACTGATACTGTGGCGTGATAGTGAAGATAAGCACACAGGACACTTCGTTTAAATACGGTTACCTACGGGTTCGCTAGTGCCTCCTTTCTCACTACTCGTTCTCTTTGGCAGATAGGTGAAGAGTGTTCAGATCAGAAGGTCAAAACTATTATACAAAATGATCTATATTGTGATGATCTACTTACCGGTGCAAACAGTGAGGAGGAGTTACGTAATATCTATCTTTCAGTCTCCTCTGAATTAGCGAAGGGAAGTTTTCATCTACGTAAATACCGTTCAAACTTACCTGAGTTGCTCGCAGACTCCGTTAACCTGGAAAGCGGAAATCTCATGATTAGTAATGCGACTAGTACACTAGGTGTAGGTTGGACGCCGTCTTCGGATGAACTTCACTTTCAGCATGATGTTTCGGCTTCTGAAAATGTCACAAAGAGAACGATACTCTCCTCAACATTTAAAATATTTGATCCACTTGGTCTTCTATCTATTTTCACAATTAAACCTAAAATTATGCTACAAGAACTATGGAGTCACAAAATTGATTGGGACGAACCTGTTCCTCCAGAAATAAGGGCCTCCTGGTTAAGATTTTCTAATAAATCTTCATGTTTGTCTTCTTTAAAGATTCCTAGACATATTTTAATTGATAATCATTCCTCTGTAGAAATACATTGTTTTTCTGACGCTTCGCAGCGTGCCTACGGTAGCTGTATATATTTGAGGTCCGTTTCTACTAGCGGTGACATACAAGTCAGCCTGGTATGTTCAAAATCACGGGTGGCACCTATTAAACCCACGACAATACCACGGCTCGAACTCTGCGCTGCCCTATTAGGAGCTCAACTAACTGCTACAGTTTTATCCGCATTACGTTGCCCTATTGAACGTCAGGTGTATTGGACAGACTCCAAGGTTGTGTTAGGTTGGCTTAACTCTAATAAAACTAAAACTTTTGTTGCCCACAGAGTAGCTGCTATAAATGAGCTAACAAATCCCACAGATTGGCGTTATGTTCCTACTTCTATCAACCCTGCCGATTTAGTCTCCCGCGGTGTCGATCCAGACCAGGTAGATCTCTCTATATGGTGGAAAGGTCCATCATTTCTCTCAGAATCCGAAGATTCCTGGCCCGCCTGTACTGCGGACTCTATTATTATAGAATTGCCAGAACTTAAGACACACCACACTTTAGGGGGGGAGAATGCATCTTCTATGCCAGATTTATCTGTGAATTTAGTGAAATTTTCTAATCTTACTACTCTTATTCGGGTTCTAGCTAGAGTTTTAAGGTTCGCCAACAATTGTAGGTCACACAAAAAATCGGACAGATTACAAGGTCCACTTAAAGTTTCCGAGTTAGAAAACGCTCACAACGTTTCTATGAAGATAGCACAGAAAGATTCCTTTCCTATAGAATTAGGACTACTACAAAAGGGTAAATCTTTAAATTCTAAAGCCGCTCTTTCGTCTCTTAATCCATTTTTAGATGAAAATAGAATTATTAGAGTTGGAGGGCGCATCGATTCATCTACTTACCAGTATGACAAACGTCATCCTATCTTATTGTGTTCCAGTCATTATATAACAAAGTTATTATTCAAACAGGAGCATCTACGCTTGTTGCACGCCGGTCCTCAGCACCTCCTAGCATCGGAGCGCTATTGGCCTGTAGGAGGCAGGGCTCTAGCTAGACGTGCAGCGCGCGAGTGCGTTACCTGTCGTCGTTTCAATGCTCGTACCATGGATAATATTATGGGAAACTTACCTGCAGATCGCGTTGAAGCCGACTTTCCTTTCTCTACGATAGGTACCGACTTTGCAGGTCCATTTCTTATTACGGACCGCAAGGGACGAGGCTGTAAGATAACTAAGAGTTATCTGTGTATTTTTATTTGCTTTCGGTACAAATGCGTTCATTTAGAGTTAGTCAGTGATTTGACAATTAATGCATTTGTCCTAACATTAAAAAGATTTATGGCCCGCAGGGGTAAACCAAAGGTCATCTACTGCGACAATGGTAGAAATTTTGTTGCAGCAGCCAAAGAAATAAATTCCTTTCTTAAGTCTAACAGCGACGCTATTATTGACTCTGCATCTCGCGAAGGCATTGAATTCCGCTTCTCACCAGCATACGCTCCTCACTTTGGTGGTCTGTGGGAGGCCGGGGTCAAGTCCGCGAAATTTCACCTTCACAGAGTTCTTAAAAATATTCACTTGACGTTCGAGGAGCTGAGTTCGTTGTTCGCTCAGATCGAGGCGATACTTAATAGCCGACCCTTATGCCCATTAAGTCCTTCACCACAAGATCTATCGCCCCTCACCCCGAGCCACTTTATAATTGGTAGGCCGCTGACGTCTTTGCCATCGCCGTACCTGCTGGACTATAGCACAAACCGTCTTGACCGTTTTCAGCGATTGGAGCAAGCTCGCCAGCACTTCTGGAAGCGGTGGTCAACAGAGTACGTCACGGAGCTCCAGCAGTGCACAAAGTGGAAGGTGCGGTGCCGTGAATTAAAGGTAGACGACCTAGTCCTAATCAAGGATGATAGGACTCCTCCACTATGCTGGCGCCTTGGAAGAATCTCGAAGCTATTTCCCGGCGCTGATGGAGTACCACGAGTCGCCGACGTATCTACCTCACAAGGCACCATCCGAAGAGCCATCAACAGATTGTGTCTGCTGCCATCACCGGCTGATCATGAAAATAGTTGATAATCTTGAAAGCTTCATCTTTCAAAGCCCCCGAGGATGTCTACGACGCATTCCTTCATTCACTCAATCTTCATTCATTGTCATTTCATTCCATTCATATATTCCATTCACTCATCCATCATCTTGCAAACCGCTCCGTCGCAACGATATATAAAAATGTTATCTAAGTACTTGTAAAGGTTTATTAAACCTCTAAAATACAAATCTCTTTGTTTGATTTATCGCAAACACACATCTTTATGGCGAGGGCGCGGTATCTATGCGACCAACCAGCAACCCCGACGGGATGGTTCATCCCCTAGCATG
This sequence comes from Diarsia mendica, assembly GCA_949316265.1. Classification (NCBI taxonomy): domain Eukaryota; kingdom Metazoa; phylum Arthropoda; class Insecta; order Lepidoptera; family Noctuidae; genus Diarsia; species Diarsia mendica. Next base: position 2,589,320 of record OX438907.1, on the reverse strand, counting down.
TACCGCTCGAGCGTAATTTGAATCAATAACTTGATTATGATCTGCAATACAGCAGCATTATTGCAGTCTAGCAATATGACAATCACATCACCAATACCACAAACGACGCGACACAATCAGTCATCCCTCATTTTCGTATATAACTGACAATAATGTAACCAGTAGCTCCCTATAGCTAGCTGTGCTACGAGTCAGTTCACATCGCTTGCTCGTGAACGGTCACGAGCAGAGGTCTGCTGTTTGTGTCGAGATGGAAACTGTAAGCTATTGCTATTAAATTAAAATAGAAAATAAACACGAATCTCAGACAAAATACTCCACATACAAGAAAGAGTTTGTTTTTATTTTTTTATTTAAAAATAAAAAAATAGGTAAAAAAACTTTTTAAGTTAAACGGTTTTATGTTAAACATACATTGCAATAGTTAAGATAAATGTACTAAAAACCAAAAAATAATAAAATAGAAAACCGTGCGGCACGTCAATTGTCTACAAATTATCGACTTAATTATTATTATTATGATTTCAATCAACGATTGTAGACAATTGACGTGCCCCACGGTTTTCTATTTTATTATTTTTTGGTTTTTAGTACATTTATCTTAACTATTGCAATGTATGTTTAACATAAAACCGTTTAACTTAAAAAGTTTTTTTACCTATTTTTTTATTTTCTAGTTTTTATTTCGCATTCTGTTTAAAGGGGCCGCCATCTTGGATTTTAATTGTATATAGTATATTGTATTATACTGGTTGAGCACTTTCATTTGATACCCATATTGATGGGATCGATAAAACCTACGTTAACCGCCATTTTGTAGCGGCCGCCATCTTGTATTTCAATTTTTTATAGTATATTGTATTCTGCTTGTTGAGCCCTTTCATTTGATACCCATATTGATGGGATTGATAAAACCTACGTTATCCGCCATTTTGTAGCGGCCGCCATCTTGGATTTCAATTTTTTATAGTATATTGTATTCTGCTTGTTGAGCCCTTTCATTTGATACCCATATTGATGGGATTAATAAAACATAAATAAATTATCCGCCATTTTGTAGCGGCCGCCATCTTGGATTTCAATTTTTTATAGTATATTGTATTCTACTTGTTGAGCCCTTTCATTTGATACCCATATTGATGGGATTAATAAAACATAAATTATCCGCCATTTTGTAGCGGCGGCCATCTTGAATTTATAATGATAATGAATAAACATAATTGTATTGTCACCAAAATCCAATGTGTGTACAAAATTTCAGATTAATCGGTTGACTGGAAGTGGGTGAAATTTGAATTACTAAATTTGATCCAAGAATAAATAATAAAACAAACGGGGTGAGCTAAATAAAACCGTTTAAAAAAAAAAAAACGTTGCCCCTCACTTGGAATTTCTCCTGTATCGTGGGTGCGTTTACAAACATATAAACTCACATACACAAATACCCAGACCCGAAACAACTATCTGTAGGCCATACAAATATTTGTTCCGTGCGGGGATCGAACCCGCGACACGCAGCGCAGCAGTCCAATCGCTTAGCCACTGCGCCAACTGTGTCGTTGTAGTTTGTTAGTAACAACGTTTTTTAGTAGGTAGAAAGTGAACTCTGCTCACGCAACCCAGAATTTTTCAGTTAATACATTCACCATCATCATCAACAGCCTATTAATGTTCCCACTGCTGGGACACAGGCCTCCTCTCTTTGGATGGAATGGGCTCACACATCATACATTTAACAGTTTGTTTATTTATCCGTGGTAATACTCTGAAGGTTACGAGAAACCGAAGCGACAAAGTCAATCAATCTACGTCTATATTACTCTATGAAAAGTAACTAGTCGGCCATTAATTATCATCTATTCAATCATCAAAATGAAATCATCAAATGACTCCTCCCACTCTGGGTAGAGCGGTAGGGAGTGTCAAACTTCTACTGACTAAAAACCACCCATGTTCCTTCTTAGGCCTTTGTGTCTAGGTCGCGGTATCTCTTAGGAACAACCCGCAGCCCCGTTTCCCAACTGTATTTTACATGGCGTGACTGCCTATCTGATCTCCACAACCCAGTTAGTAGAATACTGGGTTATACGATACCCCTTGGTAAGACTGGGTGTCAGACTTTCAGGCCACTGACTACCTGTAACGACTGTTGAAGATCTATATACGGCAGCCGGGACAAACGGCTTAACGTACTTTCCGAGGCACGGAGGAAACTCAAAAAATAGTTCTATTAGAGTTTCTTACCGGTTCTTCTCCTCAGGAATCGACCAATGCACCGAACCGTGCACCTTTTTGTCGACCTTTTACAAGTGGCCATGTAGGCCTATCACTATCACTACATAGTATAAAAAAAACTAAATGTGGCACTCGGAGACTGCCGCGGTAAAGCTATTGCATAGCATTTTTATCAACAGCAAATAATTAATTATTTAATTTGACAACCTCAGTTGACATAACCTTGTTATTTTCCGTAACCATAGCAACCTGGTTGAATACTGAATCTTGAATATTTTCGTTAGGGAATTTCTGGATTCGCTTTCCACGCTCAAGGCCCGCGATAGAAGAAGCTATGCAATAGCTTAACAAAGTCGCTTCCCGCTGTCTGTCCCTGTCTTTAAAACTACGCAACGGATTTTGATGCGGGTTTTTTTAATATATAGTGTGATTTAAGGAAAAGGTTTTAGTATCCTTTTTGCACCCGTGCGAAGCTGGGGCAGGTCACTAGTGTGAAATAAAATAGTTTGATTTTGAATACATATTTAAAATCGAGCAATGTCCATGTCCATGTCCATATGAACACGTAATACGAGTCTGTGCGGTGAATATTTGACCAGCAGCGCACAATAGTTCGTTGCAGTTATTTTTCGAACAATTACCGGTACGCTAGTTTGCTGACGACCTGAATTGAATATATTATTGTGTATTCTGTACAACATACACAGCTTAAATAAATATACACGTTAACATGGCAGTTGATTGAACAAACTAAGCATTATAAATATTGTCAATGTATCTCTGTCAACTTCAAACAATTGTACGTAATAAATAGATTGATGTCATATTTTAAAAAGTGTAAACTATAGTAGGACTGCATTCAATATTCATTGTAGTTTTTTAATTCATGTAACTGTAATGCGATAAAATGTAAATTAAAAATTCTGCCTTTATTTAAATACCTTCATTAATTAAATTAAATGTTTATCATTAAGTACATTACCCAAACCCATCTTAACCTCCTCAAACAAATGCGATCATTGCCCATCGAATTGATCTCCCCAATCAATTCATGATCTCAGCGGGTCCACCACTAATATTAGCGCAACATTCAAACGCGGTCATTGGCTCTGCAAACAGACTGGCCTGAGATGCTCGGGCATAGTATCGCAAGCGTGTCAATCCTAATATCAAGCAACCAACTTACCACTCTACCCACACAGCAGCATGCTTCTACTGAGTCGTGATCTTTTCAGCTCTGAGCGAGGACGACATTCAGTGTCTGATCGCAGTGGAGTTGAGTTGAGGCGTCCTAAACTGTACCCGATTCAGTGTACTCCGTGATATTGTGTTAAATTGTAATTGAAATTTGTTAGTTTAATAATAAAAAAAGTTTAACAAAAAATAAAACCGACTCCAAAGAAAAAACACAAAAAAGTCAAAAATAAATCAGTTTCCGAAGTCGGTGACTTTTGTTTGTTTGATTTCATTTTTTTGCCACTGACTTCAGAAACTGATTTATTTTTGACTTTTTTGTGTTTTTTATTTGAAGTCGGTTTTATTTTTAAATTTTGTTAAAAAGTTTTTATTTTTCACTTTTTAGTGGTTCACATGTTCATAAGTCATAATGTGGACAATGTAGTATTTTTTTTGAGTTTTGTTGATTTTTCAAAAACCGCTTGTCCGATTTCGATAAAAAAATTATCCTTTTCCAACAAAAAAAGAATTTTTCAAATCGGTAAGCAAGTGACGGAGTTATGCCCGAACAAACATAAAAAAAAACAAACATCCGAATTGAGAACCTCCTTCTTTTTTTAGAAGTCGGTTAAAAATATTGTATCGCACCCAGTGTTTTCATTGCACGAAACTCATCTACTGCCCACCTGAAGTAAGATACCAACGTAATACACCCTGACAATCCGACATTATGTTTATCATTGAGCACATTAAACAACGTCACCAACTTAACACAAATAAGATCATTGCCCACCGTATGATCCCCCAACTAATTCTCGTCATGATCTCAGCGGGTCCACCTCCAATATTAGCGCAGCATTCAAATGCGGTCATTGGCTCTGCAAACAGACTGGTCTGAGAAACTCGATATCAATTGAGAGAAGTCCGCAAACAATATAACTAATTAAGGCGGGGTTGCAGTAATTTTAAGATTTTTGAACCTATAAAAATCGAACTAAATACGAGTTTTTTAATAAATAAAAATCATTACATAAAAATTGAACATACTCTCTAGTAAATCGTAAAGATGGAAACGCGATTTAGAATGATCGGCTCGATACTTTTTTTTATCAAACATGACTCTAAATCACAATTTCAAACGTGTACTGCTAAGACATTTCATCATGAATTTATATGAAAGTTATATCAGTAGATAGAACTTTTTATTCTGAAGTAAATGGTGAAAACAGATTGTATAATTTCTTTATAGTTTTTCTCCAAGAAGCAAAAAACTGTCAAAATTTAGGCATTATATCGCTCGCGCGGCAGGGCGGGGGGCGAGGTCGTGCGTACATAAAAACAAAGTACTGCAACCTCGCCTTAATAGGAGGGTTACACTGAATGAGACGCTCTGGAGGGTTAGAGCTGTCAGTAGCTAGATGTAGATATCAATAGTTATTAGAATAAGTTATTTGTTAGCTGTTGCCTTCGACAGTAAAATATGTTTATTTCTACTCAGGTTCGTAGATCTCTTTAGTCCTGGCTGTCATTTTTATATCTTTGACATTTGTTACAGGTAGTCATTGGTTCAAAAGTATGACAACCAATCTTACCAAGGGACATCGAACCACCCAGTACTTATTTGGTCGTGATGGTCAGATAGGCGGTCGTTCCATGTAAAATACTGGTATTCAGCTGAATCCGGTTAGACTGGAAGCCAAGCAAGAAAACATAGTTAAGAAAAAGTTAGGCAGATGATGATTAAGGCAAAACTGAAGGATTAACTCAAAATGCACACATAACCAAATCTGTGCATTACTTTTCAACTATATGGAACTGGGCTGGGTACATCTGCCGCATGTTGGAGGAGCAATGGGCAAAAGTAACCATTCAGTGGATACCACAGAGCAGAAAACGACAGCGGGCCCAAAACACATCTATCATTTCTCATTACCTATAACAAACTCTTTCCAACAAATCGTTTCCAAATATATTTCCATTCTAAATACCTTTTAATAACCCCCGAAAATCGCTCATTCCACGCTAAAACAACCTTCATTTTAATCATAACGTTTCTTAGCCCAAATGCGTTAATCCCAAAGTAAATTCTAACTGTTTTGGAACACTGGGGGCCCCATCTCAATAAGAGGGGTTCAGATTTGAAGTACTCCTTCAAAGAATTTGCATCGTGAAAAGTATTAGGAACTTTTTTGGAATTATTATTTTAAGAATTCAATTTGAGGCGACGAAAATCCAGCTTAGAAGTCTGAGATGCTAACTTTATTTAATTTAGAATACTGAGTATTTTTTCTTGAGTACTTATCTGTTACTTAGGGTGGAGGTATTTAAAAACTTATTAAATGTTTTAGACAATTTTATCAATTTAAAGGAGAAAAACATGATTTCTTGAAATTGTCATACTATTGTCAGAAAACGAGTATATTAGAGAAAGTTTAAAATTTGCGCCAATTACAGAAAAGTTAAAAGGGAATCGACTGTCGTGGTATGGGCATGTGATGAGGAGGGATGAATCGCATGTGACTAAAAAAGTTATGAATTTAAATGTGGATGGACGGAGAGGGAGAGGAAGACCAAAGAAAAGATGGATGGAGTGTGTGAGGAGTGATATGAAGGAAAAAGGAATAAATGGTAACGTGACGACTAACAGGGCAGAATGGAAGGAACAAACGTGTTGCGCCGACCCCAAATGACATGGGATATGGGCAGGAAGAAGAAGACTATTGTCAGAAAACGAATTCTTTTTTTTATTTATTTTTTTATTTTTTTAAAAACGTTGCCCCACACTAGGAATTTATCCTGTATCGTGGGTGCGTTCACAAACATTTAAACTCATATACACAAATACCCAGACCCGAAACAACTATTTGTAGGCCATACAAATATTTGTTCCGTGCGGGGATCGAACCCGCGACACGCAGCGCAGCAGTCCAATCGCTTAGCCACTGCGCCAACTGTGCCGTCATCATCTTCATTAATTCTTCCATCATCATCATCATTTTCTTCCATACTTCTCTATTACTCTTCATCTCATGAATCATCGTCTTTCTTGCCTAATCATCTTTTACACAGTCCATCCATCGTTTCTGTATTATTCCTCTAAAAATTACCAAAAAAACAGCCTATTTATGTTGACGGTGACTACATTTAATTAGAGGTAAGTTTTAGGGATCCGAAACACAGGGTATCCTAGTAAAGTCACCAGTCACACACAAAGGATTATATTTATTATTATTTATTAATTTATTATTGATTTTTTCTTTGCCCAGAGACTAAGTGTTGCCATACAACGCTCAACGCTGCCTGTCTCTTGGGTAGTTTACCTGCTGACAGCGTTGAGGAGGAGTTTTTCGATGCCCTTTTATAGGTAGTTTGTTTTTCGTTAAGTTTATATATTTTGTTGTTATGTTTAGTATCCTTATACGTCATAGTATAAAACAAAGTCGCTATTTTTGTCTGTTTGTCTGTATGCTTAAATCTTTAAAACTACGCAACGGATTTTGATGCGGTTTTTTTTAATAGATAGAGTGATTCAAGAGGAAGGTTTTAGTATATAATTTGAACGACATCCACGCGGGTGAAGCCGCGGGCATCAGCTAGTAGTATTATAAATAAATCACATACCTTTTTACCCGACTGCGGCGAAGCCCACAAGGAGGATTATGTGTTTTTGTAAAAATTACATTCTAATGTTTATATTATTATATCTATATGGACTATTCGATGCATCCATCACTACAATGTCTGAGTGCGCTATATTGTGAGCTTCCATAAACAGTGACTTTTCACTTTAAAAAGGTAGCTTCCCAGTAAAAAAGTTATTTCTAGTAGCGTAGAGTTACTTAGTTTAATGTACAGAAAGCTAGGTTGACGGCTTTGTGAAGAGTCCGTTTACGCTTGTTTATACAAGAAAAACCACACAGAAAATTAAAATTTGGCTAGCCAGGTTGAGCCAAGAAATGGGATAGAATAGAATAATATTCTTCACGGTATCATAAACCTTTTTATCATAAAGATTACTTTCATAAACTAAAATCCCTCAATGTACACAAAGCTTCGTTCACACTAATTTCTATTAGTTTTTCACTCTATACATTTTCAGAGATTTTCATACTCAGCTCCAGACAGAATCCCTAGACGCCGAGCGACGCAAGTTAAATAATTTGATTAATTTCAAGATAAATACTAAGTTATTAATATTAAAATATGAGTACTTTGGTGTTTTTTGGAATTTGTCTCAAAATGTAAGATGCCTACACGTATTAGACCCTTTTCACGCCCTTGGGAGACACGTTTTACGTCACGCGTGTTTTATTTGTCGCATCGTGATGTATGGGCCATAATAGCCTGAAATAAAACGATATTGATGTTCTTGATGTTATTGACAACTAGCTGATGCCCGCGGTTTCAACCGCTCGGATGTCGGTTTAAATCTACCGATGCCGGTTATCCAAAAGTAATATTTTTGTTCAACCCCTTGAATAGTCATTTTTTTATTAAAAAGTAGCCTATGTCCTTTCTCGGGTATCAAAATATCTCCATACCAAATTTCATGCAAATTGGTTCAGTAGTTTAGGCGTGATTGAGTAACAAACAGACATACAGAGTTACTTTCGCATTAATAATATTATATAAATAATATATAAGTATGGAAGTATGGATAACTTCTTTGATTGCATGGTTTCCCCACAGTCGCTCTCACAGAAGAGATAAAAGAGGTTAGAAAGGAAATAGTTCCTGATTTGTATTAGAACGCGTGTCGCCGCTTGTCTCCCACTCTCTATATCCACTACATGCAAGACGCTAATAAGTACGCGAATTATGCACACAAATAAACCGCACTCACTTAGATCGCGAGCTTGCTACTGGTTGTCACACTAGCGCAAACATTGCGTTTGACGTACACTCACACTTGCGTATATTTCTCATACATGTTACGGTGACCAAAAGGTCGATAATGTATATCGATAAAATTACTTGAGTTTTGTTACTTTAAGTTTTGCAGTTTTTGCTTTAATTTCGGGACGGGACAGAAAGAAAGAAAATAAGAAAGCAAAAATATTTATTGGTCTCTCACACATAAAAAATTAAAGATAAAAAGTAAACAGAAAAGATTTTTTTCAAATATTGAACATTAAGTAGGTACTTGAAATTCAATTTCAATTCAGATTTTATTATTGTCTTGAAATAAAACGTATTTATTAAGTAGCAATAGCATGCGCTTGCTATCTTTCAAATTCGAATTTTTCAGAATAAAATGCAATCTCACACTAATATTTTTCTATAATAGCTTTAGTCAGGTCTGTAACATATCTGGATCTGTTGGAAACCTAAAAATAAAATTTAAAATGTATGTTTCGATTTATAAATGGCTAACCTCAAAACAAATTTTAGATGAAAAACAATCAATGAACAATAATAAGGTATTGATAGTATGGGATAAACAAAAGTTATTTTAATCATAACATAATAATCATTTGAATGCATTCAGACATACTAAATATCGACATTATTGACAACTTGGTACAACACTATCGAAACGCAAAGAGTAGGCAGAATTTAAGCTTTGGCTCGTCGCACGCGACGTTCGCAGTGAACGAAATGCATTGCGCAATCGCCCACGTAGTACAAGATGGTACCCACGTATTGCAAGCAATGTACATAATTTCGTTTCTGCTTGCGATTGTATCATTTTTGTCTGCGAACTACATAATACTATTGTAATAATTACAAATATCACTTGTATTTTAAGGTTTTTAGACTTACCGATGAAGAGAAATCCCTTCTCGAGCCACACTGCACACCTGGCTTCTTTTCCGACACGTAATAATCGCGCAATACGGCATAATTCTTTTTTTTTCGCGGAGCTCCGTTCGCTGTCACAATATGAGCGCGATTGTTGGTCAGTAAATCAAATTTTGTCGACATATGATCGTCTGATCATATATGCGGCGCGCGTGCCCCGCCCACATGGCCTTTCTAACCTATTTTATCTCTTCTGTGGTCGCTCTCGTAGGACATGTGTAGCTCGTGGCCATGCAGTTATACACCTCAATGTAGTAAGAAAGAGATATTTGTGTAGAAAGAGAGATGTTATTGAGACTCTCCTTACTGCGTTGCCAGACGGAGTATCAAATCTAATCCTTCATGCTTAACAGTCTCGCAAGTTGCAACGATAAAATCAACGAGGCATTCTATAATCTAAAAAGAGCTACAAAAACTATTTAAAAAAATTCTTGATGCAAAGACATTTGCAAAAGCAGTTTCAATTCAAATCCCGAATGGTCAACTTATCTTCTAACCAAATCCCTGAGGACTTTAAATTCTATTTAATTTGGGTGATCCGTAAGTATTAAAGTAGTGGTGTAATAAAATAACCGGTCGGGTCCTTGCGGGCCGGCCCGGGCCGCAATCCGGCCAGCAAGTTGCTCTCTAGATAAATTTTCGCACCGCATTATCGTGGGTGATAAAAATACCGAGCCGTGGGACCGATACCTATCCTTTTCTTCATAGATTAGCTTTAGAGTTCAGAGGTTGAAAATTTTATTTTTATTTGGGGGGGGGGGGGGGGATCATCAGAGCATCATCTCTGTGCAGAGCGGAAGGGAGTGTCAGACTTCTACTGACTAAAAAACACCCAAATAAAAAGTGAAATTTATTGATGGAGAGGGAGTGGAAAGCCAAAGAAAAGATGGATGGATTATGTGAGGAATAAGAATAAGAATAAGAATAATTTATTTAAGAAAAAAGATAATACAATAAAGTGTACATTTAGGCACAGTGTTGCTTCACATACAAACTTATAATTAGTGCTTATAAGTAAACTACTACTAAAATATATTTATCTACCCAAATATCATAAACCCTCTCTAATGCGTTCAAAAACCATAGGCAATGACCAGCATTACCAACCAACAGAAATTAACAGAACTGTAATGAGCTCATAACCTACTGAAAACAGTAGGTTATGAGTTTTAAATTTGGAACAGGTGTCAAATTCAAGTGAGTGTGCTATTCTATAGTGCGCGCGGAACTAGTTGGCCGCGCCTTAGGTGGCGACAGGGGTGAGGGGGCGGGTTGCCTACAGCTCGCAATGCACAGGAGACTATAATTAGACAGTGATGACCAATCTCGAGATATCGTGAACAATAATTTGTTCAATTTATTGAAAAGAATACAAATAAAAAACAAAAACATGCCTAAGGCGCGGCCAACTAGTTCCGCGCGCACGTATCTACTTAATCCGAAACGCAGCCATTTCGAGCTGTCATTTGTTCGTTAGCTTTTTATTTCCAGTTACGAGTAGACAAATTTTCTGATAAGTTCTTTATTTCTGTCGAAAATGAGTGATAGTGACTCGGAAATTAACATGAACACTCCGCCAGATATCGTAAATGCAGCGACGAATGCAAATAATAACCTGTTTATTTTTTATTGCATTACACTGGTAACAATGCTGGTCATTTCCCTATGGTTCCTGAACCCATCATAGAGCCCTTATGATATTCGGGTAGATAAATTAGTGTATGCAACTATACATAATTAGGCATTACAACACTCGTGTGATGCTATTAAGAAACTCGCCTTCGGCTCGTTTCTTAAACCCACACTTGTGTTGTAATGCCCTTCATTATGCACAGTCGCATAAACTACTATTATGAGAGTTACAAAAAGTGGTAATTTAGTGGTAATCTTTATATTATTATAGCGACCTGCCCGATCTAGGTTTATTTAAACCTGTGTTTCAGGCCATCACTTTACGACGCATAATTTAATTAATACAATAAAATTACTAAATAAAATAAATCTAATAACAACTTTATGAACAATATCTCAAAATGATACAATAAAAAATAATGAGGAATCGCGCCAAAACGGCACCATTTAGGGCCAGTTTCACCGGTTACGGATAAAGTGTCAGATAGTTATCTGACAGTTATCTGACAGATAATGCTATCAAAAGTTGTAGTTTATCTGGCAGATAAGTTCCGGATAGGCTATCAGGGACTTATCAGCAAGTGGTGAAACCGGCCCTTACTCTTTTCTCTCATACAGAAAAGAGTAAATGGTGCCGTGACGTCTGACAGGGGAGAATGGAAAAATAAATCGTGTTACGCCGACCCCCAATAGAATAGAACAAGGGTAGGAAGATGATGTTGATTTGGGTACCTTACCACCTACCCCTATGTTTTCTGTTCGAGTTTTGAACTTTCGCGAAAATTGAAATGAGGGACGGGAAGTCTTTGCCCAGCAGTGGGAAAATATAGGCTTATAATAATAGAGTTTTTATCCCAAAAATAAGTTTTGAACGTCTTCTTCTTAGCGTGTCGATGGCAATCTAAATTGTGTCGGCCCAGAATTGGGCTACTAGTTTGGCGCTTTCGGTAGCGTCCATCAGTTCCTGCAGTGAACAACCAGCAGGACACGCAGGGCACGATATTAAGTGCCCCATCGTTTGAGGAACATCACCACATTTACACTCCAGAGCAGAGTCATTTATATATCTCCACCTCAGCAGGTTTTCTATGCTGCCAACCTGGGTCCTCAGTCTGTTTAAAGACTTCCAGCTGGCTTAGCATGGCCACCGAAGAAACGGGTTTTGTCGACGGAAGAATCGACAAAATGACAGATTGTAGCAAGGTTTCATGTCGAATTGTATGGAAAAAATCTTTGAAGAATAGAGATAGAATCGCCATGCTACGGGGGCTGGTCAGCCACGGCAATTCTTGTCCAGGTGGGAGATGTTCAGCAGGTGAAACAAATGGGTAAGGTAAGGATGCACTACCTCGCCACAGCTTTAATCTTTCCGTAGACATCTCGCCAGTGAGTGGGGTTTTCAGCCTTTGCGATTCAAGGCTGTTTAGGTGTAGTTTTGTACTGAACAAATGGCACGTTTTAAAACATATTCTAAAGTAATTAAACTAATTGCAATGCATCATCAATTACACAAATTAATAATAATAATAATATTCCACAACTATCACACAACGCCATCTAGTCCCAAGCTAAGCAGAGCTTGTGTTATGGGTACTAGACAACTGATAAACATACTTATATATTTCTAAATACATACATATTATAGATAAATTACACCCAGATTGATGGCAGAGTGAAAGTGGAGTGACATTGAGTGATGACCATTACGTTTTAAAGATAATGGATGATGCGGTCAGATCTATTTTAATATTACGCTTTTGAAGGAATGGATTAATATTACTGTTGTGACTGTGGACTATCTCTGAAACTAAAATTAAAATTAAAACTTTTATTTCAAGTAGGCCAGTTACAGGCACTTTTGAATAGTCAAACAAATACTAAATAAACTAAGCTACAGTCCCAGTCACAAGGCATAATAACTGTGAGTGTACTGTAGTTACCCATTCCATGTTACCCAAATGGTTAATGATAACAACCAGCCATTCTTTGCTATTCATTCAGTTATTTTTAATCTTGGAGTAAATAGTATTCATTTAGCATGGCTACTTATATCTTAAAAATACATTAAGTTTAAAACTACCCAGATGTTGTAAATAGATTGCCATCAACACGCTAAGAAAAAGAATAAGTAGGTTCATTCATTTATGAGCTACGATGCCACAGACAGACACGTCAAACACCCCTTTTTTTTGGTAGGGGGTAAATAACGTAGATACCGGTATTCTCTATTCTCCAGCTAACCTATCTTCATAGTCAATTCAATATAAATATTTACGGTAAGGTAACCGTTTTATAGGTGCAATAAAATCATTCGGTACCGCACTAAATTGGAAGAGAATTACCCTTTTTCGCGGGATGCCGCGGGATTCGTTACCGGGACTATAAATTATAGGAGCTATAACTGATACCTCTGCCTACCTTGGTTTATAGCTTTGGGTTGATGGTGATAGATTGTCCCTAGCGTGTCTTTGTGTTCGTAGCTGATGAAGAGATGTATCTTGAGCCGATAGTTGTATATAAAAACAAATCACGTGGTGGAGCAAATCCGAGTTTTTTTTGCGTTTATATACAAAAATTCATACAAGTTTTTATATACAATTTTCTAAAATCGCAAGTATTTTTAAAGTAAATTAGGCTCAAACTTCCTTGAAAGGTTAGGCAGAGTTATATCTAATAGTACACCTACAATTCGTGAAATAAGGTTCCCATATAATAGGTGGCGAGCCTACTGCTTTCAATAGGGCACGAATCCTGACTCCGTGACAGCTACTAAGAAATTTCTGATGGAGAATCCCAAGAACCCTTTGTCCCACTTTGGTAATCGAAACCAGAAAAGCACAGCAGCAGGCAGCAGGGTTAAGCCTTTATTAATATAGAACATTTTCACCCCTAAATTAATCCTGGAACCTACTAAAGACACAACGCTCTACTTTTTTCTTAGATATAAGTATTATGGTAAAATTCTGATCCCCATGATGAAATCGTAAGTACACGCAGACAAATTCACGATACTAATTATTAAATTATAATTTAATAATTTATTAGTATCGTCATCAAGTTAGTTATATAAGGTCCCATTAAAATAGGTGGACAAATTTTAACACAGCGTTCAGTAGGTCTAACCAAAGATGTCTAAACAAAAAAAAAACATTAAATAAGGTCTTTTTTTTTACTCAAAGTAACAAATAGCCGGCACTCTAGAACAAACTCATCCTTTATGAGTAGGTACTTAAATGCGTTTTTCTTATATTTTTTTTTACTATCGTCCTTATTTTAGTGGTCTGAATGATTTCTGAAATTTTGTCCACCTATTTTAATGGGACCTTATATACCCAAACGATGATTTTCAGTGAAAATCGTGCTTAGAAACCTCGTTAAGTTGTCATCAAATTATGAAGAAAGACCGTATGCAATATAATTAACGCTTTTCATAATATATTCTACAAAAGCCTTTGCACCTCTTTAATAAAGATTCAATTTGGTACAAACTTCTATCAAGTCGGTGTGTATATAAGCTCCAGAGTCCTCTAACTGTGCTTACCCCCGGGCGACAGACACGTGAAGATTGGGTCTTAGTGCCGAGACAAAGACTTATTACACTTTAAACTTAGTAATAAAATATGTAAGACACAAGTTTGAGATATATTGCGTTTGAGAAAAATTGTTTCAAAGGATTTATAATGAGTTTGTCATTTAGGCTTCAAATAAGAAACAATTTTAAAACTTATTTGCTATGTGCTTTTCAAATGTACATAATTTAATATTTGATATTAAACTTAAGTTTGTTAACTTTTCAGATGTCACTCTCACCGTGCGACGAAAAGTGTAGGTAGTAATAGACACCATCTGAAATTCTGAAGAACCTCACATATAAGGCCAGTGTATGCCTTTCAGGTATTGAGCGAGACATTACCAATTAAAAAAGAAAGAAACTGTAACGACAATAAATAAAACAAGGGCTGCAGGTTGTGGTCTGCGAGTTGTTCGAAAGAGATAGCGGCCTCGACACAAAGGGTTAAGAAGGAACATGGGTGGTTTTTTTGCAGTAGAAGTCTGACACTCCCTACTGCTCCACCCAGAGCGGGAGGAGGCATTTAATGATTTAACACCCTCCAAAAAAAGAAATAAAGCAATTTCAAACTGAAGCTGCATAAAAAAAAAACCGATATCAATTTGCTAGTCCTTGGCACCAAAAGAAACTTGGCTAAAACTTTACGACCTACAAAAACTTAACGATGAAAATCTTAATAGGTACCTACTACAAATTATCCGTTGCTGTCTTTACCAGAAACTTAGCAACAATTAATAGCCTACTATAAAACCTTTTAATTAATTGCCTACCCAATTTAATTTGTTGTTTCCATCGTAAAAACGGGGATTACCTAAACTTAAGTTAAATATTTAGTTAGCTAATTAGATTTTATGTTAGTCTGTGTATAATGACCGTAATTGGTTAGTGGGTACCTATTTAATTAATGGAACGGTTCGCAAATGAGCGGCGGTAACGTTCTTTAGTAAATAGTAGGATTTATCTTGTTACTAAAATGTTTTCTGGTTGTTGGTTATATAATTTAGATGTATTTAAGGAAACGATGAATGAACTGTGTGAAGAACAATATGACTGGAAAAAACTGGCCAAGTGCAAGTCGGACTCGCACATGAAGGGTTCCGTACCATGACTTCTTATAGGTTTTCCTGTAATCTATACGTGTTGAACTAATTTCTGTATTTTTTTTTTCAGAATTTTAGGCTCAGTAGTTTCGAATATGAGAGGGGGGAATGGTCGGACAGACAGACACACGAGTGATCCTATAAGGGTTCCGTTTTTTCCTTTTTAGGTACGGAACCCTAAAAAGGTGACTGCTGAGATGACGAGTAAATGAGAACTAAGGGAGAAGAAGACGGATTGCGGATTATCGAAAGAGATGACGTGACCTCGGCACAAGGACGAAGAAGGAACATGGGTTGGTTTTTAGTCAGTAGAAGTTTGACACTCCCCTTCGCTCTGCCCAAGAGCGGGGGGGGTGAGGTCATTTGATGATTTTCCACCCACCAAAAAAAAATGGAGAAGAAGCATTGATATAATAAAACCCAAGATACACACTCCGCGTCTCAAAACCGTCCGCTTAAAATGAGTTCACAATGAACTCATTTCAAATAGTCTCGCGTCGCTCGCGTCTCTGCACGGTCGTACAAAATGCTTTTTATATTGCTTTTTATATCTGCATTGTAAAAGGAATCTGCGTAAGGTTGAATTTGCCAAAAAAAAAAAGTTTATAGTGACGATAACTACATGTAGTAGTGCGTGTATTGGTGAGTGTTTGGCGACAGCTTCGACTGTTTGTTTTGTTCGAGACTGTGCATCTAGGGTTTTATTATATCAATGAGAAGAAGACATGAAAAGAGCAGGAGATGTATGATAAATGATGATAACTAATCTTTTTTTTTTTTGGATGGTGGAAAATCATCAAATAGCCAGTTTCGCTGACATATCCAGCATACAAGTTCCGCCCCTACCATCTTCTATATTTCTTCAGATGATATCAGACGTTTCACCACGTGAGTGAACGGTCCACTTGAGTGAATGTTTTTTTTTAAATTCCGGTATGAGACGAGAACGTCAAAATTACAAAGGAATGAAAGTTTATCTGGTCTTTATTTTAGTTTTTTTTTTATGAAGTGCTATTGAAAGAAACCGGGCGATATATAGCCGAAATACAACAAAGTTGAGTCGGTTCAATTTATTGGCTAACTATTTTTTTTATATTTTCACGCCTTTTAATCTCCAAAGGGATGAGAATCAGATGTAGTTAATTAAATAGTACACACAAATCTTGCAAGCTATGTTTAAGTCCCCTGTAATCGCTATCAAATGGACACTAATCCATACTCCGTGATTGCAATGTGCTTTTATTACAGTGAAATAATAGGCAAAAATTATACTTATTTGACTTGGACTAAATAAAAAAAAATGAAGCGTCTGATATCGCCTTCACAGCAACATTCCCTCTGCAAAGATCAGAGGGCACGGCAGTGCCCCCGCTAAGTCGAGTGCGAAGCAAATACTGCCGTACAATCCTTTACTGGAACCATTTCGCCGCATTTTCAGGCCCCTATTTAAGAACCTCTGGATAAGACCGAACGCTGAAATTTTCGTCATACTGGATGACGAAAATTTCGAAAACGGCCAAGTCACACATCAATATCTATAATAATAAAGAAATCGCAGTAAGAAACCTTAAACTTGGCACGACTTTGTCTAGATTTCATTACTTTTTAGAGATAAACAAGCAGCTCCTCTCATCGAGACTTGGCTAGTTTTTAACAGAATGTTTTTGGTGGGATATTAATTTACTCAGTGCTTAATATTTTCTCAGAATGGCCTAGATGTCTGCAATTCTTTTTAAGGAGAGACGATTTAAAATTCAGGCTTTACGCCATTTTAGATTCGACAAAATCCTTGTTTTAAACCTTTTTTCTGAGTTTTGTTGATTTAGGATTGACTAAGTGCTTTGTTCTGGGTTAATGTAATAAATTCATTTACTGTTCGGATTCTGTTTATAGGATAGTAGCAGTATGCCGGGTATTCGTGCCTAAGCTTAGCTTACTGTAGTTGCATTGTGAATGGAGAGTTTATTGTTAGGGCCGTTAGTAGTGCTAAGCATTCGTGTGAGTAGTGCATTACCTAGCTTCTTGAAAAAAAGTTCGGTGCGGCACGCCTATAGAATGTTTTTTTTTTCTTTTTTTAAAAACGTTGCCCCACAATAGGAATTTCTCCTGTATATTTAAACTCACATACACAAATACCCAGACCCGAAACAACTATCTGTAGGTCATACAAATACCCGCGACCCGCGACACGCGGCGCAGCAGTCCGATCGCTCAGCCACTGCGCCAACCGTGACGTCAATGAGGTTCATTCGTTTGAAATCGTGTGAGTAGTGCATAACCTGGCGTCACAGTATTTTTGGCCACCTGTGAGCGTCTCGCTTCATGTTTCTTGTTTCCCGTTGGGGCTGCGGGTTGTTCGCAAGAGATACCGCGGCCTCGACATAAAGGGCTAAGAAGGAACATGGGTGGTTTTTAGTCAGTAGAAGTCTGACACTCCCTTTCGCTCTGCCCAAGAGCGGAAGGGGTTATTTGATGATTTTCCAACTACGCAAAAAAAAAAAATAGGCTTGCTTGTCTCGTCACAATGTTTTCCTTCACCGAAGCAAGTAATAATTATTTAATAGTCCTGACCGTTTCCGGTCACGGCGGCTAATCTTAGTGGAGATTAGACCAATGCGCAGGAGATATAGTGCAGGCGTGTGTGCGCAGGCACAGGTGCACTCTCTATTCCTTTTCTCTCATAGTCCTCAGGGACGGCAATCCGACACGACCGGAGAGAGATCAGGCGCAGGACCAACGGCTTTAACGTGCTTTCCGAGGCACGGGGGTATTATACCGCCAACTTCCAAACTCCGGGCTACTATTGGAATATTTCTAATGAAAAACCCAATTGCACTTTTTGTCCGACCCGGGAATCGAACCCAGGACCTCATGCACAGCAGTCGCGCCTGCGACCACTAGACCAACGAGGCAGTTAGAATAATAATTATTTAATACGCACATTAATCCTGAACACTCGCGAGCCCACGAATGAGATATATGGCGGGACAAACTGAATGTCTTTCTTGTGTATTGAAAACACGATTCTGTAATCGTGACCGCTGGAAGGAATGGAGGGAGGCCTTTGCCCTGCTGGGCAATATGGGCTAACTGTAATAATATTAAAACATTGATGCGTAAAAAGAAAGGTGCATGTCTTGTGATTGAACTGGAGACCTTTGACTTGTCATATCACATAGGCCATCACTACTTTCACAAGTTTACAATAATTTGCCAATTTGACTAGAAATCTTAATAAGTCTGACAGAAAATTAACAAATATAAACACAAAATGCTCTTCAAGCACTTTTATCCTGTTGGCGGCGCTAGAACATCGGGATCCCCCGAGCCCCACCGGCACCTTTTGTCTTTATTTTTACCTATCCCACCGGCACCTTTTATCTTTATTTTCATTGTCTTTACTTTGTTTTCATTATGCCAAATGGCACAATGTGCCGGCAAGCCCCAAAAAAAAAGTGTGCCAAATGGCACAATGTGCCGGCAAGCCCCCAAAAAAAAGTGTGCCAAATGGCACGTTGTGCCGGCAACAGGTTATAAATAACATTACCACATAATACAGTAACATCATGTTTAAAACATGTCTGTAGACAGGTCTCGTCAGGACGAGGCTCCGAAACTCGCCGCCAAATTTGCAGACTTTGTTATTCAGATTTGTAATAGCGGTATCAAAGGGCGAGTGTTTGCCGACATCTGAGCTGTAGGGCTGCTTGTCCTTGTGGGGTAATCGGGTTTGATGGTGTGAATGGAAATGGAATTTGTATAGAAAGAACGGAGTTGTAATATCCGAATGGTTAGGCATATGAAAGAAAGAAAGAGGCCCGGCACTTCGGGGACAGAAGATATTATTAGTGTTATTTAATATGCGAGCGAAGCGAACGCGCGTCATGGAGTACATGCGTTGCATGTATGAGTGACGTCATTATAATAATAATATAATAATAATATAATAATAATAATAATATTCCACAACTATCACACAACGCCATCTAGTCCCAAGCTAAGCAGAGCTTGTGTTTTGGGTACTAGACAACTGATAAACATACTTATATATTTCTAAATACATACATATTATAGATAAATTACACCCAGACACAGAACAAATGATCGTGCTCATCACACAAACATTTGTCCTGGGTGGGAATCGAACCCACGACCTCCGGCATAGCAGTTAGGGTCACTAACCACTAGACCAACAGGCCAGTCCTATTATTATTATTAATAATATTTATTATTATTATTGCATGTTACACGTATGTATGAAATGAAATGCGTGCCTAAAGACGATTCTGATTATGAATTTTCGGCGAAATGATGGTTCTGGAAATGAAGTTTATGCTCAAAGATGATTCTGACTTACAAAATTATGCGTTTTGAATTTATGGTAAATGAGTGTATGCCAAATGATTTTCTGCGAATTGAAGTTTCTGCCATCCACTGTTATGAAAAACAAAATTCGGGTATAAAAAAATCTGCTAAAAAAGGTAGACCCGGTTAATAACCCGTTAGAAGTGTTAAAAAAAATTAATATTTAGATAGGGGATAAGGGCAGGAGAATGATGAATGATGATTTGGGTTATTGTGAATCTTTGTTAATGATTATATTATCAAGCAAAACAGTTTCTTATTACTTTAAACCCTGAAGGGTAATTACGCATCTTTCTATCCGTATTACATAGAACGAAATTACCTCGATATAACATCAGTTTTAAACAGAAGCAATACGAACATTTAAACTCCATGAAAAATTACACGTTGCACTAAAAAGCCTTACAGCATACTCGCATGAAAAAATTAATTAAACTCGTTTTTAATCAATCCGCCGATCAGTTTTAATTAATTTTAAAATCCCTGGACGCCGGCAACCCTGCGAGGCCCAGACGGCTCCACGACTGCTTCAATATTCTATTGAAAACTATCTGGTACAGTGAACTATGACTAAACAATTTTACGCAATTTAAAGCAATAGCTTGGTAAAATTGTTAGTAAGTAAGTGTATTATATATTTTTTTTTTTTTTTTTTTTTTTTTTTGTGGCGACTCCTGGGGGAGGCCTATGTTCAGCAGTGGACGTATTTTGGCTGAAATGATGATGATGATGATAATTTAAAGGAGTTTTATATAACTGGCCAATTTACACATTAAAGAGAGTATAGTTTATTTTATTTGCGAGTATTGTCAATCAATCAGCAAATTGAACGACTTTCTGAAATTTGCTTCAATTCCGTACTGTCTGAAGACCCGTCTCTACAATCAGTATGTTCTGCCCACCACTACATACGGTGCTGAGACGTAGACACAGGAGGCTGAGTACAGACTCAGAATAGCATTGAGCCTGCCGAGCAGGGAACGCTATAGCGTTCCCTGCTCGGCATAAAACTACTAAATCTAGTTCCAAACGTCAAAACCTTAAAAAATATTTCATTCTACGATAATATAATAAAAGTTATAATCGTAATTAGTGATTATGTCATTAAATTAGATATTAATGTAGAGGAGTTTTTTATAACTGCCGCTCGGTTTGATCTTTAGGTTAACCCATGCTTGCCTAGGGTGCTCCCTGGATGTGTGAACATCCAGCCTCGGAAAACAGGTTAAGCTGTCGGCTGTCAGTGGCGTGCAGTGGTCCGCCACGGTGGGTAGGCCACGAAATATTGACAGCAAAAAAAAAAAAATTGTCACATTTATAACATTTGAAAATAAGCCTGTGAAAGTTATACCTAATACAATTCAAAAACTCACCACATTACCTATTCAAGGTTCAACTCATGATTTTTTATCGATGCAAACAGAAGAAAGATTCGGCCACCTCAAAAAACTCATCCGAGTGAGTGGGTGATAGTTACAAAAGTACAAAACACGTCACTTGCAAGATAATATCCGAAGCGGCCTTCACACATCTACCTTTAGATAGATACAACTTGCACCATAACATTACATATACGATAATTGAGAAAACTTATTACCTTTAACATCTAGCAAACACACATTATTAGCACAAACTTCACAAGTAAATTACCTACCATTGTTATTATTTGTTATGGGAATAAACAAATAATACACAACAAAACTAATATTTACACTACTGTTAATAATGGTTAACTGATATAATAACTGACACTATCTGTACGTTTTCGGTTTCAAAACAAATGGCGCTTTAGATTGCTTGTCACAACAATGAAAAAATAATGGCTTCCATAAACGTAAAATATAATTTCTAATTTGCCGATAGAAAAATACTACCAAATAAAATTGCATCATTTTCATATCGAGTTGGTTCACAACAGCGGTCAACAAAATTTTGCAGGATTATAGGTACGAAATCAATCAATGAAATGTGTTGTCAGTGCTGCACTCTATCTGTGGACGGAAGAGCGAAGACCGCAAACGCGCGAAATTCAAATTTCTTAATTTCCTTACATTTTTGCAATTTGCAGGCCAGTGCTAGGTTGTATGTTGATTAATAAAATATGATTCGCGGCTGTAAGACGTATGTAGTCAGTATTCAAGCTAGCACTGGCCTGCAAATTGCAAAAAACGTTAAAAAAAAACAAATTTGAACTTCGCGCCGGAGTTCGCGGGCTGAAGATGGCACGCATGACGCATCCAATCGTAGCCTTGTGTTGTTGCAGCCAATCACAGGCCACCTCCACTCGCAGGAGCTGGCATGCATGTGTGCGGTTCATATACACGAAAATATGCACCGATCATTCACTGATGTGACGCTGTGTGCGTAAAATTATGAATGGGTTTTAGGCTACTCGAATGCTAGCCTAAGCAAGCCTGTAAATATAAGATTCGTACGCGAAAAATTGCTCTAAGTATTTTAACAGGAGTTTGAACTTTTTTATTATTATTTTGTACATGGTGTTATATTATTACAATAATATGGTTAATTAGTTATAAGAAATGCTCAGTTGGTAAGGTAGGCTAAGCCTAAGAGCCTTAATAGAGCGCACGCCACTGTCGGCTGTCATATATAGATCTTTGGCAGTCGTTACAAATAGCCAGTTACCTGAAAGTCTGACAGTCTTACCAAAGGGTATCGTATTACCTAGTATTAATTAGAAGTTCTCTGCGGAGTACAAACGAAGTTTAACCATAGAAATTAAAATTGTCATTAGTAAAACCAGTACTAACATAAAAATATGACAAATAATTAATCCATCAGTAACTACAGGCCAAATTGCTTTAATAGCCATTTTCTCAAAAATATAATCATGCTATTATGGTTTCAGGAAAATAAATCTGTTAAAATAGCAATTTATCACTTTTTACACAAAGTCCTACTAAATATGGACACTTACAGGTCTCGAGCCATAGCGCTGTACATGGACATGTCAGAAGCATTTGACCACGTCAACCATCAAATTCTTGGATAAATAAATGCATTTGGTGTAAGTAACGTATACAAGCTACCTAATTGAATCATGAATCTCGGTAACTGAAAACAGATGTAAAAATTAAAAAAAAAAACTACCAGAACTGAAGAAACAGTCGTTTCTGAGGTTAAAAATATCGTTTTCGGTGTACCTCAGGGCAATATTCTAGGCCCACCATTTGTTCTAATTTATATAAATGACATGTCCACCATTACAATGCACCATATTTATGGCATTATTTACTAACTATGTAATATATTACTATATTATTTACAGGTAATGACAGAACAGATTTAAAACTTGACTTAAATAACACCTTAACAACAATTATGAAAATAATTTGATAAAAATGACCTAAAAATAATACTTTAAAAAAACAAAACTAATGGATTTTGAACAACGAGTACAACCTGATACTAATTTAAATGTAATATGTTACTCTTAAAACATTGTCGAAGAAATCGATGTAACCAAATTTCTGGAACTCTATATTGATAGCAAAGTAATTTATTGGAAGTCACATAGAGAGCAAGTTTGCTAACGACTCAGTCCGGAGCTCTTATGCTCTTAATAGGCTAAGAAGTACTGTCAGTTAGTTTGCACTATTAACAGCTTATCATGGATTTGTTGCTTCAATCATGAATGCTACGGGATCATATTTTGGGCAACTGCAGAAAAAGAGTGTGCTTTTAGAGTCATATAACGCTGTATTCGACTGATGTGCGGTATGTACACCAAGTGAATTTATGCAGACCAATTTTTTTTTAAATTTGAAAATATCAACTATCTAGTATGAAAATGAAACATTAAGTTTCATAAAGCTGCGCGCACCTTAGCCAGTAAAAAAAAGCTATAGCACCAAAGCATCTTCTGTATGGGCCCACGTATCTTTAATAATCTTCCACCTTTTCTTAGAACTATTAGGTATTTACCTATGAAATTGCCGTTCTGCAGTACTGGCCATTTCAAATCAAAATATTTTTTGTTAAAGAAGCTGATGATACACAATCTACGGCTGAATTAGCAGCAGCTTTCGACGTTAGCGTCAAAACAATATTGGTCCATTTGCGTCAAATTGGCAAGGTAAAAAAGCTTGACAAATGGGTGCCCCACGAACTCAATGATCGCCAGCGCGAAGTACGCGTCGAGACGTGCCTTGCACTGCTCAACAGACACACAAATGAAGGAATTTTGAACCGCATTGTTACCTGCGATGAAAAATGGATCCTGTACGATAACCGTAAGCGCTCAGCAAGTTGGTTGGATCCTGGTTCAGCACCTAAACAATGCCCTAAACGAAAACTTACCCCTAGAAAAGTGATGGTCACTGTTTGGTGGTCTAGCGCCGGTGTGATTCATCACAGCTTCTTACCAAACGGGGTGAGCATTACTGCAGATGTGTACTGTGAAGAACTGAACACAATGATGGAGAAGCTGGCACATCTCCAACCAGCATTGGTCAATCGCTCGTCTCCGCTGCTCCTGCACGACAACGCGCGACCTCATACTGCACAGCAGACGGTCTCCAAGTTGCAAGAACTGGGGTTGGAAGCTCTCCGTCATCCGCCCTACTCACCAGACCTTGCGCCTACAGACTACTACTTTTTCCAGAATTTGGATAACTTCTTGGCGGGAAAAAAATTCAATACCCGAGAGGCAGTACAAAATGCCTTTGAAGAATTTGTTGCCTCCCGACCACCTGATTTCTTTAAGAAGGGCATCAATAAACTGCCACTGCGTTGGCAAAGATGCATTGATTGCATGGGTGATTACTTCGATTAATACAAATAAAAAATACATGAAAAAAAATCGTTTAAATTTTTTCAAACAAAACGGCAATTTCATAGGTAAAGACCTATTATTATTATTCTTATTAAGGCTCCTTCCACAAAATCATCTCATTTTGATCAATTTTGATCGCTTGGTGTGGGAAATCTATGAAGAATTTGAAGCTTCCTTTTGGCTATTATAAGAGACGAGTTCTTTTTCAGGTGGATGGGTTTGAAGAATTTTCAAAATAATGTTTATATTAATGACAATCACCCGTATTCAAAAGCCCTTTTCCGCACAAATACCGATCGAGTTACGTTTGGCTTAGCCGAACATAACACTACAAACGATTTTAAACATTAAAAAAAATATAAATAACATCACCGTATGGTCTACTAGGGGACCAGTTTGCCACATTTTCGACTTCAATACAAAATATAGCAGAAAAAAAATGTTAAAACATCGCAATTTTTACAAAATGTCTCGACAAATAAGATTTTTTTTCTATACCTTAGAATCACGTTAAAGAAAATTTAAAAACTACGTATTAATTTTAAGGTAACCTTCTAATAGAATCGTATTTTTATTTTATCAATAAACTATAATTTCATTTCGTAAATTGAATCTAAAGTTAACTATATTATCGACCGCGCAAACTCTATCTCGCCAGTACGAATCGGCCACTGCCAGAGGACGGACGTATCGCTTTGTGTCACAAACGCTCCCGTGTTTTTCGTGCATATATTTTCGAGATTGTACACCGATTACCACAATTTGATACACTTATTAATTTTGATCAAACATGTTTATTTTGCTAGTTTGTAAAGATTGCTAAAATTTTTTTCATCTTCAGATCGAAGTCGAATTTCACGATCGTTTGTTGTTGTCGATTGTACTTCGATATATATTTTTAACCGACCTCCAAAAAAGAGGAGGTTCTCTATTCGTGTTTGTATGTCCGCGAATATCTCCGTCAATTGTGGACTGATTTTCAAAATTCTTTTTGTTTTGGAAAGGGTATACTCCCGAGGCGGTCCCATTGCACCAAGTCAGTTTCTGATGATGGGAACTCTGAGAAATTGAGGGCAACCCTCGAATATCATAGGCGCACATAACGTTTTCCATACATTTTCAGAAGCTGTTCAAGTATTTGCGTCTGATAATCATAATTTCATGTGGCGGCGCTGCGCTGATGACGGAAGGTGCAACTCCTCAACGGTCAGGACTTGAAAGAAAATTCCTTCAAAATTATACGTACTTATGGATCGATAGTTGTTTTCTTTCAGGCTATTAGGTTGAACTGATGATAGACGGTAAATCTCATTAACCGACTTAAAAAAAGGAGGTTCTCAATTCGTCTGCTAGAAAATTTTTAGTTCTTCCGTCATGGGTGTCGTTTTCAAGGTTTTCGGGGTCGCTGATTACGAAAATGAGGTCAAAATGAAAATCCAAGATGGCAGGCAGGTTTTTTGGGTTTTCCGTCATGGGTGTCGTTTTCATGGTTTTTGGGGTCGCTAATTACGAAAATGAGTTCAAAATGAAAATCCAAGATGGCAGCCAGGATTTTTTTTGGTTTTTCCGTCATGGGTGTCGTTTTCATGGTTTTTGGGGTCGCTGATTACGAAAATTAAGCCAAAATAAAAATCCAAGATGGCGCCGACGAAAATTTCAGATTTTTCCGTCATGGGTGTCGTTTTCATGGTTTTTGGGGTCGCTGATAACGAAAATGAGACCAATATGAAAATCCAAAATGGCGCCGATGAAAATTTTTGTTTTTTCCGTCATGGGTGTCGTTTTCATGGTTTTTGGGGTCGCTGATTACGAAAATGAGACCAAAATTAAAATCCAAGGTGGTGGCTAGGAAAATTTTAGGTTCGTCCGTCATGGGTGTCGTTTTCATGGTTTTTGGGTAAACTGAGTACACACTACACCCCTGATTTCGCATTGCATATTCGCCAATTGCAAAGTGCAAAGACTAAGGTAATTTTATTTAAAACAACTGCCCGAAATAATGACACTATGACAATACTACTAAATGATGGTAATATTGAACTCGTGAAAGAAACTAAATTCCTGGGAGTACACATAGATGACCCATTGAACTGGAAAAATAATTAGCCGCCATTGATGCATATCTATATCATCCACATGTTATGCTTTAAGAACCCTTATATAGAGACGAAATTGACATTGAACACTTAAAAATCGTAAACCACGCACTAATTGAATCCAAATTAAGATACAGTATACAATTCTGGGGAAACAGCTATAATTATAACTGTAAACGAGCTTTTGTCCTTCAGAAAAGAGCTATACGTACCATTGTCCGTATCTCACAAAGAGAGAGTTGTCGTCCGCATTTCTTAGACTTAAAAATTCTTACAGTTCCCAGTCTCTACATTCTTGTACTTCTGATTAATTTAAAAAAGTACATACATGAATATGAGACGCATGAGGAAAGACTAGTCAGGGAGAGTACACGTAGGAAAGATTTGAAAAATAAGATAAGTCCTCATTTTAACATTGTGAAACATAGTTCACAATATCAAGCAGTGCAATTATTCAATAGGGTAGGGGTAGGGTTAGAATTAAAAAGCTTAATCTATACGTCTTCATTTAAATCAAAGCTTCAAGCATTCCTACTGGATAAATGTCTCTACTCCGTTGACGATATGTAATATTAAGGTATATAATACAATTATGATAATGCGCCAACTGATATAATTTGTCCTTTGTGTTTGTCAGTTTTTAATTTTAAAATGACTATTTGTATAAAGCTGACATGAATTTTACAACAATCTAATAATTTAATTATTTTGTATTTTTGATTATTTTTTGTTTCAATTATGATTTAAATTTGTATTTTATGTGTAGGTATTGTAATTTTTGTTGTTAATGTTTAATTATGACTTATGAATGTGTTTTATTATTATTTTTTATTACTTATTATTTTTATGATTTCAAATACAATGTGAATTGTTTGTGAATAAATTGAATTGAATTATCAGTTGAGTCAAATACATTCCCAACAGAATGGAAAACATCTAAAGTTATCCCGGTTCATAAGAGTGGCCCAAAAAGCGATATAAAAAATTACAGACCCATAGCTGTTTTATCCATATTTGGAAAAGTGTTTCAAGCGGTACTTTTAAAAAAAGTATTTTCCAAACTGCAACGGTGGTTTGCGGAGGAACAGCACGGATTTCTTCCAAATCGTTCAACCACGTCTAATTTACTCAACGTTACGACATTCTTAGCCAAAAATATTGACGACAGAAAGCAGGTGGATGTCACTTATTTTGATTTTCAGAAGGCTTTTGACCGGGTTGACAATGATATACTTTTGAGTAAATTGGCTTTGGCTGGTTTCTCTGCGGCAACACTTAAATTCTTCGCAAATTACCTATACAATCGCAAACAATATGTTATTTTTGAAAATGCCAATTCGGAATGCTTGGAGGTTAGTACCTTGGCCTAGTACTAACCTAAGTCCCCTGTATTTTCTTATTGTTGTAAATGACCTGCCCAAGTGTGTAAAGCACTCCACAGTTTTAATGTATGCCGATGATGTCAAAGTTGCGCTTCCCATATCTAATCTTAGCGATACAGTCACACTTCAACAAGACATAGACAGCATCCACCATTGGAGCACTATAAACAACCTCAACTTGAATATTAGCAAATGTGCGATCATGACCTTTTCTAAAGTCACACAACCTATCCTCAATATTTACACATTAAACAATGAGCCCCTGAAACGAGTTAATGCCGTACGCGATATTGGTACTAATTTTGACCCACACCTCACATTTAACCAACATAGTAATATAATACAAATATGCAACAAGTCCCGCAAAAACTTAGGTTTTGTTTTACGACAAGTTAATTTTTAAGCTATTGCATAGCTAGCTTCTATCGCGGGCCTTGAGCGTGGAGAGCGAATTCAGAAATTCCCTAACGAAAATATTCAAGATTCAGTATTCAACCAGGTTGCTATGGTTACGGAAAAAAACAAGGTTATCAACTGAGGTTGTCAAATTAAATAATTAATTATTTGCTGTTGTAAAAAAATATGCCATGCAATAGCTTTACCGCGGCAGTCTCCGAGTGCCACATTTAGTTTTTTTTTTAAATAATTGACCAGCCATAACCCTCATCTACAACTCCTTCGTACGCAGTTTACTCGAAACCAATAGTGTAATCTGGAACCCTCATGAAAAAATCTATAAACTAGTCATTGAGGTCCAGAAGTCTTTATTCGCTACCTCTAACTCAAATTATTTGGCTTTTACCCATATAATTTACCCTACGCCATTCGTGCTAGGTATGGTGACATACCAGAGCTTAGAAGTCCGGAGAAATCTTGCTCTAGTTAAATATGTCATCTGCTTAGTTCGTGGTTCCCATTTTAATTCCCTGCGGTTACAGTACATCTCTTTTAACATCCCACTACCTATCCGGCACTCTCTTCGCCCACGCCAACGTCCTCTTTTTTCGATTCCTCAAACAAGCACCGTAACTCTTAAGACTAGCCCACTATTTCTAGCCCTTACCCACATAAACATTTTAATGTATGACGAGTCATTAGATATTTTTGCAAGTACGGAACTAAGTCTCCTTAACACTGCTTCTCGATACCTGGAGTCCATTGCCACTCCCAGTACTATCTCCTCGGGTTTAACAATTTTTTTGGTAATTTTTATTTGATTTCAACTTTTGCCACTAGAATGTTTTGTTAATTTTTATTGTAATAATGTTTTTTTTTTCTTAGTTTTGTTATTATTATTTTTTATTTCTAAGTTTTTTGTTTTTTGTTCAACCTATAACTTGTATGTGTGGTGTCACTGTAAATATAAGTTGGTTATTAATAAATAAATAAATTATGTGCTTTAGCGTATGTTCCATCAGAACCAGTTATCAACGCTTTTGACGAACTGCTCGAATCTGTTTTATATTGTGCATTCTGGCCTCCTCCGACAAGGCATTGATTATTTTGAAGATAACTGGATCGGAAGGTTGGAAAGACGGGGCAGGCGAGCTCCTAGATTTCCTATTGATCTGTGGAATACTTTTGATGCAGTTCTTCAGTTCCAATGACCTTTTTTTTTTACAAAATAAGCCAGCATTCCTTCAGGCGTTATCGACATTCTTGACCTCGAAAGCACAAAACCTAACAAAAAATCAAATGTTTTTTTTTTCCTTCGTCACGTATAATACTTCAAATCTGATTTGAACATTGTGTATAAAATCAATGAAAATAAACAACCAAAAAAAAAAACGCTAGGTGTCGGTCCACCTCCACGTGGTGCCCGTTGGAAACGTGATAACGGCTAACGGACTATTTGAATGACAATGCCTATAATTCCATTTTTTTCCTGTTCATGTTATTTTACATTTTGTCTAGTATAACTTATTAATATTTATTTCGATTTCATGTTTAACAAACCCATTTTATGTATTTCTAAATTTTGACCCCCGAAAACCATGAAAACGACACCCATGACGGAAAAACCTAAAATTTTGCTAGCCGCCATCTTGGATTTTAATTTTGGTCTCATTTTCGTAATCAGCGACCATAAAAACCATGAAAACGACACCCATGACGGAAAAACCAAAAATTTTCGTTGGCGCCATCTTGATTTTCATTTTGACCTCATATTCGTAATCAGCGACCCCAAAAACCATCAAAACGACACCCATGACGGAAAAACCAAAAAAAATCCAGGCTGCCATCTTGGATTTTCATTTTGACCTCATTTTCGTAATCAGCGACCCCAAAAACCATGAAAACGACACCCATGACGGAAAAAATTAAAAAATTTCTGACCGCCACCTTGGATTTTCATTTTGACCTCATTTTCGTAATCAGCGACCCCTATAGCCATGAAAACGACACCCATGACGGAAAACCCAAAAATTTTCGTTGGCGCCATCTTGATTTTCATTTTGACTTCATTTTCGTAATCAGCGACCCCAAAAACCATGAAAACGACACCCATGTTGGAAAAACCTAAAATTTTCCTAGCCGACGAATTGAGAACCTCCTTTTTTATTAAGTCGGTTAATGAGATTTACCGTCTATAATCAGTTCAACCTAATAGCCTGAAAGAATACAACTATCGATCCATAAGTACAGTCTGCACAGGTAATAAGTATACATCACGCACACTAGCTTATGAGTTTACACTTTACATGTGTGAAATAGTTATGCCACACAAACACTGAGTAAAGCAAGCGAGCTCTGTCTTTATTAGTGTGCGTGCGGCACATCGACAATACCATATACCAATATATAGTAATCATTCATTTGTCACTGAATCAGATATAATATTTCGCTAATGCAACTACTAGCAATCTTGGCACAATAGTTAACACCTTTGGTTAACGAACGAGGAGTCGTAAGATCAAACCACGGGTACTGCTTTTCTTTTTGTAATCATTATTTTGTTAAAACATTATTTAAAGTAGAATCTTTAACGATTCAATCCCAGTTCATGGATGATTTATCAAGTTTGCAACGTTTGAGAACTACGACACTCAGTCCATTTTATTTCGGCTGCTTATAAACTAACTACCGACAATTTAAAAATAAAATTGTTTTCAAACACCTTCATTTATAAAAAAATTGCAGTCTTAGTGGTCAATCAACGATTATTTGCATTACTTAGTTTATTGATACTCTAAATATATTCGTTTGTAATTTATTTCTGTGAATCCAAACATGCATCATTAAACAACGTTAAAAAGGCAGAAATCGTTCTTTTGCATGACCAAACCTTATTTATTAGTGAAATTGCAAGGCGCTTAATGATATCGGTAAGTAACAGATACTATAACTTTTATGTTTACGTAGGAATTAATAAAATTAACGTAACTTTAGTGCATTAACATTGTTATAATAGCCCATTTTTGTTTGCTAATGTATATTTAAACCATATCTAAAAATATTTTAACTTGTAGTGTATCTATGCATATGATTATTGAAAATAAATAATATTAATTTGGTGTATATAGAAGTGTGTATGTATTATAGTTTATATATGGTATATATAGTTACATATAAACCAAATTAATATTATTTCATCATTTAATAGATAGGTATACATTAAGTTAACTAAAGTGCATTAGCCATTGTTATAATAGCCCATTTTGTTTGCTAATAGAGGTATAATATATAGTATAAGGTATATAATAGGTATAAATTTAAAAGTATTTTATATAATTATTGTATATAAATAACATTAATTATATATACCTATATGAAAGCATAATTTTATTTTTAAGTATACATAAATATTACTATTTACTATAAAATAACTATTTTCATAAGTATTTTAGTAGAAGTAGGTATTTTAAATACCGTTTTGTTTTATATTCACAGAGATGAACCGAGCAATTATGGGTCCACCGATATGCGGATTCTGGAGACGTGGAAAATCTTCGACGTGGGCCAAAATCAAAAACGAATTCATCAGCTCGACACCATGACATCGTGGCAAAGCACAAAGCTAGTTCATTCAGATTGCCAACACGCGTCACAGCTACAGCACACAATGTGTGCTTACAAACGGTGAGAAATCACCTGCGTTCTGCTGGTTCACGCTGCAGCAAGCCAGCGCGAAAGATTTTACTGTCCACTGCGCATCGACGACGCCGACTACAGTTCGCTAGGTCATAATTATTTTAATTTTGATTGGAAGAACAATGTGGTGATTTGTAGCGACGAAAAAACTTTTATATTGAATAAGGATGGGCGTGAAATATTATGGAGAAAAGGTGGTGAAAGATAATTGTAATGAATGTATTAACTAAATTAGTAGAATTTATTTTAAATATTAAACGATTGTGAACCTTATCGTTATATACATAATGTTCATGTTTGTGTGAACAAATGTAAAACTTAGCATTATTTTTATTTGTTATATTATTATAAACAACTTGCTGTATTCCTCTGTTTAAACAACAATTCGTATTGTTAAAAGTCTGGTGAAGTGATGTTATTGTTATGCAGATAGAAGTTGCCATAATTTCTTACTATCTAACATGTTGATTCACTTCCCAGCTAATTTTACTTTCGATTCAATTTAGATACCACCCTACTTCAAAAAATTATTTACATCCATCCTTATGCAACAAATGAATTGTCTAACTAATAAATAAAAATAAAACAAATTATTTTATTGTTTTTATTTAATTACCTTTCTACTTTTTGTTTAAGTGATTTTATTGGTCACAAACTTAATTTTATAAAACAAAAAGTAAAAAAAGGTAAAAAACAGTAAAACTGAATTCCTCGGTGGGGATCGAACTCACGACACCGAGCGTAGACTAATAACTATGTCAAGCGCTTACACCACTCTGCCACGGAAGTTCTACTAGACTTATCTAAAATATTGGGTCATATTCCTTCACTGTGAGCCCGTTTCTTGATTTTTTACCCGTGTATGTTTAATACGTATACCCACACAATATTAATAAAAGTTACCGATGAGTGCGTGATGTAAAGTCGGCCTGCGGTAGGCCAGTTTTGACTTATACGCACATAACGCACACTATTAGAAACATAGTTCACTCGTTTTACTTAGTGTGTGTGCGTATACCTATGACTTCACTCACACATTGCAAAATGTATACTTATTAACTGGTTCAACTGTACGTATAATTTTGAAGGAATTTTCTTTCAAGTCCTGACCGTTGAGGAGTTGCATCTTCCGTCATCAGCGCAGCGCCGCCACATGAAATTATGATTATCAGACGCAAATACTTGAACAGCTTCTGAAAATGTATGGAAAACGTTATGTGCACCCATGATATTCGAGGGTTGCCCTCAATTTCTCAGAGTTCCCATCATCAGTAACTGACTTGGTGACAATGGGACCACCTTGGGAGTATACCTTTTCAAACAAAAAAATAATTTTGAAAATCGGTCCACATTGTCGGAGATATGCGCGCACCACATAAAAAAAACATACGAATAGAGAACCTACTTCCTTTTTAGGAGTCGGTTAAAAAGAGACGGAAACATTATTTATTTTTGACGTGTTGTAGTGCTTTTGCAACCAATTTACAACAAAATTTAAATCTGTGATTAAAATAGATATCATAATTTTTGATTTATTAAATGAATATTATTTCATCTAACACCAAATTGAACCATTTTTATGTTGATTGATATACTGTACCTATACACAACACACATTCCAGACTATTTTTCAAAGTGTACTTACTTACTTACTATAAAATTATGTCACTTAAAATAATAATCGTCTAAATGATCAAATTTTTCAACCGTAGTTCAACGCTCGAAATGCCCGTGTGTGCGTTCGTCGGTGTTATCGCTGCACACAAACATAGCATCGCACCGAAATTGCCTAAAGTTCCGCAAGTCTTGTCTGTACAAGGCCTCTTAACCATTTATTTCGGACAGAATTCATATAAGTGTTAGTAAAATTTTCTTTAGATCTATGGGTGATATAAATAACTTAAAAAAAACTACAAGAATTATTGATAAGTAAATGTTATTACTTTTAAATAATAAAATTCCAAGTGACAAGGCAATGAAAAAAAACCATACTATTTTATAACATGAATAATTTGTATTTTGACATAAATATTATATAATTTATTTTTAATATATTGCATTATAATAATTCATTGTTAATGTATTGTGTTTTATTGACCACTAGCGGACGTCCCGCGGTTTTACCCGCGTAGTTCCCGTTCCCGTGAGAATACAGGGATAAAAAGTAGCCTATGATACTCGTGGATAATGTTGCTTTCGAATGGTGAAAGAATTTTTAAAAACGGTCCAGAAGTTTTTAAGCCTACTCATTACAACCAAACAAACAAAGTTTTCCTCTTTATAATATTAGTGTAGATTATGTTCCGAACTTATAATATGAATTTTGTATACCTTAGTGACACAACTAGGCGGACTTACCTGTAACTAGTTAACATCTTATGAACCTATAATTCACAGTGCTTTATTTGAATTTGAATTTGAGCTTGAATTTGAATATTAATTTGAATAACTTTATCACCGGGTGTACTGTCAGGTGAATGGAAGCAGGCAGTGTCAGTCTGCTGAATGTTCTCATAGTAATCGTTCCTCAGTACGTCAACCTTCGCTATGGCGTCATTGATGGCCACGATGCTCTCTTGTGACAGTTGTCTGGTTTTACTCAGCTTCCAACTCCACACTATAGCAATAATGACATTAATATTCAGAAATAATTAAGTTCACCACAAAATATTGTGAATAGAATGAATTAAACTGACCTCCTCTAGTATGATCGTCGATGTTGAGACAACTGTAGGCCAACGCATAGTGGTTATAGTCCGTGCTCAGAATCCAGTAGGGTATCGATTGAACTGGAAAATTAAAGCGGTTTTGACATAAATTATTACACAAATGGGAAAAGATTGATCATCATCATGAAGAAAACTGACGCCCACCTCTTCCATCGACCCAAGTGTGGATAACTAATTTGCCGCTAAGGTCATCATCGCTGGCAAATGTGACGTGCCCCTCAGTTGCGGATTGGGTCTGGTCATGGACTCTGAAGGAATCTAGGCGCATGCTGTTGGTCGCATTGACAGCGAACTGTTGGCTGAAGCACTGTCCATCTTGGTTCGCCTTGGGATATGCTTCTATTTCGTGCCATTTACCTTGGAACTGAAAGAAAAATACATTTGTTGAACAGGTGCTCTTCCAAATTGCGTGTAGAGTGAAGTAAATTATAATTTATGTTTCATTAGTCTCACAAGATTCATGTTAAAATCCGGCACTGCTTCAATTCCCTCATCGCACTGCCCGGGAAACAAGACTGGCACGCCGGGTTGCGGTTCAGGGTAGTAGAAACATGCTTCAGGGGATTGATCACGTTTTATGAAGTATTGCTGGTCCAAAAAACGAATTCCGCGCATCACTTCGTCAATTATGGTCTTAGCTTCAAGAACTAACTGTCTCGTTCTACTCAGTTTCCAACTATTAACTGTGAAGAATCAGATTACTCGATGACACAATTTGCTTAAAACCAAGAGTATAGTGTGTTAAACTGTTTTTGGTTATTTGAATAACGTACCTTGCACGTATTCGTCATCAACGGGTTGACATGAATACACAAGCGCGTATGAAATGTAATCGGTTGCCAATACCCAATAATTTGAAGTAACTGTAAAACAATTGTACATATTTGAGTGTACATGCGTTATAAATTGTTTGGACTGAGCGTAAGATTTTGTTTGTCTTTGTTCTTACCAACATTTCCTCCTACATTGAAGGAAACTGTGAGTTTAGCACTTCCATCAGTACTAGGATCCTGCACCGCAGTACCTCTCATAGAGATGAGAGCTTCATTGACAACTTGCGTGTTATACACATCGAGATCGATACCTGCCTCAGGGTGTTCTCTATAAAAGGCAGTATTGCAGTGTCCATTTTGGAAGTCTCCTGGGTACGACTCAATATCATACCAAATCCCTAAATACTGAAAAAACAAAATGAAAACTTTTTTTTAAATATGTTGACACTTGTATGAAACTGAACCAGATAAAGTACAATCCAAAATGGTTTGTCTCCGTACCATCTGAGGCTGGAAATTGGTCATTACTGGTACGTCTTCACATTGTCCTCTGAATTTCACACTAGTATTCGGGTCGGGTGTAGGGAAGTAAAAACAACCTGTGTCAGTCCGGTTGATTCGGTAGTAGTAACCGTTGTGCAAGACCGGAATCCTGTCAATGATTTCATTCATACTGTTGATCGCAACTTGGCTGGGGATATTTTCACGGCTCATTTTCCAGCTGTAGACTAAATTGAAAACATTTATTAAAAGAGTAAACTAACTGAATAGCATTATTATTAGATTTTTTTTCCTTGCACAAGGTTTTGAAGTCTTGGCAATTATTAATGTGACTATTTAAATTAATGAACTTTCTAAGTCTATCTTAGACGAAAAGTAAAAAAAAAATGAAAACAGATTTCGGAAATTCATAAACTCATAACTAATCTTAAACATCTTAATGTCAAACAGACATGTTTTCGTAAATAACAATTAATTAATTAATTTATTTATTTATTTATTTCACACAATATGTTTTCTTGCCATTACAGATAAATAGTTCTATTGCGACAAAGAAACTTAAAATATACTTATCAATAACTTACATGCTACACAGTATGTGGTATGTGGCCCTTGTGAACTCACTCAGTGTACAAGTAAAAATATCTGTAGTATCCGCCACCGTGTTGAGAGTGCGCAGCGCACGAGTCAGCGGTGCGCGCCCCAGCAGGTTAGTGCGCGCACTTGGCACCACTAGCAGTTGCGGCCTGCGCCGCCGCTCCACGTACCTATCCGGTAAATTGAACCCTATTTCTGATAGTATGGCTGAGTTTTGTACACTACCTCTTAAAACTTTAAAAATATAAGTTATTAGTGTCAATTCACGTCTAACTTCTAATTTATAGTATCCTACCATACCCAGACAGAATAGGGTAGGATACAATAACGGGTATCCCGGATATCTCCCATACAGCTTTAAATACATAAATCTGACGAATTTATTCTGTATCCGTTCGGGCATAAATTTGTACTTAATTTCACTCGGGCTCCAGACAGGCGCATTATACTCCAGGTGACTCCTCACAAGAGCCTCATACAAAGCCCTCAATGCATTGATGTTAGTGAAGTCATTTGCCTGACGCAGCACAAATCCCAGATTCCTGTACGCCTTTTTACAAATTTGTATTACGTGTTTGCGAAACTGCAGATCACTTGTGAAATGAACGCCTAAATCCTTCATTTCCGTGACACGCCGCAGCGGCTCCCCGTCCATGGTGTACTGGTGGTGTTGTGGGATTCGTGTGCGTGTGAATGAAAGTACCGAGCACTTTGATACATTAAAGTATAACTTATTGCGGTGACTCCATTCAGTGACCCTATCCAAGTCGTGCTGCAGCATGTCACGATCCGCAGTGTCTTTAATGACTGCAGACAACTTAATGTCGTCAGCAAACACCATGCATGTGGACCTGATTAACTTGGCTAAATTATCCACCATAATGATGAACAATAAGGGTCCCAAATTTGTACCCTGACTTACGCCCGACCTGGTGTAATAGGGCTCCGAGAAGTGTCCGCCACAGTCCACATACTGACGTCTATCTCGAAGATAACTGGCGAAAAACTTTATAGTATGATATGTGCAGCCCATACCCGCCATTTTTGCCAAGAGTATATCGTGGTCGACTGTGTCGAACGCCTTCTTAAAGTCCAGATAGATCACATCAACCTGGAGTCCAGCGTCAACAGCTGGTACCAGCTGCGTCATCAGGTGAAGCAAGTTCCCCATTGTTCCACGTCCAGGACGGAATCCGTGCTGCGCATCAGACAAATGAGGGCCTATCTGAGTATAAAGGTAATTGTGAATAGCCATCTCGAATACCTTGGCAGGTGCGCTAAGTACTGCAATTGGCCTGAAGTCACTGGCATCCGTACCACCTTGACCTTTCGGTATAGGTACAACTCGCGTAAGTTTCCAGCGACTAGGAAAGTGCGCCAATGACAAACACAAGTTAAATATGTGGAGCAACGGTTCTATTAGTACCATGCGGCAATCTTTCTAAATGAAGGGCGGAATACCATCTGGGCCCACTGAGCGCTTAGGCGGCAGACCAGTAAGCGCGCGCTGGACGGCAGCCCGCTCGAGGCAGGCGAGGTGCGCATATGCGCCGCTCGGCGCTGCATCCCCGCACGCCGCCTCCGCACTCAGCGAGCCTGCTGTCGCGCTGTACACAGAGTGAAAGAATCGCGCATATTCCTTAGCAGATTCATCACCGGATAGAACTCGTCCCTCTTTGATCAACTTGTACTGACTAGAAGTGTCTTTTTTTGACCTTACGTAATTCCAGAATGATTTAGGGTCAGTAGCGAGATGGCTTTGTACTCGATCTCTGTACCGGAGGTGACAACTCGCTGTTTCCGCCTTCACCCTTGCCCGGCACTGAGAGAATACCTCATAGTCGCTTGGCGATTTGGTCGCTTTATAGTTTTTGTGCAAATTGTATTTTAATTTAATTTCTTTAATAAGGTCTAAGCTGTACCATTCAGGGTATCTTCTATTACTAATATTTTTAGTTTTCGGAGGAATGCTCGCGTCAAAAGTTTCATATAGTTTATCATAATAAAAGTTTAAAGCTAAATCAGGATCTTGAATACTGTATAAATCTTTCCAGTCTATTGAATTAATTAAATAATATAACTTATTGTAATCAGCTTTGCGAAAATTCCATTTCTTATACTGTGACTCAGGGTGTGGTTGAGATTCGTGTGCTTCGGGTGTGCAATGTGTTAGTGTTGGCGTACCTGACGGCGCAACAGCAACCGCCAGCGGCGGGTGATACGCGTCCACGGGCAGCAGACCTTCGTCGGCAGCGCACACCGTTACTCCACCGCGCCCACTCAACACTAGATCCAGCTGCCTATTATTACAATTCGGCACCATGTTACACTGAGCGACCTCACAAAAGGCCACAAAATATTCAAAATAACTACTTACATTATTATTGCACGAAACTAAATTAAAATCTCCTAAAATTATAATATTACTTCTATACTTAATACACAAATTCTCTAATAAAGTAAACATTACCATGTACTCAGTCTCTTCTGCCTTAGGTGGTATATACAC
Source organism: Diarsia mendica (assembly GCA_949316265.1). NCBI lineage: Eukaryota > Metazoa > Arthropoda > Insecta > Lepidoptera > Noctuidae > Diarsia > Diarsia mendica. The sequence continues at coordinate 2,549,965 of OX438907.1, read as the reverse complement.
TACACAGCAAAGAAATAAGAATCGACTCTGCTTATAAACACTTGCACAAATTATTTCGAATTGATGAGTATCAATATTAATATCCTGTGGCATTTTTATTCGTCGCAGTTCAAAACACGGTGTGGCCACTAAAAGTACGCCACCCTGCTTGCGTCCGTCCGCTCGATCACAACGTAAAATCTGGTATCGTGGCAGTGAGATTTCTGAATCATAAATTGATTCGTTACATCCTGTTTCAGTAATAGCGAATATATCAGCATCCGACGATTCCAGCAGTGATAAAAATCTTGTTGTTTTGGTTCTCAGTCCTCTAACGTTTTGGTATAAAATGTTATATGCTCTACTGTGTGTCCGCTTGTGGGTGGTTTGATGTGGTTGGGGTTGAGCGTCGAAAAAAAATCCATTCACTGAATTCCACATTTAGTGGCCAAACATCAGGGTTACATAATTTCTCAAAGCTGTTTTCTGGTAAACCTATTTTAAATGATGAATAATTTCTTTCAGTTCTCGTTTTTATCTTTTGTACTATAAATTCCGAGCTATTTCCTAGTACATCTTTTATGTATTCCTTAATGCTATCTTCTGTAGTACTTTTGTCCAACCTCCATACATGTAGATATTTTTTCCTTTCTACAGCCTTCAACAAAGTAGCCGAAGTGTTACCGCCTATCTTTACCGGATTATTTCTTTTGCTGCTTTTCACTTCAATCCATTTGTCATTCATATTTTCCGCTACCGCTGTATTTCTGGCCACCGCCGCGTAGGTATTGCTCAGCTGAGCCGTCGCGTTCGTAGGTATGAGCGACGCGGCCGGCACAGGTGCACGCGGTGTCGCGCTCGCGGGGCCTGGCTCGGTAACGCCGCGCGGTATCTGCACCTGCACTGTCGTTGAATTGCATATTTCTTTTCCAAGTTCTTTACTGATTTGATTATGTGAGGAATTGTGGACCAATTTGGTACAAGCGGTCGGCTGCGTAGAGATAGTCCTTTCGTTCTTAAGAACTTTAATTTCCTCTTCCAAACAAGTGCACTTTTTATTAGCAACACTTAAATATTCTCTCAATTTGTTATTCTCTAGGACCAAGGTTGTTACTGAATTCTTAATCTCTTGTATAAGTTTTGTTTCGATAATATTCAATCTAGCAGATAATTCTCCTTTTAACATATCCGTAATACTCTGAATACTTTCCATCGTGTTAATTGCCGACGGCGAAGTATTTTCCTTTTTAGTCTCTTCACAACTTTTAGTTGATTTCTTTTCCATCAACTCACCTCCTGAGCGGGAGCCGTGTGCTGGAGTATCATCTGTCACTCGTACACGACGTGTTATGTTCGAGCAGGAATCACACCTATACGAGCGTTCCAGCTGGATTTTTTGCTCAGTAAATGTAGCCGAAGTAATATTTTGACAGACATAATGGTATACTGTCTTACATCCTGTACATCTCAGGCATTCTCCCAATGCAATTTTTTTATTGCAAGCAAAACAAATCATTATGAATGCCGCGTTGCGCGAGTGAGACCAAGCTAAACGTATTGTAGGCGGGAGTGAAAGAGCAAGATGCGCGACTCGCGACTCGCGATACTTCTCACCGCGCACACGCTATCACTGTTTGCACAATAAGTATTGTTCATAGTTCACAACTTTGAATCGTTATAACAAAGTTCACTGAGTGAGTTCGGTTGAGATAACAATTACACGGTATATTTACACTGTCTAGATAATTATAACACTACACTTTACACGAAATTAGTACTTTTAACATTTTTAAGACTTAATTTAAACGGAGCGCGATGTTTACGTGGCGACAGCGCCATTTCACCTTGCAATTTATGAAAGTTTTAATTAAAGAAAGTTATACCATACAAGTATGTTTTTTTTATAATGGAAATTAGGTTCGCTGTAAGGAAATCCAATATTGGGTTAAAAGCTCGCTATTGCACACAAAGAAAATAAACATATATTATAATTATATATATATGTACATAAACTGTATTATTTCAATGTACTTTTTTGTGTATAATAAGAATTTATTTAATTTTATTTAACCTTATTTGGAAAGCGCTCATGTCTGTGATATAATGATTTTAGTACATACACGTCATGCATTAGTATAGGTACCAACTACCAACGATACACTATTGTTCATTTTGATTTTTGTTTCGAAAAAGTAAAAAAAAAACTGTTTTGTTTTTCATGTATATGATGACTTTACCTTTTATTATTAAATGTCAATAAACTATAGTGATGCATGATTACTAAATGTACGAAATAAATAAATTAATGATCGCTACCTACCTCTCTTTTGATTGTTACTAATGTTGACACACCCGTAGCTAAGCGAGTACGAGTCATAATCTGTGGCAAGTATTATTACTTCCAAGGATTCGCCACCTGCAATGAAGCAAAAAGAAAGAAAAAGCTGTTTAAATTTCTGATTATCTATGGTTTTAATTAAGGTACATTCCCGGAGACAACCACAGCGACACGTGTTTGCGTTTCTGTAGAACGGCACTGCCGCCTATTACCGTTTTCAATAGTTTATGGAAACCGGTTTCAGGTAGTTAGTAGCTTGAGTCCTAAAAGCAGCACATATTAGGTTGTGGAGAACAGATAGGTCAGTCGCTCCATGTAAAATACTGCTATTCTGGTACATCAGGTTCGACTGGAAGCCGACCGAAAAGACTAGGAAGATTATGATGATAGAATTTATGACGCTGCTGTCTGTCATAGCAACTCTAGTCGCAATGTTTTTTGCGATTGCGGTTTCTTACTAGTGCGTACCATCATCTCATCTGCCTAGCCTTTTCTCAACTATATTGGGGTCGGCTTCCAGTCTAACCGGATGCAGCTGAATACCAGTATTTTACATGGAGCGACTGCCTATCTGACCTCCACAACCCAGTTAATACTAGGTAATACAATACCCTTTGGTAAGACTGGATGTCAGAATTTCAGGTCCTGACTACCTGTAACGACTGCCAAAGATGTATATATATGGCAGCCGAGACCAACAGCTTAACGTGCTTTCCGAGGCACGGAGGAAACTCGGTATGTCGGGCGGTCACCCATCCACAGACCGACCTAGGCAAGCACAGCTTTACCTAAAGATCGACCTGAGAGGCAGTTCTTATTAAGCCACGAGCTCCTCTCCTCCGCTCCTCTTACTAGTGCGTACCATTACCATGAAATGAATAATGCTATCCAAGTAATAGCATATACTATCGCGACTACTGTTACAGTACAAATTTTATAAATAAACCTACCTAAGTTGAATCTCAGTCGACCACTTCCATCGACGCTAGAAATAGTAGCAGTTCCAGAGATGGATTCCAGTTGTCCATTCACAACCTGGGAGTTGGTGACAGCGAGTACGTTACTCTGTGTCGGGCTGTATTGAGCATCGTTGCATGTGCCTTGTGGGAAATCATCTTTATAGCTTTCAAACAGGCGCCAGCGGCCAGCGTACTGAAAAGTACCTATATTGTTTAATTTGGACAGACAAACTATCTATCATCGAAAAACTCCTCCGCAACGCTGCCAGCAGCTACAGTGCCGAAAAGACTGGCACTGTGGCCACGTTGTATGCCAACACTTAGCCTCTGGCCAAAGAAAAAACCAGTCCTTGTTTAGAAATGAGTAGTTAATTAGTAAGTTAGTTTTTAATTTAGTTTATATATTTTGTTGTTATGTTAATTATAGTCATATAATAAAAAAAAATCCTCCTGACCGTTTTCGGTCACGGCGGCCAATCTTAGCAGAGATTAGCCAACTGCGCGGGAGATATTATAGTGCACAAGTGTGTGCGGAGGCACAGGTGCACTCTCTGTTCCTTTTCTCTCATAGTCCGATGGGACGGCAATCCGACACGACTGGAGTGAGATCAGGCGCAGGACCAACGGCTTAACGTGCGCACCGAGGCACCGGGGGTACTATACCGTCAACTTCCAAACTCCGGGCAAAATTCTAATGAAAAACCCAATAGCACTTTAAGTCATATAATATTAAGTATTTTAAGTGGAATCCTTAACCGCGGTGCTGGTCGCGAAAGTTCCACGGCCCCTTTATTTGTGGGGTCAATACTTACTCTATTTATATCAAACTGTTGAAAAACCGGTATCGTTGGGTCACACTGTCCTGGGAAAATAATAGATTCACCGGGCCAAATTGCTGGTAAAACGAAGCAGGTAGCAGCGTCATGGTTAATAGTTCTCAAGGTAGAAAACTCGATACCAAATGCGTTCCGAAGTTGCAAGTTTATGTACGCATAGGCCAACTCAGACATGGTTGTTTCTGGTCGTTTAATCACCCTTATGTGAACTGTAAACAAAGCATTGGAAATAAGATGAAGAATGTTTTTGAAGCATACCGAGTAACGCGAATTGTGCACAGATTGTGTGCACTATAATATACAAAAATTATGTTAAAAATAACCCTTTCCGATCCGCGAGGGTGTTATTAGTATCGATATTAGAATATTTTTATGTAATTCTTATAGAAGAAGTAAAAAAAAATTAATGTTGTTCTGTCAAAATAAAACTAGATTAATTAAAATATACTCACTTTGTCTTTGAGTAGTCGAAATATTTAGACATGAGAATATAGTCGCAAACGTTTCATAAAGTACCACTACTGAGTTTAGTACCGAAAACTCAATGGCTGTAAAAAGATAAAAAAATGGTAGGTACATAATTATTAAAATGCACAATATTTCTGATGACTTATAGGTAACTTATTGCTTCAGCAAAAAAAAAAACAGTTTAAAATTTTTTAAAGGACATTTTTTTTTTGTTCGAAGAATAGTCTAGTAATGAAACATAATATAAGGTCCCATTCAAATAGGTGGACAAATTTTAACACAGCGTTCAGTAGGTCTAACCAAACATATCTAAAAAAAAAACATTAAATAAACTGTTTTTTTTTTTTACTTTAAATAATAAATTGTCGACACTCTAGAACAAACTCATCCTTTATGAGTAGGTACTTAAATGCGTTTTTCTTATATATTTTTTTACCATCATCCTTATTTTGGTGGTCTGAATGATTTCTGAAATTTTGTCCACCTATTTTAATGGGACCTTATAATATATAATGATTTCTTCCTTAAAAAAAAAACGCCAAAAAACTGTCATTTACACCACAGTAAGAAACTTCCAGGGAAAGAAACAAAACAATTCTTGGGAAATTTTTGGTACTTTTGATGTGTTGGGGTGCGCGCAACGGTGCTACATCGTGGGTGTACCAAGTATTCGACGAAAAACCTTCAGTATCGCGGTAACTTGAAGGCCCGACCTTTCTGGTTACTGCAATACTGGAGGCAAAAGTATTTTTTTTTCATGGGCTTGTACAAAAAAAAAAAAACCCTGTGGCTGACGGCATCAACATATTATTGTGACGCGCGGCTTCGTCCGCGTGAATGTCGGTTATCGCGACTTTCAACCCCTTACAGCCCTTTTTCGCATTAAAAAGTAGCTTTTGTCCTTTTTCAGGCTCTAGACTATCTGTGTACCAAATTTAATTTCAATCGGTTCATTATTATTTTAACTATTAACTTACGATCATGGGACGGTATGGTGACCCAAAATCTGGCAGTATTGCCATCCTGGGTCACTGTGGCCGTAACTTGTTCTAAGAAGTTATTACTGACCGCAGAGTATACCATTTCTAGTCCGTTAGTATTTGTAAATTGAAGTGTGGAACATTCGCCTTGCTGGTTCGGGTTATCGGTCCTAGCGTACTCTTCCCAAGGACCTAAGAACTGAAACAGAGAGACAGTAAGTTTCAAATATTTTGCAGACAGAGAATGATAAATGATGTTTATTAACCGAATTCCCAAAAATGAGGAGGTTCTCAATTCGATCGGTATGTTTTTTTTTTTTTTTTGCAAATAGCTTTTACAAACACATTTTGATTTCTTTTATTGACGTCGGAAACTTCAAGCGCGACTAGAACTTTGATGAACTCTGTAATAAGCAGACAGTGAATAGCTGATTTCATGCGGTGGCATACGCGATTGCGATCTTGTTTGTATTGATGCCAGCTATCGAGCGTCATCATCGTTGGCAATTGTTGTTATCATTTTTATTTTGTGATATTGAATTAGGATAAAAATTACGCTAATTGATACGCACGCGATATGAAATAAGGTATTGTCCTTCTAAGAAACGCTAGATAATATATTCATTTTAGTTCGTCTTTTTCATATCATAATAGTTCAAGCGAGACGCCTCACTCGCACATAATCTTTCAGAATTAAGATTTAGCGATGTGTGTTTATACCAAAATTAATGAAAAGTTTTTGATTTAAAAAGTATTTTTTTTTTCGTACTATGATTTTTCCACTACTGGGACTCAGGTCTCTTCTCTATGAGCGGGTTATAGGGTATATGGGCTATAATCCAGTACGCGGGCCCAGTGCGGTTTGGTGGACGTCACATCTCTTCGAAGTTTTTGGTTCTAAGGTATTGCATCACCCAAATGACACAAATGTACACACCGGGACTGACAGCTTAGTACGGCCGGTATTCCAAGTGTGTACGATGTGACTACGTTTGAGATAATTGAACATGGATCAGTACCTAAAGCCCAACTGACGCCAAACCTAGCCCTACAGTAACTAACTAGCACCCCAGTTATCCTAGCCCTAGCCTACCATACAAACCACACCAAACGTAGGTTACGTTGGTTATACGAGAGGGAAGTCTGTCACAAGGAGACCTACGGTGACAGACGGAGTTTGGGTAGGAAGAGGGTTTTGTGTACGTCGATGGTTTTCTTAACTGCCGATCCCACAGACTCATAGGACCGATGATGGCTAAAGGTGTCTTGGCCACAGTAAGAGGAAGTAAGGGTATTGCACTCGTAGTTTCGTTCTTCTTCCGTCCTTCTGACATTCAAAAGTGCCTTACAGGCACTTTTGAATGTCAGAAGGACGGAAGAAGACTGGCTTAATTGAAATAAAATATTTGAGTTTGAGTTTAAGTTACGTTTCCTCATAATGTTTTCCTTCACCGTTTTGAGAGCAGTGGTGGTGAAATAAATTATACAAAGTAATGCGCCTGCCTGGGTTCGAACCCACGACTTACTGTTCGTAAATCGGGGTGGACGAAAACTGTCACTGATAGAAAGATACATTTATTATTCGTTGATGCTATAGGCCAGGGATGGCGAACCTTTATGGATCAACGTGCCATTTAAAAAAAAAAAAAAATTGAGACCTTACACGTGCCGTCAAATAATTTTGCTTAGTCTTTATAGGTAGATAATTAAACTAAATATTTTCAACTAAAAGCTCTTTCTTTGCTGCCCAAAAGAAAAAACTCTACTTATGTCGTTAAAAATGTTTCAATTATACGCGTAATTCAAATTAAAGTAAGATTGCATCTTGGACTAGACTCCTTCTACCAAACAGTTTCTAATCGAATCATATTATTATGTTATACATCTTTGAAAATAATGACTCGTAGGCATAGTTAAAAATTCAGTGGCGTGCCTAAAATATTCTGCAACGTGCCATCAATGGCACGCGTGCCATTGGTTCGCCATCCCTGCTATAGGCTATCAATTATATGTATATCAAGCCTCATAGCCGAGACGGAGTAACGGGCGAAGTGATAGTATAATAATATGATAAGTTCTGAAAACTGTATAATAAAGGTACTTACTCTTTCAATATCAAAATGTTGTTGCAAAACCATATTGGGATCATCACACTGTCCATCTTGTATCACTTGACTCACACTAAAACTAAATAGTCCAACAAGACTAAAAACTAACACAATCACTTTCGACTTCATATTTGTCCCGCACACCACAATAATTGTCAAAGTAATCAAATATTTTTATATCTGTTAATTTATATAGAATCTTATCAAAGTATATCTGTTATATCATTATTATTTATAAGATATAGAATAACACTCTTATGTATGTAGGTATCTCTTTTCCTTGTGTAGTGTATTCAATTGTTGGTGAACCAAATAAATAATAAATAAATAAACACTATTTATCTTTTTTATAATCGCAAAATTCGTATTGATCAATATTATTGGGTCTTAGATCTTCTTAGATCTTAAATCGATTAATGTAAGTGATTTCAATTACTTTATTGCGATTTATAATTATCAATATGGCTTACTCATTAGTACACGCTCTTGGCCGGTTTTTTAATAATATTATTGTACATTTACAATAATATTATTAAAAAACCGGCCAAGAGCGTGTCGGGCCACGCTCAGTGTAGGGTTCCATAGTTTCCCGTCCGTCACAATAAGTGTTCCCACTTATGAGTTTAAAGGTGGGTATCCATTATGCAAAATGATTTTCCTAGAAAGTACTTATAAAGTTCTACTTTTCAAATTTTCGTCATGTTTTCTAAACTTATGGTTCAAAAGTTAGAGGGGACACACACATTGTTTTTTACTTTTGGAGCGATTATTTCCGAAATTATTGACATTATTAAAAAATTATTTTAGTAAACCCCTATTCATTTTTAAATACCTTTCCAGCAATATATCACACGTTAGGGTTGAAATTAAAAAAAAAAAACACTTCCCACTTTACATATAGGGGGGCGCCCCTAATAAAACATTTTTTTCCAATTTTTATTTTACCACTTTGTCGGCGTGATTGATACACATATTGGTACCACAGTTTAGTGCTAACGGTCACAGAGATTAAGCGAGGACAGACGGACGGACAGACAGACATGGCGAAACTATAAGGGTTCCTAGTTGACTACGGAACCCTAAAAACTGGCCAAGTGCAAATCGGACTAGCACATAAAGGGTTCCGTACCGTCCCGTCGGGGCTGCGGATTATCGAAATAGATACCGTGGCCTCGAGCACAAGGGCGAAGAAGGAACATGGGTGGTTTTTAGTGAGTAGAAGTCTGACACTCACTTCCGCTCTGCTCAAAGGGGGGGGGGGGGGGGGTGATTTTTTGATGATTTTCCACAAACCATAAAAAAAGTTGTAGTAGTTGTAAACAGTTACAACGGTAGATTCTCCATGTTATTTCAGCACCATACACTTCTTATGGGTTTTCCTGGAATCTAGTGCTGAAATAAATTCTGTACTTTTTTCAAGATTTTAGCCTCAGTTTTTTCTGAGATAAGGGGTAGGGAAAATGGTCGGACAGACAGACTGACGAGTGATCCTATAAGGGTTCCGTTTTTCCCTTTTGAGATACAGAACCCTAATTATGCATGGTTAAATCCCCGTTCCGAGTGCTTATGATAATATTAATTATTTAAGTGTTCCTAGTCAATTAACAAGATACTGAGATAGTGTTCATTTGTGGAATATTGTTGTAGGTCAGCAGCAGCATCGACTGATAATAATGTAAAAACTGGCCAAGTGCAAGTCAGCCTAGTACATGAAGGGTTCCATCATAGTAGGGGGTATTTCTTGTTAAAGAGGCAACAGAAAACCATTTTTTTTTCATAGTGTTTGTATGAATGACAACGTTAAGCTGCGTCTACGCTAGGCGAGCCGAGCATGAGCCGAGCACGAGCGGAGCCGTTCTCGGCTTCGTCGTACGTGGCGTAAGTGTGGACGTACAACGAACCTACAACGATCATTGTCCTCGAACGAAGTACAAATTCCTTTGTGTTCGCCAAAAACCAACAATTGGCGAACGAAATGCTCGCAGCGCGTTCGTTCGAGGCCGGTCCACACTAGACGAATTGTGTTTGGCTCGTGCTCAGCTCGTGCTCGGCTCGCCTAGCGTAGACGCAGCTTTATATTTTCGGTTTTTTAAATGTGCTGTGTCTCAATAACTATTTACTATATAGTCGTAAAACCAATTTTGGTTGAAAGTTTTTATTGCGATCTACAGCATAAATATTATAGTTTTTTTTAGATTTTTCACTATTGGTTTAAAAGTAAGAAAGGTCACTACCACTTTGGAAGTGTCTATCTGATCTTTCAAACGACTGATTTCGAAAGTGGACGAAATGGAAAATTGACATTTAGGGAATTACCATTTTGGGAAGTGGACGTTTTGGGAAGTGGTCGTTTTGTATCTACCTATTTGTTTTTATTGGAATGCGTCTTATAATAATCGCAAAAATCAGTGAGGTACTTCCTTTAACCCATCAGAACCAAAACTCTACTAAAAATAATGAACAAAAGTACAAAGTTTACCAACGAAAACACGTCTTAGCATCTTCCACGTCCACTTATAACAACGACGTATGTGTCTGAACACAAGACAGCTCAGCCATTGTCTGCGAGTCTGGGAGACGTCGTGTAGGTGTGCACGTTACCTATATGTTACTGGCTCATTATTTGTACTATATGTCCAGGTGGAAGATTTTCGCCAAGTGTCCCAAATGGGTTGGGTAGGGAAACGATATCTCGTCAAAGCTTAAAAGTCTTTCCTTAAAGCGCTCGCCAATGAGTGTAAATGTGGTCTTGCCCCACAGACTATGGGGCACTTGATATCGTGTCCAGCCTGCCCTGTTACTTGTACATTACAGGAGCTGAAGGAGGCTACTGAAAGTGCCAAACTCGTCGCCTAATTTGGGCCGATTCAATTTAAATTGTCATGTCTAAAAGAAGTTGTAGGTGGTCTATAATCGCACTTATCAGCGAGGTACGTCCTTTAGGCCATTAGAACCAAAACGTAGGTAAAAATAATGAACAGAAGTATAAAATTTACCTACAAAAACATGTCTTAGCATCTTCCACGTCCACTTATAACAACGACGTATGTGTCTGAACACAAGATAGCTCAGCCATTGTCTGCGAGTCTGGAAGACGTCGTGTAGGTGTGCACCTTACGTATATGTTACTGGCTCATTATTTGGACTCATCGTAGCGTGAATCGCGTCGTGGACGGGCGTTGACAACCTTTGGCAGTTTAATTTGGTTAGTTTTTTGTTTGTTTGGTTTTAAGTATATGTGGCGAAATGTGGGTGTAAGCTTTTCTGCTTATTTCTTTGGGGATCAAAGATGTGATTTTCATGTTGTTATTTTCATGCTTAAACCGATTACAATAGAATTTGAGAAAAGGGTTATAAAATAATAGTTGTCAGACGATACGGGTAAAAAGACAGTCAGTGGCTCACTACTAGTGCGTTCTTATGGAATAAAATACGAACATTCAGTGGGCGAGTCACGGGAAAAAGCTAGCTAAAATAAACTTTAGCACACCCATGTAGTTAGTAAATGATTAAGATTGAGGAAGTTACAACAAAAGAGCTTAAAATCTTTTATATTACATTATGTAAATCTTTGAGCAACAGTGAAGAAACTTAGCTTAAACGCAAGCTAGCAACAGGCTAAATCCGTTTAAAACCACCAAACAAACTTGCTTTACTTTAATGCCAAACTGTAGCTGAGGAACACCTAAAGCATAATAGCTTTTAAGGTAAAAGAGATTAAAATTTAACATACACTTACATATTGACAGTGGTTACAAGTAGTCAGTAACCCTAAAGTCGACCCAGTCTTACCAAGGGTATCGTATAACCCCGTACTAACTGGGCTGTAAGGGTTAGATAGGCAGGGCACGCGATGACCTCCGGCCACTGTGGACGGTGAGTAACGGGCTAGCTCGCCGTCCGGCCGTCGTCATGACGGCAACAGACCGTGTCGGCGGCGCGTACGTGTTCCACGCGCGCCGCAAAGAGATGTCAGAAATATGGAAGGGGCCCGCAAGGGCCGACGCCCGTCGGGGCTGTGGTTATCGAAAGGTTACCGCGGCTCCGACACAAGGGCGAAGAAGAAGGAACATGGGTTTGGTTTTTAGTCAGTAGAAGTCTGACACTCCCCTTCGCTCTGCCCAAGAGCGGGGGGGGGGGGGGGGGGGGTTATTCGATGATTTTCCACCCACCAAAAAAAAAAAAAAAGGGTTAGATAGGCAGCAAAAGAAAGCCTAAACTTCAGTGCTCAAAAAGTTGACACTGAAGCGTTAGAAATGCTGCATGGCCAGCTTATAACAGGAAAACAAATAACGCATTTACTTGCTATTTACAGACCACCTAAGAAGAATAAAATACTTTTTATTGAACAATTAGAGACTATCGTCAGATCTTTCTCTGCATCTGAAAATGTTATTGTGATTGGCGACACAAACATAGACATCCTGAATGATGTATTAAATCCAACTGCAAAAAAGTACAAAAACACCTTGTGTGGATGCGGCCTACAGTGCGTTATACCTAGCGCGGAGGTAACACGCGAGGCAATCGTGGACGGACAGCTACAGTCGTCGTGTTTGGACCATGTATGGGTGCGAGCGGGACGCAGCGAGTGCGCTTCGTCGTCGTTTGTGCTCGAGACGCACATCTCCGATCATCATGCCGTCGGGTTAGCGCTAGCCACGAATGTAAACAATAATACGTGTTCAAAGGTGATTAGTGGTAAAAAAACGCGAGAAGTGATTAGTGACAAGCTTGTAAAACAAAAACTAGATGTATATGACTGGACGCAACTCCTCGGGGTGTCATGCCCATTATTATTGTTTCAAAAATTGTGTGAAGTGTTTTCCCAAATATATAAAGACAGTACGGTTACAGTCACAAATTATAATAAAAGAATAACACAGCCGTGGATAGATAAATACTTGTATAACATGTTGTGTCGTAGGGACAACTTATTTAGAGCATGGAAAGCGTCACCAAAAAACATGAATAAGAGATTAGAGTATACAAAATTTAGAAATAAGGTAAATAAAATTGTAAACGAGGCCAAAAATAAATATAAACAAGCCGAAATAAAGAAGTGTGAGGGGAATTTTAGAAAAATATGGGCAAATATCAACTCATGGTTGGGTCGGAACAAAACTAGCCTAGACGATGTGATATTAAGGCATTTAGGGAAGACAGACAGCATTACTGAAATATGTACAAATTTTGCAAAAACTTTTACCGAGGAAATTAAAGGTATTAAACATGTTTGTAACATAAAGTTTTTTGACAGAAAGAACTATGTAACACCTAGTGAGGTGAGTTTTAGGTATAGTCCTGTTATGTCGTCAGACATAGAAAAAGTGATTAATACACTGTCGTGTGAGAAATCACCAGGTCTGGATGGAGTGAGGGTTAAAGATATCAAATACCTACGAAAGCAATTAAGTCCTATATTAGCTAAATTCATTAACATGTGTTTGACTAGAAGCTTATATCCTGATGAGTTAAAGATTGCACTTATACGCCCTATTTATAAGTCTGGAAGCCACATAGAGTATGTAAATTACAGGCCCATTGCCATACTGTCTGTCATTGATAAAATAGTGGAAAAAGTCATTGTTAGCCAAATCAATAAATTCCTAGAGAGTCATAATATATTGTCAGACACACAGTATGGATTCCGGAGAGGGCGCAGTACTGTCTCGGCCCTAACAGCGTTTAGTGATTATGTTAATGAGTGCCTAGACTCTGATAAACAGCTGATAGCACTTTTTATTGATTACAAAAAGGCATTCGACACACTGGACCACGACACACTACTACAGGCGATGGATGAATGCGGAATACGTGGTCCCACCAAGAACTGGTTCCAAAACTACCTGTACAATAGGAAAATACGCACTTTCATAGCTGGTGTGACTGGTGAAGAAGCGAGTGTGGATCTCGGTGTGCCGACCGGATCAGTGTTTGGGCCCGTGGGCTATATAATGCACGTGAACAGTGTGTCGAATGTTGTAAGTGGGTGTCGAGTATTTATGTATGCAGACGACATGTGTGTGGTTCATGCTTCGAGGGATGTCTCGGAGGTACAACAGTACGTTCAAGAGGACTTCGAACGGATCACGAAATGGGCACATGACAACGGAATTATTTTAAATCTGTCCAAGACAAAATGCATGCATGTATACTCGCCACATAATCTGCGAGCTAAAACTGTACCCAAGAGGGATATTGATATAATAGGATATACATACGAGTGCCTGCATAGGGATAAGTATAACTGTATATGTGACAAATTGGACTATGTTAACACTTTTAAATATTTAGGCCTTAGTATTGATTCAAATTTTAATTGGAAAACACACGTAAATGACATTTGTAACAAGTTGAGATCTGTATTGGGGAAGTTTTATCAGTTAAACAATGTGGTGAATAAACAGACGCTTTTGATTGTGTATTACGCACTTGCTGACTCACTAATTAGTTATGGACTTATTGTATATGGACGAACGTTTAAAACTTATTTACAAGACATTAAAAAAATACAGACACGAATAATTAAGTTCCTAGTTAGTAAAAAGGTTAAGAAAGAATGTAACAAAGAGTATGAAAAATTATTCTCTATTTGTCAAATCCTACCCGTAGATAAGAAAGTCGATTATTTATTAAGCCTAGCGCATTATATTAATGATAAGTTGAAAGTTCCTATGAAAAATAAATTTAACACTAGAAGTGTAAGAGAAAAAAAACTTGTCCAGCCAAAAGCAACAAATTATTATGGGGAAAGAACTTCTAAATACTTAGTGCCGAAAGTATTCAATAAAATAGACATGCTGAGACACAGCCCTAAGTTAAGTAAAGGTTTGGTGAAATCAAGACTGAGGAATTTATTGCTCGGTAACGAGGATTCAGCCGTTGCCGAGAAATAAATTTCCGTCCTTGTTTATTTATTTTTGTAGTTATTTGTTAGTTATGTTTTAAGGTTATCTGTTCACTAGATTCACTGTTAAAAATTGTATTTAAAAACAGGCGCTTCTCGCCAACAAACTGTTAAGTTTGGCGAGTAAATTGTTAATTAACAAAAATGTGTACCCTAAATTTGTGAACAATAAAAAAAAAAAAAAAAAAAAAAAAAAATAAAGTCGCTCCATGACAATACGGGAAGCCGACCATGACATACAGTTGTGAAAAAACTAGCTAGATGATGATGACAGAATACGAATAAAATAAATAAGATCAAATCAAATCTGTTTATTTGCCTGAATGTAGGTTTAAACCGGGTTTGGTCTTAAAACTACAATAGCTCCATTACATTCTACCATTACATGTGCAAATATTTAGTTAAGTACATTAAAAAAATATAATAATCCGAAACAATAAAATATAAGATTAACCACAGAAAGAAACAAAATCAATTAATAATGATGCCAAAGTTATAAATGTCAGATATAAAATTTAATAAAATTTCAGTTAAGAACAAACAAAAATTACAATTGAATATGTCATCACTATCCAACCCGAGCACAGCAATAGAGCTAAAAGTTAAAATTATATAAGGTCCCATTAAAATAGGTGGACAAATTTTAACACAGCGTTCAGTTCGTCTAACCAAAGATACCTAAACAAAAAAAAAAACACTAAATGAAGTGTTCTTTTTACTAAAAATAATAAATTGCTGGCGCTCTAGATACTACTGTACTGTACTGTACTACTACTGTATATATATGAAGCATGCATGTTCGTTCAAAAACACAAACAACTATTTAAAACAGCAGAAGAAATAAACTCTCGTAGTAGGCGTGACCAATACAGACTTGTGCTGGATGTGCTTCCTCGATCAGCGAAATTTAATAAAAACTCTCTGGCTATGTGTGTACGTCTCTATAATAAGTTACCAAGAATGTTAAAAACATTAAATTGTAAATTATTTAAAATCCAACTATATAAATGGCTTAATCATAATAATTTCTACAGCATTAATGACTTTTTTAATAATAATATGAATTCAATGCATGGCACATGTGTGAGTACTATGTACTATAAAGCCACTTTTTACATTTAGTTATATTTTAGTGACGTTACCCTGGTGGCTGGGAGTATGTCATGCTCACTCAAATGTCTCGCTGATGGTGGCGGGTGTGTCGGATCATTTAGTTCCCTTCGAAATGGTTGAGTTAGATGGTGCTGATCCATGCGTCATGTTCGTGAACGGGCGCTGTCAGTGGAGACTGGTCATCTCTTAGCTGCCATGGTTTATATATTTTTCTTTGATTTGTTTTTTATATCTTTTTACTCTGGACGCTCTTAACTTGCACGTCTTGCTACATAGTTCTCACATAATATACCATCTCAACATGAATGATATAATGTACCAAGATTTTGTAACAAATTCTGTTTTAAAAGAGTGTCCATGGAGTTTCTTGCCCGTTCTTCTTCATGAGATCTACGTTAGGGAACTGGCAACTACAGTACTTTCACAAGTTATTATGCCTTGTGATTGTGACTGTAGCGTAGGAGTGCAATGCGTCGTTTCGGGAGTTGCTGCGTCGGGCTGCGCGGCGCCGGATGTTACCGGCGGCGAGTGCTGTGGGTGCGGGGGCGCGCGGCGGCGTGTGCCGTGGCGGCGGGTGTGCGGGGCTCCGGGTCGCGGGGCGGCGGTTGCACGTTGCGGCGTGCATTCGTTGTTCCGTGATTCGGGGTCTCGAGCATTCGTTGTTGCGGTTTGCGTCGCTGCGTGCTTTTGTGCTCGCAGTGTTCGTTGTTGCGGGCATTCGGTGGCGTGTGGTTCGGCGTGGTGACTTTCGGAATGACGTATTGCACTCGTAGTTTCGTTCTTCTTCCGTCCTTCTGACATTCAAAAGTGCCTGTAATGGCTTAATTGAAATAAAATATTTGAGTTTGAGTTTGAGTTTGAGTTTAATGTAATAATTTATGTCAATATCAAAATGTATTATTAGTAAGTAAGTTTGCACGCTTTAGTTTTAAGCAAAACATGTTCGATCTAATGTCTTTTAATAACACCTTGTATACCATGTTTTATGCAAATAAAAATATCTTATCTTATCTTATCTTATCTTAGAGCAAACTCATCCTTTATGCGTAGGTACTTAAATGCGTTTTTCTTGTATTTTTTTTACCATCGTCCTTATTTTGGTGGTCTGAATGAGTTCTAAAATTTTGACCACCTATTTTAATGGGACCATAAATATTAAAAAATACAAAAGTTACTAAGTTACGACGATCACACCCGAGGTTGTCAACCCCTGTCCACAAGGTATACGCGTCGTATCTCTAACTGACACCCGTGACATTGTCACAACATCTCCCAGCTTCACAATATGACCCGCTTGTCATCTGACATGAAAACTAATCCCTCACAATAGTAGAGGGCTTACTGTGGTCCGAGAAATGGTAGGTACTATAAGTAACAGTATTCTTATAATGGCAAGCTTAATCCAAAATTTGGTACATTAAACACAGTTACATTAAGAAAGAGCCAATTTCGAATCAAATATTTAATTTAGGTAATTGAATTAAGAATCATTTATCTTATTAGAGTAAACTAATTATGTACCTACATTCATTTAAAGCTATTATAAAAAAAAACTAACAAGAAGTTAAAAAATTATAAAATGGCATCAAAAATTGCTCCTCAACGCTGTCAACCAGTAATGTGCCCAAAAGACTGACTGCATTGCCACGTTGCATGGCAACACCTTTGGCCAAAGTAAAAGCTAGCCCTTGGATCACGAGAAGCCTTATTACCTTCTTTGAAGATGTGATAGATTGTGGCTGAGATCAAAATCATAAAATACATCAATTACCCCTCAGAAGGTTGGAGGGGTAAAAGAATTAGGGGAAATATGTAACCAATCGTCAGATTTCCACAGCATTTCCTATTAGCGTTCAAACAAAATCTAGATTTAATTAATTTATGTTTCGACTTTATTTTTATTTTGTTTCGGTTTTTATTTAATTTGATTGTAATTTCATTTAATTTATTGTTGTGTGTAATCTAATCTGATTTTTTATGAAATGAATTAATAATAATCAAGTACTAGATTTGAGGTTTCATTTTATACCAAAAAAATCTTAAATACAAAGTCGTAACCAAGTTGACACCATCGAAGCGAAACAAGGGAGCCATGAATCAGGAAGAGTCGACACAACGAAAACGAAATACTGCGTAAATCGTGTTTCAAAAGATACGTCAATACTTTTTACTTTCGATACGGAGCTGTGTAAACAACACGTTTAGAAATACTAAATTGTGAACTACTAATGTGTTTGGTTTGGCAAGATCTAAGGATGTTTTTTGGGTTGTTGAATGTGTTTTTTTTAATTGACCTCTAAAAGTAAAATCTAACTTTACTTTCGAATGTCGGTGCCAAAAAATTGAATGCAACAAACAAAACCACCGACTTCCTTTTAGCGTTTTTTGGAAGGCGCTAGTTTTTTTTTTACAAAATATAGAAGCGCTCATTACCAGCAAGTGTGGTCAAAACAGGGGAGCCCTATACCCTGAATTGGTCAATTCCGTGCTGATGATGCTGAAACTACCAAACGCGTCGAAATATTTTGGACCGATTCAATTTAAATTACCATCAAGAGACTAAGAAAAACAAGTGTCGTCAATTATTTTGAAATACTCATCATTTCAAACCAGACCCGATCAAAAGATTAGTAAATCTGAAACCGACACCATCAGCAAGAAATATTTCCTTTGAGAATAACTGCGCCTCGGAACTTGAAAAACACAACTTTCCCAGAAACTATCCCACCTCCCTTAAAATCCCAGCAATAAGGTTTAGTTTCGAGTTTTTTAAGTGTCAAGTTATGTTTGTGGTGTCTATTCAAAGAAATAGCAACCACTTATCATTTCTCGACGTGGTAATAAATATAGGGTTGTCACACAGCGCCATCTGTCTTCCTAAACTCTTTGTTTTGTATAGAGGCCGTCGATAAATAATAGCGTCTAAGTTTTCTTGGATAAAAATGGCAGCTTCCGGTGATGTGGGTGCCTTGAAACGTTGCAGAACAATGAATTGCAACGGTATCATCTAAAACAATAACGGTCATTGACATACGTGTGTTTATTGATTGAATGAATTGAATTTATTTATCAAATGTAGTATACAAAAATAATGTTCTAAATCGACATCTGTGCTGATACTCAATATTTCCTCAACTAAAAACGGTTTCTTTGTTTTATTCGTGCAAAGAAATATTAGACAAAGTACAATGACCGTTATTGCTATGTTAAATCATAACATTTATAAAGACGACAGTACTAATGAAGTTTCTACCACCGAAAATGCGTTATTATATTATTGATACGCTTGATTTGTATGGATAAAAGTCAGAAAGAAAAGCGCCAAATACGTAAAGAGAGACCTCTAAGCCCTCCTACACCTATACCTACCACTCAGCCTGTCAACTCTACTGCTTTAGCTGTGACCGGGTATTTATAAGTAAATTCGGTCTGGCCAGCCATATAAGGGCACACGCTAGGAAATAGCTTGTAAGGGTCGCCGTTACCGAAATCGGTAAGGAGGACTGTATATATATATATGGATAAAAGTAGGTATATATAATACGGCCCAGTAGCTACCGCCCAAGCGACTCCTTGCTCTGTGGTTCATCTCATCTTTATATTGTGGTGAGGTATCTTGAACGGCAGGTGCAGTCTGAAGTATAATACGATGGAATTGAAGTCGTTTATATCGAAGTGGCTTTATAGTATGTTGGTATTTTATGAGTGGCTAGCAAATGCACGCGACTTTGCTTGCAGGGAACTCGGAAACTAATCCACGGGAACGCACTACTAGGATCAGAAGTTGACGGCACGCTTAGCGCAGTGGCTGAGCGATTGGACTGCTGCGCTGCGTGTCGCGGGTTCGATCCCCGCACGGAACAAATATTTGTATGGCCTACAGATAGTTGTTTCGGGTCTGGATATTTGTGAATGTGAGTTTAAATGTTTATGAACGCACCCACGATACAGGAGAAATTCCTAGTGTGGGGCAATGTTAAATATCCTGTATCATGTCTAGCCCAAGGCATGGCTGGTTGGTTTAGACAGGAATTTGATTTCATTCAAATCTTTTTATCTGTTAAGGTATTAAAAGCCTGCCTCATGAATCTAGTGGTCTGAGGTCTTGGATTCGATTCACAGGTCGAGGCAGCCAATGAGCCTGGATTTGTGCCTAGTTGCTAGCAATAGGCTCGCCCAATTACGTGGAACTTAAAAAACAACTGGCGAATTAGGGTGTATTATTAGGTACACCTTTGCCCAACCCTTCGAGGATATCAGGTGTAATATTATATTATATAGTAATAATAATAATATAATAATAATATTTATTTCGGAAAAAACACATTTTAGGTTCACAAAAAACAATTTCCTAAATAAAAATAAACATCATAATAATATGATGATGCTATCTAGCCGATTTCGGCCACAGCGACTGCATTCGCTGACTTTCCAAAGATTGTCAAGAGCTTTGTTCTGCTGCTCTCTCGTGTGCTCTTAAGTGGCTAGCATATCCAACTTTGGCCGAAAAGGTACGAGCACAAAGCGGACATGTCAGAACACCATTGATGATATTATTGGGTACAGCTTTAGGTTCAATTGTGACCTCCTTTTTTCTTCAAATGTGTCAACTATAGTACATCATCAACATTATATAGTACATCATTTCCTAAGTAGCAATACGATCTGCCATCTCATTCTGCATTCATGAATACAAGTCGGTTGTCGAGTCACTATAATATAATATAATAGTGTCAAGTGTTTCCTTGCAAATGACTTGCAAATTCTCTGGAGCAAGCTTCTACATTACGAAGCTATTACTGAGGCAGTTTGGGTTTTCTTCATTTTGGAATGATGTTTTTTTATTAATTTTAATTTTTTTTAAATGTTGCCCCACACTATGAATTTCTCCTGTATCGTGGGTGCGTTCACAAACATATAAACTCACATACACAAATACCCAGACCCGGAACAACTATTTGTAGGCCATACAAATATTTAAAATAATAATATGTATTTAATATGTATTTGTTTGTTAGTTCCTCAACATTAAATAATAATAGGGGGGGGGGGGGGGGGGATCGAAGTGTTTTTAGTAATGGTCAGGTCAGGTAGTACTGCCATGACTGACCTGGAAGTCTTTAAATAGGTAGACTCCGGCCACAGAAAAACCTGCTCAGATGGAGATTCATTGATGACTCTGCCTTGGAATTTAAATGTGGTGCTGTTTCACTAAAAAATGCTGCGTGTCCCGTTGTTTGTTCATAACAGCAACTTCTGGACGTCGACACAAAATTAACTTGTCCAACAATTTATTATGAATAAAAAACAGAAATTACTTAAAATATTATACAATTCCATAAAAATATCTGCAGAATAAAATACAACTTTGGCAAAACAAACAGCTTTGTCCGATGTCACGATAAGTATCCAAATTCAGTTAAAGTTTGCCAAAGTGAATGTAAAACAACATTGTTTGTGTTGGCAAGGCAAGTGATGCCGGGCGCGGTCGACAGTAGCTACGAGCTACGCTTGCTACGATGCTACGAAGCTACGAGGCTACGATGCTACGCGCTACGTCGCTACGAAGCTACGAGACTACGGGCTACGAATGTTTGGACAAACACTTTTTGTAGCTACTTTGTAGAATGTAGATGATATAAGTTAGAATACTCAGTGGATGGAATGTAAATGTTGATGGAATGTGCATGTGAGATTTGAATAAATTAAAGACTAAATGCGCTTTAACAACAATCAATACATTCTTAAACCATTTGCACTTTTAACGTCGTAATGGCGACTGTCCTTCGTCCTATCTCTCTCTATCTCCTTTACACACATAACATAATTCCAGAACGTTCAAATTCATTCATGTATATTGTGGGAAAGTAAGGTGAGTTAAGTGGCAACATTGATTGAATGAGGGAACCTAAGATGATGGAGTGACAACACAGTGTGTCAAAGACGGATCAGAAAGCACGTATAATTTTGAAGACGAATTAAATCAAGAAATAAGTAAATAGTGCCGTTTTATTTCGAATTCCACAACACGTTATAGAGTGTGTGAAAGTACCTTTAACGAAGCCTAAAGGCATCTTATTGTTCTTCCCGTCACTGCGATTTTTTTTTTGTTTTAGACCATACTTGAGAACTCTCTAGTTACGGAGATATAACAAAAAAACAAAAACATTTATTTCCATAAAACAGAAAGAGATATAGGGCCTAAGTTGCAATTTTTTCAACTTAACTTAAATTACCTCTATCACTCGTTTACTATTCAAAGCACCCACTAGCATAATGCTAAAGGAATGCTACATTAAGTTTTATCGTAAAATGTGATTTTTCACACCCAAATAAACGTCGTATACCTGTAAAAAATTAAGAATGGTTGGTTGACGGCTTCGTGGAGGGTTCGTTTACACCCTTTAAACTTTATTCATCATCATCATTTCAGCCGACAAAGGCATACTTTATTGTACAGTCGAACAAGCTAATAAGTATACAGGGTAGAGATCTTTATTATTCTAGAACACGGATAAATAATATTGATTGCAATTTTATTTTATAAAGTGTTTCGCATTAAGAAACTGATGTTGACTGTAACGTTTGATATCAGTCTCTAAATGTATCTGTATAACCTTAAAAGTAAATGCAAGTTAGCTGGCTGTATACTTATTAACTTGTTTCACTGGGGGATCGGACTGGGTCAAAATAATATGATTCTGTTTAGTCCGTAAGTTAGATTATCGAAAAATATTGAATACGTGTTTTTTGTTTTATCAAATCAATAAAAAATTACGAAGATAAAACGCGTCAAAGATCTTGGAGTGGGGCTTGAAACGTCACTTGTGTCGTCAAAATGTACTATCATATGACGTCACACGAGTTTTCGAAGCACTAACGTCTTCATTTTAAGTTTACGTGAAAAAAGAAAAAATACGTGTCCAATAATTTTTGGAAATCTATCTGACGGACTAATTAGTTTTTTTTGTCCGATCCCCTATTATACACCAAATTTAGTTGGACTTGACTTTGAGTCATCGTGGTGAGAGGATTAGTCAGCTAGACTCTGCGTTACCGAGTGCTAGCTGTCCAGGGTGCGCCGGGCGTTTAGAATCGTAGTTCGATTAACATTAACGCCACTCGGGGAGGCTCCTTTCTGACTCTGATTGTATGTGAGTGTGGAGCCCCAACACAGGACATGCCACACCTTCTCTCCTGCCCATCGTGTCCAACTTATTGCACGTTCAAAGACCTAAACGAGGCAAACGAAAGAGTTGTCCAGGTTGCTACGTACTGGGCGGACAAAATTTGGCAGACGTGCCCAGTCCAGTCCCACTTCAATTTAGCGGCTTTATGAGCAACATCAGTCATTTGTGTTTTGGAGCCCCACACGTGAACAACTTAACTTATCAAGCACAAAATCGCAAGTATCAAAACTGTTCACTCCAACTATATAGTCCGCGTAACAAGTGCGGTCCAAAAGACAAAAGTTTTATTGTTCGACCACAAGTTGCGACACAGATAGATTGCGTGCGAGACACCCAGCAGATAAATTATAAGATTACCTACTTTATCTATTATTCTATTAATTTGCCCTCCTTGAGGGGAAACAGATAACTTTGTTTGTGTACGGTCAGTTGGGACGACGTGGGTCCAACAGATTTGTAATTATTCGGCGTAATTAAAACCGCAATTGGAATTGGTGGACTGGTTTTTGATTGGGATTTATGTTACCTAGAGATAATTATGGTTGGAAACGGTATATACATATAAATGGCAAAAAAATCTGCTGATATGTAGTCCAGCATAATTAGAATATAAAAGTACTTTTAAAAGGGCACAACACCACACATGTTTGGTAAGGGATGTTGGGCGTCACATCTCTCCAATAGTTTGGTTCTGGTTCGTAACTCGTAAGCCAGGTATAATGTTACGCTGCCATGTCGACAGTTTCTCCCAGTCAACTACGTTTAATTTTAACACGAAGTAACCTTGTTTATTCGTATGATGAGGCTACAAAAATTTTAAAGAGAAAACTTTTACTCAAATATTATCCTTACTATTATATAACAACGTAGTCAAAATTTAAGTACAATCTTTTAGTCATTGATTTCCTACTCGACAAAAAATTTAAAGTCTCCTCATAAAATGGAATTCACTGGCAAAATCTCAATTTCTAATGTTACGGCTAGACGCGGCCATAGTTTGGCATGAACAGGGAAGGTAAACATTTAAATCTACATTCAACGAGGTACAGTCAACAAAAGAGAATGATATGCAGCCAAAACGTAATAGAATTTGACTACGTAAACTACAGTCTGATTAAATTGAGCAGATTTTCGGAAGCTGGGAGTTTGACTTGAATAGTAAACTCCGATTTTGTTTTTGATGTTTTGCTTTCAATTCGTATTGTTGGAGGCATAATTATTATAATAGTCTTGTAGCAATCATTATTGATTTGATAGAAAATTAAATCTAGTGACATCTATGATGCCAATTAAGAACTAAAATACTGCGACCAATTTTGTCTGCGAGTAAAGCCAAGCAGATGCAGATAGCACCTGTTTAGTTGGAGGATCTTTTACATTTGGGGTTGAGTAACTTTACACCTTGTTCCTTATGAGGTATGTGTGTCGATGACAATTTAAATTGAGTCAGCTCAAAATTATCCAACGAGTTTGGCTCTTTCAGTAGCGTCTATCAGCTCCTGTACCCTTTTTTTAGGACGGTAGGAAATCATCAAATGACTCCTGCCGTTCCGGGCAGAGCGGTAGGGAGTGTCAGACTTCTATTGACTAAAAACCACCCATGTCCTTTTTTAAGTTCCAGTACCCCTAAAGCCTGTCCACCTGCTAGACACAATATGCTGCCAAGTTGCATTACAACACCCTGTTCTTCGTCTACCACCTCCAGTCTGACCTAGCCACTATTGGTTGTGTTTCCATTTAGCTGGAGACATCCAACGCTTCGCTTGCCGATATGCTTTCTCCTCTTCAGGATTCCTTTGCTGCATCGGACATGGAACCTTCGTCAGACATGTCAAGTCCTTTACCTTAGCATGCTAGGCCTAGCTTATAAACAATAGGGTAGTTGACTAATTAAAAAAAATATGATTCTGTTTAGTCCGTCTGTTAGATTATCGAAAAATATTAGACACGTGTTTTTTGTTTTATCAAAATTGACGAAAATAAAGCCGCAATTATATTTAGCCCACGCCGCGTGTCGCAACGCGTGGGTAAGCTATCGGTTACATACATTTAGAATTGGATTGATTACATTAGTCCCGTCCCGGGTGTCGCAGAGCCTGCTGACGCCACGCAGACCGAGCGATTTCGATCGGCGTGGGGTCGGTGGTGGGGGTTGTGACGCGTCAGCTCAGTCGGGTCTAGTGTAATAACGCGTGGGCACGCGCAGACAGCCGAGTGGCGACGTAGAACGTGGACGTGAAAAATGTCAGACGAATTAATAGAAGTCGTGAGAATGTGTATTTTTTAGGGTTCCGTACCTCAAAAGGAAAAAACGGAACCCTTATAGGATCACTTTGTTGTCCGTCGGTCTGTCTGTCAAGACCTTTTTTCTCAGGAACGCGTGGAGGTATCAAGCTGAAATTCATATCAAATACTCAAGTCTATGGTCTCTTGGAGCTGTGAAAAAATCAAACTTCTAAGTCAACGCGATCAAAAGATACTCCCGTTTATGCCGCAAATTTTCGACACTCGCAAGGGAATCAAAACCTACAGGGTACTTCCCGTGAACTCAGAATCTTGAAATTTGGTACGAAGCAACGTCTTATAGCATAGATAAAGGAATAATTACGAAAACCATAAATTTTTAGTTACATCAAGATACTCCCGTTTATGCCGCAAATTTTCGACACTCGCAAGGGAATCAAAACCTACAGGGTACTTCCCGTGAACTTAGAATCTTGAAATTTGGTACGAAGCAACGTCTTATAGCATAGATAAAGGAATAATTACGAAAACCATAAATTTTTAGTTACATCACATAATATATTTTTTTTACGGAACCCTCGGTGCGCGAGTCCGACTCGCACTTGGCCGGTTTTTTTTTTTTTTGGGACAAGCCCGCCACAATATTCCCAAACCACTGTAACTCCTGAGAATGTGTATACTAGATTTTCTTCAAAATCCGTATCCGAGTCTGAAGAAAACATTGTAGACGTTTACTCCAAAAGCCACCACTGTACTGACTGAGACGATTTTTCGTGAGGCCGTGTAGCCACACGACACGCAAATGTAATAACCCGCCGTTGCGTCAGGCAGCGTGGCGACACGCGGCGTGGGCTAAATATAATTGCGGCTTTAAACGTGTCAAAGATCGTGAGTGGGGGCTGGTAACGTCACATTCTGATTAAAAATATATTTAACTATGACGTCTCGCAACTTTTCGAAGCCCTGTCTCGTCTTCAATTTATTGTTTAAGTGAAAAAGAAAAATACGTGTCCAATGGATTTTTATCAAACTCAAATAATTTATTTCAATTAAGCCATTACAGGCACTTTTGAATGTCAGAAGAACAATTCATTTAAAAAAAAAACGAAATTACGAGTGCAATACGTCATTCCGAAAGCCACCACGCCGAAACACACGCCACCGAATGCCCGCAACAACAAACACTGCGAGCACGAAAGCACGCAGCAACGCAACCCGCAACAACGAATGCTCGAGACCCCGAATCACGGACCGCCGCCCCACGACCCGGAGCCCCGCACACCCGCCGCCACGGCACGCGCCGCCGCGCGCCCCCGCACCCACAGCACTCGCCACCGGTAACATCCGGCGCCGCGCAGTCCGAAATAAATAAATAACTTGTGAAAGTACTGTAGTTGCCAGTTCCCTAACGTAGATCTCAAGAATGAAGAAGAACGGGCAAGAAACTCCATGGACACTCTTTTATATCAGAATTTGTTACAAAATCTTGGTACATTAAACATTATATCATTCATGTTGAGATGGTATATTATGTGAGAACTATGTAGCAAGACGTGCAAGTTAAGAGCGTCCGGAGTAAAAAGATATAATAAACCATGGCAACTAAGAGATGACCAGTCTCCACTGACAGCGCCCATGACGCATGGATCAGCACCATTCAACTCAACCATTTTGAAGGGAACTAAATGATCCGACACACCCGACACTATCAGCGAGACATTCCAGTGAGCATGGCATTCTCTCAGCCACCAGGGCAACGTCACTAAAATATAACTAAACTGGCTTTTGCCAGCGGCTTCGCCCGCGTGAAAATTACGATTTTCCATACAAACTTTCATCCCCTATTTAACTCCCTTAGGGGTTGAATTTCGAAAAATCCTTCCTTATTCCTTGTCTACATTATAATGGGAACCTCTGTGCAAAATTTCAGCTTTCTAGGTCCAAGGGTTTGGGCTGGGCGTTGATGAGTCAGTCAGTCAGTCAGTCAGTCAGTCAGTCAGGACTTCTCTTTTTATTTATTAGATGTAGAAATGTAAAAAGTGGCTTTATAGTACATAGTACTCACACATGTGCCATGCAATTATACAATATTAAGACATTGAATCTATAAAATGCAAAGATATTTTTACAATCTTCTGCAGCCTCTACAATAACTTCACATGATAATCGATTTATTTGCTCCTATGGTTGTGGAGCAGGCCCAGCATTAGGCCAAGCATTTTTATCATGAATGTAATCCATATCAAAAGATTTTTATTGTCAACTACCCTATTGCCTGCTTACCTGTTAATTATGATTTAAGTACTGTTCAAACTGACAACAGGATTCGGGTAATTCATTTGGTTTAAAGTTTGGACCTAACCTCTGTAACCTTTAGAACTATTTTACGCAACTACAATGTATAGGACATTTCTGTTGCGTAAAATAGTTTAAAGGTCACAAAAGGGTACGGATATGTGGCTTGGTACATGTTGTGTAACATGTTGTGTGGTAAATGATTTCTCATTTAATCAATTTATTTCGTTTAGATAATATTAGTTAGTAGATAACCGGAAGCCAGCACACATAACACAATACCTTGACAACAAAATTAAATTAATATAATAAAAAGCCTACAGTTTTTAACATCTATCTTCTATCTATATAAATAAAAAGAGAAGTCCTGACTGACTGACTCATCAACGCCCAGCCCAAACCCTTGAACCTAGAAAGCTGAAATTATGCAGAGGTTCCCTTTATAATGTAGACAAGGAGTACGGAACGTTTTTTCGAAATTCAACCCCTAAGGGAGTTAAATAAGGGATGAAAGTTTGTATGGATGTGTGACAGTGGTGGCGGCGCCGCACTTACGGACAGTAGGTTGTGGGTTCAAACCCAAGCAGGCACATTACTTTGTGTAATTTATTTCATCACCGCTGCTTTCAAAACGGTGAAGGAAAACATCGTGAGGAAACCGGCATGCCTTAGAACCAAAAAATTCCATGACATGTAAATAATAGTAATTTTCCTAGGAGAACGGTTGCGAATTCTGTTTACACAGTTTTAGTTCACAAAAGATTATTTTTTTAAAGCTATCAGCGTTTTAAACAGCAGTATTTGGTTGTTTTAAGAATATCCATCCACATCAATGTATAATTGGTTTACAGATACCGGGTGATTGTTTCGATGGGTCAGTGATTCAGAATTCAACGATGACACCTAAGTATGGGCCCTTTTTCATGAAAATGGCAGGAAATGTGAAATATTTATTTATAGATTGTCTACCTTAATGACATACATCGTAATATAACTTTATATTAACGTAACTTCACGCCTGTAATTTTAATTTTTACAGACATATCAATGGCAGTACAATAACAATGGCAATGGCAAAAGCGACCTTATCCAGATGTTGATAACGATCAATGTAGGTTGACAGTGATGCAGATATCAGAAGTAAATGAAGCGTGAAAAGACTGTAATTTCAACTAATGATCCTAAAGGCTTACGCACTCATTTGAATAAATTGCTGTCTATTACATCATCATTCATCATCATTTCAGCCAAAAGACGTCCACTGCTGGACATAGGCCTCCCCCAGGCGTCGCCACATTGACCGGTCCCGTGCGTCTCTCATCCAGCGGGTTCCTGCAACCTTGACCAGGTCATCGGTCCACCTAGTCACTATAGTGGGAGGCCTTCCAACGCAACGTCTTCCGGTTCGCGGTCGCCATTCCAGAACTTTTCGGCCCCATCGGCCATCCGTTCTGCGAGCAATGTGCCCTGCCCATTGCCATGGCGATTCTTCGGGCTACGTCGGTAACCTTGGTTCTCATGCGGATGTCCTCATTTCTGATTCTGATGATTCTGGTTTATTACATAAATACTAGTATTTATCTAGTTGGTTATAATATAATGATAAAAAAATTATCAGAGGCACTCCATTATGTTAAATGATTAGACAACGTAAATACCTGTCTGTATGTCACATAGCCATAGAGCCTTAATTCTCTCATTTCCTGTCATTTCGCGTTAAATTGCGTCGTAACTGAAGTATTATTATACGTCCTACTATTGTATATACTTAGCTCGCTCCCTAATACATGGGACTTAATTCATCATCATCATCAGCCTATAATGTGGGAACATTGCATTACACTGCAGGGACTCAGGCCTACTCTCTAGGAGAGGGATAGGCTATAATCCACCACATAAAGAGAACTGGCAAAATGTAATTTATATGGGGTGTGCCTTTGTCTAACCTTCCGGTTTGGTAAGCGTTTTGTTATAGGCGTGTTATAATATCCTATATTGATTTGTATTTAGTAATAAGTCACACAGGTCGATCTCAAAACGTTCCTGCATTAGGATTATTTTGTTACTAGCCTTGCCAGCGGCTTCGCCCGCGTGTAAATGACGATTGTCCATACAAACTTTCATCCCCTATTTAAATTCCTTAGGGGTTGAATTTCGAAAAATCCTTTCTTATTCCTTGTCTACATTATAAATGGAACCTCTGTGCAAAATTTCAGCTTTCTAGGTCCAAGGGTTTGGGCTGGGCGTTGATGAGTCAGTCAGTCAGTCAGTCAGGACTATATAAATATAAAACTAGCACTTTGCCCACGGCTTCGCCCGCGTGGATGTCGGTTCAACTACAAAAGTGACGATTTTCCATACAAACTTTCGTCCTCCTTTTCACCCCCTTAAAGGTTAAATTTCCAAAAACCCCTTCTTAGTGCTCCCCTATATTATAATAGGAAGCCGTGTGCAAAATTTCACATTCCTAAACACAAGTACTTAATAAGATTTTCCATACAAACTTTCATCCCCCTTTTCACCCCCTTAAAGGTTAAATTTCCAAAAAACCCCTTCTTAGTGCTCCCCTACATTATAATAGGAAGCCGTGTGCAAAATTTCACATTCCTAAACACAAGTAATAAGATTTTCCATACAAACTTTCATCCCCCTTTTCACCCCCTTTAAGGTTAAATTTTCAAAAACCCCTTCTTAGGGCTCCCCTACATTATAATGGGAAACCGTGTGCAAAATTTCACATTCCTAGCCCCAGTAGTTTCGGCTGTACGTTGATATGTCACCCAGTCAGTTCTCCTTTTATATATATATATATAGAAGAGAAGCTTTTTATTTATATAGATAGGTGGTAGTAGGGCCCCCTATTCTGACTGGCTTCATCTGAATATCAGTATTTTACATGGAGGTACTGCCTAGCTGACCTCCACAACTAAGTAAACACCTGTTTTTCGACGACCCCTCTGTATGATTATATAAATTTTATGAGTGCAAGAGCGAGCGAAGCGAGCTCGGGATTTGTATAGGGGCACATTTTTTTTATAAATCAGTCATAAGTATGATTCCAGCGACTGCGCCACAATGAGTAGAGTAGGTGAAGGGGAGGACTCAAAATCTGTCTCTCCATAAATCAGGTTTATAATATTAAAAACATTTATAGAAAAACACATAATTATTCTTTTTTATTTAAAAAAACTTATTACGATTGTAACATGCACATTAAAATCAAGGTGTTTTTTAATACTGCACTAAAATAAGATTTCAAATGTTTGCTACTGTTGGGAATATTTTATTACTTTTGAGTACCTACGTTGTTTTTAAATTGTTTTTTTTTTACGTTTATCAGGCTAAGGCAACCTAGAGCTATTTCTTCATTCTCCTGCCTTTATTCCAATTTATTTGGGGTCTGTGCACCATGTCTTCTTCTTCCATACTTCTCTGTTACTCGGCATCTCAGCAGTGACCTTCCTCTTATCGAATCTTCTACAGTCGTTGCAGGTAGTCTATGGCCCTAAAGTCTGATAACCAGTCCTACCAAGATGTATCATTTGCCAAAACTAATTGGGTCGTGGAGGTCAAATAGGCAGTTGATCCATGTAAAACACTGGTATTCAGCCAACTAGCACAAACTGGTTGCTTAAGAGCTTTGGAGCCAATCCGATTATTCCCAAAGGCGCCAAACTCAAGCGCCAGAGCGTGCACTGCAGACCTTATGCAGCCGTTTTGCAGCCAATTAGGCACAACTATTTGCAACCTACAGTTCCATTAGATCTTCATAATAGTGGCATAAAAGCGCTACAGGAGTTGCAACTATTAATTAACACCAGACTAGAGCTCTTGTGGCGCTTATTGAATGAATGACAGGTTTAACCCTTATGTCTATCGATGCCGGAGTTCCTCAGGGGTCTGTTCTCTCCGCGACACTTTTCCTGCTACACATCAATGACCTCCTTGTTCCTGGTATTGTTGGGTACGCAGATGACAGCACTGTCATGGAGAGTTATACATCCAGCGCAAAAGCCAGTGGTGATGAAGTACGTTCATTAAGAGAGGCCATGGTAGAGCGAACGAATTCAGCCTTAAGACTTGTCTCCGAGTGGGGTGACGAGAATCTGGTAGATTTCAACGCCACCAAAACGCAAGTGTGTCTGTTCACCGCCAAAAGGAGTCCGTTTAATCTAGCCCCTACTTTCCGGAGTGCGTCTGTACAAATTACTGACAGTCTCGAGCTTCTTGGCACGAAGTTGAGCGCGAATCTGAACTTCGGCGCCTACATCGAGTCGAAAGCTCAAACTGCGGCGAAAAAGCTGGGCATCCTAAACAAGGTTAAGCGGTAGTTCAAGCCTGGACAGCTTTCAGTATTATATAAAGCTCAAGTCCGGTCTGGCATGGAGTATTGCTGTCACCTTTGGGATGGCTCAGCCAAATACCAGCTTGCCACACTTGACTCTGTAGAGCGCAGAGCCAGGAGGCTAATTGGTGACGATAAGCTGGTTAACAAGCTACATAGCCTGGCCCACCGTCGCAAAGTCGCATGTCTGTCGGTCTTCTACAGACTGTACTTCGGAGAGTGTGCGCAAGAGCTCCACGAGCTGATCCCACCATCTCCTTTCTTCCATCGGGAGACTAGACGTACTGCAGGGTATCACCGATACCTAGTCGACATTCCGCACATTCGAACGAAACGCTTTGCTGGGTCCTTTATTATGCGCACAGCCAAGGAGTGGAATTCCCTGCCTGCGTCCGTTTTTCCGAGTTCATATAACCCTAATCTGTTTAAGTCGCGAGTAAACAGGCTTCTACTGGGTAAGCTCGTTCCATCGTCGACATCATCTATGCCCTTAGGGCAAGATTGAAGTCAAGAGCAAGCCCATTTATAATAAAAAAAAAAACAAGCCTTTACTAAGTAGAAGACAAGTGTTACGAAGTCAAATCAACAAGAATATTGAAGGGAATGACGTGATTCATTGTAGTTATAAGAACTTAAGTATATAGATAGATTACTTTTTATTATGTACATTAGACTTACATGTATTAAAAATAGTAAACTTATTTATTGGTATGTATTTTTTATTTAAAAAACTTAAATGAATTAGTAGTTTAGTATAACTGGCTGGTGTCCGCAACTCCTAGACTAAAGCCCGTAATCCACCAAAGCGGAGATGTGCCAAGCGGAGAGGAGATTGCCAAATTCGACCAATCACAGGAAGGGCAAAAGACCAGATGTAACTGTGATTGGTCGAATTTGGCACATCTCCTCTCCGCTTGGCACATCTCCGCTTTGGTGGATTACGGGCTTTAAGCGCGTAAATATTTGTCTCTCGGCCTTACGGGCTGTACCTTACAACATCAATGTATTAGTATCCAATACCTAACAACACAGTAGAGGTTTTCACAGAATACGATTAAAACAACCAATGTAGTGACATTGTTTTAATGCATCATTTCAAAAAGTGTTTATTACAAATATCATTTAGTTACTGTAACAGGCGTTTCAATTAAGTAATATTTTTAAAAGTCTATTTTCTTTTAATTCTTGCAAATTTTATCTCCATATCAATACTGGCATAAAGTATTTGTTTGGTGACACCCCTTTCAGTGATCGAAGCATTACAATAGATACGGCCTTTAGGAAACGGAAATCCGATCGGCACATATGGTATTGACAGATTTTTCAAATCATACAGGCCCTGAAAAAATAACAAGACATGGTCATTCCACATGTTAATATTTTTACAGCGTGTACATACCAGTAGCATAAGTGAGGTCATAGTTAAGAGAGAACAGAGACTGCGGTTCTCCATTTGAATTCGACGTTATTCCTCTTTTTCATCCTGACTGCCTAAAGCTCGCCTAAAGAGTAATTATTTTATTTATTTGGATCAATGTCTACTGTAGACACATCCATATCAATTTTTTTTTACAAGAAATGAATATAAGACAGAAGTGTCATATTTTCTTCGTTGTAATTTTTGGAGAAAAATGTAAAATAGGAACCAACATTATGCTTAAAAAAAAATTGAATTCGATGAGTTTTTGAGGCAAAAACAGGGGAGTACGAAAAGTCGACATCGTCAGAATTTTTGTGGTATTATCGATGTGAGCTGCAGCTGTCCCTATCGCACTGTACGGACCCGCAGGCTTGACGCAGCCCAACGGCAAGAGTGTTATTTAAATACTAGGTGTTGCCACGGGAAGACAAAATCGGGATAAAAACTATTGTGTGTGTTAATCCAGATCTGTGTACCAAATTTTATCCAAATCCGCTCAGTATTTTTGCGTGAAAGAGTAACAAACATACATGCATACATACTTACAAACTTTCACATTTATAATCGTCATCATCATCATTTCAGCCAAAAGACGTCCACTGCTGAACATAGGCCTCCCCCAGGCGTCGCCACATTGACCGGTCCCGTGTGTCTCTCATCCAGCGGGTTCCTGCAACCTTGACCAGGTCATCGGTCCACCTAGTGGGAGGCCTTCCAACGCAACGTCTTCCGGTTCGCGGTCGCCATTCGAGAACTTTTCGGCCCCATCGGCCATCCGTTCTGCGAGCAATGTGCCCTGCCCATTGCCACTTAAGTCTGGCGATTCTTCGGGCTACGTCGGTAACCTTGGTTCTCATGCGGATGTCCTCATTTCTGATTCGATCACGCAAGGAAACTCCGAGCATAGCCCTCTCCATTGCCCTTTGGGTGACTTTGAGCTTACTATTAATATCATAAACGGGATATTTACCATGTTTGATTTTTGTTTCGAGTTCCCGATATTTCGGCGCTGTTACAAGCACCATGATCACGGATAACCGTCGGGGTTTATCCGTGATCATGGTGCTTGTAACAGCGCCGAAATATCGGGAACTCGAAACAAAAATCAAACATGGTAAATATCCCGTTTATGATATTAATAGTAGTGTCAGTGACCATGTCAGTTTAAAGACTTTGAGCTTTCTGATAAGGCCCATTGTGAGCGACCACGTTTCGGTCCCGTATGTAATCACTGGCAACACACACTGGTC
This sequence comes from Diarsia mendica, assembly GCA_949316265.1. Classification (NCBI taxonomy): domain Eukaryota; kingdom Metazoa; phylum Arthropoda; class Insecta; order Lepidoptera; family Noctuidae; genus Diarsia; species Diarsia mendica. The sequence goes on along the minus strand of OX438907.1, from coordinate 2,515,530 downwards.
ATAGACTTTCGTCTTGAGACACTGGGGTAAGTTGGACGAGAAGATACCGCGCAGCTTCCCGAACGCTGCCCAGCCGAGTCGGATTCGACGATTGACCTCTTTCTCGAAGTTAGATCTACCCAACTGGACCGTTTGTCCCAGGTAGACATAATCGTCGACAACTTCGAGCGTAGAGTCTCCGATCTTGATAGGAGTGGGTGTTACATGAACATTCGACATAACCTTGGTTTTGTCCATGTTCATTTTAAGACCCACTCTTTCGGAAGCTCTACTGAGGTCATCGAGCATTGCACTGAGGTCTTCCATGGTCTCAGCCATGACCACTATATCGTCGGCAAACCGAAGGTGAGTGATGTACTCGCCGTTGACATTGATGCCAAGTCCTTTCCAATCCAGAACCTTGAAGACATCCTCCAATGCAGCGGTGAACAGTTTCGGAGATATGACGTCTCCCTGTCTCACACCGCGCTGCAGAAGGATAGGTTCCGTGGTCTGGTCCTGAAGTCGGACTGACATGGTGGCGTTTTTGTACAAACACTTCAACACCTCGATGTACCGGTAGTCGATTTGGCACCGTTGGAGCGACTGCAGTACAGCCCAAGTCTCGATCGAATCGAAGGCTTTCTCGTAGTCCACAAACGCCAAACAGAGAGGCAGGATAGACTCTTCGGTCTTCTGTATAACTTGCCGCAGCGTATGTATGTGGTCTGCGGTACTGAAGCCTTTTCGGAATCCGGCTTGTTCGGGAGGCTGGAAATCGTCGAACCTGCGTGCGAGACGATTCGTGATGACTCTTGAAAACAACTTGTAGACATGGCTTAGAAGTGAGATGGGCCTATAGTTCTTCAACCGGGCATTGTCACCCTTTTTGAAGAAGAGCACCACCACACCCCTGCACCAAGCCTGTGGCGTTTTCCCCTCGAGTATGACGGAATCAAACAACTTCTGAAGGGCCTTAAGGACCGGTTTGCCACCCGCCTTCAGCAGTTCGGCCGTAATTCCATCATCACCCGGCGCCTTGTTGTTTTTAAGCTGTTTCAGAGCCATCCTAATCTCGTACAGGCTGACATCCGGGATGTCTTCGGTATAGTGTCGGGTCAGTCTAGCTCTGGGGTCTTTCGCTAGATTTTCGACGGGTTGACTAGTTGACGTGTATAGCTGCCCATAAAAACTCTCGATCTCTCTCAGAAGCTCCGGTTTGGCGGACACGATCCTGCCATCGTCGGTTTTCAGTTTCGTGAGCTGGCTCTGCCCAATAGCCAGATCTCTTGCAAATACCTTGGAGCCTTTGTTCCGTTCGATTGCGTCTTTAATACGCTCGGTATTAAAGCGGCGGAGGTCGCTCTTCAAAGATTTGGAGATCCGTCTATTGAGCTGCCGGCATTGCCAAGCCTCGTCCGAAGACTGCAGGATCATCTCACGCCGCTCCTTCATGAGCTGGAGAGTGTGATCTGAGAGTTTCTTGATCTTATTTGCACGACGTATCTTAAAAAAATTTAGACCCAGTCGTATGGACAGTTTCCACGAACCCGTCGTTGTAATCGTCCACTGAGCTTCCTAGGCATTCGAAGCGATTCTGAAGTTCAAGCTGAAAGCTCTCGGAGTTATGGATTTGGATCTGTGCTGGACGGAGCGTAGACTTCATCAGTCGTGACCTTTCTAGCTTTATATTGATGTTCAGTGTGCCTCTTACCATTCGGTGATCGCTTCCGGTTTTCACCGAATTGATCACAGAGACATCATTGAACATTTACATTTATAATAATAATATTATATTAGTAGGATGGTGTTGGCGACGCATAACAACCTCATTTGTAACTCTTTAGTTTTTACTATTTTATATGTTTTTTTAACGCCATGTCATCTTGTCCTTTTATTTTGTACGTCAGTCTGTGTGTTCCAATAAAATTCTGCTAATATTTCGGTCTATTTTACTTGGTTGAGCTCAAAAGTAATCCATAGTCCACAGATGGCTTGTGTCTTATTCCATACAGGACCTGTTCCCTTTCTTCAATCAAGCCTATACCAGATTCATCAAAAGTACTTTTAACGCATGCAACGAAATAGTCCTTGAATTTGACTTTTTTTTCACTAAAGCCATTAATTGTAGAATCTAATGCTCTTTACAGTACCGTAGAGTAGTTCTGTCTCTAACCAGCAAAAAAACTAAGAAATTGTGAAAGGTGGGGGGAGGGGGACTGTCTTGTAGATTAATGACATACTGATTATAACCCTACTGTTTGTTTTAATTGAAGAGCTACATATCAAGTGTTTCTGGTACCTACTGTTAATGGGAGATTTTCACAAATTGGCAAATGCATTTGCAATAAATAATGCAACTTACAGGGGGATAAGGACAGCGACGGCCATTTAGTGAGTATCGCATTGTTTGACCAAAAAATGTGTCAGAATTCATCATATCGCAAAATCCAAAATGCATCTCAACGAAACTGGGCTTGTATCTGTTTGTTAGCAATTGGTAGAAGTAGAAATCCATCTGAAACACAAATCTATATTTTTTTTCTGATAATTAATCAATACGTGTGGCCTCAGCGTGTGGCATGTAGAGTGGGAGGGGTGGCGCCGATGCAGGGGCGTCAAACTGACTACTTATAAAAGGCAACATCAGGATATAGTCACTGGATCAGATAACTGCTATTGCCATCCTGCACTTAACTACGTAGTAAAAACCAAGACGAAGCAAACAGTGGCGTATTTACCTTATTTTATGCTTCTGGCCAATGTGCGGGGCGGTAGACCGAGGCGGCGGTACAAACCGCGCTTTATAACATAACATGTTATTATTATAGCTAACCCATATTGTCCCACTGCTGAGCAAAGGCCTCCCTCCATTCCTTCCAGCGGTCGCGATTCTGTGCAACTTCTTTCCAATTCTCAAGGAAGATATCCAGTTCATCCCGCCATCTCCTACGTAATCTGCCACGACCCCGTGTGGCTGTTTCAGAGCACTAATCCTGAGGTTTACGGGCCCATAGCTCATTCGGCATGCGGCAACAGACATGTCCTGCCCAGTCATATTTAAGTTGAGCAGTCTTTTGAGCCACGTCAACGATTAGTGTTTTGGAGCGCAGAGTAGTGTTTCGAACATGATCTGTTATTTTTACATCTAAGATACTGCACTCCTTAGCACGTTATCATGCCTGGGAACCCCCTACTTACGGAAATTTTGGGGGTCAAAGATCCAAGTTTTTGCACAGCTGTTTTTTTAATACTTGTTTTTCAGGTTATAACTTGGCATGACCATGATTTATTAGGACTCCTGCATGTTTCTGATATCCTTTGAGCCGCGTGGAACATGAACGCGCCGTCGATACGGCTTGTCGATGTTGTCGTCAGAAGACGGACGGACGGTGAGCTAGCCCATTACTCACCGTCCACTGGCCCGCGCGTACGGTGGCCTCCTTCGCCATTTAAAGCAGTGGTGCTTACTGTCACAACTTACCGTTATACTATTGTTGGCAATGACAAGGCTATGTATGTACAACTCCACATAGTACTTGGGATCCTGTCGTCCCAAACGTCTACTTAATAAAGTGAAGTTTTTAAAAACTTTCACGTCATACCAGTTTACGATTGGGTGCTCAGTACTGAAGTAGGGTATCTACGGCAGAAATAATAGAACAAGTAGAATCAAAGTTTATAATTCACATATTTTCATTTGCTCTCGGGACGGTGCAGGATGTGAAACACATGTCTGGGTGCAACTACACGATAATAAATAATAAATACGTGACGTACGTGTCTAGGAAAAGGAATGGGCTATAATCCACCACGCGGGCCCAGTGCGGATTGGCAGAAGTCACATGTCTTCGATTTTTTTGGTTCTAAGACATGCCGGTTTCCTCACGATGTTTTCCTTCACCGTTTTGAGAACAGCGGTGATGAAATAAATTACACAAAGTAATGCGCCTGCTTGGGTTCGAACCCACGACCTACTGTTCGTAAGTCGGGGCCGACACCACTGGGCCACCGCTGCTCCACTTTCAGAGTACCTATAGGTACCTAATGAAAAATACATAACTATAAAACGAGCTGTCTCATGAACTTCTTAAAAATATAAAAATAAAATTTAATATATTATTGTGACCACCGAGGAAACTACCTTAGTACAGTCCAGTCATCATGGAGTATCATAATTTAAATAATAGATATTAGAAAAAGAAAACATATGAAAAATAACTGTCAAAACTTACTCTCTCAGAACTGCACCGATTAATTTGGTAATGCATATAAATAAGCATACAAATGAGAACATATTTTAAATTCATTGTTTATTTAAATAAGTTTACCCGTCGGGAAACTGGATGTGTTCATCTCACGAAATATCTTCCACTATCACCACGTTCCAATTCACACAAACTTTTCACGAAATTGACAGGAAATAATAAATTACGCTTTGATAGTAATATGAAGGTTTTATAACATGTAATCACAGTCAATGGACCACTGAAAGTACCACTAGCAGTAAAGGGTCTCGTTTAAAATAATATTAAAATCATAAATCACTTTGTATGTTTTGTCAAAGGGTGAAGGTTTATTATTAGATAGTGGTTCCGAAAACAAATGGCAAAACCTATCATATTACTACATATTATCCAATACCTAACTACATAGTTTGGCAGCCCCAACAGCATTCTGAGAGCTATAGTCGGGAGGCATGACAGCCCGCTAGTGAGGTCAAAGTATACTAACATAGGTTTTAGAAATATTGTTACTAACCCAATGGATCTTAGTTGTCTAAATAAATAAATGATTATTATTATAGTTCCACAACTATAATAATAATCATTTATTTATTTCGCAGAATACAATTAAAACAATCAAAGTAGTGACATTGTTTTATTACATCATTTTAAAAGTTTTTGTTACAGATAGCATTATGTTACTCCATTAGTGTACTTATGTATTGCAGGTCAGAGCATAAAATGGTACAAAAAAAATTTCTTCGCACTACTCATTTTATGTGTTTCCATACCAAGACTTCCTATGCAGATCTGATGAATCAGTACAAAATATAAAGCTTGGAGCACAGGCGTACACTGCTGATGGTTATGATGCTGTATGGCATATGCAATAATAGGTTTAATTGTATGGAACTATCAAATAGGTTATGTTATGTAGTACCTAGGACTGTTAGTCGGCGGGAAGTGCGAGCTCCGCGCTTGTTCTACACAGAGAAGTGTAGAACAAATGCTGTCGAGCGAGCTCCTCTCCGCCGATTACTAGAAACGTACAACTCACATTTTATAAACATTGATATTTTTGTGCATAATCAGACCCAATTTAAAAAAATGGCAATTGAATTACTGGCTGGTCATCCTTAACGATGACTTCTTCTTGTTGATGTAAGGTTGTGGTTTAATTGGTCTCTGACCAAGTCAGGTGTGATCTTTTAGGTTTTATTTTTATTTTCTTACTGCCCCTTTCTGTATGCGTCCGTTTCCTTCTTTCTTTAAAACCGATATAATTCCTTGGACAATAGTGTGGGTTATGCGTTTGTTCACTATTTTATATAAACTTAATATTAATATTGTAATGTGTAACTGTTTTTTGTCTTAAATGAATATAATAAAATAAACGGCGAAGGAAATCATTGTGAGGCCACCGACATATTCCAGCCACCGTAGGCGCAACCCTGTGAACGGTGAGTAGTGGACTAGCGGTGAGCAGTCCGTCTTATGAATGCTGCCCTGCGCCATGGCCAGCCAAAGGCATTAAATAAGGTAATACCACATCTGTCATCTGTGGGTCATACGCAACAGCTTGCTTCGTCTTGGTTTTTACTACGTAGTCCAGGATGGCAATAGCAGTTATCTGATCCAGTGACTATATCCGGATGTTGCCTTTTAAGTAGTCAGTTCGACGCCCCTGCATCTGCATCTCACCATAATTAAATATGGCATAGCCGGTGATCTTCCATGCTATGCCACATGTAATGATTATCAGATAAAAAAAATGTATATTATTTGTGTTTCAGATGGATTTCTACTTCTACCAATGGCTAACAAACAGATACGAGCCCAGTTTCGTTGAGATGCATTTTAAATTATGCGATATGATAAATTCTGACACATTTTTTGGTCAAACATTGCGAAACTCACTAAATGGCCGTCGCTGTCCTTATCCCCCTGTAAGTTGCATTATTTATTGCAAATACATTTGGCTATTTGTGAAAAGCTTCCATTAACAGTACCAGAAACAGTTGATAAGTAGCTTTTCAATTAAAACATACAGTAATATATTCATATGAAGCTTATAATCAGCGTGTCATTAATCTACAAGACAGTCCCCTCCCCCCACTTTTCACAATTTCCTAGTTTTTTCAGTGGTGAGAGGGAGAGACAGAACTACGCTTCTGTACTGTAAGGAGTATTTGATTCTGTAACTTAGGGCTTTAGTGAAAAAAAAGCCAAATTCAAGGACTATTTTGTTGCATGCGTTAAAAGTAATTTTTCGTTTCGTACTCCCCTATTTCCGCCTCAAAAACTCATCCGATTCTTATTTTCCGATTTTTTAGTAGCATAATGTAGGTTCCTATTTTCTTTTAATTAAAAAATATCACCACGGCCGTAAAAAGAGCAATAACGTTGAATTTGTATCGAGAACTGTCTCTGTTCCCCCTTAACTATGAACACACTTATCGGGTACACGCTGTATATTAACATGTCTTTTTATTTTTTCAGGGCGAGTATGATTTGAAAAATCTGTCAATTCCATACGTACCAAATGGATTTCCGTTTCCTAAAGGTCGTATGTATCTTAACGCTTCGCTCACTGAAAAGGGTGTCACCAAACAAATTCTTTATGGCTGCATTGATTTGGAGATAAAAGTTGCAAGAATCAAAAGAAACTAAACTTTTAAAATGTTACGTTATCCTGTCGTTGAAACGCCTGTTATAGTAAATAAATGATATTTGTAATAAACACTTTTTTAAATGATGTACCCATTAAAACAATGCCGCTTTGCTAAATCTTTTATTATGCGCACAGCCAAGGAGTGGAACTCCCTGCCTGTGTCGGTTTTCCCGAGTTCATATAACCCCAATCTACTAAGTCGCGAATAAATAGGGTTCTCCTGGGTAAGCTCGTTTCATCGTCGACCTCATCTCTGCCCTTAGGGCAAGATTGAGGTCAAGACTAAGCCCATTACGAATAATAAAAAAAATACTGTAGTAAGGTGAATATTTTTGCCGTTTGTTTACAGAACCACTACTAATAATAAATCTTTACACTTCGACAAAAATATAAAGTAATTTATGATTTTAACATTATTTAAACGAGACTATTTACTCTAGTGATACTTTCAGTAGTCCATTGGCTATGATTAAATAATAAATACCTCCATATTATTATATCAAAGCGTAATTTATTATTTCCTGTCAATTTCGCAAAAAGTTTGTTTGGGTTTTTGGGTATAGTAGAAGCCATTCGATAGGACAGTTCCATCCCAAGTAGCCAACTAATTAAAATAAATAATGAATTTAAAATATGTTTCCATTTGTTTGCTTATTTATATGCATTATCAAATTAATCGATGCAGTTCTGAGAGAGTAAGTTTCGACAGTTCTTTTTTTTAAAAAAGAAGGAGGTTCTCAATTCGGATGTTTATTTATAGGTCTTTACCTATGAAATTGCCGTTTTGTTTGAAAAAATTTTAACGAATTTTTTTCATGTGTTTTTTATTTGTATTAATCGAAGTAATCACCCATGCAATCAGTGCATCTTTGCCAACGCAGTGGCAGTTTATTGATGCCCTTCTTAAAGAAATCAGCTGGTCGGGAGGCAACAAATTCTTCAAAGGCATTTTGTACTGCCTCTCGGGTATTGAATTTTTTCCCCGCCAAGAAGTTATCCAAATTCTGGAAAAAGTAGTAGTCTGTAGGCGCAAGGTCTGGTGAGTAGGGTGGATGACGGAGAGCTTCCAACCCCAGTTCTTGCAACTTGGAGACCGTCTGCTGTGCAGTATGTGGTCGCGCGTTGTCGTGCAGGAGCAGCAGAGACGAGCGATTGACCAATGCTGGTTGGAGATGTGCCAGCTTCTCCATCATTGTGTTCAGTTCTTCACAGTACACATCTGCAGTAATGCTCACCCCGTTTGGTAAGAAGCTGTGATGAATCACACCGGCGCTAAACCACCAAACAGTGACCATCACTTTTCTAGGGGTAAGTTTTCGTTTAGGGCATTGTTTAGGTGCTGAACCAGGATCCAACCAACTTGCTGAGCGCTTACGGTTATCGTACAGGATCCATTTTTCATCGCAGGTATTAATGCGGTTCAAAATTCCTTCATTTGTGTGTCTGTTGAGCAGTGCAAGGCACGTCTCGACGCGTACTTCGCGCTGGCGATCATTGAGTTCGTGGGGCACCCATTTGTCAAGCTTTTTTACCTTGCCAATTTGACGCAAATGGACTAATATTGTTTTGACGCTAACGTCGAAAGCTGCTGCTAATTCAGCCGTAGATTGTGTATCATCAGCTTCCTTAACAAAAATTATTTTGATTTGAAATGGCCAGTACTGCAGAACGGCAATTTCACAGGTAAAGACCTAATATATATATTTTTATGTTTGTTCGGGCATAACTTCGTCACTTGCTAACCGATTTGAAAAATTATTGTTGGAAAGGGTATACTTCCGAAATGGTCCCATATATTTTTTTATCGAAATCGGACAAGCGGTTTTTGTTAAATCAACAAAACTAAAAAAAAACTACATTGTCCACATTATGACTCATGAACATGTGAACTTACATAATTATGAACCACTAAAAAGTGAAAAATAAACTTTAGAAGAAAAATCAGCTTCTGAAGTCGGTGGCAAAAACATGAAATCAAACAAACAAAAGTCACCGACTTCAGAAGCTGATTTTTCTTCAAAAGTTAATTTTTCACTTTTTCGTGTTTTTTTTTTGAAGGCGGTTTTATTTTTTGTTAAAAAGTTTTTATATTGTGTTAAAATTATGATATTCCATGATGACTGGACCGAGCTACGGAAGTCTCCTCGGTGGTCATATATTTAAAATTTTATTTATTCTATTTTTAAGAAGTTGATGAGCCAGCTCGTTTATTTTTCATTACTCATATTCTGAAAGTAGATCTGAAGTTGAAAGTCATACTTTTCATCCCTATGGACAATCGTTTTCAATTGACAGCTGTCAAATTTAAAAAATCTAATTCTATTACTATACTATTTTTTTACATCTCTATTGAACCATGTTTCAACTTTCTATACAGCCACTCATCAACTTTCTATACAGCCACTCAATTAACGCGCGATTTATAATTGAAAAAACTTAAAGTTTAGTTTTAATTAAAGAATACATATTTTAAATAACTTTATTTTAATTAAGTTTAAACTTTTTCTTTAAAATAACTGATTGTTCTATTATTTCTGCCGTAGATATTATACTTCAGTAACGAGCACCCAATCGTACACTGGCATGACGTGAAAATTTTAAAAAACGTCACTGCACACAGTAGACGTTTGGGCCGACAGGATCCCAAGTACTATATGGAGTTGTACAGTTGAACCAGTTAATAAGTATACATTTTGCAATGTGTGAGTGAAGTCATAGTTATACGCACACACACTAAGTAAAACGAGTGAACTATGTTTCTAATAGTGTGCGTTATGTGTGTATAAGTCAAAACTGGCCTACCGCAGGCCGACTTTACATCACGCACTCATCGGTAACTTTTATTAATATTGTGTGGGTATACATGCACGGGTAAAAAATCAAGAAACGGGCTCACAGTGAAGGAATATGACCCAATATTTTAGATATGTTTAGTAGAACATCCGTGGCAGAGTAGTGTAAGCGCTTGACATAGTTATTAGTCTACGCTCGGTGTCGTGAGTTCGATCCCCACTGAGGAATTCAGTTTTACTGTTTTTTACCTTTTTTTACTTTTTGTTTGATAAAATTAAGTTTGTGACCAATAAAATCACTTAAACAAAAAAGTAGAAAGGTAATTAAATAAAAACAATAAAATAATTTGTTTTATTTTTATTTATTAGTTAGACAATTTATGTGTTGCATAAGGATGGACGTAAATAATTTATTGAAGTAGGGTGGTATCTAAATTGAATCGAAAGTAAAATTAGCTGGGAAGTGAATCAACATGTTAGATAGTAAAAAAATTATGGCAATTTCTATCTGCATAACAATAACATCACTTCACCAGACTTTTAACAATACGAATTGTTGTTTAAAACAGAGGAATACAGCAAGTTGTATAAATAACAAATCAAAATAATGCTAAGTTTTACATTTGTTCACACAAACATAAACATTATGTATATAACGATAAGGTTCACAATCGTTTAATATTTAAAATAAATTCTACTAATTTAGTTATTACATTCATTTTAATTATCTTTCACCACCTTTTCTCCATAATATTCCACGCCCATCCTTATTCAACTTAAAAGTTTTTTCGTCGCTACAAATCACCACATTGTTCTTCCAATCAAAATTAAAATAATTATGACCTAGCGAACTGTAGTCGGCGTCGTCGATGCGCAGTGGACTGGACAGTAAAATCTTCCGCGCTGGCTTGCTGCAGCGTGAACCAGCAGAACGCAGGTGATTTCTCACCGTTTGATAGCACACATTGTGTGCTGTAGCTGTGACGCGTGTTGGCAATCTGAATGAACTAGCTTTGTGCTTTGCCACGATGTCATGGTGTCGAGCTGATGAATTCGCTTTTGATTTTGGCCCACGTCGAAGATTTTGCACGTCTCCAGAATCCGCATATCGGTGGACCCATAATTGCTCGGTTCTTCTCTGTGAATATAAAACAAACAGTATTTAAAATACCTACTTCTACTAAAATACTTATGATAATAGTTATTTTATAGTAAATAGTAATATTTATGTATACTTAAAAAATAAAATTATGCTTTCATATAGGTTTAAATAATTAATGTTATTTATATACAATAATTATATAAAACACTTTTAAAAATATACCTAATATATATCATAAACTATATATACCTCTATTAGCAAACAAAATGGTTAATGCACTTTAGTTAACTTAATGTATACCTATCTATTAAATGATGAAATAATATTAATTTGGTTTATATGTAACTATATAAACCATATATAAACTATAATACATACACACTTCTATATACACCAAATTAATATTATTTATTTTCAATAATCATATGCATAGATACACTACAAGTTAAAATACTTTTAGATATGGTTTAAATATACATTAGCAAACAAAAATGGGCTATTATAACAATGTTAATGCACTAAAGTTACGTTAATTTTATTAATTCCTACGTAAACATAAAAGTTATGGTATCTGTTATCTGTTACTTACCGATATCATTAAGCGCCTTGCAATTTCACTAATAAATAAGGTTTGCTCATGCAAAAGAACGATTTCTGCCTTTTTAACGTTGTTTAATGATGCATGTTTGGATCCACAGAAATAAATTACAAACGAATATATCTAGAGTAATTCTGTGTTATCAATAAACTAAGTAATGCAAATAATCGTAGATTGACCACTAAGACTGCATTTTTTATAAATGAAGGTGTTTGAAAACAATTTTATTTTTAATTTGTCGGTAGTTAGTTTATAAGCAGCCGAAATAAAATGGACTGAGAGTGTCGTAGTTCTCAAACGTTGCAAACTTCATAACTCATCCATGAACGGGATTGACTCGTTAAAGATTCTACTTTAAATAACGTTTTAACAAAATAATGATTACAAAAAGAAAAAAGCAGCACCCGTGGTTTGATCTTACGACTCCTCGTTCGTTAACCAAAGGTGTTAACTATTGTGCCAAGATTGCTATAGTTGCATTAGCGAAATATTATATCTGATTCAGTGACAAATGAATGATTACTATATATTGGTATATGGTATTAATGATGTGCCGCACGCACACTAATAAAGACAGAGCTCGCTTGCTTTACTCAGTGTTTGTGTGGCATAACTATTTCACACATGTAAAGTGTAAAGTCATTAGCTAGTATGCGTGATGTATACTTATTAGCTGTGTTCTGTGTACATAAATACCCTCATCACTTTGAACAATAGCATAACGGTAAGTTGTGATACTTAGCACCACTGCTTTAAACGGCGAAGGAAATCATTGTGAGGCCACCGACATATTCCAGCCACCGTAGGCGCAACCTTGTAGACGGTGAGTAGTGGACTAGCTCACCGTCAGTTCGTCTTATGAATGCTGCCCTGCGCCATGGTCAGCCAAAGGCATTAAATAAGGTAATACGCAACAGCTTACTTCGTCTTGGTTTTTACTACGTAGTCCAGGATGGCAATAGTAGTTATCTGATCCAGTGACTATATCCTGATGTTGCCTTTTAAGTAGTCAGTTCAACGCCCCTGCATCTGCATCTCACCATTTCATATGGCATAGCCTGCGATCTTCCACGCTATGCCACATGTAATGATTATCAGATAAAAAAAATGTATATTATTTGTGTTTCAGATGGATTTCTACTTCTACCAATGGCTAACAAACAGATACAAGCCCAGTTTCGTTGAGATGCATTTTAAATTATGCGATATGATAAATTCTGACACATTTTTTGGTCAAACATTGCAAAACTCACTAAATGGCCGTCGCTGTCCTTATCCCCCTGTAAGTTGCATTATTTATTGCAAATACATTTGGCTATTTGTGAACAGCTTCCATAACAGTACCAGAAACAGTTGCTAAGTAGCTTTTCAATTAAAACATACAGTAATCTATTCATATGAAGCTTATAATCAGCGTGTCATTAATCTACAAGACAGGCCCCTCCCCCCACTTTTCACAATTTCCTAGTTTTATCGGTGGTGAGAGGGAGAGACAGAACTACTCTTCTGTACTGTAAGGAGTAATTGATTCTGTAACTTTAATGGCTTTAGTGAAAAAAAAGTCAAATTCAAGGACTATTTTGTTGCATGCGCTAATAGTAGATTATTGCATTGCAAGTAATTTATTATTGCACCGAGTGCCTGATTTAGAGCCTGAGCGTTAGCGAGGGCTCTAATCTAACAGGCACGAGGGCAATATAAATTACTTAAGGCGAGGTGCATAATCTACTTTTCTTTCAACTATTACACAAAGGAATAGTAGATAAAAGAAACTCATATCAAACAGTTAAAAGATTTTCTATAACACTGTCGGCTTCATTTAGAAGAATGTGTCGCCAAATGATTCCATTTTAATTCGAAGCCGAAGCACTCAAAATCAGATAGTATCACACTTTATCGTTTCCAAAAATATTGTCAAGCAAAATTAACAAAGTTCCCCAAAAGTTCCCGCCAAATCACTTTTTTAAATTTCTTTCATTAGTAGTTAGCAGCAATCATTTTTTAAATTTGAAACAAGTAGTAGGATAGAAACGAATAATACGTACGTAAAAAAAAGTATTGATATCGGCTGGCTGAATAGAGCTAATCCATTGAGATTGGCACCGGTGCGATTATAAAAAAATAAACTGTGCATTAATGAAATTTCATACATTTTTATTGCTCTAGAGCAATAAAGACTCGCTTTGTACTGAGTTTTTAGTGTGATTGTGATGAAATTAAAGCATAGTTGGAAGAAAAAGTAATTTTTCGTTTCGTACTCCCCTATGTCCGCCTAAAAAACTCATCCGATTCATTTTTTTTTAGTAGCATAATGTAGGTTCCTATCTTCTTTTAATAAAAAAATATCGCCACGGCCGTAAAAAGAGCAATAACGTTGAATTTGAATGGGGAACCGTAGTCTCTGTTCCCCCTTAACTATGAACACACTTATCGGGTACACGCTGTACAATAACATGTCTTTTTATTTTTTCAGGGCGAGTATGATTTGAAAAATATGTCTATTCCATACGTACCAAATGGATTTCCGTTTCCTAAAGGTCGTATATATCTTAACTCTTCGGTCACTGAAAGGGGTGTCACCAAACTATTTTTTTATGGCAGCGTTGATATGGAGATAAAAGTTGCAAGAATTAAAAGAAACTAAACTTTTAAAATGTTACTTTATCTATATATACTTATAGTAACTAAATGATATTTGTAATAAACACTTTTTAAAATGATGTATTAAAACAATGTCACTACTTTGGTCGTTTTATTTCCTGTGAAAACCTCTACCATGTAGTTAGGTATTGAACTAAACTGTGTTTTAAGGTAGTTTTTTTTTTGGGAGTGTCAGACTTCTACTGACCAAAAACCCTCCATGTTCCTTCTGAGCCCTTTGTGTCCGGGGTCGTGGTATTTCTTTCGAACAACCCGCAGCCCCAGTAAATAAGGTAAAGCCTTATGACAGACAGATATAATATTACGGTATAAAATTTGGTTTCTGACCGTTCCAATCTACGCCACACACACATACACACAGCGAATTATTAAGATATACACGTTTAGTAAAATCTAACCTCGCATTGAATGAGCATCGTAAGGGCTCCCACATAAACACGATACGACGCGACGTCGCGTCGTACAACGATGCGGCAACGTGCCACGTTGAACGACGTCGTCGTATTTACGGAGGCGCATTTGTAGAATTTCGAGAAATTGACCACACTAGACGTGTTCTCCTCCTGCTAATATTAAGAAGACGGATAGAAGAAACAAATACAAAGAAAATACTGGATCCATCCATAATACCTATCTTATCGTCACGACGCCGACGACGTACCGTGCCGTGTCGCATCGTTGTACGACGCGACGTCGTATCGTGTTTATGTGTGGGAGCCCTAAAAGTCATTTAAGTGTTTCATATAAAAAATATATAGAAATATGCAACAATAAATAAATTTACTATTTTTCATATTTGTATGTGAGTGTACATAATACAAAGTAATCCATCTATCTACCTAAGTTCTTATAACTACAATGAGTGGTGGTTTTCTTCCATGCTTGAAATATTTGCTGAAAGTGTCGTCATTCCCTTCAATATTCTTGTTGATTTGACTTCGTAACACTTGTCTTCTACTTAGCAAAGGCTTGTTGTCAGGGATATAAGGAAAGTAGTAGATAGGTTTGGGAAGTTTGGCAGATTTCATTGTTACTATGTCAATGGGCACCGCTGACTCTGTTTCATTGATTTGTAGAAAAACTGTGAAGAAGTTTAGTTATTAGATTACAGCATGGCTGTTTTAGAGTTCAAATTGTTTCTTTTTTCAGGAAACGTTACCCATCATCATTAGCCTTTTCCCGACTATCTTGGAGTCGGCTTCCAGTCTAACCGGATGCAGCTGAATAATAGTATTTTACATGGAGCGACTGTGTATCTGACCTCCACAACCCCTTTATTATAGGGTAATATGATACCCTTGGTAAGACTGTTTGTCAGATTTTAAGGCTATAGACTACCTGTAACGACTGTAGAAGATATTCAAATTACAGACGGGACCAACGTGGCTTAACATGGTTTCCGAGACACGGAGGAAACTCTGTATGTAATGGATGTAAACCCCTCCACGGACCAACCTACCTAGGCTTCAAGCCCAGCGGGGCAGTTTGCGACGTTAACTGTTTTCATTAGCTGTTAGATAAAGGAAGTGTGAAAAACTTCAGTAACAGAAAAGTTGTGTGAATGAGGAAAATGTTGTGTATGAATGTAGAAGGATACAAGAGTAGAGGAAGTCCAAAGAAACGATGGATGGACTGTGTGAAGGATGGCTTGCTATCAAAGGGAGGTGACTGCTGACAGGACGAGTAATAGAGAGGTATCAAAGAAAAAGACATGGCGCACAGACCCCAAATAAATTGGAATAAATGCAGGAGAATGATGTAGTAACTGTAAGTAGCCTTAGTCTCATAAATTAAAAAAAAGAATATAAAAACAACGTACTTGACAGTAAGAATATATTCCCAACAGTAGCAAACATTTTAAATCAAATTATA
This sequence comes from Diarsia mendica, assembly GCA_949316265.1. Classification (NCBI taxonomy): domain Eukaryota; kingdom Metazoa; phylum Arthropoda; class Insecta; order Lepidoptera; family Noctuidae; genus Diarsia; species Diarsia mendica. The sequence continues at coordinate 2,499,629 of OX438907.1, read as the reverse complement.
ATGCAGTTTCGATACAAGTTGGCGTTGAACGACTTATTGATTTAATGCGTATGTTACATAATATTCCATTATTGAAGTTTTTTACGACATTTTCGATAACACAAAAAATGTGTTATATGCATTTCAAGTATTTCAACAAAATAAACTTAAATACTTAAAATTAACTAATAATAAACTATTTATGCATTTTCCCCGATTATTAGAAAAAGGCTGAACCGATTTGGATTTTTTTTGTTTTGGTTTGAAAGATCATCAAGTCAGGATCTGATGTTGTTCGACTCCTGGGGTCGGGCACAAATTGCTATTGGGTGTTTCCATTACAAATTTCTCAGTAGTACCTAACCCAGAGTTTGGAAGTTGATGGATGGCACTTTATGCCGTTGCCGACGTCTGGTCTGTCTCCTGTCGTGTCCAGATAGCAGTAGTGAAGTCGTCGAAGAACAGGTGCTATCTGGGTTGTGGAGGTCAGCTAGGCAAAATACTGATATTTAGCTGCAGCCAGTCAGACTAGAAGCTGATCCCAACTTAGTCGTCATCCATGACAAGCAACGTTTAAAAAGTTTTACAATTTCATTATTAACAAATCTATAAACATTGTTTTCTTTTAAACAAAAATCCGGTACAGTTTCTATGTTAAAATATTCATCTACATTTAGTTTTGCTGCACATAAATACACAGTAATTGCAATAATTGAGATGGAAACTAATCTCAATTAAAATAAAAATAGTTTGATAAGGAAAATTATTTATTGCAATAATCGTTTAGTATATTCTAACTAGACTAGACTGACTATGAATTCATCATTTGTAAATGCAGAACCGTGCAAGCACCTACCTAGTAATGAATTTCATAATTATATTCTTTGGTTTGCTTTTTTATTTGCATTACCAAATTAGTCCATGTTACTCTAAGTATGTAAGTACATATTATTTATAATACCTTTATAAGTTTTTCATAACTAACTGAAACTGAAAAGCGATTTTAGAGGATGCGAATAAGTCAATACTAATAATATATTATGAAGCTAAAGAGTTTGGTTATTTTGTGGAATATTATTATTATAAAGAGTTTGGTTATTTGTTTGGTTGAACGCGCTTATCTCAGGAACTACGGGTTCGAAATGAAAAAATATTGAAGTGGTAGCCTATTTATCGAGAGATATTTAAAGTACGCGGGCGTACTCGCGTCTCCTTTTATTTCATGAACAGTCGCGCGAGGGTCGAAAAGACCCAGATTTTAATAACTTAATTAAATTTCGGAATTATTTGTTAATTATTTAGAAAGAGGGTAACAAAACAAACTTAAAAATAATAAATCTTCATTATTTAGAGAAAAACAGTAATATAATTCACCAAATTCAAGAGATCACTGCTAAATCTTACTTTTTACGACATATGAACTAAAAAACAACTATAACTTTTTTTATTTAATCTAAAAACATTAATAAATCATTTTTTCAACACACTTGCTCATAAAGTGGCTTTAATTTCACCGCAATTAGGCACGTAATGACACCTATAATCAAACTGTGACTTTTTCATTGCTATTATTCACTAGTGAGTTATAGGTTTTTTTTTTAAATTTTATTGGTTGAGTTGCTATGTTCTTAAAAAAGTTTCGATACAAAAAAGATCGTGTTCAATAGTAAAAATAAATTAATGTACCTAGTGCTTCCCCATTTCATGCAACTTTGAATTTAAATAGATAATTTCAACTAATACGTTTTTTATAAATGAATCTTTCACTCAAATAATATAACATTTGTTTTCTCTGTAATAAAGAAAAAAAAAAACCCCATTTTGTCCGTGGCTAAAACTCTATCCGCGAAAAGTCAAAAATAAAGAAACCACATTCTTTTAGTCTATGGCCGATCGTCATTGTTACAGTAGTGGCGCCACTGGTCAAGAAAAAATGCATCGCTACGTCAAACTTAGTACATTTATTTTAGTTCCGTGTTTTCCCGCCTGCATAGATAACTTGGTAGAACTGTAGATGCGCCGCATTAATTTTTCCCACTATTGTAAAAAAAAAACAGAACTTGTTTTAACTGTTGAAGTTGGTAGAACTGTAGATGCGCGAGCATAAATTTTTCCCGCTATTGTGAAAAAAAAACAGAACTTGTTTTAACTGTTGAAGATGACTTTTTAGTATTATTTTCTTCACAAGTGTGTTGAAAAACGTCGTATGATACACGTGTGTATTGATGATTACCGTCCTCGGCTTTCTTAAGACCCTCACCTGACGGCTCGGGTCTCACCCTAGTAGCATTTTTTGTTGGCATTTAGTTGGGCCACATACAGAGGTATGTGGCCCAACTAAATGCCAACAAAAATGTATGTGGCCCAACTAAATGCCAACAAATGCCAACAAAAATGCTACTAGGGCAATGGCGCCTCTGCGGTAATCACCAACGTTACACACTTGTACCATAATGTACTATAATTATCATAAATATCAACAATCTTCTAAATAGTGGAACAATTCAGACTGTCAGAATGGTGAAGATAAACTCCTTGAGGACAATGAAGAGCCTGAAAATTTATCAATATCCAAATTTTCTTCATTTCAGCCGAAATTTCACGTTGAATGTCGATCATTGATCTCATAATTGTTGATTTTGACAAGTTTGGTGTTGTCAAAATCAACAATTATGAGATCAATGATTGACCATTCTGGCACTATTGAATAGTAGACTCGGGCCCCTGGAGTCGAACTCAGGATTCAATGTTCAGCAGTCGCGCTTGCGACCGCGAGACCAACGGGACAGTCAGCAAAAAAGATAAAAAAAATATATGCGTATGGACGAGGTAAATGGCTAATACATAATTATGTTGATGAGTAAAATACTTTTAATTTCTGTTGTAGATGACTTTCATGGATGTTGAACGTCCATTAGTAGATTTTTTTGACACGAAGTACTGTAAAAACCTGACTTTGATAAGCAGGCGTATCGGCCGACAAGATCCTAGACACTATTTCGATTTACACATACACACACTTATCCCTGCAAACAATAGCTTAATGGTGAGTAAAGATTCGAAACAAAACATTGCGACCACTCGCACTCACTCTCTCTTCTTCGCACTCACTCTCTCTTCATCGCACTCGCTCTTTGCACATGGAGCAACTTAAGTTTAGGCAACTATCAACATTTTATAAGTTTCCTGTAACTAGTTGATAGTTACTATAACGTTTACGGTTGCCAATTTTATGGTAATCCGTGAGCTACTTTCATAGCCGAGTCGCTCAATCTACGCAGCGATCAGTGTTCAGTGTGACGATGGGTATCGAAGAAGCAGCACTTGCTCTCATTTTACTACGTCGTCACCTTCGACAGCGCCAACAAACACAAATTATTCGCAGCAATCGTCGGTTTTGAATTCATTCTTTTTTTCCAGATCGATCCCAATTTATTAACATAAAAGATCTGCTAAATTATGTGTGAAATCGCCCCACCAGTTGCGATTGACGGTTGAAGAAACCGGCAGTTTTAAAAACCGGTGTAATATTTAACAGTTGCTAGTTGCGGCAATTAGGAACTAACTTAGTTATCGATTACACCAAATCAAAACTGTAGACGATCACCGGAACTCGAAACTCGAGTTGATATGTGTGCGCACTCCAATTGAAATATATTATGTAAACAGATAGTTGCCAGTTACTGCAATAGTTGCTCCATGTGTTAAGCGCCTAAAGAAACATCAGATTATACAGGGTTACTTTTCAATGACCAGCCAAAATTTTAAATTAAGATCTAGATATCCAATTGAAGGTGCATTTTAAATTTTGGTGTCGTTTTAATAAAATAATAGTATTCGTTCCAAAATCAATGGACTTCGTTATAGAACGAGAGGTCACTAACTGTCGTACTCAGAGAGCTTTAATGATTACTTAGGCCATCACTTAGTAAAGAGTGTTACGTAAGGAGTGCAGGGTGAAAATTTTAATATTTTGTTCACACATAGCATTTCTGTAACTTTAAACGTTAATAAGTTACACCGATTACAAGAACAAAAAAAACTTTAGAACGCGATTATCTCGAAAGTAGTTTTCCGCACTTAGTGATTTCTCACTCTATATTTATATAACTATCTCCTATGATTTATAATAAGTTAATTATGTTACAGGTAGATGTCTACTTTTACCAGTTTCTATCAAACAGATATAAGCCAAGTTTCATTGAGTTACATTTACACTTTTGCGAGATGTTGGAGCATGACATGTTTCTCGGTATACCAGTGCGAATCGCGTTAGGAGGACGTGTTTGCCCTTTACCTGCGGTAAGTCTAGTATTTGAGCCTACTGCCTTTTGTTTTTGAGCCGATGCTACACTCTCATTTTCACACATTGCCACAAGAATACGGTAAAAAAAAAATATTATAAAAAACCTTTTATACGAACAGCAATACGAATTTTAACCACATTGTAATTTCATTGATCATATTATTTCACACTGCAACTTGTGATTTCATTGATCTTAAAAAAGCTTTTGATATAGTAAGTTTATTTTATACTATTGGATAAGCTAAGGGGCATTGGAGTTACTGCCACAGCTTACAAAATATTTGAATCGTATCTTGCAAACAGACATTGGATAGTAAAAATAGACAATTCTGTACATCTGCGGAAAAGTAGTATGCAGAGTCCCGCAAGGGTCACTTTTGTGCCCATTGCTATTCCTAATTTATACAAATAATGTGAGTAATATTGGGTTCGCAGGACATATCCCACTATTCACAGATGACATGTCGTATCTTTTTTATTTTGGTCATTACTAAGCGTTAAAACAGCAAGTCTTTCATATTTTAAATAAATGTCTTAGCAAAACTCACTTACTACTAACCTTTTTTAATGCCAGAGTGTATACTCATCGGCGTTCCCTCCCAAGCCAAGTAATAATCTATTATTATAATTAAACGTAGGTATATTAACCCACTAGAGGGCCTCCCTTCCCTCCTTCCACTTTTCGCTGTAAATTGTGATCAAACTGACATGGTCACTAACACTATCACTATCCCGTACCGTCATCTATCTATATCTATCCATATAAATAAAAAGAGAAGTCCTGACTGACTGACTCATCAACGCCCAGCCCAAACCCTTGGACCTAGAGAGCTGAAATTTTGCACAGAGGTTCCCTTTATAATGTAGACAAGGAATAAGGAAGGATTTTTCGAAATTCAACCCCTAAGGGAGTTAAATAGGGGATGAAAATTTGTATGGAAAATCGTAATTTTTCGCGGGCAAAGCCGCTGGCAAAAGCTAGTACAATACTAAACAATATTTGTTATGACTTCCCGATATTTTGGTACTATTGCAAGCGGTATGATCACGGATACAGTGAAGTTTTATGGCACTTTTTAGGGGATATTTTTACATTCAGTTTTTGGTGTTAATAATATAATTAGTGTTAACAAAGATGATTTTTGTTATAACTAACTTACAAAAACCTCTATAGATATAGCTTAAACTTTACCACTCCTGGGCAAAGGCCTCACCCCATTCCTTCCATTTGCCTCGTCGATGCGCCTCTTAAGCCATCTAAGGCGTCCGCCATCTTCTCCTCGGTCTGCAGCGCCGCCGCAGTCTAGCTGTCTCAGGACTGCAGTTCTGAGATTTGCGGGTCCACAAAAATATAATATTAGGCATAAGTCGTATATAATCTATGATTCAGCACACAATTACAGATGACCGATCAAGCATTTTGCAACACCTATACGCGCGTCGATCTCACCGACAAGTATGCCTCACAGACAGTAATGCGATTAATGTCATAGTGTATCGAAATCGAAACTATAATTCGTTTGTGTCAGCCATGGGATATGGTTTCCATGTTAGGATGCCCAATGACCTTGATTGACAACAAGCTTACCCCCATTATGTAAGGCTTTTAAAGGACTAAATAATATGGATAATAAACTAGTGTTTTGCAATTTTTTCAGGGTGAATATCATTTCTTGAATATGACGATTCCATTTGTGCCGAAAGGTTTTCCGTTTACTAAAGGCCGTGTCTACACCAATGTGTCACTTAATTTAAATGGTGTGACTGAAGTAATAGGGGGCGCCTGGGCTGATACGGAGCTAAAAGTGGTTCAAATAAAGAATAACTAAAGCAACTATAGGGTGTAACACGGACTCTTCCCGAAGGCGTCAACCAAGCATTACGTACACAAACTAAGTATCAAATAAAAATTTTGCTGGAAATGTTATTTTTTTGTGGTGTAAAATCAAATTTTACGATAAAACTCAACTTTTTTTTCCTTAGCCTACATTGTACCACTGCTGGGCAAAGGCCTCCTCCATGGCTTTCCAAGTTTTTTTACAATTTGCCTTCTCCGTCCAATCCGCTTAGAATGAGTCCAGATCATCACGCCAGCGTTTTTTGGGCCTGCCTCGGTTACGTCGGCGGTCTTCAGGCACCCACTGTGTCACTATCTTCCCCATCTGTCCGGCTTCATCCTTGAAACGTGACCCTCAACTAACACACTCAAAACTTATGCTGATGAATGTTTTTAAAATTTAACGAGCCATGGAGGAAATTATAACCTAAAAAACTAGTGTTTAAAAATAAATTTATGAAAAATAATAACTTTGATGTAGCGGGCACCAGTCGCAGCCGAGGCATCTATCGGCTTGCTCATAGAACAGTTATGACCTAACTGTGTGAATAATAGTAGTTTATGCGACTGTGCATAATGCCTAATTGTATTATAGTTGCTTAAACTACTTTATCTACCCAAATATCATAAGGGCTCTATGATGGGTTCAGGAACCATAGGGAAATGACCAGCATTGTTACCAGTGTAATGCAATAAAAAATAAACAGGTTATTAGTTGCATTCGTCGCTGCATTTACGATATCTGGCGGAGTGTTCATGTCAATTTCTGAGTCACTATCACTCATTTTCGACAGAAATAAAGAACTTACCAGAAAATTGTTCTACTCCAATCTGGAAATAAAAAGCTAACGAACAAATGACAGCTCGAAATGGCGGCGTTTCGGATATCTGTATTTTTTTTTTAAATCTTAAGCAAACGCGAACAAAGTCACTATTCTTGTGTCACTCGAGATCAAAATGTCGTGCGATTTATAATTAAAATCATACTGAATTGGGGTTTCGTATCGATAGGTAGGTAGGTTTTAATGTAGATACTAGAATAGCACTCTCACTTGAATTTGACACCTGTTCCAAATTTAAAACTCATAACCTACTGTTTTCAGTAGGTTATGAGTTCATTACAGTTCTGTTTATTTCTGCTGTTTGGTAATGCTGCCTATGGTTTTTGAACGCATTAGAGAGGGTTTATGATATTTGGGTAGATAAAAGGGATTGTGTATTCACCTGCGGGCACACATTAGTTTTTTTATTTTTTATTTATCAGTATGATACTGATAAATAAAATTAAAAAAATATATTTATCAGTATGATGATGGGTACCATAAATGTGGTGGTTTGTAAAAAATAAAATGAATTACGACGAAGTTTGTTTTATTTTTCCTCTTTTGAACATACATAATAATAATTATATACGGTCCAAGAAAATAATTTTCTGAGTTGGTCTTTTAAGAAAAATACCACATGAAGGTTTCAGTCGACCGGTCCAGTCAGTCAACACACATCTGATGAGTAAGTCGTATAAAGCCAGCTAGTCCAACAGACAGTAAAACATCCAACCTAGCCTATATATACGTCTATTCTACTAATGACTAACTTAGGTACATCGGATATTCATCCACCCTATTGTGTAGCTGGCATGGTTCAAAATCGTTCGGATTGTTTTTAAAAGTGTGTTTACGTAATTGAGGTGATAGGCTCACTATTTTAAACTAAAAAATTAAATGATTATGATCAATAAACGTAGTTTTTTTTATTATTAAAACTTAACTACTTATTTCCTCTCAATTTTGCCACCGGTAAATGAGCGTATAAATTAATGAGCGTGAAAAAGGCATCATAAGTATAATAACGTGCTCGGATCGGTAAAATTCTAAGCCGGCAGGGAAAATCGAATATAATTATGTAGCTATACTTTCGAGAAAAAACAGCTTGGATCTAACGGCTGTTTGAGTCATCGTGGTGAAAGGATTAGGGTGCTTTTCCACCACAGATGTGCTATGCTACGTTGCTATAGATGCGTTTGATATCCACCAATCATATTCATTGGTGCACATATTATTATCTTAGCACTGGTGGAAACGGACTCAACTAAGCTATGTTTTTATATGGAAAGATGCGTGCTAGGATGTGTGCTATGGATGAGTGCTATGGATGTGTGCTATGGATGCGTGCTATGGATGCGTGCTATGGAGGCGGGCTATGTGCCGCTTCCCTACTATCGAAACATAGCATAGCTCGAGCTGCGCATCTTCCTCGCACAGCTACTTTGCGGCGGCGCATCTTCATAGCACATCTTACTCGCACCGCTACATAGCTTAGCATCCGGAAACGGTCACATAGTTTCACAGCTTAGCTAATATGACATCTTCGCAGCATAGCTGCATAGCACATCTCTAGTAGAAAATCACCCTTACTCTGCGTTACCGAGTGCTAGCTGTCCAGAGTGCATTAAGCGTTTGGAATCGTAGTTCGATTAAGATTTACGCTACTCGTGGAGACTCCTTTCTTGCACTGACTCAACCATTGGTTTTCAACAAATGTGACCATATTCCAACCCCCGAACCAGTGTAGTATTACTTTATTCTTATTCCAAAAGAGTCAAGGCAATTCAAACTATACATTTCAGTTATAAGGCACTTTTGAACATCAAACTTTGAAATGAAAAAAGAAATAGAATTAAGTATTTATATTACCCATTTTGTATTTCATTGTTCTTTTAAAATCTTCAACAACTTTCACATTGCATGCAAAATGAAACTATAATAATATGACTGTGTGATGATGAGGTATCCAGAATAAAAAAGAATAAAATAATTTATGTTAACAAAAAAAACTTTTTGCAAAAAAAAACAACCGACTTCAAAAACACCAAAAAGTTAAAAATAAACTTCAGAAGAAAAATCAGCTTCTGAAGTCGGTGACATTTTTTTGTTTTATTTGGTTTTTTTGCCACCGACTTCAGAAGCTGATTTTTCTTCTGAAGTTTATTTTTCACTTTTTGGTGTTTTTGAAGTCGGTTGTTTTTTTTTGCAAAAAGTTTTTTATTTTTTCATTTTTAAGATAAGATAAGATAAGATAAGATAAGTCTTTATTTGCCTTAAACATGGTATAAAGTTGTTACAGTCAGATATTAATCTAAAGTCCACATGTTTAGCTATACAGGATATGTATCAATTGCATGCAAAATAATAATTATTAGTCAATTTTAAAGTTCAATGTCACAGATGCAAAGTCAATACAATAATAATAATACAATAATAGTAGTTTTAGTAGTTTTCTCTCATCATTAACCGCAATAACAAAAGTCCAGAAATTTATAGTTTATTGTTGAGAAAATCTTTAATGTCATAAAACATGTGTTCTTTCAACCAATTTTGTAATCTGTTTTTAAATGAGTTTATATTAAATAACAATTTTATTTCTTTGGGAATTTTGTTATAAATGCGTACACACATGACTAGGAAACTTTTCGCATACTTGGCTGATTTAGGAGTATCCTGAAATGCAAGTCTGCATGGATCTCTGTTTCGAGAGTTCAATTGATAGGCTTTTTTGAACAATCCCTTATTATTATAAACATAATTACAAATTTCAAAAATGTAAAGTGACGGAAGTGGTAATATTCCTAGCTTTTTAAAGAACGGCTTACATGACTCATCAGGACGGATACCACAAATGGCTCTGATGCATTTCTTTTGCGCAATAAATGCTCTGTGTCTATCAGTGCTGTTTCCCCAAAGGATAAGCCCGTATCTTAAGATGGATTCTACATAGGCGTGATATGCTGTAATTGCTGTTTTTTTGTTGGTTATGTTCTTTATTTGTCTGAGAGCATAAACAAACTTATTAATCCTACTGCACAAACTATCCAGATGTACTTTCCAATTCAGATCTTGATCTATGAGTACTCCTAAGAATTTAGTTTGTGGAACTTCTTTTAACCTGTCAATATGAAGTTTGAAATTGTATTTAGTATGTTTTGATTTATTAAACTGTATATAATTAGATTTATCTAAATTAATTTTCAATTTATTTGCCTGTAACCATTTTATAATGTCGTCAATAGTATTATTAATGTCCATCTCATGATCAGATTTCGTTTTACACTTTTTGTCAGAAGTCACAATAATTGAAATGTCATCTGCAAATAATACACATTTATGATTAGTCACTAGCGGTAAGTCGTTTATGTATAATAGAAACAATAAGGGTCCTAATACACTCCCTTGGGGGACGCCGCAATTATTAACCCTACAGTCAGATGAATACGAGGTTAATAAGTTGTCATTATTTTTATTAATAACTACGTATTGCTTTCGGTTGCTTAAATAAGACGCGAACCACTGCAGTGCTAAACCTCTTATTCCACTTTTTTCTAATTTTTTTAACAAGATGTCATGTGCCACAAAGTCGAAGGCTTGTGACAGGTCGAAGAATAGTCCTGTCGTTAAATAATTTTTATTTAAGGAATTATGAATATGCCCCAAAAGATTCGCAATTGCAAGTGTTGTTGACTTGTGTTTTTGAAATCCGTACTGTTCTTTTGTTATTATATTGTATTTGCTACAGTAGTCGGAGAGTCTCTTTTTCATACATTTTTCAAATAATTTAGATACTATGGGTATAAGGGTTATCGGACGATAGTTTCTAACATCATTTTTATCGTTTTTTTTGTACAGAGGTTTAACGACTGATAATTTTAGCGCATCAGGAAAAGTACCAGATGAAAATGAAAGATTAATTAGATACGTCAAAATAGGAATTAATTCTGTACTACAAGTTTTAATTACTTTTGTACTAATTCCATCGTAACCTTCTGAGTTAGTGTTATTTAAAGCTATTATTTCTTTTTTAATCTCGTCTTCAGTCATAGGGCTAAGAAACATGGAATTAGGTATTGTCATGGTTTTATTAGACTCGTCATTATCTAATATGACTGGCCTGTTTGTCTAGTGGTTAGTGACCCTAACTGCTATGCCGGAGGTCGTGGGTTCGATTCCCACCCAGGACAAATGTTTGTGTGATGAGCACGATCATTTGTTCTGTGTCTGGGTGTAATTTATCTATAATATGTATGTATTTAGAAATATATAAGTATGTTTATCAGTTGTCTAGTACCCATAACACAAGCTCTGCTTAGCTTGGGACTAGATGGCGTTGTGTGATAGTTGTGGAATATTATTATTATATTATATTATTATTATTATCATGAAAATTATTAAATGTCACATTGCTAGTCGAATCAATAAAATAATCATTAAAAGCATTTGCTATGTCAGTGGGATTAGTCAGTATTCTCCTATCCAATTCTAGTTGAGAAATATTATTGTCACACTTTGTATTTCCAATTTCACGGTTAATGACTGACCACGTAGCTCTGCATTTGTTTTGACTGTTATTTATGTATTTGATGTTTGAATTTATTTTGGATTTAAAGATACATTTTTCCAGTATTGATGAATATTTTTTATATCTAAGTTTGTACGTTAGTGTTTTATTTTTATAATAGAGATACCGTAAACCTCGTTTAGTTTTGCAACTATTTCTGAGACCCTTGCTTATCCATTTTTGTTTATATGCATTAGAATTGTTTATTTTAATCTTAATCTTTGGGAAGCATAAATTATACAATAAACATAAAAGCTCGTGAAATTTATTGAATGCATGATTTATATCAGTTTCGAGGTGTACCTCTGACCATGTTAAACTTGCAAGGCACTCCCTGAATTTTCTTATATTTTCAGTACAATAGTCTTTTTTATACATAAAATATGATTTGGACTTTAAACTTTGCTCTTTTACTGGGAAATATAAGAGTTGCGCAGTGTCGTGGTCTGATAAGTATAAGGATAAAACCTCAGTAGAAGATTTTTTTTATGTTACTTAGTATGTGGTCTATGCACGAGTCTTTACGTGTGGCCACTTTAACGTGAATCTGCAAGTTATAGTTGTTGCATAGATCTGTTAAGTAGTTGGTGACTTTCCCTTGTATAAATGTATTTATATTGAAATCACCGGCAATAACTATTTTTGTACTTGATCCATATTTTTTTACCGTTTCGCACATAAATTGATCAAGTTTATCTAAAAATATGTTAGGATCAGACTTAGGCGTTCTATAAAGACACACGATTAGTAATTTGTGCAATGGAATTTCAACGCCACAGGCTTCAAATGATTTTTGGTTGAGTACTTTTTAATGTGGGAAAGCTAACAACACCCTGTTTAGCGAGTATACAGGTCCCCCCTCTCTGTGTGTCTCTACTAAATGCAGCTGCTACGGTGTAGTTATTTAATTTTAAATATTTCTCGTTACCGGCACGCATAAAGGTTTCAGACAAACATAATATGTCAGGTTCTTTATTTTTGTCTCTTAACTCCAGCAATGTTAGTTCTAAAATTTCCTTTTTTGAAAGAATACTAGCAATATTTTGGTGCAATATTTTAAAAGTTTTAGGTTCATTTGTTACGATGTTGTCATTCACGAAAAAGCTGTTTGTGATCTATAACTTTAAAATAGTATGGAATAGTACCTTTTTTCGTATGAGTAGAGTTTTCAATATCAGGACCATTTGTAGCTGGGCATTTCGTTTGATGACGTGCAAAATAATAAGGGATTGTACCTTTCGAAGCTATTACATGTTTGCTATCAGGTTTTTTACAGTTGGTTTGATTACGCAGTTCAGAATCAATATATTTACAACATTTGTATTCATTGCAAATATTACGTATAGTTTGTTTCAAATCATTTATATTTAATAGTCTAGGCAACAAACGCCTTTTTGATGAAGTTTTTTCAGCAGTCTCCGAAAATTATGATTGAGGTGTCATTCAATTCGGAATGGCATCCAGATGATTTTCGAAGAAAAATGAAGTTCCGCTTGCAAAAATTGCAAAAGTTATTAACAATTAACTAAAAAAATTAAAATGGGTTTAGTGTTTTGCAAATATCTCAAAACCTAATTAAAATTTTTCAAATTTGAAATAAGATTCAAAAAGGGGAGGAAATTTCCTAAAGAATGTTCTAACTTTCGGAATTGTAGGACCAATATTAATAACTTTCCGATCGGGTTGAAAATACGCCCGAAAACTGGTACTCCGTCTTGCGCAAGCTACGCTCCATTCGGACCTTTAATGAATAAATGTTATTTAAACGTATTAAATATGAAAATTAAAAATTGAAAAAATTCATGCACCTGCAGGATAGATCAATACACAATAATCTGTGATCTAAAAATTTTTATCCCGAATTTTCAATAAGTTATCCATTAACTAATTAACAATTTTTTGTAGCACGAACACTGACATTGCAAGTGCGATAATTATTACACTATTCATCTGAGATTTTTTTCCTTTCGTGGAGCTATTTTTCAAAGGTCTTAGAATAGGCTCTCGTTGGAAAAATTTAAAAAATGTTAATTTTCGTTTTTTTATTAACAATTTACTGAAATGAAAAATTTCAAACCTTCATTAGACAAGAAAAAAATCTTTTTTTTTATTATATTATTATTGAAACGTTTTTGTATGATCAGAAGCTACTTAAAAATGATTTTTTATATTTTTTATATCCTGTTTTTTAAAATATTTTTATAAACAAATGCGTTGTTTATGAGATAATTTAATGTTTTTTTTTAATATCGTAATCTTTGATAATAATCATGATTTTTTTTAAAAAAACCGTTTCTTAGAAAAAATGTTTTATTGCATAAAAACGCATTTGTTGATTAACAATTATTTTCTCCCACTTCTAATTAATATTAAGGTATCATTATTTTTAAATCACCATTATTTGTTTTTTCTTTTCGATATATAATAAAAAAATATTGTTTTATTAAAACTTTCATTGTTTATGTAATAAACAATTTGTTAAAAACAAATAAATTTTCACTTTATATTTTTTTTTCTTGTTTTACTTATTGTCACAAAAACAGATATGATTTTGTTTTTTCAAATAAAAAAAAAAGTTGAAAAAAAAAATAAATGAAAAAGACAAAATCATATCTGTTTTTGTGACAATAAGTAAATATTGTCACAAAAACAGATATGATTTTGTTTTTTTTTTCAAATTAAAAAAAAAGTTGTAAAAAAAATTAAATGAAAAAAAAAGAATCATTCTGTTTTTGTGACAATAAGTAAAACAAGAAAAAAAATATAAAGTGAAAATTTATTTGTTTTTAACAAATTGTTTATTACATAAACAATGAAAGTTTTAATAAAACAATATTTTTTTATTATATATCGAAAAGAAAAAACAAATAATGGTGATTTAAAAATAATGATACCTTAATATTAATTAGAAGTGGGAGAAAATAATTGTTAATCAACAAATGCGTTTTTATGCAATAAAACATTTTTTCTAAGAAACGGTTTTTTTTAAAAAAATCATGATTATTATCCAAGATTACGATATTAAAAAAAACATTAAATTATCTCATAAACAACGCATTTGTTTATAAAAATATTTTAAAAAACAGGATATAAAAAATATAAAAAATCATTTTTAAGTAGCTTCTGATCATACAAAAACGTTTCAATAATAATATAATAAAAAAAAAGATTTTTTTAATGTCTAATGAAGGTTTGAAATTTTTCATTTCAGTAAATTGTTAATAAAAAAACGAAAATTAACATTTTTTAAATTTTTCCAACGAGAGCCTATTCTAAGACCTTTGAAAAATAGCTCCACGAAAGGAAAAAAATCTCAGATGAATAGTGTAATAATTATCGCACTTGCAATGTCAGTGTTTGTGCTACAAAAAATTGTTAATTAATTAATGGATAACTTATTGAAAATTCGGGATAAAAATTTTTAGATCACAGATTATTGTGTATTGATCTATCCTGCAGGTGCCTGAATTTTTTCAATTTTTAATTTTCATATTTAATACGTTTAAATAACATTTATTCATTAAAGGTCCGAATGGAGCGTAGCTTGCGCAAGACGGAGTACCAGTTTTCGGGCGTATTTTCAACCCGATCGGAAAGTTATTAATATTGGTCCTACAATTCCGAAAGTTAGAACATTCTTTAGGAAATTTCCTCCCCTTTTTGAATCTTATTTCAAATTTGAAAAATTTTAATTAGGTTTTGAGATATTTGCAAAACAATAAACCCATTTTAATTTTTTTAGTTAATTGTTAATAACTTTTGCAATTTTTGCAAGCGGAACTTCATTTTTCTTCGAAAATCATCTGGATGCCATTCCGAATCGAATGACACCTCAATCATAATTTTCGGAGACTGCTGAAAAAACTTCATCAAAAAGGCGTTTGTTGCCTAGACTATAAATACATATTCTTAAGTGGGCTCAAAACAATTATAAAATTATTACTGAATACGTCGAGGAGTTGGCGTAATTGCGCAGATAGGATTTTTGTATCATAGTCATTTTCACCCACACAAATTATAAGTTTGTCGCCACTCGATGTAGAAATATTTTGACAATTCTTAATGATGTCACTAGTAAGCGCGTATGGTTTTGTTTCCGCCGTCACAGTATATTGTACATACGGAGTAGCCGCTCTCGATTTTATCAATGCAGAAGAAAGTCCAACACATTGTTGTGTTCCAAAGATAAATATCTTGTTAGTGCTGCATTCTTCTTTTAGTTCAACAGAAGTTTTCTCTTCTTTGATTATTTTACTGCTCTCTTTTAAATCTAATCGCTTCTGTAGGTTTAGAATTTGTTCATTGAGGTGCACTATATCGTTTCCTGCCTGTTTCAACTGATCCTCCAAGTCGGCGATGTTTATTTGTAGGCTTAGTATATTCGCACTTAGATGTTTCTTTGTATGTGTATCTGTTGTGTTATTTGTGGTTCTATTCAAATTTCTAGGCGGTGTAAAGTATGTTTGCATATCTGAATGTAATAAAGACGCATTTGCTTTTTTTGTACCTTCATTGCTATACAATACTTTTTGTGGGCACTGGCTTAAGAATCCTTTTAAAGTCATATTATCTTTAAGGAGTTTTTCATTCCCGTCGGGGCTGCGGATATCGAAAAGTTACCGCGGCTCCGACACAAGGGCGAGGAAGAGGGAACATGGGTTGGTTTTTAGTCAGTAGAAGTCTGACACTCCCCTTCGCTCTGCCCAAGAGCGGGGGGGGTTATTCGATGATTTTCCACCCACCAAAAAAAAAAAAAAAGGAGTTTTTCATTTTGTTTGCGAAGCTCATTATTGTCTAGTATGACATTATCAAGTTCGTTCTGTGAACTTCTAAGTTCCATCTGGAGGTGTTCAATTGATTCTTTGAGCTCAAGGTTCTGCATAGGCTCAATTGTTGTATCGTCCATACTTCTTGACAATGTTTTATCGGATATGGCAGTTAAATCATCGTACATAATATGTTCCATTGTGAGTAGAGTTTAGTTGTAATATCTTATAGAAATACTTACTATGACACCTAACCCTTAACCTTCAAGATTCCCTGATTATTGCTTTCAACTCTTAACCATTGAGGAGTAGTACCTTCCATCATAAGCTAATCAACATGAAGTGATGACTGCTAGATGCGAATACTTGTATAGCGTCAGAAAAAGCACGAAACACGTAATATGTGCCTATGAAAGAGGGTTGTCCTCGATTTCTCTGGGATTCCATCATCAGGTCCTGGTTTCCATATCATGGTGGCCCTTGAAGTATCTCCGTTCCAATAAAAAAAGAATCATCAAAATTGGTTCATAAACGACGAAGTTATTCGCGATACACAAAATCAGGTAACATACCTACTTACATAAAAAAATGTGTATTGTACACATCTGCATACCCCCTCAGAGCATACAGGCGTGATGTTACGTCATGATAATGTATATATATTCAATAAACAACCAAGCGATTCCAGCAATTACGACAGATTTGCCGTCTATTTTTGAAGAGTTCCATTGTATATCTCCGAAGATCAGCACCAGATCTTCACCAAATTAAAATGGGACCACCTCAGGAGTATACTTTTTCAAATAAAAAAAGAATTTTGAGAATCGGTCCACAAACGGGGCAGAAATCAGGTAACATACATAAAAAAAAAAAAAAAAAAAATACATACACACGAACATAATAACCTCCTCCTTTTTTGAAGTCGGTTAAAAAGAGGTCATCATCATCTGCCTAGCCTTTTCCCAACTATATTGGGGTCGGCTTCCAGTCTAACCGAATGCAGCTGAATACCAGTATTTTACATGGAGCGACTGCCTATCTGACCTCCACAACCCAGTTAATACTAGGTAATAAAATACCCTTTGGTCAGACTGAATGTCATAATTTCAGGTCACTGACTACCTGTAACGACTGCCAAAGATCTATATATAAGGTCCCATTAAAATAGGTGGACAAAATTTTAGGAATCATTCAGACCACCAAAATAAGGACAATGGTAAAAAAAGAAAATTAGAGAAACGCATCAGATACCTAGAAGAAAATAAAACAGGTAGCGAAAATACACTAAAAGTGTTAGTTACCCAATATTTTACGTACAAAAAACTCACTTTAATCAGTGTTTTTTTTAATGGGATATGTTTGGTTAAACGTACTGAACGCTGTGTTAAAATTTGTCCACCTATTTAAATGGGACCTTATATATGGCAGCCGGGACCAACAGCTTAACGTGCTTTCCGAGGCACGGAGGAAACTCGGTATGTCGGGCGGTCACCCATCCACAGACCGACCTAGGCAAGCACGGCTTTACCTAAAGATCGACCTGAGTGGCAGTTCTTATTAAGCCACGAGCTCCCAAAAACGAGGTATGGACCAAATATTGAACCTTGAGGAATGCCCATCTTTATTTTTGACCCTGATCAATATAATGCCCATATTATTATATATATGATACTGA
This sequence comes from Diarsia mendica, assembly GCA_949316265.1. Classification (NCBI taxonomy): domain Eukaryota; kingdom Metazoa; phylum Arthropoda; class Insecta; order Lepidoptera; family Noctuidae; genus Diarsia; species Diarsia mendica. The sequence continues at coordinate 2,481,678 of OX438907.1, read as the reverse complement.
TATCTTTTAGGTTTGATTTGAGCAAGTCAAGTGCTGTATTTCTAATTCCTTAGTGATTTAGTTTCAGCAGCAGTGTCTCATGGTTTCCGTTTTTTCATTTTTTTCATTCAAACGCCTTATTGAGGTTGTTTTATTACTATATTTCTAGACGTTACAAATTTTAATGTTCTTAACGAAGGTGACACCGGATCAGGGCCAGCTAAGAGATGCAGCTCTACAAGATACAAGTTTGTTCCATCTCTCACCCACGCTGAAGTTGTGAATAAGGACTGTTATAAGACATGATAATAGGGATTATAAGTGGTGGAAATGATTCAAAAGGGTATCTATCGTAATTATCCAGTACAAACTGCGCTGTGGAGGTTAGATTGGTAGTAGCTCCATGTAAAATACTGGTATTGAGCTGCATTCGGTTAGACTGGAAGTCAACCCCAACAATAAAATCTTCAACAACTTTCACATTACATGAAAAATAAAACTATAATATGTGTGATGATGAGGTATCCAGAATAAAAAAGAATAAAATAATTTAATACCTTGAGGAATGCCTATCTTTATTTTTGACCCTGATCAATATATGCCGTTTACCTGAACTTTAAGCCGTCTATCTTTTAGGTATGATTTAAGCAAGTCAAGAGATGTATTTCTAATTCCTTAGTGATTTAGTTTCCGCATTCAAACGCCTTAATGGGGTTACAAAATGTTTTATTATTAACTTTCTAGGCGTCACAAATGTTCTTAACGAAGTTGACATCGGATCAGGGCCAGCTCAAGATAGTTTGTTCCATCTCTCACCCACGCTGAAGTTGTAAATAAGGACTGTTGTAAGAGATGAGAAGTGGTCAAAATTATTCAAAAGGGTATCGTATTACCCAGTACTAACTGAGTTGTGGAGGTCAAATTGGCAGTCGCTCCATATAAAATACTGGTATTGAGCTGCATCCGGACTGGAAGTCAACCCCATCATAGTTGAGAAAAGGCTAGGCAGAAAATAAGAAAAAAAAATCAGATCAGCGATTCATTTTATTTATTTAGACCGAGATTTTAGGCACCCTTCAAAAAACTTTTAAAGGTACAATTAAAAATAGCTTTTTCAACAAAATAGAAGAGCTTTGTTAATATTCTGAGTAGAACTTTTGAATATATCGCACCTTTGGGAACAAAGCGTCACTTCTGCAATTTTTTGTAAAAAAACGACTTTATACTCTCAGTAAAAATGGTGAAAATTGCATGATAGGACGTTACATTATTTCGCGTTATTGCATGGTCCGTTTGCTTAAAACGTAACGTCTCATCATGTCAGGTGTTTAAAAGCCGAAGTGTGACTCTAAGCATTTGTGACGGAGAGGCACTATGGTATGTAATGACTTTTTGTTTACATATTACTTGCAGTATTAATTTCACTTATAGATAAGAAGCACATTTTGTTACCAAATCTTTGTATTTGTTTGCTGTAAACATAATGTCACTTTCTTGCTTAATGACATTTTGGCATAAAACTTTTCTTTTCATTGTAACCAAAAGGTAGCTTCTACTACACACAAGTGACATTATTTTTGTAATTATATTATGGCAAAATGTCATTTTTGTTTGTTAACAATATTGTTCGACTTGCTCGTGGTGGTAAATAAAAGATTAGTGGACTGTATAATATAAAAGCTTGTTGTATTGCCGATTAAATCAAATAATAACTTGTTATAATGTGTTTGAGCCGTTTGGGGTTGAAACACTGGGGCCATGGGGTCCGAGTGCCCACTTAATTTATCAGGAAATTGCCAAGGGTTTGGTCGACTCTTCACGTGACCAGAAGGCTGGAATATTTTTTGGGCAAAGAATCAGCATTGCCATCCAACGTGGCAATGCTGCCAGCCTTCTGGGTACTTTTCCTGTTGACAGCGGTGTGGACGAATTTTTTGACGCCCTGTGATTACTCCTCATTTTGATACTTGTATATATTATATTTTATTATTATCTTAGTTCTGTAAATAGTAGTTTTTGATTTAGAATACTTATCCTTAATAATAAGAGGTCTTTGATTATTTCCAAAATAAATAATAGGTACACCTACTATTACCATAGTAACAATAGCTTTTTATTTTAATTTTTTCTTATTAGTACCGATTTCACTTCCACGTCAACATGAGCGTTCGCTACGAGTTCAGTCACGCCATTTAAGTGAAGAGACACATTTATGTAGACACGGCCTTTAGTAAACGGAAAGTCTATCGGCACAAATGGAACCGACATATTCAATAAATGATATTCATCCTGAAAAAAAAAAACATTATTAACATCTAATTAAAAAAAAAGAAGTATATTTATTATCTTCAATTGTATAAGAAACACTTAACAATATTATTTATGATTTAACTTTTGTTTAGGGTGCCAGCGTCCTCGCCTATGATTTGAAGCTGCGACGGTAGTCGTAGGGTGAGCACAGTACATAATCTTTAAATTACAATATGTTTACTAGCTAATGCAACTATGATGTATTCTATTTATGTAGGTAGGTCTATGAATGTGTTTGTGTGTGTGTGTGTGTGTATGTGTGTGTGTATGTGTGAGGGGGAGATAAATATAGTGAAAAATTGCGTTTATGTAAGATTGTATATAGATTGAGTTTGTAAATCTAAATATGAACATACTACTTTATTGACTAAATTAGGCGGTCGATATCTGTAGTATCTGTATATCTTCAGTCTTATCATAGGTTAGTGTCATGAGCCACCTTGTGATCCTGGTTTTGCATTCATTTAGACACATGGGAGCAATGGAACAAAGTTTGCAATTAGTCTCATTATAATAAATCAACCTTAAAAAATGGAGGTTTAGTAAGGATCGGTCGAATGACTGCTTCGCTGGTCTGACTGTGACTGTGTAAAAGATGATAAATGGTAAGAAAGAAGGTGTTTGATGAGATGATGAGTAATAGAGAATGAGTAAGAAAGAAGAAGAATGCTGCAACGACTCCAAATGAATTGGGATAAGGGCAAGAGAATATGAATGAACTACAATGAATGTGCTACTACAAATAAAAAATACAAATAGTTTATTTTCTTTACCAAGTTTGTACTACATACTAGTGATAGAAGTGTCCTTTTAAGCAAGTAAATGCCTGTACTAGGACACTTCCCTCTTCCGTAACTTATATTTACGTAATGTACACAAGAAATGCCAGTGTTTACTATTTATAATTATAATTTATACAATTTTAAGAAAGTAGATTTGTGCATGCAATATTGTGAGATGAAAATATGCGATGTGTTGTGGGATGTATGTTTTTATAGGATGTGTGTGTGTGTGTTTGTGATGTATGTGTGTAATTGTAAAAATGTGCATGTGAGTAAGTGTGTGCGTGGATGAGTGAGTTATGATGTGTGCTGCAGGAGAGCCTCAGTGTCCTCATATGATAGTGGTTTTATCCATTGCATTACAAGTTTTTTACATTCAAAGAATGGTTTGGTGTAAATATATATTTCTTTAGACTTGAGATGACCGTTTCTCGTATTGTCTGCTACAAAACCTGGCCCTAAACTTGATGATAGGTCCTAATAATTATTATACGCACCGGGGGATAGGGACAGTGACGGCCTCCGAATGCCTCTCGCATTGATTGTCCGAACATTAAGTCATGCTCTAACATATCGCAAAATTTAAAATGCAACTCAAGGAAACTGTTCTGGTATCTGTTTGATACAAACTTATAGAAATAAAAATCCACCTGTAACATAATAGAGATGTCAAAATAATAATAATAACGTTTATTGTTTCATAAAAAGTTTGACAATATAAAGGAATGAGACTGGATCCCGCACTAGGATACCCTGTATCACAGGATCCAGTCTCTTTCCAGTTCTTTATAAAAAGGAACTTGGACTAAAAGGTAACCAAGTTTATGTGTGTATGTGAATGAGTGTGGTGAGTGAGAGTATGAAATTGATGACTTGATAAGTGTAAGTGTAGGTTATGAGTGTAAGTGTGTATGAGATACGTGTAAGTATGTAGATGATGATTGTCAATGTGACAAACTCACCAGTAAGTTATTGTTCACAGTGGTAAGTGTTTGTATGTGTATATCCAGATAGTGCCTAGGATCCTTTCGGCTGACACGCCTACAAAATGCAGTAACATTTTTGCAGTATTTATTGTCAAACCATTCTATCACTGGATGCTCAGGATTGAAGAAAGTCATCTACGACAGAAATTAATAGTAATTAATTTTGAAAAAAAAATTAAAACTGTTGATATTTCGAACAATATTGTCAGAACATACATTTTTGTTTTTTTTATCTAGTTTAATTTTGCTTAGCATGTTTTCGTGAAATGAGTCGGATAGGAAAGGAAAGGAGATCTCGTCAAAAGACTGCTCTTAGACCGCATTTTTACCAGATGGTGGCGCGATCGGCTAAGATATGAGGTGGCAAAGTTGAAATTCAAAAAGAGCACAAATCCAAAACAAAATCTATAAAATAACAAATTTTCAAAACTCCCGGAAAAGTTTCTAGGTAACCCTAATTTTTCGAACCAAATGACTGGTATACTGTTTGACTATAATACCACAACGTTAGCGTTGGAGTTATTTATCTATACTATATATCTATACTAATATTATAAAGAAGTAAAGTTTGTGTGTTTGTATATAATTGCTAAATTGTAAGGGGTAATCACGGGATCTACTAAACCGATTTTAAAAATTCTTTCACCAATAGAAAGCCACATTATTGCTGAGTGTCATAGGCTACTTTACTTCTTTATCCTTGTATTCCCACGGGAACGGGATCTACGCGGGTGAAACCGCGGGACGTCCGCTATTGGTAGATAAAAAGAACCAACCAATGCACCAATGCATTCTGAATCGAAAACAAGTAAAATAAGAGCCGGTTTTAGAGGAAGTGCTTTTAATAAAATAATAAGAATTATGTACTTACAGTCTTAGAATAACACGGACTAATTTGGTAATGCAAATAAAAAAACAAGCCAAAGAAAATAATTATAAGATTCATTATTAGGTAGGTGCTTGCACGGTTCTGCATTTACGAATGATCGTTTAGTCAGTTGATTATATAATTATATAAAATAGATAATCTGTGATTGCAACTACATAATTATAACTATAATGAACCATTGCAACAATTATGTACTTTTTGTAATTGAGATTGGTTACTTACTCAATTATTTAAAATTACTGTGTGTGTCTGTGGGACAAAATATTATAATTATTTATTTTCTAACATGTATAACACCAATAAGTGCATGCATTAATATGCTATGACATCATCATCATCATCATTTCAGCCAAAAGACGTTTATTGCTGGACATAGGTCCCCCTAAGTCTCGCCTCGCATCCAGCGGACCCCCACAACCTTCACCAGGTCATCGGTCCACGAAGTGGCAGGCCTTCCAACGCAACGTGTTCCGGTTCGCGTTCACCACTCCAAAACTTTTTGGCCCCATCAGCCACCCATTCTTCGAGCAATGTGCCCTGCCTATTGCCAATAATATCTATAACAATATTTATATTTACTAAATAACATAAAATAATATCGCACATTTATACTAAGCATTAATTAAAATCATTTATAATGATGGGTATTTTAAACATCAAGTTTGTTCCTGATTCATTTTAACCACGTCTACAGTTTTGTCACTAGTAAAGCAACAGTAAAACGGCTTTGCATGGATGTTTTTTTTTTGCGTGTTGAGAAATCATCAAATGAGTCCTCCCGCTCTGGGCAGAGTGGTAAGGATTGTCAGACTCCTACTGACTAAAAACCACCCATGTCCCTTCTTAGCCCTGTATGTCGAGGCCGCGGTATCTCTTTACTTCCGATCCTTTCCAAAAGCTCTCTCGATGGTGAATTGCATGTTGTCGAGTATTTCAGCAGGCGAACCGCGGGCGGAGTCAAAGTACCATTCTTACGAATTGGTAACTCTAGCGGTCGTGAACGTTGTGAATTACTTTCGACATTACCTACAAGGTTATTGTTTTACTGTTACTCCCTGAAGGCTTTATGTAACAAAGTGTACCTGACACTTAGAGTCCACCGCTGGAGGACTTTCCTTCAGTCTTTCTATTTCCAACTTGAGTACCCTGTCAGGTAGGCACATAAGTCATGTTGACTTATTGTCTCGAAACCATTTTGCTGAGCTTAACAAGACTCCCATTCTTGAAACTTCTATCCAAAATACAGAGGAAAGGCGGGTAGAGTTTGCGATTCTATCTGAAAATTGGCATTTCGCTGAACAGTTCCATGACTCAGAAATTCAGGACATCGTCTCTAAGTTCAAAAACGGCTAGCTTTTAGCGGAAGTAGTGTAAACTTACGTAACGGTGTGTTACTTCGTAAAGTTGCGTTATTTTATCATAGTTAGGTACCTTGATTCGTTTTCGTTGGTCCTTGGTGAATCTTGATAATGAAGCCCTCATGCATCTTAGTTGGGAAAAGAGTTTGGAGAGGCTTTATGAAATTTATTGGTTCAATCACATGACCAAATACGGATACTGACTGACTGACTGACTCATCAACGCCCAGCCCAAACCCTTGGACCTAGAAAGCTGAAATTTTGCACAGAGGTTCCCCTTTATAATGTAGACAAGGAATAAGAGAGGATTTTTCGAAATTCAACCCCGAAGGGAGTTAAATAGGGGATGAAAGTTTGTATGGAAAATCGTCATTTTCACGCAGGCGAAGCCGCTGGCAAAAGCTAGTCTGTCATAAGTACCCAAAAGGCTTATTACATTAATAATTTCAGTAACAATATCCAATACCTAACTACACAATTATCTTCTTGCTGGCATCAGAGAATACAATTAAAACAACCAAAGTTACAGTTTTGACATTGCTTTACTGTTAAATTATTCAAATAGTGTCAATTACAGTTATGATTTTTTTTACGCATTATCTCTCTTTTATACATTTTAAATACATATTTTAACAACAAAAGTATATAAAAACATTTAAAATTATGAAAAAAATAATAATAAACCATTATCGGGAAGAGGGTCCGAGTTACTGGTGATCAGGACCCTTAAGGCGACACTAAAAAAAAAAAATGCCTGTAGCACACCTCCGCTGCGAAACAACAATTGCGAAACCGCTGCGCGAGTTTCGCTGTACAACAGTACTACGGTCAACGGGCGGAGATGTAGACGGTTCCTGAGCAAATGAGCGAAATCGTGTTAGAAAGAGACAACATCATAGTCAGTTTTGTACGTTAGAGCAGGGAATTTCGCTCCTGTTTCGCCGCCAAAGAACTTACAACTCACAGTGAAACTATTGCGGTTTCGCCCTTTGAGTTTCGTAGCGGAGGTGTGCTACAGGTGTAAATGCCAGCGACCTTGAGCGAAGCGCCACCCACATTTTATTTTATTACTTTAAATTCACACCTTTGAAAAATCCACAACACTATGATGCTAGTAAATAACCTGTAGTATTTTTTAAATCACTTTTCATGGTTCTAGACTTGATAAATTAAGAGAATCACGGATTATAGATAAAAGTGGCCTTAATCAGTAATTTTCTTAATTGAGAGAGAGAAACCTCCTAGCAATACGCGCTGTGTCCAGATGTACTGTTTTCTAAATCAAGCCCTTGATCCAGCTGCCTAACGAGAACCTCCTCAGATGTTGGCCGAAGCTTTTGGCTATTGAACCATTTGCTCACACGATTTTATCAGCACAATGACTTTGTATGGTAGAATTACAGCAGTGTTCTAACGAGGAATAAATGAATTGTATAAAATGTGGTCTAGTTTTTATTAATTCTTCTGTCTTTTATCTCCAAATCAATGCTGCTATAAAGTATTTGTTTGGTGACACCCCTTTCAGTTATTGACATATTGCAGTAGATACGGCCTTTAGGAAATGGGAAGCCTTTCGGTACATATGGTATTGATAGATTTTTCATATCATACACGCCCTGAAAAAAATTCAAGATATATTTATAAAAACTAAAAAACCCGACTGAAAAAACGGAAAAGCAAAAAACAAGCACATTTTAAATTAAACAAAACTTGTAAGCAGGCGGGGTCCATTCTATTTTCATTTCATAATTTAATATTCAAATGAACCCCGCCTGCTTCCAAGTTTTGTTTAATTTAAAATGTGCTTGTTTTTTGCTTTTCCGTTTTTTCAGTCGGGTTTTTTAGTTTTTTAACTACATTTTTTTATTTAACACTTTTTAGTCAGTTTTCATTAACTTCGTTATTACTATTATAAGACGGTAGATTTCGATTCGATTTTATATTCATTCCGTACACGTAAAAAAATCCGGTTATAAGTAAGAAATGCGATATTGTTTGTTCTAATAACTTTAAATCGTTATATATCCTAAACGGTTTTATAAAATGAAAAATGATAAAGGAAACCTAATATTCATTTTCAAATACCTATTCAACGATACCCCACTTGATGTGGTGCGTCAAATTTTTTTTTTTCATTTTGACAATATGGCGACTAGTTGTTACTTTAGTGAGTATTGTTTATTGTAATGTTTTTAGTGACACTCGCGAGGTCAAGACGAATCGATTGACGTACGGATCATCAAAATCGGCCAAGGCGTTTGGCCTCTACAGTGCCACATAGGAACAAACATACATACATACATACATACATAGACTGATAAACACATAACCCTTCTTTGCTTTGCGCAGTCGGGTAAAAAGTAAGCATTCGAAGTATCAATTTATATTCACAAATCGAATCATTAGGACCTGTTTTCATCAAAGTGGAGAGGATCGCAGATAAGAAGAGATGTGTGGAAATCGGCCAATCACATTAGCACACACACACATCTTCTCTCCGCTCGCTCGTCTCCACTTTGGTAGATACCGGGCCTTACCGGCTGCAACCGCTTTGAGAAATAAATACAGGGTCACTTATTAATGACCAGCCAACATTTAAAATTAAGACCTACATACCGAAGGTGCATTTTAAATATTATTGTCGAACGAAATACAATAAAATATTAGCATTTGTTTGAAAACGTCTCAAAAAAATCCTATTCCTCTCAAATTTATGTGAGTATAGTTTAGGTGGGTACGTACAGTCGAACAAGTTAATAAGTATGACAGGGTAGAGATCTTTATAATTCTATAACACTGAAAATATTGATTGTTATTTTGTTCTAGCAAGTGTTTCGCATTAAGCGACCGATGTCTAACGCTGTGTCGTTTGACATACATCAGTCTCTAAATGTATCTGTATAATCTTAAAAGTAAATACAAGTCAGCTGGCTGTATACTTATTAGCTTGTTCGACTGTACCTAGTAATTCAAGTGCTTCTGTATCGTAAATGAATAAAAAATGCAACTTACGGGGGGATAAGGACAGCGACGGCCACTTAGTGAGTTTCGCATTGTTTGGCCAAAAAATGTGTCAGAATTCATCATGTCGCAAAATTTAAAATGCATCTCAACGAAACTGGGCTTGTATCTGTTTGTTAGCAACTGGTAGAAGAAGAAATCCAGCTGAAACACAAAAAAACATATTTATATTCTGATATTTTTAATCATTCATGATATTTTTAAACACACATTCTCACCTTCACTCCATCACACACTTACTTTTACACTCACACATACAACAAACACTAAACACACATACAATCACTCACACACACACACACACGCTCTCACAAACATACACACACACACACAAGAACGTTTTCAATTATAAACATTATTGTAGTAGTAAGTATAATAATAATAAACAAAAAATGTACTAGTTTATTGAAATTCTTTGTAAGGGACAGGGACTGTTATTCCTTAATACAGGTTATTCTATAACCTAGCTAGGAATAGCAGAACTTCACCCACTCGATTGTGTTTGACTTGGTACAAACTTATATGTATAACTTTGTGTATGCCTCTTGTACTACAATCTCCTTTCTATGAAATAAAAAATTATTATTATTATTATCATTAGGAGTAGGGGACTTCGCCCAGGGTGGTGTAGATCTGGTAAAAAATGGCAACATCGGGATAATTATATCGATGAAATCCACCTTAAACGTAATTATTCTGCTATATAATCATTACTTGTAGCATTTTAAGTAGGTATAATGAAGCCAAAGGCATTTTGTTCGCCCAATTATTGTTCTATTTTTTTTTCTGTATTATACCTGGCAACCTTCTAGTTACAGAGTTATTTGTTGGTTACACCACTTTAAAAAAAACTAACTTTACTTTATCATCATCATCATCATCATTTCAGTCAAAAGACGTCCACTGCTGAACATAGGCCTCCCCCAGGCGTCGCCACATTGACCGGTCCCGTGCGTCTCTCATCCAGCGGTTTCCTGCAACCTTGACCAGGTCATCGGTCCTCCTAGTGGGAGGCCTTCCAGCGCAACGTCTTCCGGTTTCTTTACTTTATATACCTCCATAATTAATATTATTTTTGAATTGTTTTTATTATATTTTTATTATACTCGTTCTCACATAATATAATGTCTAACGATCTTAATATGAATTCTGTAATCAAGCAATACTTTAATTTAAATGTATTGTAACAAAATCTTGAAGAATGGACAAGAAACTCCATGGACAATTATTCGTGGAGTTTCTTTACCATTCTTCTCCCTAGATCTACGCTTTGGAATGGGTAACTACAGTACTTTCACAAGTGATTATGCCTTATGACTGTACTGTAAATGCTGAGTGTAGGTCTTTTTTAAATCTCTCCAATTTTGACGCTGCAACATGCTACTTACCGTCATATAGTTGTCAGCAGGGACCAGGGTTTGTACGTACAACTCCACATAGTACTTGGGATCCTGTCGGCCGAAACGTTTACTGAGCAAAGTTAGGTTTTTAAAAATTGTCTCGTCATACCAGTTTACGATTGGGTGCTCCGTACTGAAGTAGGGTATCTATGACAGAAATAATAAAATAATTAGAAATAATAAACGAAATTTTGTATAAAATAAAAATGTGTTTGACTTTGAAGCATTCAGAACTTTTTATTTTTCATTATTTTAGTAGTGTTTTTCATAATTTTTTGGTAGTCATAAATATCGGTGATTAAAATAACCCGAAACTTCCCTCGAACTAAATGCGATTTTGATAATATGCTATTTTGATTTGCAAGATTTTATGAAATGTATTTTCTAATTAAAATATTTATAATTGATTCTAGTAAATATTGATTGCAATTTTGTTTTATAAAGTAAAGTTTTTTAGAAGTCGGTTAAAAAAACGAACTGTCAAAACTTACTCTCTCAGAACTGCACTGATTAATTTGATAATGCATATAAATAAACAAACAAATGGAAACACATTTTAAATTCATAATTTTATTTTAATTAGTTTGCCTGTTGGAATGTATCTGTCTCACTGAATATCTTCCACTATCACCTGAAACCTACATAAACTTTTCACGAAATTGACAGGAAATAAGAAATTTTGAGTAACGCTTTAATAGTAATATGAAGGTATTTATAATAATATGTAATCATAGCCAATGGGCCACTGAAAGTACCACTACCAGTTAAGGGTCTCGTTAAAATAACATTATAATCGTAAATTACTCTGTGCGTTTGTCGAAGGATCAATGTTTATCATAATTATGTATTGAGAAGTGGTTCCGTAGCCAAATGGCTGAAACTGAACCGACTGAACCTCAGAGGTTAACATTGATAATTTTATCATCACCATCCTGCCCTTATCTAATTCTATTTGGGTTGCACGTAAAATGTTCCTCTTCCATTCTCCTCTGTCTGATGCCTTTGATCGTCATAAGACGCACAGACGGTGAGCTAGCCCATTACTTAGGGCTCGTTTACGGAGACGCGGGGCGTCGCGCGGCGCGTGCAAAAGGCTCGTCTCGTGCTTTTTTATTAATTTATTACTGAGAGACGTGTCCACCGCAACAAACACTGCATTTTAAACTAACGAGCGAAAAATCGCTTCTCGTAAAATCGACGTTTGAAATCGTTAACTTTTTCATACATCGCTATGTGTTGCGTAACATGCACTTACCGTCCGAAGGCACGCGCCTACGGTGGCTCCCGACGCCCGGAGCGTCTCCCGAGGCGGCTAGAGCGAGAAGTTCTCTCCCACCACCGCCTCCACTAGCATCACTGCTTCGCAGAAGGAGGTGACGGCTTCCCATTCCCTCTCGCTCCGGACCATGGAATGAACCAGGGTTGGACGAAAGAGCACGCCGGCTCCAATCACCACTACAAAGACATGGCGGGACTCCACACGACCATACCGTGGAGTCTGCTCCACGGTATGGTAGGGTAGAGTCATCTACCGACGGTAGGTATGGTCCATCATGTCTTCCGGCTGATCCTCATAGTGGAAGAGGGGACTTATCGCCACTGTCGTGGCGTGCCCTGCACTTGGTTGCAACATTCACTATCTACATGTCGCCATAAGATTGCACCCTGTCAGACGCCTGGGAATCATTTACTCGTTTTTTTTTTTACATCATTCCTCACATCATTCATTCATCTTTTATAAATACATCTATTTCTGTAACGGTACATATAATAAGCGATTTCCAAGTGGTTTGACCGACGAACTGTCAAATGGTCTTAAATTCGATCACAAAACCTCTATATTTTTGAATTCATGTGCGTATGGTATAATTTAATTGTTTTATTTGCTTTTATTATAATAATTTGACGTAAAATAATTTCTCTGTCAACTAAGCACTACGCAATTTAACGCTAAGCGACAGGAAACAAGGAATTTAGGCTCTATGACTACATACATATAGACACGTATCTCTGTTGTCTAATCATTAAAATTTAATAACATAATATTGTGGCTCTGACCAGTTTTGTATAATAATACTAAAGGTAAACGAGTTAAATAGTAGTATTTAGGTAATGGATAGCAGTTTATTCAACGAGTTCGTAAGCTACGAGGATCATTAGTTGAAATGAGTCTTTTCACGCTCAATTTACCTCTGGTATCTGCATCATTGCCAAATTACATTGATCATTATTAACATTTACATAAAGTTGCTGTTTGTTTGCTGCTAGTGTTGCTAAGTCAGTAAAAATCACATCAAATCATGGTTTTTATTTTTGGTTCTCTAAAGTTCCTATTAAATTGCTAAGTCGGAGAACCAGTAAAAGGACTGTTGATCACTTCGGCGTTTACATGCGTGATTTTATGATCAGCGGTTAACAGTCCAGCTGGACATAGGTCTCTTCAATGGCACGTCACTGAACTCGATTCGCTTCACTGAGCCTAAGGGCTTCTCACCTCACGCTGGCCGAATATCGGTGAACAACTTCGGGGAACTAACGTCCCCTTTCCTCACCCTCCGACGTAAACTGATAAGCTATTAACGTATTAGGAAACTATGATTTAATTTGCTTCTTTTTCGTGCTTTTCTTGCTCCATTTAATAAATAAAAATATACCCCCTTATAGACAATTATGTATTGTCAAAAAAAAAGTTGTCATACAACGTGGCAACGCCGCCGTCAAGTTGGCAGCGTTGAGGTCGAGTTATGTGTGCGTGTGCGAGTAATGTATGTAATTTGTTATGAATTGATTAATGTAAAGAAATAAAGTTTTGATAGTAATAATAATTATGTTTAACCTTAATTTCACATTTCCTGCCATTTTCATGAAAAAAGGGCCTTGGGACATTAGGGGGCTTGGCACATTATTTGTTGAGGCATTTGGTACTGGTCTATAGCCAATTACATTATCATCATTCGTGTACAAAACCTGTGTAAACATCTACAGACCTGCAAAGTAATTAAAAATGATTTTAAAATATTTTTTCTTTACTTTGCTTCTTTATTTGCTTAACCAAAGTAATCAGTGTAATTCAGAAAAAGTGAGTTTATAGTTTTTTTTTTTAATTTTAACTAAGTACAATATTAAAAAAAAAAAAACAGATTTAATTATACTCATGAAATTATGTTTGGATAATTATTATCATTCTCCTACCCTCCCATGGATAACAAGTAAAAAAAAATACCCCGATAATAATTAAATCAAAAATATTTAAATAGAAGCACCGGTAAGGGTGGTAGCACACCGTATACTTCTCGGGTAGTGACATCATAAACAATCAATTGACAATGTTTATTTTTTTTGGTTGGTGGAAAATCATCACAGAGTGGAAGGGTGTGTCAGACTTCTACTGACTAAAAACCAACCCATGTTCCTTCTTCGCCCTTGTACCGAGGCCGCGTTATGTCTTTCGATAATCCGCAGCCCCGACGGGATAAATTGACAATCTATATCGTGCCCTTACTTCAAAACCCAACTAACTGCACAAAATGTAGTTTCGAGAAAATCGTGTTTAAAGGTTCGAATCGTAAAATTTTTATTAAAATACTTGATAAAGAGTGTATTTTGATTTCTTATTGTATTCATTTTTCGGGTGGTGAAGGAAAAATAGCTTAATTCTCAAACAAGTAGGAAAAACTGGCCAAGTGCAAGTCGGACTCGCACATGAAGGGTTCCGTACCAAAACGGTATGCTATATTAAACAATTTCTTCTACGGGCCAATGAAACTTGACCTTTGGATTGTATAAGCGCTCATACGATTCAGGGACCAAATTATATTGGTTACTGTTTCCATCTGTTGTTTCCATCCAAGTTCAAAATAATTTTCCTAGAAAGTCCTTATAAAGTTCTACTTTTCAGTTTTTTTTCATATTTTCTAAACTTATGGTTCAAAAGTTAGAGGGGGGGGGGGGACGCATTGTTTTTTACTTTTGGAGCGATTATTTCCGAAATTATTGACATTATCAAAAAATGATTTTAGTAAACCCCTATTCATTTTTAAATACCATTCCAACAATATATCACACGTTAGGGTTGAAATTAAAAAAAAAAACACTTCCCACTTTACATAAAGGGGGGCTACCCTAATAAAACATTTTTTTCCAATTTTTATTTTACCACTTTGTCGGCGTGATTGATACACATATTAGTACCAAATTTCAGCTTTCTAGTGCTAACGGTCACAGAGATTAAGCGATGACGGACGGACGGACGGACGGACGGACAGACATGGCGAAACTATAAGGGCTACCTAGTTGACTACGGAACCCTAAAAATGAAGTATTGGCTTGATAAATGCTACAGATAAGTGGTTTTTCCTGTAGTCGCAATGTTTTCTTATGTTTTGAAGAATAGAGTTTAGACAGCAGTTTTTTATGAATTTAATTAAACGAAATATTTATGTTCACCTAATGGGTAATTGCTAATACTAAGTAGAAATATTTAGTCTCAGTTATTGTTAATGTTAATTTAACGTGAATCATGACAAAACCACTTAAACGCAGATATAATGTTTTTCCTGGCGAGAAAAATTGCTTACAGTGCAAAAACATTGCTTTAACCAACACTTACTGGGTTTTGTCTGTTCTTTATTTAAAAAATCTCCTGATAAGCTACCTTAGCTAAAAGCTAAATCCAGAACGGAGCGTCACCTCGGAAAACGGGTTTTACCAGTATGTAGATCTTGAAAAGGAAATTCTAACGGTATTTGTAACTCATTTTTGCCCATAAGTGACTTTAGTTGGTTTTCGCTTTAAGGGCACGATATCTATATTTACAAATAAAAAGAGAAGTCCTGACTGACTGACTCATCAACGCCCAGCCCCAACCCTTGGACCTAGAAAGCTGAAATTTTGCACAGAGGTTCCCTTTTTAATGTAGACAAGGAATAAGGAAGGTTTCTTCGAAATTCAACCCCTAAGGGAGTTAAATAGGGGATGAAAGTTTGTATGGAAAATCGTCAATTTCACGCGGGCGAAGCCGCTGGCAAAAGCTAGTCAATCATAATACTGCCGAAGATGGTGTGGTTACGTTTTAAATGTTTCTTAGGTATGGTAATTTAGTGTTAGGTATAGATAAGTGGGTATAAAAATAAACAAAAATTATGATAGTAAAATTTAATATTTTAGTATTTTTTTTATCATTACTTCATCATCATCATCATCATCAGCCATAAGACATCCACTGCTGGACCAAGGCCTCCCCCATAGATCGCCATAACGAACGGCAACTTGCCGTTTGCCTCCACTGGTTGCCCGCGACTCTTACAATGTCTTCGGTCCACCTGGTCTCCCCAATCAACGCAATTTATCAATTATTATTTACTAATACTACTAAAAATATGTAAATATTCGTATGTTTCGTCTAGCGAAAAAAACGGAAAAAAGTCTTTAATTGTCTTGTCTTTGTCTTAATAATTATTAGGAAAATGGTGTTAATTTGGGCGCGAACTCATACATTTAAAATTTATTAATATTATCTACTCTCATCATCAATCTACTTTCATGATTTTTTTAGGTTTCGTTTTTTTTCGTAATTTAATAATGTTATGGGTACTTACACCTTTCGGTTCGACAGGGTTTTTTTTAACATGTTTTATAATTAACAAGGGCTTCCTATCTTTCTAATAAATAAAGAGAGAAGTCCTGACTGACTGACTGACTGACTGACTCATCAACGCCCAGCCCAAACCCTAGAAAGCTGAAAATTTGCACAGAGGTTCCCTTAATAATGTAGACAAGGAATAAGGAAGGATTTTTCGAAATTCAACCCCTAAGGGAGTTAAATAGGGGATGAAAGTTTGTATGAAAAATCGTCATTTTCACGCGGGCGAAGCCGCTGGCAAAAGCTAGTATATTATATATCACTGGAAATTCTAAAATATCTTAAGTTTTGGAGGGCTATTTTTTTTTAACATGTCTGTATGTTTTGTGTATATCAATAAATAAATAGTTTGTAATCATGTATACAGCGTATGCCTACCTTTTTTTTTTTTTTTTTGAGGATGGGAAATCATTTAATGACCCCCCTGCCCTGGGTAGAGTTAAAGGGACTGTCAGACATCTACTGACTGAAACCCATCAATGTTCCTTGCTAACCCTTTGTGTTCTGGGGCCGCGGTATCTCTTTCATCTCGCAGCCTCGGCTGGCGGCAGTCGTAGGGAGAGCTAGAGCAACTTTGGTCACTCTGGAATAATATATTCATCCATTTTCTTTTCGTAGATTACTTACTTCAGTACTGAGCGTCCAGTGGTAAACTGGTTCGACACGAGTTTCTTCAAAAACTTCACTCTGAAGAGTAGAATACGTTTGGGCCGACAGGATCCCAGGTACTTTGTGGAGATATACCTATGGGCGCTTAAGCCAATGAACAATAATGTGAAGGTAAGTTGAGAATAATGAAGAGAAAGTAACACAATATTGATTCGGAAAATAAAACACATTTTGATTTCCTTATCCTCCCGTCCGCTAATAAATCTCCAGGAGATTTATAACAATGGCTTTTTAATTGTGTCTATAATAAGGCGTATGAGTTCTTAAAATATCAATTGGCAGGTTAATATAAAAGTAGTTAATCTTTCTATCTTCACAAATAATTGCAATTTCAGTTTTCTAAGAGTACTGAATTGATTAATTGATCTATTTTTTAACCGACTTCAAAAAAGGAGGAGGTTTTGTGCCCGGTTGATTCCCGCTCCTATTACATGGGACGGGGCTTAAACATAATTATGGCAAAATGTAGGTGTGCTAACGGGTACACCTCTGCCCAACCCTTCTGGAATTACAGGCGGGATGTTATTGAGCTATCACACCAAAACCTAGATCTAGTTTTTTGTGATAGCCTAGTAACATTCATCGGCCATCTTAGAAAAACAAGGAACTATTTAAATTCAACCTCTTTGTTTATGTTGCAGCTATCTTACTACTTCTACCAGTTACTAACAAACAGATACAAGCCCAGTTTCGTTGAGATGCACTTCAGATTTTGCGATATGATAAATACGGACACATTTTTTGGTCAAACAATGCGAAACGCATTAGGCGACCGTCGCTGTCCTTATCCTCCGGTAAGTATCACTATCCATTACAAAACACAAATATTTTTATACTAGAGGCGAAGGACTAAAATGATAGACCAGCGTAGGTGGTAGCCACGATGGCCACTGGTCCGAAATCATAATTATTCAAATATTCATGGCATATAAAGATCGGTCAAATAGGGCCAATTTCATTAAAAAACATATTTCAATTTAAAATTCTCCGCTCCAAAAAGAACACTCTTTTTCCCTGTCAATTTTTAAGCTATCTAAATCTCTATTTCCTTCATAAATCATCCTCACTCAATCCATCCATATTTATCTTCTTCTTTTTTTTTTCGTACTGTCTTTTCTTTCGCTTCTCCCTCTCCATTCATCAATAAGGAGGAATTAGAATATTTGTGACAGATAACTAACCCATTTGTTTTTTTTAAGGGCGTGTATGATTTGAAGAATATGTCGATCCCACTTGTGCCAAAAGGCTTCCCGTTTACCAGAGGGCGTATCTACTGCAATGTGTCACATATCACAGGTGGTGTTACCAAACTAATAGGTTATGGCAGCATTGATATGGAGGTCAAAGTCGCTGAAATTCGTAAACACTAGAATAAACAACGCTGCATCAAGTGTAATAAAATGATATTATGAATAATATATTTTTCTTTGTTTAAATATACAGTGTAAACTCTTTATAACGTTATCCTTTATAACAATAAACTCCCTGTAACGTTGAAGTAAGCCCAACTTGGTTGGTTTGCGTTAAAACCCACATATTGAAACACTCTTTATAGCGATACGCCATTCTCTATTACGAAGAAATGTGTTCAATAGTGTTATTATTTGTAGACAGTAAATATTTATTATCGGTATTATTGTTTATGTTATGTTATCAGGTAACAAAAGACTTTGAAGCTCCGAAACATCCGAGGTCGGTCGGTCGGTCGGTCTAGCTTTTGTTATCCTTAATTGCCTTGAACACGTGCAGTAAGACGCATTGTTTTCTCAGAAGTGATGGTCTTCGACCAATCATACCTACTGGGTACCTATCGTATTGTCAGTCGTAAACCTACTTTGAAACTGTTAACATGGCCAGTAAACGGAAAGCGATTAATGTTGACGAAAAAGTTTGTGTGATACGTGCGATTGAAAAGGGAGAAAAGAAAAGTGACGTTGGAAAGCGTTTTGAACTAAGTCAATCCACTGTTGCTACTGTTAATTTGGTTGTTTTTTTGTTAACTCCATATAACGATAACTCTCTATAACGACAAAAAATGCTCAGTCCCTTGAGTTTCGTTATAAAGAGTTTACACTGTAATTATATCGGTTTGTCCTAGGACCACCCTATTTGGCCGGTAACAGACAGATCTTAAATGCATGCTAAACGCGTTCACTTTCGTCTGCGAAAGTCACCATCAATTGTCCAACTTGACCCAAATTCTCAGACTGACAACCATTCGTCATTGTGGCAGTGTCGCAAATAAATGAGAATTGTTATCAGTACTTAGTTGCGGTTTCCGATAATGTTATTTAGAAAACGGACGAACGTTTTGTCAGCCTGACAAGTTTGGACTCGGAGAGAATTTGTTGCGATGTTATCGGACTCACTTAGGCGTGGAGTTTACGAGGGTTACTTGCGGTAAGTATTTTATTTTGATTTAGGTATTTTACTGTTATTCTAGATACTTATTATGTTATAATGATATAGTTTTTTTGTGGTTGATAAGTTAGCCTCATCTATACAAATATATAGCGTTTGTACGTAGTCATATTCCAATTCAAGTTATTTAAGAGTGAACTCCGAGAAAAAACTGATTTCGTGGAATAAAAATCGAGGTCTAAAAGTTTATGTAGTATGCCAGTGCGCTAGAGCAATATCGTAAGCACTGACGGGTCAGCCGTGGAATTTAATAAACCACGCAAAGGGGGTTAGCTTTCCACTAACACTTTATTGCAGCATTGTAGGGTTTGAGTACACATGGACTACAGAAGGTTGGATTCAAAGACGGAGTGAAAACGTATGGACATGACTGTAGCGGCTATACGAGTACAGTGTGTTTGGTTACTGGTTACCGATACTATTTGGTCACGGTTGTTGTTTTATAAAACTGATTTAGGGTAGGTCCAATGGTCTCGTCGGGGCTACGGGTTGTTCACTAAGGGCTAAGAATTATCATGGGTGGTTTTTAGGCAGTAGAAGTCTGGCACTCCCTTCTTCTCCTTTCAGAGAGGGAGGGATCATTTGATAACTTTGCAAACTTCCAAAAAAACAGGGCATGTTCAATGTGCGTAGAAAGAAAGACGAAGATGTTAATTTTCGTTGTTTGGAGCGAATCTTCTGTACTACTCTGTGGTTTGGCTGCTTGGATCGTGACTGACGTAAACGTATTTGGATTTTGTTTGAAGGTAAACGCCTGCGGGGAACTTGTAGCAACTGGTCGCAGTTAAAATGATACAAGTTTAGCGCTATCATCAGGCACTAAAATGAAGAAAAAAAAAGAAGTACATCTTGTGTATTGTTGGTACCAAATCAGCGTAGATTCATCACTTTCGCATTAGTGTGATCCAGTTTAAGAGCAAAGGGTCTTGATTTTTTGATATAGGTACAATAGCACAGAACAGCATTAATATATTACATAATATATTATACATATACCTATTATATATACAGTATTACTTTAAGTCTATAGGTCAATAAAAAAAGATTGATAACCTCCTACTTTTTGAAGTCGGTTAAAAAAGGCGTTGCTTGTCAAAAATGTGCATCAATGAGCATACAAGTTGTTTGAATTTTAAGCTTGTCGTTACTACTACCGACTATTAGAACTAATAAGTAAAACTAAACTAAACATTACTAGAATGAATGGATTATACCTTTATGTAGTCCCTCTACTGGTACTCTCTGGTACTCTCTATTGGTAATCGATTGTCGTGGTATGGACATGTGATGCGAAGGAATGAAGGTAATGTTGTGAGGAAAATGTTGAGTATGAATGTAGATGGCTATAAAAGGAGAGGAAGGCCAAAGAAACGATGGATGGACTGTGTGAAGGATGATATGGCTAGAAAGGAGGTGACTGCTGAGATGACGAGAAATAGGGAAGTCTTGTATGGAAGAAGAAGACATGTTGCGCCGACCCTAAATAAATTGGGATATGGGCTGGAGAATGATGTAGTCCCTCTAGCCTTATATTTATAAGAAAATGTAAGTAACACACTTTGTACCTACTACATTATTGAAGATAATTTTCTTGTATCTTATAAAGGCTTCATCCGTAAAAAGAAAAATCGAAAAGAACCGCCCTAAAAATGTGAAAGTTGAAAAACTGTAGCAACTGGAAATCACAAATAAAATAATCCTGCAGAAAAGCTCTTTCCGCTAGTAAAATACACGCTACTTTCGGAGCAATAAATTGCCTATTGTCCCCCAATATGAGATCAGGGCGACGTTCAAGTAGTGTTACCAGCGTTCTCGACGAAATTGGGAAATTATTGTGTAAAAAATTGGGTATTTATCTAACGACTTCACACTAACAGGTTCAACAATGATGGCGATAGGTTCTCCCCCTATTATTTGAGACTTGAACTTAGCTGGTGAAATGTGAGTGTATCTACTACCATAAGGTACACTTTTAAATAACCCTGCGGGGAATTACAGGCGTGATGCCATGTTTCATGTACCTACAATGTTTCACTCGCATTTATTGGGTATCGTATTAACTAGTGACTTGATTATGGAGGTCAGATAGGCAGTCGCTCCATATAAAATACTGGTATTCAGCTGTATCTGGTTAGACCGGGAGCCGACCCCAACATTATGTAGTTGGAAAAGGCTGATCAAATGATGAAATACGAAAATTCGATTCTATCTGATGTAGGTATTTTAATATCATGTGAATAAATAATAATTATCACTTCGATAACTAGAAAACAAAGCAATTATTGTGTTTTAAAAGAGATTTTAGAAAGTTTCCGTTTCCGAACCGTATTCGACAATCGCAAAAATAACTGTAATTAGAAGCAAAATCTCCAAATATCCATAGAATAGGCATAAAAGCCAAAAACCCACTGACAAAAAATCCAGCAAGAATATCCCCTATCACAAAATCATGGCGCCACTACAGTCGATCGCTCACATCGATGGAGCGGCTCGGAAATGAGCTATTCGGTGGCGGAGACCTGCAGGAAATTGTAGGCTTACAGGCCTTCCACCCATCTACCGGCGCCCCGCGAACTTCACCCCGCTACGGCATCCCGCAACCGGTCTAGCGGCACTTGGCATGGTGGACTAGATTCTAGATAGATCTACGTAGTGTGAATTTGTTGAAGATTATTGGAAGGAATTTGAAAAAAATATTTATATTAATGTGAAGATAATTTAATATGTATAATCGCATAACCAGCCAGTTATTGTTCCCACTGCTGGAATTCCAGGCCTCCTATAAGAGAGTGAAGAGGGTTGGGTAGAGATATAATTATATGCTTAATCGTACAACCACATTTCGTCGTTTCATCATCATTATAATCTCAGCTAAAAGACGTCCACTGTTGGACATAGCCCTCCTGAAAGATATGATAAGATAAAGATAAGTCTTTATTTGCCTTAAACATGGTATAAAGTTGTTACAGTCAGATATTAATCTAAAGTCCACATGTTTAGCTATACAGGATATGTATCAATTGCATGCAAAATAATAATTATTAGTCCAT
This sequence comes from Diarsia mendica, assembly GCA_949316265.1. Taxonomy (NCBI): domain Eukaryota; kingdom Metazoa; phylum Arthropoda; class Insecta; order Lepidoptera; family Noctuidae; genus Diarsia; species Diarsia mendica. Next base: position 2,459,172 of record OX438907.1, on the reverse strand, counting down.
TTTAAAGTTCAATGTCACAGATGCAAAGTCAATACAATAATAATAATACAATAATAGTAGTTTTCTCTCATCATTAACCGCAATAAAAAAAGTCCAGAAATTTATAGTTTATTGTTGAGAAAATCTTTAATGTCATAAAACATGTGTTCTTTCAACCAATTCTGTAATCTGTTTTTAAATGAGTTTATATTAAATAACAATTTTATTTCTTTGGGAATTTTGTTATAAATGCGTACACACATGACTAGGAAACTTTTCGCATACTTGGCTGATTTAGGAGTATCCTGAAATGCAAGTCTGCATGGATCTCTGTTTCGAGAGTTCAATTGATAGGCTTTTTTGAACAATCCCTTATTATTATAAACATAATTACAAATTTCAAAAATGTAAAGTGACGGAAGTGGTAATATACCTAGCTTTTTAAAGAACGGCTTACATGACTCATCAGGACGGATACCACAAATGGCTCTGATGCATTTCTTTTGCGCAATAAATGCTCTGTGTCTATCAGTGCTGTTTCCCCAAAGGATAAGCCCGTATCTTAAGATGGATTCTACATAGGCGTGATAATATGCTGTAATTGCTGTTTTTTTGTTGGTTATGTTCTTTATTTGTCTGAGAGCATAAACAAACTTATTAATCCTACCGCACAAACTATCCAGATGTACTTTCCAATTCAGATCTTGATCTATGAGTACTCCTAAGAATTTAGTTTGTGGAACTTCTTTTAACCTGTCAATATGAAGTTTGAAATTGTATTTAGTATGTTTTGATTTATTAAACTGTATATAATTAGATTTATCTAAATTAATTTTCAATTTATTTGCCTGTAACCATTTTATAATGTCGTCAATAGTATTATTAATGTCCATCTCATGATCAGATTTCGTTTTACACTTTTTGTCAGAAGTCACAATAATTGAAATGTCATCTGCAAATAATACACATTTATGATTAGTCACTAGCGGTAAGTCGTTTATGTATAATAGAAACAATAGGGGTCCTAATACACTCCCTTGGGGGACGCCGCAATTATTAACCCTACAGTCAGATGAATACGAGGTTAATAAATTGTCATTATCTTTATTAATAACTACGTATTGCTTTCGGTTGCTTAAATAAGACGCGATCCACTGCAGTGCTAAACCTCTTATTCCACTTTTGTCTAATTTTTTCAACAAGATGTCATGTGCCACAAAGTCGAAGGCTTTTGACAGGTCGAAGAATAGTCCTGTCGTTGTCGTCGAAAGTGTCGCCATATTGATCGGCCAGTGCGATATGTACAAGATCCATATCCAAAAGTGTTTAATTTTGAGTTTTGCCATCAGTAATTTCTCAAAAGTAGCCACGGAATAGTGATTCGTGCTCGGTTTTAGTGGCAATTAGCTCCCCCTTTATTACATGGGTTCTAAACGTACCTATCTGGTGAAATTAATGGGTAACTGCCTCCGTGGTCAAGTGGTTTAGGCGTTTGCCTTGTGACCCGGTGGTCGTGGGTTCGATTCCCACGGGAAGCATACTTTGTGAAGTTGTTTCCAGTTTGGTTAGGACATTGCAGGCTTGAATCACCTGATTGTCTGATAAAAAGATGGTTCCGTGCTTCGGAAGGCACGTATAAGCCGGTGGTCCCGGCCGCCAAATGGCGTTCGTCAAACCATGTCAGAGGCCCTTGCGGCGGTTTAGAAACTCTGATACTATAGGGTGTGTGGGGTCGTTAGACCTTACTGCCCACACGATAAGAAGAAGAATGTGGGTTTACTTTTAGGTACACCTCTGACTAACTTTTCGGGCATTACAGGTAATGTTATTTTATTTTTCAGCTTGTAGTGTAGTATGAATAAATCAATAAAAAAACTACTAAGCTATACATAAAGTAGAGCTCATAGTCAAAGAGTTTGTCAAACTCAAATGCTTCCTATTCACCAAAAAACATTATTGTGCCTAATGGTCATAGGGTGCAGCCACTGTCGGTGACAGGCACGGTTTAATGACGCGGAGGGCACGTCCCTTGTGACCTTGACCTTTCTAAGGTCAGATGGACCATCAACCGCAGTGTATGTAGAAATAATAATATGTAAAATCCAGAACTATTTCACTAAACAGACAAATAAAAATATTTTTGTTGCCTGTGCTTGTAAAAATGAAGTACCTACAACTTATTGAAAAGTTCCAAGAAAATACGCTTTTGAGACTTTTGGTACAAAAGTATGACGTACAGGACGATCGAGGGAAAAGTCGTCCACCCATGGAGGGGTGACCGTTTATCTCTTCCGTAGAAACGGGTACGGGTAGGCAGACGCCCGAAGGTCCAACAGTCATCCTAACAACTTTCGATTCTCGGGTGGGATAAAGTGGTATTGGGTTTTTCCATCAGGAATTTGTCAGTAGACTCCATGGCTCAATTAGGTAGACAATTAGGCTCGCCCTAACTACTGCTGACTAAATATGGGTGTATTATTAAGCTCACCTCTGCCTAACCCTTCGGAGATTACAACGTGAGGTTATGTAATTATGATGATAAGATTAACACTGCAATCAAAATCCTCAAAGTACAAAATATCAATAGACAATTTTCCACAAACAGCCATTATTCCTCATAAATAAACCATAGATCCGACAGTAAAAGAGTCTTTCAATCAAAAGATAGACCTAAAAATGCCTCCACTGCTCTACGAAGGATTAAGAACAAAAGATGGCTGATTGATCTTACACACAGATATAGATAGATCTAGATAACGCAAGTGTCACGATCTGTATGACAACCAAGCGTGTCATTTTTTGACTACCTATTATGACGTCACAAGCACTGTTACAAATCGGAAAATCAAATCGATGAAGAGACGCCGCCACGTACGGCGCCCCCTTCACCCCAACCCCAATTTTTTTTTTTTTGTGGGTGGAAAATCATCGAATGAGCGAAGGGGAGTGTCAGACTTCTACTGACTAATAACCGAACCCATGTTCCTTCTTTGCCCTTGCGCCGAGGCCACGTCATCTAGTACAAAAATCCGCGGCCCCGACGGGATCACCCCAACCCCTGCCTTTTGCACCAGCACCGTCGCGTCGTCCGACTATACATCGATGCAGACTGAGCGCGAAAGTGGCCACTTACGATTTTTGTACGTAAGCTAGGCACGAAAAGAGGCACGCGAAGTTGCGTTATCTAGGTCTTTCTATATCTGTGATTCTACCTTTTTATTTAGCCAATCATAAATTCAAATCGTTGGGTCTTTACTAAGCCCGCAGAAAAAGATTAGCTGGTGAACCTTCAATTTCCCTAAGGAATTCACCATCTTTATTTGATTTAATAAAGAAATAGGGGATCATGAAATGTTCATTAATATTGTAAAGGATCTGTGCAATAAAGTAGGAACTTTGAATTATTATATCAATTTTTTTAAATATATCTCTTGTAATTTAGAGGTAGGTTACTGTTACTGTGAGCCTATGTCATCCCACAGCTGGACAAAGACCTCCTTCTATAATCACCATCGGTGATAACATCGTTGGAACAATACAAATCGAGACAGTCACGAAAAAAATCATTGTTTTGACCTTTGACCTTCAATAACTCACGACGCAGACTCGGGATGTTTTAGACTTTTGAGACAACTTTTAGAACGCTAAAATGAAGGAATACTATGTAAATTCTGCTTATTATTCTCTCATTCCGAGGATGGTCGCTAATTTGACTAGACTTTTTTGTTAGACTCCTAGCTCTCATGCTCTCCACATGACAAAACCATCTTAGCATACTCATTTAAGTTTTTGTCACAACATCTGCTTAATCGTCATCATAATACCTACACTTCGTTTGAAATTGGATAGTGCGTTTGTAGGACTTTTTAAAAGTCCATCAACTTTTAAAAAGTCCTTATTACCACAAATAAAATTTTGATTGAACACAATTCAAGATATCCCTCACAAACAAGTAAAAATAACAACATTAATCATAAAGAAACACCCAAAAATATACGCATTGCTCCAAGGGCCCTCAAATTTTAAGTACAGTAACAATAAACCCAAACCCTTATACTTTTCCACTCGGGGAACTTTTCTTTTGTGTACTGAACACATTTGGAGAAATTCAAAAGATATTTACGTATAAAAAACTCATATTAGAGTACGTAACGGCGGGGTGGGTGCTGATTTGCGATTTAATGTTGTTGCTTGACCCTTTTTGCGATTATATTTATTTATTATTTATTTATTAAACGTTTAATTCAGATAAAAATCCATAGTACCATACATTTACAAATTTCATACAATAAAATCACAATAATAAAAATAATAGTACATTGTAATACAAGGGCCTAAAATGACCCATTATATACGAGGTAGTTTTACTACCGAGCTTTAGCGAGGTAGTAAATAGGAACCGAGATATAATGGGATTTTAGCGCCGTGTGTTACACTGTACTTTTCACTATGATTGCGAGAAAATAAAGTAACCATGTTCAATATGAGTTTATTTTATTAAAAATTTAATTTAATTTAATAATACAATTCCAAAAATTTCGCACCAATGCCTTTTTTTATTTCTTCTGTAGCTGCAATGCAACGCACACATTCTACCAAAGAGTTCGGCATTCAGCGCGTTTAGATTCATTTTTAAAAATAAAACATTTTTTTTACTTGAAACTAAATCACGCACCAGCTGGCTGAACAAGTTGTCGTACGAGATTTACTTTTAGCCCTAGGGCAATATATGCAATTTTACGCCCGCTCTGGTATGCTATTATGACGTTCTTTTTGAGCAAGAGGAGTGAAAAATAAATTAAAATCCTAACACGTACTTATTCGAATTCATGACATTAAATTAATTTTCAAAAAAAAATAGAAATAAGACATTCACAGACGAAAAAAATAAAAAAAAAATAAAATAAAGTATAATCTATCCACCGGGGAGCCAGACACGTCACCATCATAGCTTGTCACTCTTCGCCAAACACCATCAAACTCTTGCGCTAGTTTGCTGATGTCTAACGTCCCAACACGATATTCATCCATTTATTTTGGATTGGGCAATCAGCACGTGAAGCAACCATCTTCAAGATGACGTTGCTGCTGTCTCTCACGCGCCTAAAAATAGATGCAACTTTCTTGCGGATAATCGCATGAAAGCCGTCTGTGCGCGCCTCAGCAAACATTGCAGAAGCACTGCAGTAACGAGGCAGCCGCAACAGCATCCTGAATATGATTGTTGTTGTACTGAACTCTTAGGACGTTGGCGGCCCGCCGAGTATGACTCACCCATAAGCTGCTCGAGTAGAAGGATTGGATTATTCGACACCTTTTTTGTTTTTGGATTGTGGGAAATCATTAAATGACTCCTCCTGCTCTGGGCAGAGCGGTTGGGAGTGTCAGACTTCTACTGACTAAAAACCACTCATGTTCCTTCTTAGCCCTTTGTGTCGAGGCTGCGGTATCTCTTTCGAACAACTCGCAGCCCCGACGGGTGCAGTTTACACCATAAGAATGGTTTCATCTATATGTATAGACCAGGATATAAAAATAGATGGGTAGTAAAATCAAGCGTTCATAAAAAATGAAGCAGCTATGTCTTCCCCTGCGGAACATACCTACACACGTATCCCACAGATCTCCCCACTCCTCAGCGCCAAGTACACATTTACTTCGTGTTTCGTTACTCTTTCTCAGTTTCTAAATATAATAATATGCATGGCGCTAGCATACAATTTATCGAGGTTTATTCAAGAGTAAACTCCAAAATCTTGCAGGTAACCCGAAAAACTAGATAGTATACTCTTAGAACCGTTTTCGCCCACGGCGGCCAATCATAGCAGAGATTAGCAGTTGACGGGAGAGGTATCATAGTGCACAATACGTGTGTGCGCAGGCACAGGTGCACCCTCTGTTCCTTTTCTCTCATAGTCCGATGGGACGGCAAACCAACACGACCGGCGAGAACAAACTACTACAAGAAAGACGACTAAAAAGTTGAAAGTAAGCAAAACGTGGTGGCCGACTAAAAATCGCAATCATCTCAACAAAAATCGTCCATCCGTCCGCACCCTACAGCCAGCTGTCGTTTCAACCTTTTTGCATGAGTTATGAATGGCACAAACATTGTGTGTAGGAGATCACCCTGTATTGTGTATTACACGGCCCGAATGACGTCCATAATAGCACCCGAGTAATCTTCGGACTAATATGAAAGATACCCGGGTAAGATGTATACACGGCTACACATCAAGCTGTACATTACGGATTTCCGTACAGTGCAAGATCAGCGTAAACTGGAAATGTATAGCTTGATGTGTAGCCGTGTGTACATAGTTTATTATGTAGGGTATTTGAAGAATTTTGTTTACTTACATATACTTAATTTATATGTAATATCATGCTTGTATTCTTCTTAAGGAAAGGGGATGTCTGGGAATACCCTTTTTATGTAGGGTATGAAATTATCAAACAATGCTTCTGGAGTTCAATGATGCTCTGGGCGAAGCGGTAGGGAGTGTCAGACTTCTACTGTCTAAAAACCACCCATATTCCTTCCAAGCCATTTGTGTCGAGGCCGTGGAATCTCTTTCGAACTACCCGTAGCCCCGATAGGACAACCCGCCGCCCCGATGGGTGAAGAGGCCTCCAGCAGTGGGAACATTAAAAACTGATTTTTTATTTGTGTATAACGTTATATGACGGTACGGAAGGGAATCGACTGTAGTGGTATGGGCATGTGATGAGGGGATGAATCGCATGTGACTAAAAAAGTTATGAATATAAATACGGATGGATGGAGAGGGAGAGGAAGACCAAAGAAAAGATGGATGGAGTGTGTGAGGGGTGATATGAAGGAAAAAGGAATAAATGATAACGTGACGACTAACAGGGCAGAATGGAAGAAAACAACGTATTGCGCCGACCACAAATGACATGGCATAAGGGCAGGAAGAAGAAGGAGGAGTTATATGACGGTGGCTAAGGTGTAATTGAATGCATGAAATCTTCTAATAATATGTTGGGCAGTGGGGCTACGTTTATAATTATAATATAAAACATACAAACCATGGCTGACTAAGAACGAACGTTCCTCGTTCACAAACCCACAATATTTCCCTACAACAATATCGCCTGTCGCATTCCGAGTCCCTAAGGAATTGTAATACAATCTAACTTCCAGATGATATAGAATCACGTAGGCACTGCGGCCCAGTGTTGGGAGATGGGAGATTTCTTCCAGTTTTCGGGAAAAAGGATTATTTGTAGGGAAAATTTTGGGGTAGGTAGTAAAATCCTTGAAGAAAATGTAACTTTGAAATTTTAGGATATAATTTGTCATAATTACACGCGTATCCTTATCTAATTCCAAATTCGGTACATGGCATAGCTTTACACTTTGTCAATAAAGATAGTTTAGTTCATTTCTTGTTTGAAAAATAGAATGGTGAAAAAGTTAAATTCATTTTAGGGTAAATAAATATTGGGAAATGCCTCGCCAGTGTAGTAATCGCAAGTACGATTCCTGATCATGAGGTCCTGTGATCTCAGATTTTAAGGTTGTTTAATTTATGTTTTTTTCATTAATAGATAGCTCCCTAGTTATTTTTCGTAATCCGTATTTGGCCCCTATTACATTGAGACTCAATACATAAATGGCGATATATGGATGTACTTTCAGGCAAATTTCTGCCTCATCCTTTTGGGAATTCAGATACGACGTTTTATTAAATTTTGATTATGGGGGAAATTCAAAAACTTGCTCTAGCAACCCAACTGCGGCCCGACTCCCCAACTCGTCGACAAACGTCACGTCACACTTGACGGAGGTTTAAACTAAGCTGGTTTTCTAGTGTCATCGTGATTTATGAACAGTTTCGGGTTCATTTTAGGACACAAGTTGGGTTTGTCGAAGTATGTAGTTGGTACTGTTTATAAGGTCGTTTAGAGGCTTAATGTTAGTGGTTGTTGATGGCTTGTATCGTGCTAAATGTAGGTCTAAGTATGAGTTTGGACGACTAGTCTAAAAGGTGAAGGAAATCACTCAATATCTATCTATCTATCTATATAAATAAAAAGAGAAGTCCTGACTGACTGACTGACTCATCAACGTCCAGCCCAAACCCTTGGACCTAGAAAGCTGAAATTTTGCACAGAGGTTCCCTTTATAATGTAGACAATATAAATAAAAAGAGAAGTCCTGACTGACTGACTGACTGACTCATCAACGCCCAGCCCAAACCCTTGGACCTAGAAAGCTGAAATTTTGCACAGAGGTTCCCTTTATAATGTAGACAAGGAATAAGGAAGGATTTTTTGAAATTCAACCCCTAAGGGACTTAAATAGGGGACGAAAGTTTGTAAGGAAAATCGTCATTTTCACGGGGTGAAGCCGCTGGCAAAAGCTAGTATAACACAATATCACGCCTATAATTCCCGAAGGGTTAGTCGGAAGGGTAGCCATTAGTACACCCACATTTCACCAGTAATGTTCAAGTCCCATGTAATTAGGGGCGAGCCTATTGCATAAATTCAGACTCCGTGGCTCGTCATTCTCTTGCCCTTATCCCAATTCATTTTGTGGTCGGCGCAGCATGACTTCCTCTTCCACACCTCTCTGTTTCTCGTCATCTCATGAGACACCTCCTTTCTTACCATATCATTCTTAACACAGTCCATCCATCGTTTCTTTGGTCTTCCTCTACTCGTATACCCTTCCACATTCATATTCAAAACCTTCCTCACGACATTTTTCTCATTCCTCCGCACACAACTTTTCAGTTACCGGCGCCACTTTCAGACTTTCTACGACCTTCAATTTTCAATCAATTTTCAATGTTCCCGACCTGAGAATCGAAGAAGAAGGGGCCCAATTCTGTAACTTAGAGATAAGCAACACGCCATTGACACTCTATCGACACTCTACAGACATTATTATGCATTAAAAAATAAATAAAATAAAATAATAAAACAAAAAAATAGGGAAAAGAGGTGTCGTTGTTCGATGGCTTCACAATGGCAGTTCGATAGCCAAACACGATAGACACAACTGTCAGATTTCACTTGAAATCTATTTACACTTTTACAGACTACCATATAGTCCTACTATGGCGTTTCAATGTCACTACAGTGGCAAGTCAATGACCATAAATAATTTGTAGAATACCAATTAACGTCAATGACTATTCTATTGAGACACTGCTTACACACTATCGATACACTATTCACAAATTGATTATTTTATAGAATTGAACCCCAGGACCTCGATCATGCACAGCAGTCCCGCGTGTTATCACTAGACCCACAAGGCAGCCACTGATGAGATGACAGATTACTATCTGTCATCTCATCAGTGGCTGCCTTGAGGAAGTACTCGTAGTAGTAAAACTCCAATAAATTGTTTTTTTTTTTATTGCTTTAAGGTTACGGAGGACAAGTTTCTCTACGATATTTATGTGATAGAATTCTTAGAAAAAGATTTGGCATTTAACGTAGTTTGAGTTATCAGAGGCCAAGGAATTGTATAGAAATATTGACTAAGTATAAACGACAATTATATTTTACAGTAAGTTGATAAAGTCACATTTTGTTACGAAATGTGGATGCACAGGTGCACCCACCCCTTCTGCCTTACCCTTTGGGGGTCACAGGTATGATATTATGTTTTAAACTACGTACACTGCTACTTTTTCCCACGTACCGAATTTACTTATAACTTCAAGTATCACGTAGTTCATGTTTTACGTGTTGCATACTCAACACAGCAGGCGTATTAAATAAATAAAAATAAAATTCATTTATTTCAGGTTAGAGACACCCATATTAGAGACAGATAAAAAGTCACATACAATAAAATAAATAACTACAATTTCAATAACACATAATCATAATAATATCATAATATAATACTTACCTCATATTTCCTAGCTAAATAAACTCACACAAGTAGATCATGATAATAATAATATGTAATTAAGAAACAAGGATAGTTTTTATCCCGGAAAAAAGTAGTCGGTTATATCAGAAAATCTGACAACCTGTCTTACCAAAGGCTATCGTATTACCCAGTGGTAACTAGGTTGTGGAGGTCAGATAGGCAGTCGCTAATCAGCTGCATCTGCTAAGTCAGGAAGCTGACCCCCAACATTGTTGGAAAAAAGCTAGGCTAGGATGATGAAGAAAGTATTGGATTTGTTCATGTAAGGGGTAATTTAAACAACCCGTCGGGGCTGTGGATTGACGAAAGGATAACGCGGCTCCGACACAAGGGCGAAGAAGGAACATGGGTTTGGTTTTCAGTAGAAGTCTGACACTCCCCTTCGCTCTGCCCAAGAGCGGGGGGGGGGGGGGTTATTCGATGATTTTCCACCCACCAAAAAAAGAAAAACCAACTCCCTCAATACACAAGTATAAAGCTGAAGAGTCCACAAATTATTTGAGTTGAAAATTACCTTATTACCATAAGGTAACTTACCAACACGTTAGCGCCTACATCATGTACAAAAGCAATCTGTAGACCCACGCATCCTGACTAAAACGTACTAAACTTTTACGTCAGCAATTACGACGCTTTTAACAATTAAACATAACCATTACCGTACACAAAAAGCTTCGAGCTTCCAACTTTACATTGACACAAAAAGCGGCGACGTCGGAATAACATAATATTCAAAGGAAAGCTCTGGATTCGCATTAGGAAGCACAATCGTTCGTGGAACAAACTGAATACGACTGAGGGCCCGGACGTCCGTCGCGTTTAACAATAAAGATTTGGGCAAGAGACAGGGATGGCAGAAGGTTTAGTATTACTTTAAAAACTGTCATAAACCCAGGGAGGTCAGACAAACTGGGTTAAAATAATAGAAATTTGGTGCCCTGGCAGTGGACTGGGTTGCAGCAGCTGCGGGACAGGATGAAATAGAGTGGTTCCGCCAGATCTGGAAGGAAAACGCGTTGGTTCCGTGAAATGGAAGGAGTTTAGGGAAGTTTTTGCCCAGGAGTGGAGTGGCAGGCTGAAAAAAAAACATTATTTGCGCCTTTGCCACTGACGGGAATACGATGGGGAAAGTTATAGAAATTAAAACAATTTTAGGCTTAGAAGAATTTAACGATAGATTCGTACACAAATCTCACAAAAGAAGTCAACACAACATCACATCACACCTGCAATCCTCGAAGGGTAAGGCAGAGTTGTACCGAATAGTACAACCTAATATTTTTGGGGCAAGCCTATTGCCAGGTGCAAATCGAAACTGTCCGTGGCTGCTACTTAGAAATTCCTGACGGAAAACCTCTTCTAATAAAAGTATTTTAAACATAGACTACTTTCAGACGGTTTCTGGGCGTTACATTTCAGGATAGGAAATTCTCAATGCCATTTAAAGTAAGACTTCTATCACTTACAGTTACAGTTTTCAGCCGGAGGGTAAAATTCGGGATCAAACGCAGTCCTCGGCGTTACCGAGCGTTGTAAAAAACGACAAATAAATTGTTGCCGTTGCCACACGTGGAGGTAACGTGTGGGGGGTGTTAGGGGGGGAGGGGTTGTACTGTCCCTGATCACGCTGAGGGTTGAAAGGTTCTTGTATTTATTTGATGGTTTTTTAAAAAGGTTGGTGTGATTTTGATTTTTAAGGGACTGTTTCTCTGGAACTTTTAAACTAACTTTAAGAACTTGGGGTTGGTGTAACACGTTTTTTTCTTCCATTCTCCACTGCCAGACGTCAAGGAATCTTTTCATCATCATCATCATCATCATATTTTCAGCCGAAAGACGTCCACTGCTGGACATAGGCCTCCCCTAAGTGTCGCTACATTGACCGGTCCCGTGCGTCTCGCATCCAGTGGATCCCCGCAACCTTCACCAGGTCATCGGTCCACCTAGTGGGAGGCCTTCCAACGCAACGTCTTCCGGTTCGCGGTCGCCACTTCAGAACCTTCCGGCCCCATCGGCCATCCGTCCTGCGAGCAATGTGCCCTGCCCACTGCCACATAGTTGGCAATTCTTCGGGCTATGTCGGCAACCTTGGTTCTCATGCGGATGTCCTCATTTCTGATTCTTCTGAGGCATCTTTTACTCCATTATTTTATATAATTTGTCACACAATCCATCCATCTTTTCTTTGGCCTACCTCACCTTCTCCATCCACCAACATTAATATCCACAACTGTTTTGGTCGCAAACGATTATCTTCAAGATTTATATATAAATATTTTTTTTTTTGTAGATGCTAACATATTTTTCTATTCTGGACTAATTTATAGATCAGCTTCATCAGCTTAAACTGTTTCCACTGCAGGGACTCAGGCCTTCTTTTCAAGAGAGGGATGGGCTATAATCCACCACGCGCGCGCAGTGCGGGTTTGTTGATGTCACATGTCGTCGACATGTGAAAAAAAATATGAAATAAATTACACAAAGTAATGCGCCTGCCTGGGTTCGAACTCACGACTTACTGCTCTTAACTCGGGGCCGAAACCACTGGACCACCGCTGCTCACTAGATCTGCTTACGTCACAAAAACTGTGAGTTAGAAATCTAAACGTTGCACTCACGTTACTAAACCATAACCTCTACCGAATTACAAACAAGATACTCGTATCAAACTAAATTCGTAATACCAGCCATTTCTCTCGAAATGGTTTGGATGAGGAGCTTACCGGGCAATCCTATCAATATCCCATAAAACACGTCCGCACCGCGCGACCGACGGCCACAGAATAAACATTTAATTCAATTTCAACTCTTTGCGACAAGGATTATTCGACTACCCGCGTTTATTTTTGATATTGTTTCATTTTTTTCTCAAATTATTTTGTGGATTTCGATTGTTGATTTGTTGGTCAAATGTTTGTTGTAGATTTGATTTGAAATGGATTTTTTTATGAAGTTCTATTTACTAAAGTCTGAAACCCTCTAATAGCGTGTTAGTGAATTTGGTTAAAACTGTCAAATTAAGGTTTGGTAACCTTTACTGAATTAAAAGGAGGATATCGGCGGAAAATTGGGAGACTAGTTTGTTACAGGTTACAGGTAGTTGTGCACGATGGGTAGGAGAGAAGGTGCAGCATAAGCTGTGAAGGGACTCCACTCTCACATTTTGTTCAGAATTGATTGATTATACCCCATCCAGTCAGATTAGATCTGCAGCGGTTAGCAAGAGCGCACAGTCGGTTCCCAAACTAAAAAATACTTCTATGTTTTTTTGGTTTTTTCTACTTAATTCTCCCTACATGATTAAATAAAGCTTATTATCGACTATTCTAAAAGCTTTTAAGTTTTAACACTAAAATGACCAAGCATTTTTAGTTTAAGCCCTATAAACTCCGTCCTACATTTATAAAGCTTTGCCTTACGCAATTACAGTTTTTATAGCACGAATAGCTTAGGAATTGTTTACATCGTTGTTGTCATAGCAACCAGCTAATTACGTTTCTCGGGCCATCGATTTTCGTTGGTCAGTGACCGAATGCAGTATTTTCTTTGCCCGTATTTTAAAAGAGTCTATTTTTTATCATTAGCGGTTGGATATTTTTGACGTTCTAAGTCAAAAGGGAAAGAAGCTTTTAGATTTTTTTAGCAGATGGTAAGTTGATGCCCGCTTTAAAATTGCTACCTATGTTCATTTATGTTATTATTATAAAAGCTTGTTTAAAATTAATTACTCATTTGTAAGTTTTGAGTATTAAATAATAAAAAATACCAATGCCAATGATGTCCAAGATAAACTTAGAAAGAGGTAGGCCATCATATCCATCTCGAAACTTAGAATCAAAACTGAAAATAAGTGTTACTTTGGAGCAGATAGATTTATGAAATGCGAAAGTTGCAGACTTGTGAAGTGGCGCAGTGGAATGCAAATCGAGGGATCAATTTTCTTACGATGTAAATATTCGTATGGTATGTAAATAGACGAATAGTCAGAAGCCCGAATGTTTGGAAATCTCAATGTCATCATCATCATTTCAGCGGTGAGACGTCTACTGCTGGACATAGAGCTCTCCCAAGTGTCGCCACATTGACCGGCGGTCCCGTGCATCTCGCTTTCAGCGACTTCAAGGTCATGAGTCCACCGAGGCCTTCTGACGAAACGTCTTTCGGTTCGCGGTCGCCACTCCAGAACTTTGCGGTTCCATCGATCATCCATTCTGCGAGCAATGTGCCCTAACCACTGCCACTTTAATTGGGCAATTCTGGGCTACGCCAGTAACCTGAGTTATAATCACGGACAGTTATATCCAGCCAGGTAGTCGCTCCATATAAAACACTGTAAATATTGTAATACAGCTACAACCGGTTGGATAGGAAGCCTCTACATATTGATAAGGGTATAGTGAACTCATCTAACTTCGTGATAAAGGCATTTGTGCACTCGTACAGCCCTATGATACCGCTCAAACCAAATATCACAGAATTAGATGAGTTCACCCTACTTAAACAAATACATTGAACTACGCACGACACAAGTTCTTCATTCTCGACCACTCGAAAAAGGACATTAAGGCAAGCAATATTTTACTTCTTCAAGCATTCTTGCCTACTTTTCAGCGCTATACCAGCGTGATAGTCCCTTTACTCTCAAGTACTGATATTGAGCCTGTCGGGGCTGTGGATTATCGAAAGGTTAACACGGCTCCGACACAAGGGCGAAGAAGGAACATGGGTTTGGTTTTTAGTCAGTAGAAGTCTGACACTCCCCTTCGCTCTGCCCAAGAGCGGGGGGCGTTATTCGATGATTTTCCACCCACCAAAAAAAAAAAAAAAAAAGTACTGATATTGAAACATATCTATCTATCTTCTATCTATATAAATAAAACTAGTATTTGCGTGGGTGCGCGAGCTGCGCGCAGCTCGCGAGGCGTGAAGGGGGGGAGAGGGGCAGCTTAGAAAAATGATTTCGACTGACGCATTGCACCTCTCAATGAATCTGAAAAAAAAAATGTTCCAAGTCTCATAACTTCCGAGATCCGCCTAAAGGGGGAGAAAAGGGGGGCAAAGGGGTCAATTAAAAAAAATGGTTTTTACTTTCCCGAGCCTCCTCTATATGAATCTCACATGTGCCACCACCTACCTACACCTACCTACACCTACCTACTACCTACCTACTACCTACCTACACCTACCTACTACCTACCTACCTACACATACCTACTACCTACCACCTACCTACCTACTACCTCCTACTACCACTAAAAGAACATTACCCTAAAGTTTGCTTGTCGTCGCCCCTGAGTTACGCTTCACCCACTCAACCTTCGTTACGCTAAGGAGGTCGCCGGCTCGCTTCGCTCGCCACCTTCCCCCTTTGCTCCACTCGGTCTCGCAGGTTCGCTCCACTCAGGACCTACCTACCACCGGAAAGCTATTATGACATTATCCCTACGCTACGGGGGTCGCCGGCTCGCTTCGCTCGCCCGCTCCCCCCTTCGCTTTACCGCTGCATTCCCACCGGACAGGTTTCGACGCCTACTGTAATATTTGTTCAAACACCTAATGTCTATCTCTAACCGTTATGAAGTTACAGCCCTTTTAATTTTAGGGGAGGTTGGGGAGGGGAGGGTATACAAATTTCAACGCCCCTCAATAGATATATGTAAGAAAAAAAAGGGAAAAAAGGGGGGGGGGGTTGAAGGGGGGAGAGAGGGGGGCGTTTCGAAAAATGATTTCGATTAACGCAAAGGCCCCTCTAAATGAATCTGAAAAAAAAATCGTTCCAAGTCTCTTAACTTTTTTTTTTTTATTTTTTTTTTATTATAAATGGGCTTGCTCTTGACTTCAATCTTGCCCTAAGGGCAGAGATTAAACTTTATAACTTTCGAGATTCGCCTAAAGGGGGGGAGAAGGGGGGCAAGGGGGGCCACTTTGAAAAATGATTTTTACTTTACCGAGCCTCGTCTATACGAATACGTAAAAAAAAAAAATACGGGTCTTTTAGTTTCCGAGATACGATAGGGAGGGGGGAGAAGGGGGGGGGGAAAGGGGTGGTTTCGGACTTTTCCCATACTCACCAGAGTTAGTTGTTTACGAATCTGTCAAAATATACCCACCTCCCCATCCACCATCTGGGAGAACAATTCTGTCAGTCAGTGAGTCAGTCAGTGGTAATTAAGCTTTATATAGTATAACTAGTATTTGCGTGGCTGCGCTCGCTGCGCGCAGCTCGCGGGTCTGCCTACCTACACCTACCTACACCTACCTACACCTACCTACACCTACCTACTACCTACCTACACCTACCTACACCTACCTACACCTACCTACACCTACCTACACCTACCTACACCTACCTACACCTACCTACACCTACCTACACCTACCTACACCTACCTACACCTACCTACACCTACCTACACCTACCTACACCTACCTACACCTACCTACACCTACCTACACCTACCTACACCTACCTACACCTACCTACACCTACCTACACCTACCTACACCTACCTACACCTACCTACACCTACCTACACCTACCTACACCTACCTACACCTACCTACACCTACCTACACCTACCTACACCTACCTACACCTACCTACACCTACCTACACCTACCTACACCTACCTACACCTACCTACACCTACCTACACCTACCTACACCTACCTACACCTACCTACACCTACCTACACCTACCTACACCTACCTACACCTACCTACACCTACCTACACCTACCTACACCTACCTACACCTACCTACACCTACCTACACCTACCTACACCTACCTACACCTACCTACACCTACCTACACCTACCTACACCTACCTACACCTACCTACACCTACCTACACCTACCTACACCTACCTACACCTACCTACACCTACCTACACCTACCTACACCTACCTACACCTACCTACACCTACCTACACCTACCTACACCTACCTACACCTACCTACACCTACCTACACCTACCTACACCTACCTACACCTACCTACACCTACCTACACCTACCTACACCTACCTACACCTACCTACACCTACCTACACCTACCTACACCTACCTACACCTACCTACACCTACCTACACCTACCTACACCTACCTACACCTACCTACACCTACCTACACCTACCTACACCTACCTACACCTACCTACACCTACCTACACCTACCTACACCTACCTACACCTACCTACACCTACCTACACCTACCTACACCTACCTACACCTACCTACACCTACCTACACCTACCTACACCTACCTACACCTACCTACACCTACCTACACCTACCTACACCTACCTACACCTACCTACACCTACCTACACCTACCTACACCTACCTACACCTACCTACACCTACCTACACCTACCTACACCTACCTACACCTACCTACACCTACCTACACCTACCTACACCTACCTACACCTACCTACACCTACCTACACCTACCTACACCTACCTACACCTACCTACACCTACCTACACCTACCTACACCTACCTACACCTACCTACACCTACCTACACCTACCTACACCTACCTACACCTACCTACACCTACCTACACCTACCTACACCTACCTACACCTACCTACACCTACCTACACCTACCTACACCTACCTACACCTACCTACACCTACCTACACCTACCTACACCTACCTACACCTACCTACACCTACCTACACCTACCTACACCTACCTACACCTACCTACACCTACCTACACCTACCTACACCTACCTACACCTACCTACACCTACCTACACCTACCTACACCTACCTACACCTACCTACACCTACCTACACCTACCTACACCTACCTACACCTACCTACACCTACCTACACCTACCTACACCTACCTACACCTACCTACACCTACCTACACCTACCTACACCTACCTACACCTACCTACACCTACCTACACCTACCTACACCTACCTACACCTACCTACACCTACCTACACCTACCTACACCTACCTACACCTACCTACCTACTACCTACCTATCACCAACCTACTACCCCCTACTACCACTAAAAAAACATTCCCTAAAGTTTGCTTGTCGTCGCCCCTGAGTTACGCTTCACCCACTCAACCTTCGTTACGCTAAGGAGGTCGCCGGCTCGCTTCGCTCGCCACCTCCCCCCTTCGCTCCACTCAGGACCTACCTACCACCGGAAAGCTATCATGACCTTATCCCTACGCTACGGGGGTCGCCGGCTCGCTTCGCTCGCCCGCTCCCCCCTTCGCTTTACCGGTACCACCATTTTACTTCCCCGAGCCTCCTATCCTATATGAATCTGTAAACAAAAGAGAAAAAAAAGGGGTGAAGACGGGGGGGGGGGGTGAAGGGGGGGAGAGGGGGGGATTTTCTAAAAATGATTTCTACTAACGCAATGCCCCTCTATATGAATCTGAAAAAAAATTCGTTCCAAGTCTCTTAACTTCCGAGATCCGAAAGGGGGGGGTGGAGGGGGGCAAGGGAGTCAAATTTTCAAAATGGTTTTTCCTTCCCAAGCCTCCTCTATACTAATCCCTAAAAAAAAACTTGTAAATTCTCTTTATTTCCGAGATCCGCCTAAAGGGGGGGGAGAAGGGGGGCAAGGGGGGCCACTTTGAAAAATGATTTTTACTTTACCGAGCCTCCTCTATACGAATCCGTAATAAAAAAAAATACCGGTCTCTTAGTTTCCGAGATACGATAGGGAGGGGGGGGAGGGGGGCAAAAAGGGGGGGTTTGGGACTTTTCCCATACTCACGAGAGTGACTTGTTTACGAATCTGTCAAAATATACCCACCTCCCCATCCACCATCTGGGAGATCAATTCTGTCAGTGAGTGAGTCAGTGGTAATTAAGCTTTATATAGTATAATAACTAGTATTTGCGTGGGTGCGCGAGCTGCGCGCAGCTCGCGAGGCGTGAAGGGGGGGAGAGGGGGAGCTTTGAAAAGTGATTTCGACTAACGCATTGCACATCTCAATGAATCTGAAAAAAAAAAATGTTCCAATACTACCTACCTACAACTACCTACTACCTACCTACACCTACCTACCTACACCTACCTACACCTACCTACACCTACCTACACCTACCTACACCTACCTACACCTACCTACACCTACCTACACCTACCTACACCTACCTACACCTACCTACACCTACCTACTCAACCTTCGTTACGCTTCACCCACTCAACCTTCGTTATGCTAAGGAGGTCGCCGGCTCGCTTCGCTCGCCACCTCCCCCCTTCGCTCCACTCGGTCTCGCAGGTTCGCTCCACTCAGGACCTACCTACCACCGGCTTTGCTTTACCGGTACCACCATTTTACTTCCCCGAGCCTCCTATCCTATACAAATCTGTAAACAAAACAGAAAAAAAGGGGTGAAGAGAGGGGGGGGGGGGTGAAGGGGGGGAGAGGGGGGGAGTTTCTAAAAATGATTTCGACTAACGCAATGCCCCTCTATATGAATCTGAAAAAAAATTCGTTCCAAGTCTCTTAACTTCCGAGATCCGAAAGGGGGGGGTGGAGGGGGGCAAGGGGGTCGAATTTTCAAAACGGTTTTTACTTCTCCAAGCCTCCTCTATACGAATCCCTAAAAAAAAA
The DNA here is from genome assembly GCA_949316265.1 of Diarsia mendica. Taxonomy (NCBI): domain Eukaryota; kingdom Metazoa; phylum Arthropoda; class Insecta; order Lepidoptera; family Noctuidae; genus Diarsia; species Diarsia mendica. Next base: position 2,439,653 of record OX438907.1, on the reverse strand, counting down.
ACACGTAAATTCTCTTTATTTCCGAGATCCGCCTAAAGGGGGCGAAAAGGGGGGCAAGGGGGGCAACATTGAAAAATGATTTATACTTTACCGAGCCTCCTCTATACGAATCCGTAATAAAAAAAAAATACGGGTCTCTTAGTTTCCGAGATACGATAGGGAGGGGGGAGAAGGGGGGGGGAAAAGGGGAGGTTTCGGACTTTTCCCATACTCACCAGAGTTACTTGTTTACGAATCTGTCAAAATATACCCACCTCCCCATCCACCATCTAGGAGAACAATAATTATGTCAGTGAGTCAGTCAGTCAGTCAGTGGTAGTTTAGCTTTATATAGTATAACTAGTATTTGCGTGGGTGCGCGAGCTGCGCGCAGCTCGCGAGGCGTGGAGAGGGGGAGAGGGGGCGCTTTGAAAAGTGATTTCGACTAACGCATTGCCCCTTTCAATGAATCTGAAAAAAAAAAATGTTCCAAGTCTCTTAACTTCCGAGATCCGCCTAAAAGGGGGGTGAAGGGGGGCAAGGGGTTCAAATTTGAAAAACGGATTTTACTTCCCCGAGCCTCCTCTATATGAATCTCACGTATGCCACCACCTACCTACACCTACCTACTACCTACCTACACCTACCTACTACCTACCTACACCTACCTACTACCTACCTATCACCTACCCACCACCTACCTACTACCTACCTACTACCTCCTACTACCACTAAAAAAACATTACCCTAAAGTTTGCTTGTCGTCGCCCCTGAGTTACGCTTCACCCACTCAACCTTCGTTACGCTAAGGAGGTCGCCGGCTCGCTTCGCTCGCCACCTCCCCCCTTCGCTCCACTCGGTCTCGCAGGTTCGCTCCACTCAGGACCTACCTACCACCGGAAAGCTATCATGACATTATCCCTACGCTACGGGGGTCGCCGGCTCGCTTCGCTCGCCCGCTCCCCCCTTCGCTTTACCGGTACCACCATTTTACTTCCCCGAGCCTCCTATCCTATACGAATCTGTAAACAAAAAAGAAAAAAAGGGGTGAAGAGGGGGGGGGGGGTGAAGGGGGGGGAGAGGGGGGGAGTTTCTAAAAATGATTTCGACTAACGCAATGCCCCTCTCAATGAATCTGAAAAAAAAAATGTTCCAAGTCTCTTAACTTCCGAGATCCGAAAGGGGGGGGATGGAGGGGGGCAAGGGGGTCAAATTTTCAAAATGGTTTTTACTTCCTCAAGCCTCCTCTATACGAATCCCTAAAAAAAAAACACGTAATTCTCTTTATTTCCGAGATCCGCCTAAAGGGGGGGAGAAGGGGGGCAAGGGGGGCCACTTTGAAAAATGATTTTTACTTTACCGAGCCTCCTCTATACGAATCCGTAAAAAAAAAAAAATACGGGTCTTTTAGTTTCCGAGATACGATAGGGAGGGGGGAGAAGGGGGGGGAAAAGGGGGGGTTTCGGACTTTTCCCATAGGTTTGAGAGTTAGTTGTTTACGAATCTGTCAAAATATACCCACCTCCCCATCCACCATCTGGGAGAACAATTCTGTCAATAGATCAGTCAGTGAGTCAGTGGTAGTTTAGCTTTATATAGTATAACTAGTATTTGCGTGGCTGCGCTCGCTGCGCGCAGCTCGCGGGGCGTGAAGAGGGGGAGAGGGGGCGCTTTGAAAAATGATTTCGACTAACGCATTGCACCTCTCAATGAATCTGAAAAAAAAAAAAAATTTCAATGCAGCTCGCGGTACTACCTACCTACACCTACCTACTACCTACCTACACCTACCTACTACCTACCTACACCTACCTACCTACACCTACCTACACATACCTACTACCTACCACCTACCTACTACCTCCTATTACCACTAAAAGAACATTACCCTAAAGTTTGCTTGTCGTCGCCCCTGAGTTACGCTTCACCCACTCAACCTTCGTTACGCTAAGGAGGTCGCCGGCTCGCTTCGCTCGCCACCTCCCCCCTTCGCTCCACTCGGTCTCGCAGGTTCGCTCCACTCAGGACCTACCTACCACCGGAAAGCTATCATGACATTATCCCTACGCTACGCTCCCCCCTTCGCTTTGCCGCTGTACCACCACCGGACAGGTTTCAACGCCCCTCAATAGTTTTATGTAAGAAAAAAAAAAAAAAAGGTGAAAAAGGGGGGGGGGGTTGAAGGGGGGGTGAGGGGGGGAGTCTCGAAAAATGATTTCGATTAACGCAGAGGCCCCTCTAAGAGAATCTGAAAAAAAAATCGTTCCAAGTCTCTTAACTTTCGAGATTCGCCTAAAGGGGGGGAGAAGGGGGAAAAGGGGGGCCACTTTGAAAAATGATTTTTACTTTACCGAGCCTCCTCTATACGAATCCCTAAAAAAAAACACTTCAAGTCTCTTTGTTTCCGAGATACGATAGGGAGGGGGGAGAAGGGGGGGGAAAAGGGGGGGTTTCGGACTTTTCCCATACTCACGAGAGTGACTTGTTTACGAATCTGTCAAAATATACCCACCTCCCCATCCACCATCTGGGAGATCAATTCTGTCAGTGAGTCAGTCAGTGAGTGGTAATTTAGCTTTATATAGTATAATATAATAACTAGAGTTTGCGTGGGTGCGCGAGCTGCGCGCAGCTCGCGAGGCGTGAAGGGGGGGAGAGGGGGAGCTTTGAAAAGTGATTTCGACTAACGCATTGCACCTCTCAATGAATCTGAAAAAAAAAATGTTCCAATACTACCTACCTACAACTACCTACAACTACCTACTACCTACCTACACCTACCTACACCTACCTACTACCTACCTACTACCTACCTACACCTACCTACTACTACCTACCTACTACCTCCTACTACCACTAAAAGAACATTACCCTAAAGTTTGCTTGTCGTCGCCCCTGAGTTACGCTTCACCCACTCAACCTTCGTTACGCTAAGGAGGTCGCCGGCTCGCTTCGCTCGCCACCTCCCCCCTTCGCTCCACTCGGTCTCGCAGGTTCGCTCCACTCAGGACCTACCTACCACCGGAAAGCTATCATGACATTATCCCTACGCTACGGGGGTCGCCGGCTCGCTTCGCTCGCCCGCTCCCCCCTTCGCTTTACCGGTACCACCAGTTTACTTCCCCGAGCCTCCTATCCTATACGAATCTGTAAACAAAACAGAAAAAAGGGGTGAAGAGGGGGGGGGGGGTGAAGGGGGGGAGAGGGGGGGGAGTTTCTAAAAATGATTTCGACTAACGCAATGCCCCTCTATATGAATCTGAAAAAAAATTCGTTCCAAGTCTCTTAACTTTCGAGATCCGCCTAAAAGGGGGAGAAGGGGGGCAAGGGGGTCAAATTTTCAAAATGGTTTTTACTTCCCCAAGCCTCCTCTATACGAATCCCTAAAAAAAAACCACGTAATTCTCTTTATTTCCGAGATCCGCCTAAAGGGGGGGAGAAGGGGGGCAAGGGGGGCCACTTTGAAAAATGATTTTTACTTTACCGAGCCTCCTCTATACGAATCCGTAAAAAAAAAAAAATACGGGTCTTTTAGTTTCCGAGATACGATAGGGAGGGGGGAGAAGGGGGGGGAAAAGGGGGGGTTTCGGACTTTTCCCATACTCACCAGAGTTACTTGTTTACGAATCTGTCAAAATATACCCACCTCCCCATCCACCATCTGGGAGAACAATTCTGTCAGTCAGTCAGTCAGTGAGTGAGTGGTAGTTTAGCTTTATATAGTATAACTAGTATTTGCGTGGGTGCGCGAGCTGCGCGCAGCTCGCGAGGCGTGAAGGGGGGAAGAGGGGGAGCTTTGAAAAATGATTTCGACTAACGCATTGCCCCTTTCAATGAATCTGAAAAAAAAATGTTCCAAGTCTCTTAACTTCCGAGATCCGCCTTACTACCTACCTACACCTACCTACTACCTACCTACCTACACCTACCTACCTACTACTTACCTATCACCTACCTACCTACTACCTCCTACTACCACTAAAAAAACATTACCCTAAAGTTTGCTTGTCGTCGCCCCTGAGTTACGCTTCACCCACTCAACCTTCGTTACGCTAAGGAGGTCGCCGGCTCGCTTCGCTCGCCACCTCCCCCCTTCGCTCCACTCGGTCTCGCAGGTTCGCTCCACTCAGGACCTACCTACCACCGGAAAGCTATCATGACATTATCCCAACGCTACGGGGGTCGCCGGCTCGCTACGCTCGCCCGCTCCCCCCTTCGCTTTACCGGTACCACTACAGGATAGGCTCCTTTCAATGAATCTGAAAAAAAAATCGTTCCAAGTCTCTTAACTTTCGAGATCTGCCTAAAGGGGGGGAGAAGGGGGGCAAGGGGGGCCACTTTGAAAAATGATTTTTACTTTACCGAGCCTCCTCTATACGAATATCTAAAAAAAAACACGTAAATTCTCTTTATTTCCGAGATCCGCCTAAAGGGGGGGTGAAGGGGGGCAAGGGGGTCAAATTTTCAAAATGGTTTTTACTTCCCCGAGCCTCCTCTATACGAATCCCTAAAAAAAAACACGTAAAATCTCTTTATTTCCGAGATCCGCCTAAAAGGGGGGAGAAGGGGGGCAAGGGGGGCAACATTGAAAAATGATTTATACTTTACCGAGCCTCCTCTATACGAATCCGTAATAAAAAAAAAAAACGGGTCTCTTAGTTTCCGAGATACGATAGGGAGGGGGGAGAAGGGGGGGGGGGAAAGGGGGAGTTTCGGACTTTTCCCATACTCACCAGAGTTACTTGTTTACGAATCTGTCAAAATATACCCACCTCCCCATCCACCATCTGGGAGAACAATTCTGTCAATAGATCAGTCAGTCAGTGAGTGGTAGTTTAGCTTTATATAGTATAACTAGTATTTGCGTGGGTGCGCGAGCTGCGCGCAGCTCGCGAGGCGTGAAGAGGGGGAGAGGGGGAGCTTTCAAAAATGATTTCGACTAACGCATTGCCCCTTTCAATGAAGCTTAAAAAAATGTTCCAAGTCTCTTAACTTTCGAGATCCGCCTAAAGGGGGGGACCTACCTACTACTACCTACCTACACCTACCTACACCTACCTACACCTACCTACACCTACCTACACCTACCTACACCTACCTACACCTACCTACACCTACCTACACCTACCTACACCTACCTACACCTACCTACACCTACCTACACCTACCTACACCTACCTACACCTACCTACACCTACCTACACCTACCTACACCTACCTACACCTACCTACACCTACCTACACCTACCTACACCTACCTACACCTACCTACACCTACCTACACCTACCTACACCTACCTACACCTACCTACACCTACCTACACCTACCTACACCTACCTACACCTACCTACACCTACCTACACCTACCTACACCTACCTACACCTACCTACACCTACCTACACCTACCTACACCTACCTACACCTACCTACACCTACCTACACCTACCTACACCTACCTACACCTACCTACACCTACCTACACCTACCTACACCTACCTACACCTACCTCCTACCTACCTACTACTTACCTATCACCTACCTACCACCTACCTACCACCTACCTACTACCTCCTACTACCACTAAAAAACATTACCCTAAAGTTTGCTTGTCGTCGCCCCTGAGTTACGCTTCACCCACTCAACCTTCGTTACGCTAAGGAGGTCGCCGGCTCGCTTCGCTCGCCACCTCCCCCCTTCGCTCCACTCGGTCTCGCAGGTTCGCTCCACTCAGGACCTACCTACCACCGGAAAGCTATCATGACATTATCCCTACGCTACGGGGGTCGCCGGCTCGCTTCGCTCGCCCGCTCCCCCCTTCGCTTTACCGGTAGCACCATTTTACTTTCCCGAGTCTCCTCTATACGAATCCGTAAACAAAACTGAAAAAAAGGGGTGAAGAGGGGAGGGGGGGTGAAGGGGGGGGGGGGATAGGAGAGTTTTTGAAAAATTATTTCGACTAACGCATTGCCCCTTTTAATGAATCTGAAAAAAAAAATGTTCCAAGTCTCTTAACTTCCGAGATCCGAAAGGGGGGGGTGAAGGGGGGCAAGGGGGTCAAATTTTCAAAATGGTTTTTGCTTCCCCGAGCCTCCTCTATACGAATCCCTAAAAAAAAACACGTAAAATCTCTTTATTTCCGAGATCCGCCTAAAAGGGGGGAGAAGGGGGGCAAGGGGGGCAACATTGAAAAATGATTTATACTTTACCGAGCCTCCTCTATACGAATCCGTAATAAAAAAAAAATACGGGTCTTTTAGTTTCCGAGATACGATAGGGAGGGGGGAGAAAGGGGGGGAAAAGGGGGGGTTTCGGACTTTTCCCATACTCACCAGAGTTACTTGTTTACGAATCTGTCAAAATATACCCACCTCCCCATCCACCATCTGGGAGAACAATTATGTCAATCAGTCAGTCAGTCAGTCAGTGGTAATTAAGCTTTATATAGTATAACTAGTATTTGCGTGGGTGCGCGAGCTGCGCGCAGCTCGCGGGGCGTGAAGGCGGGGAGAGGGGGAGCTTTGAAAATGATTTCGACTAACGCATTGCCCCTATCAATGAATCTGAAAAAAAAAATGTTCCAAGTCTCTTAGCTTCCGAGATCCGCTTAAAGGGGGGGTGAAGGGGGGCAAGGGGTTTAAATTTGAAAAACGGATTTTATTTCACCGAGCCTCCTCTATATGAATCTCACGTATGCCACCACCTACCTACACCTACCTACACCTACCTACACCTACCTACACCTACCTACACCTACCTACACCTACCTACACCTACCTACACCTACCTACACCTACCTACACCTACCTACACCTACCTACACCTACCTACACCTACCTACACCTACCTACACCTACCTACACCTACCTACACCTACCTACACCTACCTACACCTACCTACACCTACCTACACCTACCTACACCTACCTACACCTACCTACACCTACCTACACCTACCTACACCTACCTACACCTACCTACACCTACCTACACCTACCTACACCTACCTACACCTACCTACACCTACCTACACCTACCTACACCTACCTACACCTACCTACACCTACCTACACCTACCTACACCTACCTACACCTACCTACACCTACCTACACCTACCTACACCTACCTACACCTACCTACACCTACCTACACCTACCTACTCAACCTTCGTTACGCTTCACCCACTCAACCTTCGTTACGCTAAGGAGGTCGCCGGCTCGCTTCGCTCGCCACCTCCCCCCTTCGCTGCACTCGGTCTCGCAGGTTCGCTCCACTCAGGACCTACCTACCACCGGAAAGCTATCATGACATTATCCCTACGCTACGGGGGTCGCCGACTCGCTTCGCTCGCCCGCTCCCCCCTTCGCTTTACCGGTACCACCATTTTACTTCGCCGAGCCTCCTATCCTATACGAATCTGTAAACAAAACAGAAAAAAGGGGTGAAAAGGGGGGGGGGGTGAAGGGGGGGGGGAGGGGGGAGTTTCTAAAAATGATTTCGACTACCGCAATGCCCCTCTATATGAATCTGAAAAAAAAATCGTTCCAAGTCTCTTAACTTCCGAGATCCGAAAGGGGGGGGATGGAGGGGGGCAAGGGGGTCAAATTTTCAAAATGGTTTTTACTTCCTCAAGGCTCCTCTATACGAATCCCTAAAAAAAAAACACGTAATTCTCTTTATTTCCGAGATCCGCCTAAAGGGGGGGAGAAGGGGGGCAAGGGGGGCCACTTTGAAAAATGATTTTTACTTTACCGAGCCTCCTCTATACGAATCCCTAAAAAAAAACACTTCAAGTCTCTTTGTTTCCGAGATACGATAGGGAGGGGGAGAAGGGGGGGGAAAAGGGGGGGTTTCGGACTTTTCCCATAGGATTGAGAGTTCATTGTTTACGAATCTGTCAAAATATACCCACCTCCCCATCCACCATCTGGGAGAACAATTCTGTCAATAGATCAGTCAGTGAGTCAGTGGTAGTTTAGCTTTATATAGTATAACTAGTATTTGCGTGGGTGCGCGAGCTGCGCGCAGCTCGCGAGGCGTGAAGAGAGGGAGAGGGGGAGTTTTCAAAAATGATTTCGACTAACGCATTGCCCCTTTCAATGAATCTGAAAAAAAAATGTTCCAAGTCTCTTAACTTCCGAGATCCGCGTAAAGGGGGGGTGAAGGGGGGCAAGGGGTTCAAATTTAAAAAACGGATTTAACTTCCCCGAGCCTCCTCTATATGAATCTCACGTATGCCACCACCTACCTACACCTACCTACACCTACCTACTACCTACCTACTACCTACCTACTACCTACCTACACCTACCTACTACCTACCTACACCTACCTACTATCTACTACCTACCACCTACCTACTACCTACTACCCCTACCACCTACCTACTACCTCCTGCTACTACTAAAAAACATTAACCTAAAGTTTGCTTGTCGTCGCCCCTAAGTTACGCTTCACCCACTCAACCTTCGTTACGCTAAGGAGGTCGCCGGCTCGCTTCGCTCGCCACCTCCCCCCTTCGCTCCACTCGGTCTCGCAGGTTCGCTCCACTCAGGACCTACCTACCACCGGAAAGCTATCATGACATTATCCCTACGCTACGGGGGTCGCCGGCTCGCTTCGCTCGCCCGCTCCCCCCTTCGCTCTACCGGTACCACCATTTTACTTCCCCGAGCCTCCTATCCTATACGAATCTGTAAACAAAACAGAAAAAAGGGGTGAAGAGGGGGGGGGGGGGGTGAAGGGGGGGGAGAGGGGGGGAGTTTCTAAAAATGATTTCGACTAACGCAATGCCCCTCTATATGAATCTGAAAAAAAAAATGTTCCAAGTCTCTTAACTTCTGAGATCCGAAAGGGGGGGGTGGAGGGGGGCAAGGGGGTCAAATTTTCAAAATAGTTTTTACTTCCCCAAGCCTCCTCTATACGAATCCCTAAAAAAAAACACGAAAATTCTCTTTATTTTCGAGATTCGCCTAAAGGGGGGGAGAAGGGGGGCAAGGGGGGCCACTTTGAAAAATGATTTTTACTTTACCGAGCATCCTCTATACGAATCCGTAAAAAAAAAAAATACGGGTCTTTTAGTTTCCGAGATACGATAGGGAGGGGGGAGAAGGGGGGGGAAAAGGGGGGGTTTCAGACTTTTCCCATACTCACCAGAGTTACTTGCTTACGAATCTGTCAAAATATACCCACCTCCCCATCCACCATCTGGGAGAACAATTCTGTCAGTCAGTCAGTCAGTGAGTCAGTCAGTGGTAATTTAGCTTTATATAGTATAACTAGTATTTGCGTGGCTGCGCTCGCTGCGCGCAGCTCGCGGGTCTGCTTACCTACACCTGCCTACTACCTACCTACACCTACCTACTACCTACCTACACCTACCTACACCTACCTACACCTACCTACACCTACCTACACCTACCTACACCTACCTACTCCTACCTACTCCTACCTACACCTACCTACTACCTACCTACACCTACCTACACCTACCTACACCTACCTACACCTACCTACACCTACCTACTCAACCTTCGTTACGCTTCACCCACTCAACCTTCGTTACGCTAAGGAGGTCGCCGGCTCGCTTCGCTCGCCACCTCCCCCGATCGCTCCACTCGGTCTCGCAGGTTCGCTCCACTCAGGACCTACCTACCACCGGAAAGCTGTCATGACTTTATCCCTACGCTACGGGGGTCGCCGGCTCGCTTCGCTCGCCCGCTCCCCCCTTTCCTTACTTCCCCGAGCCTCCTATCCTATACGAATCTGTAAACAAAAGAGAAAAAAAGGGGTGAAGAGGGGGGGGGGGGGGAGAGGGGGGGAGTTTCTAAAAATGATTTCGACTAACGCAATGCCCCTCTCAATGAATCTGAAAAAAAAAATGTTCCAAGTCTCTTAACTTCCGAGATCCGAAAGGGGGGGATGGAGGGGGGCAAGGGGGTCAAATTTTCAAAATGGTTTTTACTTCCTCAAGCCTCCTCTATACGAATCCCTAAAAAAAAACACGTAATTCTCTTTATTTCCGAGATACGATAGGGAGGGGGGAGAAGGGGGGCAAGGGGGGGCACTTTGAAAAATGATTTTTACTTTACCGAGCCTCCTCTATACGAATCCGTAATAAAAAAAAAATACGGGTCTTTTAGTTTCCGAGTTACGATAGGGAGGGGGGAGAAGGGGGGGGAAAAGGGGGGGTTTCGGACTTTTCCCATACTCACCAGAGTTACTTGTTTACGAATCTGTCAAAATATACCCACCTCCCCATCCACCATCTGGGAGAACAATTATGTCAGTGAGTCAGTGAGTCAGTCAGTGGTAGTTTAGCTTTATATAGTATAACTAGTATTTGCGTGGGTGCGCGAGCTGCGCGCAGCTCGCGAGGCGTGGAGAGGGGGAGAGGGGGCGCTTTGAAAAGTGATTTCGACTAACGCATTGCCCCTTTCAATGAATCTGAAAAAAAAAAATGTTCCAATACTACCTACCTACAACTACCTACTACCTACCTACACCTACCTACACCTACCTACACCTACCTACACCTACCTACTACCTACCTACTACCTACCTACACCTACCTACTACTACCTACCTACTACCTCCTACTACCACTAAAAGAACATTACCCTAAAGTTTGCTTGTCGTCGCCCCTGAGTTACGCTTCACCCACTCAACCTTCGTTACGCTAAGGAGGTCGCCGGCTCGCTTCGCTCGCCACCTCCCCCCTTCGCTCCACTCGGTCTCGCAGGTTCGCTCCACTCAGGACCTATCTACCACCGGAAAGCTATCATGACATTATCCCTACGCTACGGGGGTCGCCGGCTCGCTTCGCTCGCCCGCTCCCCCCTTCGCTCTACCGGTACCACCATTTTACTTCCCCGAGCCTCCTATCCTATACGAATCTGTAAACAAAACAGAAAAAAGGGGTGAAGAGGGGGGGGGGGGTGAAGGGGGGGGGAGAGGGGGGGAGTTTCTAAAAATGATTTCGACTAACGCATTGCACCTCTCAATGAATCTGAAAAAAAAAATGTTCCAATACTACCTACCTACAACTACCTATAACTACCTATAACTACCTACCTACACCTACCTACACCTACCTACACCTACCTACACCTACCTACACCTACCTACACCTACCTACACCTACCTACACCTACCTACTACCTACCTACTACCTACCTACACCTACCTACTACTACCTACCTACTACCTCCTACTACCACTAAAAGAACATTACCCTAAAGTTTGCTTGTCGTCGCCCCTGAGTTACGCTTCACCCACTCAACCTTCGTTACGCTAAGGAGGTCGCCGGCTCGCTTCGCTCGCCACCTCCCCCCTTCGCTCCACTCGGTCTCGCAGGTTCGCTCCACTCAGGACCTACCTACCACCGGAAAGCTATCATGACTTTATCCCTACGCTACGGGGGTCGCCGGCTCGCTTCGCTCGCCCGCTCCCCCCTTCGCTTTACCGGTACCACCAGTTTACTTCCCCGAGCCTCCTATCCTATACGAATCTGTAAACAAAACAGAAAAAAGGGGTGAAGAGGGGGGGGGGGGTGAAGGGGGGAGAGGGGGGGAGTTTCTAAAAATGATTTCGACTAACGCAATGCCCCTCTATATGAATCTGAAAAAAAATTCGTTCCAAGTCTCTTAACTTCCGAGATCCGAAAGGGGGGGGTGGAGGGGGGCAAGGGGGTCAAATTTTCAAAATGGTTTTTCCTTCCCCAAGCCTCCTCTATACGAATCCCTAAAAAAAAACTTGTAAATTCTCTTTATTTCCGAGATCCGCCTAAAGGGGGGGGAGAAGGGGGGCAAGGGGGGCCACTTTGAAAAATGATTTTTACTTTACCGAGCCTCCTCTATACGAATCCGTAAAAAAAAAAAAATACGGGTCTTTTAGTTTCCGAGATACGATAGGGAGGGGGGGGAAGGGGGGGGAAAAGGGGGGGTTTCGGACTTTTCCCATACTCACCAGAGTTACTTGTTTACGAATCTGTCAAAATATACCCACCTCCCCATCCACCATCTGGGAGAACAATTATGTCAGTGAGTCAGTGAGTCAGTGAGTGGTAGTTTAGCTTTATATAGTATAATATAATAATATAAAGAGAAGTCCTGACTGGATGATGTTGCGACCTTTTTATAAATAATAAACCTATTTATATTTTTTATTCTTTATTACTTGTCAAATATTAAAAGTCAGTTGTGTCAGCGATTTCTATTTTTTTTGTAGAATTAAAATACAGTCCACAATTTGCCTACATTTTTTGGACTGACTGACTCATCAACGCCCAGCCTAAACCCTTGAACCTAGAAAGCTGAAATTTTGCACAGAGGTTCCCTTTATAATGTAGACAAGGAATAAGGAAGGATTTTTCGAAATTCAACCCCTAAGGGAGTTAAATAGGGGATGAAAGCATGGGAAATCGTCATTTTCACGCGGGCGAAGCCGCTGGCAAAAGCTATTAAAACATAACTGGCGAAATGTGGGTATACTATTAGGTACACCTCTGCTTGACCCTTCCGGGATTACAGGCGTGATGTTACGTAGTTGTTGTTGTACTAATATTCAGACAATAAAGGTGGGGTCAGACGTACCCCGGTCAAGGGTAACGATTAACATCTGTTATGCAACGCTAGACGAGATCACGTGATCGCGTGCTTTGGTTTAATTTTTGAGTGAGCGACAGCAAAACAGTTAATGATTGATCTGGCTTGTCTGAAAGTTTGTAACATATTATTGTTTAGCAAGTATTTATTATGGAGTTTTGAAGCGCCGGGTGATATTTCTAACGTAATCTGTCTGCCTATATAACACCTATTAATTATGCTGCTCTCCATTTTTCGCTGGCAAATCTGAAGTTTGAACTTCTGTTTTTCAATAAGTGACCAACTTTGAGCACCGTATGTGTTGTCTCAAATAAGTGTTGTGGATGTATCAAACAAACATCCAGGCTGAAGTGGAAGTGGGCAGGCCACGTGACACGGATGCACCCGGAGAGATGGACAAAGATCGTCACTGGACGCCTGTGGAAATATTATGTTACCGTCCGTTTGGCTTATTCCCTTACTATTTCGGCGTTGTATTTCATTCTAACCGGATGCAGTTGAATTGCTACTGCCTGTGTAACCTCACCCAATGGGTAATACGACAGCCCTCACTAACTCAAGTCACTTTTATACTAAACGAGCTTTTGCCAGCGGCTTCGCCCGCGTGAAAATGACGATTTCCCATACAAAGTTTCATCCCCTATTAAACTTCCTTAGGGGTGAATTTCGAAAAATTATTCCTTATTCCTTGTCTACGTTATAAAGGGAACCTCTGTGCAAAATTTCAGCTTTCTAGGTCCATGGGTTTGGGCTGGGCGTTGCAACATAAGTCAGTCAGTCAGGACTTCTCTTTTTATTTATATAGATAGATAGTCTGGATGTGGAGGCACTGGGTTCGATTCTGAAGAATCGGGGAATTCAACGTGTTATTAAGTTTTTGCATCGAGAATTTCTTAGTACCATGGAGTCTGGATTTTTGCTCGGTGGGACTTATACTATTAGGTACCTACACCTCTGAATTACCCTTCAGAAGTTACAGGCGTAATGTTATGTAGCCATATATAAGGTCCCATTAAAATAGGTGGACAAATTTAAACACAGCGTTCAGTAGGTCTAACCAAAGATATCTAAACAAAAAATAACATTAAATAAAGTATTTTTTTTTTACTTAAAATAATAAATTGCCGGCACTCTAGAACAAACTTTTCTTACAATTTTTTTTACCATCGTCCTTATTTTGGTGGTCTGAATGATTCCTGAAAATATGTCCACCTATTTTAATGGGACCTTATATACAATTACTGTAGTCAGAAAACCAGTATAATCTTGACATATCATCACCCGTGCAAATAACATTATTTTTCTGACCTTACAAGATTCTGCATTAAGGGTAATTGCTGAAGATTTCACCGACCTTGACAAATATTCCACTGAAACTTAACATCTCAGATGTAATTATAATTATTTATATGTTCACGTTCTCATGATATAGATAATTACGTGTGTTTAAGTCGTATGTACGACGTAAAGCCGGCTTTTCACTATGGGATGTAATATTCCTTCAAATGACCTCTAAATCGCTCGCATACATTTTGAACGTGACCGTTCACACTGTGCTATAATCTATATTACATCCCAAACTATAAAATCATTTGTTCGATCGACTGAGCGATGTTTAGAGGTCATTTGAAGGAATATTAAACATCCCATAGTGAAAAGCCGGCTTCAGACTGCAGTAAAATCTTTAAACTTCTGTAAACTATAAGTGAATGCAGAGTTTAGATATTCATTAGTTCAGTTGAAAAATAACATACCTTCTAGCTGCTAATTATTGTTGAGTAAGAATTTAACGGTGAAGGAAAATATCGTGAGGAAACCGGCATGTCTTAGAACCAAAAAATAAAATTCGAAGACTGTGACATCTACCAATCCGCACTGGGTCCGCGTGGTGGATTATAACCCATTCTCTCTTAAAAGAGGAGGCCTGTGTCCCAGCAGTGAGAACATTAATAGGCTAATGATGATGATGATGAAGAATAATTGTTGCACTTGCGATATAGGTAATATCCTGGATGAAGCTGGCACAAAAGCGTGGAGCTTGGCACAAGCAAATATAGGCTACCCAGCTGTGGGTAAAGTCGGGTTGTGGATGATCATCATCATTTCAGCCGAAAGACGTCCACTGCTGGACATAGGCCTCCCCCAGGCGTCGCCACATTGACCGGTCCCGTGCGTCTCTCATCCAGCGGATCCCCGCAACCTTCACCAGGTCATCGGTCCACCTAGTGGGAGGCCTTCCAACGCAACGTCTTCCGGTTCGCGGTCGCCACTCCAGAACTTTCCGGCCCCATCGGGCATCCGTTCTGCGAGCAATGTGCCCTGCCCACTGCCACTGTGGATGATGATGATGAAGAATTCAGTTCTGTATAGCCAAAGTGCATTCGCAGTCGGTAATTTTGGCTATATAAGTATACTGGTAACAGAAAGATAATAAAAACTGTTCTGTGATAGAGTGGCCAGAGTTTTATATTTTGCCAAGACGAGACATGTGCCTGATAGGACTCCCATCACCAAACAAATAGGTATAAACATTCTTATATATTAAATCCCATAAAATGGTGCTTTTTGTAAATTCTTCCTTAGCGTTTACCTTCATTATACATTACGAGGAAGACGATGTGCAAACCAACCTATAAAGAACACAGTGGCTGAAGAAACTGTCAGCCAGCCACGAGTGAATTATTTTAGTAAGTAGTTCATACGAATCAAATCGTTAATTTGAATCAAGTAGTTAATCCAATCTTACCAAAGGTTGGAGTTGTGGACGTCAGATAGGCAGTCATCATCATCATCAACAGCCTATAATGTTCCCACTGCTGGGACTCAGGCCTCCTCTCTTTGAGAGGGAATGGGCTAAATCTACCACGCGGGCCCAGTGCGGATTGGGAGATGACATCGAATTTTTTGGTTCTAAGACATGCCGGTTTCCTTCACCTTTTTGAGAGCAGCGGTGATGAAATAAAATACACAAAGTAATGTGCCACTCCATGCAAAATATTGGTATTCAGCTGCGTCCGGTAAGACTGGAAGTAGACCCCAACATGGTTGGGAAAAGCCTCGGCAAAAGATGATGATTTTAATCAAGTAGTTAAATAATCAGATAGTGTTATAGTTTTTGCTGCATAGATAGTGTGCGTATGTTTATACGTATTACAGTGTAAATTGCTGGCATTGAAACATGATGACGGTAATTATGAGCTAATTTTCTACTTCGATGGCACGGACGTGTGGAAAGAATGATGGAGGAAGCTGCTATGACGAAAATAGGATTTAATTACCTACCGTCATGTAGGTAGTTTATAGGAATTGTTCCATTTTTTCCACTCGAGTGATCACGTGCAAGTCGAGATATGATACTTGGATGCCTGAGTTCTAAAAGTCACTAAATCCATTTTCTTTGTTTTGAGATATAATCATTTGAAGTGCAAAAAAAATTGTTAAAAGAAAATGGTAGTATAAATTTTGAAAAAAATTGGGATAATAGTTTATTGAGTAAGCTTTAATATGACGGTCTGAAATACAATATGTTCTTATTGTAATGATCAGTATTAAATACTTGAAGAAGAAGAAGAATACTTTACATACAGGACTTTTCGCAAAAATAGTGGAGTTAGAGACTTCTAATGAAAATTCTTTGGAATTAGTGACATATTACCATAACTTATGACCTTAATAAAGTACAAATAATAGCAAAACTATAACTTCTTATCATCATTCGCCCTAACTGTTAAGTTTACCACAAAATTAAACCTTGCTTCTAATCCTCTAAGTCTTCTGTGTAGGTAAGTGATTATGGTTGTTTATCATTTGTTCAGAAGTGGTCATTTTGTGGGAATTTACTGCGGAACAGTGCAGCAAACAGGTGGAGGAGCTTGTGTCTAAATAATCATAACCATCATCAGCCTGTAATGTTCCCACCGCAGGGACTCAGGCCTCCTCTTTATGAGAGGCTTTATTACACCACGCGGCCCCAGTACGGATTGGTCGATGTTTATGATTTGTTTGGTTCTAAGACATGCCAGTTTCCTCACGATGAACCCACAACTCACTGTTATAAGTCGGGGCCGCCACCACTGGGCCATCAGTACTTTAAATATATAGTATTATTTATAATCACTACTCTCATATACCTATTATTGTTACTGTATGTCTTGCCGTGTCACGCTGATCAGTCATCAACTCAATCTGCCTTTCGCTATATTGGGTCACCAAGATACAGGCTGTGTCTAGTTTGGGACCCACGGCTATTTCTACTCATGTACTGTTTTTTTCTCTATGCTCTTTGTAATTGACTTCTTCTATGTATTTTCTCTAACTTGTGTGTGTCAATAAATTGTTTCCTTTTTTTATTAAATAATAACAACCTCTAATCTTCAGGTTAAGCTGCATTAGACTGGAACCGAGTCATTGCGGAGTGGTTACCGAGTGGTTGCTACTGAAAAATTCCTGATGCAAAACCTAAAAACACTAAACTTAACCCAACCAGGGAAAATTTAAAAACTTCGGGTACATTGTTGTGAAGACGTCTGTACAAAAAGTTTTAGATACACTATATGGTTTAGTAGATGCATCATTTCGATTTTTCAATTACCCACTTATAGCACGGAAGTGCCGGAAGTATTATTTAATTACTCACGAATTTCAAAACAAGGCCTACTGCTAGCCATTTGGCTTAATATTGGGCTTTAATTGATCGAAATTGATGAAGATTTTAAACCCTATAGTGTAATGATCAATTAATCAAAATAAAGCTGTAATAGGTTTCGACATATCAGGAAAACGTGAATAAGCTTTACATCAATTTCGTTGACGAATAAGGCCGTGAACTGTGCATTAATAAAAAAAAGTACGAGGTGCTATAAACATTTTAAGTGTTAAATAAAATACGTGAGCACGACAGATGAGCATGAGGTCCTGGATTTTTCCATTATTGTTGCCTTATAGGATCGACCTTTTTTTTTGGTGGGTGGAAAATCATCGAATAACCCCCCCCCCCCCCCCCCCGCTCTTGGGCAGAGCGAAGGGGAGTGTCAGACTTCTACTGACTAAAAACCAAACCGATGTTCCTTCTTCGCCCTTGTGTCGGAGCCGCGTTATCCTTTCGATAATCCACAGCCCCGACGGGATCCACAGCCCCGACGGGGAGGCTCGACCTCTGCTACATCATCATTCTCTTACCCAATTCATTTGGGGTTAGTGCCGCATGTCTTTTTTTTATATAGGTATGGGCTTACTCTTGGAACATAGGAACGAGCCTACCCAGAAGAAGCCTATTTACTCGCGACTTAAATAGATTGGGGTTATATGAACTCGGGAAGACCGACGCAGATGAGATGTCTTCTTCTTCCATACTTCTCTGTTTCTCGTTATGGGAGGTCTAATACGACTACGATGGTACATTCTCACACTTTTTTCACGGTTTTCTTTAAATCAGCTGTTTACAACAAAAGTGCAATACAGTCCTATGTTTTTCCTACTCCTCCGTTATTCTTATCTAATTAATTTCGTTCCGGGATCCAAGACAATTAAATCGTTTCTCTGGGATTTCATTGAGCTCTTATTGTCTCGACGTTTTTCTGGTGGACACCGCTATTGATTCTGGCTTACAGTGGTTTGGGAGTACTGTGACGGGCTCGTCCCATTAAAAAAGCTCAATTGTCAATTCTACCTCTCTATTACCGCTCTAACAACAAATAATAAGAATAAGCTAAATATTAAAGTAGAAGGTGTAGACCTCCCAACACACCCCGCAGGGGAGGTGTACTACGATCTCTCGTAATACCGAAATCTTTACCTATTTTTTACCTGTTTTTAAATCAGCTATTTACTACAAAAGCAATACCTGCACAGTTCTATGTTTCCCTACCGAACGTTTACCATACGACGCAGATGCACCTGGCAATAAACATACGCTATAAAACAACCATTAGATATCAGAACATGAATCAGTGGCATAATAACTACGATATCACTTAATAACCAATCATTTTAAGTTATCTTAGTACCATCTTCAAAATCATTTGACAATGAAATTCCTACCTTAACTTGTACACTTTAAAGTCGAACTTGAAATGTGAATTTGAGGTGGAGTTAGATCGTTTTGGATCTGAATGGTGATTGATTCTAAATCGTGCTTAGTTCCATCTTAGAATTCATTTTAAATATCAACCGTAATCTTTGTAGAGTAAGGTTCAAGTTAAAGTGAGAATGTTTGTGGTGGAGCTAGGTCGTTTTGTTACTGAGCAGTGATTGGTTCGTGATCGTGCTGCATTGCACAGTTCGAGATGACCTTCAAACACTCACGCGCAGTTTTGTACAGTCGCGGTTAAAAGTTGATGGTGAGTATTATTTAATTTAACAGAGTTTAGTGAAGCAGGCAAGGAGCAAATAATAATCAGTGAGATAAAAGATAGCTTCAGTTTATTTCCTTGTTTCTATCTATCTGAGATTATAAATTAAAACTAGCGTTATACAAAATATTATCTTAAGTGAATGAATGTTATGTAAAATACAAAATATTTATTGTTTTACGCAAATAAATATTTTGTATTTTGTAACTCCATTCTTTGTATGTACCTAATATGTCCGACTGATGGGCAAAGGCTTCCCCCATACACTCTATCTATACGTACTCTATTCGTGCCACACCCTGAACCAGCTATCACAGTGCTTTTTCAAAGCATCTTGACGCCTCTTTGTAGGCCAACGTCGATCTATCCTCAGGCACCCATTGCGTAGACTGGCTGACTGGTTGCATTCCAAGGTTTAAAGAGAAACGATTCGAAATAAATATAGCACAATGCCTAAAAACCATTCGCAAAGGGATATTTAACACATTATAACTTGAAACGATACGTAAAATTTATTGAATAGTTGGGTTCATATTACCCATTGATTCTATATGTAGTCTCTTCTAATAAAGAACTTATATCTTATTTTCTCTTTCAGAACATTGAAAAATTGCCAAAACACGAACTTCATAGTACTCATAATTTACATACTCTAAGAAAATAGCCTATTAAAAACTTATATTTGCAATCATTACGTTGTAACTTTTCACAACGCCTGAAGTGTTCCAATCGAAAAACTTAAATGGCTAAAATGACTTGTCAATTAACTTAGCACAGGCTTGAGACATTAGAATATTCCATTAAAGTTAAAGTTTAGATTCGCCTTAATACTTAGTTAAGTTAAAGCATAAGTTTCAGGCTCTATCATAGCTGCGAAGTTTCTAAGTCCATATGAAGTCGCGAGTGTGGTGCCTATGTGGTTGGGTGTGCGGTAATTTATCGCAGGATAGCGTAAGGCACATTTACGTACACTTTATAAATGCTTAGTTGAGATAGCCTACACAAAATTGTGTCCGTAAAATCGGACCAGTAATCGCAAAGAAATCGGTGTAAATACATGAAATTGTGCGGAAGGCATAAACTTCTTCATTTCCAGACGTCGCTTAAAAAGAAGAAAAAAAATTAAGACATCCGACGCGGCAATGCTGCTTTCGGCACTATCAATATGAGCTCATACGCCTTATTATAGATACAATTAAAAAGTCATACATTAAATCTCCTGGAGATTTATTAGCGGACGGGAGGATATCTAAACAGTGAAGAAATCAGCTCAAACTTTATTTAGATGCCGTCAAGAGATATCTCTGAGACATGCTGGTTTCCTCAAGATGTTTTCTTTCACCAAAGCAAATAATATCAATCAATATCATACAATTATGTTGTTTTGTCATACAATTATATGTGTGTATTGTATAATAAATAATTAAATGTGTATGAATCCGAAGCATTAGAGGTCAGACTATCACTGCTAATTTCTATTATGTTCTCATATCTTCAATACCCAAGAATACTCTGCCCACTCTATACAGCATTGTACGTAAATGATGCGCATGCGGCTAATCTTCGCGAGATTGAAAGCAATTGGCGGGATTAAATAATTGTTGGTAGACCATTAAATGATTCTGTATTACGTAGGCATTGCACTTTGCACGGAATGGTGTAGGTACAGCTTCTATTGCGGTACTTATTCTTTCATGCTCTACAATAGGTAATTTTACGAAAAAGTACGTTAAATTAATATTGTTCATCTTTAAACATACATCTACGCATTTTCCTCAACTGCTCGATAGTCGAGAGCTCGTGACGTTGAGCAAATAAATTTATAATAACGATATTATGAATTAAAATCTTCGGAAACATGAGTGTTAGGATGTACAATAGATGCTAAAAATGTAAACTAAAAGTTAATACTCACATATATACAAAGAACAAATACGACACTTAGGCGCCTCAGTACTCCTCCGCATCGCCGACAACCGGGAAAGTGCCCAGAAGACTGGCAGCATTGCCACGTTGAATGGCAATGCTAATCCTTTGACCAAAGAATGAGCCAGCCCTCTGGTCGCGCGAAGTGTCGACTAGACGGCGCGAGATTTCCTTGAAAAGGACACGTGCACTCGGACCCCATGGCCCGAGCGTCTCGACCCCAAACGGCTCAAAACTATAATTACCAATGAGGTTACAGTATTTGCGCCGCTTGAGGGACTCAGCAGCTGCAGCAGCAGCGCCCGCACAGCCCGCCGTGCCTGCAACGTGAGATGGCGCAAGGGAGTCGACACAAGTTGCATCCCAAACCAAAGGCCTACCCACCTTCCAAGGCACCAACGTCATGCCATCTGGTCTCTTCCCATCGTCACGTACCAAGCCGTTAGGTTCTAAAACCGCTGGTACGCCGGCGCTGGAAAGAGCTCGACGAATAATGTCGTTAATACGGGCGTGTCGTGCAATGCGACCAGCGCTCCTGCAGCAGGACAGACCATGGTGTCCGAGGCTGTCGACTGCATCACCGCAGTGACAACGATGCGGAGCAACACAAGGTGCGCCTAAACGTAGACTTGTAGCGACCCGGAAGGATGAGTCATCCATCATAGTGCCAATGGTGGATGACGGGAGTGCCTGAAGCCACAAGCCCGACTCCCACTCTCCCACAGCCAGCAGACGAGCACGCTCCACAGCACTGATTGTTTAAAAGGTTATTACGTACAATACTGCAGAGCGGCTCGTCCCACCGTCTCTGGGAGGACAGGTTGTCGGGCAAATCCGTATTGGGACAAGCCATTTTCCAAGCGTTCATAGCATCGGTCAAAAACGGTACCTCAAAATCAACCAGTGAGGAAGAAAGAATATTCCTGGTTAATTTTTCTGTACCGTAGATCGAGGAAAGGAAGGCTGGTAAACTAATACTTGAAATTTTGCGGATTTACTTATTCTTTATTCTAGAGTGTTCTTGATGATGGACGACGGGTCTCATGTCTAAGATTGAGGTCTTGCAATCGAGGAAGCATAATTTTAAACGAATATTTATTTGCCTCGAGACGTATGTTGTGGTAATAGATATTTAGATTTTCTGTGAGAGAATGCAAACGATTAGGTATAAGAATAAAAAATAGCTTTTTCAGCTATCTCCTATGAACAATAAGCATAATATAGCGTAATATACACATAGACAAATATAGCTTTGCATCGCACAACCTAGCCTCCTTGGAACTTAAACCGAGTGCTAGAGCAATACTTAGCTTGTTTCATTTAGCTGCAACAACTTCTCTTCAAGTCGAACGTGCCATAAGCACCGATTTATGTAACATGTATAATATGATCCGATTATATGACTGTATTAACCCAAGTTAACTCTTGTTTTCTTAACTGATGTTACCACACTTGTATGTCTGATATTGCTCTACTACGAGTTACGACATGATGTTTTAAAATATATTTTTAGGTAAGTTTGCTATCTTTATTTGTGCAGGCAATTCTTATGAATTATTTCTTTTCTTTATACTTTTTTTTAGAGTTTTGGATTTATTTTTTAGGTATTTTTCTCCTGATGTCATGTTTACACCCTTGCTTTAAAACCACTTTTAAGCTGCCCTATGACACTGGACATCACATTATCCTACATAATCTTGCACGATATTTTTTTTTGTTGTTTTTTAATAACTTAACACTTGTGTTTACGACAGTACCTGTTGGTCGACTATGTAAGTTAGATGTCAAGTACAGTCGCGCGCTTATGTAAGTGCAATGTTTTCTTTGTTTACATACCGCCTGCGTTGGGTGCCGGTCTTTTGTTGATCTCAAACATGACGAATATTTCCACAGAGTTGTTAAATCACCGTGTTTTGTACACTGTTTGTCTTCTTTTTTTATTGATTGGTCATGTGAAAGACCAATCAATAAAAAAAGAAGAATAATGATTTCAAATGTTGGAGGGTCTGAAGGGAGAGGGAGAGAAAGACCAAGGAAATTATGAACGGATTGTGTGAGTAATAAAGGAAGAGAAGTAAATGATAGAGTGACGGTGGCCACAGGAGAAAAAAGAATAGGGGATCGGACAAAAAAAAAACTAATTAGTCCGTCAGATAGATTTCCAAAAAATATTGAACACCTATTTTTTCTTTTTTCACATTAACAAAAAATGAAGACGATACAGTGCTTCGAAAACTCGTAAACTCCTCGAAAACGTTACATGTCAGTACCTACATTTTTTACCCACAAGTGACGTCACGACGCTTTTTATCTTCGTCAATTTTCATTAATTTGTTAAAACAAAAAACACGTATCCAATATTTTTCGATAATCTAACTGACGGACTAAACAGAATCATATTTTTTTGACTCAGTCCGATCCCCTATTGTACCAACAATAAGTAATAAGGGCAGGGAGATGACGTTGATGACCATAGATTCATCTAACATTTTTTATTTTAACGAAACGTTGAATCTGATACAGTACATAAGTTCTGTGTACCCGGTGTATCCGTACACTAGGTACACTGGATGCACAGGTAAAGTGAGAACTAGACGCATAGAACCTTAACCCTTTATAAGGCTCTGGCAATATATTTGCCACCATATTTTTCAGCTCAAAAATTAAATAATTTGTTACTTGTAAGTACTCTATCGTTGTACAGAGAATATTTAAAAACTTATCAGACACTCATTAAATATTCAAAAAACAAAAAAAAGTAAAAAAAAACTTAAAATTTATTTTCTACCAATTATACCTATGCCAATTTGCCCTTATTTTCCGATTGCCAGATCGCTCTGCCTTATATAGGGTTGTAAATTACAATTGCAAATTACAATAAATTTGCAATTTGCATGGCCTGCAGATAGTTGTTTCGGGTCTGGGTATTTGTGTATGTGACTTTCTGTGTTTGTGAACGCACTCACGATACAGGAGAAATTCCTAGTGTGGGGCAACGTTTAAAAAAAAAATATCTTATTGCCATCAACCGGAGATCCAACGTCACGATCCACACTTGTTGGCTACTACTGAGAAATGTCTAATGAAAAAACCAATAGTAACACATTTCCCGACTGAGGAATCGATCCCACCTCATGCTTAGAAGTCGCGTTTGTGAGAGACCAAAGAGGCTGTCAAAATAAAACCATCGCGGTCAAAACTACTGCCACCGAAAGCAAATCAGCCTCCATTCACAAGGAAGATTGAGCCATACTGGATCCCGTCGGGGCCGGGTTTTTCGAAAGAGATACCGCGGCGTCGGCACAAGGCCTAAGAAGGAACATGAGTGGTTTTTAGTCAGTAGAAGTCTGACACTCCATCCCGCACTGCCCAGAGTGGGAGGGGTTATTTGATGATTTCCCACCACGCAAAAAAAGCCATACTGGATGAGAGTTGCTGAGAATATTCAGTGTCGTGTGACTGAGGAGACCTATGTCTAGCAGCGGACTGCTGTTAGTAGGCTGATGATGATGATACAATGCGTATCTAATAGGGCAAGTTGTTTCGATCGTTCCAATATAAGTAATTACAAGGCTATACGCCTTTTTTAGGGTTCCGTAGTCAACTAGGAACCCTTATAGTTTCGCCATGTCTGTCCGTCCGTCCGTCCGTCATCGCTTAATCTCTGTGACCGTTAGCACTAGAAAGCTGAAATTTGATACCAATATGTATATCAATCACGCCGACAAAGTGGTAAAATAAAAATTGGAAAAAAATGTTTTATTAGGGTAGCCCCCCTATATGTAAAGTGGGAAGTGATTTTTTTTTAAATTTCAACCCTAACGTGTGATATATTGTTGGAAAGGTATTTAAAAATGAATAGGGGTTTACTAAAATCATTTTTTGATAATGTCAATATTTTCGGAAATAATCGCTCCAAAAGTAAAAAACAATGCGTCCCCCCCCCTCTAACTTTTGAACCATAAGTTTAGAAAATATGAAAAAAATCTGAAAAGTAGAACTTTATAAGGACTTTCTAGGAAAATTATTTTGAACTTGGATGGAAACAACAGATGGAAACAGCAGTTAACCAATATAATTTGGTCCCTGAATCGTATGAGCGCCTATACAATCCAGAGGTCAAGTTTCATTGGCCCGTAGAAGAAATTGTATAATATAGCATACCGTTTTGGTACGGAACCCTTCATGTGCGAGTCCGACTTGCACTTGGCCAGTTTTTTTTTATTGGGACAAGCACGCCACACTATTCCCAAACCACTGTAACTCCTGTTAGCCAGAATCAACAGTGGCGACCACAAGAAAAGCGCCGAGACAATGAAGCTCGACGAAGTCCCAGAGAAATGATATAACTGTCTTGGATCCCGCAACGAAATTAATCAGAAAAGAATAGTAGGAAAAAACATAATTTCCACTTCCCTCCATATCAGCAGTAGACAGAACAGAACAAGGCCAATAGGCACACAGGGACGTATACAACTGGGATAAGCCCAGTTGCCTAGCACCACGGATATTATTGTCATATATTATGTCGCAGATTCAACACCGAGGCACAATATTTAGAGTTGACAATTTAGAATAACGCCATCTATCATCGTTTTTAGGGTTCCGTAGTCAACTAGAAACCCTTATAGTTTCGCCATGTCTGTCTGTCTGTCTGTCTGTCCGTCTGTCCGTCCTCGCTTAATCTCTGTGACCGTTAGCACTAGAAAGCTGAAATTTGGTACCAATATGTGTATCAATCACGCCGACAAAGTGCTAAAATAAAAATTGGAAAAAAATGTTTTATTAGGGTAGCCCCCCTATATGTAAAGTGGGAAGTGATTTTTTTTTTAATTTTAACCCTAACGTGTGATATATTGTTGGAAAGGTATTTAAAAATGAATAGGGGTTTACTAAAATCATTTTTTGATAATGTCAATAATTTCGGAAATAATCGCTCCAAAAGTAAAAAACAAAGCGTCCCCCCCCCTCTAACTTTTGAACCATAAGTTTAGAAAATACGAAAAAAATCTGAAAAGTAGAACTTTATAAGGACTTTCTAGGAAAATTATTTTGAACTTGGATGGAAACAACAGATGGAAACTGCAGTTAACCAATATAATTTGGTCCCTGAATCGTATGAGCGCCTATACAATCCAGAGGTCAAGTTTCATTGGCCCGTATTTCAAACAAAAAAAGAATTATTACTACGGAACCCTACACTGAGCGTGGCCCGACACGCTCTTGGCCGGTTTTTCGGATCTATCATCGTTAAAGTCGGAAACGTCAAGCAGTGAGCTTGGGTGAGGTCGATGCAGAGCGTGGCAGGTCTGGTTTGACTGTTTTCGGTTGACAGATGACAGCTGTCAGTTGTCATATTATGTCAAATGTCAGTTGTGAGTGGTCGGTTGACGTTGACGTTAGACGCATTTGACTTGAGGGACGTTACTTTTTGGTGGGACACGAGTGCGAACGGTCGTTCTGCCCGGCTGTATCGAACTGACCGCGTTTCCGTACTTTAATCCATTTCCATCAGCTTGATCGTTTGAGATTTTGTTAATTTGTTATCGGAAGTAAATAAATAGGCGGTTGTAATCAGTGTTGAGACTATTATTTCGTACCTCCGCCATGCCGAACTTGGACTCTGACAACGATGTACCCGAAATAGTTGAGCTACCGTCGTCATCAGAAGTGGTATACGTAACTCTAACGCCTACATAATGTAAGTGGCAGTGCTAGCCGGAAAAGTGTAAAGACAATGCGCGTGCGTCTGAAAGTGACATAGAAACGGAAATGTGGTGTTTTATGTTCGAGCAGCTAAACAAAAACTTTATGGCTATTGTGAAAGCAATGAAGATACCTTTTGTGAGTACGGATATTCGCCTACCGCATTTTGACTCTGAAAAACGGAATATTGTCCCACGTGCTTGGTTGGCAACAGCCGACATGTGTGTTATCGATCCAATATGGGAGAAACGGGACGAACGGGAGTCACACAACCACTGTAGGTGCGTCGTAAGTCGGCACCTCCGTCGCTGGTTGTCCTCCGCTGGGCCTCCTCCGGGTAACCGTTGGTCTCACCTGGTGGGGATGGACCGCCGGGGTGCTGTGAAGACAGCAGCGCCGTGAAACCGGCGCTGTGGCGTGCCTACAGGGGACGCAACGAATTCCACGAGACTCATGGGACAAGTTTCGTCATGGCTGTCGTCCATATATATCTTGTCCTGGGATGAAATGGAGCGATTTTAAGGAGCTGTTTATAGTCTGGAGTGCCCCGTATGGTGATGACGATCGCGAAGACCCTGATGCGACATCAGAACCGGGATTCACTCGAGCTGAAGAAAATACGAAGAATGGTGCGATGACGTCACGGTGCGCTGAGAATTTACTTCGGTAGCGGCGGCGCCGGCGGCGCGGCGGCGCCGGCGGCGCGGCGGCGGGACGCGGCTTGGCGGCGCGTGGTTGGCAGCGCGGCGGCGCGGCAGGCTGACCAAGCAGTGCCTGCAGCCTGCAGCAGAGGCAAATAGCGAGCGACGTGTTGAAGTTTGCTATGTGAGCAATCCCAGCGGTGTGCTGATGAATATCTGGTGAGTCGTACCTATTTTACTATGATTCTGGTGCCGAATGCTCTCTGATCAAAAATGTTTCGTTACAGTTCAGTGGCAAGCGTGTAAATAACATTGTAAATTGACCCGGGATAGGTCATGATAGTTTGTACTTCACAATTATTTACTGAGGTTATGATTATCGATTTAATATTAGAGATTTACTTTCATGTTGTACCGGATAGTTGTTTTAAAAAAAATGATATTTTAATTAGCGTTGAGATTTTACAACAAGGATTTAATGTTAGTTAGACGGGTGATAGTGTTGTTTTTGTGTCGTGAAAAGGTTGTTAGGTTATGTGATGTTTCAAATAAGCTCAAGAATGCTTCTAATATTCAAATTGATTTCAATACAGTTGATACAGATGTTCCGTTAGAATTTCGTTCCCAATTAATTAATCTATTGACAGCATATTCATCTTTGTTTACTAGTGATTTCTAGATCCCATAATTATTACAACAAGACTAGTTGAATACTAAGTAGTCAACTTAACATTTAAAGTACCTAGCATAGTAAGAGTTTTCTTATAACCTGTAACGTTACAGGAAAAATAAAGTAACATGTTGAACAACCCTACTTTAAAAATTATTTTGGCTCGAAATTATTATCTTGATGGTGTTGTGCATGTAACCGGATGGAGGTTACATGTGGAGGTGACCGGATAGAGGTTGCTTGTTGTGTATGTAACCGGATGGAGGTTACGTGTTGATGACCGGATGGAGGTCGATTGGTTTGATGCTTATAACCGGATGGAGGTTATAAGTGTGATGATGAAGACCGGATGGAGGTCGAATGTTTTGATGCTTATGGCCGGATGGAGGCTATAAGTGTGATGATGAAGACCGGATAGAAGTCAGAGTATGAGCACTGCAATATTTTAATGAGTTTCCTATTATTTGAATGAGTATGGGTGTTGTTCGACATGTCAGCTTTGAGAGAAAGAGTTTGTTTTGATTTCATTAGAACCTGTAATGATTTTGATCAGAATACCTTTTATTCCCCCCTCACTTGGGCCAGGAATGGCCGAACGACTGGTATTGGGCAGACTTCTGTAAGGTCAACTATACAAATTTTGACTTCTGTTGAGACCGATGGAATTGTTTTAGAAATTCTATTTCACGTTTTACCCGACAATTATTTGCGATTAGTTTCGGTTCATAATGTCATCAAATGAGATACGATTTGAGAAAATATGGTCAGTTGAGACATGTGACGCAATTGCTGACTGTAAATTTGACTTTGACACGATAGACACTGACAAAACGAGATCGGGTGGTGAATTGGTGATGAAGGGGTCAGACCTTAAGTGAGAGGTAAAAGATGCAAATGTAGTATGCAAGTGATTCAGATTGCATACATTGCAATGCTGTTCGTTGCTGCACGCGTGTAAGTGTTTGAGGGCTGTGACCAACGTTCAGCATGGCAATGTAGCTAAAGGTGCTAATTAAAGGCAATGTGCTGAGTTGAGTCGATGTTGGGTACCGGATGGAGGTCCCATGGTTGCCGGATGGAGGCAATGAGATGTGTTGAGGTTGGGTACCGAATGGAGGTCCCATGGTTGCCTGTTGGAAACTGTGTGTGTTGTATGGTACCGAGCAGAGCATTGCATACTGGATTTGATCGGATACTAGATTTGGTCGAAAGTTGATGATTCTTGAAGAATGTTGATTTCAATGTTGAGATTTTCTTTATGAGATTTGATGAGATTATGGATCAGAACAAAATTTTGTTTTGAATTGTGTGTGTGTGTGTTAATACTCCGACGTCTTGGTCAGGGAGGCCGAGTTAGGGACGATTTACTTTCCGTGAATTGTTGTTGCAGATACCTCACACGAGGACGTGTGAAATGTCAAGATGGCCGTGTCGCAGATTCAACACCGAGGCACAATATTTAGAGTTGACAATTTAGAATAACGCCATCTATCATCGTTTTTCGGATCTATCATCGTTAAAGTCGGAAACGTCAAGCAGTGAGCTTGGGTGAGGTCGATGCAGAGCGTGGCAGGTCTGGTTTGACTGTTTTCGGTTGACAGATGACAGCTGTCAGTTGTCATATTATGTCAAATGTCAGTTGTGAGTGGTCGGTTGACGTTGACGTTAGACGCATTTGACTTGAGGGACGTTACTTTTTGGTGGGACACGAGTGCGAACGGTCGTTCTGCCCGGCTGTATCGAACTGACCGCGTTTCCGTACTTTAATCCATTTCCATCAGCTTGATCGTTTGAGATTTTGTTAATTTGTTATCGGAAGTAAATAAATAGGCGGTTGTAATCAGTGTTGAGACTATTATTTCGTACCTCCGCCATGCCGAACTTGGACTCTGACAACGATGTACCCGAAATAGTTGAGCTACCGTCGTCATATATATTACTGGGTCCTAAGTTGTGAGCTGTTATATTTGATTCCAATAATAGGCTATACACCTGTTGCATCAGAGTATTGTAGGTATCTCTTTCGAAGTTTTATGCACTTCCGTCTGCATAAACTCAGGCGCATTGTAACCAGGGTCGACGGCCTAATAGTCGTGCGATAAAAGTGAGGGGGTGCAAGTTCATGCGTCTACCTTTACGAGCCTTTCTAAATTCCCTAGCATACAGTCTCCAGTCTAGACAGTTCGCTAGGCCGCCTTTATAGACAGTCATTTTGCTTTATAGATACTGGCAGTTTTATGCACATTTATACGTCTCCTGCATTTGTAGATGTAGTGTATTTTTATCGTCGGTTAATTAAAATTGTCAAAATTTTATTTTGCTGTCATTAAATGCTATAAAACAAAGTCCTCCGCCTCGTCTGTTCACGATAAACTCAATCTCACGATTTTCATCGAATTCAACAGGCATCTTCTGGACACACTCGTTCTATTCCGTCAGACGTGATCGAAACCCATTTAGTACTGAGACATTCTTGATGGAAACCCCAATATCTCTTTGCTGAACCTGAGAATCGAATCCAAGACCTCAGGCTCTGTAGCTCAAGGGCAAAGAAGGAACATGGGTTCGATTTTTAGTCAGTAGAAGTCTGACACTCCCCTTCGCTCTGCCCAAGAGCGGGGGGGTTATTCGATGATTTTCCACCCACCAAACAAAAAAAAAAAGATATCCATTAAGTATATTAAAGTTTGGTCTTCGCATAAGTAGTAAATCTTATATTCATTAAAAACTACATATAATGAAATTACGTTTGTGCCCGTAAACTAAACAGGGAGGGGTGAGAGTAACTTACAATTGAGGAGTATCAAAGTAGTAATTGTCATGTCATTCGATGATTTTCCACACACCAAAAAAAAAAAAAAAGGCTCTGTAGCTGCTTAAGAATGAATTTAGAACTCACTACGTCCTCTCGACAGATGCAATCTCTGATTTCACTAACATAAAGAAAAACGTCAAATATTTTAAGAATTCGAGAGCAAAATTGTTTTAAAAATATTTTGCAAGTTATTTCTGGTTTACGTAAAGTGATATTCGATTATGATTAAACATTAAACTCATCTTATGTTGAAGAAAAAAGATCTCGAAAATGTATGATTGAAATCATCAAAACAGTCTCTTTACACGTTTTCTGAAATTTGTTTAAACATGGGCAAAACTTGTTTAAAGATAATATGTTTATCATAATATAACAACATGCCTGTAATCATCGAAAATCTGCCAAACAGTCTTATCACGGGGATAGCGTATTACTTAGTACTAATATGAGTACGGGACCGAAACGTGGTCGCTCACAATGGCCCTCATCAGAAAGCTCAAAGTCACCCAAAGGGCAATGGAGAGGGCTATGCTCGGAGTTTCCTTGCGTGATCGAATCAGAAATGAGGACATCCGCTTGAGAACCAAGGTTACCGACGTAGCCCGAAGAATCGCCAGACTTAAGTGGCAATGGGCAGGGCACATTGCTCGCAGAACGGATGGCCGATGGGGCCGAAAAGTTCTGGAATGGCGACCGCGAACCGGAAGACGTTGCGCTGGAAGGCCTCCCACTAGGTGGACCGATGACTTGGTCATGGTTGCAGGAAACCGCTGGATGAGAGACGCACGGGACCGGTCAATGTGGCGACGCCTGGGGGAGGCCTATGTTCAGCAGTGGACGTCTTTTGGCTGAAATGATGATGATGATGAATATGAGTTGTGGAAGTCTGATCTAGACGTTCGCTCCATGTAAAATACTGGTATTCAGCTGCATCCGATTAGAAGACGCTAACATAGTAGGGAAATGGCAGAGAGAGATGATGATTACGTTTGTATGCTTACTTCTTATTCTGTCTTCTTCTTTTTGTTCTGGATTGGGCGGGTCACGTCAGCCGCATGCACAATGACCGCTGGGCAAAAGCTTCAACACGATGGTTGCCGGAAGACGGACGGCGCCGCCAGGCGTCGGCCGGCCCAGCAACAGGTGGCGAGACGATCTGGACGCGCACCACGATGGCTGGTTCGAGGTGGCTCAGGAAAAGAGCACTTGGAAGGAGTTGGGGGAGGCCTTTGCCCAGCAGTGGGACAGTACAGGCTACTAAAAAAAACAAAATGTTACCCTGACTCTGGCTCGGACGTACCCGGGCTTAAGACTTCCTCACATTCACCAATCGCACTTCTAACTGCTAGACCAACAAGAGAATGAATCTTAACGGGGTAAGACCACCTGTAGTCTCGAAATATGGAACTTCACAAGAAAAAACAGAAGATGAAACAGCTGTTAATTGATTTTATTCAACTACGGTGAAGCCTAGGTTATGTGTTTGACCTGTATAAAATTAAATGTATGTTTAATAATGTCTGATAGAAATTTTTTGACCGCATGTGAAGCCAAGTCGGCGACTTATCGGTGATGGCATATAAATTCTGTCACCAGGTCATGCACGAACTATACGTTATAGAAAGAAATATAGATTTTCTTTAAATAATCTGTTATGACTGGCAGAATCCAATACAAGTGCAAATTACTTTTTTTTTTATAATTACTCAATTGTTTACTGGACATAATTAAATCTGCTGTTCTGATATACGAAAATGATTCATAATGCTATTAAGATAAAGTTTATACGATGTATCATGTCTGGTAATAAGATATAGTGGCTAGCATTGTCATGTTGACTGTCCAAGAATAGCAGTAAATCAATTCGATTTGGATTTTGTCTGTTAATTGTCTTTTTTGTGCGTAACTCTAGAGGAAGACTAAAGAAACTACTCGTATGGATGGAATGTGTGAAGGATGATAGGCGTAGGGCACGCTGGCACCGTGGAGTGCCACGCACAACTGCGCCTGTAGGGTGCGCTGGCACCGTGGAGTGCCACGCACAACTGCGCCTGTAGGGTGCGCTGGCACCGTGGAGTGCCACGCACAACTGCGCCTGTAGGGTGCGCTGGCACCGTGGAGTGCCACGTACAACTGCGCCTGTAGGGTGCGCAGGCACCGTGGTGTGCCACACACAACTGATGGCTAGAAAGGAGGTAAATGCTGAGATGACAAATAATAGAGAAGTATGGAAGACGAAGACATGTTGCGCCGACCCCAAGTAGATTGGGATAAGAGAAGCAGAATGATGATAATGATGATGTGCGTATAACACAACATCAGGCCTGTAATCCCCTGATGGGATTAGGCAGACGTATTGTACATCTACATTTCGACTAAGTTATGTTTGCGTTCTGGGTAGTGACCCGAAAGTCTAACAACCAGTCTTACCAAGGGATATCGTTGTGGAGATCAAATATTAAACGGCAGTCGCTGCATATAAAATACTGGTATTCTGCTGCATACGGTTAGACTTGAAGCCTACCATTAAATAAACCAATTAATTAATTAATTACCATTTAATTAATTGTCAAGCTGTTTGTTATAATTTGTTTATGTATGTGCTGCTCTTTATAAATACATATTCTATTCTATTCTATTCTATTCTACCACAACAAAAACTGGAAAAAGGCTGCCTGCCTTTCATTTGATGATTGTCATTTGAATGGGGGGTCTCTTGGGCAGAGCGAAGGGGAGTGTCAGACTTCTACTGACTAAAAACCAAACCCATGTTCCTTCTTTGGTCTTTGCCCTTGTGCCGAGGCCACGTCATCTCGTTCTATAATCCGCGGCCCCGACGGGAAGGCTGCCTGTCTGCGTCGGTATTCCCGCGTTCATATAACCCTAATCTATTTATGTCGTTTGTAAATAGGCTTCTTCTGGGTTAGCTCATTCCATCGTCGACCTCATCTGTGCCAGGGCAAGATTGAGGTCAAGAGTACGCGTGTTTTCATGTATAAAACAAAAAAGCTGTTGGAGGTACAACACTATAAAAGAAACTCCTTATCCTGCAAGAACTCTTCTTAAACTTAAACGTTAGCACAAATCAAGTTTTACCTTTAGAATATTCATGACCTAAGCTGTGGATAATCTCCAATGATTTAGCGTTAAGTATTGCGACAGGCCGACTGGTTGAGTAGTAACGCGCGTGCTCAGCGGCTGGCTCGTTTTGCGTGATTATACTTTACAATGATGATGATTTGGTGCTGTGACAACTAGGACTGCTTTTAAGGCTAGATATTTAATACAGAAGCAGTGGTGGTGAGCCCGACTTTCGAACAGTAAGTCGTGGGTTCGAACCCAGGCAGGCGCATTACTTTGTGTAATTTATTTCATCACCACAGCTCTTAAAAACGGTAAAGAAAAACATCGTGAGGAAACCGGCATAATCTAAGAACCAAAAATTTCGAAGACATTAATTTGTGACATCTAACAACACGCACTGGGCCCGCGTGGTGGATTATAGCCCATCCTGGTCCTAACGAGGACGCCTGAGTCCCTGCAGTGGGAACATTATAGGCTGATGATGATGATGATTTAGTTCTTTAGTAGCTTCATCCGTATTATCTTGCCCTTAACCCATTTCATTGCAACGACTGTCAAAGACAGCCGGGACCAACCTCCCGGAGATGGCTTAACGTGCTTTTTGAGACACAGAGGTAACTTAACTAAATGTGTCGTGTGGACATCACTATTACTACATAGTATAAAACAAAGTCGCTTTCTATGTCCCTATGTCCCTTTGTATGCTTAAATCTTTAAAACTACGCAACGTATTTTGAAGCGGTGTGACACTTGCCCTGTGAGGGGGTGTCAGCAGGTAGGTAGGTAGGGGTTTGAAAACAATAAGAACTCGAAGATTAAGTTACTTATTATTTATTGCCTAAATTTCTGTGGCCATCACACGACTTGATTGCAGAGGGTAAAATGGGTAGGGAACACTGGCCTGAACCGTCTCCAGCGATGATGGTTCTGTCTTTTGTCCGCAACCAACGGCTCCAGTCCTAGGTTCTGTTCCAGGTAGATTAAAAGTTCTCGGCCCTACCGAGCCCAACCGAATCGTAGCTCTTCGGCGACGCTCGGCAAAGATCGTTTCAGCGTTGCGCGGGCACATAGAAGCGAGGACCTTTAATATAACATACACTCCGTAGGTTCCGTACATTATTATTTGATTATAATGATTTATTTAAGTGTTAGGTTTACTTTATATTAGAATAGGTTAGGTATTTTTAAAGTTATGTGTAAATATTATAGTTTTTAGTGTATATTGATTTCTTCTTATTAAGGATTCCTAAACTTATATCTTTTTAATTGTAACTTGCAAAGTGCAACGTTACAGCGGTTTTTTTTAATAGATAGAGTGATTCAAGAGGAAGTTTTCAATATCTTTTTTCCACCCGTGCGAAGCCGGGGCGGGTCACTAGTATAAGA
Source organism: Diarsia mendica (assembly GCA_949316265.1). Lineage (NCBI taxonomy): Eukaryota > Metazoa > Arthropoda > Insecta > Lepidoptera > Noctuidae > Diarsia > Diarsia mendica. Next base: position 2,404,491 of record OX438907.1, on the reverse strand, counting down.
CAGTAAATAAATAAACATCTAAACAACAAACCAATCAAACCCACTGAATATCTCTCCACTACACACTACGTACCTACGTTAGATAAAAACAAAGCCGTGACGTCACCAGTTTTTGCCGACCAGTGCCTGGCCGTACCACCGGCGAACATCCTCGTTCAGCCATTACGAGTGTAATAAGGTGATAACTAATACTTTATGCATTCGTGAGAAATAAATGTATTGCTTAGGTACTATCAGTAAATAGGTAGGTTGGTTTATATATTTTCCTCGCTAGATATCGTGTTTTTGCTAAAATGTGTACGAAATTATTACCGGGGTACAGAAATATCTTTACACTAGCTTTTATCAGCGGCTTCGCCCGCGTGAAAATGACGATTTTCTATACAAACTTTCATCCCCTATTTAACTCCCTTAGGTATTGAATTTCGAAGAACCCTTTCTTATTCCTTGTCTACATTATAAATGGAACCTCTGTGCAAAATTTCAGCTTTCTAGGTCCAAGCGTTTGGGCTGGGCGTTGATGAGTCAGTCAGTCAGTTAGGACTTCTCTTTTTTTTTTTTTTTTTGTAATGGCCACTCGCAGTTCATCTCTCTGAGAGGATGGTATACTTCTCTCTTTATTTATTAGAAGATATAGGTTCCAATAGGTACCTTTAACACAAAATCACATTCTGTCGGCGACTACCCTGTTAATATAGTGGTCGGAAGCGGGAATACTCAGCACGAGGTCCGAGTTCGATCCCCGGGTCATGCTATTTCTCAGTAGCTTCCACGGAGTCTTGACTTATGCCAGGTTGGTGGCAATATTGGCGCCAAAATGATGAGTATGTGGTTAGGCGAGTTGTACCTAATAAGGGACACCTCTGCCAAAACCTTCAAGGATAATAGGGGTGAGCCTATTGCTATCAACAAGGCAATAACTGATAGCTTGGATCCTAGTTAACTTAAAAAAAAATACCTTCTCGAAAAACTCAATTAGGTACACGTTGTTCAGCCAAGAAATTGAATCTATATGAATTGAAAACAAAACGTCATCTCAGTAGTAACCAGTACCACAGGAACACAGTCATGACACTAACTTGTCTCTTTGCCTAAGCTAGACCTACAATCATACGATTACATTATTCATTATCATTTCGTTGTCAACAAAATGGACGCGACACACAAATAGAATCTCATACATAAAATATTTGATAGCCAAACTCCCATAAAAACAATTGAAGACATACAAAACTACTAACCCATACTATGTACAACAAAAAATAATTTTAACACGACTTCCTCCACACCTTTATGACTAAAGAAATAAGGTTTATTTTGGCATCAAATGAAGTTGGTATAGTCTAAGAGTCAGCGACCCACCTTTAGTAAAAAATACTTATTAAATTTATTATGAGCAGACTTAACGTCTTTACGATTTGTTACGGTTAATCCATCCCCAACGTGTCCCCAGTTCAAGAACGTCACAATTTTCGCTTGAACAAACTAGAAACAAACTCTCTTCTACGAAAAATAAACAAATAATGCTCGGCTGTTAATAGGTAATGAACCGCATATTATTGAGTGCTTTCAATTTTGTTCGCCAACATATTATTTTAAAAGGTATCGATCGTCAACTTGTAATTGAATCGAGATGTCGAAGGAGGTTGTTATAGAATCGATTACCAGAGACTTATATTGCCCTTCGGCACAACGACGATTCGGTGACATTGTCTATAGATCATACTAATAAAAGAGATATTTGTTTGTTTGAATGTAATCTCCGGAACTAGACTATTCACTGAATAAAATTGACAAATGAAGAGAATAATTGACATTCATCATTCATGATTCTAGACTTGATAAATTAAGAGAATTACTGATTAAAGATAAAAGTGGCCACGTTTGGCGGTAATAAGTAATTCTCTTAATTTATCAAGTCTAGAATAATGAAAAGTGATTTTGAAAATACTACTGGTTATTTACTAGCATGATAGTATTTTGGATTTTTCAAATTTGGTGTGATTTAAGAGTAAAAGAAATAAGATGTGGGTGGTGCTATTTTTGGTGCTGATAGCGCCTTAAGTAATTAATAAATAACTCTAAGTACGGCAGTTATTAAAGAAATATTCATAAAAAGAAAGTTCATATAAAAGGTTAGGTCTTGACATTTAGCTGTTATTTTATTGCATGCAAGTTGCTACTTTGGGCTTTTAATAAAATAATTATGTTGTTTTTTTTTTTTTCCTGAGATCCTGATCCTGAGAAGTAGTCGATGAGAAATCATTCATTACATTTTATAAACATTTGAGGTAAAGAATGACAAATTATATCTTTACTTAGCTTCCTATTGTATATCGTTCTCAGAGTAATAAACGGCAAAATTGCTTGCAATTTTCCCACCGTTTTATATCGGAATGTTGCATGTAATTGAGGATTGAAACTGGTTGTAATATTCATCGGTGGTTTGAATGGAGCAAACACTTCGATGTCAATTAATATGTTTTGCTGTATTTGTGAATATTGATGAATCGACTGGTTCAATGCAGCTCTAATGAAATAACACGTTACTCAGCTGCATTTGTAGTTACTTTAAATTAAATTATTATTAATTATTATAAAATTAAAAAAATTGAAAAACAGTATGGGTTCCTAAGTAAATAACGATTTTCGAGAGAAAAATGAGCCTAAGTAAAGTGTATTTATACCTCAATCCATCTACATAGGCAAAAAATTGAAATAAGTGAAGGCAAAAAGAGACATAACTTATGAAAAAAAATAACCCCTGTAATCATGCATAGAATTAAGACAAATAATGAAGAAAAAGCGTGTCAATAGTCAAAGATCCCAACTACAGAAAAATTAAACAAAAATCTGACATATCAGGCTGGTCTTAAATAAAGTAATGAGGTCTCAAAAAACTCAAAACTCAAATATTTTATTTCAATTAAGCCATTACAGGCAGTTTTGAATGTCAGAAGGACGGAAGAAGAACGAAACTACGAGTGCAATACGTCATTCCGAAAGTCACCACGCCGAACCACACGCCACCGAATGCCCGCAACAACGAACACTGCGAGCACAAAAGCACGCAGCGACGCAAACCGCAACAACGAATGCTCGGTCATAAAAAAAAAAACGAAAATGCCCTTGTATTTTCCACGATTGGCAATTTTAAGAATTTAAATTCATGTATCGGCCTAAATTGATTTATTAATTTGACTCATTGACGACATTAAAAATCTCTCTATTTTAAAATGTGTGTATTTCTAGTGTAAAAGAGAGCAAAGTGGTTCTCATAAATATTTCAAGAAATTATATCTGGGGAAAATACATTTAGTAGGTATTTTTTTAAGAATCAATTTTCTTTATGACGCTACTGTTTGGTCCACCCAGCATATTCAAAATAACACAATACTAATTTACCTACCATGACAACATCAAATGATATCTATTGTTATTTACGTACAAATAACAAATCCAATTCACTCGGAAATCTCAAACAACGGAGGAAAACATAAAATATTTACAATCAAAGGCTTCAGACATTAAATATTTTCTGTTAATCTTAAAACAAGCCTTTATTGTGAAAATGCTTACGTAATGAGATTACGTAAATTATGAGAGAGCTCATTTATTAAATTTCTTTGAAGACCGGTTTGTAATGTTGTATTAGTATTGTATTTATCATGTCGGGGCTGCGGGCTGTTTGATAGAGATACCGCGGCCTCGATAAAAAGGGCTGTGTTTTTAGACAGTAGAAGTCTGACACTCCCTACTGCTCTGATTGATTGCGATGATTTCCCACCCCCCAAAAAACGTCGTCTACCCATCTCCCCGCCGGACGACCAATACCTCACTCAGAATTTATTTAATTAATATAATCTAATCGTAATAATCATATTTGTTTATTTTATTTTAAAGAACTACTCACAAATATCTGAACTATCTACCAAACGTTGATTATATTGTTTCTTTTCTCAGTTATTACCTACTAATGTTGAAACTAGACCAAACGCAGAGTGCCCTAAATTTCAATTTGACCGTGGCATAACAAGTGATTTGATGAAAAAACTAGGCGTCCTCGGTTGATACTACCAATGGATGTTTTTTACCTGCGCTTTTTACTCGCAGTATTGGTATCGTTTTAAAGGTACTTAATGTACAAATTGTACTGTCAGGAGCACTTACATGCTGCGGGTTGTTCGAAAAAGATACCGCGGCCTCGACACAAAGGGAAAAGAAGGAACATGGGTGGTTTTTAGTCAGTAGAAGTCTGACACTCACTCTCTACCGCTCTACCCAGATCGGGAGGAGTGTTTTGATGATTTTCCACCCCCCAAAAAATAGTATTTTGAAACCTATTAGGAAATGGGTCATTCATTTCGTAATGGGTTTCAAAATACTATTTTGGGTTATAACACGAAAATAATCAATTTGCAATAATAACCTAAGACTTTTATGCTGTATTTTCATAATTTATAGATAAGAATCATCCTGTCACTTTGGAATATCCTGGAATTACCGTTAATAGTATTAGTAAATAACTAAGTTTAGAAATAACGATTAGGCTTTTAGCTATATTTTTTTTTGCTTTTAAAAAAAATATTACTATAACTGAGAGTTGCTTATTTCAGTCCTCTCTCTTAATTCACTTGTTTTTTCTGTGCCCGACAGGCCATGTGATCTAATTATAAGTTTTACCACAGCTTAAACATGTGGAATGCAATAAAGTATTGAGTATGTACATACCTAATTTATTGCTGGTAACTGTACTACGTTCTATAAATATTTATGGTGTTTATTGATAAGTTACTACCTTATCAAAAGGAACAATCAATCAAGGTACAAACTACATAGTCTATATATATATATATATATATATCAGTATCTTGTCCACCCACACGAATTATTGTAAGTAATTAATGGTTAGCGTTGTAATCAATCAAGTGTAGTCAGTCAGTTAAACCATTTATTTAAAATAGTAATAATTAAAATAGTAGTAATATATCTTTGCGTTTTGGTGATAAATGGACCTACACTCTACTCTACATAATACAAATAAAAGAAGGATTCTATACTTACTACATCGATGATTTAGAAAGCAATAACTGATTCATCATCATCTGCCTTGCCTGCTCCCAACCATGTTAAGGACGGCTTTCAATCTAACCAGATTCAGCTGAATACCAGTATTTTCCTCCTTCACAACCTAGTTTCACTTAATTGAGTATTTATTTCTTTATGAGTATTTAATAATTAATTGATTTTATCTTGATTCTTATTAATAACTTTATTGATTATTCCTTAATTTATCTTTTATATACCTAATCCGTATTATTTATAATCACTACTCTCATACCTAATTGTTACGGTATGTCTTGCTGTGCTGTGTCACGCTGATCAGTCATCAAATCAATCTACCTTTACTCGCTATATTGGGTCACCAAGATACAGGCTGTGCCTACTTTGGGGCCCACGGCTACTTCTACTCATGTACTGTTTTTTCTCTCTATGCTCTTTGTAATTGTCTTCTTCTATGTATGTTCTCTAACTTGTGTGTGTCAATAAATTGATTTATTATTATTACTGGCTGTAAGTAATACGATACCCCTTGGTAAGACTGGCTGTCAGACTTTCGGGTCACTGATTACCTCTCACGACTGTCTAATTACGAATGACAGTAAGGACCGACGGGTTAGCATGCTCCCTGAGGCTCTGAGGTAAATCGGTAAGTAATGGTTGGTCACCCATCTGCACACCTATCTAGACAAGCGTGGCTTAACCTGAAAATCGTCCCGAGTGGCTATTGTTACTTAGTCATGAGCTCCCGTAGTTCTGTGGGTATAATATTCATATAAGTATCTGCCTGTATCTATATAAATAAAAAGAGAAGTCCTGACTGACTGACTGACTGACTCATCAACGCCCAGCCAAAATTCTTGGACCTAGAAAGCTGAAATTTTGCACAGAGGTTTCCTTGATAGTGTAGACAAGGAATAAGGAAGTATTTTTCGAAATTCAACCCCTAAGGGATTTAAATAGGGGATGAAAGTTTGAATGGAAAATCGTCATTATCACGCGGGCGAAGCCGCTGGCAAAAGCTAGTATAATATAAGGCTGCGGTTCCACTGAGACGGAGCGGAGCAGAGCGGAGACAAGCTGTGCACAATTCACCAATGACATGGCTTGAAATCCATAATAGGCATAGAACGCCATAAACAACGGCAGCCTGCTGTTTGCATCCACCGGTTGCCCGCGACTCTCACGATGTCGTCGGTTCACCTAGTGGGAGGCCTACCAACGCTGCGTCTTCCGGTTCATGGTCGCCACTCGAGAACCTTCCTTCCCCATCGGTTGTCTGCATATTCTGAGTTCTTTGACCAGCAGTAGGTGTCTTATGGCTGATGATGATGATGATACTCGTATATAAAAGGCAAAACTGACTGACTGAGTATCAATGCACAGGCCAAACCCTTAGGACTAGAAGCTTAAAATTTCGCACACGTATTCCTCTTATGACGTAGGCATCCACACAGAGAGGATGGATTTTTCAAAATTCAAACCTGAAGGGGGTGAAATAGGGGATGAAAGTTTGAATGGATTTCCGATATCCATGGCGGGCGAAGCCCCGCGCAAACGCTAGTTTATGCATATCTGATAAAAAAGTATATGTACGAAGACTATAACAACAAAATATCATTACTAAACGCAAAGGCAATATTATGTATACATCATTGCCCTACACGCGCCGTGTCACTGTGTCACTAGGTAAAGGTTCTACGAGTAGCCATTGACACGTATTTATTTGCTAAACAATGTCTAACTACTTATTTATACGATGATTATTATATAAATAAGTTAATGACTGTATGAGAAGACAAGATTAAATAAATAGGGACTTAATTTTTATGATTAAAAGAACTTTGTATAGTTAAATACAGGGTCATACAATTCGTTTAGTGAATCAGACCATGAAACTGAACCGCTTTTGTTTTGTGATTTTTAGAAATTCAGACACACTTTCCCATATAACATGTTGATCAGCTGACCGCGTCAAACAAAGCCTGTAATTTTTTTGCGAATTTTTAAGGTAGTATACTCACAGTGATGTATTATTGAAATTAAAAGGTAATTTGTGGGAAAACTATATGTTATTAGTTATGTTTCATCACTGTAAATGTATGACATATAAAACAGAATATAATATTATACGCATAGTATGTCATAATAGTACTATTGTGGTCATTTGTGTTCACGATTCCGATTTAAATCGTGCATTCAAAAGCTGTTCTGATTCTCGGAAACAGTCGAATTAATATTAAATGATAATTCCACAAACGAGTATACAAACTTAAGTCTTTATATAATAATTATTATAAGCCCAAATGTTTGCGTGGCACAATATTATTATGACTAAGTATTATGGATATGCATTACCAATTGTACTGATACTTTAAAACAGATAAACTGAAATAAAAATTGAAAAATAAAATAAAATTGATAAAGAAATCATCAGAGCATCACCTCTATAATCAATTAATCACTCATCACAAACATATTAATAAGAGAAATACCAAAATTGACATAATAATATGCGGTGGTAGGTATAACAAAAAACGGAACCCATATAGGATCACTCGTGTGTCTGTCTGTCTTAAATCCGAAACTACTAAGCTTAAAATTTTGAAAAAAAAAAATACATAAATTAGTTCAATACTTATACCCCTTGTTTGATTACTGGAAAACCTATAAGAAGTCTATGGTGCTAAAATATCATAGAAAATCTCTCAATATCTACTACAATGGTACGAAACCCTTCATAGCAAGACCGACTTACACTTGGCCAGTTTTTTAATAGCTATTGCTCGCTCGGTCGTGTTGTAATTAACTCACAGGAACGTTTATGTAACACTCGGGATTATTGTAGATTTCTGTTGTTGAATAATCTTCGGAATCGGATCAAATGTTGAGTATGAATGTAGATGGCTATAAAAGGAGAGGAGGGCCAAAGAAACGATGGATGGACTGTGTGAAGGATGAAATGGCTAGAAAGGAGGTGACTGCTGAGATGACGAGAAATAGAGAAGTATGGAAGAAGAAGACAAATGTTGCGCCGACCCCAAATAAATTGGGATAAGGGCAGGAGAATGATGGTGATGATGATGGATCAGTAGTTCCGAAGTTTACATGACAACTCTTTACAATGTAGTCTGTCGGTAATACCGCGTGTGACAACATTCCCGCTCTGTTTCTTGTTCTGGGAAATAATAGTTCTAAGAGAGAAAGGGATGAAAAAGTAAGTTTCTATACTACCAAGTCAATAAGGATCTACCCTAGAGTCCTAGACCATCCTCCTTTTTTTTGGGGTGGAAAATCATCAAATGACTCCTCGAGCGTTAGGGAGTGTCAGACTTCTACTGACTAAAAACCACCCATGTTCCTTCTTATTCCTTTGTGTCGAGGCCGTGGTATCTCTTTCGAACAACCCACAGCCCCGACGGGCGTCGGCCCGTCCACAGGCCCGCGTCTACGGTGGCCGGAAGCCATCTCGTGGTCCCCGAGGCCCGGAGCGTCTCGCGCGACTTTTGATTTTGATGAATGAGCCAAACTCGTCATCAAATTTTGGGTTGATTCTTTTTTTTTTTAATAATAATAATAATAATACACACACATACACATATTTATTCCGTCCGGGGACCGAACCCGCGAAACGCAGCGTAGCAATCAATTCGTCAGCCACTGCGCCAACTGTGTCATTAAATTGTCGTCGACACGCTTAGAAGAAGTTAAGGTAATTTGCAGATGTCCCACCTAAGTTGGTAATTTATTTTCTTAACGATTTAACCTGATTTTAACAACCGCTTTCCGATCAGCCAAAGACGACCGTTACCAACTAATAGAAAGTTTATTTAATCAAGCAAACTTCTAATGAAATCCTTAATTTCAACTACAGAAAAACTAAAATCCAAACAAAAATACTTAAAATGGAAATACAAGAGCTTGCAGTACTCTGCGGGTAGTTGAAACTTTTTTAATGAAGCCGGCGTTAACGGCGGTAGTTCTTTATAGAATCACTGAGATTCCGGTAGATTCTACGCATTTGCGGGAATACAAAAATTTAACTAAGTACAGTCACGAACATTATTCTGTTGGCACTTGGCAAAGTTCAAAGGCGATCTAGTCTCGTAAAAAAAATGAAAAGTACTGGGCTGGTAACTATGTTAAATTTTTATGGGACCAAATGGCAACTATTCCGCATCAAACTAAAAATGAATCACGTAAATCGGTTCATAAATCTCGGCGTAATCGGTGTACATACATAAAATATATATATACATATATATATACCAATCGAATATAATAAAAATATAAAAACCGACTTCAAAAACACCAAAAAGTGAAAAATAAACTTCAAAAGAAAAATCAGCTTCTGAAGTCGGTGACATTTGTTTGTTTGATTTGGCTTTTTTTGCCACCGACTTCAGAAGCTGATTTTTCTTTTGAAGTTTATTTTTCACTTTTTGGTGTTTTTGAAGTCGGTTGTTTTTTTTTTACAAAAAAGTTTTTTACTTTTCCATTTTTAGTTGTGTATATACCCCCTCATCTGTCCACGACCCGCACCGGGTCACTTTTCCAATATGGCCGCTTCTGTCAAACTGAATTCCCGTTTTAACAAAAAAACGGCGCGCCTCATTAAAACGACGATATCTCCGAAATTACGTTAGTTAGCTCGCTTCCAGTTATGTCATTGGAATCGCTACTAAATTTGCTAACAGGTACCGCTTGGTGGCTCATCACCACTTTTGGGGTGATGAATTTTTATGCCGTAGTCGGCGCATTACCACTATAGTGGTAATAAATAATAATATAAAATAATATAATAAAAGTAAACCATTATTTCAAAATGTTATTGTTTTATATCCACTAGTACTTAATAAGTCACATATATTAAACAACATAATTAGGTCGCAATGTATGGTTTTTATCTCAAAGGCAAAACAAAACGCGCCGTCGTGCCGTGACGTCATTTCCTAAAAAAGAATCGCTTGTTTTTGGCACTTAAAATCATTAATCTAGGTTGAACAAGGACAAAATGTCGTTCTTGTTTATTCTTCTAGACTCTGTGCAAGTTTGAGCGAGATCGAACAAACTTTCATGCTTCAGATATACAAAATGTCACGGAAGGAAAAAGTGACCCGCACCGGGCCACGGACAGTTCAACGATGTTTTTTTGTTATGTCACTGGACATTTGGACAGCTGAGTTTTACTACTTGTAAAGAAATATTTACTATGAAACCTACGCTTGTCTAGCGTCAGAAAAAGCACGAAACACGTAATACGTGCCTATGTAAGAGGGTTGCCCTCGATTTCTCTGGGATCCCATCACCAGGATCTGGTTTCCATATCATGGTACCACTCTTGAAATATCTCCGTTCCAATAAAAAAAGAATCATCGAAATTGGTTCATAAACGACGAAGTTATTCGCGAACACACATAAAAAAACGAACGAAAAATGTTCATAAATTATAAAAAAATGGTCATAAAATGCAAAGTACTAAGCCAAACCATGCTAAATTTTTATAGGACCAAATGGCAACTATTCCGCATCAAACTAAAAAAGAATCACGTAAATCGGTTCATAAATCTCGGCGTAATCGGTGTACATACATAAAAAAAAAAAAATACCAATCGAATTGAGAACCTCCTCCTTTTTGGGAAGTCGGTTAATAAGACTTGTTTGTTCCTGACTAATTGGGTAATATGTTACCCCTTGACTGATACTGAGACTGTTTGATAGGCTTTCGAGCAACTGACCACCTGTTACGACTGTCAAATATCTACAAATGTTAGCCGGGTCAAACGGTTTATCGTGCAGTATGTAATGGGTAGCCGCCCATCCACAGACCTACCTAAGGATAAATCAGAACGGCTGATTATTAAGCCACGAGCTCCAAACACTAGTCCACGTACTATCGAAGTCCACGTATAAACAGAGGTTTCATTTGCATCATCATCTGCCTATTATAGCCTTTTCCCAACTATATTGGGGTCGGCTTCCAGTCTAACCGGATGCAGCTGAGTAGGTACCAGTATTTTACATGGAGCGACTGCCTATCTGACCTCCACAACCCAGTTAATACTAGTTAATACAATCCTTTTGGTAAGACTGGATGTCAGAATTTCAGGTCACTGACTACCAGTAACGACTGCCAAAGATATGTGGCAGCCGGGACCAACAGCTTAACGTGCTTTCCGAGGCACGGAGGAAACTCGGTATGTCGGGCGGTCACCCATCCACAGACCGACCTAGGCAAGCACAGCTTTACCTAAAGATCGACCTGAGTGGCAGTTCTTATTAAGCCACGAGCTCCTCTTTCGTTTGCATCAGTCAGTAACAAATACCTAGATAAACCTCACGTTACTTCCTATTATGCAATGACTTGCCTCAACCTCCACCCAGTGACTATGACTTCACAGCTAGTACCTACTGACACTGATGCGCGCACGCAATGTTCACTGTTGTCACTAAGTGTACTCGACAGTGTTTTTTTTTGTTCAGATTTTTATATAAGTATCATGTCATTGTAAGCATGCCCTATTGCGGGTTTCAATATGTCCCTCGTTTAAAATACCATACTGTATGTCATATTATTATGACATACAGTATAATAATCATGAAAAAATAATAATGAAAGTAGGTAATAATCAAAAAGTCAATAATATTAATTTCTAAACTCAGAGTGATCAGATTTTGTGATGACAATTTAGGGTGTTAGCGGTCTTATAGTTAATAACAATATCTAGCAGACATCAAGGAAGGATCAGTAAATGATCAGTATATTGATAACGCAAAATACTGACCGTTTTCTCCTTTTAGCATTCGCTTATAAATTGCTACTTTATTTAACACTTACATAAAAATTGATAGTCAACCCGGCTCCAGCTTAAAAATAAATCATCTCTACTGCTTTTCATATTTCAATGAACCAAAATATACAAGTTTATTCGATTATTCGCTCGCATTCGTTCGACTTCCGAATACCAATGCTTTCGATCCGTTCGACAAGGCACTCTGTTCCGAACCATGGAGCGAACGCGCTCAGAATACAGTGCTTGGCAAATATGAAGTTTATTTAATGCAAATAAAAGTGAAAATAAATGGTTGAATAATGATTTTTGTGGTGACTGTCAGGAGCAGCTTTGTTTAATATTGTGAAGCTGAGTCATAGGTATCAACAAGTGTTTTATATGAAAACAAATGAAAATAGCATGAAAATCGGTGCAGAAGTATTTGAATTTATAGCGAACGGACAGACAGCCAGAGAGACAGACGCCGCGGAGGACTTTGTTTTATAATATTTATTTATTTACTTACCACTCATTATAGCAACATTACAGATTAGATCCATTGCGATGCTATAAGACACCAAAAATTACAATATAAAAAAAAGTTTTAAAATTAAAATAAACTGTAGAAAACAATACAAAAACTATCCGTTAAACATGACAAAGTTTATAGAATATGTTATGATTAGATGGATAAATTTAATAGAGACTGGATAAGACTTGTCTGCCGCATACTGAGCGAGCTGTAAGGCAGTAAAACGTGTCCTCACCGGACACGGATGTTTCGGGAGGTACCTGCACCGAATCAGGCGGGAGGAAACGCCCGAATGCTTCCACTGCGAGGATCGACCGGAGGACACGGTGGAGCACACTGTGGAGGTGTGCCCTGCATGGGCGGAGCCCCGCCGTGTTCTCGTAGCGGCGATCGGCGGCGGCGACCTCTCGCGTCCGCCCTGGTGCAAGCCATCGTCCGGGGCGAGGAGGAATGGGACGCCGTCGCCTCCTTCTGCGAAGCAGTGATGCTAGCGAAGGAGGTGGCGGAACGAGAGAGGGAGAGAACCTCTCAACGTCCCTGCCGCCGCGGAAGGCGCGGAAGTCGCTCCGGGCGTCGGGGGCCACGTGATGGCTTCCGGCCACCGTAGACGCGGGCCTGTGGACGGTGAGTAATGGGCTAGCTCGCCGTCCGGCCGTCGTCGTAAAGAGATGTCAGCAAGGAGGGGCCCGCAAGGGCCGACGCCCGTCGGGGCCGCGGATTTTTGTACTAGATGACGTGGCCTCGGCGCAAGGGCAAAGAAGGAACATAGGTTCGGTTTTTAGTCAGTAGAAGTCTGACACTCCCCTTCGCTCTGCCCAAGAGCGGGGGGGGGGGGGTCATTCGATGATTTTCCACCAACCAAAAAAAAAGGCAGTGAAACGTAGGACTGGTGTCCTAAAACCACTGCTTTACGGTACCAACCAACCGATCCTGATGTCACATGTAGTAAATAGAGAAGAAGATGACTACTACTTGGATGTCTTCTTTGAGAATTCAGAACAGTATGGATGGATAGTTATTTCAATAAGATTAATTAATAACCAGTCATCTTCTGCCAACCCTTTTCCCAACTATGTTGGGTTCGGTTTCCAGTCTAGCCGGATGCAGCTCAATATCAGTATTTTACATGGAACGACGGCCTATCTGACTTTCGTAACACAGTAATATCCAGTAATTATATATTATTAGACTACAAACAGAGCAATTGTCTAGGTATGGTCACTTTCGGGGCTGTGCGCGAATGTACTTGTATATCCCGGGCCCCTGACACATGGTATTAGTAGGAACAGTGGGTTTTTAGTCGGTTAGAGTCCGATATAACCCACGCTCTCCCCAGGCGGAGGGTATCCATGAGGATTTTCCCACTCAAAGGTCTGGTCACTTAGTCTTAAAAAGGTTGCAACAAGATTGGGTACCTACTTCTTTAATAAACCTTCTCATTTTTTTTGACATTCCTGTAATTATAATTACTACGTTTGTCTACGAATACCGATGTGGCAATCGATTATATTCGTTAACTAGCAAACTAATCGATTAAGTTGCCATTTGATACACTACGGAGTGTAGCAAATTAATGAATGGGTAATTAAAAGTCGTATAGTAGCCAAATCATTAGTGAATTGACAAACTAAGGATATACAAAGGTAATTGAAGGAATTGTAATTACCATCGTGATGATTTTTAAATAAAGTTTCCATACCATTTAGACAAAGAGATTTAAAAGACATAGAGCGGACATTGCGAATACCAACAACACCAAAATGTATACCAAAATATTGATTCCGTTTCCGGTTTTGACACACGAATGTTACCAGACAAGCGGGCGTACGACCGGGGTGGTTTTAGCTCACAGAATAACTAAACTGAAGTGGCTTAGGGCTGACCATAGTGACCATATTAATTAGCACCTTATGAAATGGTAGGTGAAGTTAGAGTCGATTGAGCGAAGACCGCGAATCGGCAAGCGTAAGGTGGGAGGATTTCAGGCTCAGATGAGAGACGATTTTCACAAGGTGGCTGGTAGCAACTGAATATGATTAACCGAGAATCGACTTGAGTAGCTCGCGATTGAACAGTCGTCTATCCAGCAGAAGTATCCAGTAGTGAATTGCTGTAACTGTTGATGATGACTGAACCTTTGGTATCGCCAACTCTCATTCAGTTGCTACCACTGGATGAGAGTTGCCGGGAATTGAGGTGAAGAGGCCTATGTCCAGCAGTGGACTCTTGTAGCCTGATGATAATGATAGTCATAATAGTATAGTTTAGTGCCTGTCTACATTAACATTTCCACATGTTGTAATCAATGAATCCATCACTTAATAAATCGACTAAGTAATTTATAATCGCTCGCTTGACAGCTGATTAACTAATATGGAGTAAACATGCGTGTACTGTCCGCAGCAAAACTATTTAAAAATTATTATTTTTCGAACAATATCACGCCGGCTGTACCCGAAGGATTAGATAGAGGTGTAGCTATAAGAAACTAATATTGCGCCAGCTACCTGGCATTTAAAGCTAATGGAATTTTTAAAAATTTCATTCAACTCGAGCGTGCACGCTGCACGCCCCGCCTCTCCGAAGTCCTCTCCTCGGCCTAAGTGTGTGGCCCTGTAAAACAAGGAGGTGTGCCGGAACGTAGATCTACGCGAGACACAATCTCTTTTTAATTGTGTCTATACGAAAGATCAACCTAGATACAAGTTTAGACTCTGAAGTGCTACTGAAATATTCCTGAAGGAATAACTCAATAACAGTTGGCCAGACCTGGGAATCAAATCTTACAATTGCGATCACAGGATCAAGCGGTCGACTACTAGTAAATGCAACTGTTTAAAAAAACACCATTCAGGAAATATCACATTAATGTAAAAAAACCTATCGCCATTTTTACTAATTAATTACTCGGTCTTAATTGATTTTGCAATGTTGTTAAGCCTACTTATAATGCTGACTGTACAAAGGAAACTATGAAGTACCAAGTCATGTTATTCAATCGATATTTAGTTCCGATATTAGGTGAAACGGAACGGCCTTTTATACGTAATTAGTTCAGTGCGAATATAGATGCATTCTTTGCAGTCACTACGAATCAGTAGGTAGTTATTTTTTTTTATTGGGACAAGCCCGCCACACTATTCCCAAACCACTGTAACTCCTGTTAGCCAGAATCAACAGGGGCGACCACAAGAAAAGCGCCGAGACAATGAAGCTCGACGAAGTCCCAGAGAAGCGATTTAACTGTCTTGGATCCCGCAACGAAATTAATCAGAAAAGAATAGCGGAGGAGTAGGAAAAAGCATAATTTCCACTCCAACCAGTTGTTAGTCGAAGACGTTTATAAAAAGATCGGATAATGACCACTGCGCTAAAGTACATCATCATCATCACCATCATCTGCCAGCCCTTGTCCCAAGTTATTTGGGATCGGCGCAACACGTATTTTTCTTCCAATCTCCCAAGTCTTATCATTCCTCACACAATCTATTCATATTTTCATTGGTCTTTCTCTCCCTCTCCATCCATTAACATTTAAACTCGCCACTCTTTTAGTCGCATACAAGTTATCCCTCCTCATCACATGCCCATACACAGTCAGCAACAGCGACAGTCGATTCCCTTTCAACTGTGCTATAATGGCGCAAAAAATCCATATCAAGTCACTAACGAAAATTGGTTTAGCAGTTCAGTTTTCTTTTCTTTAACTGCTAAATACGCCTGCTCTTGACCTCGATCCCACCCGTTGGGAAACGATGGATGAGGTCTATGACGGAACGAGCGTGCCCTGAAGGTAAAAAAATATGTTAACTGTTTTCAGATGTTAAAACGTACCAAGTAGCAATCAAATTTAATAGATTAAAACTTTTTAATACAAAATTAAACCGAATTCAACAAAAAATAAAACATAAAAAAGTGAAAAATTAACATTAGAAGCAAAAATCAGCTTCTGAAATCGTCAACCTTCAATCAAACCACCAAAGTCACTTACTCCACATCAATAGCTTCTATTCCTCAACACAAATCAGTCTACACAGTCTTTCACACGTGTTTTTACGCACATTTCACAAATTAACATAGTTATAACATGCGCTCGTACAAACGAACTACACTAGTGTTGCTCAATGGATTTGCTTTTATGCGTCACTAGGTTACACTAGGCCAATAGGTTCGACTCTTTCGTTTTGCGTGTAGTAGACAGAATAGTTCAGAAATACCATTTTGGACAGAAACCAAATTCTTCAAATTCTTTTGCATACATAACTTCATGCCTGTAACTCCCGAAGCGTACAAAGGTGTATCCAATAGTAAAGCTACACTTATGTTATTCGTGGTGTTAAAACCCATTAACAATTGATCAGACCCGCGAACAGAACTTCATGCTCATCGGTACCGATTGCGACCAATAGACCAACAAAACAGCTTCTTTACTTACTTAACTTTCTTTTCTCTATTTTTTGGGCGAAGTATTAATTTCGTGAGTATTTTACCAACTGGCCCATGAACACCTATAGAGGAGTTTCCACCAGCTATATAATACTTGCCACCAGAATCTGAGAATAAGAAAGAAATTTTGCATCTGCACACATGAGCAGAAACGTTTTCGAGGTGAGATGAAGGGATATAGGCTGTAACTCGTAAGGTTTAGCTCGATCAATAATGCACATTACCTTCTACTTCTAGAAGTATTATATTTTACGAAATGTTCGAAATTAGTGAATATTTTTCCTGGAGCTTCTGTTATTTATTATAATGGGACGGTACCGCCAAGGTGAGCGCACATAGCTCGTAAAAATCATAAAAGGATACCGTTTTGGTGGGTTACCTTTTCGAGATTTATCAATACGAAATACTTAGGAGTAATGTTATTGCAGGATTGCGTAAAGCAATTCGCGGTTATGTTCCTACATTACAGGGTATTGAATATGGAATAAGCAGGTTTGTAGGTATGCATGAGTAGGCTTGTTTGTAATGGATTCTTGCTTGGTTTTTAGGCACATTGGCTGTTTCGTTTTATGTATTTGGTATGTCATGACTTATTTGATAACCAATATGGAAATGGGTCTGCTAAACACTGATATAGAGCAAAACATGAAATAGCAGTCTATTTCTGCTAGCGATGTCGGTAAATCTAACCTATCAATCGTAATAATCATTCCTAGCCGACCCCAAATTAGTTGGGAAAGGGATGATGACGATGTCGGTAAATCACGAAATCAGAATAGTTTAATGTTTAGTCACTGAACCTTTAGCTTTTGAAGCTATGGCTAAGGCCAAGAAGGTTATCATCTTCTTTTTTTACTATCGTTCTACTTTATTTATTTATTTATTTATTACAAACAGGTACACCAACAGTACATACATTTCACATTGATTATTAAAAATATACCGGTTAGGGTTCTGATGTAAGTACCAATTACAGGTATACACAACATTCTCAGATACAATAAAGCTAGCATCGTAAATTAAACATACGAAATTTAAACATAAAATTATACAAAACAAAACGTTTTTTTACAACTAATGAGATCAAATAATTAATCATAAAATTAAAATTAACTTAAACTTACACTAATAACAATAACAGTATAGATAGTACTTATAAAAGTAATTTAACAAAATTATTTTTTTAAAATATGTCGGTTCAAGTGAGACCTTAAGGTTGAACAAGCCAGTCATTCTTCCATACAAACTTATGAAGGTGATTACTCCTCTGTTTGACGGTGTAGGTTCAAAATTAAAAATTGTATCAACTGGTCTTATCATTATCTAGGTCTGTATGGAAGCAGAATTGGAAAAAAAATATTGATTTGGAAGTTATGAACGTCAAAACTTTCATATTTTAGCACTAATTTTAACTCATCTTTGGGCGTAAATAAGTAACGTATACAGTATGAAAAAGAAAAAAGTTAAACCATACGGACATAGATTAGTTATTTAAAAATTTAAATAATTTGATTTTGAACAGATACATTCAATAGATTTTTCATGAAACTAAATATACCAAAGGTCTGCATAGAAACAATCGCGCGCCCGTTTTAGTTGTGTCTCTTTCGCTCTATCCATTTCGCTCGTGATGTCGGGTGAAATAGCATGCATTTTAGCCCCGCCCACCAACTAGTTCGTGCCGTTGGCTTGTTTACCCTAAACAGGCTTTTGAACTTCGGTAGGGAACCAAAGAACACATCCAAATCAGGTAATTTCGAGTTGAGTTCGTTGTATTGTATGCACATTCTTGATATTGGTGAGTGTCTCCCAATGTTACTCCTACTGGCTGGCGGTTCAAACAATCTGGAAATTGGCTGTCTGGGACGATTGTATGGGACTGACAACATTACACGTTCTAGCAACTGTTCGCATTAAATTTGACCATTGACAGTCTTATATAGAAAAACCAAGTCATGGACAGTGCGACGGTTTCGAAGGGACTCCATTTGAAAGAACGCCAAACGTTGTTCATATGGACATCTGTGGGATATTCCTGGAGACATGTATGCAATATGCCTTGTAAATGCTCGCTGGATGGTCTCGAGACGCTGCGAATGTACAGCATACATAGGATTCCATGCTATACTGGCATACTTTAACTGACAGCGTACCAGTGCCTTGAAAAGGATAATCTTAGTTTTTGTCCTTACTTTAGTTCCTTTCTCTAATTTTCTTCTCTAATTTTCCACTATCAACCGCCATGCTCTCATTACCTCCCATCATCTTTCGCACCATTCCCAGAATCCATGACGGTACTTACAAAAACGTAAAATTCAACGATTTTGAATCTAAAGTAAACGTCTCCGTAGATTTCTTCAACGCAGCCGTTGTGCCGTGAACCGGATCACAGATGTATCGCTGCTCAAGAGCGTGACGGCTATCGATTTCCCTCACTCATTGCCACTCATTGCCAGGTTGCCAGGTGCTAATCACCTGAGTACAGTTTCGTTAGTGAGCTGGTTAACTTGCGCCATACTTTGATGGGTCAATTAGTGCAAGGTTTGAGAGACTTGTGCTGTAAGGTTGAATGAATCCTGCACAGAAAATAATGCATATTTTTTGGTATTGAATCTTCGAAAGAGCCATTTTAGGTCAGTGGTGAAACGGTCGTGAATCAGAACTTATGTTTGAAGTCACATGTAATAGAGGGCGAGCCTAATTCCATCTTAGCCAATTACCATATTACGTCTTCGGCTTCCAGTTTTAGTAAACTTTTTTGATCAAACCATAATTATAAAAGCATTTTGTAAAATTTGCTTAGATTTTTAATTAATAATTGAGTTAATTAATAAATTATTATTGAATTAGTATTTATTATGGTTATTATTGATGTTTAGTCTGTTAATTAGTCTAGATTACTTAGACTGTTAATTGTAAGTCTCTTGTGTAAACTTTTACTATAACTACACTGTTGTATTAGGTTAGCCTGTATTGATAGTGAGTGTATATCTAAATAAATCATCATCTGCCTAGCCTTTTCCCAACTATATTGGGGTCGGCTTCCAGTCTAATCGGATGCAGCTGAATACCAGTATTTTACATGGAGCGACTGCCTATCTGACCCCCACAACCCAGTTAACACTGGGTAATACAATACCCTTTGGTAAGACTGGATGTCAGAATTTCAGGTCACTGACTACCTGTAACGACTGCCAAAGATCAATATATGGGCATTTCTCTACTAACTGGAAAATCGTCCATACAAGACTGTCCTAAGCAAACCGTGACAGGGGACTGTTTTTCTCTACTTTTGTACAGAAAAACAGGCCCCTTATAATAAAAAATACTTGTTTTTAACAAGGATTTTGTTTGTTAAAGTAATTAGTCTTTATTTTTCTTTGTAATTCGTATTAAATATATTTTTTTCATTTTAAAAAATGACAGGGGACTGTTCACCAGAGGACTGTTTTTTTTACATGAATACTTAATAAAACAAAATCATTTAAACATATCAGATTAACCAAACAGATGTGGCTACATCCTAGATAATCAATTCTTTTTAACAAATTTTCATAATTTTAACTCTTAAAATAGTATAAAATAAGCTAGCCAGGGGACTGTTTACGTAACGGTCAAGATGTGTAGTTTACACCTACAGACGCTGTCGTAGCACTAAAAAAATGGCAGTTTCTCGCTTAGCTCCACAACCGCACAAAATTCACATCGATTACTTTCTGTATCACGATCTAAATGCATCACGCTAAAACAAAATTTGACTTCAGCGTGGTGTTCAAATTTTAACAGGGGACTGTTTCAATAATTTGAGGACAGCATTCGCACATAGATATTTTGATTTAATTTCAATCGTAAAAATATAATTGCTATGTATTAGATGCTTACTGTTATGTGTAATGTATTTGGATATTTTTTATTCAGTTATCAACAGCAAAAAAAGAAATATTTGTCACAAGATTTGTAATTCTGGAATAGGGACGCACCAGGGGACTGTTTTTTGAGGTGTTTGAGGTTCATTTTCTCAAATATTACATTATTAAATTGCTGAATACGCAGTTGCATTCCAAGAATACGTAATACTATGTCGTTATTGATACAATTAACTGAGAAATATTACGTTTCACAACGTAAAATTAGCTTGGGACAGTGATTTTCCAGTTAGTGGAGAAATGCCCATATACGGCAGCCGAGACCAACAGCTTAACGTGCTTTCCGAGGCACGGAGGAAACTCGGTATGTCGGGCGGTCACCCATCCACAGACCGATCTAGGCAAGCACAGCTTTACCTAAAGATCGACCCGAGTGGCAGTTCTTATTATGCCACGAGCTCCTCTAACTAAATAAATAATACAGAACGCCGGGTTCCTTGGTCTAGTGGTATCAAGCGCGACTACTGGGCATGAGGTCCAAGGTTCTATTCCTAGGTTGGGCAAAGTATTATTGGTTTTTTTTTCCATCAGGAATTTCTCAGTAGCAGCCATGGAGTCTGGATTTGGGTCACCCTCTAGTACATGGGACTTTTAAATAACTGGCGTACTGTGGGTGTACTTTGTATTAGGTAGGTACACCTCTGCCTCACCCTTCAGGGATTATAGGCGTGATGTTATGTAACACAGAACGTCTCAACTAAAATAATCAGATCATCATCATCAGCCTATAATGTTCCCACTGCAGACTCAGGCCTCCTCTCTAGGAGAGGGATGGGCTATGATCCACCACGCGGGCCCAGTGCGGATTGGCAGATGTCACATGTCTTTGAATTTTTTGGTTCTAAGACATGCCGGTTTCCTCACGATGTTTTCCTTCGCCGTTTTGAGAGCAGCGGTGATGAAATAAATTACACAAAGTAATGCGCCTGATTGGGTTCGAACCCACGACTCACTGTTCGTAAGTCGGGGCCGGTACCACTGAGCCACCACTTTTTTTTTTTTTTTCTAGCCTGCTCTGTCCCACTCCAGGGCAAAGGCCTCCCTCCACTCCTTCCACTTCTCGCGAACCCGCGCGTCCTCTTTCCAATTTTGACGGAACCGATCTAGCTCATCCCGCCATCTCTTTCGTGGCCTGCCGCGACCCCGTCGCACTGTCTCAGGGCACCAGTTTCCTGCTATTTTGGCCCACAGTTTGTCCAGCATGCGGCAGACATGTCCTGCCCAGTTCCATTTGAGTTGAGCAGCCTTTTGGACCACGTCAGCAATTTTTGTTTTGGAACGCAGTGTTGTGTTTCGAACACGATCCGTTAATTTAACACCTAGTATACTGCGTGCCATTGCTCGCCACCATTGTTCCATTGAGCCACCACTGCTCTTAATAAATAATCATATGGGAAATACCAATAGACTGGTATAATTACCACCTATCGACACCTATCAATGATCTACGCAGGTACTTTAATGACCATCACAACTATATTGACAGGATTTTAATATTGATACCTACTGAGTTATGATTGCGGACGATTACATCAGGGTTTTCCTCAATCTAGCTTGCAACGCATATACAATTCATATCGTTAAGCCATCCAGTGGCTTTGTGGCCACGAGATAGATGCTCAAGAGGCACGTGACTTGAGACAATGACAGCGAAGAAAAGAAATAAAAATCGAACGATTTTTTTTTTAATAATTTATAAAAAAAATGGTCATAAAATAAAAAGTACTGGGCCAAACCATGCTAAATTTTTATGGGACCAAATGGCAACTATTCCGCATCAAACTAAAAAAGAATCACGTAAATCGGATACATAAACGGGACATAAATCGCAGCGTAATCGGTGTACATACATAGAAAAAAAACATACCAATCGAATTGAGAACCTCCTCCTTTTTGGGAAGTCGGTTAAAAAAAAAACCATACCAATCGAATTGAGAACCTCCTCCTTTTTGGGAAGTCGGTTAAAAATAAGTTGCCTATCCGGCTCTCTGCTTACCCGTACAATCTAGTGTGTACTCTGAGCATAAGACCTCCAGTCTGGGGCGAAAACAAATATTTTTAAACCAGTCTTCATCTGCCTAGCGTTGCTGGGGTCGGCTTTCAGCCTAACGGGACTTTCTAACCTCCACAACCCAACTTGTATCATGTAATAATATAAATAATTCCCGGATTAAATCACAATCACTACATCACTATCACTACATCACTATCACTACATCACTATCACTACATCACTATCACTACATCACTATCACTACATCACTTTAACTAAAATCTACTTTGAAAAGGCACACTTAACATAAAGAACCAACATAACATAAAGAAAAGGCTCAAATGCCCAGATGTGCCCTGTCTACTTAATTAATGATCCATGCATGTCTCAATTAATTTACGTATAAAAGGCACAAATAACCAGTTGTGCCTTTTCTTTAAATTATTTAGGATTAGGGGTTAGGAAAAAAAGTCAGGGTTTGATTGAAACGCGCCAGTTGTGCCTGCGACGTCGAAGAGACTCTACGCTTGTCCTTATGGCTATTGATGCTATTGAGTTCCTCAGGGGTCTGTTCTCTCCGTGACACTTTTCCTGCTGCACATCAATGACCTCCTTGTTCCTGGCATTGTTGGGTACACAGATGACAGCACTGTCCTGGAGAGTTATACAACCAGCGCAAAAGCGATGAAGTACGTTCATTGAGAGAGGCCATGGTAGAGCGAACGAATTCAGCCTTAAGTCTTGTCTGCAAGTGGGGTAACGAGAATCTGGTTGATTTCAACGCCACCTAAACGCAATTGTGTCTATTCACCGCCAAAAGGAGTCCGTTTAATTTGGCCCCTACTTTCCGGAGTATGTCTGTACAAGTTACCGACAGTCTCGAGCTTCTTCAGCTGAACTTCGGCGCCTACATTGAGTCGAAAGCTCAAACTGCGGCAAAAAAGCTGGGTGTCCTAAATAAGGTTGAGCGGTACTTCAACACAGCTTTCAGTATTACATAAAGCTCAAGTCCGGTATGCATGGAGTATTGCTGTCCCCTTTGGGATGGCTCAGCCAAATACCAACTTGCCACACTTGACTCTGTAGAGCGCAGAGCCAGGAGGCTAATTGACAACGATAAGCTGTTTGCCAAGCTACATAGCCCCGCCGCAAAGTTGCATGTCTGTCGGTCTTCTACAGACTGTACTTCGGAGAGTGTGCGCAGGAGCTTCCACCATCCTTCTTCCATCGGGAGACTTTATTTTTTATTTTGTGTTCTTTTTTATCCACAAAATTTGCATGTATTTCTTTTATTTATTTCTTTCCTTAAATTATAAATTTATTTAGCGGAAAAGTGTTTTCTTTGAAGTTTTCACGCTATATTTCCATATGTAGCGTGAAAACTTCAAAGAAAACACTTTTCCGCTAAATAAATGTATAATTTAAGGAAAGAAATAAATAAAAGAAATACATACAAATTTTGTGGATAAAAAAGAACACAAAATAAAAAATACAATGTTTTCAAGTAGGCAAAGGGCGGGTAATTATCTGTTTTAAAAGAATCAATAATTTGTCTATTAGAAAAAATGGCAAAATGATATTAGCTCCTGTGTACGCGTATTCGGATTAAAAAAAAAAGGATATGGAGTCTAAAATTATGGAATTTTAGACTCCATAACCAATTTGCTGCAATATTAAAAAGAAAGGTCACATTTGGTTATTTATGCCTTTTCTTTGTAGTAAGTGGTATTTTTCAAGTATTTTTTTTTAAGTTGAAAGGAATAATTTGAATTTATTTAATAACTACTTATATATAAAAACTAAAAAGTAAAAAAAAAAATAGTACTTACCTTCACTCATATATCATCAGTATTTTTTTTTCTTTTAAGCAATACATTTCCACACTATGAAGCAGAATATGGTAAAAACTTTAATCCCAATTATCTCAATTTTACCAAAATGCTAGTTGTGCCCCTCTCTCGTACGACGGCAGTATAGTATAATACAAAGTCACTTCCCGCTGTCTGTCCCTATGTATGCTTAAATCTCTAAAACTACGCAATGGATTATGATGCGGGTTTTTTTAATAGATAGACTGATTCAAGAGGTAGGTTTCAATACCTTTTTTGCACCCGTGCGAAGCCGGGGCGGGTCACTTGTATAATATACTAGCTTTTGCCAGCGGCTTCGCCCGCGTGAAAAAAACTGACTTTCCATACAAACTTTCATCCCCTATTTAACTCCCTTAGGGGTTGCATTTCGAAAAATCCTTCCTTATTCCTTGTCTACATTATAAAGGAAACCGCTGTGCAAAATTTCAGCTTTCTAGGTCCAAGGGTTTGGGCTGGGCGTTGATGAGTCAGTCAGTCAGTCAGGACTTCTCTTTTTATTTATATAGATACTGGTTGACAGGCTTTCGGGTCACTGACGACCTGTAACGACTGTCAAAGGTCATCAAATGATCAAAAGCTGAACACGTAATGTGTGTTCGCTGGTCACCCATACTAGGAAAACGCAGCTAAATCAAAAGGTGGACCCGAGTGGAATGGCACTTATTATTTAGCCACGAGCTCTGGCATAAACCAGTTCATCATCATCATCATCATCAGCCTATAATGTTCCTACTGCAGGGACTCAGGCCTCCTCTCTAGGAGAGGGGGATGGGCTATAATCCACCACGCGGGCCCAGTGCGGATTGCTAGATGTCGCATATCTTCGAATTTTTGGTTCTAAGATATGCCAGTTTCCTCACGATGTTTTCCTTCACCGTTTTGAGAGCAGTGGTGATGAAATAAATTACACAAAGTAATGCGCCTGCCTGGGTTCGAACCCACGACCAACTGTTCGTAAGTCGGGGCCGCCACCACTCGGCCACCACTGCTCATAAACCTGTTATCAATATCCAATTATCACCACACTGATGTTTGGTTGACTGTTCTATGTCAACATAACATAAAGTGCATCTGGACCTTGTACTTGTGATGTTTGTTCTGTTGATCAAATATTATCTGTTTTGTGGCTTGTTTTAAAGTCGATTTCGGAAAATAATGTGATGTTGGTGAAGAGGTTATGGACCTCTTTTAGTTTATTTTGTTCTAGGAGAAAAAGATTTGGTCAATAAGAGCAATTAGTCGATGTTGGTGCACCGTGTGAAAGTAGTGGTCTTAGCTATCAAAAGACTGTACAAAAAAAACTAAAATAACTTTAGAAAAGAATCGGCAATAATTTTACAACTAAATCTTTTATTAAGGGTAATTTGATCTGTTTTATCACACAATATTTTATTTAGAAAATGTGAAATTTCAGTTCTTCTTGATCACCAATTCACTTATTTATTAGACATCTTGAAAGCTACATGATTCCTAACACAAGTAAAACCTAATGAGACATCATAAATCTATTCGTTTGTAATAAAATAAAATGTCGAAATGCTATAAAACCTTGTCTATTTGATAAAAATGTGTCAAACAACCGTCTTAACGCTAAACAACCTTTAGTTAAGGTCATTATCAATAAGTAGTATTGTTCACACAGAAGTGTCAATTGCGACAAAATGCACGCTGGTCACAATAAACTAAAATACTCAGAAGTTTCACAAAGTGAAGCCGCTCTCCGGTGGCTGAAAAGTTGCGTTTAAGTCTCATGTAATAAGGGGCGACACTATTACCATCAAATGGGCAAGAAACCAGGTTCCGTGGCTGCTACTGAAAATTCCCAAAACCTGGAAACACTCAATACCACCAACCTGAGAATCACCAAACCCAAAACCTCGTAAACCAAATAGTCATATTTAAAATTTAAAAAAATTGATGGTAAATAGGAATGTTAACTAAAAAAATCTAATTAGTCCGTCAGATAGATATCCAAAAAATATTTGACGCATATTTTTTCTTTTTATACGTAAAGAAACAATCAAGACGATACAGTGCTTTGAAAACTCGTGTGACGTCATATTCTAAGACATTAGTATGACATTTCTTAACGAGCAGTGACGTCACAACCTCCCACTCAAATCTTGGACGCGTTTTATTTTCGTCAATTTTTATTGATTTGATAAAACAAAAATACGTATCCAATATTTTTCGATAATCTAACAGACGGACTAATTAGAATCATATTTTTTTTAGTCAGTAAACATCCCTATTGCAAAAAAAGTGCGTAAACCGGTTTGCGAATATTTAATTGGTCTATAATTCTATATTATACATCATCCACGAAGTATTAGCTGATTGTTTTCCAATGGTTGAACCCATGTTGAACCTGAACATCTAGTGCGGATATCTTTAGATTGCCACACCTCGTGTTGACAGATTTATTCATCGAGTGGAAATTCTGCGCTCTCTGTTGTTTGTTTACTACTTTACTATTTTAGAGGTTCACCATCTATATTTGGATGTGTGATAATTATTACTGTAACAGATTCATGGTTACGCATCTGAATGTCAAATACTTTGGCATTCTGAGCAGGAAGATGGCATAAAAGCGTAGCAAGTAACTGAAGTAACGCTTGTTTACCTGGAACAATTTTCTTTATAGCAAAATGTTCCTCGTCTGTTACAACATCACTATGATTCTTAAATCTGTCGGGTGTTTATTGATGATTGAAGGTCATGATCATCTGGCTGCCCTTGACTTATATTACTTAGGATGGATGCAAGACATTTTTTTTCTATCACGGACCCCTGACCACCGTCATGTTTTCATTTGGTCCTTTTCCTTCTGTTTTCTAGTTACAGTTTCTATCAGACAGTTAATTTATTGTTGATGGTGGTGGTTAGGGGCGTCAAAGAAACGACAGTCAACGGGCGTTCTTAAAAATCAAAATCAATGCATTTATTTCAAGTAGGCCGTTACAGGCACTTTTGAATAGTCTAATTAAACTAACTGCGGCACTCAGAGATATCCAACGATTACTCAAGCCGCCACCCAGCAAAGGCTTGACATACTTTTGTATGACAAAACTGCCAAAAACCTTTACCAAGCGACGTCCAAAGCAACCACTGAAACTCTCCGAGTGCGGCAGTAAACTACTAAACTAATGAAGCTAAATAAACTAAGCTACAGTCCCAGTCACAAGGCATAATAACTCGTGATTGTACTGTAGTTGCCCATTCCAAAGCGATGGTCTCATGAGAAGAATGGCAAGAAACTTCATGGACACTCTTTTAAAATCGTTTGGGTTTACAATATGTTCAAGGTACAGACATAATCTTGGTATAATACACACATGAAGACTATGCAAATTAGTGTCTGAGATGGTCTTTTGAAGAACACACACAGATTTGAGTGGACCCGTCCAGTCTTAACATCTCACTGTTCACAATTTACTTGGGGTTGACGCTGCATGTCTTCTTGGTTCATCATCCTCGTCATTGTAGTCGAAAACCATCCACTGCCGGCCAAAGGCGTCGCCACAACAGCCAGTCCTGGGCTTGTAAAACCAAATCATGTTAAAACAGTATCCATGCAGTTTTTTGCCAGTTCTTCTCTATGCCACCTTTTCTCGAAGTTTTATATGTGCCCATGTAGGCCTTTGTGAAATAATATATTTAGATTTTTGCTTCATGCATCTTTCAGATTCCCTTAGCCTTCTCAAAGACATCAGTCGACCCTTGACTTCTTTTTCATAGATCTCTATAATAATTACCCTTGACCTCAGCAGTCAACCGCTTTCTTTAGTCATCCATCTTCTAAGTACCTCCACAGTTTCTTTCTCCAATATCAAGTATCGTCAATGTATCGATAGCGGATCTTAAATCTCCAAGTTAACTTTTCTCCTCCATCGCGTCTGCTCGTGTCGTGTTCGCGGTTGCCTCTCGATTCGATTACCTACACTTTTTATTGCGAGCTGAAGTCGATTCTTTATTGTAGGTTCAAGGTCTTATACTGGTACTATTATTCGGCACGGGTTTTTTTTTGTTGGTGCTATCGGTTGTAAATTATGATTGTAGGCCGGTGTTTGATAGTTGGTTTGGTTTTGGCATACTTACATAAATAACGTCATGCTTGTAGTTCCCGAAGTGTTAAGCAGAGGTAGAAGAACACTCTCATTTCGCCAGTTATGTTTTCATCATCATCATCATCAACAGCCTATTAATGTTCCCACTGCTGGGACACAGGCCTCCTCTCTTTGAGAGGGAATGAGCTATTATCTACCACGCGGGCCCAGTACGGATAGGTAGATGTCACATGTCTTCGAATTTTTTGGTTCTAAGACATGCCGGTTTCCTCACGATGTTTTCCTTCACCGTTTTGAGAGCAGCGATGATGAAATAAATTACACAAAGTAATGTGCCTGCCTGGGTTCGAACCCACGACGTAAAGTAAGTTGGGGCCGCCACCACTGGGCCACCGCAGCTCTTAGTTATGTTTTAGACTCATGTAATGCGCGAGCCTATTGCCATAGTAGAGCAGCGGTGGACCACTCTTTTCCAAAATGCCAATGTGATACCGCTACACATTGGCATTTTGCAAAAGAGTATTCCCTGAAGTGCATTTTTAACCGACTTCTAAAAAAAGAAGGATTGTCTCAATTCGGATGTATTTTTTTTTATGTTTGTTCGGGCATAACTCTGTCACTTGCAAACCGATTTGAAAAACTCTGTTTTTGTTGGAAAGGGTATACTTTCCAAATGGTTCCATATTTTTTTTATCGGAATCGGACCAGAGGTTTTTGAAAAATCAACAAAACTAAAAAAAAAAATTACATTGTCCACATTATGACTCATGAACATGTGAACTTACGTGTGAACCACCAGAAAAATCAGTTTCTGAAGTCGGTGTCGGCAAAACCATGAAATCAAACAAACAAAAGTCACCGACTTCAGAAACTGATTTTTCTTCTAAAGTTTATTTTTCACTTTTTTGTTTTTTTTTTGAAGTCGGTTTTATTTTTTGTTAAAAAGTTTTTTTGAATATTCTTCTCCCAACGTGGTCAAATAAAGAATGAGTGTTTGTGTATGGAATTTTATCATTTTTGTTAATTGGTTTGGTTCTTGAGTATTTAAGGAAACAATATAATAATAATAATAATAATATAATATTCCACAACTATCACACAACGCCATCTAGTCCCAAGCTAAGCAGAGCTTGTGTTATGGGTACTAGACAACTGATAAACATACTTATATATTTCTAAATACATACATATTATAGATAAATTACACCCAGACACAGAACAAATGATCGTGCTCATCACACAAACATTAGTCCTGGGTGGGAATCGAACCCACGACCTCCGGCATAGCAGATAGGGTCACTAACCACTAGACCAACAGGCCAGTCAAATAAACAATGTCAAGTAAACATTCCAAAGGAAAGCTAGAATAAACCTTAGGAGCTAGTGTTTATTAATTTAATTTTGAGTTTAGATTTAAAATACAGGGTGCAATTGAAGTCATGAGCATTATTGTAAACCAAGACACTACTCACGATACTAATTGCATTAGGGCTACTATTACGCAAATCAAAAATATTATTAATGCAATTATGAAAAACCTTCAAAATGTAGTAAGTCATACAAAGTATCAAATAGTTGCGCATCGCGCTAGCGAATGCTGCTGTAGGTACACTAGGTACGTCGTACGCGTTATTGTGCGTGAACTCTTTGAACCCGCCCGACTCACGTAAAATAGGTAAGTTGCTAACGATTTCATTCATAATACATTCCAACTTTTCCTTCATACTTTGCCATAAGACGGTCAAAACTACGTCAACTTACAACATTAAAAAAACATTTTTACGTAGGTAGGTAAAATAAATTTCCTGTAGGTAGTTTTGGCGTATTTACAAAGTTGGAATCACATTATTTACAATAATTGTTGGTCAGTGGGTCGTCTTAGGGGCGGTTGTTCAGGATTCACAATAATTTACAATAATTTTACTACTACTTAGCTAACTAGCACTTACACGTATTTTAAAAGATGCTCAAAGTGTCCGCCGCCTTTTTCAATACACAACAGCGCTACACAACAATACACAACACTGAGCCCTACGTCTGTGATTGTTTTTCACCCTGTTCAACACAAATTCCTGTGATTTCACGAGTTCGTACTAAATTTCTTGTGCGATCGTAAATCAAAACCATTTGTAGGTATTGTTGGTTTGTGAACCTAGCCTGCACATTACGCGGTCGAGGCATCGTCTTTACAAAGTCTCTGACAATTAAATTAGTCCACAATAACACTGCACTGCAATCCAAGGACGAGAGGCGCGTGCGGCGATTACGTCACGGGATTAATATCTTAAATAAACATGCGTCAACGCACCTGCGCAATTGTTATGACACTGGTTCGGGTCACTTCGGGTGACCGTCCCCGCGCGGGGGTGATATTCGCATTTTTGCGAGTGAGGAAGCGAGACGGACAGAGTTCGGGAAGGGCGGCGCACAGTGTTCGGAATGATTATATTACGAGCTACTTTAGGTACAAACATCATGGCAATATAAATTGAAATTTGCAAGTGATTAGGGTACACTATTAGTCATACAACTCATTAAACGAAAAGAATAGTGGCAAACGCTCGAACAAATTTTTGTTGACATTTTTTTTTAGCGTCAGCCTGTGGAAAAAATATATTTGTATAGAGTTTAAATTCCTGAACAGTTTTGTCTTCAGTTATATTTTTATAGGTACGCCAGAATTAAAGATATTCCTGTTTAAAGTTTTAGAGGTTATGTTGTATTAACAATGGACTAATCGAAAAAGAACTATAGAAATACAAAATAAACTACGGACGTTTTCAGAATGTTAAAGCCCGGTGTCGGTCGCAAGCCGAGCGGACCCATTAATGACTTCTTTTACCTACCTCGCAATAGAAAACTGCTTACGTGTGTATATCGTTTGGTCCACAAACACCAACGAAACACCAACAAAGAGTCGAGCGAAAACGAGTAAAAAAAATGAGCTTGCTCTGCTACGCCAGAATTAAAGATATTCCTGTTTAAAGATTTAGAGGTTATGTCGTACAAACAACGGACTAATCACCCTACTTACCCTTTAAATATAGATAGAAATGCATTTGGGTGAATATTTGAAGATAGACATATTCAGGATTCGTAAATTAAGGTCAAATAATGCTTCCAATTAGAACTTTTATGGATTTAACCTAAAGTTTATAGTATAGCTAAACCAAATAAATCAAACGCACAGTATTTGAACTGCTCTATAGGTCTGAATTTACAGCTGAAAATTTTCGTCGAACGGTGATGAGAAATGAAACGTACGGTAATTAGCATTTAAAAAATGGTAATTATGCTTCGTGATTGGTAATTAGAAATAAAATGAACAATATACTTGAATCACATATTTATTAATGATTTAGGTGACATTTGTGAAGAGATATACTATTTTATTTTAAATAAGTCCCAGATAATCAAATTATAAATTATTTATTTTACAATAGGTACGTTAGGTACAATAAATTACAGCGAGTTTGAGTAGATATAGTGAACTATCCAAAATTCGAAAACGCAAGAGGCCGCTCCGCTTGTGCTTCGACCTTATAAAGCCTCAGGTACCCCCTCTGCAGGAACCTCAGCAACATGAAACTGCCTTCGTTGTTGTCAGTTTCTTCGGTGTCGTTCACAGGGGGCGCTTCAATCGCAATGTTGCCAACACGGCCATGCTGCATGGTGCCTGCCCCAGGCGCCTCACGAGTCTGGATAGGATACTGAAATCAAAATAAGTCCCTGTTAAAATACAAATAAATAGTAACATTCTTAAGAAGGGACCCCAGAAGAAGTATTGCACACTTAAATAATTTATGCATTGCAATGCCACTTGCCCACTTCCTGCACCTAAAGGGACTTTGCCACACTTAGGAGACCAGGATTATAGCTAACATCACTTGCACTCGAAGAGTATTTCACTCACTCAAGCGTACCAAGTTGATATTAACAACACAACACAAAGCAAAGCATAGCATTACATTTCAACATAATGTGCAATACAACAATAAATTAATGATGTACACCTTAATTACATTTACAGGTACAGTATTCTATCTAGGCTCGCTAACTCAAAGGGGAAATTAAATTGACCCACTATTCAAGAAATATTAAAGAGATTATTCATAAACACAGTTTAATGGAACATTAGTGGTAAATAAACAATAAAACAGTTCTAATGTAAATACCTTGCCAACACGGTTTTGATTATTTACTTTCCTTTGCCATAATATTATTCAATGCTCCAATTGTTAATATTAATCCATGGTTTCATATTTTCCGCCACGGCTACTCCATTATACATTTTAGAGCTTCTTTGACTGCCTCTTAAATCTGATATCTGGTATCTATCATTTTCCAGGACTTTCTTTATTTGGAATGGGCCTTTGAATGCAGGCAACAGTTTTCGACTTTGACCATCATTACTTTGGCTTTGTATTTTTACCAATACCAAGTCCCCTTCTTTATACCGTGTGGCTTTGACTCGCGTTTTGTCGAATCTTTTCTTTTGATCCTCTGCACTGGCCTTAACATTAATGTCCACCATTTCGCGCAACTTTGACACGTCTACCAATGCTTCGCTATCAAAATCAGGGGCGAGGCTATCACTATCCATACGTAACCTATAGCCTAACATTACCTCACTAGGAACGGCTTGAGTAGTTTTATGTATCGTACTATTAAGACCCTGCTGTAATGGCTTAATGCACTCATCCCACCTATCATCGTTAGTATCCGCGCCCATGGTTTTTAAGGCTTCTAATATGGTTTTGTTAAACCGTTCCGCCTGTCCGTTAGCACGAGGTACTCCTGTCGCTACAATATGCAACCTAATATTTTTATTTACACAGTACTGAGAAAATTGACTTGAAGTGAAACAAGAGCCTGCGTCACTGATTATTCTTCGAGGGTTTCCAAATATTTTAGATATACGTTCTAATTCTTTAATCACTCCAGTTGCATCCGTTTTACGTACAGCACATATAAATACAAATTTTGTGAACGAATCTACTATTACCAACAAATATTTGTTTTTGTTTCTAGTTGTTACGAACGGTCCCAAATGGTCAAGATGGAGGGTGTGGAAAGGTTGTGCATATTTTGGCAGAGGGTACAGTTGTCCCTCTTTTGGACCTCCCTTATTTTTAAAATATATACAACTGAGGCAATTTTTAATATACTTTTTTACAATATAACGCAGACGCCGAAACCAATACCGTGAACGTATACGCTCGACACACTTGTCTACAGAAAAATGACCCAAATCATCATGATTACATTTTATGATTTGCCAAATGCATTTTTTTGGTACGACCCATCTACGTCCCTGACTAGTTCTCCTATAAACTTTTCCGCCTAAAAGTTCGAAATTGTTGAAAATATTTTTATGTTCGTCGGCCTCTCCTGATGCCAATATATCCCTGATTCTTACTATTTCAGAGTCCTGTACCTGTACCGTCAACAACCAATCTGCCTCTGTAATAGACATAATGATCTCAGATTCCGATTTTTCACCGGATGACACGGGATTGCGGCTCAAGGCATCCACGTGCTGCATCCGGGACCCTTCCCTATGAACTATTTCAAATGAGAACTCTTGAGTCGACAGGACCCAACGCGCTATTCTAGGGATAATATCCTTTTTAGTTAGGGCATATCTAACCGCATTACAGTCAGTAATTATTCGGAACTGTTTACCTAGCAAGTACAATCGGAATTTTTGAAGACTACATACAACTGCCAACAATTCTAATTCAAAAGAATGATATTTCTTTTCATCTTCCTTAGTTTGCCTACTGTAATAATGTACGACCTTTTCGCCCTCGTCATCTATCTGGGTAAGTATACCGGCGATACCGTCCCTACTTGCGTCTGTGTATAGAACTTTATCCTTATTAGGATCAAAAATGGCCAAAATGCTTTCAGAGGTCAATTTATCTCTTAAAATATGGAATGCCTTGTTTTGTAAATCACCCCATACCCAGACGGCATCTTTCTTCAACAGTTTTGTAAGGGGTGCTGATAAAACTGCGCAATGTCGTATGAATTTACGAAAATAACTAATTAGCCCTAAAAACTGTCGAAGCTGATGAACCGTTTTAGGTATTGGAAAATTTCTAACCGCTTCTAATTTTGACTCATTTGGCATAATGTACCCGGGTTTAATTTTATAACCTAAAAATTCGATTTCGTTTTTAAAGAAATGGCACTTTTTAAGATTAAGTGTTAAACCATTCGTTCTAAATATCTGTAATACTTGTTCTAATAGACTGATATTTTCTGCAACTGTTTCAGTAACAAGATAAACGTCATCAAAATAAATTATAACATTGCCAAATCTTAAGTTTCCAAGTACTTTGTTCATCATCTGTTGAAAACATGACGGAGCATTTGCCAAACCGAACGGTAGCCTTAAAAACTCATAATGTCCGTCTTCTGTAATGAACGCTGTTTTATCTATCGAATCTTTATGTAGTGAAATCTGATGATACCCACTTTTTAAATCTAAACTTGTAAAACATTTATGTCCTTGAAGCCTATCTAATAAATCATCAATCCGGGGCATAGGGTATTTATCTTTGATTGTAATTTTATTTAACATCCTGTAGTCAATGCAGAGCCTTTTATCGCCATTCTTTTTAGCAACTAAAAGGGCTGGGCTGGCATATGGGGAATTACTATCTCGTACAATTTTATTATCTACTAATTCTTTTACTATGTCCCTAATGGTCTGCCTGTCCGAATATGAAGTTCTAAAGGGTCTGCATTGAACGGGCTGTAAACTTGATAGGCTTATTATCATTTCATAATTGTTAACTTTTCCAAGTTCTTTTATGCTTGAAGCAACACAATCACAGTATCGATTGAACAAAGCCAATAACTCGTTTTGATGTGTACTTGTATCTAAATCTATAGCGGTTACATTACTACAAAATTGTGTAAAATTACTCGCAGATTGGAATTTAAGTTGGTCGCCTACACGCGAGTACATTAAATCAGATCGCTCAGTCACATTTCTTCCAATCAATATATCGCACCCAACCATATCATCCAAAACGTACATATCTATATCACTCAAAACGATAGAATCTAAAATAAGGTTAACCGTTACCTTTTTATTTACGTATTTATAAGTTTCTTTAGAAAATCCTTGTAAAACGACAGGTGAGGGTAGTGCGACATATGACAAAGAAATTTTATTTGCTAATGATTCGGATATTAAAGAGCAACTACTACCCGTGTCAATAAATGCTTCATAACTATTATTTAATATATAAACGTTTTTAATAAACTTATTACGTGGGTTTGTACAAATAAATTTAGTTTCTTGTTCAGGTTTTACTACAGGTTTCGTTGAATTTTTCTTATGGTAACAACTCGATTCTAAGTGCCCTCTTTTCCCACAATATTCACATTTATTTGCATCGCATTGGTTCCTTTTATGGTTACCCCCACAATCATAACATTTAATTTTTCGACTAAAATCTTGACCAACACTGGACGAGGACGGTTTGCTTGCAACGGTTGAGTTTGTGGATGCAGGAATTCGATTTACGGAGGACTGGCTATGCGTTGTTGGTTTAACCTGCATGTCCCGTGAACTACTTTCTTGTCTTACATTTTTCTTATAAACACGACTGTGTAAATAACTAGCTAAATCATCACTGGATTTAAAATTAATGGCTTCTATAGACGCACCGATAATGTGATCACCTATGTTTCCAACTATATTGAAATAATATCCTGTTCAGAAAAATTCAAACATAAACGATCTATCTTGCATTTTTGTTCAAAATAAAATTCATACAGAGATTGGTTATCGCTAGGTTTTTTATCTATGATTTCTTTTAAAAGATCGAACATATTTCGCCGTATTTGAAAACTACCCGACAATTTTAACCTCCAGTCGTCCCATTTCCATGCGGGCCATTGCTTTTCTGTACGTAATAATGAATCATACCATACTTTAGCCGATCCCTTTAATTTATTCAAAGCTTGATAGCGAATCATTTTATCAGACCATGAAAAAGTATTTGCGTAAGATCGAATAATGCTAAGCCAGGTATCTATATCATCTTTTATTGGATCAAAATCTGGTATAAAATGGTTCAAAGTGATAGAATTTGAATTACTCACAGTTTCGGTATTATCATGAAATACCTTATCCTTTCGCTTTGGTGGCGGCGATGGCGTCCTGGTGCTCGAGCTTGAAGAAGAGGTGGAGCGAGCACGTTTTCGCTTGGAACGCTTACTACTTCTACCTCGCTTTTGTTTACCCATGGCGTGAAGTTCTTTGTCACTTCTGATGTGAAGAGATATACTATTTTATTTTAAATAAGTCCCAGATAATCAAATTATAAATTATTTATTTTACAATAGGTACGTTAGGTACAATAAATTACAGCGAGTTTGAGTAGATATAGTGAACTATCCAAAATTCGAAAACGCAAGAGGCCGCTCCGCTTGTGCTTCGACCTTATAAAGCCTCAGGTACCCCCTCTGCAGGAACCTCAGCAACATGAAACTGCCTTCGTTGTTGTCAGTTTCTTCGGTGTCGTTCACAGGGGGCGCTTCAATCGCAATGTTGCCAACACATTATATGATATCAAACTTAGCTATTTAGCGACGTGATTGAATAAAAAAAAAATAACTCAAAAATCAACCGGTTTTCCAAAAAATCAATAACATTATCTGTCTTGTAATTCAAATAAAATCAAACTCAGTGTAAATAGAGCTTAAACCTCATCTAAGATATTTCTTCAACTCGATGAGATCTTATATAAAAACTTTAAAATATTTATAAGTCTCACTTTCATGACCAGAAACTGCTCATGTACATACGCCAGCACATCAAGCTACAGCAATCTGTCAAATTTCTTTAATAGATTTTCAACTTTATCGCTAAAGCATTAGGTTCAAAGTTGATTGAGAAAATTTGACAGTTTCGGGTAGCTCGATGTGCTGGCGTCTGTACTAAATCATAAAATAATTTGGTCTTACGAAGATCTGCAAAATCATCAATCGGCAAATGATAAACAGAAAAATACAAAAGATTTGCTGTTTATATAAAAGAAATTTATAAAATTTAAATTTTAATAAATTTAAAATTTATATTTTTTTAAATTTAATTTAAATTTATAATATTTGAATTTTAAATAATAATAATTTTTTAATTTTTTTTTTCTATCTCTTTTTATATAATTATATTTTTTTTTTATATATTTTTTTCTTTCTTTTTCTTTTCTTTTTCTAGGTATGTAGGTTTATTTTGTTGCGGAAGTGCCAGTTCACACCGAACGATCAACAATCGATCAGGCGTTGGTAGTAACAATTCGATCTTGGGCTGGCCTAGCGGAGTAAGGAGTTTCAATATAATAAGAGGTCCGCTTAAACTGGTACTAATTACCATTTCAAATTGCTCATTACCGTTCGCCAAAATACGAACGGGAAAAATGGTAATTATATAAATGGTAATTAGGTATTTGCACACTTTTTCACATTATACGTTCTTTGTTGAACTTAAAAAATTGGGAACATAATCAAACCAAAGAGTCTCCTATGGCGACTATTACAATACATAAAAATGATAAATAAAAATGTTAGACAAGCCAGGGGAAACTCGAACGGTAAGGAGATTTTTGTTTGCCAAACACGATTTCTGGGCGATTAAGGTAGGCTAGAGTTGACGCCAAAACACTTTTTAACGTGTGACCCGCACGAGTCGAGACGCAGAACTGAGCGCGACCGCCGAGTTACTCTTACAGATAGCAATACACTACGCAGAAAAAAGAAACCCTGCGACAGTGTGAACAAATGGTAGTGAGTATAAAGTGTTGGGACAATTTTCAAAGTCGTTACAAATTACCTAAAAGTGTTCTTTAATGTGTATATTTTTGCTAATTAGTAAAGCATGTTGTGTACTATCTAAATTACTTCTTAAAAATACGATCTTTAGGGTATTTTTATAACTTTTAGAGCATGAAATGCTAACATTTGGAAATTGGGACACGAATGGTGATGAGATTTGAGAAACGTTTATGAACATAACTTAGTTGTTTAAAACCATAGGAATATATTATGTACATCTGTATATAGTGCTCAAACTATGTTTTACGTGAAATTAAAAAAAACATAACTTTATATCTAACTAAGTAGTTATTCAGGGAGGGCCGCGTGATATGCACATGTTCAAATAATCACCCAATTTACACATTATAAACTACGGACTACTGTATTCAGAATACTAAGTCCAACCGATGCAAGATACCGCGGCCTCAACATAAAGGGCTAAGAAGGAACATGGGTGGTTTTTAGTCAGTAGAAGTCTGACACTCCTTTTCGCTGTCCAAGAGCGGGAGGGGTTATTTGTTGATTTCCCAACCACCCAAAAAAAAAAAAGGTTTACCTACCCTTACCATTTTAGTAGATACAGAAAAACACGTGTAACACAATTTATTTATTTAGAATAGGTACACCAATAATTATAGTATGCACATTTCACAATCATTCATGACAATATGCAGGCTAGGGATATAGCATAACTCTCCTAAGTACAATAAAGCTATATCATCGTAAAGTTATAGAAATAAAATGTGTAATAGAAAACTAAACATCTTTGCTATTCGTCTATAATTGGCTAACTCCACAACTTGTGTTGGCTCAGGTTGGGTTGATGCATCAGCATCAGGCTGGATTACATTTTCTTGTGGTTGCACATCGTCAGTTGTGTCTAGCTGAGGACTACTTTCATCTTGACTATTCATACGTAGGACTTTTCTTCTTGTGCGTAACCAGCACGCATGGCAAACACGTTGTATAATGCTTGTAGGCCTTACACCCATCGTGATATTCAATTCGATGTACACACAATAACGTCCAAAGTAAAGAGGCAGAATCGGAATCCAGAGTCATCCTTAGGCAAGTCACACAGGGAACAGTAATTAATATCAGAGTTCATAAGCGGAACTAGTCGATGAATTAGAAAATCACGGAGAATCGATGGAAAATAATATAATGAGATGCTCGTGCAGACTATGACAAGCTGTCAGTTCAGTACAGTTGACAATTGAAATGTCTTTTAACTTACAAAGGTTTATTACATGCCAATATTAAAAGCATAGCTAAGTCAAAAGTTGTAAAGTCAAGTCAGATAGAAAAAATAAATTAAGCTATGATTATTTATTATCACCTGTAATCTAGTCAATTGAGCTCATAATTATGATGATTTTTTTTTCCAGCGATTGATAGGCCTTAGGCTTGATTTGATAAAACTAAGTAAATTATTTCGTCGGTATCTATCACGGTGACTTAAGTAGACGCTTATTAATTCCATCAGCTATAATATAGCCACTGTTCTTTGCCGATTCCGAGAAACGTTCATCGCTCAGCACTGCTCCAATCCCACGCGATAACAACACCGGTCAGTCGATTTTGTTAGCCGCTACTTATCGCACGTGTTTGCGTTCTGTTCTTACAACAGTTTTTGAGTTTTTAAATAAAATTTTTACTTCATCATGTGTTCTACATCCACAGGTATGATATACACCAATTTGTTAATCATACATAAATTCGTATTATGAGAAAATAAATAAAATGTGAATTGAAAAAAACAACGAAATTTGCAAAAAGTTTAAACGTTCAATAGACTTCAACTTTTTCCCAGCCAATTCCAGCCGTCCACGTTTTTTTGTGTAAATTGAGTATTTATCTAGCTCTCGAATGAATCTAGTCTCAATATTCGACTCGCCCCGACTTTTGAGTGATGTAATTTTTTCGTTCACCAGGAATAACACGCCTTCACCTTTTCGACCTTTTATGTCGGCATAAACTGGTCAATCAAGCGAATAAGGGATCTTCTGTTGCTCGGATGGTTGACTATGTCTCTTCAGAGATTCCAGGAGTTCTAGCAGAAGTTATTAAAAATAAAATAGAGGTGATTTCTGCTGTGCTAACCAAGAAATGGAGTGCTATCAGGAACAAAGAGAAGTTTGTTTTAAAATGCAACGACTAGCTGCAAGAATGCAGCCAGTCATTGCAATGAAGACGACTACATCAACAGACAAATAGCTGCTCTGCACACTACGCAAATAGAAATCGGGGATCGAACGGTCAACATTGAGCACACTGAGACAAATGCTAGATGGAAAAGCATAGCACGAGAAAAATTGGAAGGAAGCAGACTATTGAAGACCTGCTACATGCTCTGCTCATCTCCTCCGATCCATTAATATCCAGCATCAGACCATTGCCTAAGAGAAAATCGGGAACTTTGGCGCCAGAAGTTTTACCATTATTGAAAGCTCCTGAGGCGCCTGAAGCGCCTAAAAGGACACTCATCCGACGAAGAGGCAGACAGCGAGTAGACAAAAGCCAAAAGCCTTTTTCAGGGCCGCCTATTTAAACATGTCTTAAAGTTAACTCTAATAAAATACTTTTTTTTTATTATAGACTATAAATATATGTACACACTATATAAATACAACAATACTTAATAATACATGTGTTTCTCTCATATACCTAAGTCCACACGCACATTTAAATTAATTTTTTCATGTAAAAAATACAAGTAGCTCGTAAAATAATCATTCCGAACACTGTGCGGCGGCCATACATCATTGGCGGCGGCATGCCTTTTAGCCTATTGTTAATGCTACTTAAGGCGCGTCCCCCAGCAAAACGTAGCTCTAGCCGTTTTTATGCAGTTTTCTGGAGCTTATAACTCTTAAAAAAAAAGATATATCAACCAACAAAAAATACATTAAATTTCTACATACTCTTACCTTCAAAATGGTACGTTTTGTTTTTTTCTTTTTTAAGTAAAATATTTAATTAATCCCCTCACAACGAAACCACAGAAATGAGAAATAATTATTGAAAACATGCTACTTCTCCAAAACTAACAATTGTTTTTATTTTGTTTTTACACTAATGGATAAGCAATTTCTTAATGAACATTATGGTACGATTTTTTTTTTCAAAAACCCAAAATTTGATTTTATAAAGATTTTTATGCAAAATTCTGAGCGTATTCGCAACCGTATCTATTGACATTCAGTATGCCGCCAGGCCTCGAAGGGGGAACCCGTGTCGCTCGTCACCGCGCCGCGTCGGCTCATGCGCTCGCTCGCTTACGTCACATTATCAACAGATCTAAGAAGTAATTTCAAGTAATAGATATGGCATTCAATGAAATATTTTTTTATGAAATATTTATTGGTGCGTCCAAATACTTTTGGTCATTATGAAATTATGAATTCAGTTATTATACTCACGTCGATAAATAGGTAGGTACTTTCAACTTTTACTGTGATACAAAATCATATTGGCACGATTACGAAAATGAGCTCAAAATTAAAATCCAAGATGGCGGCTAGGAAAATTTTAGGTTTTTCCGTCATGGGTGTCGTTTTCATGGTTTTTGGGGTCGCTGATTACGAAAATGAGGTCAAAATGAAAATCCAAGATGGCGCCGACGAAAAATTTTGGTTTTTCCGTCATGGGTGTCGTTTTCATGGTTTTTATGGTCGCTGATTACGAAAATGAGGTCAAAATGAAAATCTAAGATGGCGCCGACGAAGATTTTTGGTTTTTCGTCATGGGTGTCGTTTTCATGGTTTTTGGGGACGCTGATTACGAAAATGAGGTCAAAATGAAAATCCAAGATGGCGGCTAGGAAAATTTTAGGTTTTTCCGTCATGGGTGTCGTTTTCATGGTTTTTGGGGTCGCTGATTACGAAAATGAGGTCAAAATGAAAATCCAAGATGGCGGTAAAGATTTTTTAGGTTTTTCCGTCATGGGTGTCGTTTTCATGGTTTTTGGGGTCGCTGATTACGAAAAGAGGTCAAAATGAAAACCCTAGGTGGCGGTCAGGAAAATGTTTGGTTTTTCTTTCACGGGTGTCGTTTTCATGGTTTTTGAGGTCAAAATGAAAATCCAAGATGGCGGCCAGGTAAATTTTTGATTTTTCCGTTATGGCTGTCGTTTTATATATATACTAGCTTTTGCCAGCGGCTTCGCCCGCGTGAAAATGACGATTTTCCATACAAACTTTCATCCCCTATTTAACTCCCTTAGGGGTTGAATTTCGAAAAATCCTTCCTTATTCCTTGTCTACATTATAAAGGGAACCTCTGTGCAAAATTTCA
This sequence comes from Diarsia mendica, assembly GCA_949316265.1. Lineage (NCBI taxonomy): Eukaryota > Metazoa > Arthropoda > Insecta > Lepidoptera > Noctuidae > Diarsia > Diarsia mendica. Next base: position 2,361,689 of record OX438907.1, on the reverse strand, counting down.
GCTTTCTAGGTCCAAGGGTTTGGGCTGGGCGTTGATGAGTCAGTCAATCAGTCAGTCAGTCAGTCAGGACTTCTCTCTTTATTTATATAGATAGTCGAAAAACCAAAATTTTCGTCGGCGCCATCTTGGATTTTGATTTTGAGCTTATTTTCGTAATCAGCGACCCCAAAAACTATGAAAACGACACCCATGACGGAAAAACCAAAAATTTTCGTCGGCGCCATCTTTGATTTTTATTTTGACCTCATTTTCGTAATCAGCGACCCCAAAAACCATGAAAACGACACCCATGACGGAAAAACCAAAAAAATTCCTGGCCACCATCTTACATTTTCATTTTGACCTCATTTTCGTATTCAGCGACCCCTAAAACCATGAAAACGACACCCATGATGGAAAAACCAAAAAATTTCATGGCCGCCATCTTGGATTTTCATTTTGACCTCATTTTCGTAATGAGCGACCCCTAAAACCATGAAAACGACACCCATGCCGGAAAAACCAAAGATCTTCGTCAGCGCCATTTTGGATTTTCATTTTGACCTCATTTTCGTAATCAGCGACCCCGAAAACCATGAAAACGACACCCATGACGAAAAAACCAAAAATTTTCGTCGGCGCCATCTTGGATTTTAATTTTGTGCTCATTTTCGTAATCGTAATATTTGTATCACTGTAAAAGTTGAAAGTACCTACCTATTTATCGACGTGAGTATAGTAACTGAATTCATAATAACATTTCATAAAAAAATATTTCTTTGAATGCCATATCTAATTAGTATTATTTGATGTTTGTTTACTTTTTAGGGTTCCGTACCTCAAAAGGAAAAAACGGAACCCTTATAGGATCACTTTGTTGTCCGTCTGTCTGTCTGTCTGTCTGTCTGTCTGTCTGTCAAGACCTTTTTTCTCAGGAACGCGTGGAGGTATCAAGCTGAAATTCATATCAAATACTCAAGTCTATGGCCTCTTGGAGCTGTGAAAAAATCAAACTTCTAAGTCAACGCGATCAAAAGATACTCCCGTTTATGCCGCAAATTTTCGACACTCGCAAGGGAATCAAAACCTACAGGGTACTTCCCGTGAACTCAGAATCTTGAAATTTGGTACGAAGCAACGTCTTATAGCATAGATAAAGGAATAATTACGAAAACCATAAATTTTTAGTTACATCAAGATACTCCCGTTTATGCCGCAAATTTTCGACACTCGCAAGGGAATCAAAACCTACAGGGTACTTCCCGTGAACTCAGAATCTTGAAATTTGGTACGAAGCAACGTCTTATAGCATAGATAAAGGAATAATTACGAAAACCATAAATTTTTGGTTACATCACATAATATATTTTTTTTACGGAACCCTCGGTGCGCGAGTCCGACTCGCACTTGGCCGGTTTTTTTTTCGTTCCGCGTTGTACTGTGCGTTATGATTTTGATACTTCAAGACTTATTGGCGTTTTTTGTAAGGAGTAAATATTTTTTTTTACTACTTTTAGTGTTTATTTACAATAATAATAATATTTTGCAGTATGACATAATACAATTTTATTTAAGGTTTTCCATACTAACATTAATAATATTTTTGATTTACGAAATAGTAGCCCTAATGCAATTAGTATCGTGAGTAGTGTCTTAGTTTTGAATATTGCCCATGACTTCAATTGCACCCTGTATAATGAAAACACTAAATCGAAGATTCCATAAAAGGGGTTTGGGTAATTTTGTATGTATGTCTACTATTTTAATTAATGCTAGCGTATAGTGGAAAATAATTGCCGAAAATAATAGCCAACCTGAAATATCTGATTTCAGGTCCGATCTCATTTGCGTAAATATATTCCTGTAATAATATTTATTCATTCAATACGGTTGATTTCTCCTCGGATATCGTGAATATCAGGAAACGTAGCGTGAGATGAGAAGATGTAATGACCGGTACGGGATTTCAGTAAAGAGACCAGGAAACTGCTTGGAAATGTTTTAGTAAAGTCTCAGGTTTTCACCAAAATTAGCTTAGCTAAAGAAGATAGCACAGATGGAGCTTGTGGCTCAATAATTACAGCCGCGTTAGTGGATGGGTTCCCGGCCGTCTTGTGAACATCTTCGATAGAGTTGCTACAGGTAGTGACACGATAGTTTCACAATAGCCCTACCAAGGAGTTATCATATTACCCAGTTATACTATAAATACCGGCACGGTTCTTGAGCGCTCGGCGGAAAAGTGGGGATCGCTGTGCGCATCGTACACTATATGACAAATAAAACGCGCACCCGTTTATTATTTACTAGCTGATGCCCGCGGCTTCACCTGCGTGGATGTCGTTCAAATTATATACTAAAACCTTCCTCTTGAATCACTCTATCTATTAAAAAAACCGCATCAAAATTCGTTGCGTAGTTTTAAAGATTTAAGCATACAGACAAACAAACAGACAAAAAAGCGACTTTGTTTTATACTATGTAAGGATAAGGATTGGTCGTGAGGTAAGTGCAGCAGGAGTAAAGAACAAATCCCGAGTGACGGCTATGACGCGATGCGCTACGGGCCAATCACTGCACTTTCCCCGCCCCGCGTCTCACTTCATACCACCAAAGGGACCCAATAACTCACTTTTGCGTCAGCGCTCAAGAATCGTGCCGATGATTATAACTGGGTTGAGGAGGTCAGATAGGTAGTCGCTTCATGTAACATACTGGATGTTACATGAAGCATCAGTAGCATCCGGTTTGACTGAAAACTGATCTTATCATAGTTGGGAATAGGATAGGAAGATGATGACAATATTTTACGCTGTTGCAAGCGCCATGATCGCGGGTGAGTCCACCCGCGATCATGGCGCTTGCAACAGCGTCGAAATATCGGGAACTCAAAACAAATTAAAATCACGGAAGATATCCCGTAAGTGACATTTTAAATAGGGTGCTAATTAAACCGGCTTCTTTTTAATAGCATTATTTGCATCTAAAAATCTAACTTGCCTTCTAAATTACTAAGTCAGCCACAATTAACCAGCATCTAAATAATACTATCTTAGCCGCAAGTTATCTTTTTTAAAGCCACTCTAAATACAACTCAGCATGGTGATTATTTTTTAGCATCTAAATTTGTAACATGAATTCAAACAGTAAACTTCTAAAATATTAATATATGGCATCAAAAAAATATTCAATTAGCTTCTAATTTATTAACTCAGTACGTTTAAATTATAACTCATGCCACATTAACTGAGCATCAAAATTTAATTAAAATTGTCATCAAATATTATATTATAGCCACTAATAGTATGTATAAACTCCTGTCGTGTCATCGAATAGGCTTAAATATAGAAGTTCAGAGTACTTAATGACCTAAATATTGAAGTTCAGAGTATCGAATGTCCTAAAGATCGATTTTATTTACATGTTGTGCTACAAAAGTTATCGACAGAATCGCTTCAGAACTTCATTTTTATCGGAAAACTAGACAATAAATTGTGAAAACATTTCTGCAAGCAACTCGAAAGTAGCGCTCGCCGGCCGCTGCCGCGGCACCGCTCGCTTCGCTCGCTCGGCTCGCGCGCGTTTGGTCACAGTTTTAACCTAACCTAACCTATTTCCCTCAGTTTACAATAACGAATCATACAATCTGCCTGTGACTAGTCAATTAGATAATGGTAAAAACATTTCTGTAACTAATAGGTATTTTTAACGTAAATTTATATAACAATCTAAAGTGTATCAATAGTTTACATTTCATGGCGCTCTCTGATTGGTGCAAATGGCCGGTCGCTGTCGTCTCGCGCGCTCGCGCCATATCTTTCTGATGCTATTTTCACGATAAAAGAATGTGATGTATTATTTTACATGCGAAGTTATAATAAATGATGTTGACTATACGGTCGCTTCATTTATATTTTTTTGAGGGCCTTGTGTTGAAGCTGTAAAATGTAAAATGGTGGTGAGATATAAATTCCGTGGCTGAGTTAGTAAATTAGGTGCCTATGTATAAATAACAAGGACAAGTTAATATAAATGTTGATCGTCACTTGATGCTTTTTATAGAATATTTAGTGGGCGTTGTAAAGAAGACGAATTAGTATATTTGAGGCTATATAATTTTCCCGTGGCTTAGTTATAAAATTTGAAGTTTGATCCTGTGGCCAATTAAAAAAACTGCGGCTCGTTTAATTATTTCTCTTTTAAATATAGTTATGAACCGTGAAAGCTTAAAACAGTGTATGATGACAATAATACACTAGAAAGTGGTTTCAAAATTGTGTGAAGTTCCTGACTCCTGTGTTACTTGATATACTGCGTTACAAGAGGTAGTCGTTCCACTTATCATTATCATTTCCCTGCTCTTGTCTTTTGTGATTTGGGGTCGGCGCAACACGTTTTTTATTCTATTCTCCATTCCTTACACCTGTAGCCCGAGAATGAAAGAATCGCCAGACTTAAGTGGCAATGGGCAGGGCACATTGCTCGCTGAACGGATGGCCGATGGGGCTGAAAAGTTCTGGAATGGCGACCTCTAACCGGAAGGCGTTGCGTTGGAAGGCCTCCCACTAGGTGGACCGACGACCTGGTCAAGGTTGCGGGAACCCGCTGGATGAGAGTCGCACGGGCCCGGTCAATGTGGCGACAACTGGGGAGGCAGTCCAGCAGTGGACTTCTTTTCGCTGAAATGATGATGATGATGATCCTTCCTTACACAATCCGTGCATATTTTCTTTGGTCTTCCTCTCCCTCTCCATCCGTAGTCACATACAATTCATCCCTCCTCATCACGACACATCTACAATAATCTAATATAACATGAATATTCAAATCGTGCTCATTAAATATCTGAACTACACACTGTGTCATAATGGCTGAGTTATATTAATTTTCCCGGAAACAGTAACATATTGTTACGTATGATGGGAAACAGCTGAATCGGAATATTTCCGTGATTTCCATTTATTGAATACAATTCTGCTGTCAATCATTCGGTACATATGAATAGCACGATAACATTGAAAATTTATGCTTTTGTAGAGTTTGGTAGTACAGACAATGCTCAGATATACCTGTGTCAAAATTATGGAACCTAATACCAATTTAGAGTAAAGAATCTTACTACTTTTTTGCAAATTTATAGGTTTTTACTGCCTAAACATAAATATTATTACTCATCATCATCATCAACAGCCTATTAATGTTCCCACTGCTGGGACACAGGCCTCCTCTCTTTGAGAGGGAATGGGCTATAATCTACCACGCAGGCCCAGTGCGGATTGGTAGATGTCACATGTCTTAGAATTTTTTGGTTCTAAGACATGCCGGTTTCCTCACGATGTTTTCCTTCACCGTTTTGAGAGCAGCGGTGATGAAATAAATTATACAAAGTAATGTGCCTGCCTGGGTTCGACGAACCCACGACCTACTGTTCTAAAGTCGGGGCCGCCACCACTGGGCCACCGCTGCTCTCTCTCACTCTCTTATTACTTATAATAATAATAATAATAGACTTTTTTTAACAATCTTATAAAACACGTTGTTCTTATATACTAAAGTAAAATATTTAACCTAAACGCTGGTTTCACAAAGACTGTCTTGCTAACTCAGCATAGGCCTCCCCTAAAGCCTGCCATAAAGTGCGGTCGTGTGTCTTCCTTCTCCATGTGGCACCTGCTATTCGTTTTATATCGTCTTCCCATCTCCGACGCTGTCATTACTTATACTCATTTCTTATTATTTACTTTTGCCTATTCATCACCGCCATCAAGATGACAGTCACGTCTTTTTCTTCTTTATCATGTAGATAGTACCTGCCATGGTGTCAGAGTTTTAAGCAGCCAATCCTGTGCTTCTCGCATCCAGAGGCCTGAAATAATCGGTGCACCAAGTTTCCGTAACGTCTTTCAATGTCACGCCAACCAGTACATGGCTGCCCCTCCAGAACATTTCTACCCTATCGAGTCAATCATAAATATTAAACACCTATGATATTAATCATCGGTAATTTATAAAAACACCGCTCTTTCCTACAAGAAGTGCAATACCTACCGAAAGAAAAATTTGATATAGGTAACCGTTTCCGGTAACCACCTCGTATTAATAAGGTTTTTCACCAAAAAATCTACATAATTAGTCCGTCAGATAGATTTTCAAAAATAATGATAATTTTTATTTTTTCACGTAAACAAAAAAAGATAAAGACGGTACAGTGCTTCGAAAAGTCGTGTCAAGTCGTGTGACGTCACAAAAATAGCACTTTTTTACCCACAAAGTGACGACAAAAGCCCCTACTCATGATCTTTGACACGTTCTATCATCGTCAATTGTTATTAATTTGATAAAACAAAAAACATGTATCCAATATTTTTCGATAATCTAACAGACGGACTAATTAGATTTTTTTGGTGAAACACCCTATTATAAGGTACTTTCGAAGTTTCGACACAAATGGCAACCTCTTTGGTGAAAACACTTATGCTACAGTGTTTAAACAACAATTTTAGTTATTAATTATTCACAGCAGATGTCGCTGACAGCAATAAGGCACTCAATATCTCATAATGTTATTCCGGTATCAGATAACTATTAATACACGAAATTGCAATTTCCTTCCCAATCTATTCTATCAACACATATAGGGGTTCAAGAGGCCCCCACGAATGGAGTTAGGGGCTCAAATAACCCCTTAAGGGAAAAAAGAGAGGGGAGCATAAATCCGATATGTTTCCCCAAATATATTCGAAGATAAGGGCTATTTTGGGGGCTTTCGAGATTGCATTTTTATACGGGTTTATCTTTACAGTGGCTCAATAGGGGCTAATTGTGATAAAGATATGGAAATAGGGACTGGATTACACAGAAGGAGGCTGTAAATTTTCTACAAACTGTAACCCAATACGGGTTACAGTTTGTAGAAAATTTACACAAAGGTACGGTATGTATATAACAGACTGTATCTACTGTTTTATTTATTTAAAAACACGTAACACTATTATCACAGGCTTACTAGTAATACTAATTAGTAAAGTTAAAGTTAAGTATATTAGATTTCAAAAATGAGACTTACAATTATATTATTTTAACAACCAGAGTAAGTTTACATACCTAATGCGGCCCGTGTGAACTTCGATAAAGTTCAAAGACAAAATTGCCTGCAGAACTTGACAACCAAATAGTAAACTGTGTCTAAAACGACGTCATTAAACCATTCGTTAGTAACGATGTCTTTTACAATTATTTTTTTTCTAGCCTACTCTTTCCCACTCCTGGACAAAGGCCTCCCTCCACTCCTTCCATTTCTCTCGAACCCGTGCGACCATTTTTTTTTTTTACAATAGTGGATCGGACAAAAAAAACTAATTAGTCCGTCAGATAGATTTCCAAAAAATATTGAACACCTATTTTTTCTTTTTTTCACATTAACAAAAAATGAAGACGATACAGTGCTTCGAAAACTCGTGAACTCCCCGAAAACGTTACATGTTAGTACATTTTTAACCCACAAGTGACGTCACGACGCTTTTTATCTTCGTCGATTTTCATTAATTCGTTAAAACAAAAAAACATGTATCCAATATTTTCGACAATCTAACTGACGGACTAAACAGAATCATATTTTTTTGACTCAGTCCAATCCCTTATTAGTCATTAAAAAAATATGTAAACAGGGGCCCTACTATGACGTCTTAAAACAGTCCTAACTTATTCTTAATCCAGTGTGGAAAAGAGATGGCGCTAGACACCCTGCATAGTTCTGTCACGTTTCCACAATGGATTAAGAGTAAGTTAGGAATGTTTTAAGACGTCATAGTAGGGGCCCTGGTACCTACATACAATAGCACCCAAGAAGCCCCCTCCTCCCTGCACTAATTATACCTTAGATAAATAAAATTACTGCAGGATTAGGCAGAGTTTTACCCATTAGAACACCCAAATGACACCAGTGCGATGTAATAAGGTACAAGCCAATTACCATCAACCGGTCACAAGTCCGTGGCTGCTAGTGAGAATTCCTGTTGAAAAAACTTAATAACAATTTGCCCGATTTGATTAATAAATGCGGTAAAAACAACAAACATGATATTTCAAAAAGAGTTTACATTTCCACAGTTTTCCACACAAAAGAAAGACTATAAAAAACCATGTTACTCGTATAATAAGAGAAACAAGTAAACTACAGTACACACACAACTGATAACATTGGTTCAACACGATCGAAACCAAACAAAATGCATCAAAGAGAAAACAACACGTATTTACAACTCTTTATACAGCGCAAATACAAGGAAAACCTAGGGAGTTATTTCCATTTTTATCATCTACGGTCTAGCCTTTTCCCAAAGTATGTTCGGATAATAAAGGTGAAAAAAAGGTGTTTTTTGTACCCCAAGTTTTTATTTATTTATTTATTTATTTATTTATTAACTATGGAAGACTTACAGCTAAGACAAATAGATTAAGAAATAGTATGTGAGACTGACAGCCAATTAAAAGTCCTCACTTCTAAATACAGACTATATGAAAGAGTGTGAACAACACAATACAGCCACAAAAAAAATACAGAAAAACATTCAAGCTTAAACTAAATACACATTTTATAAGTCACATTCAGTACCTACAATAATAAAAACCTGAACAAACAAAATTTTAATTAAAAAAGCTACGGCTCATGCACTTTCTGGCCGAGGACACACTCGTTGTGAAAGTGTCAAAATCATGCTGCTTACACATGCTATTAAAGTTTCTACTTGCACGCACTATAAATGAATTTTGCCTATAATTCGTAGAGGTAAATGGAACACGCAACGGCACGCTCCATCGCTTTGACCTTCCGGGAACGTTAAAGTAAAATTTGGATAGGATTTCGGAGTTAATAAAAGAATTATTGAATATTTTAAATAATGAAATGCAATCGCTAATTGCTCGTCGATTAATTAAGGGTAGTATATGATACTTCTTACAGAGGTTGAGGTAATCTTCAGACCGGTAGGGCACTTTCTGATGATAACACAAATACTTGATGAATCTTTTCTGGATTCTCTCTATACGATCAATGTACTTGTGATAACAAGGATTCCAGATTTCAGACGCGTATTCCAAGTGGCTTCTAACAAAAGTACAGTAAAGAATTTTTAAAGTTTTGGCTTGACTGAAGCACTTGGAGAGCCGCATTATAAAACCTAGTGCTTTAGAAGCTTTAGCAACTATGGCATCGACATGAGGTTCAAACGTAAGCTTGGAATCGTGATATACTCCCAGATCTCGGATGCAGTTTGTTTTAGGAAGTATCTGATTACCCAAGCTATATGATGAAGGTATAATTGAGCGCTTTCGAGAATATGTCATAACCGAACATTTAGTAGGGTTTAGATCAAGCTTACTACCACGACAATAAGCCTCCAGACGATCTAAATCATCCTGAAGTGCAATAACGTCAGCATGTGACGATATTTTGGCATAGATTTTCATATCGTCAGCAAAACATAACAGTTTGGATGAGATCAAGCAAGAGTTGATGTCGTTTATATATATAATGAAAAGTAAAGGCCCGAGTAAAGATCCCTGGGGGACTCCACTGGGGACAGGCACCCAACTAGACATATAATTGCTTAATACTACTGCTTGGGACCTGTTCTCCAGATAAGAAGTTAACCATCTCAGTAAATCGCCTCGTATTCCCATATTATATATCTTTGATAGTAAGATCTCATGATCGATCCGATCAAAAGCCTTACTATAATCCGTATAAACGACATCAACCTGCCTACCGTTATCCATGGCGTCAGTAATAAAATCATTCAGCAGAATTAAGTTAGTGACTGTAGACTTACCTTTCAGAAAACCATGTTGGAAGGAACTAAACGAGTTTTTAAGAGCACTATACAACTGGTTATAGATGATTCTTTCAAATATTTTTGCCACAATGCAGAGCTTGGATATCGGCCTGTAGTTAATTATTTCGGTTTTGACTCCTTTTTTGTGAATAGGCGTTATGAAAGCTGATTTCCAAAGTTTAGGTACAACACAGTTGTCCAAGGATTTTCTGAAGAGAAGCGAGATAGGTTGGGCAATCGAAGTCGAACACCGAACAAGAAATTTAGACGAAATATTATCCGGGCCAGCCGCTTTAGAAGTATCCAACTTGCGAAGTAAGTTAGAAACCTCTTCAACGTTCACTTCAATGCTACATATATCAGATAGGCAGGTAGATTCAGTAAAGACAGGGGGTGAAGAAATTCCACGACTAGGGTTGGTATCTAGAAATGTAGAATGAAACTACGCAGAAAACGCTTCGCATATTGTTTCTCCGGTACGCAACGCTTCGCTATTGTAGTTTAGAGTGCTCGGAACTGCATTTGAATTGTGCCGTTTTTTAACAAACGTCCAAAAATATTTTGGGTTTTCCATAATAGATTTTTCGGTTAACTTCAAGTAATTTACATAACATTGTGATTCTAATATCTTTACCCTATCACGGAGTAGCCTAAATGTTGACTCATCGGCTATATTGCCATAGGTCTTAAATTTTTTGAAATATTTGTATTTTTCTTTAATTGTTTTTATTAATGCCGAATTGTACCAAGTGGGATACTTTTTGTGACGTTGTAGTTTTTGTGGAATATATTTAGTGTGTAATTTGAGAATGAAATTATTAAAAAAGTGAACTGATTCATCAATTGATCGTGTCGCAAACTCGGCCTCCCAATCAGCCGCGGAAATGTCTTTGTTGATAGACTCATAGTCGCCTTTGTCGAACAGAAATTGCGTCCGTGGCGCGCACTCTAATAGAGGAGCCTCAACGAAATCCATATTAATTAATAGTGCTGGATGATAGGCGTCAATGGGAACCAGTGGATTTGAACATTCAACCACACTAACTAATTTGTTTGAAAGTACCAAATCTAAAATTTTACCATACCTATTAAGAACACCATTGTATTGACCAAAATCTAGAGTACATAATTCGTCAGTAAGTAAAACTTCGTCAGAACTGTTCGGGATCGTTGGGACGAGCGATAGATTGTCAGATAGGACCCAGTTAATACCGCTCATGTTAAAGTCACCAATGATGAGAAAGGTGTCAGAAGAATTACTCATAACTATACGGTTTAATTGAGTAAGGTAATTGCGTAGTTGTAAAGAAAAAGAAAGGCCTAAGTTTTGCTGACATAAATAAACAACACAAATATGTAAGGTAATATATCCGTGGCTGGCGTGAATATGTTGATAAGTCTAAAACTGCAATTTGTCAGGACGGCCATTTAAAGGGTTTGACGTCTTCTGGTAAATCGGTAAATTAGTTTAACATAAATGTTGTAGTTGTTTTATAGGTTATTTTATGCCCTCTTTTCAATGATGACAGTAAATAATCGAAATTCCCCATAGATTGCATAATAATAGACTTGTCAATTCGTTCACCAACGACTTATCAACTTATGCACCGACTTATCCACTTATTCACAGCGTTATCAACGTATTAACCAACAGTTATCAACTTATTCACCTACTTAATAGGGAGTATTAATAGGTAAACAATGTTATTTGAATGAAAAACCCATTATTAGTATTGGAATAGTTTGTGCCCGTGGCTTCGCCCGCGTGAATGTCGGTTAAACTACAAAGATGACGATTTTCCATACAAACTTTCGTCCCCTATTTTGACTAGGAATAAGGTTGAATTTCCAAAATTTTTCCTTATTCCTAGTCTACATTATAAAGGGAACCTCTGTGCCGAAAATCAGCATTCTAGGTCCAAGGGTTTGGGCTGGGCGTTGATGAGTCAGTCAGTAAGCCAGGACTGTTCTTTTAATTTATATAGATAGATAGTAAACAGATAAAAAAACAAAAAAGAAACTGGCCAAGTGCAAATCAGACTTGCACATGAAGAAGTCCGGACCATTGTAGTAGGGAAACCCCCTTAAATTTGTATTATTTCTTATTTTAGGGGGGACAGAAATATTTATTTTGTGATAAGTTTGTTTTTCATATTGTTTGTATGAATGACAAAGTTATATTTGCGGTTTTTTAAATGTGCTATATATAAAAAACTACTTACTATATCTCGTTCAAACAAATTTTTGTTGAAAGTTATCATTGCGATTTAAAGCATATATTTTTTTTAGATTTTTCTCTTTCTTTATTTAGAAGTTAGAGGGGGGACGACACTCATTTTACCCCTTTAGAAGTGTTTATCTTTCAAACGATCAAATTTGAGAAAAAATTATTTCAGAAACCTCAGTGTCATTTTTAAAGACCTATCTTTAGATACCCCACACGAATAGATTTGATGAAAAAAGTTTTTTTTTGTTTCAGTTCCATGTATGGAGAGCCCCCCTTAATCTTGTATTCTTTTTTAGTTTTGTATAAAAACCCTATAGCGATTTAAAGACTACATCTACATACCAAGTTTCAACTGTGTAGTCTCAATAGTTTCCGAATAAAGTGGCTGTGACATACGGACGGACAGACATGACGAATCTTTAGGGGTTTTTTTTTATATTAAACTAGCTGATGCCCGCGGCTTCACCCGCGTGGATGTCGTTCAAATTATATACTTAAACCTTCCTCTTGAATCACTCTATCTATTAAAAAAAACCGCATCAAAATCCGTTGCGTAGTTTTAAAGATTTAAGCATACAGACAAAAATAGCGAATTAGCGACTTTGTTACTATGTAAGGATAAGGATGGGCTTACTCTTGACCTCAATCTCCGTTTTTTCCCATTTTAATACGGAACTCTAAAAATATTTGATTCGCTAAAATACACGTATGTGTACTACAAATTAAATTTAAAAAATTAAGCATTATATAATTAATAAAAACCACAATTAGATGATTGTCTTGAGGTCAAGCCAAATCTCTTTTGCCAATCAGTGAAGAGAAAAAAATAATAAAGAACACTGTTTTATTGGACCACAAATTAATTTATAGACACAAGATACAAGATAACATAAAGATACACGTGTGTATAGAACAAATTCAAATTTTAAAAATTAATAAAAATTGAGCAAAATAAAATTAGTAAGAACCAATCAGTGAACAGAAAAAAAAGATTTTATTGGACCTCAAAGTCTTCTTCGTCTGGGTTGTCCTCGTCCAAATCTGGATCAGTAGATGCAGAGATGTCTCTGCATCTACTGATCCAGATTTGACACCGACAGTTTTTATATTTTTTTCTATAAAACTCTTTAATAGAGTCGTCAATCAAGTCAATCATGTCCATCAAATCTTTTTTTTCTCTGCACTAATTGGCAAACTTATATTGGAGTAATAAATCAATCAATAGATACACTCGAAAACAAACGAAATCAATTTTATAAGCACCCGCAATTGTTCCCGGATCGCGAGCGCGTGGCTTCTGAACTCTGAATTGACGTTTGTTTACCAACAGACGAGCGAGGGATGTGCACGGTGTGCACCGATATAAGTTGTTAACTAAACATATTCATTTAGCTTTAACTTTTTTCTAACGGACTTATAGTGATAACTATATTTATTACATTTAGGGTTGAGAACTTCGTTGGTCGTAACTGGACATCTCATTATATCACAATTTAAACAGAAATACTTCGGTCGGCCATAACTTGATAAGTCGATTTGTCAATTTAAAATTCGTGCCTATAGAAAACTCATAAGTGTATAAGTTGAGATATCATATAACGAATATTCATTTGGGTACTGAGTATAGGTTGATATATCAACATATCAATGTTTGATCAGAAAAACATGAGAATGCATAATTGGACATGTGGACTTGTAAGTTTAGACACGTCAAAATGAGAGTTGTCAACTTACGACCAAGGTCGATTTCTCCAAAATGTATGGATATTTTGAGCTGTCGATTTTTTTCATATAAGATCCCAATGCCTAGGATGTATTAAGCCAATAAAAAAAAAAACATGGAAGTCGACTTATCAATGTATTCACGCCAGCCACGGATATTTACGTGTATTCGAATTTTTCAGTCGTATGCTGAGCCATAAATCCTCTGCTGTAGACTGGAAGGTAGGTTGGCATATAACTGAAAGTTCCCTACGTGTAGCAATAAGCACACCCCCACCACGCGACTGCCCGGTCAAAACATAATCTCGATCACGACGCCACACAATGTACCGTTCGTCAAAGAATTCCGAATCCAAAACTCCATCTAATAACCACGTCTCTGTAAGAACAATAATATCATACGAGTTTAGTAACATTTGACGATAGAAAGAATCACTTTTAGTTCTAAGCCCGCGAACGTTTTGATAAAATATATTTAATTTATGAGCCATTAAAAACTAAAACTAATAATAGTGTATAAATCTGTATATCTAATTCAATAAAATAAAGCATTTCATTAAATAATATTGTAAAATGGGGTAAGTATAATATAATAAAATAACTAATATGAAGGTAAAAGTCGATAATATTTGTGCGAGCGCAAGAATCATACGATGCTAAGTAGTAAACAACTGTGCGAAAAAGCGAGCAATAGTGCGTGGTGCGTGCAAGTGCGAGAGAGTAAAACATATTATAGTGCGGCAAAGCTTTAAAGTAAACAGCGCGATAACGAATACCAGTAGCTAAACAAAAGAGATGTGTCGAAATCATGAGTGCGGCAGAGGTGTTAAACATTTTGCGAAAAGTTATTGTGACACAAACTGTATTAAATACTTGAAACCATTGGTGTAAAGTATAATAGCAAAACAGGAAAGTACAGACAACAATTAAGAAGCATATTAGACAATCTTGTTTAAATCTGACTCCTTCCTTATAATAAAAACTTTCGAATTGTTATTTTTAAGTATGTGAATTTTACCATGCTTAACCCATACGTACTCGTAATGTTTATCCTTGGCAATGATTTTCACTTTGGATAAAAGCTTTTTGTACTCGACGCTTAGGTGATCGTTGACATACACACGCTGAGATGAGCCTTGAAACCCGATGTCACAAGCAGATAAGTCCTTCTTGGCACGTGCCGCCGCAATAAAATCTTCCTTTACATACCGGTTTAAAAAACTCACTATGATCAGCTTTTCATTGGAACCAAAAATAGGGACCCTTGAAATATAGTTCACCTGGGCTTTGGGACAGCTGTAATTAACTTTGCGGCCAATAGCGTCGATGATTGAATAAAGGTTCTCTTCCTTCTTAACAGGCACTCCCTTTATTTCGACATTGTTTGACCTGGACCTCTGTTCATAAGTCGAAAGTTGATATTTGATGCTCGCCAAGTCAGTCTGCAAACCATTCACTGATTCCTGAAGCTTTTCAAATTCAGACACCTTTGCTTCAACTTCCACGAGTCTTGTGTCGAACTCGTCGAGTCTCCCACCAGTCCCCTCACATGTCAACTTAAGCTCAGCCAACTCGTTCTTGATGACGCGAATGTCATCCACCAAGGTCGGCAAGTTAAGGAGCTGCCGTTTCATGTCACGGATCTCATTTAAAATGGTATCCAGCGACGCAGGTTCAGGGGTAGACACAGCTGGCGATGAGGTTTTGCAAGTCGGGCATTTCCACTGTGCCATCCGAGTAGCACCCAGCTTCCTCCATCCGGTTTCGGAGATGTTTGCACATCCAAAATCCAGGTGTTTCCTGCAGCTACCACACTGGACACCGTCGTTGAACTGCATATTACAGACTGCGCAGTTTTGCATTTTCAAAATGTGTACAAGTAAAGCAGGCAAAATAACAAAATATGAACTCAACTAAAATGTGAAAAGGTTGGCGATCTATTTTTTTATGTGGCGCGTACTGTGCGTATGAGTGTTCACGCGCGAGTGAAGTTACAGGTAGAACACTGACTCCTAAGTTACAGGGTCCCCCTAGTTTAGGATGCAGGGTTTTTACTATCTGCGCAGCCTTTTTACAAAATCCAATGTACCTGTGTGAAATTTTCGTCAAAAGGTCTTTTGTGTCAATAAACTTTCTTTTATATAATTTTTCAGTATCCGAACAAAGTTATTTAAGGTCCCATTAAAATAGGTGAACAAAATTTCAGTAATCATTCAGACCACCAAAATAAAGACGATGGTAAAAAAAAATAATAAGAAAAATGCATTTAAGTACCTACTCATAAAGGATGCGTTTGTTCTAGAGTACTGGAAATTTATTATTTGAAGTAAAAAATAAATCACTTTAATTAATGTTTTTTTTTTTTGTTTAGATATCTTTGGTTAGACCTACTGAACGCTGTATTAAAATTTGTCCACCTATTTTAATGGGACCTTACACCAGTATTTGATACGGAGCGACAGCCTATCTGACCTCCACTACCCAGTGAACTTTAGGACACATAATAGTCAACATTTACTTACCCATATACCTATTTCATTGTGATCGGCACAGCATGTCTTTTTCTTTCATACTTCTGTATTAATTGTAATTTTATTTATAATATTTTTTTTTATAAGTAAGCCTAAGGGCAGAGATGAGGTCGACGATGGAACGAGCTTACCCAGAAGAAGCCTATTTACTCGCGACTTATTGGGATTATATGAACTCGGGAAAACCGACGCAGGCAGGGTGTTCCACTCTTTGGCTGTTTGCTTGGCTTGCTTATTAGACACCTCTTTTCTAGCCATATCATAATTAATACAGTTCATCCAACATTTCTTTGGTCTTCCTCCCCTCTTACATTTCTCTCCACTACATTTTCCTCATTCATTCGCATCACATCATGTTACCACTATAACCGATTACCACACAACGTTTCAGTCACCGGTGCCATTTACATTGAACTTAAAACTATTTAAATACAAGTCTGCCTACCCCTGCGGGGATTAGGTACCGGCTTGATATTATGTTATGAATGTCAGCTTACATTGGCGACCGTACCAAAAATAACCCTCTCAAGTACACTGACATTGAAAATTCGAACCCGCAAACGCGACCAATTAGCAAAAAAAGCGATTGAAGCGCTTCATGCGATGACCTTGTCATAAAACGTCGCTTGAAACAGCTCAAAAACTGTAAATACACCTTTGTTAATTATGATATAAACAAATCATTGTTTCGTCCGTGTGTACTGTGTAGGTGGTGTTCTAAGGTTCGGACGGCAGTCGAGGCGCGTCGGCCGTATGGCGCGGATGGATATTTTGTGAACGCTAAAGCATCGCTCGCCGTTAACACGTCGCGTGTGACTGTACTAGTGTTTTTTTAATTTTTATTTTTAATCAGTGCACTGTGTGAGGATTTTTTCGTTTACTGTACAGGTTGGTATTCTATTTTTCTGTTTTTTTTTTTTTTGTGGTTTGGAAAAAGAATGTTTTTTTGTTCACGTTTGAACAAACAATGTAATTATATTGCAGTAGTTATAATAATTATAGATTTTATTGATTTTATTGATTAGTTTGATTACAACCAGGGTTGGCATGTTTAAAACAAGTTGTTTAAAACACGTGTTTTAAACAGTGTTTAAAACAGTTTTAAATAAAACATAGTTTTTTATTAGGTGTTTGAAAACATTGTTTAAAATATGTTTTAAACAATGATTAAAACGTTATAAAAAAACAGGGTTTAAAACTAATTTTAATTGCAAAAATAAATGAATACTAGTTATTCTTTTCCTTATTTCTTTTATATAATCAACTTTAAACAATTTCTTTTAATAATTAAAGTGGCTTTTTAACTTGACATTGAAACATGTACAATTTTTAAGATTTAAAATCCTTAATCAAGCAATAGTTAACAATTAATATTATAAAACGACCACGTACAATCATATTTGTTCGTTAATAAGCAGATTAGACAACATTTATTATTTTATATTTGGGTATTTAAAAACTGTGACAAGTTTTGCAGCTTTCTCGTTTATTTACAAGTTTATTTCGTACATCGGAATGAATAAATCCAAATGTTGAAAACAGTCTTTCAATTCCGCCACTTGAAGCAACTACAGTGCGAAGCTGTGTCACTAAGTCTACCTGCAGTTTGGCCATTAATTTGGGTTTTTAATGACAACCACCATTTTATACACTCCATTGGTAAAGTCCCCCGGGGAATTCCCAGAACTTCCGTAATTCGTGAACGTGAATATATGTTTTGGGTATTCCCCTTATTTTAAGAGAAGTTTAGGTGATTTCTCTACTAAAAATGAACGTCGGGACATACAGGATGTATTGAATTAAGATCAATTTTTTCATGCAGTTTTTAAAATAGTATAAAAGTGAATTATATCAGGCTTGCTTAATCAATTAAAAATGGATGATAACTAACTTAGGAAAAAAAACAAAAAAAACACCTGTTTAAAACATTTTGAACTGTTTGTTTTATAAAATGTAAAAAAAACTGTTTTTTTTCCAACCCTGATTACAACAGACAATTCGTGGTCGCGTTTTTTTACAGAATTAATTAATTTGGTTGGCATTGAAAATCGCGTTTTTCCAACGCATGACAATGACATTTAAAAATATTAGAATCTGTTATTTAAATACCTAGCACGGAAAACTTGAGAATTAATTACTAATAAAAACAGGATAAAAATCAACGGTAGCTTCTTTATTTTTTATTTACGATAAAAAAAACTACTCATCGGTAAAATTTTACGTTTTTCTGAATAATTTTCGGCATATGACATTAAATCTTTTATTTCTGTTTTAGAAAACAAACAAAATATCTAATTTACGTTTTTATCTTTGAAAGGTCAAGTTGATACGCTAGTAACCAGTTTCCTAGATATTAAAACGCAAATAAGATGTTTACTTTACTTTGTTCTTCGATTTCTTGATATTTTTCGATCTTAATTTATTTTTATAAGTCATTTATTTTCTATGTTTATAGCCATACCAAAAAATCCAAAGTGATTTTGTTTACAACGATTTTACTAAGAAACTACTGAACCGATTTTGATGAAAATCAGACAGAAACGTTACTAGGTTAGACGTGCCTTCCTACATACCCCGGAAAACTAAAAAAAACTTCGCGCTTGGATTGACCTGCGCTGTTAATTTTCATTGCATAGTTTTTATTAACGTACTGAATTTATTTCCTTTTCTAAACTAGCGATTGAGTTCCTATTAGTCTACAATTTTGTTTTGAATCAAAGTTCAAATCAATTTGAAATCAAAGTTTTAATAATTTCCAAATACCGAAATAACTCTGAGAAATAAATCACTTTTCTGATAGATAAGTACCTAGGTTTTGTAGTCTTAAGTACAGTACTGATTACTTTTGGTCTCCTTTTAAAGTAAAAATCTTTAAAACGTCAACAATAAGGGTAGACAAAACTGCCACATACAGAAGACGTATAACACATACTACATAGTTAAGACAGCTGACCAAGGTCTGAGCTGACACGGCCTCCACCAGGTCATCAGATGCTAAACTCAAAGAAAAATAATTTACAAAAATTATTTTTCTTTTATTGGTAATGTTTATTAAAAATCAAGAAAGGAAAATACACACCGAACCTTAAAAAAAAATCTGTGAGAATGTGCTAGGAAAACATTTAAAATGTTTTTCTCTGCAACTCATGTAGATAAGTTTCCTTGTAATGCAAACACAGTTTTTATGAACACGTGTATGAGAAGGTACTAGAAAAACGTTTGTGATGTTTTCTATGCAATAAAATTCATGTAAGTTTTTTTGTACTTCAAACACTGATTTACAAAAAAAAAAAATACATACACACGAACATAGAACCTCCTCCTTTTTTGAAGTCGGTTAAAAACGGAAAAAAACCACTGCTCATCCCTTATTCCAAACGTAGTCCTTACCATGAAAGTTGAAGTTAACCCCCCTCTTAAAAGTTAATAATATGGAAAGCCGAGCTCTCTTTATTTTTCCAGACAGTGTACTGAAATTGGAAAAACGGGGCACTTATTACACTGGCTGTCATTCTAAGCGACACAGTAGGGAACTATGTCGCTTAGTACGTTTTCAAAACTGTCATTTAGAAAAAAAAGAGTACCTTTGTTTTTAAGTTTCATATAAAAAATTGGCAGTATAGAGGGTGTTTTTTTTTTAAAGTTATACAGATAGGCACCTAATAATAACTTCACATTTAGACAGCTATATTTTATGAAGGTTAATATCTGTATAAAATACGGAATAATGAATTAATTAATGTTTTAATTATACATAAGATGACCATAGTCCCACATAATACTTATTGTATAAGTAAAGTTACACGAACTTATGCAGTTGTATTGTTCTTAAAAGTGGGAAGTTATTATTTGTGTCGATCGTGTAACGTATGATGGGAAATAATAATTTCGGAACAATATATAAGTGATCACGTGGTATTGTATTACCCATTATTAACTTGGTTTGTAGAAGTCAGACAGGCTTTAATGTAAAATACTGGAATTTTTCTATATTCCAATTTTATTTCAACAATGTCTGGATTTGTGCCTAAGATGAACTAAGTTGTTATTGTCATAAATTGACCACAAATTATGTCAATAAACATTACTGGTGTGATGTAAAGTTATCCCTTTTCTTGTTTTTAAGTGTATTTTTAAAGTGTCAGTCACTTAGCACTATAGGTACTTAACTGAGTAACAAAAAACATGTTTTTGTTGTAAATCATATTCTAATAATATTTGCATGTTCAACAAGGCTCCAATAAAAATAGATTGAAGGTTCTCAAGCAACATCCAAAATTAAAATATAATTTGCTATAACAAAAACATGCTCAAAATACATATAAATTGCTTTAATAACATTCACGGTTGGAATCGTCTTGAGGATTTTATTATTCTTGAAATCACTCGTATGGAACATCGAGATTTTTATTATCTACTAGGAGTCATTTTAATTTTATTATTATTTCCTTGATATAGAACTTAATTTTGTGTTGAGGTTATATTTTCATATTACATCAAGATTTCTTTTTGCAATATTTCAATGATGGAACGGTGGTCTAGTGATCCTAAGCGTAACTGCTAAACATGAGGTATTGGGTTTGATTCCCGGGTTGGACAAAATGTTTTTTCATTTTGGAATTTTTCAGTAGCAGCTACAGAGTCTGGAATTGTGCCTGGTTGAGGGCATAGGCTCGCCTCCTATTACATGGGACTTAAACATAACTGATGAAAAATGGGTGTACTAATAGGTAATATTTTTTCTATTCCCTGCCTAACCGTGATGTTGTGATCTATTTATCTATCTATCTATATAAATAAAAAGAGAAGCCCTGACTGACTGACTCATCAATGCCCAGCCCAAACCCTTGGACCTAGTAAGCTGAAATTTTTCACAGAGGATCCCTTTTGTAGACAAGGAATAAGGAAGGATTTTCGAAATTCAACCCCTAAGGGAGTTAAATAGAGGATGAAAGTTTGTATGGAAAATCGTCGTTATCGCGGGCGAAGCCGCTGGCATAAGCTAGTGTGTGTATATTATAAACTCCAAATTAGTGTTGAGGTTATATTTTATGTTAATCATCATCATTAGCTTATAATGTTGGCACTGTGGGGACTCAGGCCTCCTCTCTAAGAGAGGGAAGGGCTATAATCTACTATAAGCGCCCAGTAGGGGTTAGCAGATGTCACATGATTTGGATTTTTATAGTTCTAAGACATATCGGTTTCCAGACGATGGTTTCCTTCACCGTTTTTAAGAGCAGTGGTGATGAAAAAAGATACAGAGTGCCGTGGTAGCCCAGTGGTTGCAGCCCCGACTTATGAGCAGTAAGTCGTGGGTTCGAACCCAGGCTGGTGCATTACTAAATTTTATGTTAAATCAAGGAATCTTTTTGCTCTTTATTTAAATGTGTTGTACTATGTATTTGCAAAGAAGGTCGTATTTATCGGTTACTTAACATACTTCACGCCTCGTTGTTATGACTTTGATCTATGCCATCTTTACTTGAGTCATGGTCATCGAACTTTTGACATTGATGACATAAGAGCTGTCAATAGAGTCTTGAGATCAGTATTGATTATGTTTAATGTCAACCGAATTTTAGGCTTTAGCACAATAAAAAAATCATATAGGCCTACATGGGCACCTATAGAATGTCAAGAAATTATAAAACGTGGAATGGGTTGGTCGTTTTCTATGGAGAAGAACCAGCAAGAAATTCCATGGTTACTTTCGTTCTTTTAAAGTTATTTGGTTTTACAAAACAGTGAGAACATGTTTAAAGGTTGGCAGTAAAAGTAACCAGTAATTTTATATCACTGTAGACATAGACTGAGAACCAGTCTTATTAAAGTGATGTTTTGCTATTATAATGATGTTTGATTAGATTTGACGTTGACTTGTGACGTCATATCCATTGTCTGTTTTTATAGTACAAGTTCAAGTAAAAAATAAGAAAACCCACTTGAACAACTGTTCTTGAAAATAAATAGTATACCGAATTACGAGTCGTACATTTACTTAAATAAAAATGACATCACAGTTTGTAATCCTCGATGATTTAGGCAGAGATGTAGTTTATAGTACACCCAAATTTTGTCAGTCATGTTTTAAGTTCCATGTAATAGGGGGCGAGCCTATTGCCATCAAACGGGCAGAGATCTTGACTTGATGGCTGCTTCTGAGAAATGTATACTAAGTTATAAGATGCCATGTAAGGCTAACCCCTGTTAAGGTGTGACTTAAAAAATAACTGTAATACTTAACTAAAATATGGGAGTAGGTACTAACAGGTAATTTATACACACCTCTGCACTACCTACCCTTTATCGATTAAAGGCGTGATGTTACGTTATATTATGCCATTTACTAAGGTCACGTTTTTGTCAATAAAAATAGTCTGATGAAAAATGTTTTCTCAAAAATAAGCTTTGGTTCCGAGAAAAAGGTGGTAAATTCCTGGAAAAGGAAAAGCTTTTAAGCGTTTCTTGTGGCCATAATCTCCACTTGGAGGACGTTATCGAAAATGTATTTACAAATATAATATCTACAGTGTTTCTTGTTTTTTTTTTATTTGTATGAATGATAGGTACGGTCAGCAACAGAAGTAGCTTAACAATACTTAAAATTTTAAAGCAGGTTATTTTTGAGAAAATTTTGTTAGATATTACTTTTTACTAACAAGTTATTGAAGTGTAAGTAGGTTATATTTAAAAGGGGAATTATAAAACGACCGAATAAAAAATAACTAAGCGACTGATGATGATATACTGTTTTTATAACTTGAGCGGTATGAATTTGAGTAAGCGAAAAATAAACTAAACTAACGACAAATATTGAATAATAATAAAATCCGGAACGAGCTTACAAAAAGTGGGTTGTGATAAATCCATTTCAGATATTAAAATTACTAACTGAGCGACAAAATTACTAAGTGAGCGACTAGAAATACACAAAGGGTAACTTAAATATTCAGATAGAGACGATTTTTCCAATTGAGGTTTTACATATTATACTACTAAAAAGTTCAGATTGAGCAACGTTTTGTAAGCTGCTATAATAATGATTAATGGTTACTGATATTCTATTTTAGAGAGCAGTGGTGGCCCAGTGGTGGCGGCCCCGACTTACGAACAGTTGGTCGTGGGTTCGAACCCAGGCAGGCGCATTACTTTGTGTAATTTATTTCATCACCACTGCTCTCAAAACGGTGAAGGAAAACATCGTGAGGAAACCGGCATGTCTTAGAACCAAAAATTCGAAGATATGCGACATCTACCAATCCGCACTGGGCCCGCGTGGTGGATTATAGCCCATCCCTCTCCTAGAGAGGAGGCCTGAGTCCCTGCAGTGGGAACAATTATAGGCTGATGATGATGATGATGATGATATTCTATTTGAGGTCTTATGTTTATTATTTTGATAACTTTTTTAAATGAAAACTACAGATTGTTTGTTGCTAGTCGTCCGCTAAGTGGATGAATCACCGTCTCGCGACAGTATCCTTTATGGGCGGCATGGGCACCGGGCCGTAGGCCGACGAAGGAGGCCGGCGGAGGCCCGGCACTTCGGGGACAGAAGATATTAGTGTTATTTAATATGCGAGCGAAGCGAGCGCGCGTCGTGGAGTACATGCGTTGCATGTATGAGTGACGTGACCAAAAGCTTTGTTATACTTTGTTCTAATAATATTATTAAGATAAATAAACATTATGTTATTTTAATTTAGGACTTAAAACTTTTATGGAAAACGTTTTTATGTCTTTCGTATATTATTGATTCTAATATATAAGACAAATGGATTTAGGTCATATTATATTTAGGGATTTCAATTTTATGGCATGTGATATTATGTGATATTTAGTTCGGGTAAGTTATCATTCGGACAAATGATGATTAGGTCAAAAAAAGTTATGGCATTTTAAATTATGGATAAAAAAGTTAGGTGACACAATAGAGAACCCTTCATTTGATTTAAGTAAATACATATTGCTTTATTTTTTCGGAATACATGCAACCTACCCTTAAATAATTAAATTTCTTAGCTAAAAGTTTTTCTTCAAATATTTATTTACTCTACTCATTATAGTAATTTTCAAAGTGATTTCTCTAATCGAAACACTTCATTTAAGATAAAATGCCGTTCAGTATAAATAAATCATTTGCCAAATATTGAAAAAAATGCAGGACGTAACGTTGTCACTCATACAAATATTGGGTCGCTCAAAAATTATGAAGCTACTCATTTTGTATTTTAAGTAGCTCAAATTAATGTTTGTAAATTGCCGTTCTGTTGATTTCTTGTCGCTCACAGTCAGTCGCTCACTTAGTAATTCTGTGACCTAAATTAATTATTTTTGTAACTTAAAATTTTCATTTACAGTCACTCGTTTAAATACTACCCTATTTAAAAGAATAATCTATAAATAAAAGCTGGAGCATCAAATAATTAAAATTCCGAAATGTTAAGTCGAAATTCTATGTACGAATTCTTATGTCGAAACTGACATAAGAATTCGTTTTGGTTAAAATTATGTATGAAAACGTAACATTATGGTTTTTAATTATTATAAAATATGTTTGCTATTTCATTGAAATTTAATTCACACGGAAGCTAAACATTGGGTTTCCTTGTAGATATGTAAAAAATATGCGTTGATTTTTAATCATTAAAATATTGTATGCGAATTGCGATAGAATGACTTTGTATGTAAATGTAATTTTAGATATTTTTTCTCATCATTGTATTATCTAAATACAGTATTATCTTTATTGTAAGTCAGCATACAGCGATTAGACGTACTTCAAAAAATTAAATAATGTCAATAGCCCAATAATTCTCCTGGCAAAGATTAAGTCATACTAAATTTCTCATTTGACTTTGGTATGCATACCTGGCGTTATAACTTGCTGATTGTTTATCAGAATCCATTTTTCGAGGCGATTGCCATCAACCGGGCATATAAAACCAATCTCCAAGCTGCTACTGTGTTATCGAATCTTGATGAAAAAATTGAATAGCACTTTGCCTAACCATTTTGCTGGGTACCTACCCGGACACCCAAAAACTCAACACAGTGGCGCTTGTGACAATTAGACAGACAAGGTGATATCCAAGGATAACTGACAAAAGATTCTCTTGGTTTTCCCAAAGCAATGTCAATTATTATCATACACTTGTATGCCCTCTAAAGACCGGTTTTCTTACAGCATTGTTGACACTATGAGAGAGAACTTACTTATACGGGCCGGCTAGTATTACTAACTTCACTTGGACGTGAGATCGCATTAATTTATTACCTTCTCTATAGTGTCTCTTTGTCAATCTAACTGATAACATACTGATCAAATTGGAGTTTCAATTCAGAGTTAAAAATAACTTAATACAGTCAAGAACCACTTTAAAGGCGTTTTTTCCCTACTATTATAATTAACGTTTTTACGAACAAAGCAGCACCACTGCTCTCAAAACAGGAACGAAAACATCGTGAGGAAAAATGAACATGTCTTAGAACCAAAAAAATCAAAGACATGTGACATCTACCAAACCACACTGGACCCGCGTGTTGGATTATAGCCCATACCTCTCCGAGAGGAGGCTTGAGTCCTTGCAGAGGAAATATTAGAGGTTGAGGGCTATGAAGAAACATGGGTGGTTTTTAGTCTCTGCTCAAGAGCGGGAGGGGTTATTTGATGATATCCAACCCAAAAAAAAGGCTTATGATGATGATGATGATGATGATAGTCCTTCACACCCTTCATCATAACTGTTGACAAACGTTAGGACAAAATCTATGCATTGTTTGTACAGTCACAACGTTATACATGTTTCAATACCTATTGTCCGTGGCCATTGTTATCGTTGCCGAGGTACCGAAAATTTACGTAATGATATTGTCATTTTTGACAAGCGATGAGTCATTCCCTTTATTTAATGGACGCAGTATTGTTTCAAGGGGATATTATTGATTTTGGTTTTCAATAATATATCAGTGTGATTTTTTTATTTTTACATTTACGCTGTTGTGACGTTTTTCCAGGATTTAAATATCAGTTAGTTGATTTTTTGTTAGTATCCTAGATATTTCTTTGTTTTTTTCTGGTATGCAATTATACCACTGGAGAGGGAGTCAGAAGGAAGAGTTTTCTGGTGATATCAACTTTATTTTAATAAATAAGAATTGGGTATACACGCCTTTAAATAACGAACTAGCTCAACATTATGACGAAAATGTGCGAAAACGCGACAACTTTTCCGTTTTAAACCAGCCTTTTTTTAACTTTCCAAAAATAGAACTTAAAGACGATAGGTATATTTTTTGTGCGAACTGTACTTTTTATACTTAGTGGTTCTCATTAGCCCGGCATTGAAACGTTGGTAATGGACGTCGAGTTAAACGGTTTTAAAGTATTTACTGCTTAAATATTACATTATTTATGTTAAAACTGTGGTTATTATGTGAATTACTTGGTATTTTGGTATTTTTCGTGGTTTTTGGTTCGACTTCGTTAGAGGTTATTATTAGTAAAGATATAATATATTCTAGAGTTGTGCAGGTGGCTACATACCATACTGGTTTAACACAATTTGAGTTTAATCGACATGTAAAGAAGAAAATGAAAGCTCTAATTAGCGAAGTTTTGTTGAAAGGCAATTAAATCATTTGTAAAACTTTGGGTTAAATGTCCATAAAAGAAAAGAAGATTTTCTTTCATAAATTAAACATCTTGTTGAGCTAAAATACTAATAAAAGCATTCCGCGTCTTGAAAAGCACGTTATGTCGTTGATCCTGGCTGTCATTATTAATCTTTGATACCTAGTCTTTACAGGTTGTCTGTGGTCCGAAAGTCTGACAACCGGTCTTACCAAAGGGCATTAATTAGCCAGTACACTCGGTTGTGGAGGTTCGTAGATACAGATGGTTACTACATCCGGTTAGACTAATAGTAATAATAATAATATTCCACAACTATCACACAACGCCATCTAGTCCCAAGCTAAGCAGAGCTTGTGTTATGGGTACTAGACAACTGATAAACATACTTATATATTTCTAAATACATACTAAAATAAAACTCCTTGTACACCAATATTAACTTTATTTAAACTATAATAATATTCTACACACTAGTGACAGTTTTATAATATTCCACTCGCGCGGTACTTTAAGTGAGATCGACTTCACTGTTCAACGGTTACCGAATAACTGACTCCGCAGTGGTCGGACATCACCGCCACCGAAAATATGGCGGGAATGCCCCTTCCAACTTTACTGACATCAATACAACAACTAAACTAAACTTGATTTTAATATTAAATATCTGCCAATCCTAATTATTCATAATTCTTATTAAATAATCAGTATATTTAAAATGCACAGTATGAATTAGTTACCAAAATAATCAAAGATTGATTAACTATTTATGTCCGTTAGAATTTACAGTCAAAACAGCAACTGAATAGCAAATAATCAATAAAAATCACGACATTCGGCCGTCCGACTGCGTGCAAAACTCCGATGCACGCAATACATCACGACATTCGATATAATCATGTTTAATCGTACATACTTGCATTTTACTATAACATAATGTTTTAGATAACAACCAACTAAAGTCAAATTCAAATATAAATATAACATCAATTTAATTGAAACATATCCTATCAATATTACAACAAAATTTATAATTATCTTGAATGAAATGCAATCTCTAATAAGTACATTAAAATTGTAGATATCCATAGTACAATCTCTACCACAAACAAGCTTTGATCATACATATTTTTTTGTCTTAAATGTTTAAGTTATATACAAAACAAAAATTACATGTACTATAAATTGCAGCAGATATTAATACCTAAATAAAAATTACAATTTCATTATTCTTTATCTGAACTAGTATCAGAGTCCGATGTAGACGAGCTAGAAGATCCGTTAATTTCTAGAGCTTGGATATTTATCCATTCTATCTGACGCTATAACAGACTCGTATTTTCTTTCGTTAAAGCCGGGGACATTTGCGATTTGTTATCGGTCATTTTCTAAGCATTTTACAATCATAAAGGGACCTACGAATTTTGGTAAAAGTTTTTTTGCTTTTGCCATCGTTCTTAAAATTTGTCCTTGTGATCTTTACCAAATCACCTACGGAATATGAAGATGCTGGAGCCCTGTTCCTATCATAAACTTCCTTTTGACGCACTTGACTGTCTGTAATGTTAATTGAGGCTTCCTTCCTAATTCTATCAATTTCCGCAGATGGCTCTGAGCGAACTGGCGAATATGGTTTAGACTTTTAGAGGGTTCATTGTCCACCAACACATCAGGTAAAGTGGAAGAAAATGGACAAAGGATCTCATGTGTTAATGGATTAAGAGTAGAGTTATTTAGAAGGTTCGACGGTGATTGATCGGCATTACTAGTATCAGACGAATCATCAGGAGACCTATTGACATGGTTACTGCTATTGGCAAAATGATCGTTACTAATATTAGTGAGAGAAATGTCTGTGAGAGTTGAAGTTTGAGAAGGCGATTCACGAATGGGTTCAAGGGTCTCGATTGTTAACATGTTATCAACGGGGCCATTTAGTTTTATTCCAAATAATAATTCCAATGCACTTTTCTTGGTAGTAGCGTTAACCGTCTTATTTATTCCCCATTGGACTTGACCCAGCTGCTCGTCCCAAATACGTTCATCTTTGCCAAAATTTTGTGTAGACAAAGCTGCAAGGATAGTTTGATTGAATCGCTCAGCCTGTGCCCTGGGACAAGCAACAGCGTTAAGGACATGTTTGATTCCTTTACTAACACAAACAATTCTTAAATTGACCCGATGTAAAAGCCGTCCCGCGATCCGAAATAATTCTATATGGTATGCCGAAATCACAAAACAAATTTTCCAGAACTTTAATGACGCTTTTTGTTTTTGTGTCTCTAACTGGTTTGGCAAAGAGGTATTTCGTAAAACCGTCCACTATCGTCAAAATATAGCTATTTCGAGTCTTGCTCCTTACAAATGGACCCAAGTGGTCCAAATGGAGCGTGTGGAAGGGTTTTTCCACTTTTTGTATTGGATGCAAAAGGTCAGTGCGAATGCGGGATGCATTGTCTTTATTATATGCACAGTCTATGCACGCTGCAACATATTTCTTTACAAAACGCCTTATTTTTGGGAACCAGTAACGGCCCTGAATTCGCTCTAGTGTCTTAGCCAACCCAAAATGACCTACATCATCATGATTTGACTTGCACACTTGCCATCTAGCATCTTTGGGAATAACTAAGCGAAATTATTCCCCAACCTTCCTATGCAACGAATGGTTCCTAATGGCGTAGTTCTTTTTTTATTTCTAAAACTTCCGCAGTGACATTGGGTTTTAGAATTTTGAAAATATGCTCGAGTTTGGGATCTGCCATCTGTAGGGTGAGTATCCAGTTATCTGTGGTAATGTTCAAGGTTTTTAAGATCTGGTTCGTAATATCTCCATTCGGAGGATTCCGACTCAGAGCATCGACATGGCTCATTCGACTACCTGGCCGATACTCTATGGTGAAGGTGTACTCGCTAATTTACAACCACCAACGTGCTATACGAGGAATTAAGTCTCTTTTAGTCAAGGTGGTTCGCAACGCATTACAATCTGTATAAACAGAGAAGTTAAGTCCCAAAAGATAAGGGCGGAATTTCTTGAATGAGCAAACCACGGCTAACGTCTCAAACTCGTACGAGTGGAAATGATGTTCTTCGGGTGAAGTTTGCCGACTAAAGTAGGCAATGGGTTTTAAGACCCTGGGAGAAAGCTGCCATTGCACTAGAATACCGCCCAAGCCAAGAGCACTAGCATCTGTATGCACTTCAGTCTCCAACTCTGGGTTGTATAAAGTCAACAGCGGATGTTCGATTAGGTGGTCTTTTAGGGTTGTGAAGGACTTTAACTCTTCACAATTCCATCGCCACTGTACATCCTTTTTGAGAAGAGTTGTCAAGGGTTTAGCAATTTCTCCAAATCCTTTAACAAATCGACGAAAATAACTCGCCATCCTTTTTTTTTTACTATTAGTATTGGACTGGCATAATTTGAATCGGATGTACGATATTATTTTTAATTATATCAATAACCTTTTGACGCTCATGATGTGACAGACGATAGGGTCTGTAGACAACTGGAGCCTTATCTTGCAAATCTATGTTCATAACAGTACCTTTCGCACAACCCAACTCACCAAGATTAGCGGCGAAACAGTTCCTATACTTTTGCAAAAGTTTGTATAATTTATTGCGGTTGTTTTGATTCAAGTCATATCCTACTTTAATATCGGATTCGTTTAAAGGCAATAAATAATTAAATTAAATAGACTGGTAGAAAATGCCCAAGGCATTAAGTCCGCCTTTGTACGGTTTTATTACTTGTGCATAAAGTTTTAATAAATAAATAATTCACTATGATTTTTATCAGACTGCACGATCAACGTTTTAGTTTCTTTAATGGGTGCAACTCTAGCTATTAGTTTGTCTGCTTTGAAAGTAATAGGAGTATTTGTCAAATCCGTAACAAATATTACTCCTTTGCTACCCTCTATCCTATAACACCACTGATGTAGATAGTACTCCTTGTTTGGACTCATTCTAGTGCATCCATCGGAGTATATGTCACCCGTAAACGATTCGCGTGTTAAAACTTCTACCAGCCCTCCTTTTACTATGACTACTTCTTTAGCAACATACAGATCGAGAACTGTGTCCCTATCGCTAGAGTCAAAACAAGGAGCCTGATAAAAGTTAAGCCTCTCACTATCTTTAAATACCATCACAGACGGCAGCTCAGTAAAGTTCTGCCCTACTAGCATTTCATCAATTTTAACACAAATGGTGGACTGAAACTTTGGTTTGACATTGGGATTGCCGAAACCTTTTATAGTTGGCAGTAATTCGTAGCACTCGACGAGATCAAGGCTTTTAGCTTCTGAATTCCTGATCATACTACACTCACTCCCAAAATCAATATAAACATTTAGCAGAGTACCATTAACATAAGCAATTTTATTAAATTTCTTGTTATTGCTTATAGAGTTATTTTTAATAACAAGGTCTGAATTTTTGGGATTCAATTTGTTCTGTAATTCAGAAGTTACTTGAAGTACTTTTTTTTTTCAGTATTCTGAGTAGTCTGGCTATTGGTTTCCTGTAAAGGCTTCCTAGTACATCTGATCGAATTATGGCCTACCCTGTTAGATTTGACACATTTTATCAAAGGTTTGTTACAGGAAGGATAATTATGGCCGCGTTCGCCACAGTTAAAACAAGTACCTTCAGTTGGTCTATTTGACGATGAAACCCTATTCTGATCGTTATTATTTGCACGGAAATCACGCTTTCTAAAAGATCGATCGGATGATCCTCGCACGGGCTTCTTCGCTAAAGTTTGCTGTTGCGATGCTAAATAGTTTAACAGATCCTCAGGCTCTTCACATTTTAAAGCTTGAGCCCCATTTGTAATGGAATTGTCAGAAATTCCGTATATAATACAATCAACGGCCTTGCGACCGACAATCTCGCATCCACTTAATAATGATAATTTATCATAGAAGTAATCTCTAAGCGTTTCATCTGTGCGAGTTTTTCGGATTAGCATTTTTTTTCCAGGAGTTTACCAAAAATTTACATCATTTGGAAATGCTTTCTTAAATTTGATTTGCCACTCCTCCCATGAGAAATCGAGCAATGGAAGAGACTCGTACCATTGTTTTACTAGACCACATAATTTCTGAAGAGCGTAATGAATGGTTTGAGTCTCATCACAGCCATAGATAATTACACACAGATTTACTTTCCTTAACCACCGCTCGACATCCTGGGATTTATTGTTAGGATCAAACTCAGGTAATACATTGGTCGTAGAAGTACTCTTACTTGAATTACTTGGCAGTGCAGATAATATCTTCAGCAGATCGTATATAAACCAATTTATATTAACACTACAGCTCACCTACATGACTGTATGGGACTACATAACTGACTACTTTAAACTCTGAAATACAGCTTACCTACGTGGCTATTTAAGATTAAAAATGCGTATTGTTATCTCTAAACTACAGCTCACCTACATGGCTGTATAAGATTGCACAACTGCCTATTGTCATCACTACACTACAGCTACATGGCTGTATAAGATTGCAAAAATGCCTATTGTTATCACTACACTACAGCTCACCTACATGGCTGTATAAGATTGCACAACTGCCTATTGTCATCACTAAACTACAGCTCACCTACATGGCTGTATAAGATTGCACAACTGCCTATTGTCATCACTACACTACAGCTCACCTACATGGCT
This sequence comes from Diarsia mendica, assembly GCA_949316265.1. Taxonomy (NCBI): domain Eukaryota; kingdom Metazoa; phylum Arthropoda; class Insecta; order Lepidoptera; family Noctuidae; genus Diarsia; species Diarsia mendica. The sequence continues at coordinate 2,329,075 of OX438907.1, read as the reverse complement.
GTATAAGATTGCAAAAATGCCTATTGTTATCACTACACTACAGCTCACCTACATGGCTGTATAAGATTGCACAACTGCCTATTGTCATCACTACATTACAGCTCACCTACATAGCTGTATAAGATTGCACAACTGCCTATTGTCATAACTAAACTACAGCTCACCTACATGGCTGTATAAGATTGCACAACTGCCTATTGTCATCACTACACTACAGCTCACCTACATGGCTGTATAAGATTGCACAACTGCCTATTGTCATCACTAAACTACAGCTCACCTACATGGCTGTATAAGATTGCACAACTGCCTATTGTCATCACTACATTACAGCTCACCTACATAGCTGTATAAGATTGCACAACTGCCTATTGTCATCACTACACTACAGCTACATGGCTGTATAAGATTGCACAACTGCCTATTTCTATCTACACTACGCTCGTACATCTCTAAACAGCACACCTACATGGCTGAATAAGAGTGCACGCCGCATAGGGGTTCTACACTACGCTCGTACATCTCTGAACAGCACACCTACATGGCTGAATGAGAGTGCACGCCGCATAGGGGTTCTACACTACGCTCGTACATCTCTGAACAGCACACCTACATGGCTGAATAAGAGTGCACGCCGCATAGGGGTTCTACACTACGCTCGTACATCTCTAAACAGCACACCTACATGGCTGAATAAGAGTGCACGCCGCATAGGGGTTCTACACTACGCTCGTACATCTCTGAACAGCACACCTACATGGCTGAATGAGAGTGCACGCCGCATAGGGGTTCTACACTACGCTCGTACATCTCTGAACAGCACACCTACATGGCTGAATAAGAGTGCACGCCGCATAGGGGTTCTACACTACGCTCGTACATCTCTAAACAGCACACCTACATGGCTGAATAAGAGTGCACGCCGCATAGGGGTTCTACACTACGCTCGTACATCTCTAAACAGCACACCTACATGGCTGAATGAGAGTGCACGCCGCATAGGGGTTCTACACTACGCTCGTACATCTCTGAACAGCACACCTACATGGCTGCATAAGAGTGCACGCCGCATAGGAATCAACACATTACATTATAGGTTACACAATCATTAGAAATTGCCGCAATCAACAAAATCTAAACGGTTGCTTACCAAACATACTAAATAGCTGATCAAAAAAAAATTCAGTGTCAAAATATTCAAATTGTTGGAAGTGAAATCTTGTAGCGAAATTCAATTAAGTTCCATTTACTCATTATATAAAATCAGTCCAATGCAACGGTAACCCTATCGAGGAGTAGCCTCGACCGAAGGTACCATGAGCATCGGCCCGACTTTTTACTCTATTATATTGTTAGACCGAAAACGCAACCCTATCGAGGAGTAGCCTCGACCAAAGGTATCACGTACATCGGTCCAACCATTGTCAATTATCCAGAAAACACGCTACAATGATTGCACACAGGATCATGAAACTACATGATGTGACACTGACCGTTCACTGATTTTGTTAAATACAAAAACAATACATTGTTGAAAAGATTTTATAAAAATACTTACGGTTTTTGTCCGACATGGCTCGCAGGTCTATCCCACTTCTGACTTAAAATAAAACTCCTTGTACACCAATATTAACTTTATTTAAACTATAATAATATTCTACACACTAGTGACAGTTTTATAATATTCCACTCGCGCGGTACTTTAAGTGAGATCGACTTCACTGTTCAACGGTTACCGAATAACTGACTCCGCAGTGGTCGGACATCACCGCCACCGAAAATATGGCGGGAATGCCCCTTCCAACTTTACTGACATCAATACAACAACTAAACTAAACTTGATTTTAATATTAAATATCTGCCAATCCTAATTATTCATAATTCTTATTAAATAATCAGTATATTTAAAATGCACAGTATGAATTAGTTACCAAAATAATCAAAGATTGATTAACTATTTATGTCCGTTAGAATTTACAGTCAAAACAGCAACTGAATAGCAAATAATCAATAAAAATCACGACAATACATATTATAGATAAATTACACCCAGACACAGAACAAATGATCGTGCTCATCACACAAACATTTGTCCTGGGTGGGAATCGAACCCACGACCTCCGGCATAGCAGTTAGGGTCACTAACCACTAGACCAACAGGCCAGTCAAAACAGACTGGAAGACGCGGTTGATGATCACGGCTTTAGGTGCTATTTCAAATCAAGTTTCAGTGTTAAGCTGATAAAATCCAACACCACATTTAGCCATTCGCTAAGGCCTAGGTGTTCGTGAAAATGGCCACACAATACAATATTATCCATACTAACCAAGGTCATGTTATCAAACAGATTCCTTCGGCCAAGGTCACCGGGTTCTTACAGCATTATATATTCTTGATGCAATAAATATTCATACAGTTACATAAGAGATACAACAACGAGCTTATTATGTATTTATCAAAACATTCATGTTTTATCTTTAGTACAGTTGGAGGCAGAAATAAGTAAGTTTTAAAATAAGTTAAGTATTATCATACAATGCTAGTGTGGAGCCCCAACACAGGATATGCCACATTTCTGTCTTGCACTGCTAATTGTTCTCTTTTGGGGGGGGGGGGGGGGGGAGTCTTCAAGTGACTCCTCCCTACCTGGGCAGAGCGGTAGGGGGAGTATCAGACTTCTACTGACTAAAATCTATCCATGTTCCTCCTTAGCCCTTTGTACCGAGGCCGCGGTATCTCTTTCGAACAGCCCACAGTCCCGACGACACCCTTAAGGTCTTTAATGAAGCAAACGACAGAGCTGTCCATGGTTGCTTAGGTACAGGTTGGACAAAATCTGAGTCATCGAATCGAGAAGAAGAAGAAGTACAATCTACTTGGATTTTTCCCAATTATACTGCGGTAGGCTTCAAGTCTTAAACTAGAATCAGACGAGTACCAGTATTTAAAATGGAATTGCTGCCTATTTGACCTCCAAATCCTTTTAGGCTCAGACTCTACTAAATACGTTCGAAAATGTGCTACTATCGACCACTCGAAGCTGGCTTAGGAGAGGGGGGGTGACCTCCCGGCGAGGCTCCGTGCACCTCCCTACTCTCCGCCAGGCATAGCAGTTCGTGATGGGCTCCTCCGCAGGTCCCACAGTTAGTGGTCCTGTGGCACTCACGCTATTAGCACATTTTCGAACGTATTTAGTAGAGTCTGAGCCTAAAAGGCTTTGGAGGTCAAATACGCAGCAATCTATTCTCTTCTCTCTTTCCTATCTCTTTAGAAAAGAGAAGATGTCTAAACATCTCCTCTCCTCTCTGTTCCACCGTTAAACGGAGCGGTTGTGGAGGTCAGATTGGCAGTCGCTCCATGTTAGATACTAGTATCAGACTGTATTCAGTCAGACTGGAAACCAACATAGTTGGATAAAAACTAGGCAGATGATGGTACCGAAATAAATGACACAATGTAAAGTGCCTTGTTTCAAACTCATGGCCATGCATGACCTATACGACAATAATAATTGCCTGATTTGAGACATCACTATTAACATTATCATTCACACTGTAAACGAGACATTTACCTACCTTTTTTTTTTTTTTTTTTTTTTGGTGGGTGGAAAATCATCGAATAACCCCCCCCGCTCTTGGGCAGAGCGAAGGGGAGTGTCAGACTTCTACTGACTAAAAACCAACCCATGTTCCCTCTTCTTCGCCCTTGTGTCGGAGCCGCGGTAACCTTTCGATATCCATGTTGTTTACTATTTGTTATACGAGCAGTGGTGGCCCAGTGGTTGCGGCCCCGACTTACGAAACTGGGTGGGTTCGAAACTGGGCGGGCGCTACTTTGGGTAATTTATTTCATCACCACTGCTCTCAAAATGGTGATGGAAAACATCGTGAGGAAACCGGCATTTCCTAGATACAGATGTCACGGATAAACTGAAGTGATTACGGGTGCTCTGTTTGTGACCATGTCAGTTTAAAGTGTGCGACCATAGAAAAAGTCAATCTTATAACAATTTGTGATGTTTGTTATCAATTTTTCTGAGAAAAAATAAATTGAGTTTGTAACATCATAAAATATCCTATTTTATTGTTATTTTTTTAATATAGCTACCGACTGCTCGCTGTACTTACCGGAAATTATCATGTTTCAAAATTCCGCGTATGAAAATTTTTTGTTTACCCTACTTCAACATCTCCCTTGTGTTATATATCAACAGAGTTTGGGCAGAAAACTGTACTGATGGACGAAAAATGTGTAATATTCTGCTATAAATCGAGATAATGAACGCATATTCAATTTTTTATTTAAGTACTAAAATATTACTCAAAAACATATTTATATTTGCAAAACTTAGGCTCCGTGGCTGTAATTAATACATGAATCCAATAACACTTTGCCATAACTGAGAATTTAACCCAGAACCTCATGCTTAGAACTCGACCAATGAGATGCTCGTAGTAATGTTATATTCATATCCAATTACTCCTTAACAAAATAGCCTAATAAACGTTACTAACATTTACCAAAACTAAACAGAAAAGGTTACCCAAATAAGTAATTTAAACAGAAACTTGTACAAGGTTAACGTCAACACAAACAGTTGTAGGTTAAGAAACCCTCAAATATGCATGCCGGCTAATTACCCTAAATGTTTCCGAGGTACTTCGTGTATGTCCGGCACCTAATTGTATACTCATTATGTAATCTTTAGAGGTTTCCGTTGATATCTATGCTATGGTATCACTACATATTATTAAACAAAGTCCTACGCCGCATCTGTCTGTCTGTCCGCGATAAACTCAAAGTACTGCACCGATTTTTAGCCCGTTCTCACCTATGGATAGAGAGGAAGGAGGTTTTAGTATATTATTTGACCGACATTCACGCGGGCGAAGCCGCGGCCATCAGCTTATATAAGGCCCCATTAAAATAGGTGGACAAATTTTAACAGCGTTCAGTAGGTCTAACCAAACATATTTGACTTAAAATAATAAATTGCCGGCACTCTAGAACAAACTCATCCTTTTTGAGTAGGAACTTAAACGCGATTTTCTTAAAATAAAAAAATTAACCATCGTCCTTATTTTGGTGGTCTGAATGATTTCTGAAATTTTGTCCACCTATTTTAATGGGACCATATATTACCTATATTTAATAACTCCGAGGACAAAGCTAACATGTCAATGGCGATCTATCATGTTCACTTTGAGCTCGGAGCTTTCAGCTGAATTTGGATATTCAAGCCACAGAAGCTCTTGACAACCACCCAAGAAAGCCTGAACTTCGAGATTCCAGTTCACAAAAAAATATTGTTTTAAGCCAAATACGAAACGACTAGGTTTCATGATGTTCACTTTACTTGCTTTCGTCATTGACACACTACTTTTGCCTTCCTTGTCTAGATTTCATTCCCAAATGCATCACAGACAAGCATCCATAGATGACACATATTTCTCGCACTGTCCAACGAAAGAGAATGGATGCTGGCTGAAAGATGTGCATCTATCTCGTTAACCTAAATGCGTTGAGTCGCAGAGATGACATCGTGAAGAAAATGTGTAGAAGATCCACTGGCCAAATGATGGTGATGGGAACTAACTTCGTAAAGAAGGGGCAATGCAAAGATGGAAATGATTGGAGGATTACGTGAGGAATGATAATTATTATGTATTGTGAATGAAATCAAACACATAACCCTCCTTTTGGGCTTCGCCGCAGTCGGGTAAAAAGAGTGAATGATAGGGTGACTTCTTTTGTCATGACACAATTCACTCACTTCACTTTACTTTTTCTTTCTTCAAAAGACCATCTCGGACATTAATCTGCGTAGTCCTCATGTGAGTTGACCAAGACTATAATGGGCCTGAAAAGAGACTATGAGTTATTTTCTTCTCAAAGTAGTAAGTTAAGAAGCATCGGCCCCATCAAGTTTAAAAAGGAATGAAGCGTGAACGTTTTCAGAAAGACCTACCAACATCATTCATCAAATTCAATTTAGACTAACACCCGTATCTTTAAAGAAGTCATAGTGATTACTTGAGTAAAAGTCATTGTTTAAGACACGATTTTTTCTCCGTAGTTTAGTAATTCCTTGATGTTAGAAATATCAAAAATTTTAATTCTTAGGTTTGCTTTCATTGAAGGTTCTAACTTCGCTTAAACTCTTGTAAATTGCATAAAAATATATGCTTAAGTAAATTACCTAAGTTCAAGTAAATACTTTGACTTGTCTATAGATACTGATGTAAGTCTTCTGCCGGCTACCTTTTATATTAAGTCCGTCATTGAGTAATTGCGAGTCGTCACGTAGTCTTATGGCCGTTGGTCTTTGATGAGCCGTCACTGGAAAACGAAGCCTCTTTGAATAGAAACTCTTTTAAACTTACGGGAGGAAACTCGATGAAAATGTATTGATTATTATGCTCATTAAAAGTTGTTTAGGCATGTTTTCGAGAAATTAATGAATGGTGCCAAGAATAGGCTTAGTATGAAATTGTTCTTTAGAAGTTAGTTTTTAAGTTATAAACGTAGGAAATTATTTGATAAGTACTAGCTTTTGCCAGCGGCTTCGGCCGCGTGAATATGACGATTTTCCATACAAACTTTCATCCCCTATTTAACTCCCTTAGGGGTTGAATTTCGAAAAATCCTTCCTTCTTCCTTGTCTACATTATAAAGGGAACCTCTGTGCAAAATTTCAGCTTTCTAGGTCCATGGATTTGGGCTGGGCGTTGATGAGTCAGTCAGTCAGTCAGGACTTCTCTTTTTATTTATATAGATAGATAGATTTATAGATAGAAGATAAAATGGAATTATATTATAATCCTATAGAAAGTGAAAATAGTAATAAAAATAAATCTTTTCTGCCTAGCTTTTGTCCAACTGAATTGGGGACGGTTTCTAGTATCTTTCACTTTCGGACCTTCGGAGTTCAACACTCACCACGGCTGTCAAAGATTGCATTGTGGTCAACATTTACAACTTATAGACTGTTAGTTTATTCAATACTCAGTTTTTAAAAAACCACTAAAACAGTACTTTTGTAATTCAAGGCTCATTGATTTTGGAAATTATCATTGAAACTGAACATGGTATATTTACCATGTTTACTATTTGTTTGGGGGTACCGATGACCATGTCAGTTTAACTACGACATTGTCCATTCCTATGCACTGCCAACAGATCCGGTATAGTGACGTCACAGGAAGTCGTCTTTCATTGGTTCTCCCTGACTTTATGTGTCGTAAAGAGATACCGTGATTTTTAATGAGTCGTTAAAAGTTATTTACTGTCTCGGAACTTAACTGTGTCAATGTTTGTTTACGTTATTACGTCTTTTTGGGGCAAACGACATGTTTTGTATAATTTTACTTAGTAGACTGACTGCCTCGTTGAGCTAGTGGTGGTAAAACGGGACTGCTGAGCATCCTGAATTCGGTTCCCACGTCGGGCATTATTTTGTCGCGGCCCCAGAACTGCAGGACTGTTCGAAAAAGAAACAACAACAGCAACAACAACACACACAACAACAACAACAGCTAACAGCGTGGGTTTTAGTCAGTAGAAGTAATCTGTGGTACAAGTCTGACTCTCTTCCGATCCACCCAAAATATTGCATACTTGGATTTTTTTCTTCAGAATTTTCTGAGTTATAGCAGAATAGGTTCGTCCACTATTACATGGTATACTTCTTAAAACAAAGCTGACGAAATGTGTGTGTACTTGACTATTTGGGGTGTGTGGACAGGCGTAATTTTATGTTATGCTGTATACAAATATACATGATTTCACTAAAATTTTTGAATCATGAATATTTTACAACACAAAAAACATACAAAGTCTTGAACCCATGCAGGCCTTGACCTTTGTAATCCTTTGCGGTGCATCAAAGCGTTAATAATAACTTAATTTCAAATCTAGCTCTAAGATAATTAAGATTAATTCCATCAGTGGTCAGCAAATACATATCTCCGTAATGAATGTAATTATAATCGAATCAAACAAAAGATATAATCTAAAGTAAGCCGGTCTTCGGGCATCTTGTATTTGCTTAACTAATGGCTCTCGGAAAGGTAAAGGGGAAGGTTTGGATAGCTCATGCTTCCTTCAGTCACAGGGAGAGCTCGTGGCAAGTTAAATCTTCAGGTTAAGCTGCACTTGCCTAGGTTGGTCTGTGGATGGGTACCTGAGTTTCCTTCATGCCTCGGATAGTACGTAAAGCCCTTGGTCCCAGCTGTCTTAAGATCTTTTACAGTCGCAACAGGTAGTCAGTGGTCTGAAAGTGACAACCAGTCTTACCGATGAGTATCATATTGTTCAGTAAGAACTAGGTTGTGGAGGTCAGATAGGCAGTCACTCCATGCAAACTACTGGAATTCAGCTGCATCTAGTTAGACTGTAACCCAACATAGTTGAAATAACCCTCCTTTTTGGCTTCGCCGCAGTCGGGTAAAAAGGCTTCAAATGATGGTTGGAAAAGTCTTACTAGCGCACTCAGAGAGCTATATTGATTACTTAGGCCATCACTTAGTAAATGTTTTGACAGTTTTGTCATAGAAAAGTATGTCAAATCTTGACTCACAAGTGAGCTTACGTAATCATGAAATATATCTCAGGAGTACCGCAGTAAGTTTAGATATAGGCCTTGTCTTTCTGAGCTGGGGGACTATAATCCAGAGGGCTAAGTACAAATGTTTAGTAATAGATTATTATTATAGCCGACAGTATTTTGTCTATTTTCAACTGGTTCTGTGAATCACGAGTTTTTGATAGGGTCACGTCATTGCATTGAAACTCGTTTTGTTTTTTATTATTTCAGCACAAAAAAATCTGTTTATCTCAGATAATTCAATGGATTACATCATGCGAATAATAGGTTTAGGATAAACGTGTTAAGTTCTTGATTATAATAATATAGATGTTATTTTTGCGTGCATAAATCATTATTGGATTGAAAAAGTTGAGTAAATTATTAGTTAGCGTTTGGATTTGAATTCGCAGCAGCAGGTGTTGTATCTAAAAGCTGTTTTTTTTACGGTGTAATTTATTTGTACTCCATTCAGAGGAATAACATATTCCCTGCATCATATCAAAACCACTTCTACTGGTAATATATTCGGAAAACTCTCTTATGTGCCACCAAGGTCATTTAAACTTACTTTCGACAGAAATGACATCAGCTTCCTTTCCATTTTACTTTAAATCGTTAGTTTTTTCTATGATATTTCCTTCTGATATCTCCTCTATGATATCTTAAGATCTAGGTATCTGTCATTATAAACCGTGAAATCGAAACGATATTACTTAAAACCACGCTCGATCACAAAAAGACATAACGAATTGATCTATGACTGTTTTACCATTGTGCTGTCGCTTTTACGAACAATAGACACACTTTTCCCGCATCCAAGTGTACTGTACCATGAAACAAGCTAGTCGAGTACAATCGACAAGTGCGTCTAAACGAGGCACGTGGCTTAGACCAACTTTCACATAATTGTTCTTCTATAACGAAGTTAAGGGCAGGAACAATAGTCTAGTTATTTGAGTTACTTTCGCGTTTCTTTTATCTTAGAATTATTTTAATTATCTATGTAACAATAAGATACGGCTGTTTGCTCGCGTAAGCGGAGTTATAGCAACATATCCAATTTATGGGAGAAAATAGGACAGCAAATTAATAATATTACAGGCAGTGCTAACTAGTTATCGAAGATTTCCGCAATGTTAGATCATTATGAAGTTCTTATAATTCTTTCGCTACAGTTAAGGACAAATATTTAGATACTGCTTGGATACAAATAAAAACATCTCCTTGCCTTTTTCCAACAATATTGGCGTCGTCTTCTAAATTAACCAGATGCAGCTAAATACCAGTATATTTTATCACAATTATCATTGTACTTGGAGTTTTTATCTATGTAACCTCCTTAACTTTACTGCCAGAAAGTTTTTCCATAGTCTTAAAAACATAGAGTTCCTGTAATTTAGATCCACTCAAATCTGTGTGGTTCTTTCTTCATAAGACCGTCTCAAACACTAATCTGCATAGTTCTCATGTGAGTTGACCTATATTATGTCTGGACCCTAAAATAAACTATGACCTCTGAGTTTGTTTCGGTTGTTTCTTCTTAGAGTAGTTGGGTACGAAACACCGACTTCATTTAGTAAATAAATTACTTTAATAATGTTTGTGTAAAAACCTTTTTGCAAAATAAATATCATTTGATTATACTAGTCATTTAGGTTTTTAGAATAGGTAACGACCCTTAAATTAAAATTAATAACATTTTTGTTACAAACAGATAAAAATGAAGTCGTTACCCTAAGCATACCGACTTATAATCTCATCAAGTATTCTAAACCGAGGCCATTAAAATACCATTGTAATAATTAAATAAAAAAATCATTGCAATTACTTACATTCATCCCTCTAATCCGTTGTGCGAGCAAAGCCGGGGGATGTTTAATGCATTCGGTGAGGGATGACACCCTGGATTATGGGGGTCTGAGGGGGTCCAGCAGACATGTCAATTCATATTGTACTATGGTAATGAGTTTTACTGTAATGATTAAGGTAATTATGGGATGCCTGACCAGATTGTAATCCCTGAAGTGTTAGGCATAGGCATACCCAATATTATACCCACATTTTGCCCGTTGTTGATGTCTAAAGTCATAGGTGGGCGAGCGTATTGACAACAAACGGGCACAGATCCAGACTCCTTGGCTGCTACTGAGAAAAATCTGATAGAAAAACCAAAAACATTGCCTTTTTACCCGACTGCGGCGAAGCCCAAAAGGAGGGTTTGACGTGTATGTATGTCTGTATGTCCGTTTCTTTGTTCCCTCATAACTCCTAAACGGATGAAGGGATTTGAATGAAACATACGTCGTTAGATTCGTCGAATGGACCCCGCCTGCTTCCAAGTTTTGTTTGATTTAAAATGTGCTTGTTTTTTGCTTTTCAGTATTGTCAGTCGAGTTTTTTAGTTTTTTAACTACTTTTTTTTCTCATATTCCTTCTTAGCTCTTTGTGCCGAGACCGCGGTATCTCCTTCGAACACCCCGCAGCCATGACGGGAAATAACAATGTCACTTGGGAATTAAACCCAGCTACGCTCAGTAGTCGTGCGACTACAACGACTACAAGACTGATATATTAAATGCGCTTTAAACGAACTACGATAAAATAAATAATAATAATGCGAGTAAACAGGCTTCTACTGGGTAAGCTCGTTCCATCGTCGACATCATCTATGCCCTTAGGGCAAGATTGAAGTCAAGAGCAAGCCCATTTATAATAAAAAAATAAAAAAAACACTACGATATATTATGTACTAGGTATTAGGTGTCTCTGCATTACCCTTTAGGCTAGTAGGCGTGATGTTATGTTATTTTATATCAAACCTATTGATACCGAAAAAAAAACTAAATGTGGCACTCGGAGACTGCCGCGGTAAAGCTATTGCATAGCATTTTTTATCAACTTATGCAAATAATTAATTATTTAATTTGACAACCTCAGTTTACAACTTTGTTATTTTCCGTAACCATAGCAACCTGGTTGTGAATATTTTCGTTACAGAATTTCTGGATTCGCTCTCCACGCTCAAGGCCCGCGATAGAAGCTATGCAATAGCTTAAAAACATCCAAAATAGTCACAGACAAAAACGACAACAATCGTCTAAAATTTTCCACCAATAACAATTTAATTTCAAAGCTAGATTGATCAGTTTATCCAATTTCCGTGTCGTAAACAAAACATAGACTATTACAGTTATTGTTACTGAAAAACGGGCAAGGTTGAACAAATTATGTGGTTGTTTCGCAGAATTATTGCGGAGAAGTTTACTATTGATGTTGGGTATAGAATCCAGTGGGAGCTATAGGCATTAAATCGGGCGTAAACCTACAGAACTTTTATGAGAATCTGTACTAATTGGAGAGAAATAAATAATGATGAAAAAACTACCTTTATTTTTTTTTAATATCTGTATGGATCGATTTTTTTTGAATCGTAATTATACCTAGAAATTCACGCCTTTTTTTTCTATGATTCTTACACACTCCTTTTGCCACTCATCACACACTTTTACTGAGGCAGACAGCCAGACAGTTGATGTTATAAGGAGTAACATAAGCTACTTTTATTTTATAAAAAAAACTAAAATTCCGTACAAAAAAAAATCCTTGAAATTATTAACAAAATACGATCCACAAGGAAACCTTATTTTCTTTAATAATTTCACGCGCAGGAAGATCGTGGTCAACAGTTAGTAAATAATAGTTGACCTGTAATTAGGTACAACGTTCACAAAATTTTGGTGTCTAGACTTTTCACGCTTTTTGACCGTCAAGGTCCTGTCACCACATCCTCCAAAACTAGTGCAATTAGTTAGCACATCTAGCAATGGTGTACAGGCACGTAATTGCTAAACACAAGTGGAGCAGTTGCGACAACCGAGTAGTATGTTCATGCGCACTTACTGTTGAGTCACACGCGAGTGTACTGTCCTGTCGTGTTGGGGAACCAACTTACACATGTAGAAAGGAGAACTATTTCATTTTAAGAGCAACCTTGGAGTTTCTGGCCGGTTCTTCTCCATAGAAAACGACCAACCCGAACGAACCGTGCGGCTTTTCTCGATGTTTTGTAAATGCCCATATTGTATCTGTAAAACATATTTTGATTTTGGACAGAGTGTTAATGTAATGAGTGGAGGTCAAAAGGCCAGTTGGTTTTGTCCCTCCTCCTCTACCCACAGGTTCTCATCAAAAGATCATTCGTGAGATAAGATTGCATTTTTTGTCAGCCTGTTTATAATATCTAACTGTACACAAAAATTTGTATCCCTTTTAAAAGTAAGTTTAGTTAATAGTTAAGAAAAATACAAAAAATAGTATTTATCTTAGAGAGCTAATTACCAACCTGACGAGACCTATTCTCTAAAACTTCGTGGTAGGCAGAAAATAAGTCAATATTTCTTTAACAAACGTAAGTTAAGAGTTAGAAAGACTGATCACGAGTTTTAGTTTTAATAATTACCTCTAAACGCTTCACAGACCATTCTACGACATTTTCAAACTTCTCTCAGATCGATTTTAATAAAGTTTGTCCAAGCGAACCCTCCACAAGTTAAACAATCGCTTCAATGTCAGAACCTGTAGAAAGACAAACGAATCCTTTGATTCTGTAGAATTAAACTTTTTATGCGGGATCAGTATTTAGTTTGTTAATTTATAAATGAAATCTGATAGAGGGAAGATTCTCTCTACAAAATCGTAATCTTATTATAAAACTAGCTTTTGCCAGCGGCTTCGCCCGCCTGAAAATGACGATTTTCCATACAAACTTTCATTCCCTATTTAACTCCCTTAGGGGTTGAATTTTGAAAAATCCTTCCTTATTCCTTGTCTACATTATAAAGGGAACCTCTGTGCAAAATTTCAGCTTTCTAGGTCCAAGGGTTTGGGCTGGGCGTTGATGAGTCAGTCAGTCAGTCAGTCAGGACTTTTCTTTTTATTTATATAGATGAGTTATCTGCTGAAATAAATGTTTTAAATACAAATCATCGAGGAGCTCATGGGTAGATAGTAACAGCCTTTTTTTTTGGAGGAGTCATCAAAAAATGACTCCTCCCGATCTGGGCAGATCGGTAGGGAGTGTCAGACTTGTACTGACTAGAAACCACCCATGTTCCTTCTTAGCCCTTTCTGCCGAGGTCGCAGTATCCAAGGGGACCAAGATTCCCCCTTGCGTCGGAAAGCACGTAAGGCCGTTGGTCTCGGATGCCACTTGTAGATCTTTGGCATTCTTTACAGGTAGTCGGCGGACGAATATCTGACAGGCAGTCTTACCAAGGAGTACCATATTATCCAGTACTAACTGTGTTGTGGATGTCAGATAGACAGTCCCACGCAGGTAATATACCGATATTCGCAGCTGCACCCAGTTACACTGGAAACCGACCCCACTATTGTTGGGAAAAGGCTAGGCAGATACTGATGTTTTAAATACAAAACCCTTTTCAATGACATCGAGATTAGTTTCCAACTTGTTGTGGCATCTTCTTCTTCGCTTCGCTCTTGACAGAGCGGTCGTGGTCACTATGAACTGTGTCCAATCGCAGGTGTAGTTGTTGCTCGCCTCACGATTTCTCTCCATCTGGTTCGGTTAGAAGTCAATCTGGCGCATTCATTGACAGGGCCTCCAATCGCGGATTTTACTTGGTCGGTCCACCTCATCGGTGACCGCCCGCGTGGCCTATTACCTTCCACTCTGCCCTGCACCACAAGACGTTCTATGGAGTCATTGTTCCGCCTGGAGACATGCCCAAAGAACTTAAGTATCCGAGACTGTACTAGTGCTGATAGACGCTGTTTGATGCCGAGTTCTTGGAGTATGGAGACGTTTGTGCGGAATTCAGTCCATGATACACCAAGCATTCTTCTCCAGCACCACATTTCTAGAGCATCTACTTTTTTCTTTTCCAGTTCTCGCAATGTCCACGTCTCAGCTGCGTACAGAAATATATGGAATACAAGAGTACGGACGAGCCTGATCTTAGTGGCCTTAGTTATGCCGCGATTCCTCCATATTTTTTTCAGTTTGTCCATTGCCCCTCTAGCCATAGCCATACGCCGTTTCACCTCATCCACGCAGCCGCCGTTATTCGCGATCACAGCACCAAGATACACGTAGGATTGAACCACGTCGCAGTTGGCAATCTGTGTCATGTCTGGCGAGTTGATGTTGCTGCATTTATAGAATTCTCCATCCCCTAGATTTCCGCTAATATCCGAAGAGTACAAACTACCCTCTATTTCTTCCCTAGCTAGCTCATTAATATGCTGTACATTGTAAAGAATACTGCGTATTAAATGCAACGATGTTATTCAGAATGGCGGCCGTGCACCACAACGGATGTTTTTCATTTTGTTTTGTATTGTTAACGCAGAGCGAACTGAGTATCCTAGCGTGGTGCAAGTTATGAGAGGATTTTTTACTGTTCAGCAATGACACACTGCTAGGCCAAAGTCTCCCCTATGGCTTTCTAAGTTTGTTTACTATTTGCCTTCCCCGTATAATCTGTTGAGGATGAGTCCAGATCGTCAGAAGATCATGTTGGAAATCTATTATATTTTAATATGAATTGAAGAGGAACAGCTGTCGTTATGGAAAAATCTTTTAAAAATGAAAAAATCTGTCTCCTAAAAATTCACTTTACTCTGTTAAAGCTCAGTTTCTCTACCTGTATTTTTCAGGGTTTTTTGAAACAAGCAAAAAAAAATATCATCCAAAGCAACCAACTTTCAAAGTAGCTAAAAAAAATATAAACGAAATAAAAATATGTTTTTTATAGCAGAAGATTGTATAAAACTAACGTTAAATTGTCAATTAAACTCCACTTACATTCATGAAACATTATAAAAAAACATACAACGTTACTGAAAACGTTTCCGGAAACCTAGAACCACATTGAATAATATTCACCACAATAATTCACAATTTTCTGACAGCAAATCAGCTTATCATAACAAGTACTGTCACAACTTGGACCATACATCAAAGATGCAAAAAAAGTATTCATTTTAATTTGTCCTCCAGAGGATTTGTGTCTGAGGCTCACGACTTGATTTACGACTAGTTTTAGATAGTAAGACATGTCTGGGCCTAGATTTATTTTGTAGGCGTTTATGTAAAGGAGACTACGGACTGGTTCGGGTCGGCACTCTTGGTTCGGTAGTTTTTGCCGAACAACGAAGCAGACCCGAAGGAATTAATAAAAACTAATGTAATTAATGTTTGAATTTCATTCGGTCGGGAAACTCTGTATCCAAAATCCATGAAAAGCCGCTATTGAAACTGCTTTATCGAAACCAGTTTTGACCCAAGAATTTTATTTACATATTTTTAAGCCACGGTTTCGAGCCATTTTGGCAAAATTTGTGCTATATAAGCCGAGAGGCCCGAAATTGGGACAGAACAGACGAGCTAAACAAAAGTAAGATCTAAGTTTTGTGATACAGGATCTCCGGAGTAAAAAACCCAGAGCTACACTGGATGTTTGTAATCACTTGTCAATTTAAATTCGATTAAGCCGCCCGGGTGTGCCGACACCAACATGTGTGTAGGACCCCTTATGAGGATCGTCTTCCATTTTAGCCGGATATTTAGGGTAGTGTTATAAATCCGTGCAATAAAGTGGGATTGGGGAAAGGCGTGTATGAACTATTTATCGCCGTAGTAAAGTTTTCGGTTGTTTTATTCAAAGTATAAGCTTCTTGCTTTGAGGTAAAAAGACATAATAATATGGACAATATTGTTAGGCTAATAGTAAATTGATTTATGTTTTGAAAATCGAAAATTTACTAAGGTAGTAGAGATAGTTTAATAGAAATAAATAAATAATTACATAGGTACAAATAGTAATAACATAGCTAATGTACAATGGCGAGTTTAACTCAGAATTGGGTTTCCTTATAAATATAATAAACCTTTTTTCGATTGTGTAACAGTACATTTTACTACTTCAACTAAAATTACGAAAAATAAAGGTTTTTGAAACACGAAATACCTGACCAAAATCAAGTGAAAATGCTCATAGATAATTTAATGTGATATTAAAAACAACCATAGTTTGCTGTGTAGTTTATAAAAACCGATTGTTTTTTTTCATAAAATCATCCCTTATCTGATCACAGCTTTATCACTAACTGCACAAAGATCCCATCCAGAATAAAACACATAAAATAAACTCCTATCTACCCTCGAGAACACAACAAAATCATTCAACTACCCTCAATCGATCATCTTGTAAATTTATGCATGGTGCTTACAAAGGCCTGGTCTACAAGATAAGGCCATACGATCAGCAGGCCATCAGGAAAACGGCCTGAAATTGAGGCCTTTAGAAGGCAATATAGTGGCCTGTAATCAAGTGTCGGGCCATATGATGTTAAGAGTGACGTATAGTGGTGAGTGGAGCAGTTTTAGGGGCAATGCAGATGGCCGACTTTTTGCATTATTTTGCGATTACACAAGGGAACCCTATGTAGAACACATCCTGTTGACCATGAATCATAAAACTTGGCAAGAAGCAATGTCTTAAAGCACATGTTAAGAATAAAACCTTAAATAATTAGTTTTATAATAAACTAGCTTTTGCCAGCGGCTTCGCCCGCGTGAAAATGACGATTTCCCATACAAACTTTCATCCCCTATTTAAATCCCTTAGGGGTTGAATTTCAAAAAATCCTTCCTTATTCCTTGTCTACATTATAAAGGGAACCTCTGTGCAAAATTTCAGCTTTCTAGGTCCAAGGGTTTGGGCTGGGCGTTGATGAGTCAGTCAGTCAATCAATCAGTCAGTCAGTCAGTCAGTCAGGACTTCTCTTTTTATTTATTTATATATATATATAGAAGTACAACCCTAACCTAAAAGTTTGTGCGGATCCCTCAGTGCACAAGTTCAACTTGCACTTGACTGGTATTTTTTTTCAACTTTTTGGAAAGTTGTAAAGGAGTGGAGTATGAGTGCAGGACAAACATTTTGCGCGACAGACTTTTTCGCACACAACGTCTGAGGTCTGCGTACGCTCTTAAGGTCTAAGGAGTCGTTAAAATGCTGTATCTGTTGTTTCTCTTGATAGGGTTGGCTGTAACGATAATAGTGGGGCTGGTTGTAACATTATGTGACGATAGGTACTTACTTTGATTAAGGGCCGAATTATTCTTAATGATTATTGAGTTCAGATTTGTATTACAATCTTGTTAAATTTGGGTATTACATATTATAACATCACGCCCAAAACATTTAACAGAGTTCTAACCATTAGTACACCCAAATTTCGCCATTTATGTTTTTAAGTACCATGTAAGAAGGGGGCGAGCCTATTGCCAACAAGCGGGCTCAAATTCACAATCCGTAGCTGTTACTGTGAAGTTCATGATGAAAACCCAATATATTTTTTTCCGAACTAAGTAGAGGTCACCTTCCAGTCTAACTGGATGCAGCTAAATACCAGTACTTAAAAGGGGTTTATTTACAATATTTACAAACTACAATTTACAGAACTAAAATAATGATAAAATATATACAAGTAGCAAAAAGAGAAGAATTACAGGGCGTCAAAAAATTCGTCCACATTGCTGTCAACAGGAAAAGTGCCCAGAAGGCTGGCAGCATTACCACGTTGGATGGCAATGCTGATTCTTTGGCCAAAGAATAGGCCAGCCCTCTGGTCACGTGAAGAGTCGACCAACCGCTTGGCAATTTCCTTAAAAATTAGGTGAGCACTCGGACCCCAAGGCCCCAGTGTTTCAACCCCAAACGGCTCAAACACATAACTGCCAATTAAGTTGTTGTATTTGCGCCGCTTGAGGTTTTCAGCACCTGCAGCAGCCGCCCCAGCACAGCTCACCGTGCTAGGAAGATGGGATGGCGCAAGGGTGTCGACGCAAGTTGCGTCCCACACCAAAGGCCTACCCAACTTCCACGGCATTATGGTCATACCATCTGGTCTCTTCCCATCGACGCGTGCCAACCCATTGGGTTCCAAAACAGCAGGCACACCGGCGGTGGCCAGAGCACGTCGGATGAGATCATTAATGCTGGCGTGCCGCGCAATCCGACCTGCGCTCTTGCTGCAGGAAAGGCCATGGTGTCCGAGGCTGTCGACTACTTCACCACATTGACAGCGATGTGGAGCCCCACACGCAGCACCCAAACGCAAACATGTAGCGAGCCGGAAGGTTGTGTCACCTAGCATAGTGCCTATATTAGGTGACGGTAGTGCCTGAAGCCAGAGGCCCGACTCCCACTCACCCACAGCCAGAAGGCGGGCACGCTCAGCAGTATTGGTAGACGTATTAATTAGGTTATTCCGTACCAACCTGCAGAGCGGCTCATCCCACTGTCTCTGGGAAAATGGGTTCTCGGGCCGATCCGTGTTCGGGCAAGCCATTCTCCAGGCGCTCTCTGCATCAGTCAAGCACGGCACTTCCGAGTCAACCAGGGAGAGGGTTAAAATTTTCCTGGTTAGCTTTTCAGTGCTGTGGACAGACGACAGGAACGCCGGTAAGCTTACACTAGAAATTTTGCGGACGCCGAGGCCACCAAAGCGAATTGGAAGAGTGACTTGCTGCCACGCTCGGTCGTCCAAGGCCACATTAAGAATGGATGTTAAAGTCTGGTGAATAATTTGGTCAATTTTGTCCAAAAGTTGTGGTTTCTTCCAAAGAGGAGAAGCACGAAGAAAATACATAAAATTTGGACCAAAACAACAGTATCTGATGAGGGTGAACGCCGAATGTAGGTTAATATTGGAGAGTCTATCCGAAATATCATGAAATTTTTTAATTTTGTCGTCGATAAAAAATGAAAAACTTTCTTCTAAAATTGGGGAACCTAGGAGGTATAAGGAACTTTTTTCTAAAATTTTTATTTGTGGGGCTATTGAATCAAATTTGTCTATTGTCGATTGTCTGTCGGTGATGTTAGTAAGGTAAATTTCGCATTTGGAGGGGTTAAGGTCCAGGCCAATAGATTTGAACTGTTGTTTCAGGAGTTGTAGGTCATTAAGAACCGTGTCAATATCACCTCCTAGCGTTCCATCATCTAAATACCATACATTGAATTTTGAATTTAGTTGTTGAATAATGGGATGAATAGCCAAACTGAAAATGACAGGCCCGAGAGGATCACCTTGTTGGCAACCAACTGCAGATTCCAAAAACTTGTCCTTATATAATAATTTTGTAGGATGCCTATAACATTGCCACATAAAACCATAAATTTCGGGTAGTACTTTTTTGACTTCGGCCAACAAAGTGTCCCTGTTCACGGAGTTGAAGGCATTTTTGACGTCAACCTTGAGAATGACCTCACCTTTCTTTTCATTTAAAAAAGAGGATAAGGCATGTACGGCAGCTTCACAGCCCCCTCTGGAACCAAACCCAAGTTGAAGGGGCTGGAATTTAGCTGCAAGCGGTTCACTGTACAGCTTGCAGCAAATTTTGGCTGCCATACGCCTGTAGGTGTAACCGACGGCAATGGGACGAATGCCGCCGTCTTTCTTGCGGAGGGCACACAGGTTAGCCCCATACAAGACATCGACGACGGCATCGTTCACACCGCCGGAGAGCATTAGGTTGATCATAGCCGCAAGCTCCTTCAAGAGCGACTCACCAGCTGCCCCGGCGCCTGAGCTCAACAAATCTTTCAAATGCTGTGGTGTCAGGCCGTCGAGGCCACCAGCAGAACCACTTCGGAAAGAGCTCACGGCTGCGATCAACTGCGGAGCTGTAATTTGAAAAAGTGAATCCTGAACGAGGGAAAAGGGTACGTACGTACTTAAAAGGGTTTTTTTTTATTATAAATGGGCTTGCTCTTGACTTCAATCTTGCCCTAAAGGCAGAGATGATGTCGACGATAGAACGAGCTTACCCAGTAGAAGCCTGTTTACTCGCGACTTAAACAGATTAGGGTTATATGAACTCGGGAAAACCGACGCAGGCAGGGCATTCCACTCCTTGGCTGAATACTATAAGGGTAATATTTTTTATTGTTCCCATTCTCTCTCTCTCTAAAAATCGGTGCTCAAATGGAAATACTCCTTTTTTTTTTGGTGGGTGGTAAATCATCCCCCCCCCCCGCTCTTGGGCAGAGCGAAGGGGAGTGTCAGACTTCTACTGACTAAAAACCGAACCCATGTTCCTTCTTTGCCCTTGCGCCGAGGCCAAACTAACCTCCACAACCACTGGGCTTTGATAAAACACATAATCACCCACCGGAACTCCTTATCACCAAATGATAGACTAATATTAAAACCTATATGTTCTACACAGCATCAATCCTACGTGCGCAGAGTCACGTCTCAATCGTTATGCATTGTCTTATACCCGACAAAGAACGATTAAATTTAATATGACAACGTTATAATAAAGACAGACCTTTGTCTTATTGGGGTGTTATGATAGGTTAATAGGTACCTTTAGCACCTTGTGCAGAACCTTTAAAGGTATTGTCTTGGAGTAAGTAATCCTCAAACTCCTGGATGCCTGTTGGGTCTAATATTTAATTTGCAAGGACCTAAGAAAGAAAGAAAAAGTATTTATTTGTCTTGCTCAGGTCAAATCAAAATAATAGAAAATTGAATTAAAATTGGCCACTGGCGTAAGCGTACTTAGATCGCGCTAAAAAGTGTTTACTCTGAAAATAGCATGGAATGCTAGATACGGTTTTCTGAAAATTCTCCAGACAATACGATTTAGTGATGGTTTTTTGACGTGGTATCTGAATTTGATGAATTCAATTTTTGTGCCGAGCATCATTTTCATATTTTTTTCGTTAAGTGAAGAAAGTATGTCACTGCCATTAACACAGATGGCTTATAAACTCCAAGATTCAGCATGAATAAGACGGCGTCTCACAAAGGATTCAATGATCACAGTTATATTTAACAGTGGCGCCCCCTACCACACTTAATCGTATTATCCTGCAGTGTTAAGAACATTACAAGAAAATACGTTTTAATACCGAATTCGCATATATTTAACCTGTCACGGCTTTAATGTGGGGTTTTGGTAGCGTAGCAAGCGGAAGCGGGGGAGAAAGTTATTGTTTTTAATTATTTCAGGTTCTAGGATATTTTACATTATAGTAGAAATTTAATCTTCGTCCTATTTATTTGTAATACTAGGCAGAGTCATTTATGTATCTCCATCTGAATAGGTTTCCTTCCGGTCAACCTGTGTCTGGAGACTATTCAAAGAGTTCCAAGTCAGGCTAATGATGAATGACAACTCATAAACGTCGTAATGGTTGACTTAAGGTTGCAGAAGCCAGTCATTCTTCCATATAAACGTAGTATGGTGATTACTCCTCTGGTTGACGGTGTAGGTTCAAAATTAAAAATTGTATCAACTGGTCTTGTCATTATCTAGGTCTGTATGGAAGCAGAATTGGAAAAAAAAATTAATATAACCATACAGGCATAGATTAGTTATTAAAGAATTCAAATAATTTTATTTTAAAAAGATACATTCAATGGATTTTTCATGATATCCATACTACCGAAGGTCTGCATAGAAACAATTGCGCGCCCGTTTTAGTTGTGTCTCTTTCGCTCTATGCATTTCACTCGTAATGTCGGATGAAATAGCATGCATTTTAGCCCCGCCCACCAACTAGTTCGTACCGTGGCTTGTTTACTCTTAAGTTACGATGTAGAAGCGGGCTTTAATTAAAAGCCATAGTTAAAATCATTATCATCTTCATCAACCTGAATTCACTGACTGCTAGGTACCTATAGGCTTCTCTCCCCTTTCGCCAATCGCCACGTTCCGTTCCTGCGCCAGATTTGCCCAGGTTTTTACCCGATGACAGCAATGTTTTAAAATTTTGCCTACCAATAATTCGCTCTTCCTCTCTAAGATTACAACCTTGCTCTCGCGCGGTTTGAGACGCGTATTATCAAACCGTCACGCGGCTAAGCTCTTAAGTGCGCGGCCGTCACTTAATACGCAGCGTTTACACGCACTCGGGTTACGTACTCACGATATACAGCGCACTTAAGTGTTTTATGTTCGTAGTTCTGCCGCAAGGAAGAATTTAATGAAGTGACTAGATCTTGGGGAGCGTTTGCAATAATTTAAGTTGTAGGATGTCTATAATGTCTTGCTGTTTGCTCATCGTAAGAGCTGATGGATACTACTGACAGCTAAAAATAACCACATATTGATACGCGATGTGAATGACTACATACTATCGAAGCATGGCTGTATGTTTTTTATGGTAACAGACCGTATTCCAAATATTGTATTGTATTTTTAACCGACTTCAAAAAAAGGAGGAGGTTATCAATTCGACTGTATTTTTTTTTTTTTTTTTTTTTTTTTTTTTTATGTTTGTTACCTCATAACTCCGTCGCTTGCTAACCGATTTGAAAATTTATTTTTTTGTTGGAAAGGATATACTTCCCAAGTGGTCCCATGATCACCAAGTCAGGATCTGATGATGGGATCCTGGAGAAATAGAGAGAACTCTTCTTTTATAGGCACACTTGCAGTGATTTGAGTAGTTTTTGGAAGAGTACTTTCTCGGAGTGGTTCCATTTCAATTTAGTGAAGATCTGATGAAGAACTTCGGAGATAGGCAACGGAACTCCTCAACAAACGATAGCAAATGGACTGGGATTGCTGAAATCTCATGTCTGTCTATTGCTTACACCAGTTCATAACATAACATCACGCCGGTACGTTGTGAAGGGGTAAGCACATGTGAACCACTAAAAAGTGAAAAATAAAAACTTTTTAACAAAAAATAAAACCGACTTCAAAAAAAAAACACTAAAAAGTCAAAAATAAACTTTAGAAGAAAAAAACAACACAAAAAAGTGAAAAATAAACTTAAGAAGAAAAATCAGCTTCGGAAGTCGGTGGCAAAAAAAGCCAAATCAAACAAACAAATGTCACCGACTTCAGAAGCTGATTTTTCTTCTTAAGTTTATTTTTCACTTTTTTGTGTTGTTTTTTTCTTCTAAAGTTTATTTTTGACTTTTTAGTGTTTTTTTTTTGAAGTCGGTTTTATTTTTTGTTAAAAAGTTTTTAAGTAATAATTATGAACAGCACTTATTCGAAAATTCCCATAACTAGCAAAGCTATCAATACTTATACACTCTCAGAAAAAACACACCCTAAGAAACTACCACACACACACTTAAACAGATTATTATTTATAGAAAAGCATATAATCAAATATAGATGAAAAACGGCGCGTCTACCCATATTCTTAACCTTTGACCCTACATCTTTGAACGTAATGTATTCAAAATAATATAATTATTATGATAACCTAAATAATCACGTTTGTGGGATAAATTTCGGAGAATGAAATCCACCGGAGGCTTGAGTTGTAGGTAAGAGGGAAATCTCTAAAGCTATTACGTAACACACTCGTTATAAAATTACGTTCCTTTCGACATTTATTCCCTTTGTTTAAAAACATTGATTTAAGTAAGGAGATATTTAAAAATTTAAACGTCACAATATTACGTTGTTGTTCTTTAGATTGAAATAATTAGATGTGCCCTGACTGTACTTTATTCATGCGGAAAGGGTTTGTGCTGAAAAAAGAGAGCTCTAACATCCCGTATGAAACGATTAGAAACGAACGACGACGACGACGATTTGAACGATTCGATTAGATGCCTTGTGGCATTAAGTCCGCCTATGTATCACTATTGTGCATGAAGTTTAAATAAATTAGATGATTTACAAGAACAAGAGAACTCTAACCTAACAAACAGATGCGTTACATTTATTTTTTTCATAATGTAAATGTTGTATGTAATGATCCGCCATTTCTTCTTCCCAGTTAAATCACTAGGAAGTGTCGAAGGCCAGGCATTTTGGGGGTCTGGCTCTTGTAAACTTTGTCGTTAATAAGTGCTGATTTATCAGCCCAATTTGATATAAATGACTTTTGATTTCGACAATAAATACTTTTCAAATATTTTTTTTAATTTACGCGACAAATCTATTGATTTAAATCATTGAAGCCGTTTTGTAAAGGTATACATTTTTAATATAATATAATTGTATTGTCTAAAATTCTAAATGTAAGCAATTTTAATGTTTTGCGCCGACTAACTAAATCTACACTTGTTTGCGTGATTAAATTCAAACTACCTGAAAATCCCCAATAAATTGCCTTCCCAAGGGGTTTCTTATCACCCCCATCGATTTAAGAGACAGATTACGCAGGAGACGGATAGACATATCATTGCGAGATGTCTTTTCTCCCATGATGGGGCTAATGACGCCATGATGCGTCACAAAACGGCCTGCCATGAACGACCCTCGTGATAGAGGGAGAGTTACGATAGGGGTGACGGGAATATCGAAAATCAGGGTCTGAGTGATGCGTGGCTGTGTGTTAGGGCGTTTGATGGCTTTTTAAACATTTCAAACTTGTAATATATCTTTGAACAGAATTTTCATAAAGCTTTTCAGTAACTAATGTCAATCTTGTAAGTATATTTTTGACTTGTTCGACGTAGTCATTGATGACTAACTTATGCCCGTGACATCGTCGACGTGGACGTCGATAATTTATTGTCCCACGAGATCGTGTAAAAGTATCCTATGTTAACATATAGGATACTTTTCATCCCGGTAGTATGATCTTACCTGCCCTACCTAAGGTAGGTAATGGATGGATTAATATCCAGGCTAAGTGTATGATCAATTTTATTCAAATCCAGATAATATATCCTCACAAACTTACGCACTAAAGTTGTCGTTGACATATTCAAATACAAGTTATATTGTAAAATGCAAATCTAGCCGAAGCGCCGCGGTTATTAGTGCGCGAGTCGAATCAAATTGTGTCTGACACTACATGCCTATATAACTATAGGGTTTGAATACTTTGAATATTGAGGATTGAACACTTTGGTTCTGTAGAATGAGTATGGTTTCGTAGTTCCTGTGATTTAGGGATAATTTTTTTTTAGCCGACTATTCTCTTTAATAGATGTAAAAGTAGTAGCCAGACGCACTTAGTGTTCTTGTCATTGCGATTTTTTTTGTTCTAGACCAAACCTGGGAACCTTCTAGTTACGGAGAAATTGAGACTCAAAGGTTCAGCTTTACAAGTTTTTTGCAAATATTTTGTGTTGAGTATATTACTTTAAATATCTTCAGGAACTCCGTATTATTCAATGCATCCATCGAAATTGGGTCCTACCGTAAAACGTGTTTTTGCACCCCAAAAATGAAGGTTTTCTAGCTATAATTTAACTAACTGACGAAAATATGGGTGTACTTTATTAGATACACTTAAGCCTAACTCTTCAGGGATTTCAAGCATCATGTTATTTTTGGTACCTATATTCAAAACTTTGAAACATAAAACAAAATTATGTTCCAGAAACCATCTGTAGACCTTTTTAGCGAAAAAACCTGAGCAAAAAACTTTAGAAAATATTCCGCTTCTCTTTTACCTTTCTCTGTAGATAAAACAATTTGCCTAGGTTCGCATTGGGGGAGCTCATTTGGGGTAGACAAATAGTTGGGTTCCGTACAATTTATTCCGACGCTTTTTCACTGAGAATTTCCTTTGTAATAGGTGTGTAAGTATTTCTTTATAGGACGGTTTTTTGTTTTACTCCTATTTCTGTTTATGAAAGGTAGAATAGTCTGTAGGTAGTGGCTAAATATAGCCTAATTTTGGATAAAGCTCGCCATTTTACATAAGTTATATTATTGCAATGTGTATGTATTTTTTTGTGAAATAAAGAATAAGAATTGTGTTGTTATTTTGAATGATACAGAATTTATATTTAGGATTGTTTTATTTAAGAATTATTTAGGACCTCTTTTAGACTGTGTACAATAGCAATTTAATGTCGTTTGTTGTTTTGTCCTGTTCGAGTCTCATAAACACTTTTTCTTTCGTTCCCCTAATTCAAAACAAAGTCTTTTTAAATATTTTCTACTTATTAAATTTGATTGTTTATATTTATTTTACCTAACGTGTGTCAAATTTCACAACCTGTATATTTTATGCAAAAAAAATATTATAATATATTTTATTATAAATATTTTTCACTACCGACGAAATTGATATAAAAATATTGAAAATATTGTGATGTTTCGTTTTAGATTTTTCGACGCGTTCCAATAATATTATTTTTACTTTTTCCGTTCCTATATTTAGTTTCACCAGGTCCTCAATTCAATTTTATCACTTTATTTTTGGAGCTAACTTGTTTTTCGATGGTGAAAAAACTAGAATATTTTAAAACGGACCATGGTGCTTCTACGAAAATGTTTTTGGAAATGGAAACATGTTTTTGTTTTCCTCACGTGAAGTAACTAACTCTGTAAACATTTTTGACCCAATTGCTGGTTTTTGATAAAGCTGAAATTATATTGTTTTTCATTTCAGAAACAATTCATTACGAATTATAAATCGGCAATTCTACTTATAGCGGCATATATCTCCATTTTTTGATACAATAGACGAGTCGTATATTTTTACTTGAATTAAGTAGTTCTTTTTTTGTTAATATTGAAATTGTACAAAGAGAGGAGGCCCGTATCCCAGCCAATAAGTACATTAATAGGCTGTTGATGATTATGATGATGATTATAGTTCTAGTGCTACTTGCAAATATACTACCTACCTATTATATCTGTGCCTCCAGTCCAAAACGGTATAGTCGAGTTATGCCATTTTCTTTTTATAGCACCATTGAGTTGTAATTCTACTCCAACTCTAACAGCATTCTAAATTATTATATGATGATCAATATCAGATTGCCAATACCAGATTCCTGTCATCCACGAACCGATGGTAATCGTACTCCATATAATGGATATTGCCATATATTGCCATATTCTCTATACGCGGTATAAGTGAGAGCGACTGGCTTTGACACTTATTGATGTACGCTATATTCGAATATGGCATTCCTCGTTTCAGTGTCAGGTTTAGGTACTGTTTTAATGGATGAAGAGGATCTGATCTGATTACGTAACGTAATAATATCACACCTGTGTATGGGTTAGGCAGAAGTGTAGCTATATATATGATCCCGGCCGATTTCGGCCACAGCGACTTGGATCTGCCTATTAAGAGCATTGCTGGTGTGCTCTCTGGTGACTGACATAGCCAATTTTTGCCGTGAAAGTGCGTTCACATTCACTGCAAGTCAGTACCCCTCCGACGTAATTGTATTGGATGGCCGCGGGTGGTCGGGCCTTAAGCTCGTCACGTTTAGCATCGAGCTCTTCTCTACGTCGCCTTTCAAACTCAAACACCTTAGTGCTCACGGTATGCCTCCACAGTGACCGGTCCGCTGCCATTGCCTCCCATTGTGACGTGTCTAGGTCACATCGTTTCATGTGGCGCTTAAGCACATCTTTGTACCGAAGGAGTTGACCGCCTTGTTTCCGCTTGCCATCCTGCAGCTCACAGAAAATAACTCTGAATCTTCGCCCTGCACATCGACACAACAACGCATATCATCATGCAGGAGTCGGATTATCCTTAGTGTAGCTACCTATGCTATAGCAACATTTGCTACCTATGCTATAGCAACATTTATGGCAGTTTTTTTTTTTTTTTTTTAACATTGCCCCACACTAGGAATTTCTCCTGTATCGTGGGTGCGTTTACAAACATTGAAACTCACATACACAATCACGCCCAGACCCGAAACAACTATCTGTAGGTCATACAAATACTTGTTCCGTGCGTGTTGTTCTTGTTCAGTTATGTTTAGGTCCCATGTATTTTTTGAATGATTCCCGCAACATTGATTTCTGCTGAATGATTCCCGCAACATTGATTTCTGCTATATCGTAGTTTTAGTTCTGGCGTCAGTTTTTATGCCGCCCGTGAATATCTATTACCCTTAAATGCCGTCCAGAAATATCTCGCAAAGGCTGGTTTGGTTTCTTCACGAATTTTTCCTATACTGAAGCAAGTAAAATAGGTAAATAAGCGCAGGTAAATAATACGCAAAAATAATGAAAAATCAAAGGGTTTGAACACGAGACCCTTTTTTTTTTTTCATCATCATTCATCGTTTCAGCCAAAAGACGTCCACTGCTGGACATAGGCCTCCTTTTTATTTTGGTGGTTGGAAAATCATCGAATAACCCCCCCCCCCCCCCCCCCCCCGCTCTTGGGCAGAGCGAAGGGGAGTGTCAGACTTCTACTGACTAAAAACCAAACCCATGTTCCTTCTTCGCCCCTGTGTCGGAGCCGCGTTAACCTTTCGACAAACCACAGCCCCGACGGGCGTCGGCCCTTGCGGGCCACTCCTTGTTGACATCTCTTTGAGGCGCGCGTGGCCCTGACATGACAGTCTGAGAGTCACACCATAAGTCCATAACTACCATTAACAGGAAACAAATCCAAATTCTAAGCTGATACTCCACTTACTACCACTACATTACCCTTCTCTATAAGATAACCACAATTAATCATAAAGTTCTAGTTGCTACCCTGACTTCCTTACGATAACCAACGACTTTCCCTTAATTTTTATGGGGCAATTTTCTTATAATTACTTATAATTAATTCCTACAGAATGAAAGACTCGTTAACTTTAACCGCTGTCTTTACCAAACTTTTAATATCAATTATCATTCTCACTCACATTAGATAGATAGATAGAATACTCTTTATTATGTACACCAAATTACAAAAAAAAAATAGTAAAACATTTTACAAGGGGTGACACAATGGGCGGTCTTATCGCTTAAAGCGATCTTTTAAAGACAACCACATTATCATTTCTTATAATTCCCTCTCCGATTTTAATCAATTAAGTACTGTCAATCTCGTTGCAATCAAGAAGGGGGTGACTGTGAGGTCTTCAGTTCAATTCCGAAGTCTACTAAAAAAATCTTAGTAGTAGACGTGGAGTCTTATTTGTACCCGGTTGATAGGTAAGGCTCGCCCTCTTTGCATGGGTCTTAAACATAATTGATATTTGCCCATCTCTTTATTTTTTGGAGGGTGGGAAATCATCAAATGACTCTGCTCGCTCTGGGTAGAGCGGTGAGAGAGTCAGACTTCTACAGTACTGACTAAGAACCACCCATGTTCCTTCTTAGCCCTTTGTGTCGAGGCCGCGGTATCTAAGGTCTATCTCTGCCGAACCCTTCGGGAATTGCTCAGGCATAATTTTGACTATCCATTCTATACTCGTAAATAACCGACTTTTTGAAGAATCAGTTCCGAAGATAACACATAACATCCAAACATCACCTCTTTAATATAAGAATAGATCATTCAATAGCACCATTATTATTTCTCTCATAATCTTTCCTTCAAATCATCATTGGACTCAATTCTAATCGCTTGCGTCCTTCGCTTGCCTCATAACTACCTCGTTCTTAGATTGAACTCAACTGTCCCGCAGGAAGTCCCCATTGCCACACACTCCTTTATGATCTTCGATACGGTCAGAATTCTCGACCATTGAATATAAACCCATCTCACTCTAACACCACCATTCTTCTTAAGCAAGAGAGAGAAAAAAAATGTAATATGGTGTAATATGAGACTATATATTGATTTATTGTATAAATTCGTTACTGTGTAAGTGAAGATTTTCTTGATGCTATTAGACCTTTCATTATAACACTATTATATAAGGAAATTGATAGGAGTAGATCTTATTACCGGGTCTCTGTCACTTACACTATTGTTCGTCAAACTTAAGGATGAGGTAAAAGAAAATGCTGCGTCGGGCTGCGCGGCGCCGGATGTTACCGGCGGCGAGTGGTGTGTGAGCGGGGGCGCGCGGTGGCGTGGGCCGTGGCGGCGGGTGTGCGGGGCTCCGGGTCGCGGGGCGGCGGTTGCACGTTGCGGCGTGCATTCGTTGTTCCGTGATTCGGGGTCTCGAGCATTCGTTGTTGCGGTTTGCGTCGCTGCGTGCTTTCGTGCTCGCAGTGTTCGTTGTTGCGGGCATTCGGTGGCGTGTGGTTCGGCGTGGTGGCTTCCGGAATGACGTATTGCACTCGTAGTTTCGTTTTTTTTTGTGAAATGTTCTTCTGACATTCAAAAGTGCCTGTAATGGCTTAATTGAAATAAAGAATTTGAGTTTGAGTTTGAAATGGTGTCTTGTCAAATGATCGTGTTTGTAATTAAATACGATAAGACGCGTCAGAATAATAAATCGTCACGGGTTCTATTAAAAGCTTTTGGTTTTCAAGTATTAGATTATAATGGTGATGGATTACATTATTTCCCTACGTGAGATGTTGTTGGCTCTCAGAAAATTTTACTGTTAATGCGAGTGAAAATTTTGATGTTTAAAAATTACATAATTTTGTTTTTCTGTCTTGACTGAGCTCTGATTTTCCACGTTTTTATCGAACCATCGCCTTGTGTAGTGAAACATATATGCACGTATGTGCATATATGTTTCACAGATGAAATATCTTATATTTTATTTTTCACACATACATAAGCTCACGTCTTTTCCCATAGGGGTGAACAGATAGCACATAACACCACCTGCTATCATTATAATTATAAGGTCCAATTAAAATAGGTGGACAAATTTTAACACCGCGTTCTGTACGCATAAACAAAGATATCTAAACAAAAAAAAAAAACTAAATGAAGTGATTTTATTTTGACTTAAAATAATAAATTGCCAGCACTTTAGAACAAACTCGACCTTTATGAGTAGGTAATTAAATGCGTTTTTCTTTTTCTTTTTTTTACCATTATCCTTATTTTGGTGGTGTGAATGATTCCTAAAATTTTGTCCACCTGTTTTAATGGGACTTTATCTACTCGTTTTGCCTCGTCCACGTTCATACATCTGATCATACACAAAAAAAACCGGCCAAGTGCGAGTCGGACTCGCGCACCGAGGGTTCCGTAAAAAAAATATATTATGTGATGTAACTAAAAATTTATGGTTTTCGTAATTATTCCTTTATCTATGCTATAAGACGTTGCTTCGTACCAAATTTCAAGATTCTGAGTTCACGGGAAGTACCCTGTAGGTTTTGATTCCCTTGCGAGTGTCGAAAATTTGCGGCATAAACGGGAGTATCTTGATGTAACTAAAAATTTATGGTTTTCGTAATTATTCCTTTATCTATGCTATAAGACGTTGCTTCGTACCAAATTTCAAGATTCTGAGTTCACGGGAAGTACCCTGTAGGTTTTGATTCCCTTGCGAGTGTCGAAAATTTGCGGCATAAACGGGAGTATCTTTTGATCGCGTTGACTTAGAAGTTTGATTTTTTCACAGCTCCAAGAGACCATAGACTTGAGTATTTGATATGAATTTCAGCTTGATACCTCCACGCGTTCCTGAGAAAAAAGGTCTTGACAGACAGACAGACGGACAACAAAGTGATCCTATAAGGGTTCCGTTTTTTCCTTTTGAGGTACGGAACCCTAAAAATGGAACCAAATTCAATTTATTCATTTGAAAAAAGAGATAAAATAACCCACGTCCTTGCTGATATCGAGTATTTAATTTATATTCCCAAAATAGTATTCAGCCTGAAATAAAACATTGAACAACGATTGAAAATGGAAACAAAGGGCAATGCTCAAATCAAAGAAGTTATAAAAGAGACCTTTTCTGATTTGTAAAGAAATAAAAAGCTTTTAAATACTTCTCTACCTTAGTATAGAATGAAACACTTTTAAAGTTTCCCTTCATCCAGAATTCATAATTGGGGCAAACGAAGTTTTTAAAATGTTTTAATGAATTGAAATTTTTGGCTGCTGGAAAAAAACACCAGAATACAGCCTTCATTAAATCCTAGTTTTTGTTTCTATTAAGCATGGAATCAAAACATTTGGGTACTTATCTATCTTTGTTGGTTTTGATTTTTCAAGTAGGGATAATATTTTCCTTTATCGTTTTCTTACTTTTTGCTTTATTAATATTAACATTGAAATAATATGTAAGTTCTTCATAAATCTTTGATTATTCTGTTAAGAAAACTATTGTCTCTTCTTAGCGAGTCGATGACAATTCAAATCAGCCCAAAATTTGGCGACGAGCCAGCCAGGACACGATATCAAGTGTCCCATCATTTGTGGGGCAGCACCACATTTACTCTCCAGGGCAGAGTCATCTAAAGAATCTTCACCTGAACAGGTTTTTCATGCATCGGCTAACCTGTGTTCGGAGTCTTTTGAAGCAGCCTTTGCCCAGGGTAGGAACAGATTAAGTTAGGAAAAAAATGTATCAGAGACAAATCAAATTCATTCGCCCGCTACAACTTTGAAAATTATCCCACGGAAAGATAAAATTGGAATAAAAACTATTTTATGTGTTAATCCAGGTTATAAACTATCTGTGTACCAAATTTTATCCAAATCCATTCAGTAGTTTTTGCGTGGAAGTGTAACAAACATCAATCCATCCATACTTTCAAACGTTCGCGTTTATAATATTAGCAGGATTGTCAAGTACACCGCCACTCCACAGTAAAACTCTGAATTATACAAAAACCGCCTTCCAAATAACTTCGGAATTCTAATACACATTTCCAAGGAAACTCCCCCACTCCCCCACAACCTATTAAACTTGAACATCAATACAGAAATTAATGTTCATATTCTTGTTTCAAAATAATTATCGTAGAGACCCAATGTCTATTAGAACGTCCCGAAATGTTTCATTGGTGAAGTTTCAAGGCTTATAAAACTTTCCTTTTAAGGATTTTAGTCTTTGAAAGTTTCTTAGTAACAGAATTGACTGTCACGTTATTTTAATTTCTAAGAGTTTTTGTTCTCGTTTCAGTCTCCTTTGAAATATTTTTCTAATAGGAACGACTTTAAAATTAGATGAGTTGTAGTTTTTAGGGAATTTCGGGCTTTTTGTAAAACAGATGGTCCGGAAAAGATCACCTATTTCTGTCAATGTTGTAGCCTAGTTTGCCTAATTTTAAGCCGCTACTAACAATTTATGATTTTTAAGCTATTGCTTAGCTTCTATCGCGGGCCTTGAGCGTGGAGAGCTAATCCAGAAATTCCGTAACGAAATTTTCAAACAGGTTGCTATGGTTACGGAAAATAACAAGGTTGTCAACTGAGGTTGTCAAATTAAATAATTAATTATTTGCATAAGTTGATAAAAAATGCTATGTTATAGCTTTACCGCGGCAGTCTCTGAGTGCCACATAAATGCTTAGTAAAAATTTCTGTTACCAAGTACTGTTAGAGCATTTTTTTTTCAACAAGCTCTTGCATGGAGAGGTCAGGTTATAGGTACTGGTATATATTGACTTGTTAATGTGTGTAAGTGTTGGGGTAATTACAGATTCAGTCTCTAAATACTAGAATCTGATCAATGTAAAAATAAGGGTGGCCAATCTGCAGGTTGATATGAAGGTTTTCACATCAACCTGCAGATTGGCCACGTCCGAGAAAAATATTTATGAATATTAAGTCTTTTCCTGTACCAATTTTAACATCACAATTCAAAACCAGTACAAAAGACAATGACTGCCCTTCAATCTTCCCAAATTGTCACTCCTGTTATTGGTAGCCCATAACTGTATAAAGAAGATTCATATCCTTTTCCTTATGGCCACTACCTATCGGAATGCCAAACGGTACACGCAATATTTTATCCTAGCAAAGCCATATAGCAGGTAATAGATTTCAATTTCGCAGTGGTGTGCAATTCGTATTTATTAAATGCCATCGGGGCATTAAATCTCCGTTTTTGGTTGACGGGTATGGTCGACAGGGGATTTCAATGGATTGAGTAAGAATATTGTAGTGGTCAGAGAGCAGCGGTGGCCCAGTGGTGTCGGCCCCGACTTACGAACAGTAGGTCGTGGGTTCGAACCCAGGCAGGCGCATTACTTTGTGTAATTTATTTCATCACCGCTGCTCTCAAAACGGTGAAGGAAAACATCGTGAGGAAACCGGCATGTCTTAGAACCAAAAACTTCGAAGACATGTGACATCTACCAATCCGCACTGGGCCCGCGTGGTGGATTATAGCCCATTCCTCTCCTAGAGAGGAGGCCTGAGTCCCTGCAGTGGGAACAATTATAGGCTGATGATATTGTAGTGGTCTGTTATATCCATTGACCTCACAAAAACTAACACATAACATAATATCACGGCTGGTAATCCCCGAAGGGTTAGCAGAGGTGTACCTAAATAACACATCCACATTTCGTCCATGTTTTAGTCCTCTGTAATATGGGACGAGCCTATTGCCTCGGGGTTCGATTGTCAAGTCGGGCAAAGTACCGAACCTTTGATTTCCATTAGTAATTTCTCAGTAACAGCCACGGAGTCTGGATTTGTGCTCGGTTAATGGCAATAGGCACACCCCCTAATACATAGAACTTAAATAACTAGCGAAATGTGGCCGTATCTACTAATGGGTACTTAGAGGATTACATGCATCTGTAGGGCTAACCGAAGCGTTATGTTATGTAATTTCTGTTGAACCTGCCTTTCTACAGAATCTTAAATCTTGATAAGGTTACTATTTAAAACACTTACCGTACTGGTTTTCGAACCTTTTTTTTCGAGTCTTAGGAACAAATTACATTATTCACATTTTCATGAGTCATAATGTGGACAATGTAGTTTTTTTTTTTGAGTTTTGTTGATTTTTCAAAAACCGCTTGTCTGATTTCGATAAAAAAATTATGGGACCATTTGGGAAGTATACCCTTTCCAACAAAAAAAATAATTTTTCAAATCGGTTAGCAAGTGACGGAGTTATTCCCGAACAAACATTAAAAAAAACATCCGAATTGAGAACCTCCTTCTTTTTTTAGAAGTCGGTTAAAAAAAAACAAGCCTTATGAAAAAAATTGTCTAAGTAATGTTCACAACATCTCCTACCAAAATATTCTCCACGATACAGCTTCTTGTCTGAATATTCATCAACAAAATTGTCTAGTTAGGATGCCTTTGTTGCTCTAACACCCTGTATAGCAACACGTTGTGCTTCGCTACAAAGGCTGGAAAGCCAACATCCTGTGTTTTAAATCATAAAGTTGAACATTACCTATGCATGATAACCTTGTTTGTGTTTTACATAACGTTATAGTTTTCGTTTTTCTTTGTTTACAGAAGAGTACATGAGGAATATTCCGGAGGCCTAAGTCTTGAAGTATTAAAAAAGGTTAGTGAAATTATGATATTCAACATAATTTGTGCCCGCAGCTTCGCCCGGAGATCGATAACTGTCCCTTGGGATCGTACTATCGGGATATAAAGTATTCTAATAAACTATCTGTGTGTCAGTTTTTATGTGAAATAGTAACAAACATCCGTCCACCCATTCACCCTCACAATACTACCCCAATACACCTACGATTTTTTAGTAAGTTTTTAACCGACTTCAAAAAAAGGAGGAGGTTATCAATTCGACTGTATTTTTTTTTTTTTTTTTTTTTTTACGTTTGTTAGCTCATAACTTGCGACTGGGTGAACTGATTTTCATGATTCTTTTTTCATTTGAAAGCTGGTGGTTCCCGTGTGGTCCCATTGTCACCATTTCAATATCTGATGATGGGATCTTGTAGAAATCGGGGGAACTCTTCAATAAATAACAGCAGATTAACCGCGATTGTTGCCATAGCATATCTAAGCATTGTTTACGCCATCACACAACATACTAGGTATCACGCCTGTACTCACTACAAAGGTTATAAAAACTATTTGGTGAACATATTCTGATGAAAAACTTCGGAGATAGACAACGGAACTCCTCAATAAATGATAGCAAATGGACTGGGATTGCTGAAATCTCATGTCTGTCTATTGTTTACACGAGCTCATAACATAACATCACGCCGGTACGTTGTGAAGGGGTAAGCACATTTGTGAACCACTAAAAAGTGATAAATAAAACATTTTTACAAAAAATAAAACCGACTTCGACAAAAATAAAACACAAAAAAGTGAAAAATAAAAATCAGCTTCTGAAGTCGGTGACTTTTGTTTGTTTGATTTCATGTTTTTGCCACCGACTTCAGAAGCTAATTTTTATTTTTCACTTTTTTGTGTTTTATTTTTGTCGAAGTCGGTTTTATTTTTTGTAAAAAAGTTTTTATAGTAAGTGCTGATCTCCATAACTAGACAAACTTACAAATTAAAATCACCGGGACGAAATATAAATTAAAATAGATCGTATTCAAAATCATGTTATTTGATTACCCTTTTCCACTTTATCATAGTTTAAAGATTAATTGGTGTAGCTCGAGTAATAAAGTCTAAAGCAAAATATGATCTGAATTTATCGAATGAGATCATTACCTATGTCTACGATATTGTATTTCAGATATTAATGAACTCAGTCAATAGACGTTTAAAGTTAAGTGTAAATTAAGGACTAATGAAAGATTTATTTTTATTTTGAAGAAGGCAATTATTTATGCTTTTATAAAGTGCTGTTAATGCAAATTATATATATATTTGTTCATTTGAAGAGTACTACTTTATATTTCTTTTTCTGAGCGTGTTGGTGATGAACCTAAATGTATGTCGGCCCTGAACTGAGCCTCAAAAGCGTTCTTAGTAGCGTCCATCAGTTCCTCTAGTAAACATTTTACACGACATGCAGGAATTCTATGCTACTAGATGAGACATAAACCTGAAACCATAAATCAATAATCGTAATTGATTTATTTACACAGAACAGAACTTACTGACTTACGATTTATTGTGACTATCATTGTAAATATTTCGTTGGTGTGCCTTAATAAATAAATAAATAAAAAAAACTCAATTAATTAGAATAAGCTTTTGAGTAAGTTTTTATTATATTTTGTTCTGATTGTCACTCATTGCTATTTATCTGCAGGGCTTGCGTATCTTTTTAAATGTCAGTGGTTATCATAGTGTCCATCAATTAAGTGTCAAATGGTTAGTTTCGTATACCAAACCATAAGCATTTGACAGTTAATTTGACACTATGATAGCCACTGACATTTAAAAGATACGCAATAGCCCTGCCTGCTGGTCTCCTTATAATCGACGTTTAGGTTGATTATTATGACCTTCATTCTCAAAATACCTTCAATTTTTTTCACAAAAAAACCACAAAGAGTTAAGAAGCGTCAGACGCGTATCTAATATTTAATTCCTGACGTTGACGTCTCCTGTCACCCACGTCAAACGTCACCGTTCGACGTTATCAAAAATTCTCATAAGCGCTTTTGATTTATGACTCTTGCCCCCTTCACCCCATGAAAGGGGTGACAAGAATAAAGCCACGAACCCTTTCTAAAAATTCTTTAATGTAATTAAAAATTCTCGTCTAGAATTTAAATTCTTTAGAGACAAGGTTTTTTGACACGTGAAGATATTTTGGGGGGTGAGATATTAAATAGAGGGGGTGTTTTAGGGAAGAGGGTGCGAAATAAAATCTGGTGTGACAAATGGTTGAATTCTTGTGAGTGATGATGATTTGCGAAAAGCTTTTACGAGTTTGTGGTTTCTTTCTAAGTAAGCAACTCATGATTAAAGTTCTCAAATAATATTTTTTTCGTAATATTTCTACACTAATTTTATAAAGAGGAAAACTTTGTTTGTTCGGTTGTAATGAATAGGCTTAAAAACTACTCGACTGTTTTTAAAAATTCTTTCACCATTCGAAAGCTACATTATCCACGAGTAACATACGCTACTTTTTATCCCTGTATTCCCATGCACGGGAACGGGAACTACGCGGGTAAAACCGCGGGACGTCCGCTAGTGTCTTATATTATTATTCCACTGCAGAGCAACTCTACTTCCACTTTTCGCGATCTAATTTGATTGTCAGTCAATCCTTCAATTGAAAGAGTCACCGCAGACCTGGAACCCAAAGAGCTTTAGTATGGACACAGGTGATTTTTAGTCAGTAAGAATCTGACACTCCCTTCTGCTCCACGCTCCGCCCCAAAGCGAGAGGAGTCGCACATGCGACCAGTTCAGTTTCACATCTGCCGCAATTTTTTTTTTTTTTATTATTTTAACATTTGCAATCGGTCGTCAGACCATAAGCGAATTTGTTGCAGTATACATGGCGTCGTGGTGGAGCAGCCAGTGCTGCGCCTCCCACTTATAGAAGGTGGTTCCTCTTCAGCCTATTTACCACCGCTGTCGGGTTTAACAGTTCAGTCACTAGTGGGTTTGGGTGCATGGTTAGGCGTGCCTTGTGTTGACATTTGTACCGCTCGATTTCAAAGTTTACGAGCGGCACCTGAATTTCGCTATTCCGAGCAAACCAGGGTGCATTTACTATGGCTCTTAGTATGCCATTTTGAACCCTTTGCAGGCAGAGAATGTTTGATTTGCTGGCAACGCCCCACAATTGGATTCCGTACGTCCATATTGGTTTAAGGACCGAGTTGTAGATAAGTAGCTTATTGTCTACAGAGAGCACCGAATTTCTTCCCATGAGCCAATACAGGTTGCGAATATGCCGCAACCTGTATTGGCTCATTATGCCGCAATATTGTATCGAAATATTTTAAGTATTTTCCGGGTAGTCTCAGTTAATTTTTCAAGAGGTTGCGTTCAAAACAAATAATAATATGTATTTTTAATAATAGCTCCCCACAAGGCTAAGTTATATAACATCATGTTCTATCTAATTCATTAATCGAATACGCAAATATATTAAAATGCCAGCAGAAACTTGTTGAACACTGTAAACAAAACATTCATCCATAATAATTCCAAATCCGCTACTTCCATATTATGTCACTTCTTATTTATAAAACAAAGTGATCCACCGTGTTTGTCTGTCTGTCCGAGATTAAGAGGAAACGCGAGTGGTCTTTTCTCCATACAAACGCTCTCGCCTGTTTTCTTTTTGGTTAATGACCCTAGAGCAATGGTTTTTTTACAAAATAATAAATATTAACTATTTCTATGCCCCTATGTTTTCCTTTTTGGTGATAAATTATTTTTATAAGCACTAGAACCCTCAAAAAATGCTCAAAATTGCTTGTTTAGATCGCTGTTAACAGAGTCCTAGTGTACAAATTTGACAACTATTAACGAAAAAAGAAAAACATAGCGGCGTAGTATATAACCTCCTTATTCATTGTCTAAAATATCTTTTAAATTGGTTCAATATTGGAGGAGGAAATAGGCGAGAGCCAAACCTCAAATTCTAACTTTTTTCTACAGTTGTCCTTATCGCACGAATTTGAGGGCTGGAGGACGGAGAGAGACAGCGATAGTAGAAAGAGACAGCACTCGCATTTCCTCTTAACTCAAAATCAAGCCTAGAAAAAAAGACGAACTGGCTGGCTTTTCTCTTCACAACGGCAGAAATTACCGTCGTATAGGTAACTCATGTCGGCTAGGGTCGAGAGAAAGAAGAATTTGATAAAAGCAGATTGTAATAGGTTTTACAAGGATGGCTGATGTAGGAGGCAACTTACATTTACAGAGGAAGTGCCTTATTCGAAGCTCTGCCTATTGTGGCCAAGAAATTCTAGGAATGATTTGCTGGGCGATGTCTCAGTCGACCCGATTTCAAAAATGGACTTGAGTGGCCAAAATACACATAAAAGTTTGTCAATTTTCGTGTGGCCACGAAGGAAATCGCAGGCAACAGCTAGTTATTTTTATAAACAGAATCCAGGAAAATTCCAGAACAAAAAATAAAACCGACTTCGACAAAAATAAAACACAAAAAAAGTGAAAAATAAAAAATTAGCTTCTGAAGTCGGTGACTTTTGTTTGTTTGATTTCATGTTTTTGCCACCGACTTCTGAAGCTAATTTTTTATTTTTCACTTTTTTGTGTTTTATTTTTGTCGAAGTCAGTTTTATTTTTTGTAAAAAAGTTTTTATTTTTCACTTTTTAGTGGTTCACATGTGCTTACCCCTTCACAACGTACCGGCGTGATGTTATGTTATGAACTGGTCAATAGACAGTCATGAGATTTCAGCAATCCCAGTCCATTTGCTATCATTAATAATAATAATAATAATAATATTCCACAACTATCACACAACGCCATCTAGTCCCAAGCTAAGCAGAGCTTGTGTTATGGGTACTAGACAACTGATAAACATACTTATATATTTCTAAATACATACATATTATAGATAAATTACACCCAGACACAGAACAAATGATCGTGCTCATCACACAAACATTTGTCCTGGGTGGGAATCGAACCCACGACCTCCGGCATAGCAGTTAGGGTCACTAACCACTAGACCAACAGGCCAGTCTAAATACACAAAAAAGTCATTAATTGAGGAGTTCCGTTTCCTATCTCCGAAGTTCTTCATCACCTTTGTAGTGAGTACAGGCGTGATATTATGTTGTGTGATGGCGTAAACAATGCTTAGATATGCTATAGCAACAATCGCGGTTAATCTGCTGTTATTTATTGAAGAGTTCCCCCGATTTCTACAAGATCCCATCCTCAGATATTGAAATGGTGACAATGGGACTACACGGGAAGCACCAGCTTTCAAATGAAAAAAGAATCAAGAAAATCAGTTCACCCAGTCGCAAGTTATGAGCGAACAAACATAAAAAAAAAGAAAAAAAAAATACAGTCGAATTGATAACCTCCTCCTTTTTTTGAAGTCGGTTAAAAAGACAAACCCCCATTGCTTGCTGACTGGCTTATCTCTTCACCACACGGCACAAACTACCATCGTATATATCTCATGTCGGCAGGGGTCGAGGGAAAGAATTATATTTCGAGCTTTTACTATGACGTTGCAATATTCAAATGCTGGTGCAACGGACAATGGAATCAGTTCGCGCCAGTTGTATGCGGTTTATACCGGTTCTGATGATAAGGACATTTTGGTGAGTTGACTGTTTTGACGCGACATTTTACCTATTTAGTTGTAGTAGATGTTTTCACACCAAAAAGTGGCTGACTTGTCTTTGTTTAAAGATGTTACTGTTTTTGAGCAGGGAAAAACAAAAATTGTTTTTCATTGGGTTTCCATTAGAGAAAATATTAAATTAAAAAATCCTTTAATGTTACCGTAAATATGTTTCATAATCAAGACTCATTATGATTATTCAAATTAGACTGATTTATTATCAGCACTTTCTGAACGTCAAATACAAAAGACTGTCCCCAAAAGCATCCGCTCTTCGACACTTCCTATTAATTATACTTATTACATAAATTCTTATTTGGTAGATAAGAAGGCTTGCACACTGCTACCAAATGTTAAATAATATACATAAAGTTGTCTACCTAGATGTTCCGAATCAACTCAGATCGAGCAATATTATTCAGCAACCCGTAGTAGTCTGGATTTGTATCTTATTGGTTCGTAGTGTGATGTATTATTCATCATGTAATAGTTACACTTCTGCCCAACCCTTCGGGCATTACTGTCATCATGTTATATCTATATCATACTGCATCTACTTTACCACAATTTCTTATAACATCACCCTACCAACTACTAAACAATTGCCGATCGTTATTTGTTTTTATGACGTCATAAAACTAATCCGCGTACACTGTTGTTTAACGTTACTTTGACGACCAGTCTACTAGTTACGGTGCCTATTGCCATCAAATTGGACGCAATTCAATTACCTTTACGTAATAAATTGCGGACAATGTTTCTGATATACTGTGGGGAATGGCTGGAGAATTTGTGATGGTATTAGGAAGTGCCTCAGTGATGTTATTAGTTTTTTTGCGACTGGGAAGACAGGGTTATGTTTTGGAAAGTAATATAATGTAAAACATGGAAAATCTGTGATATTATAAACACTGAATACAGGATATTTATCATGTTTACTATTTGTTTTAAGCTCCCGATATTTCAGCGGTGTTACAAGCACCATGTTTTTTTCTTGTGGTGTGTGAAATCATCAAATGACTGCTCCCGCTCTGGACAGAACAAAAGGGAGTGTCAGATTTCTACTGACTAAAAACCACCCATGTTCCTTCTTAGCCCTTTGTGTCGAGGTCTTGGTATCTCTTTCTAGCAACCTGCAGCCCCAACGGAAGCACCATGATCACGGATATACTGAAGTTATTGCGTGAAGATGTTTATGAGCTAACAAATCAGTCTTCTCTCTTTGTTGTTCGTATATCTATCTTCTATATAAATAAAAAGAGAAGTCCTGACTGACTGATTGACTGACTGACTGATTGACTGACTCATCAACGCCCAGCCCAAACCCTAGCTTGGACCTAGAAATCTGAAATTTTGCACAGAGGTTCCCTTTATTATGTAGA
Source organism: Diarsia mendica (assembly GCA_949316265.1). Taxonomy (NCBI): domain Eukaryota; kingdom Metazoa; phylum Arthropoda; class Insecta; order Lepidoptera; family Noctuidae; genus Diarsia; species Diarsia mendica. The sequence continues at coordinate 2,286,356 of OX438907.1, read as the reverse complement.
CAAGGAATAAAGAAGGTTTTTTTGAAATTCAACCCCTAAGGGAGTTAAATAGGGGATAAAAGTTTGTGTGGAAAAACGTCATTTTCACGCGGGCGATGCCGCTGGCAAAAGCTAGTTGATGATAATGCTAGTGACCATGCCAGTTTAAAAACTTATAATCTGTGTAATGTATGAGGACTCAATCATTGCGATCGATACATTACGAGACCTTGACATAATAAACAATTCAGGTCACAGTTAGGTTAATCCATTAAGTCAAACTACACGTTTAGTCGACACTGATAATGTAGTCATAATATAGGTATTCGTAAAAATATGTACAGCATCAGTTTACAATACCCACTTATTCTTCTGTTGTATGTACAGTCACATGCAAAATTGCATGGATACTTTAGTGTGTATTTTCCTGTGAACGTTTAAAGTCGATAACTAGTTTACGCTAGGTGGCGTCATTTCTCGTTTCACACGATTTTAGTTCTGAATTGTCCATGCATTTTTGCAGATGACTGTACATGAACTCAATGGAAACACAGTTAAAATAAGCAACAATATTGTATCTCATTCAAAACAAAGTTGCTTCTCCGAGGTCCTTCGCGATGATCTCATAGGTCAGCCTAGTCGCACCACAATAGATCATCAGCTATGATATTATTTACTGCTCTTAAACGCCTACACAACTGCCGACACGCACAGAATACTTAGCAATTTGTCTTATTGAATATACTTACCTAAATTATTAGTGGTGCGGTTACAATCAGAAACCCAAAGGCATAGTAAGTAGCATATACAATAAGTAGTTCTGTATCAAAAGGTTTAAAGGTGCGTTTCGATAAAATTAAAAACAAAAGTTATAAACATAGAGCCAGAACTAAAAAAAAAACAAAAAAACATGTGATTGAATACAATGTTATTGGCCCAACATAAAAATGCTCTACCAATATCCACATGAAAAGAATTTGGTTAATTGGCAATAATGTTCGATTCGTTCCATTTAGGAAGCAAGCACGCTACTTTAGTAGACCCTTATGGCCTTATTAATAAAAAAAAGTTAAGCCTGCTTAAACTTACGCTTGGTTTATCTCGCATGCCGTCTCACTTCAAAAATATTCAAATGAAAGGGACGGCATGCGAGATAAACCAAGCGTAAGTTTAAGCAGGCTTAACTTTTTTTTATTAATAAGGGGGATAGATTTCACATAGAGACCCATGGAGTCCACTCCAATATGTGTGGTCCTTTCTTCAAAATACCGTCTCAGACATTAATCTGCATATTCTTCATGTAAGTAGGTATACCAAGAGTATGTCTTAATCTTAAAAGATATATCCCTTGTAATAGGGGTTTAATGAATGTTTCCCGCAACGTCTATTTGCTATGTCGATTTATCACTAACCGCACAAAAATCCAGACTCCGTGACAGCTACTAAGACATTCCTGATGAAAACACTCTTTAACACTTTGTCCTACCCTGGAATCGAACCCTCATATTCAGCAGTCGCACTAGGCCAACGAAGCAGTTTATCATCCTTTCCAATAGTCGTCTCTAAAACCAGGACCCTGAATAATTCCCCACCTCTGCGTCATTCAGGTCATCAAACTTGTCAGTGGTACGCTATAATTTGGTCTCCAACGATTAACAAACCGCAGCAACTGCCGGTGACCGCGTAATGACTGGTGGGTTGTCTCATCATGGATGCCAGTTCCAAGGTCTACCGCAGCGAACTAGGCTGGTTTCTTTATTGGAGGTTTTGGGGTTTGCCTTGTTTAGATAATTGTGTAGTCGTTATGACGAGACTGATTTGTTGGTCTTAGTCGTAAGCGCGACAGCTCGAGCATTCGTTGTTGCGGTTTGCGTCGCTGCGTGCTTTCGTGCTGCGAGCACGAAAGCACGCAGCGACGCAGCGACGCCAATTAAGTGGTCGACACTTGATTAGTTTAAAAAAAAAACCTTTATTTTAGTGTTCGTTGTTGCGGGCATTCGGTGGCGTGTGGTTCGGCGTGGTGGCTTTCGGAATGACGAATTGCATAGTGTCGTTATTCTTCCGTCCTTCTGACATTCAAAAGTGCCTGTAATGGCTTAATTGAAATAAATGATTTGAGTTTGAGAGGTGAGGGGTTTGATTTCCGGGTGGGGTAAAGTGTTATTGAGATTTTCCATCAGGATTTTCTCAGTAGCAGCCACGGAGTCTGGATTGGTGCTTGGTTGATGGCAATTGGCTCGCCCCCTTTTACATGGGACTTAAACATAACTGGTGTAACTTACGCTTCGGGAATGACAGACGAGATATCATGAATCTGATTTTGGCCTGTGACAATGCTATCCAAGCTCAACTAAGCTCTTCATCTCAGCTCTTCATCAGAATCAAAAAGTCGAACGAACTCACGATACAGTAAAAAACCTAGTATGGGGAAACGTTTTTTTTTTAAACAAAAAGAAAGACCTTCACTTCATTATACACGTGGAACTACCAATTCCATTATTGAACATGTTTCAACTTTGGTAACCAACTATAGAACATTACATACTTAGCTACCTACATGAAATATAACCCATATTGACCCCCACGTACACGTGGCTCAACCCTTTCGTGCCACCGAATATAAAACATCACATACGACCCCAAAATCTTTCTACCCTTATTTCAATGAAAGAAATCACGCACTGTGTCGACCTCAACCGACTGTTATGTGAGGTCGATTTTGTTTATATACTTACCTACCTACATAATTATAACATTACATTTGTTTTCCTCGAAGCTCTCTCTTCTCTTCTTTTCTTCAACCCAATGGTGAGTGTAGATCTCTTCCTTTTGGCAATTATCTCGAAGCTCGTTTGCTAGATAATAACAGCCGCTCGGATCAATCTTCAGTCGCGCTTTTTTAATTGGGACAAGGCCGCCACACTATTCCCAAACCACTGTAACTCCTGTTAGTCAGAATCAACAGTGGCGACCACAAGAAAAGCGCCGAGACAATGAAGCTCGACGAAGTCCCAGAGAAGCGATTTAACTGTCTTGGATCCCGCAACGAAATTAATCAGAAAAGAATAGCGGAGGAGTAGGAAAAAACATAATTTCCACTTCCCTCCATATCAGCAGGAGACAGAACAGAACAAGGCCAATAGGCACACAGGGACGTATTACAACTGGGATATAAGCCCAGTTGCCTAGCACCACGGTTATTATTGTCAATAATATTACTGGGTAGGACCCAGTTGTTAGCTGTTATTATATTTGATTCCAATAATAGGTATGACAAAAATGCTTGAACGCACGGAAATTTGTTCTAGTTTCTACAAGGTCCGTATAGTAACCTGTACTCCGGGTGTAACCTGTACAATATTTAACATCAGTTACGTTCAGTCACGCTTGCTTACGTTTGGTCTGTGTATGGGTGACCAGGACCACCCATTACGTATCGAGTTTCCTCCGTGGGAAAGCACGTAAAGCCGGTTGGTCCAGACTTTCATTTGTAGACCTTTGGCAGTTGTAACAGATAGTCAGCTTTTGATGATTGAAATCATCATCATCATCATTTCAGCCGAAAGACGAAAGACATTGACCGGACCCGTGTGTCTCGCATCCAGCGGATCCCCGCAACCTTTACCAGGTCATCGGTCCACCTAGTGGGAGGCCTTCCAACGCAACGACTTCCGGATTGATTGAAATATTCATAGTTAAAACCCCAATAACACTTTGCTCGACTCTTTCATCGAAACCAGGACTTGTCGTTCACAGCAGTTGCTAGGCCAGCTAGCGACGACAAGGTAGAAAATATTTATTTTGTAATGATTACCTGTATTACGAAATAAGTAACAACATGTTCAAAAACAAATACCTAACTCTCCATATATTTACATAACTGGTTGATATGCGGCTTAAAATTTCTGGATTTTGTAAATTCATTTAGTTATAATATTGTATATTTGGAAAGGAAGGTATTTTTATTCCAGGAAAATTATGGAAATTCGGGTTTCGTTATTAATTTCGGAATCTGTTTAATTTGCGTTTACTGATTCGCGGAATAATATGGTTTTAATATTTTGTAACATATTGTTTTGACCGATATTGTTAGTAGATTAAACATTCTTCGATCTAAACAACAATAACGATGTATAATATTAAGCGTGTAATCCTTTTTTTTTTTTTTTTTTTTTTATTTAATATGGGCTTACTCTTGACCTCAATCTTGCCCTAAGGGCAGAGATGAAGAATGAAGAAATAAGCATGTTAAGACATGCTTCAAGGATTACCCAAAAAATTCGAAGATATGTATGTGACATCTACCAATCCGCACTGGGCCCGCGTGGAAGATTATAGCCCATCCCTCTCCTAGAGAGGAGGCCTGAGTCCTTGCAGTGGGAACATTAGGTATAAGCTGATGATGATGATGATGAATCCTTGAAGGGTTAGGCAGAAGTGTACATATTAGTTCAACAAACACATTTAGCCAGTTATATTTGACAGTAGTTACAGGTAGCCTGTCGAAAGTCTGACAACCATACTTACCAAGGGGTATCCTAATATTACCCAATGCAAATTGTGTTGTAGAGGTCAGAAAGACAGTCGTTTTATATAAAATACTTTTATTCATCTGCATCCAAGTGCACTGGATATTTGGGAAAATCCAGGCAGATAAATCAACTGATCAACTTTTCATATCTCCACACACCCAGGGCCGGCAGTGTCTACAGAGATAACGACAAAATCGCTAACTTTCAATCCTTAATTACTAACGAATAAATTCGGTTGCAATAATGATGCTTGCAAGCTCCAACCAAGCACACAACAACAAGCTCTCCATCCAAGATGCGTTTCTCGCAAGCATCATTATTGCAACCGAATTTATTCGTTGGTAATTAGCAATCGAAAGTTAGCGATTTTGTCGTTATCTCTGTAGAGACTGCCGGCCCTGGGTGTGTGCATATATTTTATCGAACTATTTTCAAAAAGGAGGAGGTTCTCAATTCGATTGTATGTTTTTTCTTTTATATTTGCTTCCGGACAAACCAAATTTAAAAAATACTGTTTTCGAAAGAGTATATTCCCGAGGTGATTTGTCACCAAGTCAGAATCTGATGATGGGATCCTAGGGAAGTCGAGGGCAACCCTCAAATTTTATAGGCACTTGTCACGTTTTCCATATATTTTCTAAAGCTGTTCATGTATTTTTTTATTCAATCCGGAAAAACAAAACCTCAGACACTTTAAAATTATTTGGTCATGGTTATGAATAGAAAGTACACAAAAAAATGCCTATTCACAAATCGTGAATTTCACCACGTAGAGCATAAAATTTTATCCGTATGTTACATTGTGCTGTTTTCCCTTACGTGACCAAAATGTTGATAAAGCAAGTGTAGACATTTGGTTATAACACTAGGCTTATTAAGTACGTACTAATACATATAAGACAGGCTTAAGTGGCCTATTGGGGAGAAATTGTCGCTATCACTTCAACCCTGTGTTTTTAGGGTCTTTCTACATAATGTGGGGGGTCTAGAAAGACTTCGCTGAACCCCATCTGTCTGCCCATTCACAAGAATTCTATCAACATTAAGATTTTATCTTTTTGACCACGGTATGACGTATCGAGAAATTTTAGATGAAATGGCTACAATGAAGGTGATATATACGAGACGTTAGGAAGAAATACCAAAGAAACGATGGATGGACTGTGTGAAGGATGATATGGCTAGTCAGAAGGTATCTGCTGATACTATGAGTAATAGAGAAGTATGGAAGAAGAGGACATGCTGCATCGACCCCAAATTAATTGGGGGAAAGTTAAGAGAATAATGATAATGATGATGTGTGGGTAGATGAATCCAGTAACTTTCTTTTGTAAACTATGTGTGGTCATATAAAATCTATCATGACAAATAAAAAAAAATAAGGACTTTCTAGGAAAATCATTTTGAACTTGGATGGAAACAGTTTTTGTACAAAAAAGACAAAAAGTTGTACAAAATAATTTCTGGACTGTTTGTAGTAGTTTTTAACTTCGTTTACATATTTTATTATCCTGAACGTATGTTTTTTAAACAAAAAAAAAGAATTATCACTACGGAACCCTACACTGAGCGTGGCCCGACACGCTCTTGGCTTTTTTTGCTTTTCAGTTTTTTCAGTCGGGTTTTTTAGTTTTTTAACTACTTTTTTTTATTTTGATTTACCCAGTGTCACTGTTACAGTAAATACGAATCGAACGACACCTCTCAAGCTAAATCCATCGAGCCATTCAGGCTGCAGGCCGAACATTTGAATTTGGCGCCAAAAAACCGCCATTTTGATTTTTTTATTTTGATATACCGTGTCACTCTCACAGTAAAAATACGAATCTAACGTCACCTCTTTAGCTAAAATCCATCGACCCGTTCAGGCCACAGCCTGAACGGGTCGATGGATTTTAGCTGAGCATGCCAAACAATTATACACACATACATACTCTCAAAAAACATAACCCTCCTTCTGCCGCAGTCGGGTAAAACCGAGTAATTAGAACAGTGTCAATAAGACGAAACTTCAACTGCGCAAATCCGACTCAAACTTATCCAGATTCCCATCCACTCAAACGAATATTTCTCCTAACTTTTCTTCTATAAAAGATTGTTCCCTACACACGTATTTATTTGTTAAGTCATGCACAAATACCTGGACTCATGTGGATGTAATATATCCTTTCCTCTCGCAAAGAAACCCGAACGCTAAGCTGCGATAAGCATTTGTGTGTCCTGAATGGGATTTATTTTTCTGTAGGTCAAGCTTCGTGGTTTTTACTTAGACTTTTCTTCAACAGGTTTTGGTCCTATATATTTTTGGTAAAAGAGTAACATAGGTGTGATAGATGAATATGATAGTCGGTTTATAAAACGATGGATGGACTGTGGTATTATATATATATTATTATAGACGGATGTTACGGATGTATAGGTGACTGTTGTATTGTCAATTAATAAGAGACGCATGAAAGAAAAAGACGTGTTTTGTCGCGCCAAATAAATTGGAATAAGAGCAGAATAATGACAGTTCCAGTTGGTCTGAATTAGCCAAAACGTGTTTAACTCAAGTCTTCACCAGAGGTCTGGGAAGGCTCGGAGATGGAGGACATACACTGAATTTTTTGGTGTTGTCCTCCGGAAAGGTCAAATGCGTTGTGCTCGCAACCGCCGCGTGTATGCCCTGATGTACGAATGTGAATGAAGCATAAGTATTTGAGATCGTAGGTAGCGTTCTGTAGTTTCTGCCTACCCCTATCTATGGGGAAAGGCTTGAGTGTATGAATGTAAGTAATCACAAGAAATAATATCATTATGACATAAGAAATTGAGGTATAAAGTGAATTACTCTACGACGACCGATCTACATAAAATAAAGCGCCTAAGTAGACTCAATGTTATAACGTGTAAATAATTTAAATGTATGACGTCACCTGTCACGTCAGCAATCTGACGTTACATTTGACGCGACGCGACGTGAGCGTCAAAATGTCATGCGTGTCGCGTTGTGTTGGCTCAAATCGGTAAGACGGGAGGGGAATACGAATTAAGTTGTTGTCGGGTTAAATCTAAGGGGTTAGGGTAATTTAAAATGGCGCGTCCTTTCTTCTCAAAGTTTAGGTACATGATGTTCTTATTTAAGTAATGTAAGACAGTTTTCTATCAAATAATATGGATTGAGGCTGTAGACAGAATTTTTACATTTTCTAAAACTTTACCCGGTTAAAAATTGGAACTAATAGCGGAGTTATTATTAGTCTACTATTGTCTCACTGCAGGGCAAAGGACTCCCTTCCTTCCTTCCACTTTTCGTAATCTAGTGTGATTGAAGGGCAATCCTTTAAAAGAGTCCAGCACATCCCGCCAAAGATGCTAATGGCAGAGTTAATTTGTATTTTTAATTCAATTGTATGACACATACCCCCACTACTTTCAACGTTATTCAAGCACCATAGGAATAGGACCCTGGTTCGACTATAATAGGGGATCGGACAAAAAAAAACTAATTAGTCCGTCAGATAGATTTCCAAAAAATTTTGGACACGTATTTTTTCTTTTTTCACGTAAACTTAAAATGAAGACGATACAGTGCTTCGAAAACTCGTGTGACGTCATATGATAGTACATTTTGACGACACAAGTGACGTTTCAAGCCCCACTCCAAGATCTTTGACGCGTTTTATCTTCGTATTTTTTTATTGATTTGATAAAACAAAAAACACGTATTCAATATTTTTCGATAATCTAACTTACGGACTAAACAGAATCATATTATTTTGACCCAGTCCGATCCCCTATTATACATAGCATTGATCTAGTTGAATATAATTAAAATCTGCAGTCCCAAAATTCAATAAACGCAAACACCACATCGCTATCAACTCACACACACACAATTGTGTGTATCAGACACAAGCACACAAGCACACTATCTCTAGATGCAATACCGTATAAATGAAACTGATGAGCCGCCTCTGCATCCGACCACCAGATAATCGCATCCTCAATTTAATGAAATGCTACAACGAATGAGGACATAGTTCATACTTGTATTGTGGGCTGAGGCACACATCAAACTACACCATTCCAGTATAACATGACCTAACTTTCCATAGATTTCACGTACAATAAAATATCTGTATACACTGGTTACGTATAGCGTGATTGGTCACCTCGAGTCACGAGCTACAAGATCAGGCGACGTGCGTGTTGCAATAGTGAATGCGGAAAATAGCAATGAAAGAAATTGCTTGGAGCATGCTAGGCGTCACCGTGACACGAGTGAAACGAATCAAAAGACGCACGCGCTTGTCATTTGGGGAACACTCTTGAAGTCGTGAATGGGGCGTAAGTCTTGTTATAAAGGGACGTATTGCTTATAATGCATCTAAATGCAATAATAGAAATACAATGTAGGTTCAGTTAGGTTAGTACTAATTAAAAGTAATTACTTTTCATACACTTCCAAACATGCAGTCGAAGTGACTAAGCTAAAATATTATCGTACCAGCAGCCTTAGAACGAAGTTTTATATTACACAATATGTTTTTATTTTCTTTAACAAAAATGATATATGGGAAAGCATTGTTTGCATTGGAGACCATGCTACGTTTCTCAGGTTTCGGATCGTGATTTGACGTATACCCTACCGCACATCAGTAATTCCTCACAATTACATACAGCACCTTTACGATGTAACAATAAGGTCAATTTTCGTAGTATTACAAAAGATGAATCCTCTGTGTGTACAAAAACACTGAATTGCCCGAATCCGGGAATGTTATGACCCGGAACCGTGTGGGAAGAGTAAAGCTCTTTGGTATATTAAATACATAGGAAATACCTACAGTCTCCTGTGTCTTGGACGGTAAAACTGTGATAATAATGTTCGTGCATGAATGGATCTTAACTGTATTTGTAGAGTATTTTGAGATGAGTGTTTGATTGCTGTGTAATTGTGTAACCCCCTCCCCTCCCCCCTCTAACCTTGCATTAATATGACATTTCGTTTCTAAATACAATCTAATGTTGTAAAAGCATTGATATAAGTATGTAAACGAGCTTGTTGTACCAGTTATTTTCCGATTTGTCAATTAATGTCATTAAGAATCATAATCGATATAAATTAAATTCGAGACTTTAAGGCGTATTTGAGACGCTATAAAAAACAGGAAAAAGCAAAATCATGGTTTTATTGATTCACAAATAGGCTTTGAAGGTTTAAATTACTTAGGGGGATATTTTGTTAATTTTTAGGCTTAGTTGTCACTTTGTGTAACATTATAGTTTACTGGCAACTGTGGGACTAGTAAATGACTTGTCGTTGATTGCCTCACTGTATTTTTTAGTGTATTGTTGCTGAAAGCCACCCAAATACAATAGAATAAATTGTCTGATTATTATTTACAGCAACACTTAAACTACCAAAACAACCCACTCAACCTTGACTCCCAACCCTTTCCCTGCAAGGTTACCGCCGCTCATCAAATACCGTGCAGTCCGTGCGCTATCTAGATCTGTCGTAACAACCCCGTGTGGGTTGACGTCACCCCTAATGGAGGGTTAGCTCTCATAGTGCGGGGTAGCTGTCGCAGTGTAGGGTTATGTGTTATGGAAATATATTAGATTACCTTCATGACTTGTCTGTGAGTATTGGGGATTATTTATTGTTCTTTGTAAACGAATGTAGTAGGTCCTGCTTGGGGGATGCTATCAAACAATGGGGTGTAAGGAACATCCCTCCGTAGACTGATATAGGGAGAATGCAGTGTAATTATCATAATAACATGACCGGTTCAAGAAATACTTTCAGGAACGTTATCCTTCTAATAGTTTTGATTTGTTGTATTTCGCCATACGTAATGGTATCGTTACCGTGGCAAAATGTAGTGAACGGCAAGCGCGATAACGAGTTCGATGAACTCTTGTGAAGTAACGAAGATCGATGAATTTGATGAAAACTGACAATTTGATGAACAACCTAATAAAAGCGTGTTAAAAAGGTATTCCAGGAGAGGGTTGTATTGGTGATTTTAATCATTATTTCTCTGTAAAGTCACATTTGTTATATTAAATATATATAAAAAAATAATTTGGGCACGTGCAGTAGGTGCTCTTGCGTTACTTAGGTATATATATCTATATCTGTGAATATCGTTGATTAAAAATACCATTGACTTGTCAAGTCCTTTGGGATATTTATGATTTGACAATAAAGCCATTGACAATAAAGCTCTAAAAATCTTCCTAATTTATGTTTTTTCTTTAATTTAATTTCAATTCGTTGGACAATAACAGCAAAATACCTGAATAAAAAAATAACCGTTATTCATCAAAATTAAATGTCAAAGTTAAATAACCTAGCATTAGGATTTATTTCAGGTTTTTAAATACTCTGGAATTCTTGCGAAGTCGCGAAAAGATTTACGAGTTATGCTCGCCTATTAAAATTAATTGCTTACAGCTATAAATTCATTTTAAAATCGTTCATGCCAAAAATTCTTTTGGATATTTTTCTATTAGAACGTTTTTAAGTAACTATAATATCTAGAAAAAGAATAGTCTATGAACGCTAAGCATGAACGCGTAAAGTAAATGTAACGTAATTTTTTTGACGTTTTCAAAATTAGAAATACTCACATGGGTCATATGGGTTATTGTGTCTGTCGCACAAAAATAGCCCTAAAATACGTCAGCACATTAAGCTACTACAATATGTCAAATTTCTTTAATAGATTTTCATCTTTATCGCTGGAACTTGACAAATTATATACTAAAACCTTCCTCGTGAACTACTCTATGCATTGGTAAAAACAATATGAAAATCAGTGTAGTCGTTTTTGAGTTCATCGCGAACAGACCGACAGACACCGCGGAGGACTGTGTTTTAAATTATGTAGTGATAGTGATTAGGTTCAAGGTTGATAAGGAAAATTTGACAGTTTTGGGTTCAGCTTATGTGTTTACATCAATAAATTTGACTTTTAATAGAGTTTGTAATCATCAAAGCTTCGACTTTAAATCCTTCAGGAATAGAGTTTAATTCCGTTCTACTGTGTACTATGTTGTAATAAATAGTAAGTACGGCAGTTAGAATCAAAGAGAACTATTTTACATGGAAATGGATTTGATTTACATGTAAATTACAGTAGGCTCTGGTTGGCAATATTCTGATGGGATTGGCTAAGGTGAGTCATGTCTAAAACCTATGTTGGAAGATTAGTGTGATAAAACTATCTCAAATGTAATTGTGAACGTTACAAGAATCTTTAAGGTGTTTCTAAGTAACGTATTAATAATTATTAATATGAATGTAGCTATGTATTTTTTGAGAGCACAAACCGAAAAGTAATATTAAGTATTGTAATCAGTAAAGAAAATAAAAGATTTTTTACCAAAAATATAGAGCCAATTTTGCATTACCCGCGACCTGTATCTTGCATACCATTTATGTGATTAACCAGAACACACAGACAGACAGAGAGACAAAAATAAAATGTTATAAGTATCGTTCATACGCATAATGTAAAAAAAAAATCTAAACAAACAGACAATTTTATTTATTTATAAATATAGATAAAAAAATAAAAATATCTAAAAATAATCCCAACCACATGACATGTCTAGCCATCGACCCCGCTAACAGTTCGACACCCTCAAGCTATTCGCAAATCAACATAATTATCCCATAATAATAATTATTATTATACAACACAAAAATGTATAAAATAATAAAAAGTTCATAGACCTATCTGTTCAATATCAAGATCTAGTAACCTGTTACTTTCGCAGTTCGAGTTGATCGTAGACCGGTATGCTCGTAACTACAGTCTTTTCACAGAATTATTACCTGTGATTTTCTAACACCGTCAAAATCAGAATGATCTTTAAGGCTGATTTTACAATGAAATGCATGTGGTTAAAAGAGCTGATGAATATGCATGTGAATCAAGGGAGAGAAAAGCTAAAGAAGATATGGATGGTTAGTGTGAGGAATGGTTTGAAAAAAAAGAAGTAAGTCTGTCAGGCGAGAATGGAAGAAGAAAAAACTTTTTAACAAAAAATAAAATCGACTTCAAAAAAAAAAAAACACAAAAAAGTGAAAAATAAACTTTAGAAGAAAAATCAGTTTCTGAAGTCGGTGACTTTTGTTTGTTTGATTTCATTTTTTTGCCACCGACTACAGAAACTGATTTTTCTTCTTTAGTGGTTCTTATGTAAGTTCACATGTTCATGGGTCATAATGTGGACAATGTTTTTTTGAGTTTTGTTGATTTTTGAAAAACCCCTTGTCCGATTTCGATAAAAAAAAAATTATGGACCATTTGGGAAGACCCTTCTATAACAACAAAAAAAGATTTTTTCAAATCGGTTAGCAAGTGACAGAGTTACCTATGCCCGAACAAACATAAAAAAAATATAAAAGTATAAACATCCGAATTGAGAACCTCCTTCTTTTTTTAGAAGTCGGTTAATAAAAATATGTTGTACCGACCCCAAGTAGAATATAATGCTGATCATATAAGCTTGGAGTTATATTCCTCCAAATGAAAAGGCTGTCAATCTGACAGTGATCTTTGATCTTTACTCTGGTTACAATAAGGTTGCTTTTGCTTTATAGCTGTCAAAGGTTAACTAACTATGAAAGCACTAATTAATTAATTTACCTTAAAACTTTTTATTTTAAAGAAATTAATTTTTTTTGGTTTAACACACTTCGCTTAATCTTAGTTTGAAAGATTATGTGCGAGTGAGGCGTCTCGCTTGTTTACACCAACAACAATATAAAACACTGTACACGTAACTAGTAATTGCCCGCGATTTCGTGCGAGTATTTCGGTGTCAATAGCTGACGGTTTGTTAAGCGTTTGCGCGTAACAGTAGGTTCAGGTTGTGAATATAAATGACTAGACAACGTAACGACTTGAGTGTAAGCAGTTACTGTTTAACTAGTATTTTGGCAAACATTCTAAGCTTCTATCTTTATTAAAAACTAGGCGTTTGTACCCATAAGAATTGAAAAGAAAGAAATTACAGCTATTTCATACACACAAAACTGTAACCTCATATTCAGTACATAATTCATTCTGAAGCCCACCCCAAATTGTTAATTTTCATTAGTTATTATTTACACACAGACTTAAATTGGTCTTTGACGTTAGTCAAAGACCAATTTAAGTCTGTAATTTAAGTCTTCTGGATGTTAATCCAGAAGTCCAAACTCAAGGTTTGTCAAAGAGCAATTGGAGCGCAGTATATTAGGTGTTAAATTAACGGATCGTGTTCGAAACACAATATTGCGCTCCAAAACAAATATAGCTGACGTGGCTCAAAAGGCTGCCCAACTCAAGTGGGACTGGACAGGACATGTCTGCCGCATGCCGGACAAACTTTGGGCCAAAATAGCAGGAAACTGGTGCTCTGACACAGTGAGGCGGGGTCGCGGTAGGCCACGAAGGAGATGGCGGGACGAGTTAGACAGATTCCACCAGAACTGGAAGGAAGACGCACGGGTTCGAGAGAAATGGAAAGAGTGGAGGGAGGCCTTTGCCCAGGAGTGGGAAAGAGTAGGCTATTAAAAAAAAAATATTTAAAAAATCACCACCATGTATACCATGGCCAAAATGTATGGAACTGCTGATTAATAAATTACTATAATATTTAAAATGTCACTTACGGGATATCTTCCGTGATTTTTATTTGGTTTGAGTTCCAGATATTTCGACGCTGTTGCAAGCGCCATGATCGCGGGTTAACTGGATTTTTTTTTCTATCCACCCGCATTCTCCAGTTAACCCGCGATCATGGCGCTTGCAACAGCGTCGAAATATAGGGAACTCAAAACAAATAAAAATCACGGAAGATATCCCGTAAGTGACATTTTAATTATAGTACCTTCTTTTTCAATGACACAAATATACATCCTACCTAAAACAACCAAAACACATTTCGTTGAACAACATCCCACTACTACATTCCACGATCCTTTTAGCATAAGTACGGACCAAAGGCACGTCATTATCCTTTCCCTAACGATATAAAAACTCAACACAAACGGCCTAACGAAGCTCAAACACATCAAATTGAACCACCATTTTTTTCTGTTACAGGTAAACTTCGTCCACATGCGGATTTGCCTGCTTTTTGTCAAAGTAAGTGGCGGGATTCAAAGGCCAATTACGAACCGTCAGGGGTTCCTGAGTGTTGACAGTTTTATTTTGTACTCTGGGAGCTAAAAAGCGGTAAGTCTATGAATCGATGTTCGGAGGATACAGGTGAAAATATATCTGTCATTTTTCAGGACGGAAATTGCTACTGAAGGCACTGAACTCGTTATAAAGTTCTGGCTCTATTTAGATTGTCAATTGCCATTGACACGCCCTAACCTACATTAATACAAAAATTAATACTATATTAATTAATAAGATCATTACAGCCGCTATCAAAACCGTCATACTCATAGCTCAGTCTGTCCCTGGGCCGACAAAATTTATATTGCCATCGACGCGCTAAAAAGAAGATATTATATAGATATTTTTTTCTTATTTTCCAATAAAAATATGGTAGTTTTGATTACTCTATCTGATGCTTGATGTTTCAAACTATCCGATACAAAATTCAAACAGATTTTCAAATTCTCTGAGATACCGATTTTGGGTTTACGGGTGCGTACAGAGTGGCCGTGTCGAATTTTGGCATTGCAATAACCATTGAAAGTCTGTGTGTTGCTGCCTTTGGAACTACGCAATCGATTGAGTGTGATGTGATTCGATTCTGTTTAGTTTTCTCGAGTTCCTTTTCTTTCCAAAGGGGTGAATAAGTAGGTATTGCGATTTAAGGTAGAGTTATGTTTGAAACTGTTTGTAGTGTATCAATAAATCAAGGGTCAGAGATCAGACGATAAGTGTTTCTAGTTGATTGAAATTGTATTAATATCTACCTAATATATCCAAGATAAATTAGGTATATAAAAAAGTTATACCTAATTTATCTTGGATGAGCGTTTTTTACTCTTGGCGACTTTTCATCACGAGCCACTACAGAGAAATCTAGAGAAATTGGGCTACTACAGAAAACACAGTAGCCTAGACAACCTGTTCAGTGGCAATTATTTTGCCTCTTTAGATACGGCTTAGCAGAATGTGCGTTAACCTTTAGAATAATTCTAGCATACCTTTGAACGAATTTCGGTATACTTTGAACCTGCTGGGTTAGCTTAGTCCTCCTCCTCTTTATAGGACCCCGCGGATTTGAGGAGGTCCCCAGACATGAGCTGGTACCCTAATTTCCCTAATCCCCAGTGCAAGTGTAAAGCTGGGGTATTTTTTAGTCAGATAGAGACTGACAGACCCCTCCGCCGCCCCAGGGTGGTAGACATCCATGAGAATTTTCCACCCCAAAAATATAAATTATAATTTCCTACACTCACACGAACACAACCGCGGCAAAAGATAGTGTTTTAATGAGTTACGTTGAACTTACCTTCAATATTATAGTAGGACACTAGAGGACGTCCCCAACTAAACGTAGGTAGCTAATATATTTAGCGTCACTTGAACAATTTTAGTAAATTAACTGACAGCCTCACACGACTGCCGTGACCATGAAACTTGAGTTTGTGGGACATTAACTGTTTGTTTGGTTAGTTAGTTTATGTTTTACTTTGCATAAATAAAGGAGGTATAGTTAGCGAGCACGAAGGAGGTCGTGCTAAATAATAAGCCGCTCGGGCATCCGTGGATATCTATCTGACCACCCGAAATATCTCGAGTTTCGTCCGTGCCTCGAATAGCATGTTATGCCATTTGTTCTCGCTGTCAATTATAGACCTTTGATACCACAGACCAACCTAGGCAAACGTGGCTTAACCTGAATATCGAACAGAGTGGATGTTTGCTGTGAGAATTATTAAGCGACTTAAAAGTAAATAAATAGAAATATCAGTGAAATCTTTTTTTTTTCATTAGCACCCGTTCCCTCGTAGACCTCATACATCGCTTTCTATAACGTGTGATTGAGGTCAAAAGCAAGCCCATTTAGCAATAAAAAAGGGATGTCTCCATTACCTCCACTCACTTCATTCTGAAAAAACATTTCACCTTTAAAATCAATGGACAAATCGAAGATAAACAAATTCCGAGTATACCTAATATAAATGTTCTGTCTAAAAAGGGACGTTTTTCACCCTAAATTGGCCTGGACCTTTTTAAAAAGCTTTTCTAATGGAAAGTAAGGTGTTCGAAGTTATCAAAGAAGGCCTAAAGGTCTAATAATGAGACACACAATTTTACCCACACCGGATAACATGGTAACAATTCCTAACATTTCAAATTGTTAGAATTATGAATTTTAGAACAACTACTGAAATTTCATCTAGGTAGAACCAGATTTAGAATTCGTCTGTTACAATTGAAATATAATATTTTACGTTTATTTTGTATTTTAATTATGTTTACGTTGTAAATATGTAATGAGACGGGAAACATGAATTAATCAGTTAGTTGATTAGGCAGAGATCTAACAGTTTACCCAAATTTTGCCAGTTATGTGTAAGTTGCTAACATGTAATAGAGGGCGAACCTATTGCCGTCAACCGGGCACAAACTCAAACTCCGCCGATCCCGCATTCAGTGCTGAAAGCATGAAAAGTCTTTAAAGGTCAGATATTAGTAACGTTCGAATTTATTTTATTAGTATAGATAACACCACACACCAACTAAAATTATCCTAATTTAATCAAAAATGATGGTGTCAACACAACCTGCTGTATTTTCCAACGCTGTTTCATCCCCTGTATCGCCCCCCTTTACAACAACCCCTTTGTAACCCAACACTATGACGTGGCGTGTTTCAAAGTTTGTTCTACCCGTTTTTTGTGAGAGGAAATTACTTGGCTCTTGTTGATGAAATTCTAATGTTTTTGATGCTGACAACATGTTTACGACGGTGTTTCTTTAATAGGTTTTGTTAATCTACTGCATCACTTTGCTTTCCCTCACTTCACGACAAAAAAGGAAGTCGGTAATCAGTTTTACCATGGGGTATAATTGTAGTACCCACCCAGACTGGGCTTCTTCTTCTTAGCGTGTCGATGACAATTTAAATTGAGTTGGCGACGAGTTTCGCACTTTCAGTAGCCTACATCAACTCCTGTGATGTGCAAGTAGCAGGACAGGCTGGACACGATATCAATTTAAGTGCTCCATGGTCTGTGGGGCAAGATCACATTTACACTCCAGGGCAGAGTCGTCTGGCTGTGCTTTGTCGAAAGGTTAACGCGGCTTCGACACAAGGGCGAAGAAGGAACATGGGTTTGGTTTTTAGTCAGTAGAAGTCTGACACTCCCCTTTGCTCTGCCCAAGAGCGGGGGGGTTATTCGATGATTTTCCACCCACCAAAAAAAAAAAAGGGCAGAGTCGTCTATGAGTCTCCACCTGAACAGGTTTTCCTTGCTTCAGCCTACCTGTGTCCGGAGTCTGTTTAGAGACTTCCAGGTTAGCCATGGCAACTCGTGTCCAGGTGGAAGACTGGGCTGTGTAGGTCAGATAGACAGTTGGTACTCGCTAAGCCGTTAGTCTCAGCTGTCAACATGTCTACGACGGTGTTTCTTTACTAGGTTTTGATAATCATCTACATTATTTTTCTTCCGATTTTTCACAATAACAAAATAAAGTCGGCAATCAGTCTAACCGAGGGGTATTATAGTACCCAGACTGGGTTGTTGAGGTCAGATAATAGACAGTTGGGGTCTTAGCTGTAAATAAGTAGATCTTTGAACGTCGTTACATTGTCTCGAAAACCTGACAACCAGTCTTACCAAAGGGTACTATATTACCCAGCACTGACTCTCTTGTGGAGATCAGATACAGTGACTCCACATAAAATACTGGTATAAAGCTGCATCTGATCAGACTGGAAGCCGACCCCAACATATTATTTTTTTTTAATTAGGAAAAGACTAGGCAGATGATGATTATGGTTCCTAATGCCAACTCTTTAGTCATTGGATTCGATAAGACAGTGCGCAGATCTAGAAAAAACAGCTTTGTCTATGATTTACAAAACATTCATTGTTTTTGTTTTGTAGTGACGCGCGCCATGTTTATTTTCCTAATGTCTTACGTCAGACTAGCTTATGAAAACAATGACAAGACCTAGTACAACAAGGGGCCGGTGATTATTGCTATTGGAGCGCATGCCTTACCACCCTCCAAAATATTTTTTATGGGTGCTAAATCGTCAAATTATGACTACTTCCGCTCTGGGCAGAGCGGTAGGGAGT
This sequence comes from Diarsia mendica, assembly GCA_949316265.1. Classification (NCBI taxonomy): domain Eukaryota; kingdom Metazoa; phylum Arthropoda; class Insecta; order Lepidoptera; family Noctuidae; genus Diarsia; species Diarsia mendica. The sequence continues at coordinate 2,267,579 of OX438907.1, read as the reverse complement.
GTCAGACTTCTACTGAATAAAAACCACCCATGTTTCTTCTTAGCCCTTTGTGCCGTGGTATTTCTTTAGAACAACCCGCAGCCCTGAAGGCCTGACGCAAGCCTTATTTCAGACTATTACAATCTCTTTTAAATCGTTTCCTATTTCAATTGGGACTGTCGAAAGGATTGACATTTCGATAGCATATGACATGTCGTATGCAATCGAAATGTAAATCCTTCCTTGTCATGAAAACACATTGGTTTTCAAGTTTTGTCTGAATGTCCCTATTTATGAAACTGTAGGGTTGTAAACCTCCATAATTGGAAGTGATTGGCACATTATAAATTAAAACGATATGAAAACTACTTATCTTCATGGTTAGAAGGATATAATAAGTTAAACGGAGTCTTACTGCCGCACTCATGAGAGAGCTTTAATGATTAATTAGGCCATCACTTAGTAAAGGATTTGACAGTTTTGTCATACAAAAGTATGTCAAATCTTTACTTAGTGACGGCTTACGTAATCATTAAGGGCCGGTTTCACCACTTGCTGATAAAGTCCTTGATAGCCTATCAGGAACTTATCTGCCAGATAAACTACAACTTTTGGTTTCACAGGTCTCGGATAGAAATATCTAGCAGATAAAGTATTGGATAAGTTATCAGCCGAATCAAGTGGCCGATAGAGACGTTATCTGACAGATAAAATAAAGTTTCAAATGGCGAGAACGAAAACACTCTCTATTTTTCACTTCGATTGCGAGGAAATGAAACATCATGGTCAACATTATGGTTCCTGCCAATTAGCTTTTTTTATTTTTCAACCGATGTGATTAGGTGCAAGCCTATTGCCATCAAAAAATGTAATTAGGAGCAAGCCTATTGCCATCAACTGATGTAATTGGGGGCAAGCCTATTGCCAGCAACGGGTGTAATTAGGAGTAAGCCTATTGCCATCAACTGATGTAATTAGGGGCAAGCCTATTGCCATCAACCGATGTAATTAGGAGCAAGCCTATTGCCAGCAACTGATGTAATTAGGGGCAAGCCTATTGCCATCAACCGATGTTATTAGTAAAAGCCTATTGCCATCAACCGATGTAATTAGGAGCAAGCCTATTGCCAGCAACTGATGTAATTAGGGGCAAGCCTATTGCCATCAACCGATGTAATTAGGAGCAAGCCTATTGCCAGCAACTGATGTAATTAGGGGCAAGCCTATTGCCATCAACCGATGTTATTAGTAAAAGCCTATTGCCATCAACCGATGTAATTAGGAGCAAGTCTATTGCCAGCAACTGATGTAATTAGGGGCAAGCCTATTGCCATCAACCGATGTTATTAGTAAAAGCCTATTGCCATCAACCGATGTAATTAGGAGCAAGCCTATTGTCATTAACTGATGTAATTAGGAGCAAGCCTATTGCCATTAACAGATGTAATTAGGGGCAAGCCTATTGCCATCAACCGATGTAATTAGGAGCAAGCCTATTGCCATCAACTGATGTAATTAGGGGAAAGCCTATTGCCATCAACCGATGTTATTAGTAAAAGCCTATTGCCATCAACCAATCTTATTAGGAGCAAACCTATTGCCATCAACCGATATAATTAGGAGCAAGCCTAATGCCATCCACTGATTTAGGTAATTGAGAGCAAGCCTATTGCCATCAATGAATTTAATTAGGAGTAAGCCTATTCCCATCAAACGATGTAATTGGGGGCAAGCCTATTGCCAGCAACGGGTGTAATTAGGAGTAAGCCTATTGCCATCAACCAATCTAATTAAGACCAAGCCTATTATTGCCATCAAGCGATTTAGGTAATTGGGGGCAAGCCTATTCCCATCAACTTCTCTTGTAATCGTAATGAAAAGCACAGTGATGAAAAGCCCTCGAACTACATATTAGCGACATCATAATATCGTAGCGTAATCCCTTGTTCTTAGAATACTAACGAAACAAATATTAAATTAAAGAGGTTATTTTATGAAGTTGAAGTTGTTCGTGTGGCTGTTGGGCCGATTACCTTGGTCTTCGATCGACGTACGTAGTAGAATCGGAACGAAAAATGCGACGTTGCCGTTCCGTTAATTAGTAAGTGGCTGATATCTTTAACTACCAGATAATTTATCAGGGAGTTTGATGGTGAAACAGAAAAAAGTTATCAGCAGCCTTTATCTGGTAGATAGCATTATCTGTCAGATAACTATCTGAAACTTTATCCGTAACCGGTGAAACCGGCCCTAAATATCTCAGAGGTCCGCAGTTAAAATCAACATTTCGATTTTTTAAAATGTTTATTGTATTTTTATCTGTCTTCAAAAAAGAGTTAATTCTAATTGAAAAAAAAATCTTAGAGAAGTATATTGTAAGAATGAAAAAGTCATCGGCATTGTAAAATGTAAGTATAAAAATTTCTCGTTATTTGACGTAACGAATGTGCTTGACGCTACCATTCGGAAAGGAAAAGTGCTTCGTTTACGCATATTGAGTTTTACTAGCGTGCGTGTTGAATATCTTTATAATAATGCGTAGATTATATTAATTGTTTACAACTTATGCTTTAGCTATTGACTTCCTACAATGTATTTTCATCACTATGTATCACGGCTTCAAATAACTGGCGAAAATGAGGGTGTACTATTAGGTACACCTCTGCCTAACTCTTCGTGGATTACAGGTGTGATGTTATGTGTGTAACGGCTTTAAATTATCTATATAAATAAAAAGAGAAGTCCTGACTGACTGACTCATCAACGCCCAGCCCAAACCCTTGGACCTAGAAAGCTGAAATGCACAGAGGTTCCCTTTATAATGTAGACAAGGAATAAGGAAGGATTTTTCGAAATTCAATCCCTAAGGTAGTTAAATAGGGGATGAAAGTTTGTATGGAAAATCTTCATATTCACGCGGGCGAAGCCGCTGGCAAAAGCTAGTCAAATGTAAAGAAAACCATTTAACTTACAAAATTCTTTAGTTAAATTCGGGAGTCCGTTTCTACACAGTGAAACAGTGGTTAGGGGCAGGGCTGTACTAAACCGCCTCTACATATATCGTGCCCTTAAAGCGAAAACCAACTAAAGTCACTTATGGGCAAAAATGAGTTACAAATACCGTTAGAATCTCCTTTTCAAGATCTACATACTGGTAAAACCCGTTTTCCGAGGTGACGCTCCGTTCTGGATTTAGCTTTTAGCTAAGGTAGCTTATCAGGAGATTTTTTAAATAAAGAACAGACAAAACCCAGTAAGTGTTGGTTAAAGCAATGTTTTTGCACTGTAAGCAATTTTTCTCGCCAGGAAAAACATTCTATCTGCGTTTAAGTGGTTTTGTCATGATTCACGTTAAATTAACAATAACAATAACTGAGACTAAATATTTCTAAGTACTTAGGATTAGCAATTACCCATTAGGTGAACATAAATATTTCGTTTAATTAAATTCATAAAAAACTGCTGTCTAAACTCTATTCTTCAAAACATAAGAAAACATTGCGACTACAGGAAAAACCACTAATCTGTAGCATTTATCAAGCCAATCCTTCATTTTTCCTACTTGTTTGAGAATTAAGCTATTTTTCCTTCACCACCCGAATAATGAATACAATAAGAAATCAAAATACACGTAGGTACTCGCCTCTTTATCAAGTATTTTAATAAAAATTTTACGATTCGCACCTTTAAACACGATTTTCTCGAAACTACATTTTGTGCAGTTAGTTGGGTTTTGAAGTTAGGGCACGATATATTTTATGAGTGTTCTGCTTTAATCTTTGTGTATTAGAAATAATAATCATGGTATTCAAGCCATTGTGATGTGTATATGAGTAGGTCGTGTCTGACCAATATTAGTATGTGTACCTTACAAAATTCTTTAACTTACTTATTACAAAACAGTGTTTACTAACAGTCAACACTGATTGTATAATGACGAATACAATCATCATCTGCCTAGCCTTTTCCCAAGTATGTTGGGGTCGGCTTCCAGTCTAACCGGATGCAGTTGAGCGACTGTATTAGTACTGGGTAGTACGATATCCTTTAGTAGGACTGGTTGTCAGACTTTTGGGCCCCTGTCTACCTGTAACGACTGTCAAAGATCTAGTAATTACAGCCGGAACCAACAGCGCGGACTAAAAACCCGGTATTTAAGCTTGGCTTAACCTAAAGATCGACCCGAGCGGCCGTTATTGTTGAGCTCCTTATGAGGAATGCAATATACCAACGAAACAGATAGAGGCAGATGTTGTCTATTATTCTTCGCAGAATACCGTAGTAATAGAAGTCCCCTTGCAGGGTTAACCAACCTCAAAAATAATCATAACACCCAATCAGCTAGCAGTACACACGAAATTGTGCGTTACGTCACACAGTAAGTAAGGCTAATATCGCATACGAATGCACAGAGCGTGTCGACAATAGAATATGAAGCCACGGGCGACATGCCGACCGACTGGAACACTTTCTTTGGACTTGTAATCACTGGGTCGGGCTAGGGGATAGGCGGTAGCGGGGGCGGTGTGTTTTAGTTGACCTATAGTGCGTAAAATTAGTCATGTCACTTAAGTTTGTTATTAAATATTGGGATGGAAAGTGAATTTGCGGGGAATCGAGACTTAAACCTACTTAAGTCTTGTCTAGTGTTTATTAGAAATTAATGCATGTCATGTTTACTGCCAAATATGAAAATGAGATCCCTGTGGCAACACTTCGCTTTCTTGGGTGCCAGTCTATCACAGCTTTACTCCACCTACCAACGTGATTTACATTACAATACCGAAGACCTTCGAAAGTCTCCGAATTTCAATGTTTGGAACTCAGTCAATTAGTTTATTTAGTTCTTATGGTATGGTATCCTTGCAACATGCAAGGATACCATGAAAGTAAAAGTATTATGCGTCGAATAAATATATGTAACATAATAAATGTAACAAGAGTAGAAAAAAACTTTTTAAGACGATGACAATAGCTATTGACTTCTGATGTTTCAGTATTTTTGGACACGCCCACAATTTTTCCGATACCCTAGCGCCATACTACCAAGTAAGAAACAAATAGTCCAGGATCCGCGGTCCATTTTTGCACTTGATTACTATCAAGCTAATTTTGATGAGACGGCGAGACGCCCAACAATTTCCTGCACGAAACTCTCGAATTCTCGATTGTGGTAAGTATAGGGGTAGCAGGGATAAAATATGTTGGTTTGATGATTCTCAAAAGTGTTAAGTACAAACACTTTTGAGAATCATCAGCTGGGTTTTTTTTGTTAAATCTGATGATAATTATCTAAATTATTTGAAAAAATATTTGTCCTACAAAATGTATGGTTTGATCAAAGAGTCCCCTTCCTTCCTTCCAATATGTATCGATAACGAAGTCATTAAAAATGATTACTTACTAACTGGGTTTTGGGGATTGGATATTTTCTATTAAACCCACTCTTTACAAGTTGCCTACAAGATTCTAAAAATTATATTAAGTGTTTGGCACTTACTCCACGCACCATCAATACTCCTGTACATCATAAACAACAGGCTAATACACTTTCTGGAGCCACAAATTCCAGAAGAGCAAGCAGGTTTTGTTAAAGGCAAAGACACGCGGGAACAAATCCTGAACGTTCGCCAAATTATAGAGAAAAGCCGGGAATTTAACAGCCCTGTATTGATATGTTTCATAGATTATACCAAAGCATTTGATTGCGTGGAGTGGGGCAAGCTGTGGGGGGTTCTTAAAGACATGGGAACGCCTCAACATCTTATTGACATAGTCCGATGCCTCTACCTACACATCAACAACCGCTCTTTCGTCAAAATAGACACCGACTGTTCAAATGCGTTAGGCAGGGATGCATCCTCTCACCTCTGCTCTTCAATATGTATGAAGAGTAATATTATTCAAGACTCTTTAGGGCTGGGACAAGGGGTTTACTGTTGGTGGAAAGTGGATTTCCAATCTGAGGTACACTGATGACACCGTTCTCCTTGCTACAACATTTGGCAACATGAAAGAGATACGGCACAGATTGGAAGTGGAAAGTGGCAAAGTAGGGTTTGCAATAAATAGGCAGAAAACCAAGCTTATGGTGGTAGATCGTGCGGGAAAGCTATCGGGCGCCTATAACATCTAATACTGTGGACAGCTTCGATTAACTGGGCTCCAATATAAGTAATGAAGGTAGCTGCGTCACAGAAATAAATCGGCGGATAGCCATGGCTAAAGATGCTATATTACGCCCCCGGAACATCTGGGAAAAACGTGGTATAAGTTTTAAAACGAAGGCCCGTTTGGTCAGAGCACTAGTTTTCCTGATTTTCCTCCATAGAGTTAATAATAATAATATTTATTTATTTTCAGGCTACTTTGGCCCATAGATAAATACCTTACAGACTAACATACATACGATATAATTGACAGCTTGTGTTAGTAAACAAAACCTTAAAACTATATTAGTATCACTACAGTTGCACTACGTCACTGTGCGATCATGTGGCACTTGCCCGCGGAAGCGTCGAAACACCACCCCCTGCGGCCAAAAGTCCTCTTCCAAGACGAGGTGCAGGTAGCATGTCGGTACTCGCACCACAAACGCCTTAAAGTTGACGTTGCGGCGCGACTCGAGCAGCTGCACTCTCGCCACGTACTTGATCTTCTGGCGCACGTACTCCACGATGTCCTCCGTCGTAGTGGTGTAATGTAGACGGGAGAGGTACAAAGGAGTGTTCGGCTTTGCGGCACGAATATGCACATTGGGCTCCGATGGAGCCGTGCCGCAGCGGTTCTTGATGGTTCGCTGACGGCGCTTCCTCCTCAACACCGTCACGAAACCATCATCAGCCTGGATCGGTTCCTTTTCAGGCACAGGCTTCTCGGAAGGAGCATTTTTCCCCACAAGTTAAGACATGGACAATCCAAACAAGAGTAAGACAGAGGATAGACGCATTCGAAATGTGGTGTTTTAGGCGGATTCTCCGAATTCCATGGACGGCCAAACGCACAAATGTGTCTATCCTTTACCAACTCGATATCAAGACTCGATTGTCAACAGTTTGCCTACAGCGTATTTTGTCTTATTTCGGCCACATAATGCAAAGAGGAGATAGCAGCCTTGAAAAGCTGGTCATTGTTGGCAATACCGAAGGCAAGCGACCGCGAGGCCGGTCGCCATTTTACAAATTTGGAAGTGTCTGTCTTCCAAACGATTGGCTTTGAGAAAAATTGTTTGTGGAACCTCAATGTCATTTTTAAAGACCTGTCTAATGTCTATAGACACCCCACACGTAGGTATAGGTTTGATGAAAAAAAAATATAGTTTCAGTTCCATGTATGGGGCGACCCCCTAAATCCTTTTTTTTATTTTTGTATAAAAATCGTAAAGCGGTTCACAGAATACTTGTAGAGTTTCAACTGTGTAGTCTCAATAGTTTCCGAATGAAGTGGCTGTGACATACGGGTGGACAGACGGACAAACAGACATGACGAATATTTAAGGGTTCCGTTTTTTGCCATTCGGCTACGGACCCCTAAAAAACAGCTGGTTTGTAGTAATTTTTGATGAGCTCGTTATCAATACATGTTGGATTTAGATAATGATCATCAGATAAAAATAAAATAGTTAGTAATAGATTTTTGAAAATCATCAAATAAATAATTATAATAATATATAATCAATATCACACACACACACACTTCCACTCACACACACACCCACTCACACACACCCCCACACTCCACATCTATCCTTTTTATCACTTTTTATTTTAACTTTGTCTTCTTGTTTTGCTAAATGATTTATTTGTTATCCATTTACTTGCTGCAAAAATGAAAATAAGTTCTCGTAAATTAGACATACACTCTTTACAAGGCACCCATGAAAGGGTTGGGCCTAGCACCTTTAATACAAGTTGTCTTGTCAACTTAGCAAGGGTGCTAGAGTCTCCAAACATATAGTTTATAACGACTCCATCTGTTTGTTTGTAACCTAATGTTTTTCAAATGTACACCTTTTTATTGCAAATAAATTATTATTATTATTATTATATATATATTTTATCCCTGCTGCCCCTATTACCTACCACAATCGAGAGTTTTCGTATAGGGTAATGTTGGCTCACGGAAAATTAGCTTGATAGTAATCAAGTGAAAAAATGTACCGTGGATCCTGGACTAACATTGTGACGCGGTCAATAATAATTTATAGATGAACGGATAGCTGTCAGTGGGGCGCAAAGTGACATACGTCCGTCTAGCACCGCGCCTAAGCGCTCACTGCCGGATTGCATACGTAAGAAAGAGAGCGCGATGACGCAACGCTCGAACTTCTTACAAACCATATAATGATTAATTATAAAATAATAATTTATTAAATAATCATAAATTAAAAACAACCAAATTTTGTATTTAAACATGATACGTTATTGTTATAAATTTTACCAACGTACGTTCATCAGTAATACAGATATTTTTGTTGGAAGATCATTTTAAGAGGTTAGTTTACCATTTTTTTGTATCGAGAAAACTTTTCAAAAACGTGTTTTGAAAACAACGAAATTATCAGAAATATGTTCAAGATTAACATATATTTTTTCCGCCGTGTCAAACTGTATAGATTTGGCTAAAAAATTGTTCAATACAAGCCTATTTGGCTCTTGTCAGCGCCTTAACAAAAAATTTATAAGAAAAATAAACTTTAGAAGAAAAATCACTTTCTGAAGTCTTTCTTTTTTTTTGAAGTTGGTTTTTTTTTTAAAGTTTTTATTTTTCACTTTTTAGTGGTTCACATGTTCATGAGTCATAATGTGGACATTTTTATTTTTTTTTAGAGTTTTGTTGATTTTTCAAAAACCGCTTGTCCCATTTCGATAAAAAAAATATGGGACCGTTTGGGAAGCCCTTTCCAATTAAAAAAGATTTTTTAAAATCGGTTAGCAAGTGACGGAGTTATGCCCGAACAAACATAAAAAAAAATCGAATTGAGAACCGCCTTCTTTTTTAGAAGTCGGTTAAAAACAAAGAAGAACAAGATTTGCCATCGTAAAATATTTCACTTCATACGACTTGTGAATTCAAATACACAAACTCTGACATTTAAATACTATGCCATACTTTACGTTACTTCACCCCGCTTAAGCCTCCAACTTACACCACCACCATCAATCAGTAGTATCGACTAACTCGAGCAACAGTCAGTAGCTACACGCAACGCAACGCAACGGTTACGCAACGTGAAAGAAATTCACGCGCCCGCAACGAATACTTTATTCTGTACAATTTTACTACATACATACAGCACACTGTTACGATAGTACCCAGTGGAAACGCCTTCCGACTCACTAAATGATTGCACTTATGTCGGAAGTGATCGCTGTCAGAAAGTAACATAGGAGAGAGGCGATTGTATTTTGGTCTGACAGTATATAAAACTAAAGAAGAAATATGTATGACTAGCTGTTGCCAGCGGCTTCGCCTGCTACAACACGAAAAAGATCCCACGGGAAGATAAAATCGGGATAAAAACTATCCTATGTGTTAATGCAGGTTATAAACTATCTGTGTCCCAAATTTTATCCAAATCCGTTCAGGTTTTGCGTGAAAGAGTAATAAACATCCATACATACATATTATACTTACAAACTTTCGCGTATATAATATTAAGTAGGATATGCAAATAGAGTTCAATATCATTGTCATGGTTATGGTCATAATATGTACATTTTTTTCCTCAATAAATCCATGATAGGATAATTATTATTATTCCCACTGTGAGAAAAAGGCGTCTCTTGAACCTTCCACTTATCCCTGTTTGCCAATCCATGTGAAAAGAGTCGTTCCGCCATGCCTTTCGATAATATTGCCAGCAAATTAAATAATTAGAAAGGAGAGAAATTAGTTTTCTGATTACGTTTGGGTATGAGCCGGTTCATACTTATAGAACCCCTGGAAAGCATTGAGAATCCCTGACAATACCATACAGGAAAAGTAAAAGTCAAAGTCAAATATGGTTCTTACAATATTAGTACAAGTAGCTTACCTACTCAATCATACTATAATGAAATGCAATTTTTTGGAAAATAAATAAATTCATAGAATATTTTTTTTTTTTTTTTTTTAATCTTATATGGGCTTACTCTTGACCTCAATCTTGCCCTAAGGGCAGAGATGAGGTCGACGATGGAACGAGTTTACCCAGAAGAAGCCTATTTACTCGCGACATAAATAGATTGGGGTTATATGAACTCGGGAAGACCGACGCAGGCAGGGTGTTCCACTCCTTGGCTGTACGAATAATGAAAGACTTAGCAAAACGCTTCGTACGAATGTGTGGAACATCGATAAGGTATGGGTGATAACCCGCAGTACGTCTAGTCTCTCGATGGAAGAAGGGCGATGGTGGAATAAGCTCGTGGAGCTCTTGCGCACACTCTCCGAAGTACAGTCTGTAGAAGACCGACAGACATGCAACTTATTATTGAATTTGTTATCAATATTGCAACAAATAGTAGGTACCTGTTAGCAAAATCATCGTATACTAAAATATTCACCCTGCTCACTCAAGACTGAAGACTCATCTTTGAAACAAAAAGTAAGCCTAAGTATAAAATTACTGTAAACCTATGTCACTCAATTGCTGGGTAAAAGCCTCATCCCATGACCTCCAAATGTAAACCACTGGTTTTTCGTTCTGTCCAGCTCCTGCGAGGTCTATCACGTCGCCTTTTTGGTTGTGTCAGGGATCCACAACTCCCCGCCGGGGCTGCGGATCCCGCCGGGGCCGCGGATTATCGAAAAAGATGACGTGGCCTCGGCACATGGACGAAGAAGGAACATGGGTTAGTTTTTAGTCAGTAGAAGTCTGACACTCCCCTTCGCTCTGCCCAAGAGCATTTGATGATTTTCCACCCACCAAAAAAAAAGGGATCCACAACTAAATAAAAACATACATAAACCCGTGCCTTTAGCCCTTGGGGGTAGGACAGAAACCACAGAACGCCTCCTGCTATGACCCTTACATTTATTCCTTTTGCCTCGGCCACGTTCATACACGCACGCCACGCGCCGGTTGCGAGCAGTAACTAACTTGACCTTGTATCAAAAATTCGCCCAAAATCTTCCACGATAATACAAAACCTCAGCCGGCTTCCAGAACTTTCCAGATCAATATTTCTACCACACATGGCGTCCCTTACGACTCCCATGGGAGGCCATAGGGAATCATAAAAGAGAATCAGAAGGCGTTACGGCAACAATTGGAGTAATAGATATGTCGCATCCAGGTACATAGGACGCTAGTCAGGAAGTACTAAATGACATACATAGTGTCAAACAGTTGTGGGCACAGAAAGGGATACGGGTAAATGAGAGAAATAACTCCTTTAAATTGTACACAGCTATTGTACAGTCAATTTCTAACACTACTGTACTAACTAATACTCTGAACTTAAAAGGAAACACAGTGCAGTTCCTAGATAGTATGTGTCGCGACCATGCCCGAACGATCACTGGCTGGCGATCCATCGGACTGAGGTCCGTATCCGACACCTACATCCAGACTCCGCACAACGCCAAACAAAGGCGCTTGTGTTTAAATTTAAGTGCATACTCATCAAAGATCCGACACGGCCATCCTGCATGACACACGTCCTCGTGTGTAAACCTGCAATACCAGAGATTCCCATCGCAGGACACCGTTCGGTCATTCTGACTTAACCAAGTTGAACTCTTAAACTTCTCTTGTAACATAATTATCAGTCTTGCTAGATTATCTCATTGTTATGAGACGTCAACCTCAAAATCACATCATTTGTTTAAAAGTCTTTTTCGTTACAAACATTACGACTTAGAACAGTCAGCCCAACAAAGTGCAAGTACTCTTTAACTAGAACCAATAAATCTCAAAATCTCTCAATTTCTCAAAAATCAGTCTCTAAAATCGAATTCAAGGAATGGTGGTTGCTCTTACAGCCATCTTTGTGGCTTCCGATAGTTATCCCTGTAACCATCACGACCATTGTCATTCGAGTGACCAGGTCCCGTAACCATCCCTGTGGCTACCTCAGTAGTTATCTCCGTGATCTCTACCAACCAAAGTCATTATAGTGACCAGGCTACGTAACCATCCTTGCGGGGGCTACGCGGTAAACCTCACAGTGACCACTACCGACCATAGTCATCCCAGTGACCAGGTGCCTTAGCCATCCTTTTTGTGGCTGCATCAGTAGTCATCTCAGTGACCACTACCGCCCAAATTCATCTTTGTGACTGGGCCCCGTAATCATCCCAGTGATTACAATCGTATAGTCATCCTTATGACCATACACACTCAGCGACCACACCATTACTAGATTTATTTGAAACATCAACACATTTGACTCAGTTTTACGTTAAAGGTACTTGACTTTCCAGCGTTCTCTTAACTCTATTCTGAACGCACCAATATAAAGACGTTTTTCACCGTAGACTTTTTAGCTTATAGCATCACCATTAAATTATTACTCGCTAACATAAAAAGTAACCTTACTTCGGTTTTATTTCCGTACACGTCCCGGTTCTTTTATGCAATTTTATTGACCTTGTCCTCACCTCCCAAGCTACAGCTTTAGGTTGAGGAGATTGAGGTCCGCTTTGTTAATAATGTTCTTAGTGAATATGAATAAGCCACATATTTCATTGCTAATTCACTCTAACCCAGCCATAGCAAACAAAATCTTGCATTATTCCCCTTCGAAACAAGAGGCTGGACCCAGACTTAACATTGTCTGGGATGGATTGTCTATCCCGCACAGTTACTCTCAAAGTATCTTTAAATTTCTCTGGACAGATCATTGACTGTCAGTAACTGTAATAATAAAATAGTAAAAACAGTACTGCATAATTAACATCAAGCAGAAGATGCGAACTTGCTTGTCTCTTATGGCGAGTATCTTTCGGCGACTAGTCTCTTACGGCGACTAGTCTCTTACGGCGACTAATATCTTCAAAGTTGTGTGCTTCGCCGCATGTCTTGCGAACTACTGGTTGCTCTAAACCGGCCTCGGTACAGATGATGTACCCACTGGCAGGAATAGCGCTGCCAGAAGCTCACAGTACAGTGGCAAGCTCTCGCGAAAGAGCCGAAATGTTTTCAGTCACACGACACCCTTTACACTTAAACACCCTTGTATCGCAAAGGCACAAAACAGTTTTCTGAGGAGTGTCATGCACCCCACTCACTGGTGAATAGTCTAAAGATTAAAGTTGCGGAAAGGTAGCTAACTAGCTCCTTGCCTAACCCATTCGTTTCACCGTCTGCTAATCTACCACCTGGAAGTCTTTAAATAGACTCCGGCCCCAGGCTGGTCGCAGCAAGAAAAACCTGAATAATTACTCTGCCATAGAGTTTAATTAAGTTGCTGTTCCACAAATGTGGCACTTAATATTGTATCCTGCATGTCCTATTGTTTGTCCACAACAGGGACCGATGCACACTACCAAAAGCGCCAAATTAGTACCTAGCTCAGTTCCAGGCCAACACAATTCAGACCGCCATCGACACGCTAAGAAGAAGATTTCATTTGATTATTGCTTTTCATTATTTATCAAAACAAAATCACCAATTGAAAACCAACTAAGCCATCTTAGCTGGCAACTTCTAACAATCCTGTTGTTATCATACAGAGCTTATTTTGTGCGCTATTTTTCTATAATGACTCACAGTTTCTACTTTAGTGTCTACCACACTAATGTCAACAACACAGCCTTGCATTGATGCCACTTAAGTATCACCACTTCATCAATCAAGACATTGTTAGTTCGTTACCGATTCACTAGTGTGAACTAATCCAAGATCATTTTATTTGGTAAACCGAATACATTTCTTTTCGTTTCTTTTTAAGCGTTGCCCCACACCAGGAGTCTCTCCTGTATCGTGGGTGCGTTCACAAACATTCAAACCCAGACACTCAAACACCCAGTTCCAGAACAACTATCTGTAGGCCATACAAATATTTGCTCTCTGCGGGGATCGAACCCGCGACACGCAGCACAGCACTCAATCGCTCAACCACTGCGCCAACCGTGCCTTCGGAAATTGATGACTAGTGAGTACGTTGATAAAAATGTTTAGGTCTAAACCTTGCTCTATCGATGCCGACAGCAACTTGGCGTCTTCGACGTAAACAATGACGAACTCAAGTGCGATTCAGCATAAAGCACTAACAATGACTCTCTTAAATTCGGTCATCGCGTTACACAGTCCCGAATTGTTATGATTCGGCACTCATGTTGCTTATCCTGTGTTAGGAAAGCTAAGAGTAATCGGTCTCTACATTACAGACTTTAATGAAACCGCTTCAATAATCAAGCTTTGTAAAGCTTTGTTAAGATTGAGATTCAAGTTCTCAATTTAATCTTAAGAAACAATGAACATTGGTTGTTTTCATGACCAATCATTATATTGTATCACACTATGACATTAATGACTTTAAATTAGTGATATTATGCTCACAATTAAATCTGTTCTGTGAATTTTACAAGTCACAATAAAGCTTTCTGCCCAAAGCACTAAACTAAACTATGTTTCATGATTTCATCAGTCAACACTTCACATCTGAGTAGTCTTTTAGTTGGATGGATGGATAGGATTTGCCGTGATATAGTATGAAGACTAAATCACAATCTTATTAGAGCGATACACGGTTTGCTCTTCGGAGGTCAACTCGTTACATCCATCCTGTAGGTACACCAGTAGGTACGCCATAATTATTATGCTACTGCTAGTTTCAAGCTCCAAACAGTTGGATACTCGTTGCTCTACTGTAACCGTTGTTAACCTTATCTCATGTTTAGATAGCATTACGTTTGAATTCATTGAATTTAACCGAGGAGGAATTCATGGTTAAACAATCACAGCCACACGGGTGGAACCTCAAGCTATGTTATCCGCCTAGATCGGTCCATAGATGTGCGACCATCCATCACCCAGCAATCCTTTTCCGCGCTAAGAAAAACACGCCAAGCCGCCAGTCCCGACTGGCTCCAGCAGACCCCCGACAGCCGTCACTGGCAGTCAGTGGCAGTCAGTGGCTCGACAGTCTGACAACCCATTCCCCCAAGGGGTACCACATCACCCAGCACCAAGCGGGCTACAGTGGCCAGACAAGCTGCCGCCCCAGGCACAACACCGGCTCTCAGCCGCACCGGCCGCACCGACCGGATACCAACCCCACACAGTTGGGAACAGGCTACGCAAATGACGACTTTCAAGTTTACCTATTAGTGTCCTCTGATTTTTTTTTTATCCGAAACACTTTATTTTCAATCATTCGGAAAACATCGACACCTACTCTCTACGTCTCGCACTGACGTCGTATCTCCATTGGTACGTTTTTCGCTTTCATCGGAAAAGCACATAAAACTAAACTTAACGGTCACAATGCCCAAAGGGGCACACAGAGGTGCTAAGCACACCCATCTTTTACTAAAACCAACTTATGAACCTTCGAGATTCTCAATTTCAGTTCAAGTATGTTTCTGTTTACATTTACAACTCTGTAGTCGTGGTTAAAATATCTTTCAGTTGGGATACATGAACCAAACAAACCGTGTAAACACTAATTAATCATTCTAGCACATCAATCACAAATTCGAATTCACATTTCGACTCGGAAACGATCCCAGAACCCCACACTCCGCAGCCGCCCCTGCGACCACGAGCTCAACTGGTAGATCGCAGTTTCACATTAGTTTCAACATTCGTTGCATTAAGTTGCATTATCACATCACGCCTGCAACAACAAGGGTCAGGCAGAGATGCACCCAACAGTACACAATCCAACCTGGGAATCGATCCCAGGATCGTCAAACAGTCGTACTCGCGACCACGATAACCCAACGGGCTAATAAGATCACAATAAAACATGATCACAATCAACCAAGTGAAGTAGCAAGAGGTCTTTTCAAAACAACTCTCTTCACTCGCTTATAAAATGATAACGACTCACCGGATATAACACCTTTACTCGTTCTCACTTACACACTCTGTTTCACGTGTCTGACTAGACAGGCATCATGACGGTGGATAGTCACCTCATGGTATCCAAAATTCCAAACCCTCATCATCACAGAACTGAGCATCGTGCACATCTGTCTAAGGGAATCGAACCCAACGAATCAAAACAACAGCTAGGCCAGCTGTTTCATGCGCGAATAGCTATCAAAGCAACTAGCACTGTTTATCGAACAGTTCACGCAATTGTCTATACACACAGTTTTCACTTTCAAGAGATTTCTCAACCCGCTCGTATCCCACTTCTGATGTCGCATCCAGGTACATAGGACGCTAGTCAGGAAGTACTAAATGACATACATAGTGTCAAACAGTTGTGGGCACAGAAAGGGATACGGGTAAATGAGAGAAATAACTCCTTTAAATTGTACACAGCTATTGTACAGTCAATTTCTAACACTACTGTACTAACTAATACTCTGAACTTAAAAGGAAACACAGTGCAGTTCCTAGATAGTATGTGTCGCGACCATGCCCGAACGATCACTGGCTGGCGATCCATCGGACTGAGGTCCGTATCCGACACCTACATCCAGACTCCGCACAACGCCAAACAAAGGCGCTTGTGTTTAAATTTAAGTGCATACTCATCAAAGATCCGACAGATATAATATTACCTAAGATAAGGGTTTACGGTACCCTGAGATATTGACTGTCGTAAAGTTTATTGTGAACATCGATCATGGTTCGTAATACCATTGTCATTTTGTTGGTTTTTATGCATTGGTTTTTGAAATAATAAGGGATTTTTCTGGTTGTGGTATTATTTTTATGATTTATGATTGTCTCGTTGGTACACATCTGCCTTACTCTTCGGGATTACAGGCGTGATGCTATATTGTGACTTGTGTTATACTGATAAATGATGCCAACATTCTTCAGTGTACGAAAGAGGAAAAGATAATTTTGTACCAAGGAACTAGGATCTAGAGTCAATCTTTTCAGTAGGTCATGTTAGCTACAACTGCAATTTGATCAGGTACATTTTTGATGTTTGTATAAAATATTGGCATTAAAATATGAATAGGGTGGAAGACACATAATTCTACAATTAATTAAAACAATCGTACGTCCCATCAGTTTGAGTAAATAGTTTTGGTCTATTGTAAACAGCAGATTTGTTTTTAATTACCAATGAAAAATGATCGGTATGTAAAAAGTACTAAAAACGTGGTAAGCGTTTGTGCGTCGATCCTTTAACTCCGTAGAAACTCTCTAGAAAATCAAGTCAGTAAAATTGATGTTGTTATTTCATTTTTTCTTATAAGCCAACGTTCTTCTACAACTTCGTTAGTCTCGTATTGACACTCTAGGTTTTTTGCACTGACGTGACTTTTGACAGACTCAATTATGCGTTGTAAAGGGAATGGTATGTCATACGTCACTCTTTCTAGGTCAGTGGTTGAAACTGAAATGTAATTTTATCTACCCAAATATCATAAACCCTCTCTAATGCGTTCAAAAACCATAGGCAATGACCAGCATTACCAACCAGCAGAAATTAACAGAACTGTAATGAGCTCATAACCTACTGAAAACAGTAGGTTATGAGTTTTAAATTTGGAACAGGTGTCAAATTCAAGTGAGTGTGCTATTCTATAGTGCGCGCGGAACTAGTTGGCCGCGCCTTAGGTGGCGACAGGGGTGAGGGGGCGGGTTGCCTACAGCTCGCAATGCACAGGAGACTATAATTAGACAGTGATGACCAATCTCGAGATATCGTGAACAATAATTTGTTCAATTTATTGAAAAGAATACAAATAAACAAGAATAAATAATAAAACAAACTGGGTGAGCTAAATAAAACCGTTTAAAAACAAAAACATGCCTAAGGCGCGGCCAACTAGTTCCGCGCGCACGTATCTACTTAATCCGAAACGCAGCCATTTCGAGCTGTCATTTGTTCGTTAGCTTTTTATTTCCAGTTACGAGTAGACAAATTTTCTGATAAGTTCTTTATTTCTGTCGAAAATGAGTGATAGTGACTCGGAAATTAACATGAACACTCCGCCAGATATCGTAAATGCAGCGACGAATGCAAATAATAACCTGTTTATTTTTTATTGCATTACACTGGTAACAATGCTGGTCATTTCCCTATGGTTCCTGAACCCATCATAGAGCCCTTATGATATTCGGGTAGATAAATTAGTGTATGCAACTATACATAATTAGGCATTACAACACTCGTGTGATGCTATTAAGAAACTCGCCTTCGGCTCGTTTCTTAAACCCACACTTGTGTTGTAATGCCCTTCATTATGCACAGTCGCATAAACTACTATTATTTCTTTATTTTTTCTTTTCGTTTAGTCTAGATTTTTAGAATTCTAGATCTGAATAATATTTAAGTACAATAAGACTGTGTGTTTTTACATTTTCTTTGCGTCAACTTCATTTTTTTTTGTTTTTTATTATTGATAGGTCTGTTCGCGTTTGACCACTTTAAAGAATTTCAAGTGAGAATTTCAAGAATTTCACATCTCACCTTAAAGAATTTAGGAATTTATTTATTTAATTTACCATTTTAAAGAACGTCGAGAAAAAAGAAATTTAAAAGTGAATGATATTTCTCTGGGTCTACTGTGAGGGTTTTATTACCAAAATATTACAAAACTAAATAATATGATACGTTTTATGTTTACTTTTTTTTAATACTGACCGCAATACATTTCAAATGTTGTGTTATTTATTTATTTATTTATTTATTTATTACAAACAGGTACACCAACAGTACATACATTTCACACTGATTATTAAAAATATACCGGTTAGGGTTCTGATGTAAGTACCAATTACAGGTATACACAACATTCTCAGATACAATAAAGCTAGCATCGTGTTATGTCAATATTGAGACAGCTGTCAGTTGTTGCAATGGCGGAAAAAATAGAACGCGGTGAAATGCGTTACAATAAAGTATATTTTATTTAAAAAATAGGACATTACGTGTATACTTTCATAATTATAATAATATAGTTTTGATTTTGAGTCGATGCAACAAGGGAAATATATTTGTTAAGGAAAATTAACTACCTACCTATTATTTTCTTTCGACATAGATTTTTCATAAAAACATACCTTTCTAATGCCAGAAAACTATAACTAACTGAGTAATAGCCATATAACATCGCTACCGTCAGAATAAGACGCCGGATAAATTAATTTATAACTAGGAAATGAATAAAAACTTACAATCTACACGACACAGCGAGTGTGCGGCCAGTATCGCGAGTAGGAAATGGATGAGCAGTCCATACGGCAGCTAATACTGCACATTGCGCAATGGTAAGTATGGTAACTGAGTAAGTCATACGAGTGTTGAAGGAAATGGGTCACTGTGCATGTAAGCCAATCACATTAGTGCCTTGAATATAATAGAGGATTGAGTTTGAGGAAACAACTCTTTTTTTGGTGGTTGGGAAAGCATTAAAATATAACCCCTCTCGCTTTTGGGCAGAGCGGAGTTGAGTGTCAGACTTCTACTGACTAAAAACCACCCATGTTCCTTCTTAACCCTTTATGTCGAGACTCGAGGCCGTGGTATCTCTTTCGAACAACCCGCAGCCCCGATTTGATAGAGGTTTGCGTTTTAGGAAATATAACTTTACCTTTTAAATTAAATATTGTTGTTTTTCTTTAGATCTTAGAGCATCTCTGAGTACAAGTTCAGGGCCTGATTGCCGGGTCTGGCAAAGTGTTATTGTATTTTTCCTTAAGAAATTTCTTTGTAGCAGCCACGGAGTCTAGATTTGAGCCCGGTGACAATGCCCCTGTTAGAACAATTACCATTTATTTTTACGCTCTCCTTCTTTGTACTATTTGAGTTACCAGCACCAGAAGTTTGCCTCCTCGAGTATAGTTTCGGACAGGTATATACCTCAAAATATCCATTGGTCCATTATAGGACCTCTGTGCCCTCCGGAAGTAATATATCAATACGAATTTAATGATATCTGATCTAATTTTTCAAGACAAGCCTCACGCACCTCTATTATAACAATCAATCCTAATTATTATTATAGTTACGAAGTACTAAAGAAACATCAATTCAACAAATCGTTCTACAGAAAAACATAACTTGCTCGATTGTACTCGTGTTCGTGCGAGCCCTAGTTATCCAATCGGTATAAAGTAAGGGGAGAGTGGGGGAAACTGAGCCGAGGAAATAAATGTTAAAAAAATACGATGTTTTTGTCAATTTTTTTTCCAATAGTTTTTCTGTCTTTCAGTGATAGCTAATAAAATTATGAATAAATGACCTCGCTACTAAGAATTGTATCGTATGTATGTTTAAGCATTAAAACTCACAAACAGCCGGACCTAGAACAACTAAGTAGTTTTGTTTTATATTGTGACTGTCCCTTTGAATGGAACCAATTTTTGTATAGTATGTATTTTCACCCTACAGGTGAAGGCCATATGAACATGTTGAGGGAATCAGACCCGCGACAAGCAGCGCAGCACTTGTGCACAACTGCACCGTGGTATATTATGTACCTACTGAATCTACGAACCAAACTTGGCAAATATGTGTTTCCTAATCCTCCGCTATTCTTTTATTTTAGGATAAACGTTGCGGGGGACTTCGTCGAGCTTCATTTGTCTCTGCGCTTTTCTGTGGTCACCGCGCTATTGATTCTAGCTTTCAAGGTTTAGGAATAGCGCGAGCGTGGCGGGCTTGTCCCATAAAAAAAGGTCTAGCTTTACCTTGAAAATTGACCCGGCTGTTTTTATTTTGCCACAATTTACCATTGCCCACTTGGTCTAAAATCCCCGTTCTCCCCTACATTCCATCTACGGCAGCCATTATGATTTCTTGCTCCATTAGCGAATCACGAAGCCTTTTGACTTTATTTCGTGGCTATTGTTGTGTTATGATCACGTTTGTGCAGTTAGTGGGTAGGCAGAGGTAGTTTGTGCTTGTTTTTTAGATCTGAAGTGATTGCAGAATATTATTTAGGCTAAAATGGGCTTTATGGTGATTGGTAAAGGTTTTTTAAACCTTGCCCCACTTTGAAATCACTCCTGTGACGTGGGTGCATTCGCAAACATTTAAACTCACGTACTTAAACATTCAGACCCGGAGCAGCTACCTGTAGGACATACACATATTTATTTTGGGCGGGGATAGAACACGCGGTACGCAGCGCAGCAGCAAATAGCTCAACCACTGCGCCAAACGTGCTATTTGAGGACTGATGGTGTTGTTGGCTATTTTAAGTAAGAGCTCCTGAAAAATACGCTCATAAAAATCGTGAGCAATTAAATCTATGGCAAAATTTATATTTTTCACTACACTTCTTTTTGCAGAACAGTTACAGTTCTTTACTATAAATACTTGTGTATATTGATTTAGGTACGGTAAAAATGACAAGATCCATCATACAGAAAAATATTCTTGAAAATACACAACAGCGTCACACCTAACTCACGAACTAATAAGACCGTTTCCCTAATATACATCAATACCATTTCTTATCTGCCCACACAACTACCACACTTCACTGTCAACACTACCTACCCCCCAAAAAAACATTTCATCATATACTCCCCCCCCCCCCACCATTCACCGAACCA
The DNA here is from genome assembly GCA_949316265.1 of Diarsia mendica. Lineage (NCBI taxonomy): Eukaryota > Metazoa > Arthropoda > Insecta > Lepidoptera > Noctuidae > Diarsia > Diarsia mendica. Next base: position 2,245,972 of record OX438907.1, on the reverse strand, counting down.
ACGTCACGTCAACATTGTAGATCTTAGTGACATGTGGCGTCAGTATAATAGAGCTATAGGCTGTATCCTCATTAGGCGAATAGTGAGCGGCTGACTGTCTGCTAACTGACTCTAAGCATCGAATTGGTCGTAGGAGTGAGGAGTAGACTGTGGATTTGCTGCGAAACGCCTGGCAACTCTTGGCAAAGAACGCCAGTTGCTGCAGCGTAGCGAGCTAAACAGTCGCTCACTGAATGAATCGGCAAGCGAAACGTCGAAACGGCGGCGGTGGCGCTCGGTTAGTACCCGCTGTATGGACACTCAAATTAAAATATACGAGATGTAAATGTAACATAATAAACGCACAGCCTTTCGTGTTGTCACCCAGCCCATGATACTCAATCACCTTTGTTCCAGAACATTTCTAAGACAAGAGAAATTTACAACTTTTTTTATCACTTTACCGTTAAATTCCTATAAAATATTTTTCTCTAATTTCTGTATTATTCCTACTGCTTAAACCCGCAGAACAACCGTGGTTTAATTTCATGGTTGCGTTTTTTTATGTCACTTCCAAAATAGACAGACAAACTAAAAGCAAACAATCAGCCGCTCACTATTCGCTCAATGAGCACACAGCCTTACTGCCTTGACTTCCGAAGTTCCGACGCTACATTCACTATTGTAGTATTCACTTGTGTACCAAGAAGTAAAGGCGAGATAACAAGAAATGGCTCCCATTTCCTCTCGGTGAGCGTACACAGTTCTCCAATTTCCGTGTTCGATGTGTGTTGTTGTGGAGGTTTTGTGCGGCAAGTTGTCTGTGATGTTAATGTGGATGGGTTTTGTGTTGTACTGTTGTTGGAATTTAGGGGAAATATGTTTGCCTATTTGGATTATTTGTCGGTCGATGGCTATAGGCTCGTCCTGTATTATATGGGACTTGAACATAACTGGCGAGATATTGTGTAGTATGACAAAAAAAAGTCTGTTTAGTCCGTCACTTAGTTAATCGAAAAAATATTGGACAGATATTTTTTCTTTTGTTCACGTAAACAAAAAATGAAAACAATACACCACAGTTCAGTACATTTTTGCCGGCGAGTGACGTCTTAAGCCTCCACTCATGATTCGTCATTTTTCATAAATTTTATAAAAAAAAAACAAAAACGTATCCAATATTTTTCGATAATCTAACTGAAGTAAATCAACAGATTTTTTAAAGGAAATATCCCTATTGTAGGCACACCTCTATCCTAATCATTCTGGGATTACAGGCGTGATGTTATGTTATTTACCACTCGATATACAACCAAGTAACGAAACGGCATAACAGTTACATTTATCACTTGTTTGGGCAAATAACACGCAAATGCTTCGTGTATAGAGAGGATAGATATCGGGAATAAATTAAGGTTTATGCGAGAAATTTTCAAAGAGCTTCCACTGTTTTAATGGTGGTAAATATGCTTGAGTGTATGCAGTGTTATTTATGTTTTAAAAGCATTTGTTATCATTATCTTTATCTCAATTATGTTGGGGTCGGCTTCCAGTCTAACTAGATGCAGCTGAATACCAGTATTTTACATGGAGCGACTGCCTATCTGACCTCCACAACCCAGTTAATACTAGGTAATACAATACCCTTTGGTAAGACTGGATGTCAGAATTTCAGGTCAATGACTACCTGTAACGACTGCCAAAGATCTATAATTATATGGCAGCCGGGACCAACGTCAGCTTAACCTGCTTTCCGAGGCACGGAGGAAACTCGGTATGTCGGGCGGTCACCTATCCACAGACCGACCTAGGCAAGCACAGCTTTACCTAAAGATCGACCTGAGTGGCAGTTCTTATTAAGCCACGAGCTGTATACTAGTATATTTCTATTTAATGTATGATTATTTTGTGTGTGATGCTCGTTGAAGCGGATAATGATTTGTGAACTTATTTTTTATTCAAACTGACATGTATTTTTTATAATTATTAATAAATAAACATAAACATATTACATGGACCGAATGCGTATCTGCCCTCTCTCAAGAACCCAGTTAGTAGTGGGTAAAAGATAGCCCTTAAATTGGTATGAGCAGCGGTGGCCCAGTGGTGTCGGCCCCGACTTACGAACAGTAGGTCGTGGGTTCGAACCCAGGCAGGCGCATTACTTTGTGTAATTTATTTCATCACCGCTGCTCTCAAAACGGGGAAGGAAAACATCGTGAGGAAACCGGCATATCTTAGAACCAAAAAATTCGAAGACTTGTGACATCTGCCAATCCGCACTGGGCCCGCGTGGTGGATTATAGCCCATCCCTCTCCTAGAGAGGAGACCTGAGTCCCTGCAGTGGGAACATTATACGCTGATGATAAAGATGATGAAATTGGTATGACCGGTATAATATGACTACCGACTTTCGGGCTACTGACTACAAAAATCAATTAGACAAATGACAGTAAGTATTTGTAATGCTCTTGTTTATTTTTAACCGACTTCTAAAAAAAGAAGGAGGTTCTCAATTCGGATGTTTGTTTTTTTTTTTATGTTTGTTCGGGCATAACTCCGTCACTTGCTAACCGATTTGAAAAATTCTTTTTTGTTGGAAAGGGTCTACTTCCCAAATGGTCCCATAATTTTTTTTATCGAAATCGGACAAGCGGTTTTTGAAAAATCAACAAAACTCAAAAAAAATACTACATTGTCCACAATATGACCCATGAACATGTGAATCACTAAAAAGTGAAAAATAAAAACTTTTTAACAAAAAATAAAACCAACTTCAAAAAAAAAAACAGAAAAGTCAAAAATAAATCAGTTTCTGAAGTCGGTGGCAAAAAAATGAAATGAAACAAACAAAAGTCACCAACTTCAGAAACTGATTTATTTTTGACTTTTCTGTTTTTTTTTTTTGAAGTTGGTTTTATTTTTTGTTAAAAAGTTTTTGTAAGAAGGAGGTGCTAACTATACTGATCTATACTAATATTATAAAGAGGTAAAGTTTGTGTATTTATTGAATTGTAAGGGGTAATCTCGGGATCTACTGAACCGATTTTAAAAATTCTTTCACCAATAGAAAGCCACATTATTGCTGAGTGGCATAGGCTACTTTTTATCCCTGTATTCCCACGGGAACGGGATCTATGCGGGACGTCCGCTAGTATTATATAAGGGCAGAGAACTGACGACTAAATTATCTTCTTCATTACAAATACTTTTAGTCGGAAAACGGTATCATATTGCAAATAGGCAGAGTAATTTTAATATTTTTACATTATTACTTCTGGTAAAGGAATTGGGGGAGGCCTTTGCCCTGCAGTGGGACAGTACAGGCTATTAAAAAAAAAAAAAAAAAAAATTACTTCTGGTAACAAAATTATAAAATACAAAAGTATTTTATAATTAGTCACGACAACGTGACCTTTAGTACTCTCGTGAAAATTACTTCATTCTTCCCCAGAATCTCTAACATTATTAAATTCCTGGTAGACCTTTTACCTGAGTGTTATAATTTTCATTAGTAGCTATAAAATATATTATCTTATCTAGCTTCTGCCCACGTCAATTTGTCTTCTTTGGCGTGGACAGATCTAAGTGGAAAAAAATATTTAAACATCATGGCACTTGGTATAGTAAGCTTTCCACAAAAGAAGGAAATTCTTGAAATCGCATTAGTTGTTTCGGAGATAAGCTTCTTCTTCTTTTCGTGTCGATTATATAATACTTCCATGTTATACGGTTTAGGCCCATTAGGTAGCCACGTTTATTGTAGCGGTAGAGGCGCTGTTCAGGTCGCCAAGGGTGCATGTATACGGACATCTGGGACACTCCAGCAGGTGAGGCATTGTTTGGTCAGGAGCGCCGCACTCGCACTCGGTGTTGGAGGAACCAATGATGCCCCACTTTGCCAGATTATGTTTGCAGCGGCCCACTTGGGTGCGCAATCTATTTAGGGCTTTCCAGATGGGCCACTGCAGTTCACTGCCGAGACCCAGGTGTTCTTGGGGCTTCAAGAAGTCGTGAGGTGGTGGGCATCTCTTCTGAACTTCACCTTTTCCTTCTACCCGAAGCGCTTGTATAAGTCCTATGTAATGGGGTGCGAGCTTATTGCCATCAACTGGGCACAAATCCAGATTCCGTGATTCAAATCCTTTACCTGACCCGGGTATCGAACCCAGGACCTCATGCTCACCAATAGGGGATCGGACAAAAAAAAAACTAATTAGTCCGTCAGATAGATTTCCAAAAAATATTGAACACGTATTTTTTTCTTTTTTTACGTAAACAAAAAATGAAGACGATACAGTGCTTAGAAAACTCGTGTGAAGTCATATGATAGTACATTTTTAACCTACAAGTTTAAAGTTTACAAGTTTCAAGCCCCACTCCATGATCTTTGACGCGTTTTATCTTCGTCAATTTTTAATAATTTGTTACTGTTACTGTTAGCCTGTGTCATCCCACTGCAGGGCAAAGGCCTCCCCCCATGATTTCCAAATTTTGCGATCCAGGGCCAATGTGGACCACTGGTCGTTTGTTCTGTCAAGCTCGTCCCGCCATCTCCTTCGAGGTCTACCACGTCGCCTTTTGGCTGTGTCAGGGTTCCAGAACGTGATAAAACAAAAAACACGCATCCAATATTTTTCGATAATTTAACAGAATCGTATTTTTTTGAGTCAGTCCGATCCCCTATTGCGCTTGTGAGCACTAGCCAACAAGGCAGTCAATCAAGTCAGTTATCAAAATAACTTAAGTTTGTGAACATTTAAACAATAATTATTATAATGTTAATTACATTAAACACATTTTCTTCGCCTAAATATTACCCTTATACTCTAGATATTACAGTAAACACAAGATGGGTACTTATGTGCCCTCAAATGGGCACGTTTGGCATCCACTCGGCAAACAGCTGCCGGCAATGTCGTGAGTGGTCGGCAGTGATAGGGTTAAGCACTGTCTTGACAAGTTGTGCGGTAATAAGTATAATAGTTGCCTTGTTAATTTAATAAACAGTAGTCGATGGGAATTAAATATATTGTGTATATAATGGATATAAAAGTATAAGTTTTTAAACTGACATGGTCACTGACACTACTATTAATACTATGAACGGGATATTTACCATGTTTTCTTATTGTTTCGAGTTCCCGATATTTCGGCGCTGCACGCTGTTACAAGCACCATGATCACGGATAAACTGAAGTCATTGCGGGTGGATGTTTATTAGCAGACAAAACGGTCTATCCTCTTTAAATATCCCGTTCATAGTATTAATCACTACATAGTATAAAACAAAGTCGCTTTCTCTGTCCCTATGTCCCTTTGTATGTTTAAATCTTTAAAACTACGCAACAGATTTTGATGCGGTTTTTTTTAATAGATAGAGTGATTCAAGAGGAAGGTTTGTATGTATAATATAAATCAGCATTGCACCCGTGCGAAGCCGGGGCGGGTCGCTAGTAGGAGATAAAAGTAACTTTAACGAAGTCGAAGGGCACGTGTTCGCTTTGTCATTGCGATCATTGTTTGTTCTAGACCGAAAAAACAGATAGATACTGAGATATTGGGTGTCAAAGTTCCAATGATTTTTTAATACAAGCTTTTCATGACATAACTTTACTTTTAATACCTCCACGACCCTCGCACTATTCAATGCATCAATCGGTACAATGTTTTGTGTGAGCTACATTGAGTCCTACCTTAAAAGGTTATTTTAAACCCAAAAAAAATCGAAACCAGGACCCCACTCACCAGTAGCACTTACAACATACATAGTCTTTATAACCAAGAATTATTTATAGCAACCTACCTATCAGTACCAGCTCCTGTAAATATCATAAAAAAAAAACTTTTTTGCAAAAAAAACAACCGACTTCAAAAACACCAAAAAGAGAAAAATAAACTTCAGAAGAAAAATCAGCTTCTGAAGTCGGTGACATTTGCTTGTTTCATTTTATTTTTTTGCCACCGACTTCAGAAGCTGATTTTTCTTCTGAAGTTTATTTTTCTCTTTTTGGTGTTTTTGAAGTCGGTTGTTTTTTTTGCAAAAAAGTTTTTTTTTATTTTTTCATTTTTAGTTGTATTATGTACCTATATAATATATCCTATAGAAATATTTACTATGCATTTAACATTCAAGTCATTCAACCAAGAAACCTAGCCCTTAACCTTCAAGATTCCCCTATTTTTGCTTTCAACTCTTAACCGTTGAGGAGTACCTAGTACCTTCCATTATCAGCTCATCAACATGTAGACAAGTGATGACTGATAGATGCGATTACTTGAATAGCGCCAGAAAAAGCACGGAACACGTAATACGTGTTAATGAAATTCATATATAACAACTAAAAAAATGTGTATTGTACACATCTGCATACCCCCTCAGAGCATACAGGCGTGATGTTTCGTCATGAAATTGTATATTCAATAAACATCCAAGCGATTCCAGCAATTACGACAGATTTGCCGTCTATTTTTGAAGAGTTCCATTGTATATCTCCGAAGATCAGCACCAGATCTTCACCAAAATAAAATGGGACCACCTCAGGAGTATATTCTTTCAAATAAAAAAAGAATTTTGAGAATCGGTCCACAAATGTCGGAGAAATCAGGTAACATACATAAAAAAAAAAAAAAAAAAATACATACACACGAACATAGTAACCTCCTTTTTTGAAGTCGGTTAAAAATAATATCATCTAGAGTAAATACACAGTAGACCCTACATCAATAAGATCGACCTAACTAATATTGTTGTTTGATACTCGTCTTGATTGACTATTGTTTTATACTTGATACCTATTGCCCCGTCCACGACCTCGGATATTACGACTAGTGACGCGCCCTCTGTAAAGGGACTCGCGCGTGAATCACTTGTTTCGTAAAGGTGGCTGTAGGCAAACCCGTCGGGGCTGTGAGTTGTTCGAAAGAGATCGCGGCTTCGGCAAAAAGGGCTAAGAAGGAACATGGGTGGTTTTTAGTCAGTAGAAGTCTGACACTCCCTACCACTCTGCCCAGAGCGGGAGGAGTCATTTGATGATTCCACCCCAGGGCAGTGCATGCGTCCTGTCAAAAACACTCGGTTATGCCTGCACTGTAGTATAGAACCAACCAAGTCTAAAAAAAACATTTCGATATTTATTTATTTATTTATTTATTTAAACTTCATGCACAAGAGTGGTACATAGGCGGACTTAATGCCACAAGGCATTCTCTACCAGTCAACCTTAGGGTCAAATAAGACAGCACTGTGGTAGAGTACAAAAAATAATAATAAGGAGAAAACCATTATGTAATATAAATTGATATACATAAATAAGAACATACTAATACATATACGATACGATACTCTTTACGATATTCTTTATAGATTGCATTTTTTTATTGGGAAAAGCCCGCCACACTAATGCCAAACCACTGTAACTCTAGATTACATAAAAGCAAAAAAAACTAAACGTTTCCTACACATTTTCATGAATACAGTAAAACTATAGACGTCACACATCATGGCAAGCTTTCCGAAACTGACAAATTTTCCCAATCAGCTTTAAGTATTACTATTCCTTTAGCAATAAAGTTGAAAATCTATTAACAAAGTTTGACAGATTTTAGCTGTACATGCATAACTAAGCGTCTATGGTTTACCGTAAGTCGCGTCGCGGTGACTCGTAGCACGCTCTAAACTGTCACAGCTTCTGGGCCCCGAGTCTGCTATTCAATAGTGTCAGAATGGTCGATCAGTGATCTCATAATTGTTGATTGACGACAAGCCAAAAAGTACCTTATGACTGTCGACTTAAGGTACTTTTTGGCTTGTCGTAAATCAACCATTCTGAGATCAATGATCGACCATTCTGACACTATTGAATAGCAGACTCGGGGCCCTGGCTTTAGTTTTCTCTGCAGCTACCGACGAAACACGCTTGTCGCTCGATCGTGTAGCTTGTGGCCAATCAGTAAAGGAAGATAGTTTCACTTGAGATCCATTACTAAGTACACAATCGATCATTATTTCAATATAGATTGAGAAGGGAAGTTTCGTTTGTATAGCCGGGATTACATAGCTTATAGATATATCTATTCATTAGGTAAGAGTCCGTAAAGTTTGTTTAGGAAGCTTAATTCTTATGAATGGGTCACTCTAGTGGATATATTGTATAATCAATCAACTCGGCCTATCATAGTCCACTGCTGGATATAAACCTAGGCTGTTAAGCTGCGCTAAAATCCTGTGAATGGTGATTTTTAACCGACTTCAAAAAAGGAGGAGGTTATATGTTCGTGTGTATGTATTTTTTTTTTTTTTTTTTATGTATGTTACCTGATTTCTGCCCCATTTGTGGACCGATTCTCAAAATTCTTTTTTTATTTGAAAGAGTATACTCCTGAGGTGGTCCCATTTTAATTTGGTGAAGATCTGGTGCTGATCTTCGGAGATATACAATGGAACTCTTCAAAAATAGACGGCAAATCTGTCGTAATTGCTGGAATCGCTTGGTTGTTTATTGAATATACATTGTCATTATCATGACGTAACATCACGCCTGTATGCTCTGAGGGGGTATGCAGATGTGTACAATACACATTTTTTTATGTAAGTAGGTATGTTACCTGATTTTGTGTATCGCAAATAACTTCGTCGTTTATGAACCAATTTTGATGATTCTTTTTTATTGGAACGGAGATACTTCAACGGCCACCATGATATGGAAACCAGGACCTGATGATGGAATCACAGAGAAATCGAGGGCAACCCTCAAATTTCATAGGCACATATTACGTGTTTCGTGCTTTTTCTGACGCTATACAAGTGTTCGCATCTAGCAGTCATCTCTTCATGTTGATGAGCTTATGATGGAAGGTACTACTCCTCAATGGTTAGGAGTTGAAAGCAATAATCAGGGAATCTTGAAGGTTAAGGGTTAGGTGTCATAGTAAGTATTTCTATAAGATATTACAACTAAAAATGAAAAAATTAAATACTTTTTGCAAAAAAAAACAACCGACTTCAAAAACACCAAAAAGTGAAAAATAAACTTCAGAAGAAAAATCAGCTACTGAAGTCGGTGGCAAAAAAACCAAATAAAACAAAGAAATGTCACCGACTTCAGAAGCTGATTTTTCTTCTGAAGTTTATTTTTCACTTTTTTGTATTAATCCACAATCAAAAGAGCGATGCGACGAATTTTACGTTTGTCTGTTAATTTTATTTCATTTTCGGATTGGGTTTTCGGATCGCGCGATTTAAAAATACGGTATGATGAAATCAGATATCGGATTTCAGCATACCGTATTTTTCGATTCACTGTCTTGGTAGGGGCATGTTATGAAGAGGGACGAATCGCATGTCCTGTTACTAAAAGACCGAACGGAAAAAAAATACGTGTTGCGACCCATTTAACATAGGACAAAGACAGGAAGATGATGATGAACTTTCGATATTTTTTTCTCAGACGTTACACTTTCTGTGAAACGATTGAACAAAGACGTCTGATCATCATCATCATCAGCCTATAATGTTCCCACTGCAGGGACTCAGGCCTCCTCTCTAGGAGAGGGATGGGCTATAATCCACCACGCAGGCCCAGTGCGGATTGGCAGATGTCACATGTCTTCGAATTTTTTGGTTCTAAGACATGCCGGTTTCCTCACGATGTTTTCCTTCACCGTTTTGAGAGCAGCGGTGATGAAATAAATTACACAAAGTAATGCGCCTGCCTGGGTTCGAACCCACGACTACTACTGTTCGTAAGTCGGGGCCGACACCACTGGGCCACCGCTGCTCTGATGCGTCTGATGCTTAACGATTATTGCGAATAAGTTTTTATGTACGTATCGTGATTTACACTAATAGTTTATTGTGCCATTCAGAAGATTTGTATGCAGCTTTATTGATCTGTAACTGATGTCATTTAATAGAATGGAATAATTACCTAGAGCGGTTATATAAATGCGCACTATAGTGTAAGTGCGCATTATACATTTATGTTAGTTGCTTTGACCATGTGTTTGCTACGATATAACGCTACAGGTACCTACGTATAAGCTGCGGATCCGATGAGCAGATTTTTAACGTTCACTTTTATTGTACGATTTCAGGGAAATTAAAAAGGTTTATAATTTGTTGCAGGATTATTTTCCTTATCTTCTAGGTGTTAAAGTTTTCTAAACATAAACATCACGTCTGTAATCCCTAAAAAGTTAAATGGATTTAGGTAGGCTACATAAAGTACACCCAGATATTATACCGGTAATTATGTTAAAGTGCCATGTAATAGGGCCTATTGCCTTCAAATGGGCACAAATCCAGACTTCGTGGCTAGGTACTACTAAGATTCCTGACAGAAAGACTCAATAACGCCATGCCCGACCCGGGAATCGAGCCCCAGACCTCATGCTCAATGCTTACTATAACTTTTGTTAATCTAATAAATTTACTTTTGGTAATGTAGTGATGAGGAAAATCAGGAAGTTAGCCATTCATTATTCTAACAAACGTCAGGATACCAAAAAGGTATAATTTCTCAAATAAGTTCCCCCTGTGTCTGATATCTCAACTGGACAAGTTGCAGTTCATCTATTTCCATTACCAAGTTCCTTGTTAACACAATTTCCTACTCATTTCCTTACTCATTTAACTGTGAGGAAGCTTGGAGGTTACTTCTTATACAGCATATGTATCACAAATGAATTGGGTTAAGATTTAGATGCAGATCATCGAACAGACTGACTTTCCCCTTGTGAACAATGTTGATTGTCTAGGTTTCAAATTGGGATGGCATCGAGCTAAATCTCACCTAATCTCACGAGGTCCTTGTGAACCCTGGTTTTTCCAGGTATCAAATTTGGTGCTAATTGAAAAGCCATTAGTGGCATCGAGCTGAATCTCACTTAATCTCACGAGGTATCGGCAAGTATCACGTATTTTTTTTTCTCACAAGGAAACCCACTAAAATTACTTACCTGAAAAAAATTGGGTTATGTAAACATCCTAAGAAGGTCAGATAGGCAGTCGCTATTATTATTATTTTCCAGCAATTCTACACCAGACTCCACATGTTCTGCCACCCAAATACGTACCCGTGAGCCTGACATCATGCGGGATGAAGTACGAGCAGCAATTAAACACCTCAAATGCAATAAAGCCATTGGATGTGATGAAATCCCAATCGAAGTTTTCAAGGCGATGGGGGAAACTGGAGTCGATGTCTTATTTACCATCTGCAGTAAAATATGGGAGACTGGTGTATGGCCTGATGACTGGTCGCAGTCAGTTTTTATTCCACTGCACAAAAAAGGGTCTACCAAGAAATGCAACAATTACCGACTCATATCCCTAATATCGCATGCAAGTAAGGTGTTGCTCCACATAATCAATACAAGTTTATTGGCCTACCTCTCAAAGCAAATTGCACCCGAGCAAGCCGGTTTCGTAAAGGGAAGGGGCACTCGCGAACAGATTCTCATACTGCGTCAGATTATTGAGAAGGCCAGAGAGTTTAATTCGACCCTCTACATCTGCTTTGTGGACTTCCGAAAGGCATTCGACACTGTCATTTGGACGCGCCTCTGGACGATACTCGCAGAAATGGGTGTGCCGCCTCATCTAATAGTTCTTTTGAGGCGACTATATAAGGACGGTACGGCAGTGGTACGAGTGGACGATACCTTTTCTGGGCACTTTAAGACCGAAGCTGGTGTGAGACAGGGGTGCATCTTATCGCCGTTGCTATTTAACATCTATACAGAATACATCATGCGCATTGTGTTGGAAGAATGGGAAGAAGGCGTATCTGTTGGGGGTCGCGTGATAAATAACTTGAGATACGCTGATGATACAACTCTTCTCGCACAGTCTAGAGAAGATATGGAAAAACTTCTGTGTCGTCTTGAGACTATTAGCCTCAACTTCGGACTTGCTATCAACCGAGACAAGACGAAAATGATGATGGTAAGCCGGGCTGGACAAAGCGGAATTAGCGTACAGAGCATAGCTAACTGCGAAGTTGTACAAAGCTATATATACCTCGGCTCTACTATCTCCAATACAGGAGGATGTGGCCACGAAATTAAAAGACGGTCCGCTATCACCAGGTCAGCCGTGGAAAGGCTGGGAAAGATTTGGAGGGACAGGAGGGTTACCAAGAAGACGAAGGTCAGATTGATGAAATGCCTTGTCTTTCCGATCTTTCTCTATGGTGCTGAAACTTGGTCTCTGAGAGTGCAGGATCGCCGTAAAATCGACGCTTTGGAGATGTGGTGCTGGAGACGCCTCCTAAAGATCCCGTGGACTGCGTTTCGCACCAATGTTTCTATCCTTAAAGAGCTTCATATTAAGGACCGGCTTTCGTCTACTGTGCAGTTACGAATTTTAAAGTTTTTCGGTCACATTACTCGTAATGAAGACTCGATGGAGAGACTGGTAGTTCAGGGCCAAGTGGAGGGCAAAAGATCTCGCGGCCGATCACCGACTCGCTGGACAGACTTGATCAAAAAGGCTACTAAGTCTATCATGGTCCAGTGTACTCGCAACGTCTCCAACCGGCAGAAATGGAAGCACATCGCTGAAAGAGCAGTCCTCGGGGAAGTCAACGACCCAACGAACATCTCGCCGTGTACCTCGTCTGCGCAACCACGACCACTCTGACAAGAGTGTATCGACTAAGAAGAGATTTTATATTAAATTTAGCATGTCAATAAATATAATGCATTTGGGTTGCCTACAAATTTCAGTCCAGAGTATGTTTAATTAATAATTTAAAAAATATATTTTTTTGAACATTTCACCGGTATGATTATTAGATAAATTCTATACCAATCGAAAGTATGAAGCCCATAGAATAATTATGCAAACGTTAGGTTGTCTATTCTTTTCCGGTCACAACTATCGGGTTGCCAGGTATAAACAGGTAAATCTATACTTACTAGCATTTTGCAACGGTCATGGCAAGGAGGCGTGGTACATGCGAACTCATTTGGCTGCGACGCGGCCTGATGCCACTTTCAATAATGAGTCGAATGTCAACTTGCGACGTCTTCACTGCTCGTGATTTTTTACAAAATGCCGCGTTGTTCAGTGAATGTTTGTGAAAATAATAGCTGTATTGTGAATTACACGAAAGATGGTATCTCATTTCACACATAAGTACTATGACATTAATGTTTTTCATATTAAATTCATTAAAACATTACTTCGTGATACGAGAAACATGATGAAAAACCAAATCAATTGTTTTCAATAAGAACAAAAACCATTGCTTGCTTAGTACAAATCGACCAGTGAGTTGGCTGATCTAATAGCGCGATGGATAGGTATTTTACTGATGCTCTCACTCACACAATATTTTCTAAAAGCGGGTGCTGTCAGTTTTTGAGAGCTAGAGATGTGATGTTTGTGGTTGTCGATATTTTATACGATGATCCTGCTTAGTACGACTATGCATGATACAATTAATTATTTTAGACACAATTTGTTACTATACTGTAAGGAACTGCGTATTTTATAGCATTACTGAGAGTTGTCGTAAATGTAGATAAGAAAAACCAATAATCTTTACTATTACTTAAAATAATTATGTATTGACTAATCCTTACTATTATCCTTACTAATATTATATATTACTAGTGACCCGCCCCGGCTTCGCACGGGTGCAAAAAAGGTATTAAAACCTTCCTCTTGAATCACTCTATCTATTAAAAAAAACCGCATCAAAATCCGTTGCGTAGTTTTAAAGATTTAAGCATACAGACAAACAAACAAACAAACAGACGCGACTTTGTTTTATACTATGTAAGGATGTGAAAGTAACTCTGTCGTCTGACTGTCGAGCTTTCACGCCAAAACTACTCAACCGATTTAAATGAAATTTGGTACACATATAATAATATATAGCCTGAGAAAGGATATATTACTTTTAATTGCGAAAAAAAAGGTTGTAAGGGGTTAAAAGAGATACCGCGGCTTCAACACAAAGGGCTAACAAGGAACATGGGTGGTTTTTAGTCAGTAGAAGTCTTACACTCCCTAACGTTCTGCCCAGAGCGGGAGGAGTCATTTGTTGATTTCCCAACCTTCAAAATAAAAAAGGGCTTGAAAGTGGGAGATTAATATATTACTTTTAGTCGCGATAATCGAAATCCACGCGGAAAAAAACCGCGGGTATCAGCTAGTAAAATATAACAAACAACAAAAGTTAATTTATAAAGATACAAATAACAACGCTTGTATTATTATGCTTTCTTATTATTGTAAACAATACGGAAAATAGAATGTAGATACTTTTTAACCGACTTCAAAAAAAGGAGGAGGTTATCAATTCGACTGTATTTTTTTTTTTTTTATGTTTGTTCGCTCATTACTTGCGACTGGGTGAACTGATTTTCTTGATTCTTTTTTCATTTGAAAGCTGGTGCTTCCCGTGTGGTCCCATTGTCACCATTTCAATATCTGATGATGGGATCTTGTAGAAATCGGGGGAACTCTTCAATAAATAACAGCAGCTTAACCGCGATTGTTAATTGGTTGTTGCGCGAGCATATCTAAGCATTGTTTACGCCATCACACAACATAATATCACGCCTGTACTCACTAAAAAGGTGATGAAGAACTTCGGAGATAGGCAACGGAACTCCTCAATTAATGATAGCAAATGGACTGGGATTGCTGAAATCTCATGACTGTCTATTGACCAGTTCATAACATAACATCACGCCGGTACGTTGTGAAGGGGTAAGCACATGTGAACCACTAAAAAGTGAAAAATAAAAACTTTTTTACAAAAAATAAAACCGACTTCGACAAAAATAAAACACAAAAAAGTGAAAAATAAAAAATCAGCTTCAGAAGTCGGTGGCAAAAACATGAAATCAAACAAACAAAAGTCACCGACTTCAGAAGCTGATTTTTTATTTTTCACTTTTTTGTGTTTTATTTTTGTCGAAGTCGGTTTTATTTTTTATTGCTTACTATTGACTGAATAAATAGGTAATATTCATTGATTACTCGAGTTATCTTTTATTAAATCAGTAGTTAATGGGAATATAGGTAACTAGGAACTTCAGCATTCGGGCATTAAATAACCGATAAAATGTAAAAAAGTATTGTATGAAAAATATAAGTGTATTTTATCGTTTTTTATTTATTTTATTTTCAGTACCCCATAAAAGCTTTAGTAGAAGAATAAATAGAAGAATCGATAACTTTTTGATTTAGTCAATCACTAGTGTCTACGTAAAACAAAATGTACTATATAAATTGTGCGGAGCATGGTAAATACACGCTGTGTCTGAAGGGATAAGGTTTATAATTGATTGTGTAGTACGTGATGTTTCAAGAAAAGCGGATGTGTGCGCGACAGCGTATATCTATTGTTTTTACTGCTCTGCGTGTGTGAACTGACGACACAGGTTCCTATACATTTTCGGCTAAAGGGCATATCTGGTCTGTTTATTGAATGAAAATTAAATGAAATTAAAGATTATTTTATTCTGAACACGGTGGTATAGGGTTGCCTGCGAAAAATCAGTCCAGAATTGCGGTTGTCGAATTTTAACCCTATACTTGGCAGAGATTTTTTTTTAAATATTGATTTTTTTTACATAGAATGCATTCTTAGGTATTCATAGAGGCGAGAAAAAAAATAATAAAAATCTATTTATATTATTTTATGATTTTATTGAATGTATCACATGTGATACATTGCCAGACTCTTAGCAATCTACCTTATAAGATCTATGTATCATACACACTGTATTATAATTACAAATATCAAATAAGCTGTCAAATATAATAGGATTTAATCATGAAAATATATATTTAGACTGGCAATTAAGAAGACTGGGAACGTAGGCGGGTAATTTAAGAATTCCTTTGAGTGATTTAGACATTTTTTAAACTACGTTTTTTCAAAAATGTTCTAGAAATATTAGTATAGTATCATTTGGATAGACTAAGAAGAAAAGGTCGAATTAACTAATTGACGCTTCCACAATTAAAAACTCAACGTTGAATTTCCAACATAGGATGAACTCAACACCGAAAGTCGTAATTCCATCAGTTCTATAATATTGAGGTATTCATTTAGATGTAGCTTAGCATAGTGCCCCACAGACGGGACACAGGCTTAATCAACTATGAGAGGGAGTGGACTGTGCGTGTCGCTTGGAATATTTCCGATAATTATATCCTCGTCCGATATTCTTTTCTGATTAATTTCGTTGCGAAATCCAAGTTAAATTGATAGATGACTAGCTTTTGCCCGCGACTTCGTTCGCGTGGAATAGTGACTTCCGGCAGATTTTTGATTTATCTCGAAAAAAAACTATCCTATGTCCTTTCTTAAGTTCCAAACTATGTCTGTACCAAATTTCATCAAAATCCGTTCAGCCGTTTAGGCGTGAAAGAGTAACAGACAGACAGACAGAGTTACTTTCGCATTTATAATATTAAGTATGGATATGGATAGTTAACTTGTGTCTCTGGGACTTCTTCAAGCTTCATTGACTTTAATTTGGGAATAGTGTGGAGGGATTGTCCCAAAAGCAAAGTCCCAGCGGCTTTAATGCGGAGACTCTATTAGTGATAGCATAGGTATTATCCAATCTCACTAGCATCAATCTTGGATATCAAACTACAAAAAAAATAACTGGTCAAGGGCAAGTCAGACTTGCACATGAAGGGTTCAGTACCATTTAGTAGATATTGAGAGATTTTCCATGTTTTCTTGGCACCATAGGTTTTTTTTTGTAATCTCTAAGTGTTAATTTCTGTATTTTTTTCTAAATTTTAGGCTCATCCGTTTAGGAGATAAGGGGAAGGGGAATGGTCAGACAGACAGACAGACACAAGAGTGATCCCTAAGGGTTCCGTTTCTTTCTTTTGAGGTACGGTACGGAACCCTAAAAATCGACAATCGGCAGAACCCTTGCACCACTACCTAATTTAATAAACTTTTATCCTCAATGTCTTGCAAAACAAAGCCGTCAACTGATCGATGTCCCTAACCACTGGTCACAGCATCCGCAACGAATGAGATTGGTCCAGTCTCTCGATGTACAGGAAGCAGCGGTTTAGACTCGCGTGACGAGCCAATCGCCATTAAATTGACATCATTCATAATCGCCATTAAACACGTGTTTTGTTCATGATTTATAGACTTTGTACCAGGAGAACACGTGTATGAAGAGGCCTTGGCTGGGAAAGTGTTTTTACGATTATTCTTTTGTGGGAGAAGATTAAAAATAGCATCGTTTTAATTGACGTGTTTGGCTCATTATCGGAGGGGCATATGAACTTTGTACCAGGATTACACAGCCTTAGAAGATGCCTAGGTGAACTACAAAAAAGTGATGTCCATTATTGGTTGAGCAATTTACTCGGAAAAAAATAAACTCGATACTAGAATATAAATGTGGATGGATGGAGAGGGAGAGGAAGACCAAAGAAAAGATGGATGGAGTGTGTGAGGAGTGACATGAAGGAAAAAGGAATAAATGATAACGTGACGACTAACAGGGCAGAATGGAAGGAAAAAACGTGTTGCGCCGACCCCAAATGACATGGGATAAGGGCAGGAAGTAAGTAAGTACTAGAATAATACAGTAAAGAAGGAAGCATTAAGTAAATGGCTAGAACAGATATGACGAGTAATAAAGAAGTAAGCGAGAAGAAGACATGCTGCGCTGACTCTAAATAAATTGGATTAAGGACAGGATAATGATGATGGTGACTAGGATAACACAGTACAAGAAGAGGTATCTTGCAAGTAATAGAAGTAATAGGGATGTTAACAAAAAAAATCTAATTAGTCCGTCAGATAGATTTCCAAAAAATATTGGACACATATTTTTTCTTTTTTTCACGTAAACAAACAATGAAGACGATACAGTGCTTTTAAAACTCGTGTGACGTCATATTCTAAGACATTAATATGACATTTCTTAGCGAGCAGTGACGTCACAACCTCCCACCCAAATCTTTAACACGTTTTATCTTCGTAATTTTTTATTGATTTTATAAAACAAAAAATACGTACAATATCTTTCGATAATATAACAGACGGGCCAAATTAGAATCATATTTTTTTAAGTCAGTAAACATCCATAATAAGGCTTGCGAAAAATTATACAAATATTTCATATAAGTATTATTATTTATACTGAAAACGGGAACTCGAAACCATATATAAATTAAACATGGTGAATATCCCGTTTCTGTATAAATAATAGTGTTAAGGACCATGTCAGTTTAAAATCTTACATTTTATACATGACCGAAATACCAACTTTTCGCTGTCAAATATCATCAAAAATCGGTTCATTAGTTCTTTTACCATATTTGAAAAGATTTTATGCCAGCACTTAAGTTTTAAAACCTACTTTATGCTTCAAAGCCTGTCTTGGCGAGTAATGATCACTGAGGCTTGAAATTCTCTATCGTTTTCATACATCGCAGGTTAAGTGGGTTCATCCTTTCAACTGAAGTGAGCGTTAAATTTAGTTTTAAGCTTTAGACTACGAAGTTAGACCGAATATAGAACTTGGGTAGTGGCGTCTAGAAATATTTCAGTGTTCGTCTATTTTGGGTTTAGAGTGAATTGTCGTCTGTGGTATAAAAGGAATTTGCTGCTGCCCTTGTATCACGATCTACACCTGCTGTACGAAGATTTGCTAGTGGCACAGAGCTAGCGCAACCTCCACGCAGACGAACCATGGTGTCTCCCTCGATGTTTGTCACTTCCGTGCCGTTTTGTGGGAATAAACTACTATAAATAAGCGTAAAAGGAATGACTTCTGACGTAATTTGGAACTGTCTTACTTAATATTTTCTGAACTGTAAATTTTGGTTTACTGATTTATACTGTTGCAGAAACGGAAAAATGAGGATAATGTCTTGAGGAAAGTTTCGAATATGAATGTGGATGGGTTTAAGAGTAGATGAGGACCAAATAAACGATAGATGGACTGTGTAAGAGATGACATGGCAAGAAAAGAGCCCAAATGATTGTGCCTTTGCAGAAACGGAGCTCGAAAACATAGTTATGTAAAAAGAAGATTCAAACCGTTGCTCAAATAAAATCATGTTAGCTGCCATTTTGGTTCTATTTTTTTATCTTCGGGGACGCCGGCAGACAGCAGACGGGCGATCAGTCCTTTCGTTGTGGATTATTTCGCTCAGTGACATTTTGGTTACATTCGTCCCGTTTTCATCGCTTCACTATTTGAATAATAACAATGATCATTGATTTCTTTACAAATAACTCAAGACAAAACATGCCTTCTTTTTCATCACTCCTAAATTGCAACCCATATTCTCACAAAATAAAACTCGTGAGATTTATCATTACCCATCACTTACAACTCTGCTTACCAACTACACAAGCAAACCTAGAAATCGACCACAAATATCACAAATCGACCATAAAATAGTGTGCGGATAATAAAAGTAGTGTTGCCAGGTTATGACGACGAAAATTCTCCCCAATTTCCGGGTGGCCGTCGTAAAGCGGGGTAGTGTGGGGGCAAACAATTTTATTGCCTGGCCACACTGCTATCTGTGTTTATAGCCCCACTATAGTGGCGGCAGCTACTTTTATTGGTTGTTACACGATGTACACTTTAACCTATTGTGGGTATTAATGGGTAGAATAGTTTTTTGTGGTCCTTATCTGCAGCTTTGTGGAATGGTCAGGGAAAATTGCAAGCTAGTCTGTAGTTAAGTTTATAGTGTCAACAGACCATGCCTGTTCGACCTCCAAGCCTCCGCAGCATTACTGTGTGTCAGTGATAATGTACTTTGTGTAATTTATTTCATCACCACTGCTCTCAAAACGGTGAAGGAAAACATCGTGAGGAAACCGGCATATCTTAGAACCAAAAATTCGAAGATATGTGACATCTACCAATCCGCACTGGGCCCGCGTGGTGGATCCCATCCCTCTCCTAGAGACGAGGCCTGAGTCCCTGCAGTGGGAACAATATAGGCTGATGATGATGATGATGAGTGACAATGAAGACTTGTGACGACGGCATATTGTATACAAGTTTGAAGGGACAACGACGCTGAGTTACAGTTGTCATTCTGAAACCCCCGCATGTATGTTTATTCTCTACCATTCCTTTTAACCAAGATACTGCAGTTTTATAGAAAACAGCGGTTTTTTTCCACCAAGTTTCTTGGTGCTCAGACTGATATACTGAATACATGGTAAGTGTTTTAGCGTTGGTGTCATTTCCAACTTGTATACAATTCGTCATTTTACAAAACTTATGCTTACAATCGCTCATCGTTTCATGAAATGCTAAAGTCGAATAATAAAGTGTAATTTTGTAAAAGGTACTCAATACAACTCAAATGATCGAATTTCGATTATTGCGAGCTATACTTTATTATCCTGGGTGACATTGCGAGCAGAAGTCAAGTTAAACTTCAAAACCGCTTCTTGCTTAACCCCGCATCTTACTGAAATAAAAAACCTTATTGTCACAAGCCTTACAATAAAAGAAAAGAATGCATTAGTCTTAACCTTGACCCGCTTAAGAATGAGTCGCATACTCACACTTCACACAACCAATCTATGTAACATCTATAACAATTATAATGAATAATCTTTGCACCTTCACCTGTTGTAAACTAATGTTTAAGGAACTGCTCGGCCGAACACTGTCTCTTAAAATACAGGTTAACCTAGTTTAAGAGGCAGGGTTGTATAAATTACTGTACAGAAATTGCAACATTTGTTAATTGTTTTCGTGATGATGATCTGTAACTGGTTGGTGAATAAAATATTATTATTATTATATTATTATTATTAGTCGCGTCATTTCTTACTATACGAAATAATAATAATAATAATATCCCACAACTATCACACAACGCCATCTAGTCCCAAGCTAAGCAGAGCTTGTGTTATGGGTACTAGACAACTGATAAACATACTTATATATTTCTAAATACATACATATTATAGATAAATTACACCCAGACACAGAACAAATGATCGTGCTCATCACACAAACATTTTTCCTGGGTGGGAATCGAACCCACGACCTCCGGCATAGCAGTTAGGGTCACTAACCACTAGACCAACAGGCCAGCAAATAAGGCGCGACAAATATTGAACGATATGGGTTAACTGCATAACTTTTTGTAAATAACTTTATGAAGTGGAACTAGGCTTGGCAGGTCGAAAAAGAGAAAATAATTAGTTGGTTACGTCGAGAAAATAACTAAAATACCTTTATGAAAAGCAGGTCACTGGAAAATTTCAAGAAAATTGCTTGCGTGGGTTATTATAAAAACACATAGCAATAACATCACGCATGCAATTCCTGAAGATCCTGAATGTTGTCCCATGTAATAGAGGGAGAACCTTTTACTCCAACTGGTGACAAATCCAGACTCCGTGGCAGCTGCTAGGATAATCCTGAAGGAAAAACCCAATAACTAAACAGTTATTGGGTTAGTGTGGTTATTTGTTCGATTCCCGGGATGGGCAAACGCCCATCCCGGGAATCGAACAAATAACCTCATTCTCAGCAATAGTTGTGTTCATTAATTTTGATTGCAACGCTTTATAGAGACATTTCTATTATACCAAAAAAACTATTATTATCATCATCATCATTTCAGACGAATAGATCTTTGGCAGTTGTTACAGGTAGTCAGTGGCCTGAAATTCTGACATCCAGTCTTACCAAAGGGTATTGCATTACCTAGTATTAACTGGGTTGTGGAGGTCAGTTAAGCAGTCGCTCCATGTAAAATACTGTTAATCAGCTGCATCCGGTTAGACTGGAAGCCGACCCCAATATAGTTGGGAAAAGGCTAGGCCGATGATGATCAATTCAGACGAAAAACGTCCACCGCTGGACATAGGCCTCCCCTAAGTGTCGCCACATTGACCGGTCCCGTGCGTCTCGCATCCAGCGGATCCCCGCAACCTTCACCAGTGTGCTTACTCTCGAATATAATTCCGATAGATCGACATTGGAATTGTCAGTCAAACGTCAGCAATTGGCTGGACTCACTGAGTCTAGCCAATCCCTGACGTTTAACTCAACCAACTGACGTTTGACCAATGTCGATCTATCGGAATTATATTCCAGAGTAAGCACCCTGGTCATAAAAAACTATTAAGTTTGATTAAAATGCTCTGTTGATATCCACCGAAAAAAACCTACAAGAAAAATATTAATTAGTGAAATGCACATAATTTCCCTGAAGCTGTGTCGTTAAGCTAAGAAGCGTCTCTTGTGGTACTTTATAACGGTCTGACGCTAACTTAGTACAACCTGTGCCCAGGATAATTTGACCCCTTGTATTAAGAAAAAGAGGCGAAGTGGTGAGTGTAGAGGGATCAGGTAATACTGGGCACGGACTGTACAACAGGTGTACAGCACTTCACGTACACGTTAAACTTAACTTCGCACGTGGCTTTAATGAGTTTAAGAAGGACATGTAAGACAGACAGTAACTTTAGTTGAAGTTTGGTATTTTGAATAAAATTTTGTATGAAATGCTGTGTTGTTTCACAAAATATGGGACGCTTGATACCGTGTCATGTTTTCCCTGTTGTTTGCACATCACAGGATCTGATTAATGCTACTGAAATTGCCAAACTTCTTGTCTAATTTTGGATCGGCTCAATTTTTGCAGTCCCTTATAGTCCGTTCACACAGACCGGCTCGGAGAGGAGAGCAGATTTTTGATCACGTTAAAAACAAAGTTTTGTATCGTTGTAATATGATTTATTTTTACACGACACGTCTTTTGTTCTTGACAGCAATTCTTATTTTGTTCTAGGGCATAGTGACATGTAAAAACAAGTCTTATTTAAATGATTCAAAACTTTGCTTCAAACGTGATAAAAATCTGCTGTCCTTTCCGAGCCGGTCTGTGTGAACGAAACCTAAAACTATGACCATGTTCAGTTTACATCGATGATACATCAATAAGTACAGTAAAAATAAATCATTCAAAATATTCTCGAACGCAATTTGTTTGTTTCATGAAAACGTGACCACTGAAAAATCACGTTTCAGACATCAGCCATCACAGATGATATACATTATCAGAAAATATCTGATAAAAAATAATGTGCATACAACGAGAAATTGAGCCCGTGATTAGCGTACGTAGCCACGGAATGGCCGACATCCGGCTTGGCAGCCATTGTTCCACTGATGACCACTTCCGGCCAACATCATGTGACCACTTACCACTTAATGTCAAGGTTGACGTTTAATCGATGGGTAGCCATTTTTTTTTCCTTATTGTTTTCTAATGAAATGTTGTTGTGATTGAGAAAAATCGGCCAAGTGTGAATCGGACTCGTGCATGAAAGGTTCAGTACCATCGTAGTAGGGAAGCCCCCTTAAATTATTCACAATATTTTTGTTATTTTAATGGCAACAGAAACACACATTCTGTGTAAACAACTTTACTGTCTACCTATTATTTTGCAATTTTTCGTTGAACAACAAAATTACTACAATAATGTTCGGCTTAACTCAATCATCTGCCATATTTAAATCGAGTTCGGTAGGGCTCGGTACAATTTTTAAGCTAACCGGTTGGCTTTTTGCCTCACGTATACTCAGTTTTTCCGGCAGATTTTTTGTGCTAAATCATGGCAACCATTGTGTGAACCAAGCACACCTAAGCACGTCTTTCACCTAAAACGTCGAGACAAGGTTTGACGACACGGTTGGCGCAGTAGCTAAGCGATTGGACTGCTGCGCTACGTGTCGCGGGTTCGATCCCCGCACGGAACAAGTATTTGTATGGCATACAGATAGTTGTTTCGGGTCTGGGCGTGTTTGTGTATGTGGGTTTCAATGTTTGTAAACGCACCCACGATACAGGAGAAATTCCTAGTGTGGGGCAACGTTTTAAAAAAAAAAAAAGGAGCACGGTTTGGGTTGCCTTTTCCAATAGAGTTCCCTCTTAAAATGTCATTGTATCTGACACAATGTTTATAATTATTGATTGCGTGCCCGGTGCCTCAGGTGTCGAACTAACTGATTATGATGTCGGGAAGTCGACCGATGTTATGTCAACAATACAAAGATCTTTTTCTTTAGGAGGAATCTCAAAATGATGTTTAAAACTTAATTTTTAATGTTGCTGTTATAATCAAAGAATCAGCATCACCATCAAACGTGGTAATGCTGCCCTTTTTTTTTTTTTTTTTTGGTGGTTGGAAAATCATCGAATAACCCCCCCGCTCTTGGGCAGAGCGACGGGGAGTGTCAGACTTCTACTGACTAAAAACCAAACCCATGTTCCTTCCTCACCCTTGTGTCGAAGCTGCGTTATCCTTTCGACAAGCCACAGCCCCGACGGGTGGCAATGCTGCCCTATGGGCAGCGATGTGGACAAATTTTGGACGCCCTGCAATTCTTTTACTCTCTTAATACTTGTACATAATTATTTCAATTAGGTACAGTCACCTTCAAAAATGCATGGACAGTTCTGAACTCTATTCACAAGTAATAAAGACCAAAAGTATCCATGCAATTTTGCAGGTGACTGTACCTACTAACCTTGTTACTACTTCGGTGTCGGTTTGAACAAATAGCCTAAGCGCAGCTTAGAACTTCCTACGTGGCACATAATGTCGCTCTTTGAAATATCATGATTTTCAGCCACATTCGATAAAACTGGCAGTCAAGGGTGTCAAAAGTGATTACGCATTTTGTGAGCACGCTCATTAAATCATAAAGCTCATTCATCACTTTCCAACAACCGTGATCGAAGTCAAGAGCAAGCCCCTTAGTAATTTTTGTTTTTTAATGGCTGTGTGTCATTTTTTTACAGCTTTAGTTTTCTTTTTTCCTTATGTTTATTTTTTACTAGCTTTTGCCAGCGGCTTCGCCCGCGTGAAAATGACGATTTTCCATACAAACTTTCACCCCCTATTTAAATCCCTTAGGGGTTGAATTTCGAAAAATCCTTCCTTATTCCTTGTCTACATTATAAAGGGAACCTCTGTGCAAAATTTCAACTTTCTAGGTCCATGGGTTAGGGCTGGGCGTTGATGAGTCAGTCAGTCAGTCAGTCAGGACTTCTCTTTTTATTTATATTTATATAGATTTAATTTTGTTTAATTGTCAGCTAAATCATATTGTTATGTCAAAATAATTACTTTTTCATTCTCTCTTTAATTATATTCCGTCAGTCCACGTGTACATTAATAACTCAAAAGCCAAGACAATGCAAATGACTTATAGAAATTCAATGTTTCTGTTATAACTAAGTAAATTCAAGTTACACAGTGACGTATCATTTGTTATTGATTCCTGAAGTTCGACGGAGCGCCTACTGAATTATTTAGTACTTCTAAGTTCAATTTATTGTAGGCTGACTAACTTGATCGATGTTAAGTTGAGGTACACACTTAGGTGATTATGTGAGAATCGATTGCTTCTAATAATAATACGACCATTGGAAACCGATTAAAACCTTATCAGTAAGTTAGAACACTGGAAGGAATTGATTTAATTTACAGTATAGTCTAGCACGGTATAATCTAGTATATACTAATATTATAAAGAAGTAAAGTTTGTGTATTTGTTAAATTGTAAGGGGTAATCTCGGGATCTACTGAACCGATTTTAAAAATTCTTTCACCAATAGAAAGCCACATTATTGCTGAGTGTCATAGGCTACTTTTTATTCCTGTATTCCCACGGGAACGGAAACTACGCTGCAGGTAAAACCGCGGGACGTCCGCTAGTATTCTATAAAAATTAAGACATGACTTTGGCCAATAAACTACCAAAATCATATAGGGAACTGCCAACAAATCGCTTTAAAACGGCATTGTTCAGATGGCTTATCGAAAAGACATTTTATTCTGTGAATGAGTACCTTAACCTAAAAGATTTACGTTGACATTTTCCTATTCTAATTGATGCAAACTTATTGACATTTTACTATTGACATATCACTATTGACATTCTTAATTTTACAACATACCAATTGTTACCAATTAATAAATTCACTTTTATTGTATTAAGTATCTATTTAATTTTGCATGCTAGTTTTAGCGAATTGTGTGAGCTACTCTTACAAAACCTGACCATCAAGACTGTACTACAATTCTAGCGAATTAAGTTCATTTCATTTCATTTCATCGATTTTGTTACTATTAATTCGTTACTCAGAGCACTCATTTCGATCATAAGTACTACAAGTACTTGTAAGATCGTAAATAGACCTCTTCGTTTGCCGAGTAGTCGCAAGTGCGACTGATGAGCATGAGTTTATGTATTCGATTCCCGGGTCGCGAAGTATTATTGAGATTATCCATCAGTAATTTTTCAGTACCAGCCACGAAGTCTGGATTTTTGCCCGATTGATGGCAATAGGCTCGCCCCCTATTACATGGGACTTAAAACATAACTGCCGAAATGTTGGAGTACTGTTAAGTACACTTTTGCCTAACCCTTTGGGGATAACACACGTGATGTTAAGGGGACGGTGAACGAACATTTCTCCATACAAACGTAATACCAAAATCATTCGCGATACGAACATATTACCAACTTAAAATTATGTTACATTTACTATTTACGAAATGCAATTCGCTTGCATTTGCATGCAAGCGAATTGCATTTCGTCAATAGTAAATAGCAATTCGCTTGCATTTCGTAAATAGTAAATGTTTAAAAAAAAAAGTTTAATAGGAACCTAGATAAATATCGTCTGTATCCGAATAACATAATTTTAAGTTGGTAATATGTTCGTATCGCGAATGATTTTGGAATTACGTTTGTATGGAGAATGTTCGTTCACCGTCCCCTTAAGGCACACTCTCAAAAACACACAACTCAAAAATCACATCAAATTTGAAAAATCCAAAACACTATCATGCTAGTAAATAACCTGTAGTATTTTTATTAAAATCATTTTTCATGTCTATAGACTTCATAAATTAAGAGAATTACTGATTAAGGCCACTTTTATCTACAATCAGTAATATATGATTTTAGAGTAAAAAATAAAATGTGGGTTGCGCTGATTTCGGTGCTGTTAGCGCCTTAAGTAGGTACCCGACCTTAACCTCAACACCTGATATTTTAACCGCATAAAGGCCTTTCAGCTCCATCCGTCTGCCGGAACACATCATCATGTCACCACAGACAGCTGTTCCTGAGTCAGCTGCCAACTTTAACAGTTCAGGGTTGTGAATACCAATGTGTTTGTTGTGTTAATGCTAATGTGTTTGTTTCGTTGAGTCATGTTATAATAAAGTAGGGTGTGTTACCTGACGGAATATCTTTAATATTTTAATGGCATATAAGTCGTGTGGCGAATAATATTACGGGAATTCTTCCGTCATTTTGTATGCACTTTAAACCTGCTCTCGAAACAAGATTTCTAGTTTTATTATTTGGCATTTTTAAGGTAAATGAATTAAAAAATGGATGGATAATTTACTTTGTTGGTTGTGCGAATATAATCATGAAGTAAATAATCCATCCCAGTCCGTCCTCAATTAGCGTTTTTCTCAAAACAATGCTCAGTCATCTTTTTTAACACACCTTTTTTTTTGGTGGGTGGAAAATCATCCGCCCTTGGGCAGAGCGAAGGGGAGTGTCAGACTTCTACTGACTAAAAACCAACCCATGTTCCTTCTTCGCCCTTGTGCCGAGGCCACGTCATCTCTTTCGATAATCCGCAGCCCCGACGGGTTTTTATCACACCTTGTTTCAAATCGATTTTCAGTTCATCAAAAGCGGTAAAGTAACTTCCATAAAACTTATCACCGAATAGTTACTTCGTGACAACTTTTATACAAGTTGCACCGATCCGTAAAAAATCAACCAAAACTCCAAATTTTATTAGACGATTGTGTCGCCATCTTCGTTCCAAAATATTACCTATCGCCTGTAATCCGAGTACTCAGGTAGATTAATAACCCGTGCTAAGATTACCCGGTGACGAAGGTCTGACGGACCCGACAGGTCGGAAAGACCCCGGGGTCTGAGAAACCCCCTTCTTAACCGTTAAAACAAATTCGATGTTACACTAAAAGCTGTGATTGGTATGATAAGGTAGTTTGTGATTTATGTAAAGGCAAGTGTTGAACTGTTAATCGGTGGTTAATTTGATGTGTTCTTGCCCTTAAACCTAAAGTTTATGATTAACGGTCGAGATCTATGAATAGTTTAACTTTACTTAGCACGGACTTTGGGTAAGTGTTCTTCCTGGAAGTTTGACGTTCGTTAAGTAAAGTTTATGGATCTCGGCCGTAGTTTTTAGTTGTGCTTTGAGATTGTTGTGACCTGGGTGATCTGATGGTAATGATAATCATTGTTTTTGAAATAATTTTAGAACAACAAATGAGATGATATCTGCCTTTTTTGTGGCTGTTTAATGTTGTACTTATTTTTTTATTGGTCTTTTTGGTTGGTCTCTTCCAAACCTTTCCAATTCTGTGATCTCCGTTCCAGCACCAGTACTTTCGTCCCCATCTTCTCCAGTATACAGCAGTACAGCATATCCACCCACCTACTTCGTCATTATTTTTATTTTTTTTTGTCTGTAGGTCTTGTTTGCTCTCTGAGTAACCAAACAACCAATTTATAGAGCAACTAGCTGATGCCCGCGGTTTCGCCTGCGTGGATTTTATATACTTCCTCGAGAACCACTCTATCCATTGGTGCACCACCATGAAAATCGGTGCTGTAGTTTTTGAGTTTGTCGCGAACAGACAAACAGACAGACGCGGTGAAGGACTTTCATTTATAACTAGCTGATGCCCGCGGCTTCACCCGCGTGGATGTCGTTCAAATTATATACTAAAACCTTCCTTTTGAATCACTCTATCTATTAAAAAAAAACCGCATCAAAATCCGTTGCGAAGTTTTAAAGATTTAAGCATACAGACAAACAGACAAAAATAGCGACTTTGTTTTATACTATGTAAGGATGTGTAGTGATGGAGATTGTCTAGTGCCTGCTTTCAATTAAAATAGGCCATAATTACAAAATGGTAAGTAGCAGTGGAAAACGCAAAAACATTTATGGAATTAACGTACGTAATTCCTACCCTGAAGAACCCTAACTTGAAACCCTCATCAATTCCTAAATTAAAACTATTTTTCGTTAATCTAGGTTCACAAAGTTATAATGTAAGTTTAGGAGCTTCTAATGAAACCTTTCAGCACCTGTACTTAATGACAGCCATCTAGAATCCTCGTTACGACCGCTTGGCGGGAAATCGGAACATTTGGATGTCGAATTAGTAATTGAGAAGTATGGAAAAGAAGCCATGATAAGGGCAATAGAATAAAGATGACGTTGAATTTGAATTTCAAGTAATTGACTTCAACTTTATGAATGTGCATTAGTATGTATACTTCTCTGTTACAAAGTGACATGAGGTTTTTTTTAAAGTACTTACTGACCAAACTGTAAACAATAACAACAACAAAAAAACACGGAAAAACTAACACATCCTTCATAATCGCATCTCAGTTCCAAGTAACAACAAAATCTTATTGTGTTACAATATAATTGGCGACAATCTTTCTGTCATAAACATCGCATCGACGTTAACTGGCGTACAAAGCAATTATGGCATTGCCAATCGCTGGCACGTTGCCAGCGCGGTAGTCAATGCCAGCCATTTCCAGTCCAATGCCAGGCCGCGCTCTGCTCTGAGATGCCGTAGCTGTGTTCTGCCATTCTTCGGGGTGTGGTTCGAGGTATAAGAAGCAGCGTGATGATGGTTTTGGTGACAGATTTCTTTTAGGTTTTGATTTTTAGCTTGATATCTCTTCCGATAATCTTGTGATTGAAATGGACTTTTTTATATTCATTAGGCGCATACAGTTAGTTTCCTGAATTACCCGATCCATTTTAAATTTATACATGTGAAAATTGGTCAGTTATAGGTACCAAATTTCAATGCGTATCATAGATAGAAATGTTCTTTAGATCAACATTTTTAATTTTTCTTCTTTAATAAGAGAACTTGACACCTCTGCTTAATGCTTTGTTTAAGTCAATAATATTATCGATATAAAAAATGGCCCTGCACCTTGCCCCATTCAAGTTTTTTTACCATTAACATTCTACATGCATACAGATCCTAAATTAAAAATAAATCGACTTTTAAAGTTCAGTATCAAAGCTAACTAAAATCTAGACCACACAACAAAACCGGCCAAGTACGAGTCGGACTCGCGCACCGAGGGTTCCGTAAAAAAAATATATTTTGTGATGTAACTAAAAATTTATGGTTTTCGTAATTTTTCCTTTATCTATGCTATAAGACGTTGCTTCGTACCAAATTTCAAGATTCTGAGTTCACGGGAAGCACCCTGTAGGTTTTGATTCCCTTGCAAGTGTCGAAAATTTGCGGCATAAACGGCTGTATCTTTTGATTGCGTTGGCTTAGAAGTTTGATTTTTTCACAGCTTCAAGGGACAGTAGACCTGAGTAATTGATATAAATTTCAGCTTCATACCTCCACGCGTTCCTGAGAAAAAGGGTCTTGACAGACGGACGGACAGACGGACAACAAAGTGATCCTATAAGGGTTCCGTTTTTTCCTTTTGAGGTACGGAACCCTAAAAACAACCAAAACACCATCATCTTCCAACTTGTACCACTCAATCAGTTTAGCAATATTTTATTGTACAGCTCTTTGTTGAGCTCGCAGCCGTTCCATAATATAAGTTGTTAGAGATTACTACTCTCAGCCATGCAACCTAAGGGCTTAAGGTCACAGCTACCGCATATACTGGTTCTATGTGCCTTCACTACGTTTTAGGTAATGTTTGGTATGGGATGCTCGTCCTGGTATGTTATGGTTGCCTGGTTGTTTAAACTTGCTTGTCATTAACACTCACGCGGGATAGTTACCATATTTACTCTTTTTTTTATTCCCGATATTTTGTCGCTATTGTAAGCACCGTGATCACGGGTAAAATGAAGTTATTACTGCCTACCTGACCTCCACAGTCTATTTAGCACTGGGTAGGGTAATACAGGGTAGGGCTGGGTAGGGCTCGGTGGAGCGATGATCTTCGCAGAGTGGCTGGTAACAACTGGATGAAAGTTGCCGAAAATCGAGTTGAGTGGCGTAAGATTAAAGAGGCCTATAACCAGCAGTGGATTGCAATAGGCTGATGATGATGATGAGGGTAATACCTCCTCTTTGTAAATCTGGTTGTCAGCTTTTCGGGTCATTGACTACTTGTAGTTCGACTGTCATAGATCAACAAATGACATGAATGTGACAGCCGGGACCAAACACTTTACCTGCTATGCTATGCTTTTCTCGCCATAATGGGTGTATGAATTTCGATAAAATGGCACATAGATGGACCATGACCTTGGTTGGGCATAAAGTACTTTTCTCACAGTAGCACGTTCTCCCAGCATAATTGCCAATCTCCACACGAGAAAAGCCATGGGTAAAAACTAGTGTCTTATAAGCCCTTTATTTACTGCTCCTCGTCCATGTTTAGACTATGACAGGCTAAGTTTGTTAGTTAAATACACAAAGAAAACTAAAATTCAATCAACTCTGAGAAAGATTATCTACTTACGTATTAAGAAGATTTAATAAAATACTAAAATTTAATCAAGCCGAGATTCTGAATCCTGTAAATATTCTATTCTCTTATTTATATTTTATGGTAGGTCTGTAGATTTTCGTGTTCTGAGCTAATAAAGGAAGGCAGTTTTGATATAATATTAGTATAAAATGTATCTATCTATTTACATAAAAAGAGAAGTCCTGACTGACTGATTGACTGACTCATCAACGCCCAGCCCAAACCCTTGGACCTAGAAAGCTGAAATTTTGCACAGAGTTTCCCATTATAATGTAGACAAGGAATAAGGAAGGATTTTTCGAAATTCGACCCCTAAGGTAGTTAAATAGGGGATGAAAGTTTGTATGGAAAATCGTCATTTTCACGCGGGCGAAGCCGCTGGCAAAAGCTAGTACCTAATATTAGTATTAATTATTCAACGTGGCAATGCTGCCAGTCTTCTGGGCACGTTCCCGGTTGTCGGCGATGCGGAGGAGTACTAGGACGCCTAAGTGTCTTATTTGGTCTTTGTATATGTAAGTATAAAATGTATCTTGGATAAAACTTATTTTTTCTATCTCAGCCTAGTCCTATCATCAGCTATAGGTACATCAGCTGACTCCAAAATCTTACCTGTTTTATGTACTCGATGGTAACATCGGTGAATATGAATGTGGGGGTATACGAGTAGAGGAAGACCAAAGAAACGATGGATGGACTGTTGAGAATGATATGGTAAGAAAGGAGGTGTCTCATGAGATGACGAGAAACAGAGAGGTGTGGAAGAGGAAGACATGCTGCGCTGACCCCAAATGTATTGGGATAAGGGCAAGACAATGATGACATGAAATACTTAGTCTTAATAGTAGTGGTGGCTTTCGGAATGACGTATTGCACTCGTAGTTTCGTTTTTTTTTTTTTGTGAAATGTCCTTCTGACATTCAAAAGTGCCTGAATTGGCTTAATTGAAATAAAGAGTTTGAGTTTGAGTACAGAGTTGTATTGATAATTTTAACTATCTTAACTCAGAAAAGCCACATTTGTAACGGCCACGAATCATATTTTAAAGAACCATACAATTTGACACTGACCTGTAGCATGCTAATTTGAATTTTGCTGGCTGCCAATTTAAGTACAAATTCCAGTACACACATACAGGTAATAGAGAATGTATGTATCTGTTACATTACTTGAACATGTAACACGCTAAGCTTAATTCGTATCTATCTCAATTAATTTGCCCGCTAATTGATAAACGTGATCTTGTAGTGCCGTTACATAATTTATAACTATGTTTAATATTAATTTATGTTACAGAGTTAGTACTTCGTAGGTTTATTGATGTCGGAAAAATTGCTTTTAAAGCATTTCACGATTGATAGTTTTTCAGTAGTTAAATGTTAGTAGGTACCTACTATTATTTTGACTTTCCGTAGCTTCTGTTTGTAGATCTTTGACAATCCTTATAGATAGTCAGTGACACGAAAATCTGACAACCAGTTTTAACAAGGGGTATCGTATTACTGAGGAAATTCGCCGAAGAACCAGGGTCACCGACATAGCTCGCAGAATATGCAAGTTGAAGTGGCAAAGGGCAGGCCACATCGCTCGAAGAACAGACAACCAATGGGGAAGAAAGGTTCTCGAGTGGCGACCACGAACCGGAAGACGCAGCGTTGGCAGGCCTCCCACCAGGTGGACCGACGACATCGTGAGAGTCGTGGGCAACCGGTGGATGCAAACGGCAGGCTGCCGATCTTTATGGCGTTCTATGGGGGAGGCCTTTGTCCAGCAGTGGACGTCTAATGGCTGATGATGATGATCGTATTACTAGCTGGCTGGGATGTTGAGGTCATGTAAAGTACTGGTATTCAGCTGCATCTGGTAAGACTGACTAATAGTTTAACGTGCTTTCCGAGGCACGATGGAAACTAGGTATGTAACGGGTCACCCATCTACAGACCAACCTAGACAAATCGACCCGAGTGGCAATTATTATTAAGCTCCTCTATGTTGTGTACAGTGTGGTGGTTAATATTAGCTTGGTATTACGTGTTATGATGTTAGTAATTGATATTACAACACGTGTTACTCATAACATTGTAAATATATCTCCGTTGTGGCTGTGGTTTATTTAGATTTCTAATGAGCCAATTAGTTTTATGATCTATGTAGCTTTCACTAATAAACAGTCTTTGTTTTAACAGTTTTTAGGGTTCCGTATCCAAAGGTTAAAAACGGGACCCTATTAGGTACTAAGACTTCGCTGTCTGTTCATTTGTCCGTCCAACCGTCTGTCTGTCACCAAGCTGCATCTCGAGAACCGTGAAAGCTATATACTTAGTTGAAAGTTTCACAAATTATTTATTTCTGTTACCGCTACAACAACAAATACTAAAAACAAAATATAATAAATTAAAGGGACTCCCATACAACAAACGCGATTTTTAGGTTTTTGTCTAACCTTTTGTCAGTGTTTTTATGCCGCTAATGGGCTTCTAACTTGGCTTTACATGCCACAAATCCAGACTCCGTGACTGTTACAGACAATTTTCTGATGAAAAACCCAATAACTCTTTGTCAACTTTGGAAAGTAAACCCAGGACCTCATGCTCCCGTCGGAGCTGCGGGTTGTTCGAAAGAGATACCGTGGCCTCGGCACAAGGGCTAAGAAGGAACATGGGTGATTTTTAGTTAGTAGAAGTCTGACACTCTCTTCCGCTATGCCTAGAGCGGGACGAGTCTTTTGATGATTTCACAGCCACCAAAAATGTTTTAAATAGGTAGGTACATACGTTTAACGGATTTAGTAGTTCTTGGTGAAAAAGAGCCTAGTTTCCTACAAACATAGGTACTTTGTGTATGTCTCATCATCAGCCTATAATGTTTCCACTGCAGGGACTCAGGCGTCCTCTCTAGGAGAGGGGATGGGCTATGATCCACCACGCGGGCCCAGTGCGGATTGGTAGATGTCACATGTCTTCGATTTTTTTTGGTTCTAAGACATACCGGTTTCCTCACGATGTTTTCCTTCCCCGTTTTGTGTATGTCTATGTTTTCTGGGTAAGCTCGTTCCATCGTCGACCTCATCTCTGCCCTTAGGGCAAGATTGAGGTCAAGAGTAAGCCCATATTAAATAAAAAAAAATAAAAAAAATGTCTCTATTTGTATTATTTGTTCAAGCTAAAAATACGATTTCCGCAGTCAGGAAAAGCATTAAACTTAGTAGATATTTAGGTCGGAAACACAAAATAAATGTAAATGAAAACGTTTTATTCCCTTGGGAAGTGACTTGATTGATCTGACCTCGAGGTCAGACATCCCTTCGTTGATGTAGGCATGTCGGATGTTACTGTGAAAAGGAAATTACTATTTCTTTCTGAAATCCTGAAAAAAGACGTGATGGACGGGACAAAGGATTTTATTCAGCATTCGTTTTTGCTATCTTTAAATCTAGGGCATGAATTTAAGAGGAAATGCGAGTGCTGTCTCTTTCTACTATCGCTGTCTCTCTCCGTCCTCCTGCCCTCAAATTCGTGCGATAAGGACAACTGTAGAAAAAAGTTAGAATTCGAGGTTTGGCTCTCGCCTATTTCCTCCTCCAATATTGAACCAATTTAAAGGATATTTTAGACCATGACCTTATTCATGGTTATATACTACGCCGCTATGTTTTTCTTTTTTCGTTAATAGTTGTCAAATTTGTACACTAGGACTCTGTTAACAGCGATCTAAACAAGCAATTTTGAGCATTTTTTGAGGGTTCTAGTGCTTATAAAAATAATTTATCACCAAAAAGGAAAACATAGGGGCATAGAAATAGTTAATATTTATTATTCTGTAAAAAACCATTGCTCTAGGGTCATTAACCAAAAAGAAAACAGGCGAGAGCGTTTGTATGGAGAAAAGACCACTCGCGTTTCCTTTTAATATTCTCTTATTTGTCTGAATCAATCTTACAAAGGACTTCATAACATCACGCTTGTAATACCCGTAGAGTTAGGCAGAAGTGTACTCATTGCTCGCCAGTTATATTCAAGTCTCACGTACTAGGAAGCGAGCCTATTGCCATCAATCGGGCACAGATCCATTCCATGGCTTCTACTGAGAAATTCCAGATGGTAAAACCCAACAACTCTTTGCCCGACCCGGGAACCGAATCTGGTACCTCTTGCTTACCTGTCGCGCTTGCGCCCACTAGACCAACGAAGCAGAATCAGTAGTATATTTTATTATTTCTTTTACATATAGGTAAATTGTACTAGATTTTTTTCCAGCGAATGACTGGTGGTTTAAACCCGGGGTAGGTTCAATACCCGGGCCAGATAAAGGGTATCCTTCGGGAACAGTTTGAAATCTGAATTAGTATCCCTTGGGCATACACAAGCGAGATACCTATTTCATATTTTATATTATTATGAATGTAAAAGTTACCCTGTCTGTCTGTTACCTCTTTATTTTGATAAAATTTAAGCACATAATGTGGTCAATGACCTGATGAAATTTCTTGATTATTTTTCACCATACGAAACTATCTTTCGAAGTAGGCCTAGGATCTGGTGGTAGTTCGTTCACATGATATAATTTCAAGCATCACGTAAACTATGTCACAGCAAAAGCTAGTTTATTATGTGTAGATGTGTGTGTGGATGTGTATGTTTCATATTGCAACACCCAAAATTAAACATACACATCCACACACACATCTACACACATCCACACACACATCTACACACACACACACTCACATGCATACACAAACACATACACACACACAAACATACTGTTTATATCTAAGGTTCTGTATGATTTATATTGTTGTGGAAGAGCGGAGTCTCCTAACACAGGCATTACTTGCTTAAAGGGAGGCTCCAATCACCAACTAATGTAAAACGTTTTGTTTAAAAAATAAAGATTTTTTGTAAAGATTTTGTATTTGTATTATTTAGGAATATAGGTAGGTACTATGGTAAGTTGGGGCAAAGTGTTACTAGGTTTTTCATCAAAAATTTCTCCGTAGCAACCACGGAGTCTGGAGTTGTGTCAGGTTTGAGGCAATATGATTGCCCCTTATTACATTGGACATCAAACATAAATGGTGAAATATGACTGTACTATTAGGTTATCTTTACAATATTAGTTTTGAAATATCGGGAACTCGAAACAATAAGAAAACATGTTATATATCCCGTTTATAGTATTAATAGTTTAAATATCTTTACACTATCCCTTCGGGGATTAAGGGCGTGATAGTACATAATGTACTATCATAAAAGAATATCCTAAAAAATATTTAGGCAGAGATAAAAAGCCCGAGGTCAATGTCACTCCATTAAATTGTCACAATATATTTACGTCCCCAATAACGAAGTCTTATTTCGTACTTTTTCAGCCGATTTGGGGGTGAAACGACACCCTAACGAGCTAATATAAATTATTTATTGTATGGAAGTTTTATGGGATCGGCTTTATTGGATGGCAGATTATAGTTTACTGGACTTTGTGGATTATTGGGGGATAACTGTTTCTTTTATTGTTTTGTCTTTAGTTATTTGCTCCGTTGAGCTGTATTTTCAACAAGTTTCAACCCTTAAGAGGAAATGCGAGTGCTGTCTCTCTCCGTCCATCCGTCTGTCTCTCTCCCCAAGTAGCACGTTAGTGTATTTTGGAACTTATTCTGCAACTGTAGGTAGCATTTAAGTGATGCAAGAGTGTACGGTATTACTTATAGATGCAAACAGCGCTCGAATTTGCATATGAGTAACTCTTATCACTAACAGTTGCTTTTGAGTGATCTTTGTTCCTGCTTTATAACTTATGGTGGCACTAGGCCGAATTTATTAGTTATAGACGCATATAGGTTTCAATTTTCAATCTTTTAGAACTCAAAGAAGCTTAAGACATCTTAAAATCTCCCATTAAGAACCGTACCTTAATAGGTGGTAATTTTTCCTTATTTGGCAGCTTTAGTACTAAATAAGTAGTATATATAAGTTACTTATCACCTGTAGAGTTATTATTGCAGCTCATTTGGAACCTAGTGTAATTTGCCTTTGTAAGGTCTAATATACTCTAATATGCCACTGTAACGCGTAGATCGATTCCAAAAGATGGTTCTTGAAAACTTTAAGCAACAATTTTCTCTCATTTAGAACCAATTAAGATCTTACAGTTCTAACACTATCGCAGGTTCCGTACATATTAATAAATTTAAATAGAGTATGATTTGTATTTAAGTAAATTTCCTACATTTTAGGTACTTAATTGAATAGTTTATGAAACAGTTACGAAATCACTAGTTCACTTTGTATTTTTTTTAATCTACTTACGTTATACACGGTGTAAATCACAGATTGGTAGGCAAGGCATGATCAGCTACCCTTCTGAATGTCTCTTGTATAAATGAAAAATGAAAATTTGCAAACTATCAGTAGGAAATCAGGCATCGAAATAAAAAGTCGAGGATTCCAGCCAACATTTACAATTAAATTAAATTTTACTTTATTTACCTTCCTAAATGGGTTTTGTACCCGTCTTGAGGATCCCCAATTCAACGCAAAGGCAACGAGACCTGTTAAGTGAAAATAATCACTACTAGGTACTAATAAGGGATTTTTGGACCTAGGAGCTCTATTATGGTAACAAATGAGTGTAAAAATGACCTGCAAGTTCTATTTCAAATCGCCATTTTTAAAAATGGAGTCCTTGAAAAGTATCTTGTTGAATGGTATTTTATTACAATAACATACAATAAAATGAGTTTTGATAACTGTTTCTGATGTAGTTTGACATTATACTTTTTGTTAAACCATAATGTTAGGTTTTTAACAACCAAATTTTTATGAAGTATTATCTTATTTATTTGATCACCGCATATTTTTTGCTAATTCTTGATTAGATCGAAGGCGCATTAAAATTTACTTAGTAAATATACCATGGTTTCACAATAAAAAACCATTTGCAAGGGCTCATGATGGTTATCCTGCGTTAAACACATAATTTTTGAATACTCGCAAAATAGATCACAAATAAAAGCTGTCTTATGTCATAACACAAAGCCGTTGTTGTTTATCTCCACCGAAAATAAGAACTTGTTAGGATCTTATTTGTCACTCAACGAATGAACTGTATCGCTTTATCGTTCAATCATTCATTTACGGCGCGCAATTTGCACCGTTAGTTCCTAGTGCCACTCAGGATAACAATTCGAACTCTTATGCATCGCTTTTGCATCTATAAATAAGTTGCAATTTTTCTCCCTTTGGTAACATACAGGTTGCTTATCGGTTCTAACCACCTTTATAGAACTTAATCACGGTGGATTTTATTACTAAAGTTTCCAAAAATATTCTATATGCAAGCCTTTTGTCACAAAATGTGTTACTTGGGTCCACTATCGCTGTCTCTCTCCGTCCTCCTGCCCTCAAATTCGTGCGATAAGGACAACTGCAGATCCGACTCAAAAGCTTAAGTAAAAAGTTATAATTCGAGGTTTGGCTCTCGCCTATTTCCTCCTCCAATATTGAACCAATTTAAAAGATATTTTAGACAATGAATAAGGAGGATATATACTACGCCGCTATGTTTTTCTTTTTTCGTTAATAGTTGTCAAATTTGTACACTAGGACTCTGTTAACAGCGATCTAAACAAGCAATTTTGAGCAGTTTTTGAGGGTTCTAGTGCTTATAAACATAATTTATCACCAAAAAGGTAGATAGGGGCATAGAAATAGTTAATATTTATTATTCTGTAAAAAATCATTGCTCTAGGGTCATTAACCAAAAAGAAAACAGGCGAGAGCGTTTGTATGGAGAAAAGACCACTCGCATTTCCTCTGAGGAACACTAACTCGCACTAACACGCACTCAGACGTTTAGTGATTACTTAACCCATCACTAAGTTAAGATTATGATGTGAAGGTTGTGTATGTCAAATCTTTACTAAGTGACGGCTTAAGATCATTAAACATTTCTGAGTAGCGTAGAGTAGTTAGCAATGTTAAGAAGGAACTTTCGCCTACTGTATTGATTTTATTTTCATGTTTCGTAATGAAACGAATATTTTAGATCCCTAGGGAGGTTCCAAAGTATTAGTTTCATTACTTACAGAAGGTTTATTATTCGAGATATTAGGAGAGAAAAGCGGCTTAAAGACAAAAGCATATTATCATTGAGTAATTTTCTAGTTATTTACCCCCCTTAGCGCCAGCAAGAATTTCAAGCTAACAAAGTGATTTTAATTGTATTTTTCCACATTCATCTTTACATACCATTGTGATGATATTACTTTGTTATTGATTGCAATATAAAAACTGTATTCATTAAACCAAAGCAAGGAAGTGGGCGACACGTGTACCAAGTGATGTTAGGGTATGTTCACATCTACATACACTGATATTAAACAGCGGAGTAATAAGTATTCTGTGGTATTGTTCTTTTGACGTAAGTTTGGCGCTTTACTGACATTGTCTAGATAGAGGGCATTGTTAGTAAAAAATTGTGAAATTATCTGTAGACTTTTCGTATATGACCACGCACAACTCACAAGAAACATAATAATTCGAGCCATTACCGCCGACTTAGTGTAACCGACAAAAACCAAATTTTACAGGAGAAGGTTTTTTTTGAATAACTTTATAAATAATTGCGCTATTAAGTTGAAATTTTGACGTATAATAATGATTTTTGAAACCTTAGGTGTAACGGTTAAAATTTTCAAAAAAACGTCACTACACGTTTTTTGCCACTTTGTTTATAGTAAACGACAAAATTTGGATGTACTGTGTCGGTTGCGATAACAAGTAGGGTCGCTTACGCTGCAATTCTTAGATAATTACGCAACTTACGATAATTTTGATTATGTCGGTTACTGTAAAATATAGAAAAATGTTGTGCTAACGATAAACTTAGCATTTGCTATAACTTTGTAATTGGTTGTCTTTTGGCGGGAAAAGTCGAAGAACAAGTCCGTTATAGTTTAAAAAGTCGTCTGCGATAAAAAACGCTGTTTAAGTAAAAATGTCGCTTACGATAAGACGGCGGTAATGGCTCGATATACTTATTGTTTTGCCACGAGCTAATTTTCCGTAAACTCAATATGTACCTACCATACACGCAGTAACTTTTTAAAGTGATTCTCACCAAATATTGAATAAAATTTTACATGTTGACGAACATGATATTTTGGAAGCCATAGTATTACGAATTAGGCCTTATCTCACAGTAGAAACCGTTTTTAGACTAGAATATCGCATTTGAATTTTGCTAAGTGTAAACATATTATAAGTGTTGTAGACCGTTTAAATGTAACAAATAAAAGGCTAGCGTTTTCCCGAAAAGAAAGCCATAAAAATTCAATACACTTAAATGTAACCAAAAGTTACTTCAGGCAATTAATGAGTTAAACATGAATTGGATTGTTTTATTTTGCCTGAGGGTTGTAAATAGACCAGGCAAGCAATCAAACATAAGCAATTAAAATGGATTTAGAGGCTTTTCATTTTCGTATTGATCCTAAAAATAATTCAAGCACAAAGTTCCTAATGATCATCGCGTAATCTATTATGTTTACGAGTAGCAATAACATTATGCTTAATTATTACATACAATTTTTAAATATGTTATGTTGGCTTCCGGCACGCTTTGGTGCAAACTTTAAGTGAAGCAAAAATATCTGTTTAGCAAATAATTTAGTTAGAAAAATGGGAACAAAAGAAATTGTAAACGGTACAGTAAAGTTGCAGTTTAACCAATGTGTTCACACCTTTAAACACTGCAGTTTTCTAAGTCGCAGTAACACCTATTTCCATAACAGAGGGACATTATGCAGCAATGCAATAAAGTACCTTATGTAAGTGATTATAATATTTAATTTCCATTGAATACTAATGATGTTTGTTTTTTTTTGCAGATTGGCTGTGAATCGACTTAGTTTATACAGTAAGTACTTTGGAGTATTTATGTTAATTATTTGTTATGAGAAGATGGTGGTGTAACGAGAATAGTGGGCGTTCAATTGAAGTCATTTGGTTTTTAAATCACATTGCGGAAATAAGTTTAATTATAACATACTTATCGTATACATGTCACACCTGTAGTCCTCGAAGGGTCAGGCAAATCTATGCTTCGTGGCTTCTTGCGACCAGTTGGTCAACCATAATCACCAACCCGTGGGTGCGACTGAGAGCGGGAAGGAGCTCCACCACGAAGTCTGGATTTGTACCCGGTCGATGACTTGGCTCGCCCCTTATGACATGAGACTTAAACATTACTGTCGAAATGATTGTGTACTATTGGGTACATACTCTCCCTAACGTGTTATGTTTAACAAAACTGGACAAAAAACTCCTTAGCCAAAACAAAACGATATTTCTTCAACAGAATAATAATTTGTAAACAAAAACCTTGTATTCACAATAAAGATCGATACAAACAATTATAAAAATACGTGTTTATTATGAGAACATCCGATTAGACAATACACGGCCTTAGTGAACGACATTGACAATCTGTCATACGCATTATGTCACACAGTTACAGAGGTCAGGTATTGTTGCCATACAAAAAAAAACATTTGCATATTTTTTCGGCAGATAACACTTCGTTTGTTTTAATTTATTCTGTTTTTAAATGGGCTTACACGAGACTGTTAAAGTTCTAAGAAGAAATGTTTACTTATGTGTTTTGTTAAGTTTTCTTAAGTTCATGTAATTTTGTTTAACTATTTTCTATGACAGAGTAATGTGGCATGAGCCACTGAAGTAGCTTGAGTCATCAATTCATCATAAACATATTCAGTCTATGTTGTTCCTACTGGCCTCCTCTCTACGAGAGGGAATGGGTAATAATTCATCACACGGATCCAGTGCAGGTTGAAAGATGTCACATATCTTCGATTTTTTCTTAAAGACACACACACAGTCTCAAAAAAACAATGAAGGAAAAGATCTTGACGAAACTTCGTCAATATCTTTTCCTTCATTGTTTTGAGAGCAGTAGTGATGAAATAAATTACAGAAAGTAATACGCGAGTCATCAGCAAAATGTAAATTTACACGCGCTTTGAAGATAGCATGTAAGGTGTGTATGAAAAATTATTGGGTATCAATAATGTAACGCTCCAAT
The DNA here is from genome assembly GCA_949316265.1 of Diarsia mendica. Lineage (NCBI taxonomy): Eukaryota > Metazoa > Arthropoda > Insecta > Lepidoptera > Noctuidae > Diarsia > Diarsia mendica. The sequence continues at coordinate 2,203,317 of OX438907.1, read as the reverse complement.
AACGTTAATTTGCATCAATTTAAGTGTAACGATAACATACCACAAGTGTAGCCATTAGGAACATTTTAAACAGCTGTTACATTGAAAACAACTGCTATAAGGTTTATTGTTGCTTAACTCTTTTACTTTACCTGATGTAGTCAATCAACTAAGTCAAGCGCAGCCTATAGCTGGACGGTAGTCCTCTAGTGACACTACAAAAAGCACCTAGAGCAACATAGTACAAAAAAGTACTACAATACAACAAAATACTAAATACAGGTAGTTAAACTTATCCGCGACTATGTAAAAGAACCCGGCAATACCTGTTGGGCTACCCCACCAGACTTAGCACTCGTCTGGTCGGAAGATCCTGCCTTTACTTTAGGCGAAGAACACCACCCCACACCCTGTTCATTTTACCTCTAAAGGATCTTCCGGGCCTTGATATAACACCCTATCCTCTACTGTATTCAGTCGGCCACAGGTCGCCTTCAGGCGTCTCCACTCCAGGACTCGATAGATCTATCTTTGGTCCAGCTACAAACATGGTCACTACCTCTTCAGCTTGCTAAACTAACTTAATAGGTACTATTGCCTATTTGGCAATTTTCCTCAATTCCACAATAAACGCACACCGAGTATTCCTCGTTATCATAACAAACTAATCAGATGTGACAAGTAATTAATCTATCAGTTAACATCATGGCTGTGACAGGGACCATTATGGTCATAGGATTTACAATTTCCTTCAACAGGTCCATTTTAAACCATCACTCTTAGGGTACGTTTATACCTAGCCTAGGGGCATACAGTCATACCTGTAGTCATATTTCATTGGCTTGTCATATTGTCTTGAGGCATTGTATGAAGAATATTATTAGACATTAATATTCTGTTCTTGACATTACGTTACTAATAAGACGTTACATTTCAAGATACGCTAACAATAGGGCAATGACAGTAAAGTTACGTAGATTCCGTTTTTTTTAAAAATAATTTTAGTTTATTTAGACATTTATTATTTTACGTGTATTTTTGTGGCTTATTCCACAAATCCCCCCTGAGAAAATCCCCCTCAGGGGGGAAGATTGGACTCAGATGTAAAACATGTCCAGAAAGTCCCCTTGGCATTTTGAGTTATTCCATTTTTCCCCCCTGAGAGAATACCTCGGGGTGGAAAACTGAACTCGAATGTAAAATCATTCCGAAAATTCAATTTTCAAACGGTATTGGCAAGGACAAGTAGGAGATGAGAAAAAAGGATAGTAAAGTCCCACAAGTACCAGGAGAATAGAAGTAGGCAGGAGGTATTGAAAACTGGAATGTTTTGTCTAGTGTTCGCAAGCGTGGCTACTGAACACAAGTTTCTGGGTTCAATTTTCAAGATAAGCATAGTGTGATTGTGTTTTTCGATCTGGGATGTATCCGTGACAGTCACGGAGTCTGGGTTTGTGCCTGATTGATGGCAATAAGATCGCGTAATAAGGTTCATCTCGGCCTAACCTTTCTAGGATTACGCAATGCTTTTAATTTAATTTAATATATTATCTGAGGGAAGGATCCATCAACACAGCTCTATTCTCAACATTCATCTCCCTTATGCACACACCTTTACAAAATATTCCTCACCCAACCGAGTCAATAAAACGCACGACAAGGATGAGGGTCGCCCGGTGTACCGCGAAGATGAGCAGCTCACCTTCACACAAATGTGCTCGGTATCGACGCATCTGCATGTAAATCGACCCATGATTTGTTTGTTGTTATGTCTTATATTATGTTCTTGTGTGGTATCGTCGTTTATCTGCACACCTGTGTTTCCCTGGAGGGCTAGGCAGAGGTTATGGTACACCCACGTTTCCCCAGGTATGTTGAAGTTGTGTAAAATTAGAAACATTAGTATGAACTTATAAGAGACATATAGAGAAATTCGTGGCCAAATAATAAGAGCCGAGATATCGTACTACCCCGTACTAACAGTGCTGTGGATATCAGATAAGTTCCATGTAAAAACCTGGGCTAGGCAGGCAGCTGATGGCCCAGGCCAGGCTAGGCAGACGATGGTACGAACATTTATCTGGAAGTCAGAAGTTATAAGTCGGCTCCAAAACGATTGCTCTTCGCCGCTTCTTAGTTTTAGCCCGGAAGACTTGGCAAAACAGAGCAACAACCTCTGAAGAAATTCAACGCCATCGTATAATGTTAATGCTTAAGTTGAAACTTACTGAATCTATTTAAATCAGAAAATTATTTAAAATTTGCAGAAAAATCATTGTTGAAACCTTTTTAAGCCACGCTAATGCACAGACAGAGGCAGACTTAATAGAGAACCTTTAAATAGCTTAGGCTAGAATATCATTGAGGTTTTTGGCATGTTTTATCAGTCAATGTTTGCGTGATGCAGAGACAAACAATGGCAGATGTAAAATTCACACCAGTAGAATAAATACCAGTTTTTTCTTAGCTCTGACATCACACGTTCCCCAAACAATCATAAAAATAAAATAAACATCTACCCACCCTCTAAAAGACCTAGCTAATGAAATAAAACTATTCTTATTTTATTTTACAGCAAAATTGTCTAAATTGCCTTTATATTGTGCAGTACAAGATGGTCATAATATTATTTTATTAGAAGTCGCATCTGCTAAAGGTCATATTGCGTTGACCTCTGCGATGTCATTGACCTTTCTGTCATTTTAATTCGACCTCAAATCTATCTGTTCGTTCGTGTCATCTATTTTTAATGAAACTAGATTTTGGATCATTTATTTATCTTGATTGAGTGTTTTTGCTCCTTTTGTGATTATTTAGAGTTATAAAAATAATTGTCTGGTTCAATATTGATGCTTTTTTATTAGTGAACTAATTGATTGATGATGAAAATTGCGAAGTAATTTCTAACAAAACCGTTTTAAAAATAAAATTAAAAAAACCCTTCCTTTATTAGAAGAATTAATTTAAGGTTCTTTCTAAAGATACCTTTTGATAATCTAATTCTATACGTATCGTCATCTGCTTAGCCTTTTCACAACTATCTTGGGTTCGGCTTCCAATTTAACTGGATACAGCTGAATACCAGTATTCTACTTAAAGTGATTGCCTACCTGACTTCCACGACCATGTTTCTTAAGATCCTAAGACCTGGGACTCTTTACCCAATAAGTAATAAGATCCCGAGAAATAAATCGAGAAGCATTAAGTCCCCATTTTCCCCATGCAAACTGCGACAAAAGCTACTAAGAATTTAAACTTAAATAGGTATGTAAAATTGTGTTCACTTCAAAGTAACAAACATTCAGAAAATTTAAAATGCCGGAGGTCGTGGGTTCGATTCCCACCCAGGACAAATGTTTGTGTGATGAGCACGATCATTTGTTCTGTGTCTGGGTGTAATTAATTTATCTATAATATGTATAAAACCACCCAAAGGCACCCAAAGGGCAATGGAGAGGGCTATGCTCGGAGTTTCCTTGCGTGATCGAATCAGAAATGAGGACATCCGCTTGAGAACCAAGGTTACCGACGTAGCCCGAAGAATCGCCAGACTTAAGTGGCAATGGGCAGGGCACATTGCTCGCAGAACGGATGGCCGATGGGGCCGAAAAGTTCTGGAATGGCGACCGCGAACCGGAAGACGTTGCGCTGGAAGGCCTCCCACTAGGTGGACCGATGACCTGGTCAAGGTTGCAGGAAACCGCTGGATGAGAGACGCACGGGACCGGTCAATGTGGCGACGCCTGGGGGAGGCCTATGTTCAGCAGTGGACGTCTTTTGGCTGAAATGATGAATGATGATGATGATAATATGTATGTATTTAGAAATATATAAGTATGTTTATCAGTTGTCTAGTACCCATAACACAAGCTCTGCTTAGCTTGGGACTAGATGGCGTTGTGTGATAGTTGTGGAAAAAAAAAAAAAAAAAATATTCTTAAAACCTCGGCAGAACCTATTAACCGCCGCCGTTATGTCAATAATTAGGTTAAAAGCCATTTAACCTCTAACCATTATCGCGGGCCGTTTACGTAAAGCCATTACCGTGTCCTGAGTTAAAAATAGACCTTTTCAGGCCATCTTACAAAGCCCTGGATATCTACAGACTACAATGCCTCGTTACCTTCCCAACTTCTACCATTTTTGCAATGATGGCGGCAAAAAAACTACCGTTGTCAGTGGTAGTTTTCGCATTTCTACCAATATAGTAGGATTTTTTTCTACCATTGTCAGGATGGCATCGTCAAGAGCTCGGGAAACGGATCGATGAGAGACGCCCAGAACAGAGAAGAGTGGCAGAAGAAAGGGGAGGCCTAAACCCAACAGTGAGTGATTCCGGGCTGAAATGATGATGATGATTGTCTCTAAATGCCAAGTCTATTCGAATTACAATATACTGGATGAATAATTGAGGAGTTGCAAGTGAAGACATGTAGCGACTGCCTATCTGAACTCCACAACGTGCATTAGTGTTTTGTAGTCAGTCCCCATCATACAAAAATCATAACCCTCCTTTGGCTTTGCCGTAGTCGGGTAAAAATAGATAGAATGCGTTGATGACGTCATCAGTATGAAACGTCATAACATTCATGAGATAATGGTTATAAACGAGCGAACATCGGAAACTCACCTATCTGATTCCTGAAGCAATTTGTGCCAAGCCAAAACGAACCTTTAACTCGAAGATATAAAGTAGAGATTACAATACGTTATTGCAGCGGTCAGTGCGTAATGGATATTCATTTATTTTTTACAGGAAATTGAACCCTATTTCTCATTACGTAAAAGTGTTATTGATGTAGCATGAATACGGAAGGTGTGTGTACTAAAGTCGATTCGACAAAAACGGATGCGTTTTAAAGTCTGATTTTATTTTTAAATCTTTTTTATAGGGTTCTGTAGCCGAATGGCAAAAAAGGATCCTTAATTCCTTATAGATTTGTCAGGTCTTTCTACTTTATTCCGAAACTATTAGGACTACACAGTTGAAGCTTGGTAGGTAGATGTATTCTGTCAACAGCTTTACAATCGCAATGAAAACTTTCAGACAAAATTAGTGTGAAAAAGATATGGTTAGCAGTTTTTGAGACACAGCACATTTTCAAAAATCGCAAATATAACTTTGTCATTATATACAAACACCATGAAAAACAAAGTTTTTAAGCTTTCCTACTATAACCCGGGAACCCTTAATGCGCGAGTCCGACTCGTACTTGGCCGGTTTTTTAGGGTTCCGTACCTCAAAAGGAAAAAACGGAACCCTTATAGGATCCCTCGTGTGTCTGTCTGTCTGTCCAACCATTCCCCCCCCCCCCTTATCACCGAAACTACTGAGCCTAAAATTCTAAAAAATATACAGAAATTAGTTCAACATGATTGAGATAGAGAGCAGCGGTGGCCCAGTGGTGTCGGCCCCGACTTACGAACAGTAGGTCGTGCAATGGGTTCGAACCCAGGCAGGCGCATTACTTTGTCTAATTTATTTCATCACCGCTGCTCTCAAAACGGTGAAGGAAAACATCGTGAGGAAACCGGCATGTCTTAGAACCAAAAAATTCGAAGACATGTGACATCTGCCAATCCGCACTGGGCCCGCGTGGTGGATTATAGCCCATCCCTCTCCTAGAGAGGAGGCCTGAGTCCCTGCAGTGGAAACATTATAGGCTGATGATGAGTATAGATTACAGGAAAACCTATAAGAAGTCATGGTACGGAACCCTTCATGTGTATGTCTGACTTGCACTTGGCCAGTTTTTTTCTTTTATAGAAGATCATGTGTATTAAGGTCGTGTTCTAACATCACGTCGATATGTCACGGACAATTAATTGCATCGTTAATTAATGTTTACTTTGTTAAACAAACGTTATGTAAGCGCGTATTAATTGCATATAAACTGGTTATTACTGGTTATAGTTTATGTCCTTGCGTATTATAGCCTACTTAGGGCAGTAGGACGGTAATGTGCAGTGATACGTTTACTTATTGGCTAGGTAATGAAGATGGTATGTATCGGTTATTGTGCAATAGAAATGCCTACGATGTTGTGGATTATTATTAACACTGATATCATCTGCCTAGCCTTTTCCCAACTATATTGGGGTCGGCTTCCAGTCTAACCGGATGCAGCTGATATAATTATCATACAGTTTAGTGATTGTTTTGAGTTTTTGAGCTCTCAATTTTTCTGTTTGTTGTATAAACCTACTTGATTTGTATTAGCTTCTCGTAGAATGAGAAATCAACCTAATTTGGATTTGTATAGCTTGATTGGTGTACCTATAACACGAAGGATAGTTTTAAGATTAAGTCATCTAATGGTTAACTCTATTGGTTGAACTTATTATTTTTTATTTTTATACCTTTCCAATAAAATTGGCACTAACTTTATATTGGTATAAATATTATGTATATTTAAAATTCAACCCTTATTTGTTGTTGATAACCCAGTTTACATCAGTCCTATCACGCAAAAAAAGTGGAATTACGCTTATGATATTAGTGTAGCCTTTGATATTCAAACCTTATCTTTATTCAAGTCAGAAATATCCTTGAATCAAAATCGAGCAGTAATACATACTTACAAACAATTTTTTTTATTTCCGGATCTCACGAAGATCTATTAATATTTAAAAACGTACATTGACCTTAAAAAAGATTGCACATCAATCCGTCGAATGTAACATACGGAAGTAAGCGCTGATTGTATCCTAAAGTTCCTGAACCAAAATTCGTTTTAAATTAACCTCTAACTTTCAAGCAGTAGAGTTCTAATTGCACTGCAGTGTTAATCAGCTTAATGAGTTTCTTTTTTATTTGTACTTTTTCATGTGTTGTTTTTTTTTAATTAAAATGTTGGAGAATTTGAGTGTTTTTACAAGATTTGTTGTAATAATTTTGTTGTTTGAAGTATTTAATGAATGCCTCATTGGTTAGTGGTGTTGAACTAAACAAGAGACCCTGGAGTCAATTCCTGGTTCGGGCAAAGTTTTATTTGGATTTTCCATTGCGAATTTCTTAGAGAGTGTTTTGTGCCTGGTTGATAACATAGGTATAAAAAACACGCAAAAACAAACATACAGATATATGGGCCCAAAACACATAAAACTCTTTTTTTTTTAAGTTGTGTAATGAGCTTTTACAAACAGAAATTTGCCAAAATATTTGTGTCTGAACTAGATAAATGAATATCTGTTACTCAAAAAACAAGAAAACGATATGTTATTTATTTAATGTTTCATTTTGATTTCCTCCATCTTTTATTATATCGGCGGCACGCGTGCTCAACTTTTCGTGGAAAATTTCCTCGTCTCCTTTGAGAAAACTTACTGGAAACTTTATTACTTACTGAATTATTACATTTTGATTTCGTATTTCAGTTTTACCAGTAATGAATTAACTTTGTTTTCTTCCCTTGCTAAAAAATAGAGGAAATATACCAAACTTTAGTTAGAAGAAATACAATAAGGTTGTGCTGTGTGTTTTTAATGGTGGATCAGCTGTGACACAAGTACTATTTTAACTTACTGAGGCTGCCTCTGTTTATGTATGACACAATGTATAACCAAATCACGATGACTATGCTCCTAAAAAGGCTATATAGGCAGAAGTCAACCAACAAAGTGCAAGTTGCTAGCAATAGCGGCGAGCGTTAGCCTATATGGTCATCAACTGGGCCTAAATCCAGATCCCGGGCAGCAATTCCTGATGGTAAACCCCAATAGGGATGTTAACAAAAAAAATCTAATTAGTCCGTCAGATAGATTTCCAAAAAATATTGGACACATGTTTTTTCTTTTTTCACGTAAACAAACAATGAAGGCGATACAGTCCTTTGAAAACTCGTGTGACGTCATATTCTAAGACATTAGTACTTATGACGTTTCTTAGTGAGCAGTGACGTTACCACCTCCCACTCAAATCTTTGACGCGTTTTATCTTCGTTAATTTTTATTGATTTGATAAAACAAAAAAACGTATCCAATATTTTTCGATAATCTAACAGACGGACTAATTAGAATCATATTTTTTTCAGTAAGTAAACATCAAAATTATTCGTAGGTCGACTTGAGAATCGAATCCACGTCCACATGCTTCTAAACCAACGAGATAGTCATCTCCAATAATGATGTTATTCATCCCATATATTTATTTTATTAAATCCGCTACACATTCAAAAACTAATTTAAAAATCGATACCAAGTTCAACGCTCTCATATAAAATGTGCTATTAGCCAACAATAATAAGAAATATTCACATAAACACAAATAATGACCTTTTAGATCTTGACTAAACTAGTTTGACTACTGAGGTTACAGAACTATTCATAACAAGTTTGTTTACAAAAAAATAAATAATAAGAAACATGAAAATCAACATAATAATAGTATCTGATCTACAGTAAAAAATAAAAATGTGCTGTCGATAATTCCAAGGTGTTAAAAGGACTATGATTTTGCAAAAAAAGAAACTTTATTATAATCCTAGACCCCAAAATAAAAAAAGTAGTTTTCTAGCAATAATATTTGCGAAGACATCCTTACCTTGAATTGGTCAAGTGATTCTGTCTTGTTTGCTCAGATCATGTGAGTACCTAGCACATTCACACAGACAAACACATATTTGAGTGGACCTGTCTAGTCAGTGCTGCATGTTTTATTTTGTATATTTATTTATTCATTGATTAGCACATACATTTGTTGTAACAGGTAAGACCCAAGCTAACAAAAGTAGTCATACATTGTTAATAGTTCAGTCCCAAGTAACGGGTCTGGGTTAGAAGTACAAGTTACACAGTGGACAACACACCTAGTGATTTAGGGGTGAGCGGTAGGTAGTGTCAGACTTCTACTGACTAAAACAACCCATGTTCCTTCATCCCTTTGTGTCGAGGCTGCGGTAAATCTTTCGAACAACCAGCAGCCCCGACTGGGTGCTAGCATGTCTAGATAAACGTTTTGCTTTGAGTTAGTCGCCGCGAAAAAATAATACCAAAAAATGTGCATTGGGATATACTCGCCCCCTATTAAAAGGGATTTAAACATAACTGGCGAAATGCGTGTTTATTATAAGGTAAACGTCTGCCTTACCCTCCGGGGATTACAAGCGTGATGTTTTGATATCATAACCAGTTTTTCTCATTCCATGTTAATGTTCGTATCTTCGTGACAGCGCGTGCGCGTGCCAGGATCATTGCACGTGGCACGACAACATTGTAAGAACGGCATTCTGCCGCTAAACAAATGAAAATAACTATAATTGGCCAATTACGAAACAATTGATGTTATGGGGAAAACTGTTGGGTGATTTGAAGATGAGAGGAAATTGTTTCTTTTACAGGAGGATACCTTTTTTTTTGGTGGGTGGAAAATCATTAAACCCCCCCCCCCCCCCCCCCCGCTCTTGGGCAGAGCGGAAGGGAGTGTCAGACTTCTACGGACTAAAAACCAACCCATGTTCCTTCTTCGCCCTTGTGCCGAAGCGAGGCCGCGTTATGCCTTTCGATAATCCGCAGCCCCGACGGGCGTCGGTACTTGCGGGCCCCTTCCATGTTGCTGACATCTCTATTGATACGCGCGTGGAACACGAACGCGCCGTCGACACGGTCTGTTGCGCCCTTGACGACGGCCATTACTCACCATCCACAGGCCCGCGTCTACGGTGGCCGGAAGCCATACAAGAGGATACCTTCATTCAGACTTGTTCCACCAACTGCTAGGGCAGCGGTGGTCCAGCTGACTTACGATCAGTAACTCGCTTCTCTTTCAATTTCACCACCGCTGCTCTCAAAACGTTTGGAGAAAAACATCGTGAGGAAACTGGCTTATCCTAGAACCAAAAATTTGAAGATATGTATCCCTCCGCCCGTGATCGAATTTTTATTCCTTGATTGCAACCAGTTTCGAATAAGGGCTCACTATGCTATGATTATGCTATGTTTATGCTATAGTATTATTTAGCGCCATTGACATCATGTCATTAATTTGTGAACCATGGATTCCAAAATACCTCATACAAATTGAAAAGGCACTAACTCTAAAAAAAACATAAAATAAATATCGGTGACTACTGATGAGTTTTACCTCTGGGGAATTCCCAATTCATTACTTGGCATGTTTTTGTTTTTATTACGGAACATCCGGTTTTCATTATTTGCCTAGTAAAATGCTATGTGGACGAATTTACAGTGCATTTTCATTACTACCGGTTTCCGTACTCCGTTGCTAATTAGATTATTCGTAATCACGCAATATTTAGGGGTGTCCAAAACATATTACAAAATGTTTTTATAAAATCATACATAGTTATGCGGAACGAGAAATGTAATGTTTCAATTAACATAAATTACAATGCATACGTTGTAAAAATACGAAAAGAACTAACCACAACAATAATATTGTAGAACAAATCGTATTAAACAGTACAACTGGGCTGTGGAGGTCAGATAGGCAGTCAAGCCGTATAAAATACTGATTCAGCTACATTTTTTTATTTTTTTATTTTAAATGGGCTTGCCCCTGACTTCAATCTTGCGCTAAGGGCAGAGATGATGTCGACGATGGAACTAGCTTACCCAGAAGAAGCCCGTTTACTCGCGACTTAAACAGATTAGGGTTATATTAGGGTTATTAGCGAATAAATACATATTCTATTCTATTCTATATGAACTCGGAAAAACCGACGCAGGCAGGGAATTCCACTCCTTGGCTGTGCGCATAATAAAGGACTTAGCAAAGCGCTTCGTTCGAATGTGTGGAACGTCGACTAGGTATCGGTGATAACCTGCAGTACGTCTAGTCTCCCGATGGGAGAAGGGAGATGGTAGAATCAGCTCGTGGAGCTCCTGCGCACACTCACCGAAGTACATCCGGTAAGACTGGAAGACCCCAACATAGTTGGGAAAAATGCTCGGCAGATGACTTTTCATTTCAATGGAATCCCGGATAATTTTCGCAGAAGGAGGTTAAAAATGAGGGTAAAAGATAGTATGAGCATGCTAGTGATAAAAACGTCTGTATTGTAATAATTATGTAATGTGGTACCTAATGCCGGCTGCGGGTTGTACGAAAGAGATACCGCGGCCTCGGAACAAAGGGCTAAGAAGGAATATGGGTGGTTTTTAGTCAGTAGAAGTCCGACACTCCCTTTCGCTCTGCCTAAGAGCAGGAGAAGTCATTCGATGATTTCCCCAAAAAAAAAAGATACCAAATGCCTTAATTTTCAAGTTCAACATAGCTTCATTTCTCGTAGGCGTCTTTTGGCTTCTTATTACATAAAACTTCGTAAGATACACTGACCTTTTTGCGTAACAAGAAGGTTTTATTATTAATCGATACCACAAGTTATTTAAAGTTTCATAAAACGATGATATAACAACATGCCAGAGGCTACAAGAAAATCAGCAGCAACTTCATGAGAATTAAATTAATAAATTTAAATTAATAACTGCAATCATCTTCAATTAAGATTCTAACTATCTGGGTAACTGCGAGAATAATGATGTTTCAAGAAAATAATTAATAATTATTTCTGTTTAATAATCTTTAGCTAATAATGGCGCTCCCATGGTAGAAATCAATTTTATTTCACATTTGAGAATTCATTATCGAGGAGCTCGTGGCTTATTAACAACTGTTACTCGGGTTGATGTTGAGGTAAAGCCGTGCTTAGCTAGGTTGGTCGGTGGATGGGTGACCTCATTATATACCGAGTTTACTTCGCGGCTCGGAAAGCACGTTAAGCTGTTGGTCCCGTCTGCCATGTATAGATCGTTACAGTCAGTAACCTGAAAATCTGACAACAGTCTTACCAAAGGGTATCGTAAATTTTTCAACTGGGCTGAGGAGGTCACGTAGGCTCACTCCATGTAAACTACTGATATTCGGCAGTATCCGGTTAGACTGGAAGCCGACCCCAAACTAGACTAGAAAAAAACTGGAAAAGGCTAGGCAGATGATTTTGTATAACAACCTTCAGCTAATAAAGGCACTCTCATGGTAGAAGTCAATTCAATTTGACATTTGGGAACTCATTATCGAATTTCGGGCCACATTTACGTTTAATTTCAATGGTAATCACGCGGGTGTCTTCTCGTAAACCAATTATTTTGGTACATAATTGAATATTCCTAGAAGTACATAGAACCTTTGTTGGGTACACAACAGGCAGATTCAAGGACTTGTAATGTGGAACGACTAAGCCGAATTTGCGCCTCTCAAGTCTGTATACGGCGCTGGATAAATTATGGTTTAATGCGTACATGTTTAAATACGTTCTTCTCATGTAATTGTAGCAGGGCTTGTTAACGTTACCAAATTCACGATAAAAGTATCGGTAAGTAACGATATTTTCATAATGTTAATTTATTAACGTTATCACTGGTATCGGTAATTTGGTATCGGATCAGTTTATTAATGTTCCCTGGTAACGGTAAAAGTATCGATACTTTTACCGTTACAGTCACTTACCTTCCATTTCGGTTAACCCACGTAGGTAATTTTATATACTAAATGAACAGATAAACCGTTTGCGTTCGGTTTTGGGTGGCGACTAAACTCACAGCAAGTGGAAACAGAAAAAAAAGCTATTATGACGACATAAATGCGTCGTAAGAAAGAGATGAAAGAAAAATACCGTTACTTATAGGGTTAATTTGGTATCGGTATCAAGTATCGTTACCTGATAACACTATCATTTAACGGTAAATCATTGATAACGTTAAGTCAAATTACCGGTAAAAGTCCACCCAACTATCGATACCAGACTTAACGTTACCTATGAAATTAACGTTACCTTCGAATGAAGGAGGTAACGATACCTAATTTTTAACGGTATTCAAAGCCCTGAATTGTAGTCTCGAATAGGAAATATTCTTTTGTTGAATTTTGTAATGATATATCTAACTCTGAACAGTTTTTGTTTGTTTTGGGTAATCTCCGGAACTATATATGATTGAATTCTAAAAATATTCCCACAAACCACGGAGTCCGGACTTGTGTCCGGATGATATTATGGCAATAGGCTCGCCGCTTTTACGTGGAACTTTAACATAACTGGCAAGATGTTGGTATGGAGTGCAATACGTATGATATTAGGCAAACCACAGCCTAACTGTAAAACAATTGTAAGAGAATCAATAAAAACTTTTATTATTATTATAACTGTATGAGGATTACAAGCGCTTTGTAATAATGTTCCAACTTGCCATCATCATGTAGCACCTCATCAAGGTATTAGTCCCTTTATTGACAGAACATGTTGTATAAACTCGCCCCTTGCTCAATATCAAACACCTAATAACAACACTAATTTGTTTAATATCAATTCAAAACAGCAACAGCAGACAATGAACGACTCTAATGATGAGCCAATCGATGCAATCATTACAACAAAACAATTAAACAAATCAATTGATTGTTTGTCACGACATTTTCCTGCAACACCGCTAAACCCTGACCTCAACGTTATAGTAGCAATAATCATCACTTATAACAATATGATGATGAACACATTAAGTTTTATGTAACACTAGCTTTTGCCAGCGGCTTCGCCCGCGTGAATATGACGATTTTCCATACAAACTTTCATCCCCTTTAATTCAACTTTTATCACCTTAAGGGTTGAATTTCGAAAAATCCTTCCTTATTCCTTGTCTACATTATAAATTGAACCTCTGTGCAAAATTTCAGCTTTCTAGGTCCAAGGGTTTGGGCTGGGCGTTGATGAGTCAGTCAGTCAATCAGTCAGTCAGTCAGGACTTCTCTTTTTATTTATATAGATAGAAGATAGATAGATAAACTAGCGAGTCGACCCTGCTTCACCTGGTATTGACGACTTGTCAAAGCATTGAGGTTTCTAGTCTGTATTCATCATCTGCCTAGCCTTTTCCCAACTATGTTGTGACCGGAATCCAATCTAACCACTTGCACTTGCTTTTACATGGATCGAGTGCCTATCTGACCTCCACTACCCATTTAGTACCGGGTAATATGATAACCTTTGGTAAGACTGGTTGTCAGACTTCTCGGGCTACAAACTACCTGTTACGACAGTCAGGGATCTGACAGCCGAGACCAACGAGTTCTCATACTTTTCTAGCTTCGGAGGTAACTCGGTATGTAACTCGGTGGTCACCTATTTACAGATCAACCTAAGCAGGCGTGGCTTTACCGGAAGATTGATCTGAGCAGCCATTATTATCTTACCACGAACTCTTCCCTTTATTGATGGTGTAATCTGCAAAAAACGGTGTCAATCACAGAGACATGTAAACCAGCTACTATGTATAGATTGAAGATACATTAAAATCTTATGTAACGTTATAATCGTGCTTAACCTTGACTGCCGATAGGTCAGGAGTAGATCATAAAGACCAATGTCATCTTCTATAAGGCACTAGGGACCAATTTAGTTTGACAATTCCACATAGTATGTCTGTACAGTCACCTGCAAAAATGCATGGACAATTCAGAAATAAAATCGTGTGAAGCCAGAAATGATGGATGGCCGATGGGGCCGAAAAGTTCTGGAGTGGCGACCGCGAACCGGAAGACGTTGCGTTGGAAGGCCTCCCACTAGGTGGACCGATGACCTGGTAAAGGTTGCGAGGATCCGCTGGATGCGAGAAGCGCGGGACCGGCCAATGACACTTAGGGGAGTCCTATGTCCAGCAGTGGACGTCTTTCAGCTGAAATGATGATGAGAAATGACGCCACCTAACGTGAACTAAAATTGACAATAAAGTGTCCATGCAATTTTGCAGGTGACTGTACATATACCACATAGCTGTATTGTTGGGTTCTTCATAAATAAAAGATATAAGTGGAGTCTTCTTATTTAATGTTACTTTGGACATCTATCATGTAATTATTACTTAATATTATTAGATGGAACGTGCTCCGTTCACGATCTTCATTGGAAAAGGAAGTGACCATAGAGTAGTCATAGACACTGCAAAAACTAGATGACATCTGTCAAACGTAAACAACGTTTCGTTATTCATTTATTACATCATCCCCTTTTAATAAAAAAAAAACAAAACTAATTTTACATCACTTTCTCTTCCCCTTTTTAAACAAAATTATTTTCTATTATTAAGCAACAGGCAAGTTATACATTACATACAGTTATAAGTTATGTGTCCCAAATGTCTTTACGACAGTTTCCTTGCCGAAGATTCGTTGCGTCAGAGGTACGCTTAATTGCTTATCCTTGTACTTAATTAATCTTAAGTTAATTAAATTGATGTGCTTTGTCTATTGTCATGGTATTATATTAATTAGGTGGCCGGTCGGTGAATTATTTCTTGTTATTAAACTTAAACCAATTGGAACGGGAGGTTTTTAAGTTTATAAAAGTCTTTTAAATACACACTTCCGAGTTTATTATTTTAGTTAGAATAAATTGATATTTTAAAGTAATTATAATTATTTAATAATGTGCTCACAAAAGTGTTATTCGTATTGATTTGACTTGCATAGGACAATAAAAAAAGAACAGCAAAGTTAAATGAAAACAACCGAAAAAGGAACCTTGAAAAAAAGGATTTTGAAAATCGGGTCATTAGATATCCGATAACAAACATACAAAAAAAAAATGCAAGAGCACCTCCTCCTTTTTGGAAGTCGGTTAAAAATAACAAGCTATCTTCAATCATTTGGACACTAAGGTGTCTAAAAAACGTTTCAAGTAAAGCGATCACAACTCATCTTCTAAATAAGGTCAAGTACAAACCAAACAGTATATATACCACTCTACACTTCATTAGATGTCTCACTCACATAGTTGCAGTGGCAGTAAAATAACAATTAACTAATTAATTCTTAGATAACTTGCTACTTAGCGATGTGGTCGGCCTTGGCGCTTGTAGGTTGCTGCATACAGAACAGTAGGGCCTGAGCGCGTGCGCAGTGTGTAGGGCTGTCAAGAAATTCTTAGAAGAGATTGTCCTAGACTGTAATATCTTTTTTCTATTGCTAATTCTAAAACATTTTACACAAAAAGTCACTTTTGGACAATCAAATACGGAACCAGAATTGAATACTTTGCTAGTTTCATGGGGACGCATCCGGCTCGAAGGACCAACTAATTCACTCTTAGTGCTTATTACTCAGTACTTATTGATGTGGTCGCTCTAGGTTTTCGTAGTTTACTTACTGCATACTGAGCAGCAAGCAAGCAAGCGTAATGTCGGACCCCACCTAGATCCAACGACAATATAGGAAAGTTAACTGGAATAGACCGGGAGACGGAGCACTAGATATTGTGATGCAGCTTGGGAGAAATTCACTGCAGTGAACTGCGATAATTCATTGATGAATCAATTTCTGACTGGATGAGACTTTATTCATCAGTTAAATCTTCTTTTTTTATCGTGTGGTTAGTGCCTAACCTGGTTTCAGAGTTTTGATTCCGCCCATGGGCCTCTTGTTTGACTTGACATTTTTTTTTTTTTTTACTAGCCTGCTCTGTCCCACTCCAGGGCAAAGGCCTCCCTCCACTCCTTCCACTTCTCGCGAACACGCGCTCCCTTCTTCCAATTTTGACGGAACCGATCTAGCTCATCCCGCCATCTCCTTCGTAGCCTGCCGCGACCCCGTCTCACTGTCTCAGGGCACCACTTTCCTGCTATTTTGGCCCACAGTTTGTCCGGCATGCGGCAGACATGTCCTGCCCAGTCCCATTTGAGTTGAGCAGCCTTTTGGGCCACGTCAGCTATTTTTGTTTTGGAACGCAGTGTTGTGTTTCGAACACGATCCGTTAATTTAACACCTAGTATACTGCGTTCCATTGCTCGTTGGCAAACCTTGAGTTTGGACTTCTGGATGTTAGTCAAAGACCAAGTCTGTGCACCATACTTGACATACCGTCGAGAAATATCTCTCACTCAGGTAAGCGGTTTCCGCACGATTTTTAAAATGTTGATTATTAAACATGAGATTCACTATTCAATACAATCAGATTCTTTGCCAACCCTATAATCACCGTCGCACACGCACCGACAGACTCCCTTTAAGGAAGCAAGGACTTGCCACATATGGGCAGAACAATTCGTCCGTCTTTTTGTCTGTTATTAGTTTTTGTTGTTACAATTCGTTGAAGGCTGAAAAACATAATATCACGCCATTTCTGAAGTGTTAGGCAGAAGTACACTACATCATACTGGTTATATTTGATTCATTATTTTATTTTTCTCGTTGGTTCGAACCCAGGCAGGCGAACTACTTTGTGTGATTTATTTCATCACCGTGCTCTCAAAACGGTGAAGGAAAATGTCGTTAGGAAACCGGCATGACTTAGAACCAAAAAATTAGAAGAATGTGACATCTACGAACCGACACTGGGCCCGCGTGGTGGATTATAGCCCCCATCTCCCTCCTATAGAGAGGAGGCCTGAGTCCCTGCAGTGGGAACATTATAGGCTGATAATGATGATTATTAACATAAGAAAATGGAGGAAAGGGTTAAGCAGATGTGTGCCTTATAATACACCCATATACTGACTAAGGCAGAAAAAAATCTAATGCAAAACCTAATAACACTTTGCCCGGAAGTCCCAAGAAATCGAACCCAGAATCTCATGTTTAGCGGTCACGACTGCGATCACTAGACCACCGTTATTGTTTACTTGTAAAAGAGACATAAATAAACTGGGAATTAATTAAAGCCGATGAAGCAAGCGTAATTAGAGGCTTTGTTTGATCTTCGCTCAAAGAAAATTATTGCGAGGTTGCCGTGTTGTGATATTTATTTACCTACCTACAATTAGTTGTTAATTCTGAAGCATTCTCTCGTTATTATGAACAAATAATAATCTCCATTTTTTGTTGTGAAATAGTAAAAGTGATTCGTATGCCGTGACGGAAGATGGCATGACACTGTCATGGCGAAATGCCACGTAAACTCAACTTTTTCCTGAATATGTTTTTTTTTTGGAATGAATAATAATTATTCCCATTTCAAACGTTACACACGGATCAATTAGTGATGTAGTTAGGTCGTATGCAGATTTAATCGATAAAAGATAATACTGTAATTTAATATACATATCAATTTTTTGGCATTTATAGGTAGAACGAATTTATATTGTGGTTTGTACATTGACCTGTGTGAATCCATTATTCGTCCATTTGGTCTACATAAATTTGCTCATTGTTGTTGATTATCATTATTATTTTAAATGACAATGACATCAGATTTGTTACAAACAAAAGCGGGACTAATTTACTACAGGGATAGTTCAGATCATTCGAGAGAATAGTTTACAACAATTTCAATAATTTCCAAAAATAAAACGGTAAATGTGCAGAAAATCATGCTCTTCTTGTAACTCTGATTTTATGTTCGTTAAGTTAAAGTTTAAGGCTTTAGTGCTAATAACTTGACACAATGACATGCTCTAATTCTGACATCTAAAAGACAATGACACTATAAACGTCCACTTAACAATGTTGATGCAACTGCAAGACTAAGTGCCCTTGCGCAGTTTTCACAACTGTCCGCTTGGGGGCGCACGCGTCGCGCAAATATCAGTGGCGAAGGTTCGTTGTGAAACATCCGACTTTATTGTGTACCTTTGACAAGTATTTCATGTTTTATTGACGGCCAGTGTTATGTTGAATCAAACTGAGATGACATTTCTTTGTAAAGAACTTTTTTTTGACAGTTGGTACCTCTGCGGCTTGTCATTGTTTGTCTGTGGCCGTGAATGTATTGTTTTTAATACTTTTATTGTATAGTCGGCCGTGAAGTATTGTTTTTAATGCTTTGTAGTCGTATTCAGCAAGAGGTTATGAGGAGCTTTTGGACGTATAATAACAGCGACACTGGACTGAACATAATATTTCGGGAATCTAAAATCGAAAATTCACGATAAATTTCGCATTTCGTTTTTGCGATGCAACGTCTTTATCTAATTTTAAGAGACCTAGATATAAGTACCTATGTATTTTTTTCAATCTCCAGTAATGTTGCTATTTTCGACTTTCTTGGTGTTAGAACTTTAACGACGTTTTGAATTTGTGTTTATGTTGGTACTAATACAAAATCATCATCATCTCGTGAATAGGTTCACCTAGAACCTAATCACGAGTAGGTATCTTTAACACTTCAATGTGCCATATTTCACGCAAATAAACTATTAATATTACTGCTTTTGTCTGTACCTATGTTAAAAGTTAAGGTTAAAAAAATAGTCCCGTCGGTACTGCGGGTTGTTCGAAAGAGATACCGCGGCCTCGGCACAAGGGCTAAGAAGGAACATGGGTGGTTTTTAGTCAGTAGAAGTCTGACACTCAAGAGCGGGAGGAGTCATTTGATGATTTCCTACCCCCTTAAAAAATACGGTAAAAACAGTTGAAAAACAATAAAAATATGTTTTCAAAGCAAATATTTTGAACGCACCAAAAGGAAACCAGTCATTGTCTTTTATAAAGAGGGCGGCGTATTTTCGGTCCAAAAACATTTCATTTTGTGTCAACTTGACTCGCTGAATCAGATGAACATCTAAATGCAAAACAATACTGACTGGCCTGTTGGTCTAGTGGTTAGTGACCCTAACTGCTATGCCGGAGGTCGTGGGTTCGATTCCCACCCAGGACAAATGTTTGTGTGATGAGCACGATCATTTGTTCTGTGTCTGGGTGTAATTTATCTATAATATGTATGTATTTAGAAATATATAAGTATATTTATCAGTTGTCTAGTACCCATAACACAAGCTCTGCTTAGCTTGGGACTAGATGGCCTTGTGTGATCGTTGTGGAATATTATTTATTTATTATTTATTTATTATTATTATAATACCGATTCAATCTCTACAGACCAGTAGAAACAGGTGCATCTAAATTTTGATATTCCATAGTTGTTTATTTTTGAAAAATATGTGACTTTTGATGTAGAAGAAATACTAAAAAAAAACAAATAAATGGCAAAAAAGATAAAATAAAATGATGCAAATGAATGCAAATCTTGTCTGTACTTTTTATTACCCACGACGGAACGGAGACGGTATATGCGTTTGGGGTGAGAGGTTGTTTGTTTGTGTGTTTGTGTGTTTGTTTGTTTGTGTGTTTGTGCAAATACATGTTGCCATTTTTCTCCAAAACTACTAGTCCGATTTTGATGCAGTTTTCAGTTATGGGTTCGGGTTTGATTGGTGCATGTTCTTAGATAGGTGTTACGGTGACAACTCACCAGGGGGCGCTGCAGCAAACATTTTTTGTGAAAATCAAAGTTGCCATTTTTCTCCAAAACTACAAGTCCGATTTTGATTCAGTTTTCAGTTATGGGTTCGGGTTTGATTGATGCATGTTCTTAGATAAAAAAATTAAAATAAAAGTAAAAAGTTTAAAATAAAAAGCAAAATTAAAAATTTTGAAAAAACCCACGACTGTTAATGGCAGCTCCCGACGGACATTCTTGGGTTTTTTTATGGTGGGTGTTTTATGTTATTTTATCCTTTTTTCAATTAATTTTTAACAGTCGTGGGTTTTTTCAAAATTTTTAATTTTGCTTTTTTGAACCCAACCAGAGTTAAGATTATCATAAAAGGGTTAGTAACATAACATCACGCCTGTAATCCCAGAAGGGTTATGCAGAGATGTACCTAATTACACCTACATTTTCCTGTTATGTTTAAGTTTCTTGTATATGAGGACCAGCTTATGGTTATCAACCAAGCACAAACCCAGACTGCCTGGCTGCAACTGAAAAAAATCCTAGGGAAAAATGACATTACAATATGCCCGAACCGAAAGTGGAAATTATGCTTTTTCCCCTACTCCTCCGCTATTCTTTTCTGATTAATTTCGTTGCGGGATCCAAGACAGTTAAATCATTTCTCTTGGACTTCGTCGAGCTTCATTGTCTCGGCGCTTTTCTTGTGGTCGCCACTGTTGATTCTGGCTAACAGTGGTTTGGGAATAGTGTGACAGGCTTGTCCCAATTAAATTTTAAAAAAATGCCCGAAGCGGGAAACGAAACCGGGACCTCGACCTTAGGAGTCGCGCTTGCGACCACTAGACCAACGAAGCAATCAGTCAAGGTAGTTAATACCACCAATATGAAAAGACATATTTTTACGAATTGTAAAAAAGCGATACCAACTTTGCCAACTCAATGACTAAAATATTCATTGATTTAAAAGTACCTACCTATCAAACTAATTTAAATGTAATCATACAGGTAATCGATAATTTGTGAGGTTTCGGCTCGTTTACGGAGACGCGGGGAGACGCGGGGCGTTGCGCGGCGCGTGCAGAATGACTTTTTCATGCTTTTTTATTAATTTACTGAGAAACGAGTCCACCGCAACAAACGCTGCATTTTAAACAAACGAGTGAAAAATCGCTTCTCGTAAAATCAAGTACCTATTGAAATCGTGTGTTTGAAATAAAAACCGGCCAAGTGCGAGTCGGACTCGCGCACCGAGGGTTCCGTAAAAAAAATATATTTTGTGATGTAACTAAAAATTTATGGTTTTCGTAATTTTTTCTTTATCTATGCTATAAGACATTGCTTCGTACCAAATTTCAAGATTCTGAGTTCACGGGAAGCACCCTGTAGGTTTTGATTCCCTTGCAAGTGTCGAAAATTTGCGGCATAAACGGCTGTATCTTTTGATGGCGTTGGCTTAGAAGTTTGATTTTTTCACAGCTTCAAGGGACAGTAGACCTGAGTAATTGATATAAATTTCAGCTTCATACCTCCACGCGTTCCTGAGAAAAAGGGTCTTGACAGACGGACGGATGGACGGACAGACGGACAACAAAGTGATCCTATAAGGGTTCCGTTTTTTCCTTTTGAGGTACGGAACCCTAAAAACGCAGCACGCGCCGCGCTACGCCCCGCCTGTACGTAAACATGCACTCAGGCCTAAAATGGAGTTTATTTTAGATTCGTTGTCGACTTTTCAACAACTAAAGAGTTTTATGATTCAAATAAGCGTAAAGTTACAGTTACAGTCACTTTCCTCATTTTAATAGCAATTTTTGCAAGAAATAACGAGATAAGTCGCAAATACTATGTTAAAAACAACATGAAATTTTTATCAGAAAAATAATAGAAAAACACTTTGAGAAGTTGGGTGTTTACATAGTGATGCTTGTGACTGTTCCAATACTCTAAAAATAAATCTATGAACTTTATGAAAATCGCAGTAAACAGCAAAAATATCAAATTGAATGTCACAATCCCTAACTGAAAACAGGTCAACATTTCCACGCGAAAAAACTAAGAAAACGACAAAAATGCAAATGGCCGATCTAACAATAACACGTTAGTGTGAAAAACAAGTCACAGATAACCAAATATTATTACGTAAGAAAAACAAGTACGAGGCGGACTCGCAGACGCGGGGTTCCGTACCCCCTACCCCGGGACAATATTTAATTTTAACACTATTTTTATTAATGGCGAAACCACATTTCTTGAACGGCGACTCCTTTAGAATGTTAACTTTTTTGTAGAAACAGACGTATATACTTAATAAGTGTACTAAATAGGTAGTGGAGGTCTGAATGTTGCAGCACCATGCTGAGATAGTGGCCCTTTGGCTTCGCACGGGACTTTTTCAAATTATTATGTCCTAATTTTAAGTGTTTCTCGTAATTATGTTTACCTTGTTAGCTTTTAATTTTTTGTCAATTTGGTTTGTCCTGGTGTGAAACCAATAAATACTTTTTCTTTCTTTCTTTCTTTCTTTCTGATAGGTATTCGCTCTATGTAAAATACTGATTTTCAGCTGTATCCGATAAGACTGGAAGCCGACCCCAATTTGGGAAAAAAGCTAGGCAAATGATGAGACTACTATATTTTTTGTCATAGCCACCACAGTAATACACACTTTGTAAAAAATTTCACGTGTCTACCCAATACGGTCCAAAAGATACAGCCCTGTAACAGATGCATAGACGGACAGAGTAATAGGGTCTGGCACCCTCAGGGCACGGAATCCTAAAAAAAACGAACCACAGACGTTTTCACCTCAGCAGTTGACGTCAATGTGAAAAAATCTTTATTGTTGCCACGATAGCTCTGATTTCAGAAATCTCTTTTCAGTCGGCAGCCATTGTTGGCGCCTTTTTATAGATACGACCATTCACAGCAAGGATTCCTCCAATCCTTTTGTTTTCCGATTCAATGGTGATGTTTTGTTTTATTCACCGAAAGGTATTTTTTTTTCTCTCTTTTCTATCGGACATGAATCGGTGTTCCATTTGGAATTTCAAATTTCGAGTGCAGCGTTCCGATTTTGAACTCTGCACTATTAGCATTAGCCTTAACGTAACTATGTGGATTTTCGTTCAAAGTTGCCATTTGTTAAAAGTTCGTTTTGACAATCCGATCTATAAACAATGAAGGATTACATAAACTATCAGAAGCCAATTATACGAGTAGGTACCCTTTAACTAAAAGTTCACTAATTGCATATTTATTTCCTTCCTTTTTGAGAAGTTCATAGTAAGTACTTTATACCTTAAAAAATTATATTGGATTATGAATATGATTCTTCTAAGCGGGTTTTAATACTATATTATATAGCTCGTTGGTCCAGTGGCCGCATGCGCTACATTTGAGCATGCGGTCCTGGTTTCGATTCTGGAATCGGGCACTGTGTTACAGGATCTACTAGTACCAACCTTAGAGAGTTGGTTCTTTCAAACCCGGTTGATACCAATAAGTTCAGCTCCTATAACAAGGCAGTAACCGGCGAAATCTAGGGGTATACCTCTGCCAAACTCTCCGGGGATTACAGACGCGGTGTTATATTAGGCTGTTACAGAAATCCATTTATCTAGTAAATAATCTCCCTAGTAACACGTACCTAATCAAAATAATTCGCTCGTGAATTCCCAGCGCTTAATTGATAATTGTTCCGAGATATCAATTATCACTCGTGTGATAGTCGAGCCACTAAAACGTTATCATAGACATCTATGTCACTCACTCAATGCTAATTGGATCAGTTTTGAGAAACATACAATCAGTTGTAACCTCTGTAATTTGAGTTACAATGATAAGGCAAATAGGT
This sequence comes from Diarsia mendica, assembly GCA_949316265.1. Lineage (NCBI taxonomy): Eukaryota > Metazoa > Arthropoda > Insecta > Lepidoptera > Noctuidae > Diarsia > Diarsia mendica. Next base: position 2,179,308 of record OX438907.1, on the reverse strand, counting down.
TATATATTGACACATATTTATTAGACACTAGCTTTTGCCAGCGGCTTCGCCCACGTGAAAATGACGATTTTCCATACAAACTTTCATCCCCTATTTAACTCCCTTAGGGGTTGAATTTCGAAAACTCCTTTCTTATTCCTTGTCTACATTATAAAGGGAACCTCTGCGCAAAATTTCAGCTTTCTAGGTCCAAGCGTTTGGGCTGGGCGTTGATGAGTCAGTCAGTCAATCAGTCAGGATTTCTCTTTTTATTTATATAGATTATGTATTATATACGGAGCTTTTTGTTTTAGCAAATTTTATACTTGAAAGGCGGGAATATTTCTGATAAACAGTTTACGTCTGCCCAGCCCTTTCCCAACTATGTTGGGGTCGACTTTCAATCTAACCAGATGCAGTTGAATATCAGTATTTAACTTGGAGCGACTGCCTATCTGAGCTCTAAAACCCGATGAATATTGAGAATTATGATACCCTTTGGTAAAGCTAGTTGTCAGACTTTCACACCACTGGCTACTGTAACGACTGCTAAAGATCTTACGTTGCTTAACATGCTTTCTGGGGCACCGGTATGTCATATTCGACGGCACGGTTGGCGCAGTTGCTCAAGCAATGGACTGCCGCGCTGCGTGTCGCGGGTTCGATCCCCGCACGGAACAAATATTTGCCGGGTCTGGGTATTTGTGTATGTGAGTTTAAATGTTTGTGAACGCACCCACGATACAGGAGAAATTCCTAGTGTGGGGCAACGTTTTTTAAAAAAAAAAAAATATGGTCACCTAGCAACGGCTAAACCTAAAAATCGACCCGTGCGACTATTATTATTTAGCCACTATCTCCTATTTATCATACATAATACAGTAAGTAATTAATGCTCGGTTTTTCATAACAACAGTTTAATTTTTTTTCCCAATGTAAACCTCACTCAAATAAAATTCGTTTACGCGAAATATTTTAGACCACGAAATTCGTTACCGCAATTTAAAATTCATATTTACACCCCCGACTAACCTTATAACAATTGACGTTGCAAATTGTTCGTGAAATTTCAATTTTATGAATTCATGCCGAGAGCTTTGGCAAACGGCCAACCGCTATTGTTTTCTTTTAAAATTAAAACTAATTCACGTTCCACCTCCTGCGGAAAAAAAAGAAACATGGCGCCACTAATTCAACGTTAAATATGGAACCAAAAAAGACCGCGATAACTAGGACGGTGGATGTATTCCAGTAAAACGGGGCTGCTCTTAAAAATTGCATCAGTTCCTGAATTTCAGCGAACGCAGCGCAGCGTTGACAGGGAAACTTTTAAATTTGAAATTCCATTCCCATCGTGGTGCGACTGAAAATAACTCATCAAAGAAGAGTTGCAGAATGGAAAAAACTTAATCACACCTAGACTCGCGAGCTTTATTTTTGATACTGGCAACGTTGAAATTAAAAATAGGGCTTGTTGATGTTTCTGAATTTAGAACGTCAAGTTTTGTTTGAAGATCTTTCGCAGATAGGATTTTTATTCCGATTTTGTATCTATAATTTTGTTTTCTTTTTGTAAAGCTTTTATTTACTTTGTAACTAAAATAAAGAGTAATAAAAAACCGGTTCTTCTCCATATTAGGAAACGAGCAACACGAACCGTGCGTTTTGGTCGACGTTTCTTAGGTGCCCCCACTCCACTGCCCATGTAAAGTAAAATATTTTCATTTTGATTTTGAATTGAACTTCCTATATACCACCAAACACCAACCACGCCAATAAACACTTTTTCTTTCTTTCTTTCTTTCTATATAAGACCAATAATAAAACTGAATTAGAAATCTAAAGCTTTTCCGATCCCGGTAGTGTTGCGTTCAACCACAGCGTCGCCCGCAAAGATGTGGCTAAAGATAGAGCACGCTAGCCTAGAAAAGAAATAGAACTTGGATTTCGAACTACGACTTTTTCTAGTGAACGTTCTAAACCGCAGAAAAGAAATAAGTTCAACTGTAAATAATTTACTGCTTTATAGACTTCATACTGTTAATTATACCAAAATAAAACTAATAGAATATTCGTAATCGTAACTTAATAAGAAAAGTAGCAGCTACTATCTGTCTGTGTCCTTTCTCTGTTAAGTTACGTGTATTTAAGTTGGTTGGTGGTTAATGGTTTCCATGAAAATCATATTTTACACAACTCTCAGGTTGGCCAACTTAACAGCTAGCGGTAAAAAGACTTCATTCGAATTTTAAAAATAAAACTTCATTATAATTTCCCGGCAAACTGGCGTGTTGCCGTGTCACGGCCAGTTCCATTTGAATACATTCAAATTGAGAATTTTAGAACTCGACATACATAACACTAGAATGGTCATGCGATATTCTATTTTCGTATTGACGCAACGTTGCGAAAAATGGAACTGTAAAATATAATGTCCGTTTTCTTTATGTTGAACTGTTAAAGTTTATACTAGTGACAATATTTTACTTTGTTGCATCGTGGAAATGTTTTATTTTCTGCACGAAGCTTTTAACGGGTTATTTTGCGAGTACCATAATAGTTTAGATTTTATATTGTTCGTAGTTTTACTAGTATTCAAACTTGCAATGTTTTTACCTTTGTGGTTTTGTGTGGCTCAAATAAAACACATCTAACAGAAGTGGCTAATAAAATTACTAGTTATCTTCCCCAACTTTAGCAAAGTACTCAAACAATTAAGAGCAAAGTAATTTGGTACTGATTTGTTCCACGATACAATTCTAGACACTCAATTGCTATATAAGCAACCACTCTATCAAAATAGATCAAAAGTAGCTGATGAAAATTGACAAATAGCTCCTTTCTTACCAAGAATTTTTCAACACTTATATTTAAAGAGAAAAATGCGTCAGTTTGACATATTTTCTATAAGTACATAAACTGTCAAACTACCATTTTCATTCTTCAGAAAAAAGTAAACACTTTGTAGAACGACCCCTAATCTTTTCTTTTGTTCACCTGCGTTAATTCACATAGTGCTACTTATCTAAGCTCATAATTTACCCGCGCTTTTAAGTGCTAAATAAATCACTAGCCGGTAGCAGCCGTCCAGCTCACCTAGGTATTAATATTAATCAGCACAAAAATTTTCACCCTAATGTTGGCACAACTTTAAACCAACATTAGAAAAACAAATTCGTGCACAACCTAAAACATGGGTTATATCGATCAGGTTGGCAGCACTGAGATGTGCGTGTAACTGACAACACCCTTGTCACGGCTTAACTCAAACTACAAATAAAGTTATGAACGCAGATTTTGAATGCAATTTGAACAAATACACACAGAGCTCAGAAAATTCAATTACAATGTTTGTCGTAGCCATGGCAACAGTTTAGAACGATTTATTGTTGATACCCGCGTTTTTCAAATTAATCTGCAGTGTAAAATGGTGGAATAGATAAATCCTGGTTTAATTGGAGCTGGGATTTTGGGTTTTCTAGACTTTTTTGGCCCTTAAATTGTCGTTTGTGTATAAACAGTATTTCGCATTTGTTTGTATGATCTGTGCTTGTTTGTTTTACGGTTATACGTCTTTTACTTATAAGTCTAATACATGTTTACGAATTCTGAAACCTTTTTCTACTTAAACATTTTAATGACGACTGTATTAGTATTCACACTTCATTCGTGAATCTATCGTAAGAAAACATCAACTAACTAAAGAAGACAACATCCAATGACGTTCTTAAAATAACAGAACTGGCTTCTACTGGGTAAGCTCGTTCCATCGTCGACATAGGGCAAGATTGAAGTCAAGAGCAAGCCCATTTATAATAAAAAAAAAAAAAAAAAAAAAAGAACTCAGATAAATATTCCAACAAAATAAATTCCCATGCAAATTCAAAATCCGAAATTCCGAATTCAAACAGAATGGTCTTCTCTATTAAAGGCCAGGCACAGACATGCGACAGAGCAATTATTGTCAGCGCCGCACAATATATATTCTACCCCACACCCCGTGTCAACCCTTACACCCCCAGAGATCCAAGTGCCTGAAATTTAATCTGGGAAAAACCCAATCGGTACATCTTGACCCACAAGTTATTCTCTGCGAAGGGTTAAAAGAATGTTATACACTGGGAGAAGGGTGATTCTTTTGTTGTCTGTAGAATATTTTTCGGGAAAATTTTCTAAAAATAAAAATCGGGATTCGATATTGCCTAACTTGGAGTTGATATTGAAACCAGACTAGAGTAGCTAGACCGAAGTTGCTACATGCCTTATTTGGGGTTCTACATTACTGTCACAAGTTATTATGCCTTGTGACTGACTGTAGCTTCACTTTCTTTGTTTTTCTGACATTCAAAAGTGCCTGTAATGGTCTAAATTAAATAAACGCTTTGAGTTTGAGCCTGACTTTAATACCTATCTGTTTATTTGTAGAGTTATAACTAAACACTGACTGCGGTCAAAATCATTTCACCACAGGCCCCTTTCTTTTGGAAGAATGAAAGAAAAGCAGCTAGTCCAGTCAATGGATTGGTCGTGAATATTACAACAAAAAAATGGCGGATGGCAGTCATTAGCAATAAACATATAACTATAATAAAACCATTGGCTTAGCAGTAAGCACGGAATCCTTTAAATAAATGGTCGCTAACAATCGCCTGGTCAACGTTAGGATAAAATAATCGTGCTCTCAGATACCGGCCACACGCCCGCTGCGGTCAGATGGTAATAGAAATAAATCGGTACCGTATCTAAACCCTTCGCCGGTCACTTCGCCCCCCGGGACGTTCCCGCCGAAATTGTTACACTTTCCCGGCGGCTGCCCTCAATTGAATGTTCATAGGGTTAAAATTGCCTTTAAAAAGTTCTTATTCTTTATTTTTGGTTATGGTAGGTATAAATGTTGAGAATGTCTTCTCACGTATTTTTTTGTATTATGATTTTTGACGCGAGATTTCAGTGAGACTTTGAAATTGGAACGCTTACTGACATCTTTTTTTTTATTTTTAACCTTTTCCAGAGACACGAGTAGACTCTTTGTATTTTATAATGGATGGAGCTATTTTTAGTTCTGACCCAAAGAGGTTGCCTTCTGTAATTTAGGGACCGAGGTCTTGGGTTAATAAAGGTTGTGACTTCTAACTGCCTTCTAACCTATTGTGGCCAGGCCACTTACAACAAATTTTAGGTCCGCTTTCAACGAACTTATGAGTCGCTCGTGTTGAGGCTTATGTAGATTTTGCATGGGTATAAGGCTATGTGGGTATAATTAACAGGAAGTGTTTTATTATGTAGAATTTTGTGTAATTACTAAGACATTTTGCCTCAGCCAAACGTCACGATCATCATAAGTGTTTAGTATTTTTTTAACATCGGTCGGTTGAGGGTCGGTTGAATTACCTATTATTTTACATGGAGCAACGCCCATCTAGCCTCCAGCTACTAGATTATAAGATAACCTATGGTAAGACTGCATGGTTGTCTGACTTTCTCACTTCTGACTACCCGTAACGAATGTCATACAAAGATCTGACGACACGGTTGGCGCAGTGGCTGAGCGGTCGGACTACTGCGCTGCGTTCGATCCCCGCACGGAACAAAAATATTTGTATGGCCTACAGATAGTTGTTCCGGGTCTGGGTATTTGTATACGTGAGTTTATATATTATGTTTGTAAACGCACCCACGATACAGGAGAAATTCCTAGTGAGGGGCAACGTTTTTATAAAAAAACAAACAAACAAAATATACAAAATAATGACAACGGGGACCAACGACTTAGAAAACCGTAACATGAACAATAAGATATTATAACTACTAAGGTATTACTATTACTACGTACCGTCCGTACTTACATAATATAAGCACAATCGGTACGATATGAAATAAAGTTAAGTAGAGCAGAAAATAATTCATAACAACGCCAATTCAATGTAACGATAATGCACACACATATAAAACCAAAATGGCTGCGAGTGCCCATTTTCTAACATCTCTAACAACTGTAGTGTAAACTATTTTCTTTTATAACCTCAACTGTGTCATGAAAATTGATGGCGCGAGAAATACGTCGAATAAGATATTTCAAGTTTTAGCTAGTAGAGACATCTACATAAATATGTTTTATGTTATATTTCCCGTCCTGAACAAAAGAATAAAATTGACATTATGACATTTCCCGAACAACTCTTTTATTTGTGGTTTCTGTTCGAAATTCAAATGAGAAGGAATTTTGAATGGTCTCGGAATGGAGGATCGTGATTGAATTCGAATTTCGAAACTGAATTTAAGGCCAGTGTTCTGGCATGGGTATCGTTTTAATCACGATGACTCGATATATATAAAATAAATCGATATATACTCGATATGTATAAAATAAAATCTACCATCATCTGTCTAGCCTTTTCCCAACTATTGGTTAGACTTCCAGGTTAGCCGGACGCAGCTGATTAGGTTGGTACTAGTATTTTACATGGACCGACAGTCTATCTGACCTCCACAACCCATAACATCAGTTAGATGCCCTATGGTAAGACTGATTGTAAGACAAATAAATAAAATCTGCCAGTCTTATCTAAATAAAAAATAAAGTATTATTAAATCTAGTCCAACACATCCAGGTGTCTTCAACAGTTTCAGAACGAAACTTTTCCAAAACGCGTGTCTCATGCATAGCCGCCATTATTATTAATGTCTTTCGGCGCGAAAAGGCAAGAAATAAAATATCTCCAAGTAACAGAAGAGGAAGTTTGCAGACAAGGCCCTCAACTTAGTGACGGCAAGTTAGACGGAGACGACGGTGTACGTAAAACTTTGCCGGGTATTATGTTGCTAATTTTATGCCTAAGTTAAGTTATATTGAGAAAAATAATTAGTGTCTATAAGGGAGGCCATTTATCTTGATGCCAAGAGTTTTCAGTAATACTTTGTTGAGCTGCAGATGAAAAATGGGAGTTATCTTCAAAAATTGTTATGGAAGATTGGATAATTTTTATTTTTCGGGATTTTTTTAGTGGCACGGAGTTTGGAGGTGTGCCCAACAGATAAAAATGTATTCACCTACTATTACCATGGGATTTTACCTTTTTTAAGGCAAATCAAATGTATTTTCCACCAAATTTTTCAGCTGAAAAATGATATATAATGTGTTCGTTCAACTTATTTAATTTATATTTCACGAGTGATTACTCGTTAAATATTCAAACCACAAAAATATTGAATTTTATTTTGAACCAATTATACCTATTTATGCATAGGTATAATTGGTTCAAAATAAAATTTTGGCATTATTTTCCGATTGCCAGATCGTTATAACAGGCCAATGTGGGTGTAAACCTCTGTCTAGTCCTTCGGCGATTTCAGACGTAAGTTTATCTAATAAAATTTATCTACCTATTCACTTTACTGTTAAGTGGCCAACACAATTAATACACCCAACTCAATATTCATCGAGTTCACAAGAAAATAGTTATCTTATAAGGCTAATTTACATTTAAAAACAAACCATAGCAGTCGAGGCCCGAGGGGTATGCAAACTAGCGCCGAGTTAACACCGTCGTCACTATTTATTAAACTTGCCTTATAAAATGCAAGCGAATACAGCACCGCATTATAGGGTTAGCTCCTAAGAAAAATATCTTATGAAACCAGCGACGGCGCCGCCATAATACTAATAAAAGATTTATGAAAGAACTTTAAAAGAAGAATATAAAAATTCTCACCTATTTCGCTTTAATAAAACACGGAAGTTTATGAAAGGAGCTTCTTATACAAATAGGTGTGTAAAATTAGCAACCAAAAATACGACTTTCATTTTGAAAGAAGAACGCACCGAAAATTTTATTGCTCTCCCAAGCCACAGATAAAAAATAAACTTGTCACTTTTCCCGCGCAAATGCGTCCCGGTAATAACACTTGAAACATTTATCATGATGTTATAGTAGTTTATGCGACTGTGCATAATGAAGGGCATTACAACACAAGTGTGGGTTTAAGAAACGAGCCGAAGGCGAGTTTCTTAATAGCATCACACGAGTGTTGTAATGCCTAATTATGTATAGTTGCATACACTAATTTATCTACCCGAATATCATAAGGGCTCTATGATGGGTTCAGGAACCATAGTGAAATGACCAGCATTGTTACCAGTGTAATGCAATAAAAAATAAACAGGTTATTAGTTGCATTCGTCGCTGCATTTACGATATCTGGCGGAGTGTTCATGTTAATTTCTGAGTCACTATCACTAATTTTCGACAGAAATAAAGAATTAACAGAAAATTTGTCTACTCAATGAAAGGGAATACAAAGCTAACGAACAAATGACAGCTCGAAATGGCGGCGTTTCGGATATCTGTCATTTTTTTTTAATCATAGGCAAACGAACAAAGTCTTTCAGTTCTTGTGTCACTCGAGATCAAAATGTCGTGCAATTTATAATTAAAATCATACTGAATTGGGGTTTCGTATCGATAGGTATTTGTTTTAATGTAGATACGTGCGCGCGGAACTAGTTGGCCGCGCCTTAGGCATGTTTTTGTTTTTTATTTGTAGGTATTCTTTTCAATAAATTGAACAAATTATTGTTCACGATAACTCGAGATTGGTCATCACTGTCTAATTATAGTCTCCTGTGCATTGCGAGCTGTAGGCAACCCGCCCCCTCACCCCTGTCGCCACCTTAGGCGCGGCCAACTAGATCCGCGCGCACTATAGAATAGCACACTCACTTGAATTTGACACCTGTTCCAAATTTAAAACTCATAACCTACTATTTTCAGTAGGTTATGAGCTCATTACAGTTCTGTTAATTTCTGCTGGTTGGTAATGCTGGTCATTGCCTATGGTTTTTGAACGCATTAGAGAGGGTTTATGATATTAGGGTAGATAAAATAACATAAAAAGCAGGTAATAAAACGTGGTGGAATCACCGCACGTCCGCCAACATGTCGGAACAGCTCCGGGGAGGTGTAAACAGGCTGAACAGGCAACCGGGGCACAATGTCGTGTTAAATATGGTACTCTCCGTACGACGGGACGGCCCGTTTACTTATGGTGCACGGAAAATGGTGGGGAAAAGAAAATGGCTGCGCTAAGTTATGGATTCCTTTTACGTAATTCTGTCGTTAATTTTATTTTGTGTGCCAGTTATTGGATACAGGATTTTATTTTCTTAATATTACTAAATAATAACGTAATGTTGTCTATCTATCTGTATCTTACCTTGTCATGCCTTAACGGCTAAACAGGCCTCGATGAAGCACACAGATAGACCAAGACTTGAGTTCCGGCATTTAATAGTTTTACCTCGTTCCTGTAGGTAATACGTTCCTGTAGGATAACTCACGACAATTTATGCGAGTTGTAATAATAGAATAATCATCCCACGCTAAAGCCTTGACTGTAATTCAATATATCCTTTATCCGGTAACGTAACCATAGCGCCTTAAATATACTTAAAGAGGTCTTTACATTATAAGCAGCGAGTATTTTAGAAGACGTCACAACTTCCTAAAATAACTCATGAGTGAAAGGAAGGCGCAAACCGACGATATATATAAATAAATGTGTTTCATATTAAATAACAGATAATTGCAGGATAGGTACACGAAGTATTTTTTTTTGATGCTGCACTATGCTGAAATGCGGTTTTTTGGCCTCGTACAGGACAAATTTAGTTTAATATAGATCTTAAATTGTTTTTTTTTCTTATGTTTATTGTTACATCATTTTGTTTTAGAGTTTATTAAATCTGTTTGTTTTGTTCTGTGCGGGACTGTTGGTAATTTTAAATAGATATAGATCAGAAACTGGATGTAACATAGGTCCAAAGCTATATTGCGGCATGTGCCAAATAAATGCGTTTTCTTTCTTTCTTTCTTTCTTTATATTAAGCTGGCAGTGCAATCGGGAATGTGTAATGACTGTGAGGAGTGTAATTCTTCAGTTCACAACGTATCCTTGTATCATGACTCGAACTTACAGTTAGCCAACCAGATCGTGGTAGAATTAGCTGGCGATACCTGCAATTTCATCCAGTCGCTTACAGTACACACTTTAGTACATTTTATCGGTCCGTGTCGGGCGCCCCGAGACACGTTCGCAGTGGAAACCTTTTTCAAATTTCGAACAGAAAATTCCAAACATTTGACAGTCGCCTGACATCACATCCTTCGTTCGGAAACACACTTCGTCCAAAACACGCTACTCACCTACATCAATATTTTAAGTCCCCAACTAAGTCCGACTTCCTTACTTTGGTATTCTGCTCTGGGCACGAAGTTAGGCGGCCGGTCGTTGACAGGCTACTCCCAAAGGCTAAATATTTGACGGGCGATCGCTCACGCCCTTACAACCTCGAGAAACTTTGACCAGTTTTTTTTGCTTCTAGTTACGAAGTTGAAGTGTGAAAAACGTGATGAAAATTCTTGTTTCCTTTTTATAAATACTTTCGGTAGATTGGTGTAATGTGTGAAGGATCGTTACTAAATAATATGAGCCAGTGTCGATGTTTTACGCTATAAAGCTGCGTTTGTCCAGGTCAGTCTGTAGATAGGTGACTATTTAATACATACCGGAACCTCTCGACACTTGCCTCTTTCAGCACGTTAAGCCATCGCGGTGGTCCTGGTCTGGCTGTTATTTGAGGGCCCTTGACAGTCAGTCAGAAGTCCATAACCCAAGGGTGTGATACGTCCCGTCGGGGCTGTGGATTATCGAAAGGATAACCCGGCTCCGACACACAAGGGCGAAGAAGGAACATGGGTTTTGTTTTTAGTCAGTAGAAGTCTGACACTCCCCTTCGCTCTGCCCAAGAGCGAGGGGGGGTTATACGATGATTTTCCACCCACCAAAAAAAAAAAAGGGTGTAATACGTGCAGTACCGCTGAATTTGATTTATCAAATTATCTTGTCGCCGATATTGAGTTATGGATAACAATATTACTGAATCGACTTATAATCAAGAATTTGAGTAAGAACTAAGAAAGATAAGTGACTGTTTCGTTGTTCTAGTGGTCCTGTCTTCGATTCCGGGATCCGGCAAAGTGTTATTGGGTTTTTCCATCTGGAATATCTCAGTAGCAGCCACGGAGTCTGGATTTATGCCCGGTTCATGGCAATAGGTTTGCTCCCTATTACATGGAACTTAAACATAACTAAAAGGCACACGGTCTGCCTAACAAAAGTAGCGGTGGCCCAGTGGTGTCGGCCCCGACTTACGAACAGTAGGTCGTGGGTTCGAACCCAGGCAGGCGCATTACTTTGTATAATTTATTTCATCACCGCTGCTCTCAAAACGGTGAAGGAAAACATCGTGAGGAAACCGACATGTCTTAGAACCAAAAAATTCGAAGACATGTGACATCTGCCAATCCGCGCTGGGCCCGCGTGGTGAATTATAGCCCATCCCTCTCCTGGAGAGGAGGCCTGAGTCTCTGCAGTGGGAACATTATAGGCTGATGATGACGTCTGCCTAATCCATTGCAGATTATAGGTGTTACGTTATGATATTACTGAATCTACTTATAATCACGAATTCACGTTTCAAAAGGTTCTATAACATTTACCAGTGGATGGTCGTACTTTAATTGCAAATTGATGGTTGTTACAATAATATTATTAAAATTAAAACGTATTGTCTGATTTCATTTCAATGCGGATTTCAGGAATGAGTTCGTGGGTGACGAGCTTTCCTATAATTCGTACATGCTCTCTAAAAAGTCTGAAATAAAATTAAGCAAAATTAAAAATTTTGAAAAAACCCTACGACGACGGTAAAAATCTAATTGAAAAAGAATAAAATAACTCAAAATAAACATAAGTAATAAGTAAATAAGGAATATCCGTCGGGGACTGCCATTAAACCAGCTAAAGGTTTTCTAGTGACGTGAATACAATTATTGAAGAATTGTAGATGTTTATCGACGACATAAAATACACGTATGAGTATGATTAAATTTTTGTTGAAATTTCATATAGAAAAGGCAGCCCCCGACTGTCTAAGAACATGAACTCATCGAACACAAACCCGTTATTGAAAACCGCATCAAAATCGGATCATTAGTTTAGTGTTTAGTTTAGAGATAGATGGGAACTTAAAAAAAGTGAACACACATCTCTCACCTTATACGCATATACCTGCTCCGTTCCGTCGTGGGTAAAAAATAAGTATTCTAATTTTTGTCTGTTATTGTTCCAGGTTTCGCATGCGACAAGCAAGCTAGCTGATAAGAATCCAAAGGGTTCCGAACCCAAACCAAAGGTATGATACTCATTTCAATATCATTTACCTGCCCTTAACCCCACTCATTTGGGATCGGCGCAGCGTGACGCCTTCTACTTCTATACTCAAGAGCCAAAAGTTTACAGACCTACGCAAATTACTTACACTGGGAATCAACACTTTACCAAATAACAGCATTTATTTGGCTCCCAAGACGTTTACACTTCATAAAGTCAAAGTTCGTTAATTAATAAAAATATCAGAATTGAAAGGGTCACCCGTCGGGGCCGCGGATTATAGAACGAGATGACGTGGCCTCGGCACAAGGGCAAAGAAGGAACATGGGTTCGGTTTTTAGTCAGTAGAAGTCTGACACTCCCCTTCGCTCTGCCCAAGAGCGGGGGGGGGGGGGGGGGTCATTTGATGATTTTCCACCCACCAAAAAAAAAAGGGTCAATTCAGATTAAACCACGCTTGCTTAAGTTGGTGTGTAAATGGACGAGAACCACCCATATGCTGGTATTCAGCTGCATCCGGTTATACTAAAAGTCAACCCTGTCCCTAACGTAGTTAGGAAAAAGCTAGTCAGATGATGATGATAATAAAATATCTAAATGGAATTTATATTCTTAATATAAGTTTTATGGTTAGTATCCTGCGAATGTACCCTAGGAAAATAAAAAAAAAATGAAATAAACTTTAAAAGAAGAATCAGCTTCAGAAGTCAGTGACTTTTGTTTGTTTGGCTACGTTTTTGTCTTATTTCAAATCGATTCATAAATGACTTAGTTATGCAGAAACAAATATACAAACGATTAATTGAGAACCTCCTCCTTTTTAGAAGTTGGTTAAAAATGGAACACAGTAATACTCCTCAACAACGGGCAACTCCACAGTTAAGCTCCTTCATAAGGAACTGAGCAACAACATTTTATTTCCAAGCCACACTGTATTGCAATTTCGTTGTAGGTCCCGAGACAGATAAATCATTTCACTGAGTCTCGCAGAACTTCATTGTCTCGACGATTTTCTGTTTGGTTGCCATTTTAAAGTCATTGCTTACAAGAGTGGGTGGAAAATATAGGTACCCTGAAATATCGACAAAAAAATAAAAAAACAATGTAACAGCCTGAATTCCCGAAAGGGTTGGGCAGCAGTGTCCCTAATGCCCGTCGGGGCTGCGGGTTGTTCGCAAGAGATACCGCGGCCTCGACATAAAGGGCTAAGAAAGAACATGGGTGGTTTTTAGGGCTTATTCCACAAATCCCCCCTGAAAATCCCCCTTGAGGGGGAAAAGTGGAATCCAAAAAATAAAGTCTACAAATCCCCCCTAAAATCCCCCTTAGGGGGGAAAAGTGGAATTGAAAAAAATATTATTCCACAAATCCCCCCTAAGGGGGAAAAGTGAACTCCAAAAAAAAAACAAGTCTACAAATCCCCCCTGAAAATCCCCCCTAGGGGGGAAAAGTGGAATCGAAAAGAAACAACGTCCAGAAATCCCCCCTGAGGGAATAAAACACTTTTGACAATTCACAAGTTTTATTTTTTTACTAACCCATATTGTTCCACTGCCAGCAGTGGAACAATATGGGTTAGTAAAAAAATAAAACTGGTAAGAGAGGTAGAACAGCGGATAGTGACACTTGTCTTTCTGAACTTTCGATTTAGTCAAATTTATTGGACGTCCTTTCTTCCAAATAGATCGTAAGTTGTAGCGCCCTTTACTGTAACGTTTAGAAATACAGTTTGAATGACGTTTCATTGTTGCGATTTCGAAATCAAATTTTTATTATTACGGTTCCCATTCTGGAATCTGAGCCATAATTTATAACAATATGGTCAACTTCCGAACAAAAAAACAGTAAGCGAATATAGCCATCACTGAGTCTGCCAACAAAAAGTTTTGAATTTTGGTGGGAATGAAACATCAGCTAAATCTTTATCATCTCGCCACATTTGTACTAGTATTTGTGTGTTTATAAGTTTTTTTTTTGTTTTGCTATTCACATTTTTTAAATCGGAAATTCAGTAGAAACTTTCAAGAGTTGCCAAAACTGAGTTGGTGGGCCTTCTGGGGGACTGTGTAATAATATGGTTATTACCTTATAATAACCTTGTCTTTTTCCAATTAATTTTGTATTGTGTACCATTCTATCATTGTGTATAATTACTTTAATAAAATTCTGTAATTGGTTATTTCACACTCTTGTTAATAATCTTGTCTCTTGTGCGTATAATTTATTCCAAAACTCCAAATGGAAAATCATCGAATGACCCCCCCGCTCTTGGGCAGAGCGAAGGGGAGTGTCAGACTTCTACTGACTAAAAACCGAACCCATGTTCCTTCTTTGCCCTTGCGCCGAGGCCACGTAATCTAGTACAAAATACCGCGGCCCCGACGGGATATATCGTCTGTCTGTCCTAATATCCCCCCCCCCTTATCTCCGAAACTACTTAGCCTAAAATTCCGAAAAAAATGCAGAAATTAGTTCAACACGTACAGATTACAAGAAAACCTGTAAGAAGTCATGGTATGGAACCCTCCGGAAGACTGAACTGCCTCCGTGGTCGAGTGGTTTAGGCGTTTGCCTTGTGACCCGGTGGTCGTGGGTTCGATTCCCACGGGAAGTATACTGGTACGGAACCCTTCATGTGCAAGTCCGACTTGCACTTGGCCAGTTTTTTTAAAGAGTTTAGGTTTTGAGAAGCATGGTCCTACGATGCACCGTTTTCGTGTTACGGGCGTTCAAAATTATTATTAGAAAAAAAAAGAAATTGAAATATCTCGAAAACGAAACGTCCTAGGCAAAAAATTACCAAAATTTTACCCCCCCCCTATGCTACCCCCGTGATATTTAAGTGACAATTAAATGACATAAAAAAATGACTCAAAGTTACTATAATAATAATAACATATTTTATTTTATTTTTCTAATTTTACCGTCTAGTCGACAGTCCTAAGCCTGGAAAGTATGAAGGAAAGTTCATTTAAAATAATAATATGAAAAGAAAAAAAATAGACTTCAAAAGAAAAATCAGAAGAATCAGAAGTTCTGAAGTCGGTGGCAAAAAAAAACTACATCATTTTTTTTTAAATCGTGTTTAAAAAAATAAAAAGTTTTCAATACCTCTTTCCTACTTCTGATCTCCTGGTAGTTTGTGGGACTTTATCACCTATACTTTTTTTTTTAACTTTTATTCCAGTTTTCAATACCTCCTGCCTACTTCTGATGTCCTGGTAGTTTGTGGGACTTTACCATTTATATGCTTTAAAAAAAAAAAACATTCCAGTTTTCAATACCTCTTTCCTACTTCTGATCTCCTGGTAGTTTGTGGTGGGACTTTACCATCTATGCTTTTTTTGAAACTTTCATTCCAGTTTTCAATACCTCCTGCCTACTTCTGATGTCCTGGTAGTTTGTGGGACTTTTCTATCCTTTTTTTCTCATCTCCTACTTGTCCTCGCCAATGCCGTTTGAAAATGTAACCATAAGGGGGAAAAGTGGAATAACTCAAAATGATAAGGGGGATTTTCGGAATGATTTTACATTCGAGTTCAGTTTTCCACCCCAAAGTATTCTCTCAGGGGGGATTTGTGGAATAACTCAAAATGCCAAGGGGACTTTCTGGACATGTCTTAGATCCGAGTCCAGTTTTCCCCCCTGAGGGGGATTTTCTCAGGGGGGAAAAGTGGAATAAGCCGTTTTTAGTCAGTAGAAGTCTGAGACTCCCTTTCGCTCTCCGGCCGGGAAAAAAAAGGCAGTGTCGCTAATGATACAATGATTTTCATTAGTACAGGCACCAACGAATCTCTTTTGTCTGTAATGTTCATTTTTATTTGGAAAATTGTTTTTGTGAACCTAACATATTGTGCTTTTTCTGAAATAAAATTATTATTATAATTAATACCCCTACCCCCTCACATTTTGTCAGTAATGTGTAATTCCCATGTAATAAGAAGCAATTGTCTATTGCCATCAACTAAGAACAGAGATTCTTTTATTCACTGAATTTCTGCAAAAAAAAAAAACTCCTATAGTGAAAATTACCCCTGAAACGGTTATTTCGGAAATATTTTTTATGGAAGTAGTTAGTGTTACTGATGGAAACCCAGTCAAGCGCATACCTCGTTAAATATAAACCACAGTGCACACGCAACAACAACCAACAATCAATTCGAATCCCAGTCTCGACCAATCACCGCTAAAAGGTACGTTCACCGCAATAAATCTACAACCCAACCAAATAGAGATATTACATACACAACGTAAACAAATAAATATCATCGGGATCTATCCGAGCCGACCATAAACATAGAAGTCTAACCATAAATCTATCATGACGTGACGAAGGAATCAAGCGGAGTAAAAAAAAAGGAAAAAAATTGGTGAGACTTTGAGACCGATTTCTATTTATTCACCCCTAAGTAGGGTTGCTATGCGTTTGGAGTTTGTAAGGACATGTCTGGGTTTTTGACTGAATCCCCCGTTCTCTCCTCTTTCTGTCATCGTTCAGACTTTGTCCAGCCTTGTCAGGTCGAGACTCTTCAAAACACTTTAAAATTACTGGATTTTTTTCCAGTAATTTTTATAAACCAAAAAATAGAAATAAAAAGAAAATCAATAAAAAGAAAGAACTAAAAGATGCTTATATCCGGTTTTTTGTAAGGTTTATTTTGAAATGGTAACCCTAGCAAGTCATGGCTACCATATTTCACGGCGATCTCAACTCGTGAATTATTTATAGCATCGTGATAGAAATATATTTATTTACCTAGTTATCTTATAAGCTGGGGACGTGCTACATTAATTTTATGAAATACCTCCCGAACATTTTGCCCGCTATTTCTAATGTTTCGATATTTATTAATTCGGCAAAGTTTGTATGAGAAAAACTGAGTACCATCAGACTTGTAATGAAACTTGAAATGTCCGGTTTTCAGCTCTATACAGACTTATTTATTTATTTTTTAAATATTTTTATCCGTTATTGTCCCACTCCTGAGCAAAGGCCTCCCCCCATTCCTTCCACTTCTTCCGATGGTGTGCTTGCGACATCGGCATACATGGCCTGCCCAGTCCCATTTCAGTCTCGCAGCTTTATAAGCTACGTCAGCAATTTGCGTTCTGGAGCGCAGTGTGGTGTTTTTATTTATCCGCAGTGATGGATTAACCCTTAATCAAATTAAGCAATTGCCTAGGGCATCACGTCTGGGGGGGCACCAGAATAAGCACAATAAAAATCCGTCCTTATGGCATCACTTCCACTCTCACGTCAAAATTCGCGTGTTTTAAGTTGACATATGAGTCCGACCTAGCCATAATACATGATGGATAAATTGAATCAGCTTTCCATAATGTGGAAACAGCCCTGCGTATATTTTTATCGCAGATTACAAATTACTCAGTGGAACGTTCTTTTTCAAAATTAAAAATATAAAAAAATTAAAATAAGGGCAAAGATGATACAAGAAAGGCTCGTTAATCTATCGATATTATACAAAGAGTCCGATATGTCTATTTGGCGCAGCCGTGAGATGCACACTCTTTTTTTTTGTTTGTTCATTTTATTTTTTATTGTTTGTTGTGTATTACTTTAATATTGTGCTAAATAAATATGTTTTCTTTCTTTCTTTTTATATGTTAAAAACGTTAGACGCTTCCGTGAATTCAATACTCGGAAAAGCCGCAAAACGCATTTCAATAAATAAATAAAAAACTAGTTAAAAAACTAAAAACCGATTTATTCAGTGGGGTTTTATAACATTTTTTTTTTATTTCTAGCTTTTGAGTTAGTCACGTAAAGTAGTTCGCAGACGATTTATGTTTTATTTATACGATTTTTAATGATACTCTTTAAAAAAAAATTTCGAACTCCACACAATATAGCCCCCAAAATCCGCAATTTTCGTTGTTTTTTAATTTTGATATCTAGCCAGTGACACTCGCGCCACGAGGACAAATCTAACTACGTTTATTTTAGCCAAATTCGTTCATCCGTTTAGGAGTTACGAGGGAACAAATAAACGGACATACATACATACAGGTTAAACACATAACTCTCCTTTTGGGCTTCGCCGCAGTCGGGTAATAAATTATGCTTTGGTTTTTATTGTTGTCACACCTACTCCACTTGGTACTTTATATTTCATCATCATAATTTACAAAAAAAAACGAATGTTTTAGGCGGTAAAGGTTTAAAAACCAATTCTAGTTGGCATACGGATAGGGGGGCCCACAGGCGTGGATTGCCTAGGGCATCAAGTAGTCTTAATCCGTCACTGTTTATCCGGTCAGTTAATTTCACATTCAGAATGCTGCGCTCCATCGCTCGTTGGCAGACCTTGTGTATGGACTTCTGGACGTTAGTCAAAGATCAAGTCTGTGCACCATAATATGTCAGAATGGGGAGAATACACATGTAAAACGCAAGCTAATTATTTATTCAAATAACATAATTTGTATAGTCCGAAAAAGCATAATATTCTCCTATACAAAATTATCTGATCAATTATGCTCACGCTGCTTTCTTTTTGTCAGAAGGGGTCTTCTCCCAGCAGTAGGGGTAATAAAAAGATGATACTTTTGTATATTTTTAGCTCCAAGTTCAAGTTTTTCAAAGAAATAAAAGAATAATGTGTTCGCAATAATGTGCTGAATACATAATAACCGTTGGAGCGTCAATGTCCTTTCCACCTTGTATCCAATTCAAACAAGCAAGGCTAATAAGGTTTCTAAATATCGTAACAAAGGTTAGGATTAATTACAAAAACTGATCACTTTAACAAAATGGCTACGATTTATCTTACAAATAGGTTATTTAATTTGTAATTAGATTATCAGATTACAGTCTTCAGCTAAATTATAATTTATTGGGGTCGTTCAGATTTGCTTGATTTATTGCTATAATTGTATAACAAATTATATTTAAAGAGTAAATAATGCAATATTATTCTTTAATTTTGATAAATTGTTGAAATATTATAATTCGCTATTTTGAAGCCATACATTTTTTTGTAACGTTTCTAATTTCATCTCGTTTACTCACCTATTGAAAGCCATGACCTTTACCCATAAGAGTAGACAGAAGTCATGCCCATGTCATGTCATGCATAAATGTCGTGAGTTTTTAATTTAATTCTTTAATTATTAATTTTGAAAACCATTTGAAACCCTCGAGTCTACGAGTATTATTACATAGAGGTCAATGTTTTCCCCCTTCTTCTTGGTGATGAGATTGGCACTTTCAGTGGCGTCCATCAGCTTCTGTCAACAGGACATGCAGGATACGAAACCATGCCCCATAATTTCTTGGGCAACACCATAATTATTTACACTCCATTTCCTCTTTAATAACACTTTCCCTGCCATATTCAACAATACCACCCTTAAAAAATACAAACACTCGTTAACACAGCCATTTCAAACAAAACTCTTACACCTGGCAATTCCAAAATCGATTTCCTCATCGATAAACAAAACTCGATACCCAATGAAGCACGCCTCCTATCTAAAAAGTAAAAAGCCTACTTATCGGCACGAGCCGATTCCGCGTCGACTAACTACGAGTACCTGCAACACATCCCTACTTCGTTAGTTCAGCCAAACGCTATCAGAATACGTAATTGGCTACATTTTTGTTGGCTATCGATCGACCGGTTGAACTTGACCTGTTTATAAGTAAAATGGTGACGTAAAGAGGGGTCGAGGTATAGTGGTTGGTTTGGGATAGCGAAATGATTTGCAGGTTCTTTCAGTGATTGGATTACTAACTATTTGGGATTTGTGCAGATGAAGTAATATGTATTTAAGTTGGATATTTCTGTGTGGATATTTCAGTTATCTTTGTGTGTAAAGGTATCGTGATACTGAATGCATATGAGTATGAGTTAATTCAAAATTATGAGTTAGGAAAATATATTAGTTTTTTTTTAAATTCGTCGTCTTACATACTTAGAAAAAATATTTGAATTAAAAAAAGTTGTCACTATCCTCATTTGAGATGACTATGTGGAAGATTACCTATACCTAGTTTTTGCCATAATTATAAATATATACATATATATATATATATATATATATATATATATATTTTAAAACGTTACCCCACACTAGGAATTTCCATTGTATCCGTATAGTTCTACTATCTGCTGTATGAATTTTAATTGAACTAAACGGACAAAAAAGTTCTTTTAGTACTACTAATTTCCGGAATATGTCCAACTGGTTGGACCACGGGGATAGGATGATCGTGTAAAACAAACATACATGCAACGCATGTTGTACTCCATGACGCGCGCTCGCTTCGCTCGCATATTACATAACACTATTGTCTTCTGTCCCCGAAGTGCCGGGCCTCCGCCGGCCTCCTTCGTCGGCCTACGGCCCGGTGCCCATGCCGCCCATAAAGGATACTGTCGCGAGACGGTCGTATTATAATTTTGGTTAAAAGAGGAGGTAGTAATTGCATTGCACTTCAGCATTAATAGATAACCTTTTCCTGTTTATTACCAGTAGTTGTTCCATAGATCATACATTCAATTCCCAGAAGTACAACTAGTTGGACCAAGGAAAGAACAACTCACTGTAATTGAACCATTGGTAAAGATATTTCCCCATAGAACAACCAGTTGAACCCAGTTGAACCATGGGTAAATTTACTTCTCCGTAGTACAACCCATTGTATCCGTATAGTTCTAATACAATGGAAATTAGTAGTACTAAAAGAACTTTTTTGTCCGTTTAGTTCAATTAAAATTCATACAGCAGATAGTAGAACTAAATGGATTTTTTTCTCCGTTTAGTCCTACTAGTTGAACTGAACAGTGGAACTATACGGATACAAGTGGAATTTCTCCTGTATCGTGGTTGCGTTTACAAACATTTAAACTCACATACACAAACACACCCAGACCCAAAACAACTATATGCAGGCCTTACAAATATTTGTTCCGTTCGGGAATCGAACCCGCGACACGCAGCGCAGCAGTCCAATCGCTCAGCCACTGCGCCAACCGTGCTGTCAAAAAAATATGAAAAATATGAACTAGATATCATCATCATTCCCTTGCCCTTATCCCAGTTCATTTGGGCTCGCGCCGCATGTCTTCTTCCATACTCCTGTTTCTCGTCATCTCATGAGACACCTCTTTTTTATACAAAAAATATTATCTATTTTTTTTTTTGTTTTTAAATATTAACTAGTCAATGAGAAGGTAAAGGCGTTCCACTACAATCTCACAAACTGACGAATATCTTGAAGATTACTTGCCTTGAAGGTGCGCCGGACGTACCTACATTAAAATACCAATCACCATTAGTTACATAATAACCCTTCAAATACCTTTTTATGTAAACCAGCCATTTTAGTATTAACATAGGAATGTCTAATAACAATAATGTGTCCACTATCTGATCTGATTAATGGGAACACGTGTCCTGATTTACATTTGAACATAAGGAAGGAAACGATCGGTGATCAGACGTGCGATTCAATCACGCATACATAAATGGTTTCTGAACGGATTTAAACGTTGGAGCACAGGTACGTAGAATTCAAAATACTTTTTTTAAAACCCAAAAAGAGTGTATAGGTTTGCGCTTCATCAAACAGCAGGGAATCGCGCTTTTCCACGCTTCTATCCTTTTCTCGCTCTAGCAAATGACAGTTCTGAGCGACAGTAACCTTTTTTGTTTGGGATGGTAAATCACGAAATAACCCCTTCTGCGCTGGGCAGAGTGGAACAGAGTGTCAGACTTCTACTGACTAAAATCCACCCATTTTTTTCTTAGCCCTTTGTGTCGAGGCCGCGGTATCTATCTTTCGAACAACCCGCTGCCCCGACGGGGTAATAGCGACTAGGCGAAATAACCTTAATGCTTTTATTGAAGCATTTTCCCTAGTATAGGGCTAATGAGCCTTTAATGCTTCCACTGTTGGGACACAGGCCTCATAATTGTGAAGGAGAGTGGATTCTAATCAACAACACGGGCCTAGCACCTAACTATTTGATAGATGTCACAAATCTTTGAATTAGGGTGCTTTTCCACCAGAGATTAGCTATGCAGCTATGCTGCGAAGATGTAATAGCTAAGCTGTGAAACTATGTGACCGTTTCCACTGATGCTAAACTATGTTTCGATAGTAGGGAAGATACCATAGCACGCATCTTTTCATATAAAACACATAGCTTAGTTGAGCCCGTTTTAACCAGTGCTAAGCTATGTGCACCAATGAATATGATTGGTGGATAACAAACGCATCCATAGCAACGTAGCATAGCACATCTCTGGTGGAAAAGCACCCTTATCCTGCACTATATTGAGAGAATTGGTTATGTATTTTTCATTTGGTTATTGCCTAACTTGGTGATGCAATAGTTAATACATTCTGAAGTCTGTCTGGTTTCCAACCCAGATACTAGAAACAACCAGTTAGTCACCGCCGCTATCAAGACCCCCTGTCTCAGTTTCCCCGTTCCATAAGTCTCCCTATAAATAGATTAACAACAAACCTACAACAACAATAACATAATCTTAAGCACACAACAATACACAAAGGCAATAGATTACAATTATCAATGCCTATCAATCAATATTGCTCATTGCGAGTAACAAAAGGCGCAATGTACTTGAAAACGTACCTATCCAAATATCAATATCGTTAGAGTAGCCTTAAAAAATGTAATTTGTTTCTGTTTCGAATCGTTTTGTCTCGCTCTCATCATCTGCCTATACTTTTTCCAAATACGTTTGCTATACTATACTTCCAGTCAAACCGAATTCAGTTGCATACCAGTAATTTACACAGAGTGTAATAATAACCTAACCTATGATAACCTATCTGACCTCCACAACCTAGTAACTGGGAAATACGATAGATACCACTTGTCGCCACTTGAACCAGGTTGTCAGACTTTCGGGCTTCCTCCAACTACCTGTAACGCCTATCAAACCACTGGACCACCGGTTGGACTTGCTTTCCGAGGCAGGTAGGTCACCTATCTTCGGACCGATCTCAGCGAGCACTATCCAAGCTCGAAGATCAACCTGAGCCACAATTATCATTTAACCCTGAGCCCCTCACTTTTTGTTGTTGACGTAAAAGCACATCGTATGATTTAAATCTTCGACCCCATCTTGCTATATTTACCGGTACTGATTGAGTTTACGTTAGATATCCGATAGCTTTACCGGTTCCAATAACAGCGGATATTTATTTACGGTTTTTTTGTTTATATTGATTCTCAATTTTATTTATGGGTTTATGGGGTAAATATTTATTATTCACGTTATTTTATGTTATGTGCTTTGAAATGCGATGAAGGGAATGTAATGGGAAATGTAAATGTCGAGTCGGAAGTTCGAAACCTATTTATTTCTGCGGAATGCGTGGGTGCTTTAATAATGTAAAAGCTTTCCTGGTAATTTGAGGATTTGGGTTATAAGATTAGGCATGAGTAAGAATCTGTATGGCATATGTTTTTGAATGATAATGAAGTTTTCGCACTAACCACTGTTTATCTCTATATCCACCGAAGAATCACTAATAGAGAATGTTCACGGCATAAAGTCCGTTTCAGTCAATATAATTATAACAAAGATCAGAGAGAGAGAGCAAACATTTAGCTCTTTTTTTTGAAGTTTGGGAAATCATCAAATGTCTCCTCCCACTCTGGGCAGAGTGGTAGGGAGTGTCAGACTTCTACTGACAAAAAACACCCATGTTCTTTCTTAGTCCTTTGTGTCGAGGCCGCGGTATCTCTTACGAACAGCCCGCAGCCCCGGCGGAAGCATACATATAGCTTGGGTATAAAATAAAACAATGCCTGGTAACAAAACAAATGTTACCTAACAGAAACAATATTAACTTTGTTGAAATTACAAAAACATATTTTAATTAATTAATTCTGCGAATGGCTTTGCAAGTACCAATAACAAGTTTAAATCCGTACTACGTTAATGTATCTGATGTATCTACTAATTATTTATATTTTATACTAGCTGATGCCCGCAGCTTCACCCAAGAGGTTGTCGGTCAAGTAATAGGACTTTGTTTTATAATATGTACCTATAGTGATGATTAAAGTTCTCCTCGTTGGTCAACTGCCAAGGACCCGGGTTCCGTTCCCGGGTCGGGCAATAGGGGATCGGACAAAAAAAAAAACTATTAAGTCCGTCAGATAGATTTCCAAAAAATATTAACCACGTATTTTTTCACGTAAACAAAGAATGAAGACGATACAGTGCTTCGAAAACTCGTGTGACGTCATATTATTATGATAGTATATTTTGTACCTTCAATTGACGTTTCAAGCCCCACTCCATGATCTTTGACGCGCTTTATCTTCGTCAATTTTTATTGATTTGATAAAACAAAAAACACGTATCCAATACTTTTCGATAATCTAACTGACGGACTAAACAGAATCATATTTTTTTGAGTCAGTCCGATCCCCTATTCATTACTGGGTCGATGGTAAATCAGAAATTTCTCAGTAGCAGACACGACGTCTGCATTTGTGCTCTGCTGATGGCAATAACTTTGCTCCCTATAACCATGGGACTTACGCATGACAAGTGAAATATGTGTGACGATCTGATCTTGTTTGCGGCGCACCGCAAACAAGACTATTGGCATGACTATTGGCTATTTGGCCATGTTCACCCGCAGGTGAACATGGCCAAATAGAGAGAAAAGATAGAGAGACTTGATAGTAGAAAAAATGTTCATAAGTTAAGAAAAATCTTCATAAAATAAAAAGTACTGGGCCAAACTATACTAAATTTTTATGGGACCAAATGGCAACCATTCCGCATCAAACCAAAAAAGAATCACGTAAATCGGATCATAAATCGCAGCGTAATCGGTTTACATACATAAAAAAAAATACCGATCGAATTGAGAACCGGTTTTTGGGAAGTCGGTTAAAAAGTGAGGCCTTTGCCCAGCAGTAGGGAACACAAACAGGTTAACAAAAAAAGGTACAGTGTGAAAACTTCGAATTTAATTCGAATTTGAAATGAAGCCGAGGTTAATTCGGTGTCGAAATGCCGGTAATTAACGAAATTCCGATAGTTCCCATAATCCGAAATGCGTTTTCCATGTACTCGACTCGTTATACGGTTTTGTGGGTTCTCGAAGTACAACCTCAAAAAGTTGATTAATTCGGTCATAATTATTCGAACGGAGGTTAAATTAAAATTTAATTAAGTTGATATGTGTAAGCTAGCTCGTGTTACAGTTGCGATTAATTAAAAAAGTAACTGGCATAAAGGTGTATTCAGATCGTGACGACGACGGGTCCTACGTATATGCAATGTAGTAAGTTTGCCACAGAAACGGATATGTGGAGAAGGCTTTATAAGAAAAAGTTTTTCTCTATTGTTTGTAATAAACCTTTTAATATTCTGCTGTTATTTATTTCGTGTCGTGCTGTTTGTAATGAATAATAATGAATAATGCAATGTTTTTAATTAGTGATTTCATCTGCCATTCGCAATGATGATTACGTATCATGATTTATTATGTCACGTTTGTTTTGATTTCAATCAAATAATGTTCTTATTCCTATTTAAAAGTCAAGTTAAAATATTGTTGTGTAAATCTAATATTTTCTCTTCACAGTCTCGACCAATAAATAAAAAAGCGATGTTTTTCTCGTAAAATAACGCTTTCTTCATTAATACGAAACCTATTTCTTAAAAATAATGTCTTCCAAAATACTATAGGAGAAAATCACTTTTGAACAAAGTGAGTGTATAAATGGTAGCGCTCGTAATTGTACGCAATATGCGGGTATTTCTAACTACAAAGGGTCAATGCCGAAGCTCCTAATTCAATAGAGTCTCTGTTCGCTTAATTTCACCCTGTTTCACACAGTTATACTGCATAGATAGGCTAGGTGGTACAGGTATTGTCACTCCAATAGCGTTTCATCATCATTAACAGCCCATTATATTCCCACTACATGGACTCAGGCTTCCTCTCTAGGATAGGGATGGGCTATAATCCACCACGTTTGTATATTATGTCACATATCTTAGAATGTTTTGGTTCTAAGACGGTTTCCTTACGATGTTTTCCTTCACCGTTTTGAGAACAGTGGTGATGAAAAAAATTACCCAAAGTAATGCGTTTGCAGAACCTGAAGAGCAGTGGTGGCCCAGTAGTGCGGCCTCGACTTACAATCAGTGAGTCGTGGGTTCGAACCCGTCAGGAGCATTACTTTATAGCCGACTAAAGGCAAAAACAAGAATTGATATTAAAACAAATTAACCACAACTTCTTATACCTGTCTAGTCTAAACAACACAGTTCAATGGTCTACCCCTATAAAGCCTCACATGCGTGTCCAACAGTCCCCAATCCCCATACATTGTACCTAAACAACCGTTCTCCGTAGAACAATGGTAGACGCACACGTAATATTCCATGCGGTTAGGTAGTACGCAGTGGACGGCTCCTAGCAATTACAGGCACGACTGGATTGGACGCATCAATTCCTGGAGATAATTTCTTGCAGCCAACGGTGGCAGGATTGTTGTTGTATATTGATATGAGTTCTTGGTACTTGCTAGATTGCTGCTTGAGTGTCTAGTTAATTCTGGAAACACTAACTATCCTTGGAATCTACAGGGTCTAAAATGACCCTTAAAAAACCGCCAACCAAGCATTATGAACATCAAACTAAGTAAGAGAGTGAAAGTGTGCGCAAGAGCTCCACGAGCTGATCCCACCATCTCCCTTCTTCCATCGGGAGACTAGACGTACTGCAGGGTATCACCGATACCTAGTCGACGTTCCACACATTCGAACCAAGCGCTTTGCTGGGTCCTTTATTATGCGCACAGCCAAGGAGTGGAATTCCCTGCCTGCGTCGGTTTTTCCGAGTTCATAAATAACCCTAATCTGTTTAAGTCGCGAGTAAACAGGCTTCTACTGGGTAAGCTCGTTCCATCGTCGACATCATCTCTGCCCTTAGGGCAAGATTGAAGTCAAGAGCAAGCCCATTTATAATAATAAAAAAAAAGTAGTATGTTTTAATATACCTACACCCCATTCCCCCAAAATTAAATATGTTTTATTGTTCCCTATAGAGCAACACGTCAAAATATTGATTGGTGCTCTAGTGGGAATACTTTTGGTGCTCTAAACATAGGTGCTCCAAAAATAGGTGCTCAGATGGGAATACCTTAAGATTATTGCTAGGAAAAGACTTTCTTTCAGGTTGAAAAATCGTAGTCTAATCTAAGTTTTACGATAAAATGCAATGTAACGCACTCCAAACATTGTACTGATTGATGGATGTTTGCTTTGAATTAGTAATCGGGTCAAGTTTAGTTACATAATATGCCTTAAAAACTAGAACTTATTTAAAACTAGCTTTTGCCAGCGGCTTCGCCCGCGTGAAAATGACGATTTTCCATACAAACTTTCATCCCCTATTTAACTCCTTTAGGGGTTGAATTTCGAAAAATCCTTCCTTATTCCTTGTCTACATTATAAAGGGAACCTCTGTGCAAAATTTCAGCTTTCTAGGTCAAAGGGTTTGGGCTGGGCGTTGATGAGTCAGTCAGTCAGGACTTCTCTCTTTATTTATTAGATGATTTTTTTTGCTGGGTTTTGAAACATCCGACTGTCGAAATGTATGTCTGTCGCTCTCCTACCGAATAAAATACTCAGGGGCCGTGTTTAGCACATAAAAAGGGGTTTTCCGGGATTTCTGACGGCCGAGCATCGCATCGGTGCTTTACGTGCTTACGTCCCAAGGGGAAACAAAGTTTGTTTACCCTACGCTTGTTTGCATCTGACTAGTGAAGCTTACTGAGAAGGTACGAAAGGCTGTATTTCAGCTTGTCGTCAACTTAATTTAATGAAACGTGCATCCTATACGTTTAGTTATTTAAATTGCCGAATCCTCCCAAGATCTGTATACTCTAAATACTCGGTTTACGGCCCTTTCAGTTCTGATAAAATTAAACTTGTAAGTCAACGCGATTATAAAATATGACCATTTCTATCGCATATTTTGCAATTTCACAAGGGAATCAAAACCTATAATTATGATACTTTCCATCCAATCATGAAGCTTGGCAAGAATCAATGTCTTACAGCATATAAAGGAAAAAAATGAAATCTGCAAATATGAAGTTTAACAAAATACCTACAAGTTTATACGGACCCTTGATGCGCTATATAGTCCAACTCGTTCTTATTTACTAAACGCCGCGTTCATACGACTTATTGAGGTAACACTACCTAGCCATTTTCCAGCTCGTCGGCTTCAAGTCTAATCGGATGCAGCAGCATACCAGTATTATACATGGAGCGACTGCCTACTTGACCTTGTTAATACTGCATGGGTAATATGACCCCCTTTTTTTTTTGGTGGGTGGAAAATCATCGAATAACCCCCCCCCCCGCTCTTGGGCAGAGCGAAGGGGAGTGTCAGACTTCTACTGACTAAAAACCAAACCCATGTTCCTTCTTCGCCCTTGTGTCGGAGCCGTGTTAACCTTTCGATAATCCACAGCCCTGACAGGCGTCGGCCCTTGCGGGCCCCTTCCATATTGCTGACATCTCTTTAAAGCGCGCGTGGAACACGTACGCGCCGCCGACACGGTCTGTTGCCGTCATGACGACGGCCGGACGGCGAGCTAGCCCGTTACTCACCGTCCACAGGCCCGCGTCTACGGTGGCCGGAGGTCATCGCGTGACCCCCGACGCCCGGAGCGCCTTCCGCGGCGGCAATAATTATGACACCCCTTGGAAAGAATGGTTGCCTGACTTTCCGGTCCCTGACTACCTGTTACGACTGTCAAAGATATTCCAACCACACACATCAACAAAGAAAGACCAATGACTTCACATGCTATCCGAGGTAAGGAAGAAATTCGGTATTTGTGGGGGGTAACGGTCAGCAAATTAAACCCACCTTTACAACCCTTTCCTCGTATCACACACGAAGTCTCATTTGATAGGAACTCGTGGCCATTGTGATACGGTTGCTTTAATTATTCATGCATAAACAGCGAGTTTGGGTGACGTAGGTAATCAAGCCGCTTATACGCCGGTCGCCACGTATTGTGCGCTGGTGAGGTCAGGGTAGGAATACAATACGGGTTTTGAGGCTTTATTGATGCAATTGTGAAGGTGCTGTAAATCTTTTAAAAAGTATTGCTAAAGTACCTAATTCTGTAAGATTATCTTCAGGTTAAGACGCAATTGCTTAGGTTTGTCTGGGAATGGAAATCCATTACATTCTGAGGGCTCGTTTACGGTGACGCAGGGCGTCACGCGGCGCGTGCAGAATGCTCAATGCGTACTTTTTTATTAATTTACTGAGAGGCGGGTCCACCACAACCAACGCTGCATTTTAAACTAACGAGTCAAAACGCTTCTTGAAAAAATCGACGTTTGAAATTGTTAACGTTTTCATACATCGCTATGTGTTTGAATAAAAAACGCACAACGCGCCGCGCTACGCCCCGCCTGTACGTAAACATGCACTGAGTGTCCCCTGTGCTGCGGAAAGCACGTTAAGCCGTGGGTCCCAGGTGTCATTTGTAGATCTTTAACTGTCGTAACAGGTCGTCACTGGCCCGGTAGTTTGACAACCAGCCTTTCCAAGGAGCATCATATTACTGAGTACTCAAAATCAAAATCAAATCAAAACATTTATTTCAAGTAGGCCAGTTACAGGCACTTTTAAATAGTCGAATTGAACTAACTGCGGCACTCAGAGATATCCAACGATTATTCAAGCCGCCACCCAGCAAAGGCCTGACATACTTTTGTATGACAACATTGCCAAAAACCTTAACCAAGCGATGGCTCAAGCCACCACTGAAGCTTTCCGAGTGCGGCAGCAAACTACTAAGCTAATGAAGCTAAATAAACTAAGCTACAGTCCCAGTCACAAGGCATAAGTTATTATGCCTTGTGACTGGGACTGTAGCTTAGTAACGCTTTGGAATGGGCAACTACAGTACACTCACGAGTTATCGTGAGTGTACTGTAGTTGCCCATTCCAAAGCGTTGGTCTCATGAAAAGAATGGCAAGAAACTAACTGTATTGTAGACGGCACGGTTGGCGCAGTGGCTGACAGATTGGACTACTGCGCTGCGTGTCGCGGGTTCGATCCCCGCACGGAACAAATATTTGTATGGCCTACAGATAGTTGTTTCGGGTCTGGGTGTCTTTGTGTATGTGAGTTTGAATGTTTGTAAACGCACCCACGATACAGGAGAAATTCCTAGTGTGGGGCAACGTTTTTCTAAAAACTGTTGTTGTTGTTGTTTTTCTGTTTTTTTTGTACTCTACTTTTTGGTCCAGCGTCCAAAACATCTCCGTTCACTTCTATACACTCTACAGAACTCTTGTCTTGTTGTCTTCCCAAAAGAAAATCCAAGAATTCTAATACAATATCCAACAGAACCTTGACGGCCCACTTCAGCGCTACAATTAAACATAACAGACACAATAAACCGGCACCCGGTGTGTATCAGCACTGCACAGAGCCGGGTAACCCGAGGTAACCCGGGTAACGCCGGGTCGCCGCACATAAACGTTGCGGCCGGTTGTAATGGCTGTAATGCAAGCAATATGCGGCTGTGTGCAGACACCTACAGTTGGCTGGAGACTTCATAATACCTATTTGTATGGAACTCCTTGGCCAGGAGATACGTATGTTGGAGCAATGAATGCGAGGTAACTAAATGGAAGATTGCTTAGCTAGAGCATACTATGAATCGCCGTGACACAATTGTACCCACGGCGACAAGTCAAGCTAAACAAAGAAGCTTTTTTCAAAAAAACACACTCATCAAAAACACTAAAAATACTTTACTTTCGGAAGACGGTGACTTGGGATAGTTTCAATGTATTTTAGCGACAGTCACACTAATTCTTGTCTATCATGTCAACATAGATAGGCCAAGAAGAAAAAAACAAACAACAGAACCGATTTTGTGTACATATCTATGGACCAATCGGAAAGTATATCCCTTCCAAATTAAAAAAATAATTATTCAATTTGCCATAAATTACGGAGTTTTTTAAATTGTCCGTTTAAAACCAGTTTCTCTAATCGCACGGGAAATCTGTACAAAACAAGGTCATGTTATACTGGTGAGGAGTCCCCGTGTAAGCTCAATAGAAGAAAACAAACGACACTTGTGGCTCAAGACATAACAATGAAATATATTAGGTATAAAACGATGAATAATTTAAAACTGTGTATCAAAATCAGAATCATTGAGCTATCATTTTGTAAAGAACTGGATTCAATTTCATTAATTTAACGCTTCATAATATTTCCAGTCATCTTCCAGCTCATCTTTTTCCTCTTAAAAGTTATCTCCGACCACGTTTACTTAATGCCCTTAATTAATATGAATCTCAACGACCATTTTATCCGCGCATTTGAACAGGATTTAACGTCCATACTTACTAATAATGGCCGTCTTTACCAATCGTCCGCTCCACTGGAAACTTTTTAATTGCATCAATGAAACCACAGATTGAAACGTGTCATCAAAATTTAACCGACCACATTCAGAAGTTAGTGTTCCCAGTGAAATAAAACAAAGAAGTCAATTAATTTAAAACTGCCGGTTTACCGCTGAACGCGGTCCGACGCGCAATCATGGCGTAGCCCGTAGCCTCGTAGCCGCGTAGCACCGTAGCAATTACGCTCTCGTAGCGGTCTCGTAGCCCCCTCTACGAATGCTCGAATAAAATGCTTGTAGCAAATTCAGAGTTGAAAACTTGAAAAGCGAGTTTGTGGGCCAAAGAAAATTTCCCCTTGATAGTATCAAAAGGGTTGTGGAGTTATTGGCTTATTACTTTTCTTGGCGAATTCTTTGGAAGCCGAACGCTGTGTAAGTAAGATTTATCGGATCATTTGCTACTGAAGTATTGTTATATTACGAAATATGGCGAACAAATACACGTACGAAATGTTATGATTGATTCTATTTACGTTAGTTTTTTTGACGAAGTACTCGTACCTGAGCGTGATTCAGAAAATATGGTTTATTTAAACTAAGTTAGTGATCCATTTACAGTAAGGTAAATAAAATATAGAACATAAAATTAACCTTTCGTAACTCAAACATTGAATGAAGGTTAATCCATGTCGGTAAATAGGACTAATTGAGGGTGAGTCGGGGAGAAATGTAACTCTATATTATTTCAATTTTAAATTGGAGAAGACATTTGAGTAGGCTTGTTTACTTGAGTTAGAGTTGTTTGTTGTTAGCCTTTTTATTTCTCAACGCCTCAAGGGGTGAAAAGAAAACAGAGATTTAATTTCAATTTCAAAGATAAACCAAAGAACGTCTGCAAATAAAATTTTCGAATTGTCGGTTTTACATTATTTTTCTGTGTAGAATAACTGTCAGTAATTATGAAGGGATAATTTTTATATGCCGATATAAAACAAAATCTGATAGTCTTTGGCAGTCGTTACAGGTAGTCAGTGACCTGAAATTCTGACATCCAAAGGGTATCGTATTACCTAGTATTAACTGGGTTTGTGGAGGTCAGATAGGCAGTCGCTCTATGTAAAATACTGGTATTCAGCTGCATCCGGTTAGACTGGAAGCCGACCCCAATATAGTTGGGAAAAGGCTAGGCACATGATGATAAAACAAAATCTGATGATATTTTCTTAATTTTACATGCCAAATATAATTAGCTAACAAAAATCGGCAGATGTAATGGCATAGGCTCGTCCCCTATTACATGGGGTATAAACTTTACCGCTGTTTGTTGTTGTTTGTACTAATCCTCCTCCGTTTGTATATCCTCTGCCTAGCCGTTTGGGTATTACAGGCGTGGTGTTTTGTTATGTTATGTAATGGCTCTTCTAATCTTGCTAAAACTTGATTTCATTTGTGAGTCAACGACCACAGCTAGTTTGTTAACTTCCTTATTTTTTGTATGATATGAAAAATGAAATGAAAAAGTGTTTATTACAAACATAAGTCAAATACCTTACATTTTACTTCTGCCAAACCACAGAGCAGTTTGTTGGCAGACGTAGCTTCCACGATACTCTCAAAATTAACGTATATACGTTCACTTTTCCATTTACATAAAAAAAATCAAAAAAAATCTAACCACAACCAGATTACTGCAAAATACTTTTACAAAAACAAACATGTTAAGCTGCTAGTTATAAATTTAAATCACATAAAAAATTACTAAGATTTTCACTAAAGTTGGACAAAAGATAAGATTCAACTTTGTTTTTTAAATGTTCTTTTTGTTACATCACTTTCAAATGGTAGGCTGTTGAAAATACGTGATACTAAATAAATGTAAAATCTTCCCATCCGTGTGAATTAAATACGATAAATCAAACACCTATGAAGTCTCACTATTAATTCATTGATCTCGAACTCATTATTTGCAAACGTCATCCACCCACACACGTCCCAAGTGTACGTGACCTTACAATTGGGCTCCTTCCTAGAATTCCATTCAACTCACTATATTGGAACAAACATTGCCAATGGTGACAAATATTTGTTCCAAGTCGGAATGCCAGCTATTTTATTTGTCTGTGTAATGGCATTCGCAACGAAACCTAGTGTGGGAAGTGAAAAGCTTTTATTTGTTTATTTTGTTGACTTTCCCTGTATTGGATCGTGTGTAGTTAGGTAGTTATGTCAGCATAATAAAATAATACAGTGGTGTACCACAGGGTACTGATAAAGGGCTCTTCCTCTTCAGAGTTTGAACTAGCATGGTTCACCAAACATGCTTACTATAGACTGGCCGTTGCTATAATAGCTGGCTGTAAGAAACATAATCTGTCTTTTTTTTTTATTTCCCCTTTCGCAGGTCTGCTGGCAGGAATTCCTTAAAAAATGTGCAGTTCCTATGTACTCAAATATTATATGATATTTTCGTGTTTCGTATTGGAATAAAGAGGCTACTTGGATCGAACACATTTATTAATAGCACAAATAATATATTTACACAACGACTTTTCTCCTTGACAGAGCAGTTATATAGTGACAGACTCTAAACTCGAATCTATCGTTCACAGTCGTGTAGGTATACAACCTCCATCACGCACCCTTAATCTATAGCATGATGTATGCGCAAGATTACATTAAATACCTACCTAACATATTACCTACAAGTGCACGCACCCTTAAACTACTCAGTGTGCATACACCCTAAGTACACAGTACGTATATTCAGCTGGAGCTATCGTTCACTGACATACAATCTATCTTTATTATATAAGTATGTTTTTAATACAGCTATATAACAAAAATACTAAACATGAACAAAATAAAAATTATCTATTACAAATCATAACAAATCAAAATAGAATCACATTAAAAACAATATTAGATACAATCATTACATCACACATCGCTCGCCCCCTTAATAGATAATTTTTCTAAAAATTGCTTTAGTTTAGGACCTGGTACAGATTTTGTTAACATATCTGCTACCATTTCTTGTGAAGGCATATATTTTACCTCAACCGCCTCATTGACTATAGCTTCGCGAACATAATGAAATCTAACATCAATATGTTTTGTTCTGTTATGGTTCATCTTATTTTTCGCTATTTTATGTGCTGATTGGTTGTCGTTGTAAATGACCACCGGTTTGACACAAGTCCCCTTTGTTAAACTTTTTAACAAATTTCTTAAATAAATAGCTTCTTTCGATGCTTGACTGAGGCCTATATATTCTGCCTCAGTGGAGGACAGCGCCACGCACCCTTGTTTACGACTTTCCCAAGACAATATATTGTCTCCTAGTCTAAAAATTAAACCTGTACAGGATTTCCTATCATATGACCCACCCCAATCCGCGTCTACGTAGCCATTTATTTCTAGATTACCCGTTTTCTTAAACGTTAATACTGTTACGACGGTCATCTAGAATCTTCGACAAACTTCGCTAATAACTGTGTAGTACCTAGAAAAGACGAGTAGGTACGAGTTCATTTTTTTAGGTATAGTTACATTGTATTCAAGGTCAGCCGACGCGCGGCGTCAGCGGCAATTGTCATTGTAATTTCGACCGTATGCCGAGGGCGTAAGGTAACTTCTTCCTTGTCGGTTCTTTTATCTTTAAGTTTATTTTTTTGTTAATGTTTTTTTGTAGATGCTTTCTTGAATAATAGAGAATTATCTCGAATTTCTTTTGTTTGTTTGGGTATAAAAGGACCGATAGAGGACGGAGTCAGGCAGTTCACTTTTAAGCGAGACAACGGAAGGTTCGAAGAGTTATCTAGTGCGACAAAGTGTTCAGTACTGTTGAAGTGATTGTGAATACGTGTTTTGCGATTAATAAAGTTAATTCGTGTGTTTAATTGGTAGTGTTTTTATTTATCCCATACCCAGCTCGTAACAATTTGGTGTCAGAAGCGGGGATAAATAATGCCGATTCTACCAAAGGACGACACGGATAGTATCCGGACGAGGAGTCAGCGGCAGCAAGGTATGGACCAAAGGCGATTTGGGGACTCCCCGACACAGACAGCGGGCGGTGCCCAGCCTACGTCAGAGCCAGTCGCTGGCCCATCTGGAGCTACTCCAGCGGCGCCTACTACATCAGCGGCGCCTGACTTGTCTGCCTTAATGGCACTGCTGCAAGAACAGGCACGTCGTCAGGAGGAGCAGGCTCGACGTCAAGAAGAGCAGGCTCGCCAGTTGCAGGAGCAGCGGCAACAAGATAAGGAGGAGCAAGCTCGCCTTCAAGAAGAGCAGGCTCGCCGTCAAGAAGAGCAGGCCCGTCGGTTGGAGGAGCAGTTGCAACGGGACAAGGAGGAACAGGCTCGCCGTCAAGAGGAGCAGGCCCGGCGCCAAGAGGAACAGATGCTCCTGATAAAGGATCTTCACGCATCAGTTGGGAAAGAGCTGAGCGTGATGAAGGAGCAGGTACAGCAGCACGACAACCGTATCGCAAAGGCCGAAATTCAGATCGCCGATGTGAAGAAGGCCTTAAGTGAAATTAAGGTTGGAGACGGGTCTGTAACTTCAGTGATTGCTGCCCCTTTGGTGCGTGGGTTTAAAGTGCCTCCATTCGACGGAACATCTTCGTGGTCGGCCTATAAAATCCAATTCGAGGCCGTTATGAAAGCGAATGGGTGGACCAAAGGGCAAGCCATGACCGCGCTCACTTTGGGTCTCCGAGACCAGGCTCTTACCATTCTTGAGGCACTCGGGAAGGATGTGACCTACGAACAGCTGCTGGAGGCATTAGAGTCCAGATACGGCGACGCGCACCTGGAGCATGTTTTTCGTGCCAAGTTAAGGGATCGCGTTCAACAAAGTGCCGAGAACTTACAGCAGTGGGCTCTGGAAGTTGAAACGATGGTTCGGAAAGCATACCGGTCTGCCCCTGCACTCATCGATGGAAATTTGGTACAGGCGTTCGTCGACGGAATACGTGACTTGGAAGTGAGAGCCGCTGTGAGACTCGGACATCATAAGACGCTGAAGAACGCCTTAGCACATGCTCTGGAAGTAGAAGCAGTGAGACAAGACCATCGAACACACTACGTCAGAGAAGTTGTGGCAACACCTGTACATGAGCGTCCGCGGAAGTACAGCCCTAGGTGCTACGCTTGTGGAGAAAGTGGTCACCTACGGCCAAATTGTAAAAAGCGACGCACACCGAGCAAAGACCAATCACAGCGGGAAAAGGTGACTGATATGACTGCCCAGCAACAGTGGAGAACTCGCGGTAACAATGATGAACTTTCAAGACCTTGGCGTGAAGACTGTATGCAGAGTTCCAGACAAGAAACTAAGGAAGTTGTGTCTGTGAGGAGGCTAAGAACAGATCTCAGCGACGAATGGAAGGAAACCATACAGCAGGCTCAGCAAAGTGACTCGGATATCAAACCGATCTTCGAGTGGATTAAAGCTGGTGGTCCGAAGCCCAAGTGGAGTGATGTGGCTGCGATGAGTTCCATCACGAAGAGTTATTGGGCGCAATGGAACAGCTTGGTGATCCAGGATGGAGTCTTGTGCCGTAAATGGGAAAACGCTCGTGGGGACAGCTGTCATCTACAAATGGTTGTCCCTAAAGCTAAGGTACCGGATGTTTTACGGCTCTACCATGATGGATGCTCAGGAGGACATATGGGGGTGAAAAGGACTCTACTGAAGATCAGAGAGCGCTTTTACTGGATCCACTGTCGAGATGATGTGGAGGACTGGTGTCGCAAATGTACCAGCTGTGCGGCTGTGAAAGGACCTCACACACGAAGCAGAGGTGCATTAAAAGTGTACAACGTGGGAGCCCCCTGGGAGCGGATAGCACTGGACGTTGCGGGGCCATTTCCAGAAAGTGATAGCGGAAATAAGTACTTCCTGGTTGTCATGGACTACTTCACAAAGTGGCCAGAAGTCTTCGCCATTCCTAACCAAGAAGCAACAACAGTCGCAGATAAATTGGTTCAGGAAGTTTTCTGTCGTTTTGGAGTACCCTTAGAAATTCACAGCGATCAAGGGAGGAATTTCGAATCGCAAGTTTTTCAGGAGACTTGTCGATTGATGGGTACCCACAAAACCAGAACCACCTCTTACCACCCACAATCTGATGGAATGGTGGAACGATTCAACCAGACGTTGGAGAGATATCTGGCAAAAGTTGTGGAAAACAGGCAAGGGGATTGGGACAAGCACATACAGCCGTTTCTTCTGTCCTATCGGAGTGCAGTTCACGAAAGTACGACTGTAACTCCAGCCTTCGCGAACTTTGGAAGGGAATTACGGTTGCCTGCAGATTTAATTACTGGAACTCCCCCTGATGTCCCACGCAGTGTAACGGATTACGCGAATGACCTGCGTAACAAGTTAAATGATGTGTATGAGCATATCAGGCAATCCGGACAACAGATGTCTGAGAAGATGAAGACTCGTTATGACCGGAAGGCAAACAGTCGTGGTTTCGACGAAAGTTCGCTGGTGTGGTTGCATAACCCAGTGCGGAGCAAGGGAAAGTCTCCGAAATTGCAAGCAAAATGGGATGGACCATACCGAGTTGTGACCAGGATCAACGATGTCACCTACAGAATACAGAAGGGTCCGCGAGGTGCGCCTAAGATTGTGCATGTAGACCGATTGGCGCGATATTACGGGACTAATGTTGCTCGGGACGAGCATGTCTAAGGAGGGGGCAGTGTTACGACGGTCATCTAGAATCTTCGACAAACTTCGCTAATAACTGTGTAGTACCTAGAAAAGACGAGTAGGTACGAGTTCATTTTTTTAGGTATAGTTACATTGTATTCAAGGTCAGCCGACGCGCGGCGTCAGCGGCAATTGTCATTGTAATTTCGACCGTATGCCGAGGGCGTAAGGTAACTTCTTCCTTGTCGGTTCTTTTATCTTTAAGTTTATTTTTTTGTTAATGTTTTTTTGTAGATGCTTTCTTGAATAATAGAGAATTATCTCGAATTTCTTTTGTTTGTTTGGGTATAAAAGGACCGATAGAGGACGGAGTCAGGCAGTTCACTTTTAAGCGAGACAACGGAAGGTTCGAAGAGTTATCTAGTGCGACAAAGTGTTCAGTACTGTTGAAGTGATTGTGAATACGTGTTTTGCGATTAATAAAGTTAATTCGTGTGTTTAATTGGTAGTGTTTTTATTTATCCCATACCCAGCTCGTAACAATACAAAGTTCGACGTCCCCTTTAAATATCTAAGCACCCGTTTAGCACATTTAAAATGTAGTTCATCGTAACATGAATTAAACTGTGACAAAACACTAACAGCGTGCGCGATATCGGGCCTAGTACTTTGAGCTAAATAATTAAGACAACCTATGAGAATTTGATATGGCAACTTACAACCGGAATCTGAAGCTTTCTCTAATTTGAGACCTACTTCCATTGGAGTAATGACTGGTTTACAATCCGTCATGTCAAAATCCTTCAAAATATTAAGAACGTACTGTTCTTGATCAAGATAAATCGAACTTTTATCTCTCCTAAGTCTCATGCCTAACACGTGTCTAGCAGGACCTAAATCCTTAACTTTAAACCTTTTAAGCAAGCCATTTTTTAATTTCTGCTTCTCAGTTTCGTCATTTTTGGAATAGAATACAAAAATATCATCAACATATATGACTACTACTATTCTATTTCCATCGCTAAACACCTTTTGATAAAGACAAGGTTCTATTTTCGATTGTACGAAACCTAAATTGTACATCTCCTTATCTAGCTCATGGAACCAAGCGTTAGACGCTTGTTTGAGTCCATACAACGATCTTTGCAATTTACATACCTTTGTCTCTTGACCTTTAACTATCGCCCCCTTAGGCTGAAGCATGTAGATGTCCTCTTTTAGCTTGCCATACAGGAAAGCAGTCGTAACATCCCATTGGTCAATGAGCCAATCATATTCTACAGCTAATGAGAATAGTAATCGTAAGGTTGAGCTTCTTACGACAGGAGAATACGTTTCATTATAGTCTATTCCACGTACCTGCGTAAATCCTTTAGCTACCAGCCTGGCCTTGTATTTAGACACTTTACCGTCACTGTCTCGCTTAATTTTGAAGACCCATTTGCAATGTATTGGCTTCTTGTCACGTGGTAAGTCTACCAAAGACCACGTCTGATTCTCGTTCAATGATTTTATTTCATCATCTATAGCTTTTTGCCATAAATTAGAATCAGGCCTTGCCAATGCTTCTTCAATTGTTGTTGGATCGCCATCAGTTTGTGCTATAGCATTATATATAACAGATTTGCGCTCACGAAGATTGTATCTTCGTTCTGGTTCCGCTGTATATCTCGTGGTAGCAACCGTTTCATCAGGCACTGCAGCCATCTCAGTGTAAATACACTCCGCTTCATGAAACTCTTCTTCATCTTGTATAATGTTGTTAGACGCACCACTTTCAACCACAGGTTCTATCCGTTCCTCCTCTATATCAACAGGAACGACTGTGTTCTTCGTCATGTCGGTATCATCTCCAGGAAAAACATTTTCAAAGAATTTTACATTTCTGGAGAATGTTATCTGACCTGTTTTTGGGTTCATCAGTCGATAACCTTTAGTAATTTCACTGTAGCCGATGAAAATCATTTCTGCAGTCTTCATATCAAGCTTTTGCCTTTTCTGTTTAGGTTTCAATACATATGCTTGACAACCGAAAATTTTCAAATGACTCAAGTCTACTTTCTTATCTGACCAAAGTTCTTCAGGTACTTTATTCATGACAGCCTTAGTCGGGCTTCTATTTTTTAAATATACCACTGTACATACCGCTTCGGCCCAATACTTTTTACTAAGTTTGGCCTCACAAAGCAACGCTCTTGTTTTTTCTATTATCGTTCTGTTCGCCCTCTCTGCCACACCATTTTGCTCAGGTGTATAAGGAACCGTTTTCTGATGCTTTATACCAGCTGACCTTAAAAACTTATCGAAGGCTTGGTTACAAAATTCTTTGCCATTGTCAGATCTGAGACACTTTATCGACTTTCCTGTCTGCTTCTCAACTTCCGCTTTATATTCACGAAATTTATCAAGGGTTTCACTCTTATTTCTCAAGAAGTAAACATGCGTCTTACGCGTATAATCGTCGATAAATAATAGCATATATAGAGATCCACTGAATGATGGTTCTTCCATCGGTCCGCATAAATCACTATGTACAATTTCCAAAACTTCTTTCGCTCGTGTACCTTGATTTTTGATAGAGCTCTTACAAGTTTTTCCATTTATGCATGAAACACATGGTTCAATTTTATCACTTGATTTAAAATTCAATCCAGTCACCATATTTTTCAATGAATTCATATATTTTTGTCCCAAATGTGCTAATCTTCTATGCCAAATATTTGACAAAATGTCATTTGACAAAATCAAGTTGACAACACAATTTTCTTTTTCAACCAACTCAAAAATTCCATCAACCTCTTTGCACGTTGCTACTATTTGGTCTGTTTTATTTTTTATAGAGCAACCTGTTTTGTCGAAGTTTACAGCGAACTCCTTCTTTACAAGATCGCTTACTGAAATTAAATTCATAGAAAGTCCGGGAACATGGTAAACATTCGTTAATAGGAGTTCATTGTTGTTATTTAATTTAGGGACGGCATTCCCTCTTCCTATAACTTTCATTTCTTCCCCGCTTGCAACTTTTATCTTTATGCCATTCTGTTGCCTTTTGTAATCCAGCAATTTTCCGGCATCGTTCGTCATGTGGTTCGAGCAGCCACTGTCCAAGTACCATCGGTCCTTTTTCACAGTGTTCGCCATACTCAAGCATGGATTCGCTCTCTTAGTGACTTTGCATTCAGATGCTTTATGCCCTTCTTTATGGCATTTAAAACACTTGAATATTAATGCCTTTTTCTTTTCAAACTTCTTTTTATTTTGCGCCGTTGTTACTAGGGCTTGCTCTCTATTCTGACCATTTTCAATTTGTCGGCTTGCTTGTTGCATCAACATTGATTTTAACTGCTCAAGTTTTATTTCTTTTCCGCTGTTGTCTATCGCCATTATAAATGGGTTGTAATCTGACGATAAACCGCTTAATAGGATAGAAATTATCCACTCGTCAGAGATTTTTGCATCAATGTCTGCAAGTTGTTGCGCCAAACAAATTATTTTGGAAATATATGTTTCCATGGTTTCGCAATTGTCTAGTCGGCATTGCCATAACTCTCGTTGCAATCTGATTCGTCTGCCCCAACCTTTGTCTTCGTAAGCCTCGCTGAGACTCATCCACACTTCACGTGCTGTCTTCGCATTATACACATGTGCGAAACATGCAGGCTCAAGTAGCAGACATAACGTTGTTCGTGCCTTCCTGTCAGTATCTTTCAATTCAGCTGTTATCTCCGTAGCTTCAATTACCTTGAACCAGTTTTTGGACTCTAAGTAATTCCTTACCACAAATTTCCAATTGGCGAAATCCTCAGCTCCATTCAATTTTCTTATTCCACAAATTGAACCTGAATGATCTTCTGCCATGACGAGAATTTTGCCTTTTGAAATTTTACAACTGACACTTTTTACACTTTTTGTGTTCTAGCTTCTAGGCGTTTTTGGAGCCTGATCCTGGGCCCATAACCTATTGGAATAAAGAGGCTACTTGGATCGAACACATTTATTAATAGCACAAATAATATATTTACACAACGACTTTTCTCCTTGACAGAGCAGTTATATAGTGACAGACTCTAAACTCGAATCTATCGTTCACAGTCGTGTAGGTATACAACCTCCATCATTTCGTCTACTGTGTGTACATAAAAACTATCAAGCTTTATAATTGTATGTTGTTGTTTCAGATGAGAGTGGTGTCGTGGGGAGTGGCGCTTTTTGCGCTCTTCATCACCACACTAGCAGAAACCACTGAAGGT
The DNA here is from genome assembly GCA_949316265.1 of Diarsia mendica. NCBI lineage: Eukaryota > Metazoa > Arthropoda > Insecta > Lepidoptera > Noctuidae > Diarsia > Diarsia mendica. The sequence goes on along the minus strand of OX438907.1, from coordinate 2,136,745 downwards.
ATGTATTGTATAGTACTGATATTGTCTACTAAGACGTAATACGGTGTTAATCGCCGCAACTGATGAAATTAAATACTCAGACCTTCGCTTATAAGAATAGAACATTTATAATTAACTAGCGGCCCGCCCCGGTTTCGCAAGGGTGGGACATTTATTTTTTTAACTTGTAAAAAATATAGCTAATGTTGTTCTAAATCTTTACAAACATACAAAAATACAAATCTTTCCTCTTGAACTTAGTGACTTACCTCAGCTTTGTTCAGTTGGATATAAGGTTTATTTCTGTTTCAAAAGAAACAAAGAGAATCATTCGTCTTTTTGTCACTTTTATTCTGTGCGTAACATTTCAGCATACTCTTGTACATACACTTTATACTCGTACAGATAAATTCACATTTAACCCTGTAAGCAATTATCTCTTGTAATCCATATAAACCAAGAAAGTCTTCCTCTTTACCACACACGAAATTTAATTTCCTCGTCGTCATTATTACCCCAAAACAAATGAACAGACGATTCCAATCGGTCCACTCAGCTCGAATCATACGATTAAATACAACCCCTTTCCTCGGAATAATAAAGGTGTAGATTCATTGCTGCCGACAGCTAAGCTACATACATACAAATATTGTAGATAAAAATCAAATATTGTCGATGAAAATCGCATTATAACCCGATGCGTACTTTTGGAAGAACAGCGTTGTCGCTCGGACTCGAAACGCAACTCCGATTTATAAAATTTTGTATTTAGGTACATATTGCCCGCTTACATATTGAACTTAGCTTTGCTTAGTATGAAATACTCTCAAGATACACTTTGACCGACGGTCACGCCACTTAGTTACAGTTTTTTTCTTTACCTGATTTTCTCTTGATTTTCTCCTGTATCGTGGGTGCGTTTACAAACATTTCAAATCACTTACACAAACAGACAGACCCGCAACAACTACCTGTTTAGGTCATACAAGTACTAGTTCAATCGCTCAGCCACTGCGTCAACGGTGCCGAAAAATAATTGAAGATGTATGACTGGCAAACAACCACACTATTACAGCTAACGCTAATAAACGTGACGTAGCAGTGGAATAACGCCTTTACTACGGAATCGTTCCGATTTTCTGTTATGACGCCAATATCATAACAGATACCGATATCGAAATATCGATATTTGGAAATTTTCATTTTATCCAGCGTGTGAAGTGATTCGAAAGGAGGCTTTCCACCGCTGCATTATTGAACGGGACAGCGTGATACCAGAAATAACTTGAGCCGAATTCAAATGTACGTGTTATTCGTATTATTATGTTTGTTTTTTTATTGAGTTGATTTTTATTGCGTGTGATGTGGTGTGATTTTCCATTATTAATGTTTTGTTATGTTTTGAATACAGATGACATTTGTATGTATACAGCTCTTTTTTGTGATTCCGCCATTTGGGGTGGTATTGTCTAAACATAACATAATATCACGCCTGTAATCGACGGTTACACAGAGATGTACCAAATAGTACACCCACATTTCGCGAGTTATATTTGAGTTGGGTTATCGTGTTTTTCCAATAAGAATAGGGAATCGGACTGACTCAAAAAAATATGATTCTGTTTAGTCCGTCAGTTGGATTATCGAAAAATATAGGATACGTGTTTTTTGTTTTATCAAATAAATAAAAATTGACGACGATAAAACGCGTCAAAGATAATGGAGTGGGACTTGAAACGTCACTTGTAGGTTAAAAATGTACTAACATATGACGTCACACGAGTTTTCTAAGCACTGTATCGTCTTCATTTTTTGTTTACGTGAAAAAAGAAAAATACGTGTCCAATATTTTTCGTAAATCTATCTGACGGATTAATTAGTTTTTTTTTGTCCGAGCCCCTATTTCTCAGTAGGAGCTATAGAGTCTGAATTTGAGCCCAGTTCATGGCAATGGGTTCACCCCCTAATACATGGGACTTAAACGTAACTTGAGAAATGTTGGTGTACTATTCAGTACACTTCAGTCTCACCCTTCGTGTACTATGAGTGATATTATGTTATGAAGTGATCTCACGAAAATAACCCAGATTTTTCCAATTAAACCTAAATATCCATAAAAAAACACCCAAAACAAACTAGCAATATGTTCAAATAGCTTTCTTACCCAGGTAAACTTAAATGAAATATCGGTCCAACCGGTCCGTGTTCTAATCTACCCGGGTTTCCCCTCTGCTGGGTTCAAATCGCGTAGTAAGAGAAGCCATACTTTTTGGTGGCTTGCCAACGAAACAGCAATATTATTTGATTTACTGTTCTACTGCTACTAGAATAAATAACGTGAGTATATGAATTAAGGCTTCGGAGAATGACAGCTTTGTTTATTAGGGATCTTGGTATCGTGGTCAATTAATATGGAGAAAAAAAAGTTATTGACAATAACTTGAACAGTCAAGTTGATTTAATTAATGAAAGAAAGGTCCAGTCTAATTTTAAATGATACCTATATTAAAATCACTGCCTCGTAAGTTTAGTGGCCGTAAGCGCGCCTGGAGGCGATTCCAGAACCTTATGTGCTAGGCTGGATTCCCAGGTCGCTTGAAAGTGTTATTGAAGAGAATTTTTCGATTCGAAGTGTCCGAACGATGGCAATATGGTCGGTATTACGTGGGCTATAAATACATATCTAGCGATATGTGGGATAACTATAGGTACAGTCACCAGCTGTGTAATAACAGCTTTTACTTTGAGATAAAACTTATTCCCTAAAACTATGGCTTCCAAATTGCAAAAAATGCAAAACTTAGTCTACACAGTAACAGAAAATCACTTTTAAAAGTTACTGTACACTTCTACTTAACCTTTTGGAGGATACAGACGTGATGTTATGCTATAGTCTTCAGCTTACAATAACAAATTACAGATATAAATCAAGACATCGGCAATTGACAGCGTTGTTTGTTAAGTTTCGAAATTTCGTCCACAATTAATATGGAGAACTTGGCTTTGATTTGTGATCAAAATATTTTTCTAGGCAAAGCTATTAATTTTGTGCGATCAGATTAATGGTTTGTTTGTCTGTCTGATTGCTGAGATCGATAAGGTCATTCAAGGTTCATTGCAACTGTAACAGATACTTCAGTAAATGTCTTGTCATAGTCCAGTGTCCGTAGCCGCTTCCAATATAACATAGTCTCGATTTCATAGATTTTCTGTAGGGGAGTTTGAACTTTTTTGTATGGGAGCTGGCATATCAACCCACCGCCATTTTGATTTTTTCTCGAAATCGCGGCCCACGATGAAAGTGGTATGTCTGGATAGAGGACATATTAGACGAACAAAAAATGTACAGTGACACGGTACCCAAAGTGTCACGTTACCGAGATATTTGAAGGTAAAGATGGACATATGAGTACAAAGACCACAAAAATTAGATCTTTTACGTGTCTTTATGCGTTGATTATTATTATTAACTGGTTATTGAAAGAGAGTAGGTACATTACATACTACTAGGAGCACGAAAAAACTATTCTATGACATAAAATAGCGTTTCATTGCAATGCGAAGCGAATTTATTGTGCGAATACTAATAATCATCCTGGGAACTATTATTTAGATACATTTTAACGGGTATACACGTAAAAAGCCAAATTTTAAAAATATTTAATGATTTTCGTTGTACTCATTTGTCGATCTTTAACTTCAAATATCTCGGTAACGTGACACTTTGGGTACCGTGTTATTGGACATTTTTTGTTCGTCTGTATGTCCTCTGTCCATTCATTCCACTTTCATCATGGGCCGCGATTTCGAAAAAAAATCAAAATGGCGGACAGGTTGATATGCCAGGTTGGTTCTATCCCCTTACGGTTCCGTAAAAACTGTCTTCGCATAGCGTGATTAGCCGTGTGCCCTTAATCTATCTTTTACAATTTGATAAGCCTTATCATTAATAACTAAGTAAAAAATCCCTACAAAAATTAAAATACATCCGCAAATATCATAACGCCAGAATTTCACAAACAGATAAAAATCAAAAACAAAGCACAAACACGTTGAACAAAATTACTTTGAACTCAAAACTAGTAACGCCACGAAAAAACAACTACAAAAAACTGTATCATGCTGCAATGATAAAAATCCAGGAACAACTTCCTACAGCGCAAAAAAGGTAAACACGTTTTATAACTCTAAAAGCTCGTCCGTCAGAAAATCCATTAATTTTTCAGCTATTCTTATTTTAGAACCCTTTTCCTGTTGAGTGTAAATAGGATTTGAAGCGGATTTATTACAGTCTAGTAATTGAATTGGATTCAATTCAATTAACTGTAATTGAAGTTTCATCTGTATCGCGTATTTCAGGTAATTTCAAATTTGTTTGCTTGTGAAATTGATATCTTTAACTCCTTTTAAAAAAAAAAGGAGTGGTATAAGTTAGAAGAGTAAGTCTTAGTCAATATCTGTGTGTTTCACAACACACAAAACAACAATAACAATGATGTATTTTAACATGCAAAGACAGACCGACAGACAGATCTTAAGATGACTTCTCCCGCTCTGAACAGAGCGGAAGGGAGAGTCACATTTCTACTGACTAAAACCACCCATGTTCCTTCTTAGCTCTTTGTGTCCGGGGCCGCAGTATCTCTTTCGAACAACCCACAGCCCGACAGGACCTAAGCCCTACTTTACCTTAACTTATATAACTCTGCCGCATGCCGGTGAGCTTTACTGCTTTAGTTGTGACCGGGTATTTAAAAACAAATTCGGTCTGACCGATCATATAAGGGCAAACGCAAGGAGATAATAGCTTGAACGGGTCGCCGTTACCGAAATCTATAAGGAGGACTATGTCTGTCTGTAGCATTATAAACTCCTGAACGGATGAACCGATTTTGATTTTTTTTTATTTTAGTTTGAACGGTGTCTTATTGAGAGTATATTGTTACACTTTTTGTTCAGTAGATTACTGAGCAATACTTCCCAAACAATAGTTAAAAAACAAGTCATTTCTGAACCGATAACCGCTTGGTTACGACTTACACACCCTAGCGGCAGCAAAATCGCAGAAAGCATTTGAAAAATACTGTCAACATGCCACAAGACATCGCGACTTGCGACTCGCGACGTAGAGTACACAAATCGGATCACCCGAACTCGTGAACGTGGCATTACCACGAAGCAACCCAAATTGCGTGTTATCTTTTGAGATTGGTTGCCCGAAATAACATCAGTAAATCTTATTACGTGAAATACGATTTGACAACATATCTGTAGCCGTTTGTAAATCAGGTTTAGCTTCGCGTTTTATAGCTAGCATGGAGGTTTAAGAAGCAACAGTTTGTCAAACAAAGTTAATGTGTAATATTGTGAACTAGATAAGTGTAACAAATGTTCCTCTTATTAAATTCAAATAATAATAATAGGACATTTATTTCAGACGTAGGTCCATATACTATTAGCAACACAAAAAACCTTATAAAACTATTGTTAGTTCATACAACAACAACAAAAAAACCACAATCTATATAAATAAAAAGGGAAGTCCTGACTGACTGACTGACTCATCAACGCCCAGCCCAAACCCATGGACCTAGAAAGCTGAAATTTTGCACAGAGGTTCCCTTTATAATATAAGCAAGGAATAAGGAAGGATTTTTAAAAATTCAACCCCTAAGGGAGTTAAATAGGGGATGAAAGTTTGTATGGAAAATCGTCATTTTCACGCGGGCGAAGCCGCTGGCAAAAGCTAGTAATAAATAAAAATTACAAAGTGGGACCGCACAGGAATGCCAGTTTATGGCAAACCCTGGACTTGGTATTTTTATGTTTTTTGAGATTGATGCCTATATAATTAATTATTATACGTTATGTTGGTTATAAAGCAAATAGGAGAGAAATATAAACAAAACTGTTGTATTTTGGCATCTTTCTCTCGCCCACTTAAAATAAATCTAATTTGGTTGGTATCGTACATAATCGTATTATGAAGGTAAAATATAAAGGTCCCATTAAAATAGGTGGACAAATTTTAACACAGCGTTTAGTAGGTCTAACCAAAGATATCTAAACAAAAAGAAACATTAAATAAACTGTTTTTTTTCTTTTTACTCAAAGTAATAAATTACCGGCACTCTAGAACAAACTCATCCTTTATGAGTAGGTACTTAAATGCGTTTTTCTTAGAAAAAAAATTTACCATCATCCTTTATTTTGGTGGTCTGAATGATTCCTGAAATTTCGTCCACCTATTTTAATGGGACCTTATATACCAAAATAAAAAGTCACTTCGAATGAGCTTTTTATTCGATATCGCGGGCTTAAGCAGACTTTTACAATTTTACTTTATTTAGGTACAAGTTAAAAAAACATGTCATCAGCTGTAGTCGCACAATAATATTTGTAACTTAATCTATGCTACTCATTTTTTTTAATGATGCTACTAGCACCTCGCCCGCGACTTCATCCGCAAAAAATGAGATAGCTTGGCAATAGATATAATTTATAGCTTATAGCAACCACGAATATAGTGTATTTCTATAAGTGAAAAGAATATGGATCATTCATTCAAAATAATACCCTCTACAAACAAACAAACACATCTAAAATAGTACAGATAACGCAACCGCTAACCCATCAACAATTACGAAATCCTGAAAATCCAGTAACAAAAGCAGTCGAGACAAAACTTGCACAACTCGATAGCGAGCATTATCCAGAGTTGTTGATGAGCAAACAGTCCAACCGCTAGAGGGCGTGCTTGTCCCCCGATAAAGGTTTAAGCTATGAACTAGTTTATTATTCTGCGAATTGAGGGTAAAGTGGATAGATTGTTTGTCTATGGATTAGTTTAAGACAGGGCTTAATTGGGATGTCTTGAGTGAAAGTTTTTGTCTGTGGTGCTTGATAGTGATGTGTTTTGCAAACAATAAAGATTTCAGTTAGGCATATGTTAAAAGCATGTTGTTTGCAGTTTACAGGTCTACAAAATAAATGAAATTGATGTGTATGTTTGTAATTTCATAATAAAAGGTTTTTACTTAATGCAAATGAAAGTATAATAATATACGGTAATTAAACGTACTTTGTTTTCGAGGAATTACGTTTAATAGCACTATTTGTAATTAATTAATTAATGATGTTAACAGTAGTTTTGTAACTTCGAGAGCAAATCTGCTGCCTTTCCTTTACATTAAAACTAGCGAGATATTGTCTGCGTCAAATGAGTTTATCCTAACAATAGGGATGTTAACAAAAAAAAAAACTAATTAGTCCGTCAGATAGATTTCCAAAAAATATTGCAGGGCACATATTTTTTCTTTTTTCTCGTAAACAAACAATGAAGACGATACAGTGCTTTGAAAACTCGTGTGACGTCATATTCTAAGACATTAGTATGACATTTCTTAGCGAGCAGTGACGTCACCACCTCCCATTCAAATCCTTGACGCGTTTTATCTTCGTCAATTTTTATTGATTTGATAAAAAAAAAATACCTATTCAATATTTTTCGATAATCTAACAGACGGACTAATTAGAATCATATTTTTTTTTAGTTGGTAAACATCCCTAATAAAGCACTCGGTAAAATATAAACGTAGCTTTCCATCAGTAAAAGCATTTTCGATATCTAATAACCAATTTTGAAGATTATTGCTCTACTGCTCACAAAGACCTGTCCCACAGCCTTCCGTCTTTTATAAACTGCACGGAGCGCCTTGCAGTTTATAATATTAGATGATGGCAAGCGGAAACAAGGCGGCCAACTCCTTCGGTACAAAGATGTGCTTAAGCGCCACATGAAACGATGTGACCTAGACACGTCACAATGGGAGGCTATGGCAGCGGACCGGTCACTGTGGAGGCATACCGTGAGCACTAAGGTGTTTGAGTTTGAAAGGCGACGTAGAGAAGAGCTCGATGCTAAACGTGACGAGCTTAAGGCCCGACCACCCGCGGCCATCCAATACAATTACGTCGGAGGGGTGCTGACTTGCAGTGAATGTGAACGCACTTTCACGGCAAAAATTGGCTATGTCAGTCACCAGAGAGCACACCAGCGATGCTCTTAATAAGCAGATCCAAGTCGCTGTGGCCGAAATCGGTCGGGATCATATATAATATTAGAGAGATTACCTATTATGTTCTAACTGAACAGTGTAACAGTCTTACCGGGAAACCATTTCTACTTACTACAATAATAACGTTTAGCAAACTCATTAAAGCTAACAGTGGACTTGCAAAGCTGCCACCAACATTACCAGCACACAAAATAAAACATTGCCAGCGCACAAAATACAAAACAAATCCATTACAGTAAGGGCAGTGTTTAATTATCGTCCGCATTCATACACCCAACTCAATCAGGGGCTACGACGGAAATTGGTGCACCCACCACAGTGCTAGTGTTTGTTTTAATTAATCTCTTTTGATCGCTTTATTGGTACTTTTACCTTATTTCTGTGCTAAAGTGATTCGTGTTCCGTGAAAGATATTTTTCAGAATCGCATTGTCACTTGTTTTTTCTAGTATCCAACTTAATTCTTTCTTTGTCGTGTGGTTAGCCAAACTTAGCGCCACAGTTTATACGCACACAGGCTCTACATGTGCATAATAATATCACGTCACGCAAGTGCACACAGTATAAAAAACAAAAATAAAAGAAAACCGAAAAAGAAACCGGGATGTAGCCCATTATGTGGTAACAGTAGCCAAACCTTTTAAATAATTTAATAAAACCAAACGTATTATTTGACTTCCGAAAGAGCAAATTCCAACTTGAAATAATTAATTCAAAATCCCAGCCTATTTCAATACACACGCAAGGGATATTTATAACCCCGCTAACCAGGGTTTATAATTTATACAACATATGTAGATATACCGTATTCCCTTATTTGCTTGGCGTAGGTTGTTTGAGTACCCGTGTATACCTCGAACGTAGCTAAAAGTTAACTATGTTTACATTTTAAAACTCAAACATTAGGAAACTAGGTCAGTTCCATTAAAGTCTGAGTAAAAATCGATAAAATTGTAAACACGTTTAAAGTTGCTGGTCATGTACTGTTGGGGTCGCTGGTAAAAACAAGTAATATAAACTTCTTTGTCGAACGCTTGTGGTGTATTTTTTTAAAGGAAAATGGTGTTTTTTAACTCTTAGTTTTCGTTGACTGCATCGTTGGCCTCTACTATGCTGTCTGTGAGGTCCTGTGGGTTCAATCCCAGGTCAGTCAAAGTATTACTAGATTTTTAACCGACTTCTAAAAAAAGAAGGAGGTTCTCAATTCGGATGTTCGTTTTTTTATGGTTGTTCGGGCATAACTCCGTCGCTTGCTAACCGATTTGAAAAATTCTTTTTTTGTTGGAAAGGGTATACTTCCCAAATAGTCCCATATTTTTTTTTATCGAAATCAGACTAGCGGTTTTTGTAAAATCAACAAAACTCAAAAAAAAGCTACATTGTCCACATTATGACCCATGAACATGTGAACTTACATGTGAACCACTAAAAAGTGAAAAATAAAAACTTTTTAACAAAAAATAAAACCGACTTCAAATTTATTTATTGTTAAAAAGTTTTTTTTACAATAGCAGCCACGTAGTCTGAATTTGTGCTCGGTTAATGGCAATAGGCTCGACTTAAACATAACTGACAAAATGTGGGTATACCAATGGATACATCTCTGCCTAACACTTGAGGGATTACAGGCGTGATGTGTTATAATTTTATATTTAGTGTAGACAGATTTCTGTTTAAGTCGCGAGTAAACAGGCTTCTACTGGGTAAGCTCGTTCCATCGTCGACATCATCTCTGCCCTTAGGGCAAGATTGAAGTCAAGAGCAAGCCCATTCATAATAAAAAAATAAAAAAAAGACAGTCAACAAACACTGGCAAAAAACATTCGCACAAAAAAGAACCGTCCATTCACTCCCTTCCATTAAAAAAGAAAAGACAAATCTATAAATCCCGAGACACAATGGACTAAAAATGATCGTTCTTTAGTGAAAACATCAAAAAGACAAATCTTGGGATGTAAAAGGGATTTCGGCAAATGAAATCTAGTAACAATACATCATTCCAATCTGCCGATATCTGACCTCTTTCAGGTTGGAAATGTCGGCAAATATACTTAATGGATCTACCGGTGGAGTGACATACGGATTCCCAGAATATGTAACTAATACCGTATTAAAATATGACAGCCCAAGTAACACAATCGCGTCTAAAAACGGACTATTAGATATCTAATAGACTTTAATTTTATTGTCTACCTTAAGAGTAAAATATGTCCCAAGTAATATTCAAGAACGCTTATAGACACAGTTTAGTAAAAGTGGGCACAACCTTATCCCTTCTCATAAGAATGAGTTAAGAAAACATGAATAGATAGAGATAAGAGTTGTAAATTTTCAAATTGTCTGTAGAGATTTTTCTAGTGTCTCACTAAACTGTGTATAGATCACAAATTTTACTAGTAGATAGTTTATAGATATAGTTGAGACCTTTGAAGAAGTCTTTATTTGTCAAGTTTTTAAACCAAATAAACTGAAGACTAACAACTTTAAGTTATATTTGATTTTGTAATAGACAACGACACATAATGGCGCAGAACTTACAAGAGTTATTTAAACTTATTATTGTATTGCATCATGGCGTACCAAAGGGGTTTGGCTAACTTTGTATGGGCTAGTGGCGTCATTTTTTTTTTGAGCGGCCACTTTTAATTTTCATGTTATTTTGTTGTGCTGTGTCAAATACACATACATGTTAAATTATTTTTGTCCTAAGTCATTTCTAAACTGAGATATTTGAGTTTGAATATTATAAAAATGTCTTCTTCAATTACTGTTCTGCGTAAAGAAATCTTAGTTATGTGTTTAGAAGGTTGATATTAGAGCTGTCTTAATAATAACTGCTACTCGGGTCGATCTTTAGGTTAGGTCACGCTTGCCTAGGTGGGTCTGTGGATGGGTGGGTGTGGATTATATACCGAGTTTCCTCCGTGCCTTGGAAAGCACGTTAAGCTGTTGGTCCCGGCTGCCATATATAGATCTTTTGCAGTCGTTACTGGTTGTCAGTGACCTGACTCTGTCTGACAACCAGTCTTACCAAAGGGTATCGTATTACCCAGTATTAACTGGGACGTGGAGGTCAGATAGGCAGTCGCTCCATGTAAAATACTGATATTCAGCTGCCTCCGGTTAGACTGGAAGCCGACCCCAACATAGTTGGGAAAAGGAATAAATAATACAAGAGCAATATTGCATCCAGCCCTTGTGTAGCAGTTTCTACGAGAATGTACACGTAAATGTCCGTCTAGATGAATGTGTAATACGAGTCCCGCCGACACGATTCAGACTTCGCTGGCTACAAATGCAAAATGCACTGTTAATGGATGAATGGATGTATCCATGGTGTTATACATCCAAATCTTAAACATATAAGAGTCTAAAGAGGTATGCTGGGTCTGTCACAATACACAAACGATCACAATGCCAAGTCTTTATAATGCATCAGCCCATAGATAACAGACATCGAGCCATGCAATCTACGTACGTATTTAATTTATTTTGATTATTTTTTCATCGTTGGCCAGCACTAGGAACTTCAGTCTGCTGTATCGTGGGTGCATTCACAAACATTTAAACTCAAACACACAAATACCCAGACCCGAAACAACTATCTGCAAGTCATACAAATATTTGCCCTGTGTGGGAATCGAACCCGCGACACGTAGCGCAGCAGTCAACTGCTTGAGCCACTGCGCCTACCGTGTGGTCTGAATTCTGAAAAAAATACGACTGGAACCTTAAACAGTGCAATAGACTGTAATAACTTCTTCGATTTTAATGAGCAATTCAAAACCAAATATCTCCGTTCCGATTAGATTTAGAGAAATGCATCCATAATATTTTTGGATCGCTTTAATCTGTTCTTTCAAAATATCCAAGTTTCATTACTGGCCGCGCAACTTCAAAACGACGCCAACTTTAGCCAAACCCCTTTCTCATTTTTTACATTACTGTTTTAGCTAGTTAATAATGGGTAAACAAGCAAATCTATATGCGATTGAAATTCTTTCGGCGAATATTATGTAAAACTCTCATAAAATAAGAGCGCCCGCTGTAAATGTAAGATTTAATATTTTTATTACCAAAAATGAATATTAATTATAATAAGTATTTTTTTTTTATTTAATTTTAATGTCTAAAATACTCATTTTATTTAAAATAAAGTAATGGAAAACATGTTAAATATTTAATTAGATATAATTTAATGATAAAAACATAAAAATAAGCATTAAAATATGTAACGAAAATCATTTGAAGCGTAAATAGGTAATAAAAATGGCGTCAAGATAAAATTTACTAGAAAAACGAATCTAATAGAACAAACACACTAGAGAATTTTCTGTAGTATGGCTCTAGCTCCATGACAAGAATAATTTCACTTGCTAAATACTAAACTATCTAGTGAAAGAATAAACAAATTTATGAGTGGTTTAAGATTACCTAGTAACTGTCATCTCTGTATTCCTTTTTAACTTCTCACAGTATTTCTAGACATTCATCAGTAAATAGGTAATTTGATGTGTTGTAAACGAAAGACGATTTTATGCAGTAACAGAGCAATTTAATTAATCAATACGTAGATACACAGAACCGTAGGTAGTCCATCAATTTTAACATCGATTGTCACTTTTTTGTTCTCTCAAATTTTGAAAATATCTAGTGAGATTATTATTCAGCCCGTGATGCTAGTTTTTTTTTTATTTAAATCGTTCTTGGACTCTGCAGCAATGTTCTCGGATCCTTTGGTAGAGTAACGGGTTGAAAATTATTTATTACTAGCTGTTGCCCGCGGCTTCACCCGCTACAACACGAAAATTATCCCACGGGAAGATAAAATCGGGATGAAAACTATCCTATATGTTAATCCAGGTTATATACTATCTGTGTACCAAAATTTATCCAAATCCATTCAGTAGTTCTTGCGTGAAAAAGTAACAAACATACACACTCACAAACTTTCGCCTTTATAATATTAGTGCGAAGTGCGATTTGGAATAAGTTCAAGACTATGTGAGTTATAGCATGAGTTGCTGACCGCTGGCGCAGATCCCTTTTGAGGCAATTGACTTTCGTCTTCCTCATTTGTATTGTTTTCATCCGAATAAGTTACTAGAAAGTTTCGATTCTGAATCTGAATTATTTTGCAACTCTTCTTCATCTTGCTTCCTTTTTAAATATTTACCGATTTTTGACGAAAGCTACCAGACATTTTATTTTTTTCACTGTCCCCATTGCATAAAATCATCCAATTCAAATATTTAATACAAATGTACTTAACTTAGCCATTTTTAAGAAAAAATCCACTAAAGCCACGTTTTCACTATCATTTAATTAGACAAACTTAAAAATATCTATTAAAGTATTTTATCTAGACGTAAGTCTCTTTAGAAACAAAGATAAGAGTACCAATAGCTAAAATATAATGATTTATCTTAAAATATATCAACTTATCTATAAAATTAGTTCAAGTTAGGTACCTTTAGGCTTTATTCACTATTTGTAGAGCATATTATCTTAAAACATTCAATATACCTATAAACGTACTTAAAATAAGTGTGCTATAGAACAAATGCCCTAAAAATAATCCAGCTTGAGAAAAATAACTCTGTAAGAATACATTTTCTTTATTGCAACCATCTTTAGAAAGCCCCTATCTGAAGATTAACCATGAATAGACTGTCAATAGACAGATTTGTTTTAAACCTCCGAGACTGTGTTACTTGGGAGTTCTAACTGAAGTAAGTTACTTAAAAGTTACTTACTTAACTTACTAAATAGGTTACTTCTAGGTAAGCGTGCTCCATCGTCGACCGCATCATCACTTTCCATCAGGTGAGAAAGTGGTCAAACGCGAACCTATCAATAATAAAAAATAAAAAAGTATCTACTTTTTTTCGTAATCTTTTATAGAAATGGCCTAGAATTGTTTGAAAACAAGACCATGTTGAGTAATTATAAATATTAAATTATTTCAGAAATAATTACAAGCTAGTGCCCGTGGCTTTGGCCGTGTGGAGTTTATATGTTTATATGCAAAATTTCATTCCAATCCGGTCAGTAGTTTTTGCGTGAAAGAGTAATAAACATTCAGACATAGTAATAAACATCCAGACATAGTTACATCCTCAGAAACTTTCACATTTATAACATTAGAAGGATTTTTGTTTTCGTTTTTGTTGTTTTTAAATGTTTGACCACGTGTGTTTCTAAAAAAAAAACAAATAATCATATTATTATTTCATTATGTATTTCTAATACTTACCAACATAGTCTTAATTTAAAAACAAACATGTATTTGAGACAACACAATACCATAATTTTATCACTCAAATACATTGTTTGCTTTAATTAGTAAACTGATTCAAGTTAAACCACAACTGAAACAATAGTAATATTTGCATGATTCCATAATTGGAATTAATTCTAAACTACTTAAATATGCGCATTACTTACTGTAATCATTTCAATTTCGAGTGTATCATTTATAATCTCAACATGAATGAAACAAATTATTATTTAATGAACAAAACTTAAAATTAAACTACGTAAATAAAACTACAAATTCAGTTATTCGCGAACAAAAACATAATTTGTTTGGATTAGGCGACGGGACAGTGACAAATCTTTAATCTTATGTACTACCTAGCCTCATCGCTAAATTAAACGTTTGTGCTGCTGCTGCTGTAATTTTGACCATGATATGGCAATAAAATTGTACTTTTTTAGGGTTCCGTACCTCAAAAGGAAAAAACGGAACCCTTATAGGATCACTTTGTTGTCCGTCTGTCCGTCCGTCCGTCCGTCTGCCAAGACCCTTTTTCTCAGGAACGCGTGGAGGTATGAAGCTAAAATTTATATCAATTACTCAGGTCTACTGTCCCTTGAAGCTGTGAAAAAATCAAACTTCTAAGCCAACGCAATCAAAAGATACAGCCGTTTATGCCGCAAATTTTCGACACTTGCAAGGGAATCAAAACCTACAGGGTGCTTCCCGTGAACTCAGAATCTTGAAATTTGGTACGAAGCAACGTCTTATAGCATAGATAAAGGAAAAATTACGAAAACCATAAATTTTTAGTTACATCACAAAATATATTTTTTTTACGGAACCCTCGGTGCGCGAGTCCGACTCGCACTTGGCCGGTTTTGTATAATACCTTGGCTATTAGATATTTGGACATTTTCTGTTCATTTTATGTTACCTTTCATTCGATTCTAAAACGGTGCTAACATAATTATTTTGGTACCGACTATTAAGTTACTACAACAGCGATGTTACCTCTCTTCTCTTAAAATCTTATCTCTATCAGACAACTACAGTAAAGTCTTGCTAGTGTAACCATTTACCAAGGGGTATCATACTCAGTAGTCAGTACTAGCTGTGTTGTGGAGGTCAGAATAAGAGTCACTCTCCTCATCCGGTTGGACTAAAAGCCAATCCCGACATAGTTGGGAAAAGGCTAGGCAGATGATGATCCTAACAGACAAACAGCTTCAGTTAGTTTTTTATACATTTTTAGTCATAATAGGGAATCGGACAAAAAAAACATCAGATAGATTTCCAAAAAATATTAACCGCGTATTTTTTCTTATTTGACGTAAACAAAAAATGAAGACGATACAGGGCTTCGAAAACTCGTGTGACGTCATATGATAGTACACTTTGTACCTTCAATTGACGTTTCAAACCCCACTCTGTGATCTTTGACGCGCTTTATCTTCGTCAATTTTTATTGTTTTGATAAAACAAAAAAACACGTATCCAATATTTTTCGATAATCTAACTGACGGACTAAACAAAATCATATTTTTTGAGTCAGTCCGATCCCCTATTACGAGTAATACCTATAATACCTATAATTATCCAAAGAGACACTAAACCTAAACCACTTTTTACTCTTTGATTAGGCAACGCACAGACGCACCTATTCTCACGATTTTCGACGCCACTAAATAATAAAGTCATATCACGTTGGGTTACATTTCACTTGGGAATTCAATGGAGCAGAGTATTGCTGTAATTTTTGTTACGTGCCCATTTGTTTGCGTGGCTTATGGATTTTTAACGTTTTTTTTGGCAGTGCGCTGATGCATATCAATGTTGTCAAAGTGTTACGGTTGAAAATATGTTGTTATTGTTTTAAAAGAAAGCGCATGTAAAGCAAAAGCAAGAAAAACTTTTTTTTAATTAATCAAATCAGACCGTTTGCGTCTTAAAAAATAGTAGGTCCGCAAGTTCTTATAATCTATTTATTAAAATCTTTACAAACAATAATCATCATCTTTAGTTTCATCCACTATTGCGCGCCTCCTACATTCTTGTCTGGACCAACCAGATCTTATTTGCGATCTCGTAAATGATTTTTTATAGCCTGTACTGTCCCACTGCGGATCAAAGGCCTCTCACAATTCCTACTAAATCTGCCCACGGTACGCGGGACGTCCAGATCGACGAGAGACGATCTGGACGCGCGATGATGGCCTAGAATGTAGGCTCGATAGCCTACACTCTAGGTCATCATCGCGCATCGACGGATCGCGCAAGCATGCACCGTCCGATGACGGTGCTTGCGCCATCCGTCTTCTGACAACCATCGTATGGAGACTTAACCCAGTCATCGTGAAAGTTACCAAAAGATCTATAACAAAATTCTCTTTAAGCAAAACCCCTCTTGTTCGCCATCCTCCACGACCGTGTGTCCTCGAACAAAGAAAACATAGGAAGCTGCGCCGCCGACGAGAGAAATCTTTCATTTCTTATCGCGGAGACGAAATCTGAACACTCGCTAATATCAAAGCCATACGATATGAGCTACTCTTTGTAGTTCCTATTATTTCGCTGTCTGCTGTCTGGCGTCTTTTCTTGAACATTCTTCTTTGGTAATATTCATTCAAGATTAGAATAAAATAGAAGGCATTTATTGAAAACTATGGTAGTTAACAAACATGTTCATCAACTTTTTAAAGCAATGCATTAGAAGTAAGTGAATTTAAACTTATTGACATGAAAACATTAAAAATATGATTTTTAATTCTTCTAAAATGTTTTAGTCCATTTCATCATGTTTAAAACATGGAGAAGAAAGTACATGTTATAGGAAAGTCATGTCTAAATTAATTCAACTAATATAAAAACCTCACATGATATCAGAAAAACTCAAGAATAGCCTCTGCAAGCAACAAACAGCAAACAAAGAAAAAAGTAATTAATAAAATTATGATCTGCCCACACAACAGACAACAGAATTCCATAATCCACATCCACAGCTAAAACTTTTCCATACTTAACCTTAAACAAAATAACATCACACCTGTAATCCCAGAAGGGATAGACAGACCTGAACGTCTCACCTCCTATTTATATTGAAGTTTCATGTAATAGGAGGCAAGGCTATCCATCAACTGGACACAAGTCTCCAGGCTGCCACTGGAAACAACCCTGAACATCACCACGCTGATCATCACGCTTATAATCCCCGAAGGGTTAAGCAGAGGTGTACCCATTAGTACACACGGCTACACATCAAGCTATACATTTCCAGTATAAGCTGGTCTCGTATTGTATAGGACTTCCGTACAGTGCGAGATCAGAGTAAACTGGATATGTATAGCTTGATGTGTAGCCGTGTGTACACCTACATTTCCCGAGTTATATTTAGGTCCCATGTAATAGGGGCTCGTGGCTTAATAAGAACTGCCACTCAGGTCGATCTTTAGGTAAAGCTGTGCTTACCTAGGTCGGTCTGTGGATGGGTGACCGCCCGACATACCGAGTTTCCTCCGTGCCTCGGAAAGCACATTAAGCTGTTGGTCCCGGCTGCCATATATATATCTTTAGCAGTCGTTACAGGTAGTCAGTGACCTAAAATTCTGACATCCAGTCTTACCAAAAGGGTAATGTAGTACCTAGTATTAACTGGGTTGTGGAGGTCTGATAGGCAGTCGCTCCATGTAAAATACTGGTATTCAGCTGCATCCGGTTAGACTGGAAGCCGACCCCAAAAGTTTTATTAAAGCGTTTAATGAAACCGTAGCGTACTCCATAATTTACACGCGGCGTTCGCGACGTAGACTGCAGTAGCTCATAGATGAGCCATGAATTTTATAATTATACTCAACTTAAAGTAACGGATAGCATTATAGCGGCACTTGAATAAGTACTAAAGCAGCACAGGCCGAAAAGTAGGATGAAGAGCTTTACACCCTGCTCTACCCCCAAAGCATTATAAATAATTAGTTTTTGTGACTTTTGCTAAAAAATATAAAATTTTATACTGAAAATGAAAATTTTACAAAATTAAGAAACTGATTTTAAGACAATTTAATTCTGTGACCAACAGAATTAAATTCGCAATCAGTTGTTTAAAAGGTTTGATTTATTTTGAGTTTGGTGAAGTAAATAGCAGTAATTCATTTTCTTAAACAACTACATCAAAAATAAGATCCAACCACAATAAACTTTTAAATGACTTAGGGACTATTTCAATCAACAAGACTCACGGCCTAAAAATAAAAGCATTTTAATTTGTTCAACTTCTAATGAACTTAAAAAATATAAAGTCTAGGGCACTTTGAAATAACACTATTCACAATATGTACAGTCGAACAAGCTAATAAGTATACAGCCAGCTAACTTGCATTTACATACAGGATTATTTAGATACATTTAGAGACTGATGTGAAATGATACAGCGTTTGACATCAGTCGCTTAATGCGAAACCCTTGATAAAATAATATTACAATCAATATTTTCAGTGTTATAGAATTATGAAGATCTCTACCCTGTATACTTATTAGCTTGTTTGACTGTACACTAATCGACTATTAATATGTCTGAATAACACATCACACAAGTTGTTCCATTTGATGATTAAATTATCGGTACAATTGATGGAAAGTAATTGCTTACTCTAGCGATTACTTTTCCATCAATTGTACGTTTTTCATTGTAAAATAATACACCACAAAAAAAACAAATCATGTGGTGTTACACTTTTGTATCAAGATCGGAGACTCTACGCTCGAAGTTGTGGACGATTATGTCTACCTGGGACAAACGGTCCAGTTGGGTAGATCTAACTTCGAGAAAGAGGCCAATCGTCGAATCCGACTCGGCTGGGCAGCGTTCGGGAAGTTGCGCGGTATCTTCTCGTCCAACTTACCCCAGTGTCTCAAGACGAAAGTCTATGACCAGTGTGTGTTGCCAGTGATTACATACGGGACCGAAACGTGGTCGCTCACAATGGGCCTCATCAGAAAGCTCAAAGTCACCCAAAGGGCAATGGAGAGGGCTATGCTCGGAGTTTCCTTGCGTGATCGAATCAGAAATGAGGACATCCGCATGAGAACCAAGGTTACCGACGTAGCCCGAAGAATCGCCAGACTTAAGTGGCAATGGGCAGGGCACATTGCTCGCAGAACGGATGGCCGATGGGGCCGAAAAGTTCTGGAATGGCGACCGCGAACCGGAAGACGTTGCGTTGGAAGGCCTCCCACTAGGTGGACCGATGACCTGGTCAAGGTTGCAGGAACCCGCTGGATGAGAGACGCACGGGACCGGTCAATGTGGCGACGCCTGGGGGAGGCCTATGTTCAGCAGTGGACGTCTTTTGGCTGAAATGATGATGATGATGATGACACTTTTGTATGTCAGTCATTATCAAGGTGTGGTGGTTGCCAGAAGGTCTGTGCCTGAAGTTTATTGATAGTTCCAGGCTCTGGTTCCAATTGGACCTGCGATCACATCGATTCTCTGACTATGCAGTTTACATCTGTCTATATAGTCTTTTTCCAGCTATTCAGGGTTCGCTGCCAGTCTTACAATTTTTACCAGTATACATGGAGTGTTTGCTTTTCTTACTCCCTCAACCCCATAGCTTGGTAATACGATTACCTATATGCCCTTTTGGTGGACTGATTGTCAGCCTTTCGGCTTACCAACGGCTTTCTAAGGCAATAGAGGTGCGTAATGGTCACCGATCGTTATATACCCGTATGTCTATTATTTAATTATGCGTACCTCTATTTGAACTTATCCACCATTGCAGAAAACAATTCGATATTAAATCGCGATTTAATTAAAAATCGTAAACAACCTAAGGCGCTACACACGCATCTAATAATGAACAGTAATAAACACACAACCACACAGTAACATTTATCTGTTGTTACAAACGCAACTCCCGAGTGTTACCATCAATAAGTCTGCACTACAAGTTCTGAGTACAGTCGAACAAGCTGTTTGGTGTACAGGCATAAAGAAAGAAAGAAAGTTT
Source organism: Diarsia mendica (assembly GCA_949316265.1). Classification (NCBI taxonomy): domain Eukaryota; kingdom Metazoa; phylum Arthropoda; class Insecta; order Lepidoptera; family Noctuidae; genus Diarsia; species Diarsia mendica. Next base: position 2,116,419 of record OX438907.1, on the reverse strand, counting down.
TCTTTATTTGGCATTAAACACACCTCAAAAATGACTTACTAAATATAAACAAACAAAACTAATAAAAATTTTCTGCCCTTATCCCATATTATTTGGAGGCAATACGTTTTTTTCTTAAATTTTTCCCTGTCAGGCGTCACGGCATCGTTATAACCCCTTTCTCTTTCATATGATTCCTCACACAATCCATCCATTTCTTTTTGGCCTTCCTTAAATTAGAAAACAAATAATACCAAAAGCTGAGGCCCCAGCTCAGCATAAAGGCCATCAAACTAGCAACTCGTTTCGCTAGCTTTCGCAATCAGTATTCACCCATGCTGAGTGTAGGTCTTTTCCAATGCACGCCACTTTACCCAGTTTTGGGCCACTCAAATTCAACTCTTAAAATATTAATTAATATTAGCGGTGAAGTGGGAAGATTCTTCTTCTTTTGATGCCTCTCCAATTACTAAGCGTTCGCATCCACTCCAAATATTTCTCCTTACCTTTTGCAAGGTATAACTGCTCAACAGCATTCGTGATACCGGACCAGTGTAAAGCACAAAATACCTCGTTCGACTGTACTCCCGAACATCCCCGACTATAACCGACAGCTTCCGAGGACAGCCGAGTTAATAAGTGTGGAATGCGTTCTATCGTGGAAGATTTACGAGCCGGCGGATTATCTCTGCCATCGTCGCGTGCAGGTAGGCTTTACAATTTTATGGATATGGCGCCGTTCGCTGAAGTGGGCTAAATTACAAGGCTAATGACTTGTGATTATTGCACGGGAGGGGGAAGACTAGAATTGTTGGAAGGTATGGAGACTGATGTAATTTGTCAGTGCGGTTTTTATGGAATTTTTCATTTGTTTTTTGAGTAAGTTTTATAAGAGACTTGAATGGTTTATTTGGAAATACTTGTAAATATTTGCCTCCATTCTCTAGAAGTCGCAAGCTCGACTGCTGAGCTGGTCCTAAGTTCGATTCCGGGGTCGGGCAAAGTGTTATTGGGTTTTTCATCAGAAATTTGTCAGTATCAGTCACGGAGTTTCCTTCGGAAAACACAGGCGTGAAAAAATAGGTTGTTTTCGAGCCTGCAAATCGAGCCCTACCAAGCTTTTTCCAAACTAGCAAAGAGTCACACGATTTTATTCGCTTTGATCTTACTTTTTCTAAAAACACGACATTTGACGTGTCCGGCCTAGGCACTTTGAACCTGTGGAGCTTTTTGGAGAACATTTCAGTTACACTAAGCTGAAACTGTACATACAGCTCTCACAAACTAGTACATAGCGCATAGTTTACCCAAGTTTATAATTAAAACTGCATCAACTCATACGCGAAACATTTCATGCACCTCCAAAACACACTTGTCTAACAAAATCTGCATTAAATTTCAACTCCACACGCTTTCCTAAAGCAAGTTCTCGTTCATTTCATTCAGTTCGTTCAAGACGTTCAGTCTCAAACAAAGACGAACTAAAATTGTAATCCCGCGTCGCATTTTACGTAATAACGCTGACGGTATGCGCTGCTTGTAATTTACTAAACATTATTTAGGTTGGCAACACGTAAAGTCGTTACGTCAGTCTTAGGAGCGGAGCTAGTGTCAGTTTAATAATGTTCATTTTATATTTTAGTGTTAGATTTCAATTGTTGGTAGCTTGGGAAACTCATGGCGCTTTCTGGAGACAGCCCGTGGATTGGTAATCATCCATTACATACCAAGACCCTCCGTATCACGGTTGTTATTCGTAATTCTTTGACAGTCTTTAGAGGTAGTCAGGCGCCCTAAAGCCAAAGCAAAGGGTCATAACTGGGTCGTAAAGGTCAATTAGCAGTCGCTCCATGTAAAATACTAAAATACAGCTGCTTCCGATTAGACTGGAAGTCAATACCAAAAGTAATAAATGGAATATAATTTGCATAAAACTATTAACCACATAAGTTCATCATCATCATCATCCACAGCCCACCCATTGGGTATAGGCCTCTCTTTTTTGTTGCACCAATCTCCACGCGCCAACTTCATCCAGGTTTGTCGCCCAATGCCAACTATGTTGCCTGCCCACATAAGCTAACCGGAACTAATTTGGACGTGGTGAAGCCGGCCATACCTAAGCCTGGCTTTTGACATGAGACAGTGTCCTATTGTTAGCCTTCTATTGTTGTAGATAGGTCAAGCTTTACTAATTTGATGAATATTATTTAACTTAGTGGCTCGTAGGGCTTTGCTTTAAGCTTCATGGTTTCGCTTCAATGCTCTTCCGTCAGCTTACTTTAAGGGACTGCGAATACTGGGAATAAATTGAAGAAGCGTAAGGAGTGAGAGAAAGTATGCTTATTGAAACAGTAATAACTTAATTTTTGTGAAATTAAATACTGAAAAAATTACAAGTACCACTCTTCATCATAACCATTATTTCAGTCAAGAGATGTTTATTGCTGGACTACGCTTTTAGCAAGCTTGTTTACATACAAAATATCACTTACTTTTTACTTATATAATTAATATACTTACTTCTTCCAACTATTTCTTCTTTCATCCAGCGGATCACCTGTTTTCATGAGGAGCTAAAAAGTAACAGTTCTACCGATCCACGACCTAATCATTTTTCAATCCTATTTATCTTTAAACCAACGCAAAGCATGTAGAAAACACATTTCCCAAAGAACTCTCAAGCTCCATGTACACATTGATTAAGTAAAGCACGTAAAGCCTGCCGATCTGCATACATCACGGTTCATAGCGAATAGGGAGCTCCCTAATACGTATGCGGCGAGCCGAGAGGAAGCGTACGTGGTCGTATTAAATTGAAAAACGATTTACCTGTTGATAAGAGCTTGTTTTAACTAACCGATAAGGTGAATTCGTGTTGCGTGTGTGAGTTTTTTTTTGTAAAACATCTATATGAACGCCTAGGCGTGACAGTAAAATTAAATGGCATGACGCCCCCTGTATGTCACGTAAAATCAATCTTTACCTTTAAAATAAAGTTTGTTTTGGATCAATTATTGTTGATCTACTTTGTTTCTGAAAGTTCCATGGTACTCAATTAGTGATGTAGTAAGGTCGGTGGCAGATTTGATCGATATATATCGATAAAAGTAAATAATTAAGCATCCCAATAAACAACATTTTAGGTGCTTTTTTCAGCTACGAATAATACCCATTATGGCCATTTGTTACGTAAAATAATCAGTAAGTTATACCTTATTTATTTTTATTTACTGCTTTAATGTTAGCATTGTTATTCAGTACCAACTGGTAATGCTAAATTACGTATTCCAGCAAAGCATTTAATTACGAAAATAAGCACACAATACATTTCAATCCAAAATTAAAACCCGCGAGCTCCTCGACTATTAATATAGTTGAACCCAGTATCAAACAAACGGGTCTTAATTTACGATCTGTCTCCTGGCTTATATATCCTAGAGCACATGCGATTTCATGTTAGCGAAGCTCTTGAGACTAGGCAAAGAGCTAGGAGAGTACCCGCAAATTCATTATCGCGACGCTAGCAACGAATATTAGTGAAAATCCCGCCATTCTTCAAGTTGTATATTGAAATACTTTGTCGTGCGCTGTCTCCTGCACTAATTTGTTTTGATGCGGCTTATAACGACGCTGTGTGTTTTCATGTTTTATTTTTGTGTTTTATTTTTTGTTTTTCGTGTGCTCTGTCAGTATTCCAGGTATGTTGGGATTAAGTATGAATGTTACAAAATGTTGTGTTTTGTTAAACTTGGGATTTTAGTTATTTCGACTGTAATTTCTGAGCCGGAAGGCTTTAGTGGACGTTTTGATGTGAGAGGCTGGAATGGTTACTTTTATGACTGTCGTATTAAGTACCTCTGAATATGAGTAAGTGATTTGACGCTTGAAACTATTTGGATCTTCAGTTCACAAACTAACAACTTTTTTACTATCGAATTCATATACAAAGTATGACTGCAATGTCTCCGCATATAACTGTACCAATATACGTTTTACTACACAATTTTATGTCACTTTTATAAAAGTACCATAAACAACTTTATGGTTCACCTAAAACTACCACTTTACTCAACTAAGTAATAAAAAAATCAGTGAAAACACTTTGTAGTGTCCAAATAATTATTTTTCATGTTGTATTTCATTTCACTACCTCTTTGGTCTATTGGTCACAAGCGCGACTGCTGTCCATGAGGTCCTGGCCCTGGGGCCTTGGTTGCCAGGTCGGGCAAAGGTAATAGAATTTTTCCATCAATAATTTCTCAATAGCAGGCATGGAGTCTGGATCTTTGCCCCGTTAACAGCAAAAGGTTTACCCGATATGACAAGGGACTTGAACAAAACGTATGTTATTACATTTCACTACCGTCCATCTGCCTTTTTAAATAAAAAAACCCCCCAACCCCCCCCCCCCGCTCTTGGGCAGAGCGAAGGGGAGTGTCAGACTTCTACTGACTAAAAACCAAACCCATGTTCCTTCTTCGCCTTTGTGTCGGAGCCGCGTTATGCCTTTCGATAATCCACAGCCCCGACGGGCGTCGGCCCTTGTGGGCCCCTTCCATGTTGCTACCGTCCATCTGTCTTACAAATAAAATACAAGCCCAAATATTCAATTAAAAATTATAGGAACATTCCCATACATAACGTTGGAGCCCACTGAAGTAATTTTCAGTCCATATTGTATCCCAGATCCCCATTACTATTCATGAGGGACCAGGTTCGAATCCACCTCACCCTCTGGATTCCATTAAACTGGAATCCAACCCTTGTATGTACCAAAAAACCTCATATAAATATTTACTAGGGGATGAAAACTTACATCAAACAGTATTACACTTTAAGATATTAGTTATAAAGTCAATTTTCATTTGTATCTGTGTCTATTTCTGGGTTTGGCTTTTTAAGCTCATGAATTTTGGGATCATTCTTGTAATTTAAAGAACAAGTTTCTGAAACTTTATAGCTCTTACTTCGTTATCCAACCCTGACTTATCTTTTACTTGGTGGTACTACTGCGAAGAGGTGAGGTCCTTTTGGGAATCAGAATTAGGAATTTTCCAGTAGCAGCCCCTTATCACAGGCGTGATGTTCCGTTATATTATTGAAGATACCAAAAAGCTTGCATCAATCATTAACAAAGTAGAATTACTACGAAAATGCTTTGAAAACGACTGCCTCTGTCTCTGTCTCCAACAATTGTTTTCTTTTACAAACTAAAGAAATTGAAATCACTATCTTACATAAAATTTCTTCAAAATAAAATACGTTTATCTTTCTGTAGATTTTACGAACAAATCAACATTTTTTTTGAAACAATCCAATATATATTGTCGTAAAAACAAACCCATTAAAAAACATAGTCGTTGTGACAAAAGTGAAAACCGGCAGGATGTAAAGCGAGGAGTCTCTTCATAGCGTGGAGTACTAGCGGCACGAGAGCCACTGTGACGTTACATGTGTACCGTCTATCTACAGGGTGTAGGGAGAGCTTCAGGTGGTGTTAGCGCCTTGTGGCATACGGGTAGGAAGTTTGGAGAACAGACAATAATATATTATTACACGAGAGCCACTGTGACATTACATGTGTACCGTCTATCTACAGGGTGTAAGCAGAGCTTCAGGTGGTGTTAGCGCCTTGTGTCATACGGGTAGCGAGTTTGGAAAACAGACAATAGTAGATTATTATACATGAGCGTTTAAATATTAGATGGCGCGGCCCCAGAAAGAAACCACGGCCCCGAAACAGTGGGCTAAGAAGGAACATGGGTGGTTTTTAGTCAGTAGAAGTCTGACACTCCCTTCCACCCCGCCCAGAGCGAGAGTAGTCATTTGATAATTTCTCGAACTCCAAAAAAAGACAGTCGTTTTTTGTTATTGTTAAACAAAGTAAAATGTTAATTAAATGGAGTAAAATCTATACACTCGTAAAAAACAAACCCATTAAAAACATAGTCGTTGTGACAAAAGTAAAAACTGGCAGGATGTAAAGCGAGGAGTCTCTTCATAGCGTGAAGGGTACTCGCGGCACGAGAGCCACTGTGACATTACATGTGTACCGTCTATCTACAGGGGGTAAGCAGGGCTTCAGGTGTTAGGTCCTTGTGACATACGGGTAGCAAGTTTGGAGAACAGAGAATAGTGTGCACAGGAGTTTTGAAAAGTTGGTTTTAATAGGTAGTTTTTTTTTTCAGTTACCATAACCCTACTATCAAAATCTATTATCACTAAAAATCACACTAATAAATAAGAGCAGTGATAGTCCAAGACACGCATCTTTTATTTTTGGGATTCATGTGCGTATTGTACCTATAACTATCACTTGCCTCGGTAGTACCAGTATTATTATTATGAGCCCACTGCAGGGCAAAGGCCTCCCTTCCCTCTTTCCACTTTTCGCGATCCAGTGCGATGTTAGACCAATCCCCTGAGAAAGAGTCCAGCTCATCCCGCCATCTCCTTCTGGGCCTGCCGCGTTGTCGTTTCCTGCCTTTTGGTATCCACTGAGTGGTAATTTTTGCCCATTGCTCCTCCGACATGCGACAGATGTGACCAGCCCAGTTCCATTTTAAACTCGCAGCTGTAAGACCAACATCAGCTATTTGGGTTTTAGAGCGAATTATAGTGTTTTTGATGCGGTCCGTAAGTTTAACACCCAGTATACTTCGCTCCATAGCTCGTTGGCAGACCCCAAGTGCGGACTTCTGACGTTTCGTAAGCGACCATGTTTGCGCTCCATAGGTGAGGGTGGGGAGAATGCACATGTCCATGAGCTTTCGCTTGAGTGAAAGAGGGAGAGATCTCTTCATTACCAGTATGCCTGACAGTTATATTTCTCGATATCGGTTTCGATTCTCGGCATGTAAAGCCGAGTCGGAAGCCTATGGGCGGCATAAAACCACCATAGGTTCGGCACTATCCACACGATAAAGTAGAAGACACTAATAAATAGGTACTTAAACTTTTACTGTAACGATAAGCTATCATCCAGAACTACGTCGTAGTACACACGGCTACACATCAAGCTATACAAAACCAGTTAATCTTGGCCTCACTTTACTAGATCTTTTCGCACAATGAACGATCAGATTGTACTGGTTTTGTATAGCTTGATGTGTAGCCGTGTGTACCTTATCCTTTACATAGCCAACCGCCACACCTCTATGTCAGCCACCCATCATACGCCAGCGCACTAGAAACATGCTTTCCGTGACGTCATTGTGCTACACTTCACTTTACGCCCGCATTGTGCGCGCAATTTCTTAGCGCACTACACATAATTACAGGTTAAAGGAGGTAGTATACTGTACCTGTAGTACCTATATCGTACCTGTAGTATACCACAAAGCTAAAACTATAAAGGGGTGAACGAACTACCCCGTATAGTGGTCGCAAGCGCTGGTGCTTATCATGAAGGTTTGGGTTCGATTCAAAGGTTCAAGAAAGATCCCGTCGGGGCTGTGGGTTGTTCGAAAAAGATACCGCGGCCTCGGCACAAGGGCTAAGAAGGAACTTGGGTGGATTTTAGTCAGTGGAAGTCTGACACTCCCTACCACTCTGCACAGAGTGGGAGTAATTTAATCATTTACCAAAACCCCAAAAAAAAAGGTTTAAGAAAGATTTTCTTGCCTCACAGTCTGAATTTGTGCCCAGTGGTTGGTTATATGCTAGTCGTCTAGTATATGAGACATCAGAAAATATATGAGGTGAAATATGGACACACTTCTTTGCCAAACCCTTAAAGCATTACAGGCGAGATATGTTATGTTATGTTTGATGTAAATATGAATTTTATTAATCGAATGAAGTCTTAGGCGCGCCTGGTGATTCGTAAAATTCGTAGAGAGTTACTTTGTGACAATACTGTTCAGGGCCTGCAGTCTCTACACTAATAACAGCGCTACGAATGTCGCTGAGCCGTATCGATGTCAAATTTCGTTAATAGATTTTCGGCTTTATTTCAACGGCATAAGGTTGAAAATCTATTAAAAGAAAGTTTACGAATTTTCGATTTTACGACATTCGTAGCGCTGTTATTAGTGTAACTGCAGGCCCAGATTCTGGCAACAACATTTTGTATGGCGGCAACTTTGGATACTGAAAAAATACCATGAAAACATCTATGTGTACTCAAACGAAATGTGTGTAAAAACTGTTTTTATTCGCTCGGATTCTGAAAGTTGTTGAAATACAGCTACCTACCTGTATTTTAACATTTGCCTTTGCCTCGTGGAGTAATTTAATCTCCTGTATGTGTACAATAACATTAGTCTATATAACTGTTCATACTTAAATATCTGTTCATTCGGTTTCACACAGCAAGTCTCCTGTTTTGTCTATGTAAATAACCATTGATCCATCGACACAAAATTCTCCTAGGAGTAAAGTTAAGTGGCAAATAGATTAATCAATTACTTAACGCTGACCACAGCTATCAATAATCTAAATCTATACAGAACCGCCGAACTTTACTTCTTGATTAATTAATTTATTGAAGTAAGCTACCGAAAGCTTTCATCATCTGCCTAGCCTTTTCTAGCTAGAAAAGGGTAGGCAAATGAGGTAGCTACCTGACTAGCTATCTGACCTCCACAACGCAGTTATAGTGCGCCCGGAACTAGTTGGCCGCGCCTTAGGTGGCGACAGGGGTGAGGGGGCGGGTTGCCTACAGCTCCCAATGCACGAGACTAATTAGACAGTGATGACCAATCTCGAGATATCGTGAACAATAAATTGTTCAATTTATTGAAAAGAATACTTAAATAAAAAACAATTGAACTTTCTAAGGCGCGGCCAACTAGTTCCGCGCTCACTATAGTCCTAAATGATACGATACTCCTTCGTAAGACGGGTCGTTAAACTTTTGGTCTACTGACTACCTTTAACAAGTGTCAACGTTCAACAAATGACAGCCGGTTCACCAACGGCTTAACCTGCTTTCCGAGGCACGGACGAAACTCTGTGTATAGAAGGTAGACCACCCATCAACGGTCCAACCTAGGCAAGGGCGGCTTATCCCAAAGGTCTATTCTTCTTCTTAGCGTGTCGATGACAATTCAAATTGAGTCGGCCTAAAATTTGGCGACGAGTTCGGCACTTTCAGTAGCCTCCATCAGTTCCTGTGATGTGCAAGTAACAGGACAGGCTGCAACAGAAGGTTGTCGACAATCGAAAATCTTCTTTTGGCTTGTGGGATTTCTTTTCATCATATGACTGATGAAAAGAAATCCCACAAGCTACTCAAAATGAGCAGGGGAAACATAAGACTAGTAGTAGGGATCGCAACAGGACACTGTGGACTCAATAGACACCTGACGATTATGAAAGTAAAGGAAGATCCCATATGCCCAGCATGTGGAGAAGCAGAAGAAACAAGTTTCCACCTTGTGGCGGAATGCACAATGTATGAGCCACTCAGATGGGAAATCCTAGGAACAGACGAGATTAATGAAGAGAAGCTCGCAGAAATCTCTACCGAACAACTGGTGAGCTTCTGCAAGGCAACAGGAAGATTCGCGATGCCGACCACCAGTAACCCATGAAGGTGATCCACCAAAATAGGGAACTGGGCGAAATAATCCACAACAAAAGGACTGATTGCCCGTCTGGTGTCTGCCGGCGTCCCCGAAAATAAATAGAAATAGAGCTGGACACGATATCAAGTGCCCCATAGTTTGTCTATTCAGAGATACACTCTAAAAACGCTTGAAAACCGATTTTCGTTTATCTAACCCCTTCAGTCAGTTTCCTAAAAATGCACCAAACATGTATCTACCCTAATATAAAGCACAGCTTTATAAACTAACAGAACAAAGTAATACTTAGCATAACACAGCCAAGTAATTGAAATGCCAGCTCAAACTTCAAAAAGCATACGTTTCCATTCTTCTCTCATCCATTTGCATGAATTACAAGCTGCAAGCACAAACTGTTCCGTAGAGCGTACAGCTGGGGTTTTAATTTCAGTGTACTCTTTATTAATCGTTAATGAAATCTCTGAAAGCGAAACCAACTATGCGTATTTCCGAACAAAATTGCATTTTCCTTTTCATTTACAAAATGATTTTCTGATTACCTTTTTTAGGATACTTGCTGTTCACATGTAGGTCAAGTTACCTCGACAATAATTAAAATCTTTTCGTATATTTTTGTATTTTTTTATATTCAGCCATATGCGTCCCACTGAAGGGCAGAGGCCTCCCTTCTCTCTATCTGTTTATCCCTATCCAATGCTATTATTCGCCAATCTTTGTGAAAAGAGTCGAATTTGTCCCGCCATCTTCTTCTGGGCCTACCTTTTTACCGTTTGCTGATGGCAACGAATTGTGACATTGACAAATTAGACAAGTAATTAATCTCTTTGACCAGCAGCGACCTCTTTCAGGAGCTTCATGCTTTTGAGTCTGAAGGTGATCATCATTTTCGGGCACATTTATGATCTAAAATGTATAATTTAAATAACTAAATCAAATATATTTCAATGACCATCTTAGCTACGAAACATAGTTGCTTCATGAAACTAAAAGTCTACCTAGTCTATTAATACTAAAACGGGATATTATCTATATCCAAAAAGTAAAACAAAAAAGTAAAAAAGTAGTAGAGTAGTAGAGTGAGTAGTAGTAGTAGTAAAGTAAGTAGTTATAGTAAAAGTCTACCATTATTCAAGCAAGTACTGAGTACCTTGATGCGCAAATTTTCTTATGGTAAACCATGACAGGCACACAAATACCATACATAAACATAAACTTCGTTCCCCTCATCATCATAATCCACGCACTCGGTATACAAAAAATGATTTTATTCCGACCTCATCCACCTGTGAACTACCTACCTACCTGCCCTCTAAAAGCGTACTTTCTTTGCCAATTTCTGTGCTAAAGCCTCGTCAGACTAGTTATCATACAGATTGTTTCGTTCGGGTAAAATATGTGGTAAATTGAAGCGTGTGTACGGCCAATTTGCGTTGATTTCTTTATCCGGGGCCCGGTCGGACGTGACTCGTCTGAGATGAATCTAAATGAGAAGACGGGTAGGGACGTAGTGGCCGCGAGTCGTTCAACAAGCAGTTTCCAAAAACTTGTTCCCTGTTCCCACTTTTTTTGTATCAGAAGTGGGAACGATAAGCTGATTTTAATGATTATGTTCAAGTCAAACCTTTACTCCATATGATGTGTGTCTCCCCTTCACGAGGTATAAATTAAAGCCTGATGCTACAACTTATAACAAAACTCCTCAAAACTTTGCATTTGGCTACTAACCAAGCAGCCCAAGTCAGAGTCTAGGCGAGTTAGTCTGATTTGTGCTGACAACAACTGTAAAACACGATGCACAAAAGCGCATAGAGTGTAGTGGCATAGTATAAAAAGTACTACAGTGCCATCTTTGACTTCAATGAAGAACTATCATCATATTCCAGTACATCTCGAGTTAAAAACACTTATAGAAACACCCGACAAGAACTGACGGACAGTTATAATCCACCAGACAATTTATAACACCACTGGTCAATTCTCCCTTGTCTATACGGGATAAAGAATTTTAAACTGTATTCTTTTTATTATCCCTAAAAGGGTTTTATTCTTTTCTACGTAATGATGGAAAATCGTTGACATATTATTTTAAATATAGTTTGGTTATTCTGGGTCCTTAGTGACAGTGGAAAGCTGTGAGGAATCACGTTGTTTGTTACTCGTCAGGGCTTTCGAAAGAGATACCGCGGCCTCGACACAAAGGGCTAAGAAGGAACATAGGTGGTTTTTAGTAAGTAGAAGTCTGCCACTCCCTACCGCGCTGTCCAGAGTGGGAGGAGTCATAATTATGATGATTTTCAACCTCCAAAAAAAAAGTTACAGTTATTAAAAAACAAAATAAGTTACTTACTTGTTCATATATTAATCCGTGGACAATGGTGTGGGTTATATGTTTACATATTTATGTAACGAATCATAATTGTTAAACTTAACATGTAACTGTTTTTTTGTCCCTAATAAATAAATAAATAATGGCGGTAATAATTTCGAATAAGTCACAATACACTGTCGGTAACTGGTACCAACTGACGCAGATTTAAATAAGCAGGAAGTAATTATAAAATCATTCGGTTCAAGTTATTATAGAGTATGATTTGAACCATATAATAACATAATCAATATCATGAATGATTCATTTATTTAAATATTATTAAGCCAAACAATCGGTTGTTAGATTTAAATGCATACAATATTTAGTTATTATTTTTAAATAATTATTCATTACTGCAGTACTTATAGCAAACACATTAAGAGTAAGTTACACAAACCTAATTTTATACTTTGTCTACGGCGAAACTTTACTTATTGTTCTCTAAAGTATGTGTATAAATAATAAAATATTAATCCAGGCACTGGAAAAGAAACAGACAGTTAAATCTACATTCTATTTGACAGACACAACACCCCTTGTGCTGTCTGGTGGGCCACTGGGTGACGTTTACCGTCCAGATGGTTTAATTTTATACCCTTATCTTGCGGATAACTATGACTACTTGATGCATGTCGCTATAACCCGGTTCATTAAAGAAAGGAATCTAAAATGGCAACACATGGCATGTCCTCTCGCTCGCACACTATAGTGAGCGAGCGAGAGGACATGATAAAAACCGCCATTTTAGATTCCTTTCTTTAATGAACCGGGTTATAGAACCTTTGAGTATTTACGACCGGCACTACAGATGCATTATAATGCAAAACAAAGAAGTTTCGAACTACGAGCTAGTCTAAAAAGAAGATACTATAAAATTAACTACGGGGTCGAGATGTAAGTAAAGATCAAACAATATGTAGTCAGGTTCCATTAAGCATATAGGGTTGTCAAAGACCATGGGGTAATATTTGATAAATGCTGTACCTTTAGCGACCCCATAAAACAACTTCGTTCCTTTACAAAATTAACCCATCGGCTTACAGCCAACACTGGGACCCAACCCCAAACCTCTCTTTCAAACATTTATATTCCCGTAGACGCCCGACTGAAGTATAGATGACCTTTTTATAAGAGGTGGAGCGGTGAGGTCCGAATTGCCTTTTAAATCCTTCAAAGGGCTTTTGAAGTATGACAGTGTAGTTTAGTACTTAGAAGGGTTTAAGTGGTTGTTTTAATAGTAGGTACCCTACCTACCCTCTTGTGGAATGAATTCGGTTTGATGTTTGTTTGTTTGTTTATATTTAAATGTGGTTTTGTGGTAATGGAGTGATTAGGTTTTGTGAAGTTATTTCGATTTTCTGTTTTAAGTTTGATGTCGAATGGCTGAGTGTTGTTAATGAGGGTTGTATTTCTGTTTTAATTAAAATCCAAAAGGGTCGCTGACCTTTTGAATTAAGTATACAAATAGATACACAATATATTAAGAGAGGAACCTACCTAACCTACTTGAAGAGAAACTAGGTACATGCCATTCCCAACTGACCGCCTCATTGGTCTAAATGCAACTGTTGAACAAGAGGTGGTTTCGATTCCCGGGTCAGACTTTATTGTTGGTTTTACCATCAGGATTTTCTCAGTAGCAGCCACGGCATTCGATGTCAATGTGGTCGCCCCCTATTACATTGGACTTAAACATAACTGGAGAAATGTGGGTGTACTATTAGGAACACCTATCCCTTCGGGGATTACAAGCTTAATGTTATATTTATTTCACAACTCTAATAATTAAATTCTCCTTTGTCCACAGAACTAAGAAATGAATCAGTGGAGAGTGCAAGCACCTCAACGGGTAGCTCACAAGAAGAGACAGAACCTGAGCCCAAAGTGTACATGAGGACGCCAGCCATCGGTGGCGTGGCTGTGAGGAGCGGAGAGGACGCCCTGCTCACGTGTGTGGTCCTCGGGGCTAAGGGGAGGCCGGTGCTGTGGAGGAGGGCTAAGGACCTCCAGTTGTTGACGGCAGGAGGCGTGAGGGTGACCAGGGATGATCGAGTCACTGTGCTGCATGATGACTGTGAGTATTTTATTTTTGATTATATTATTATTATTATTATTAATAATAACAGCAGTACCGAACGATTTTCAAGGTAAGCAGCACTTGCCAAGGTCGATCTGTGGTTTGGTGGCCATCCATTAAGACGATGACAATAGCTATTGACTTCTGATGTTTCAGTATTTTTGGACACGCCCACAATTTTTCCGATACCCTAGCGCCATACTACCAAGTAAGAAACAAATAGTCCAGGATCCGCGGTCCATTTTTGCACTTGATTACTATCAAGCTAATTTTGATGAGACGGCGAGACGCCCAACAATTTCCTGCACGAAACTCTCGAATTCTCGATTGTGGTAAGTAATAGGGGTAGCAGGGATAAAATATGTTGGTTTGATGATTCTCAAAAGTGTTAAGTACAAACACTTTTGAGAATCATCAGCTGGGTTTTTTTTGTTAAATCTGATGATAATTATCTAAATTGTTGGAAAAAATATTTGTCCTACAAAATGTATGGTTTGATCAAAGAGTCCCCTTCCTTCCTTCCAATAGGTATCGATAACGAAGTCATTAAAAATGATTACTTACTAACTGGGTTTTGGGGATTGGATATTTTCTATTAAACCCACTCTTTACAAGTTGCCTACAAGATTCTAAAAATTATATTAAGTGTTTGGCACTTACTCCACGCACCATCAATACTCCTGTACATCATAAACAACAGGCTAATACACTTTCTGGAGCCACAAATTCCAGAGAGCAAGCAGGTTTTGTTAAAGGCAAAGACACGCGGGAACAAATCCTGAACGTTCGCCAAATTATAGAGAAAAGCCGGGAATTTAACAGCCCTGTATTGATATGTTTCATAGATTATACCAAAGCATTTGATTGCGTGGAGTGGGGCAAGCTGTGGGGGGTTCTTAAAGACATGGGAACGCCTCAACATCTTATTGACATAGTCCGATGCCTCTACCTACACATCAACAACCGCTCTTTCGTCAAAATAGACACCGACTGTTCAAATGCGTTAGGCAGGGATGCATCCTCTCACCTCTGCTCTTCAATATGTATGAAGAGTAATATCATTCAAGACTCTTTAGGGCTGGGACAAGGGGTTTACTGTTGGTGGAAAGTGGATTTCCAATCTGAGGTACACTGATGACACCGTTCTCCTTGCTACAACATTTGGCAACATGAAAGAGATACGGCACAGATTGGAAGTGGAAAGTGGCAAAGTAGGGTTTGCAATAAATAGGCAGAAAACCAAGCTTATGGTGGTAGATCGTGCGGGAAAGCTATCGGGCGCCTATAACATCTAAGGCATCTATACTGTGGATAGCTTCGATTAACTGGGCTCCAATATAAGTAATGAAGGTAGCTGCGTCACAGAAATAAAACGGCGGATAGCCATGGCTAAAGATGCTATATTACGCCCCCGGAACATCTGGGAAAAACGTGGTATAAGTTTTAAAACGAAGGCCCGTTTGGTCAGAGCACTAGTTTTCCTGATTTTCCTCCATAGAGTTGATAATAATAATAATAATTTATTTAGTTATTTTCAGGCTACTTTGGCCCATAGATAAATACCTTACAGACTAACATACATACGCTATAATTGACAGCTTGTGTTAGTAAACAAAACCTTAAAACTATATTAGTATCACTACACTTGCACTACGTCACTGTGCGATCATGTGGCACTTGCCCGCGGAAGCGTCGAAACACCACCCCCTGCGGCCAAAAGTCCTCTTCCAAGACGAGGTGCAGGTAGCATGTCGGTACTCGCACCACAAACGCCTTAAAGTTGACGTTGCGGCGCGACTCGAGCAGCTGCACTCTCGCCACGTACTTGATCTTCTGGCGCACGTACTCCACGATGTCCTCCGTCGTAGTGGTGTAATGTAGACGGGAGAGGTACAAAGGAGTGTTCGGCTTTGCGGCACGAATATGCACATTGGGCTCCGATGGAGCCGTGCCACAGCGGTTCTTGATGGTTCGCTGACGGCGCTTCCTCCTCAACACCGTCACGAAACCATCATCAGCCTGGATCGGTTCCTTTTCAGGCACAGGCTTCTCGGAAGGAGCATTTTTCCCCACAAGTTAAGACATGGACAATCCAAACAAGAGTAAGACAGAGGATAGACGCATTCGAAATGTGGTGTTTTTGGCGGATTCTCCGAATTCCATGGACGGCCAAACGCACAAATGTGTCTATCCTTTACCAACTCGATATCAAGACTCGATTGTCAACAGTTTGCCTACAGCGTATTTTGCCTTATTTCGGCCACATAATGCAAAGAGGAGATAGCAGCCTTGAAAAGCTGGTCATTGTTGGCAATACCGAAGGTAAGCGACCGCGAGGCCGGTCGCCATTTTACAAATTTGGAAGTGTCTGTCTTCCAAACGATTGGCTTTGAGAAAAAATTGTTTGTGGAACCTCAATGTCATTTTTAAAGACCTGTCTAATGTCTATAGACACCCCACACGTAGGTATAGGTTTGATGAAAAAAAAAATAGTTTCAGTTCCATGTATGGGGCGACCCCCTAAATCCTTTTTTTTATTTTTGTATAAAAATCGTAAAGCGGTTTACAGAATACTTGTAGAGTTTCAACTGTGTAGTCTCAATAGTTTCCGAATGAAGTGGCTGTGACATACGGGTGGACAGACGGACAAACAGACATGACGAATCTATTAGGGTTCCGTTTTTTGCCATTCGGCTACGGACCCCTAAAAAACAGCTGGTTTGTAGTAATTTTTGATGAGCTCGTTATCAATACATGTTGGATTTAGTTATTGATCATCAGATAAAAATTAAATAGTTAGTAATAAATTTTTGAAAATCATCAAATAAATAATTATAATAATATATAATCAATATATATTTTATCCCTGCTGCCCCTATTACCTACCACAATCGAGAGTTTTCGTATAGGGTAATGTTGGCGTCTCATCAAAATGCAGCTGCTCACGGAAAATTAGCTTGATAGTAATCAAGTGAAAAAATGTACCGTGGATCCTGGACTAACATTGTGACGCGGTCAATAATAATTTATAGATGAACGGATAGCTGTCAGTGGGGCGCAAAGTGACATACGTCCGTCTAGCACCGCGCCTAAGCGCTCACTGTCGGATTGCTTAGGTAAGAAAGAGAGTGCGATGACGCAACGCTCGAACTTCTTACAAACCATAAATAATGATTAATTACATCAAAATAATTTATTAAATAATCAAAAATTAAAAACAACCAAATTTTGTATTTAAATATGGTACGTTATTGTTATAAATTTTACCAACGTACGTTGATCAGTAATACAGATATTTTTGTTGGAAGATCATTTTAAGAGGTTAGTTTACCATTTTTTTGTATCGAGAAAACTTTTCAAAAACGTGTTTTGAAAACAACGAAATTATCAGAAATATGTTCAAGATTAACATATATTTTTTCCGCCGTGTCAAACTGTATAGATTTGGCTAAAAAATTGTTCAATAGAAGCCTATTTGGCTCTTGTCAGCGCCTTAATACCGAGGTTTCAATATGCCTCGGGAAGCACGCTAAGCCCTTGGGCTTGGCTGTCATTAGTGGCTGTAAAATTTAACATAACTCCGCACTCATTTAACTAGTATGCGTAGTATACACTTTTCAATTAGGACATACACGCCCAAACACTCAAACGTCACTCAATTATAAGTTGCGCTTAAATCTCGTGCTGTCTTTGTTACTATAAGGCAGAGTGACAGAGATACTCGTAGCAGGAGTTTTGAGGGTTACTTATAATTGAGTGACGTTTGAGTATTTGGGCGACAGACTCATAGAGACATAGAGATGTGTCAATCTTTTATTCGACACTATTTGGCAAAACCGGACGGCAAAATATAATGATATTCAATTTTGCCACCCAGCCTTAAAATGTATAGTTTCGTTTACAATTAATCCTACCAAAATCTTCACAAATCTAAAAAACATTAGACCTTTAACATTGACCTTAAACCACCTCACTCACCTGTCCCACTTGAAAAAGGTTTTAACCCTAAACAAGCAAACAGTTTGACCTTGCACTAGATACATTATTAACGTGTAACGAAGCGCTTTTGAATTTGCAATTGTAATGGTTTCAGCAAGTAATACTGTCGGGGAAGATTTACTTTGCAGTTCCTTGGGTGTATGTGTATAAATAAATGTCAGGATAAAGTGGTCATATTAACTATATGTTGTCTTTTAAATTACTTTTTACAATGCTGTTGAGTTTTTTATTTTTTTTAACGGGATTTCGTAGGTCTATTATTTATTTTGCTTGATCTGTGTACATACATCCGTTGTAGGAGATCCTAAATAAATAAATAGGGAACACGTACAATGGTCCACTTTAAGAACCAAGTTATGCGGTTGCCTAACACATGATAGAACATAAGGAACGGAAGCTTTTACGGAGAAATGGACCTGGAATCAGTTCTATTTCTTTACAAAGTTTGGATCGGTTTCTATCAAACGGAAAAATGCTCGCGCACTTTTTTGACAACAATGACTGCATCAATATTGCCTGTAACTATAAAATTCGAGGCATACATTAAGCGCCCCTTCGGCGTGCTCAAGGGCCCAACTAAATACCTAAAGGCAACAGTTTACAGTGTAACCTCTGCCTACGCCTTTTATCAAATACATTACTTACTAATTAAGCTTTTCTCCCTAGCTGACGAGCCTCTGCCCGGCCCTGGTATCTCGAAGGGCGGTGACGTGTGGGCGCTGGTCATCAAGTCAGTGAAGGCGTCTGACTCAGGCCTGTACATGTGCGAGCTGAACACTGAACCACCTGTCAGGAGCTTCCATAGACTTACAGGTTTGTAATGGACCATAATCATCATGTAGGTACAGCCTGAATTTACCCACTGCTAGGGTATAGGCCTCTCTTTACTGGTGCCAATCTCTCCTGTGCCAGCCTCAGGAATGGAATGAATCAATTTGTGTTTAAAGTCTCTCTTTTCTCTTCTTTTTCAACCTTTGACCACCCAATGACGAGTGTAGGTCTCTTCCAATTTTTTCCACTTTTGGCGGTTTTGTGTCTAGATCTAGGCTATCCAGTTGTCTTCCGGTCACTTATGTTTAAAATACTGTATTTTTAGAGTAAGCTCTTTTTTTTAAATACAAAAGCAAACTTACAAGTGACATAAATAAGAGAGACAGAGAGAGAGAGGAAGCCTATAACAGCACACTCTCCCAGTGACTCTTCTCGGGCCAATCACGCCACGCCAATGTTTCTTGCGTCTCCCTCGGGAAAGACGACAGTCTTCAGGCACGCACTGTGTGACAATTCTGACACATCTGTCCTTACATCCTGGAAATGTGAACTCGCATTATTTAAGATACCACCTTCATGCACATGAACCATGTATCAACCAAGACTACTTTCCTAACACCCCTATTCTCTTCCAGTAATATCCCGAGGTCTAACCCCCCCGGAGAACCAGAACGTGACGGACAGCTACTCAGCCAACCTCCCCACGTTATCATCCCTGTCCTTATCACATAACTACACGGACTGCTGCGTGGCTTCCAACGTCACGAAGGGCTGTCTCGGCTTCTGCAGCATCCAGACTATTCTGGAAGGCACGGGGCAGGACCCTGAGACTTGCCAGCCGGATTTTCCTGCTATTGTCAAGTAAGTACTGAGTTTGTTTTTTTGATTAGGGACACACACGGAATTTGGGATTATTTGGTTGCAACGCGATGACTGAGCATGAGGTCTTGACTCTTGAGTTCGATTTCAGGACGGGCAAAGTGTTATTTGGTTTTTTTCATCAGGAATTGATCAGTAGTAGGTATTCATGTACGAACAGTAGGTCGTGGGTTCGAACCCCAGCAGGCGCATTACTTTGTGTAATTTATTTCATCACCGTTGCTCTCAAAACGGTGAAGGAAAACATCGTGAGGAAACCGGCATGTCTTGGAACCAAAAATTCGAAGATATGCGACATCTACCAATCCGCACTGGGCCCGCGTGGTGGATTATAGTCCATCCCCTCAAAGAGAGGAGGCCTGAGTCCCTGCAGTGGGAACATTAATAGGCTGATGATGAGGTATTCATGAAGTTTGTACCCGATTAGAATTATAGGCTCGCTCCCTTTAACGCAGGACTAAAACGTTACTGACGAAATTAAGGTATACTGGCTACTCACCAGTAGGAATAAGCTACAGGCTACTGAAAATATCACATCATTTTGTTTTAACACAGTACACGTAGATGTAAACAATATTTAAAACGGAGTGCGAAGCCCTTTAAAACATACATAAAGATTTTTCTATAGAAGCCTTTCGTTATCATCGACACGACGACATCTTTCAATAACCATGACGCTTCTATTTCCTGTTCGTTGCTTCTTGTATCCAATAATCCATGAAAATTGTATCATTTCATAGAAAATATATATTTCACTAGCTTTTGCCAGCGGCTTCGACCGCGTGAAAGTGACGATTTTCCATACAAACTTTCATCCCCTATTTAACTCCCTTAGGGGTTGAATTTCGAAAAATCCTACCTTATTCCTTGTCTACGTTTTAAGGGGACCTCTGTGCAAAATTTCAGCGTTCTAGGTCCAAGGGTTTGGGCTGGGCGTTGATGAGTCAGTCAGGACTTCTCTTTTTTTTATTTATTTAAATAGATTGGAAACTACTCGTATTTTATAGATACTAGCAGTTGGCCGAGACCTGCGTTCGCGTGTAATTAATATTTACAAAGCGATGTGTATTAATTACTTCTCTTTTTCATCGGATTTTGTTACCAATTTCAAATGTTTTAGTTTTTCGGCACGTAACCCTAATACATACTTTTTCTAAAACTTTTTTCTTTTTCCTGTTTCTTAAAAAATATTAACATCAGCTATCAGCCACTGAAAGTCCGTCAAATTCAGTCCAGCCGTTTCGGAGATTAGCCGGAACAGGAAGACAGACAAAATTTTGAAAAACTGTGTTTTTAGTTAAAAGTTATTATATTATTATATTATTTATTTCCATTATTATGTATACAGTAAAAAAAAGTAGTTAAAAAACTAAAAAACCCGACTGAAAAAACTGAAAAGTAAAAAAACAAGCACATTTTAAATTAAACAAAAGTTGGAAGCAGGCGGGGTTCATTCTATTTTCTTTCATTTCATAATTTTAATATTAATTAAATATTCATATGAACCCCGCCTGCTTCCAACTTTTGTTTAATTTAAAATGTGCTTGTTTTTTTACTTTTCAGTTTTTTCAGTCGGGTTTTTTAGTTTTTTAACTACTTTTTTTTATTTCCAACTTTTTAGTTATTTTGTGTTTGTTCTTTCGTTGATCGCGTAAAATTCTTCGCAGATGATTTAACTTTTATTTTTGTTTATAGGCTTTTTCACTTTGAATTTCTTTTAAACATATAAGTGTTTTATATTTTTGTAATCTCCTTTTAAAACCCTTTATTTTGATATCCTACTCGATGGTATTGGATTTTTTTTTTTTAACTCCGCGATTTTGCCCCCAAAATCCGCATTTTTTTTTTGTTTTTTAATTTTAATGTAGCCTATAACACTCGCGCCATCAAGACGAATCTAACGACGTATATTTCATTCAAATCCCTTTATCCGTTTTGGAGTTATGAGGGAACAAAGAAACGTACATACATACATACATACATACATAAACACATAACCCTCCTTTTGGGCTTCGCCGCAGTCGGGTAAAAAGCTGATATTTTTTAATTACAAATAGACACTTCAATTTTATTTATTTGTAAAGATGTATCGATTGAAATTGTTGTTTTATCACTTGACTGTTTTCAGAAAAAAATTGTTCAAAAGTATTGCAAAGTACACTAAAAAAGTAAGTAGATGATATCTTAAAAATATTTCCTTGAGGTTTCCCGAATATAATTGCTATGGCTCTTGACCTTTGGGTCGGTAATCAATCACCATATTTTTAGTAAGATAGATCGATCTTCTAGCAAGCCTTTCGTTTTCAACAGCAATTTGTCAGGAACCGACAGTTTATAGGGGTCTAATAAAGTGAGAATTTTCTATCAATTGACGTTAACGCAAAAATTCCTCAACTGTAACCTATTTTAATAGAAAATCAAATATAACATCACGCCTATAATACCCGAAGGATTAGGCAAAGTTGATCCTCGTAGCATACCTATATTTGGAAACATTAAATTACAAGCAGGAAATCGAAACGTGAAAAAATATAAATTATCGTGAAACTCGTTCGAAAAAAAAAACAATATAAATTGTTTACGATAATATCTTTCGATTGCAACAAGCAACACGCCTGTAAACCCAGGAAGGTAAACAGAGGCGAATAATATAGGTACCCTAATCAACAACACTATCACTACATATGTCCCTTTGTATGCTTAAATCTTTAAAACTACGCAACGGATTTTGATGATTGTTTTTCTTTAATAGATAGAGTGATTCAAGAGGAAGGTTTATATGTATAATAACATCCATTTGCACCCGTGCGAAGCCGGGGCGACGAACCAGGGTCACCGACATAGCTCGCAGAATATGCAAGTTGAAGTGGCAATGGGCAGGCCACATCGCTCGAAGAACGGACAACCGATGGGGAAGAAAGGTTCTCGAGTGGCGACCACGAACCGGAAGACGCAGCGTTGGCAGGCCTCCCACCAGGTGGACCGACGACATCGTGAGAGTCGCGGGCAACCGGTGGATGCAAACGGCAGGCTGCCGATCTTTATGGCGTTCTATGGGGGAGGCCTTTGTCCAGCAGTGGACGTCTAATGGCTGATGATGATGATGATGATGAAGCCGGGGCGGGTCGCTAGTAGTTTTATAAATGCTGAATTATGATATGCAAGTGACTTCTCATCTGACTTATGAATGGCCACAAAATTGATCTGATAATCCACTAATCGTGACTTTGCTAACTAATTACACCCAAATTTTTTTGTGGTTGGAAAATCATCAAGTGAAACACATCACCCAATCTGGAGCGGAAGTGAGTGTCAGACTTCTGCTAACTAAAATCCACCCTTGTTCCTTTTTATCCCTTTGAGTTCCGCAGCCCCGGCAGAATTACACCCAACCAAAGTTTCAAGACATAACCCACGAACTCTTCATCAAATTATCTTCCCCCAGGTGCATGGCAGACGGACGCAACCACGTGCCCTGCTGCGTCCAAGAGCGGGTGCCTGACATCTGTCAGGATGTGTGCCGAGGAGAGTTCACTCCGGTGACTGACAACATCAAGACGCACTACTCGTGTGCTTCTTATATGGAGAAGACACTGGCCTGCATTGTGGAAGGGATTGGTAAGCTTGTACCGATATGTTTCTATTTAAAGTAGTGTCTGTGGAATTCTTTCTTTTTTCGATGAACCTAAAGTTTGATAGGCAACCAGCTTAATCACCTTGATTATTTAAAAGTAGGTTAAGTACGAACCTGTAAATGATATATGTAGTTATAGTAATACTTTAAAATCGAATTTGAGTTAGCCTCTGGAATCGGTTTTAAATTCTAAACAGTCATAATTTCCTAAGAAAACATCTACAAAGGTATCAGAAGGATAATAGCAAAAATGCTCTGCTTTTTAAGCTTAGTTTTTTTAGCCTTTAAAATCAGTATGAATGTGATCTCAAATCGATATATCTATTTGACATGAGACCACAGATAGTGTTTATAATTAAGCACTTCACATTGTTGTAACAGTTACCCCGTCCCTGTAAAAAACCTACTTCAAAACCACAACCTAAACACCACCTTCTTTACAGAACTGCTCCCAAGTCCCCCAGAAGACGTGGAAGTGGAGCCTCTCAACGAGAAACAATTGAACATCTCATGGAGTCCCCCCATCGAGAACACGGACTCGGTCACAGAGTATGTGGTCAATGTCACGACTCTGCGCTCCTTTGATGCCCACCTGATCGACCCCTCAGAGAGTTCTATCAAGAACAATGACTCCATGACAGTTATGCTGCCCTTGTCTTATAAAGTGGCGCCGAATAAGACTAGCTATGTCTTGAATGATTTGCTGCCGTTCACGATGTATGAGATTACTGTTACTTCTTATAATATTCATGGGTCCAGCTTGCCGAGTTATGCTATCAGGTGAGTTGATTGAACATTCTTCTTTTGTGAGTTTTTAATTTTGTATTAGAGCACGTGAAACACGGTTTCGGTCCTATAGTAAAACCCAGAAACAAAAAAACAGAAATACATATCAGGAATGGTTAAAAGCCGTCTCCAATCATTATTTTCTTTCGCCCCTAGATCCCTTACCCTAACTCCTGGTAAGATGAAGTCCACGGAAGTAGCTGCAGCCCCCAAGCTCCCCGACGTGCGGGGGTGCTGCGTGGCCGCGGGGGTCAACCACTACGGCTGTATCGACAAGCTGTGCGACCCCACCAAGACCTTCGAGATCGCAGTAAGTGGGGGTCTTCGAACATCTCTGTGTTTTGGTGATGAGTTCATTTATCATTATCATTTATCATTAGTAATTAGTTATGAAGACTTTCATCATTGCTTTTTATATTAATGTGGCAGTCCAAAGAAAACATAATATGTAATAGAAAACATATATAAATGCAATAAAGGCCTGTTTGCAAATTGTAGCAAATAGAGATATAAATAGATATTCATTGATTCCTTCGTTTTGGAGAGACAATATTGTGAAACAATGATTTAATCAACAGCAGCGGTGTCCAGTGGTGGCGGCCCTGACTTACGAACAGTAGGTCGTGGGTTCGAACTCAGGCAGGCACATTAATACTTTTTGTAACTTATTTCATCACCGCTGCTCTCAAAACGGTGAAGGAAAATATCGTGAGGAAACCGGCATGTCTTAGAACCAAAAAATCGAACACATGTGACATCTACCAATCCGCACTGGGCCCGCGTGGTGGATTATAGCCCATTCCCTCTCAAAGAGAGGAGGCCTGTGTCCCAGCAGTGGGAACATTAATAGGCTGATGGTGAGGAGACCTGCTTACGTAGACCAGTTTAATATTCTGCAAAAAGCATTCACACTCCCAAAATTTCATTAAATATTTTAGAATAGTTACATCAAACATCACAGATTTCATACCACATTTCCGTCAACCAGCACCCTTTAAACCCTCACCATCATAACAGTCACCACCATTAACCCACCACCACAATACCACATCATCTGTGACTAACGCACGATCACCCAGAGAGCCGTGTTTAACCCTCAGCTGCAGGTCACAGACCTGATGATCTGCGCACCCTGGGGCGGAGTCACCTTCGGCTGCCTCGCCAATGGCATGGACCATACTCCCTGCTGCCGGTCCAAGGGACTGCCTGAATCCTGTCTCCCGTTGTGCAGCGGGAATATTACGACGATTGATTTTAATCATTTCAAGTGAGTTTGAATTTATTTTATGTACTTTACTAGCTGATGCCCGCGGCTTCGCCCGCGTGAATGTCGGTCAAATTATATACTAAAACCTTCCTCGAGAACCACTCTATCCATTGGTGAAAACAGTATGAAAATCGGTGCAATAGTTTTTGAGTTCATCTCGAAGAGACAGACAGACAGACGCGGCGGTTGACTTTGTTTTAGAATATGTAGTGATGAGTGGTTTTTACGCGAGACCGCTCGTCCTCACGGTCAAGGATCTATCATACAAGATGACATGTGATTTAATAACCGATTTAGGACCGATTTTTCAATCTTCAGATGATTGAGAGCTGATACTTGTGACTTGAAAAATGATTCCAGCATTTTTGGAAAAATATTTGAAATTCCTATTTTTATCTATCATGATCAGAACACTAGGACTAATTCATTTTGAAAGAAAGTAATTTAGTCCATTGAAATGTTACATTTAGCGTACATTTGTTAGAGGACGATGAAGTACTACAGTCAGTAATATAATTATGAGAACTTGATAGATTACTGTTAACCTCCCGTCCGCTAATAAATCTCCAGGAGATTTATAAGAATGGCTTTTTAATTGTATCTATAATAAGGCGTATGAGCTCTATGTACACCATAAAAAATACAGGTATTACAATATAGAACCTATAAAATAGGGTTTTAAAAACAAACTCATTGCATCGCCTCACATACACATCGGTCAACAAACTTCTATTTCAGCCTGAGTTCTAGCCAGAGATGTGAGCTCAAAACTTTTATCAGCTGTCCCAATTTCATGCTCAATTAGCGACGCCACTAATTGGATTAAAAATTGGAACAAAGTTTCCAATAAATCGATTCGCCATCGAACTTATCTGTGACGGTCTACTTTGCAGTGGCCTTACTGAATAGTTGTTGGAAATTGAGTGCTAATACTAAAGGTCATTATTACTCGAACCATATTTTTAAGAAAAAAAAACATCATGCTATATTTTCGGAAAGATAAGCTAAAGTCTCCAAATTTAAAGTATTTAAAATATAAGTCAAAGTGATAACATGAAGAAAAATAATTAGGTACTTAATTTGTAATTTTTTATCTGTACCTAGTTCCGTTTTTTATTTTGGAGGTTGGGAAATCATCAAATGACTCCTCCGATGTTCCAGGGTAGCCCGCGAAATTCAAATTTACTTACGTTTTTAGCGATTTGCAGACCAGTGCTAGGTTGTATGTTAGTGAAAATATGATTCGCGGCTGTAAAACGTATGCAGTTACAGAATTATAATCATCAAAATCATCATAACCACCCTCCAAGTTCATGTAACTCTCAAGAATGACCTTTTGATGAAATACTCATTCTTGACAGTTACATGAACTTGGAGGGTTGTAATGATGATTTTGATGATTATAATTCTGTAACTGCATACGTCTTACAGCCGCGAATCATACCTACCGTGGAACATCCATAGCGGGCTACCCTGGAACATCCACCTTAAGGAGAGTCAAACTTCTACTGACTAAAAACCACCCATGTTGGTTCTTAGCCCTTTGTGTCGAGGCCGCAGTATCTTTTTCTAACAACCCGCAGCCCCGATGGATGTAGGTACTTTCGGTTTACTTCCACTTCAGTTTAATCACTCGTGCTAGACACACCAAAGATCGAAACGTAAGATCCCACGTTCATCAATCGCAGTTTCGACCACTAGGTCACTAATACAGTAAAACATTAGTCAGTTTTATAAGAGAAGTCTAGCAAAAAAAAGCACTTTGATCAAAGGAATTCTTAGTAATCTGTTAGCCTTAAGAGAAATAGGATTACTAAGGTACTTCAAGAAGATTAGTTTAAGTTAAGTCCTAAGACATTATTTTTATACGAAATTGTGTTGCTTAGGGCTGCTTTCACTTTTTTGATGGCTACTAATGTTGTATAAAAAAAAAGGAAACTTATGAAGACCGATGTAAAGTTACTTATATTTTCGAAATAACATAACATAACATCACGCCTAGTATCCCCCGAAGGGTAAAGAAGAGGTGTACCTAATAATACAGCCACATTTCGCCAGATATATTTAAGCCCCATGTGATAGGGGGCAAGCATAAAACCATGCCCCGTGGCTGCTTCTGGAGAAATTCCTGAAGGAAAAATTCAAAAAACTTTGCCCGATCACGTGGCAGTATTTTTTGGAATGATGTATTGAATTTGAGACGGCACGGTTGGCGCAGTGGCTAAGCGATTGGACTGCTGCGCTGCGTGTCGCGGGTTCGATCCCCGCACGGAACAAATATTTGTATGGCCTACAAATAGTTGTTTCGGGTCTGGGTATTTGTGTATGTGAGTTTAAATGTTTGTAAACGCACCCACGATACAGGAGAAATTCCTAGCGTGGAGCAACGTTTTAACAAAAAAAAAAATATTGAATTCATAATAACCGTTTGTTTGCCCCTTTACTGCCACCCAGTATTCTATCTACAATTCGCCATCACTATTAAATCTTCAGATTAAATATCATCCATGATTTAATGATATAATAGTGATCATCATTATTTTAAGTAAGATTTTACCATCGACCCATGCCAACCTGAATATATTCGTAAAACCCCAGTAACTTTTAACTTCAAAACATTTTAACTCTGACGGTACACACTAACATTTTAAAAATAATCTGCCAAAGTTTTATGAGGTAACTTTAAAAACATTCTACAAAATATGATTTTTAAACTAAATATCTAAGCAAAGTTGTGTAGTTCCCCGAAGAACTTCTCGACTATCGGGTTTAAGTTTATTTGCAAGAATTCTGCCCGTATCCAAGTTACCCGTATACCTGTAGACCCTAACTTTGCGAGATATATTCACAAGTTTGGCTTTCACAAAATTTTCAATAGTCTTGGTACCTAGGTAAGGCTGTATCTCTAGATGCGTTGGGTCTTTTAAAGTGTTAATATGTAAGTTAAAGTCAATTAAGTTGCTTTTTAAGGTTTCGATCACACTCTCGCAATTCAAAAAAAAAATCAAAAAAAAATCAAAAAAAAAAGTCATCTATATATATAAAAACAAACAAACAAACAACCTCTCACCCCAAACGCATATACCGTCTCCGTTCCGTCGTGGGTAAAAAGGAGAACTGACTGACTGACATATCAACGTACAGCCGAAACTACTGGGGCTAGGAATGTGAAATTTTGCACACGGCTTCCTATTATAATGTAGGGGAGCACTAAGAAGGGGTTTTTGGTAATTTAACCTTTAAGGGGGTGAAAAGGGGGATGAAAGTTTGTATGGAAAATCGTCACTTTTGTAGTTGAACCGACATCCACGCGGGCGAAGCCGTGGGCAAAGTGCTAGTAATATTATGATTTAAAAGAGTGTCCATTGAGTTTCTTGTCCGTTCTTCTTCTTATAGAGATCTACACTACAGTAGTTTCACAAAGTTTATACCTTGTGGCTAGAACTGTAACTACATGTCATTGTTGTCTTTGTTTCGTCAATTGAAAAGTGCCTGTAACTGGCCTACTTAAAATAAATGCTTTCATTTTAATTTCATTACCTCATTTACGATCTTTCGTAAGTTTTAGAAGAGCATGCATTACGCGGTTTGGGTGCATAATTATTTTATTATCTAGTAGGATTCTAATATTGTAATTGCTGATAATAGTAGATTATTGCACCGAGCACAAAGTAATTTATTATTGCACCGAGTGCCTGATTTAGAGCCTGAGCGTTAGCGAGGGCTCTAATCTAACAGGCACGAGGGCAATATAAATTACTTAAGGCGAGGTGCATAATCTACTTTTCTTTCAACTATTACTACTATTAGGAATAGTAGATAAAAGAAACTCATATCAAACAGTTAAAAGATTTTCTATACTTAACACTGTCGTCTTCATTTAGAATGTTTTCCGGAGTTAATGTGTCGCTAAATGATTCCATTTTAATTCGAAGCCGAAGCACTCAAAATCAGATAGTATCACACTTTATCGTTTCCAAAAATATTGTCAAGCAAAATTAACAAAGTTCCCCAAAATGTGCCCGCCAAATTACTTTTTTAAATTTCTTTCATTTTATAGTAACTAGTTAGCAACAATCATTTTTTAAATTTGGAACAAGTAGTAGGATAGAAACGAATAATACTTATGTAAAAAAAAAAGTATTGATATCGGCTGGCTGAATAGAGCTAATCCATTGAGATTGGCATCGGTGCGATTAAAAAAAATAAACTGTGCAATAATGAAATTTCATACATTTTTATTGCTCTAGAGCACTAAAGACTCGCTTTGTGCTGAGTTTTTAGTGTGATTATGATGAAATTAAAGCATAGTTGGAAGAAAAATATTTTTCTTTTCAAATGTTTTTTTTTTCTCTTCACGCCACGAAATACTCTCAAATAAAATAAATCTAATGCAAAAAACCAGGAGGTCACTCGTAAGTGCGCTTCGAAGAAATCAAATTCCAAGTCGACCATATTGTTTTATGTTTCCCCTCAACTCTTAAAATATCAGTGAAGCCTAAGAAAGTACCAAAGCACCCTCCACTTGAACAAGCCACAAATATCAAGGGCTTTTTAACAAAGACACATCAAGATTTGCTTTTATTTTTGTAAGAAATCAATGTTACCTTACCTTGTTTTTTTCCTTAAACTAATTTTTAGCCGACTTCCTAAGGAGGTGGCTCCCCCAATTACATAGATCTTAAACATACCTGACTAAAGGTGGGTATACTATGTTTTGATGTCCTTTATGTCGGTCAAATTATATACTGAAACATTCCTCGAGAACCACTCTATCCATTGGTGAAAACAGCATGAAATAGGTGCAGTAAGTAGTTTTTGAGTTTATCGCAAACAGAAAGACAGACGCAGCGGAGGACTTTGTTTTATATTATGTAGTGATAGTGATGATGAGGTTAAGTGTTAAGACGTTCCTTGGTATTTCTTTATTGCACAAGGTGGGAAGTGTCAGAATACTACTGACTAAAAACCACCCATGTTTCTTCTTAGCGCTTTGTGCGAAGGCCGCGGTATCTCTTTCGAACAACCCGCAGCCCCGACGTGATTCGTAGCACCCCTTTAACCCCAGTACCTTTTAACTTCAAAACATTTTAACTCCAACGGTACACTAACATTTTAAAAATAATCTCCCAAAGTTTTATGAGGTAACTTTAATAACATTCTGCAAAATATGATTTTTAAACTAAATAACTAAGCAAAGTTAGTGTAGTTCCCCGAAGAACTTCTCGACTATCAGGTTTAGTTTATTTGCAAGAATTCTGCCCGTATCCAAGTTACCCGTATACCGGTAGACCCTAACTTTGCGAGATATATTCACAAGTTTGGCTTTCACAAAATTTACAATAGTCTTGGTAGGTAAGGCTGTATCTCTAGATGCGTTGGGTCTTCTATAGTGTTAATCTGTAAGTTAAAGTCAATTAAGTTGCTTTTTAAGATTTCGATCACACTCTCGCAATCTAAATGATATTTATGAATATTCGTATAATGTACCACATCAACATGAATGATGAACCTAACCAAGATTTAGTCATAATATTATGATTTTAATAACTTTTTAACAAAAATTAAACCGACTTCAAAAAAAAAACACAAAAAAGTGAAAAATAAACTTTAGAAGAAAAATCAGTTTCTGAAGTCGGTGACTTTTGTTTGTTTGATTTAATTTTTTTGCCACCGACTTCAGAAACTGATTTTTCATCTAAAGTTTATTTTTCACTTTTTTGTGTTTTTTTTTTGAAGTCGGTTTTATTTTTTGTTAAAAAGTTTTTATTTTCCACTTTTTAATGGTTCACATGTTCATGGGTCAATGTTGACAATGTAGTTTTTTTTTGAGTTTTGTTGATTTTTCAAAAACCGCTTGTCCGATTTCGATAAAAAAATTATGGGACCATTTCGGAAGTATACCCTTTCCAACAAAAAAAGAGTTTTTCAAATCGGTTAGCAAGTGACGGGGTTATGCCCGAACAAACATAAAAAATATATATAATATATAAACATCCGAATTGAGAACCTCCTTCTTTTTTCAGAAGTCGGTTAAAAAGAGTGTCCATTGAGTTTCTTGTCCGTTCTTCTTCATAGAGAGATCTACACTACAGTAGTTTCACAAAGTTTATTGTGGCTAGAACTGAAACTACATGTCATTGTTGTCTTTGTTTCGTCAATTGAAAAGTGCCTGTAACTGGCCTACTTAAAATATATGCTTTTATTTTGACTTCAGTACGTCATTTACGATCTTTCGTAAGTTTTAGAAGTGCAGGCATTAAGCAATTTGGGTGCAGAATTATTTTATTATCTAGTAGGATTCTAATATTGTAATTGCAGTTAGAATCTTCTTGTTATCAAATGTTTTTAGGGTTCCGTACCTCAAAAGGAAAAAACGGAACCCTTATAGGATCACTTTGTTGTCCGTCTGTCTGTCTGTCTGTCTGTCTGTCTGTCTGTCAAGACCTTTTTTCTCAGGAACGCGTGGAGGTATCAAGCTGAAATTCATATCAAATACTCAAGTCTATGGTCTCTTGAAGCTGTGAAAAAATCAAACTTCTAAGTCAACGCGATCAAAAGATACTCCCGTTTATGCCGCAAATTTTCGACACTCGCAAGGGAATCAAAACCTACAGGGTACTTCCCGTGAACTCAGAATCTTGAAATTTGGTACGAAGCAACGTCTTATAGCATAGATAAAGGAATAATTACGAAAACCATAAATTTTTAGTTACATCAAGATACTCCCGTTTATGCCGCAAATTTTCGACACTCGCAAGGGAATCAAAACCTACAGGGTACTTCCCGTGAACTCAGAATCTTGAAATTTGGTACGAAGCAACGTCTTATAGCATAGATAAAGGAATAATTACGAAAACCATAAATTTTTAGTTACATCACATAATATTTTTTTTTTACGGAACCCTCGGTGCGCGAGTCCGACTCGCACTTGGCCGGTTTTTTTCTCTTCACTTCACGAAATACCTACAGAAATAAAATAAATCCAATGAAAAAAAATCAGGTCACTTGTAAGTGCGCTTCGAAGAAATCAAATTCCAAGCCGACCATATTGTTTTATGTTTCCCCTAAACTCTTAAAACATCAGTGAAGCCTAAGAAAGTACCAAAGCACCCTCCACTTGAACAAGCCACAAATATCAAGGGCTTTTTAACAAAGAGACATCAAGATTTGTTTTTATTTTTGTAAGAAATCAATGTTACCTTACCTTGTTTTTTTCCTTAAACTAATTTTTAGCCGACTTCCTAAGGAGGTGGCTCCCCCAATTACATAGATCTTAAACATACCTGACTAAAGGTGGGTATACTATGTTTTGATATCCTTTATGTCGGTCAAATTATATACTAAAACATTCCTCGAGAACCACTCTATCCATTGGTGAAAACAGCATGAAAATAGGTGCAGTAGTTTTTGAGTCTATCGCGAACTGACAGACTGACAGACGCAGCGGAGGACTTTGATTTATATTATTACTAGCTGATGCCCGCGGCTTCACCCGCGTGGATGTCGTTCAAATTATATACTAAAACCTTCCTCTTGAATCACTCTATCTATTAAAAAAAACCGCATCAAAATCCGTTGCGTAGTTTTAAAGATTTAAGCATACAGACAAACAGACAAAAATAGCGACTTTGTTTTATACTATGTAAGGATGTAGTGATAGTGATAGTGACGTTCCTTGATATTTCTTTATTGCACAAGTTCTTCGTAACCCCAACGACCTTACCCCCACCAGATGTCTCCGCTACATGACGTCGTACACGAACTGCCTGCTCCGCGGCTACGGGGTGCTCCCTGGCGCCCCCTCGCGGCTGTACCTGACCAACATCGACACAGACTACGCGGTGGTCCACTGGTCGCCACCAGCGGCGTTGGCAGACACCGTGCAGTACTATAACTTGCATTATAAGACCCTGCAGGCGGGAGATGAGTACAGGGTTTTGGAGAAGGTAAGATGTTGTTTAGAAGTAAACTATTAATACCATACTGTTGTCCATTGCTGGACATAGTCATTCTAAAACGACCGGTCCTACCATCATGACACACATCATCATCGTCATTTACTAAGTACGTTAGTAGTATTTACCTATGTCGGGATCGTCTTCCAGACGAACTGGATGTTACTGAATACCAGTATTATTCTGTGTGTATTGTTCTTTGGTTTCCGTTAATGCAAGGGCTCAGGGAATATTCATGTTTTTCTTTTTTGTCTTAAATTTAATAGTTTACTATTTTATAACGTAGAAAAAAATATTAATGGGCTTCAAAATACTCTAGATATTTTTAAAAATGAAATTTAAAACTTTTAAAAAAATTAGGCAGTTCAAACGCCGCCATTTTGCGCGCGCTTTGCGTGACGTCACGTGACACGTCCAGTGGGTGTTTCACAGAACATAATTATTATTATTTACCCTAACGGGATACAATGTCGTGTTAGATGACGTCACATTTCGTTCGATTAATGGTGGCGCGTTTTGGAAGTTTGAATTTCGCTCCCTTATTTTGCACTTTTTGAATATTATTTTAGGGGTTTAAATAATAAGTAAATAAAAAAAAATCCTTTTCATTACAATATTACGATAATAAGTATTCGAGAAAAAAATATTTTAGGCCGTTTCAAATTTTATGCATATTCCCTGATGAGCTGTTTATTATGATGACCATTGGAAAGCAGGCCTCCCCTCTATGGAAAGTGACTACCGCTGCTTACCTACCAGCACCTGCCACCCGCACGCCGCAAAAATGACGAAGTGGTATTTTCAATATTTATTGTTATGCAGGTACATTCTCCGTACATCTTAGAAGACCTGGAGTCTAACATGGACTATGAAATTTACTTGGAAGCTGTGAACGAACACGGCGTGGGAGACGCTTCTCCTAGACTGATCTTCAGGACTCAGAGTCAAGTAAGTACAAATACACAAGATGCAAACCATACTGATTTCAAAAATGACACGGTTTCATATCTTCGTTGCTCCACATTCACAGATTCAATTAATAGATCAGATTTAAAATAGGACATTCGAATTTAAATCGTACGTTTCATAAAGCTTAGGTAATTGTGACAAATCATACGAACATGAAAAAACTGGGACATTAATAGGTACTTTTTAACCGGTACAGATTTGATACATGGATACCTAGCTCAATTTGTCCACTCATTGGTGATAATATTTTGATCTTGAGGTGATTTGGGTACGGAGTTTCTCCACAATATGAAAGCCAGCTTATACTGATTTTGTCATCACGAACCTGCGGCCTACCATCCTCCTATAAAACCCTCAACCATCAAGGCTAACGACAGATTCTTCTCTTCATAGGTGATAGAAGAAGAGGAAGAAGTAGCGAACTCATATAACGTGACAGCATGTTGCGAGCGGGTGCAACTGGCCGGAGTCTGTATGCCGCTGTGTTCCTATGACGCGAAGATGTCAGACCTCAGGATGTTGGCTCCACTCTGTGCTCAGGACTTCCATAAACTGCTGAGATGTGGTGCTGGAGGTAAGAATATATTTATATGACTACTTTTTTAAAGTTTTAAGGTTCCGATAGCAATTTTTTGTTTGTTTAAAACTTTTTATTATTATTGCCTTTCTATGCCTTTGATTCTGACTGTGCTATTTGTGCTATTTTTTTGATCAACCGATGGAATTAAAATCACGCAACTGCAGTCATGAAGTCATGACATTACACAGCAACTGAAACAATTAAAAACAAAGTTGTTCTTCATGATAGTATTCTGATAACTCTTCATTTGAGAGCATCTATACTACTAGCACCTATATTTGAGACTCGCGAGTGGAAGGAGTTATTTAATGATTTACCACCCCCAAAAAAAAAAACGCCGCGTACTGACAGGGCGCGCAGCCTCGGGCGTATGCTACGCGACACGATATTTTTAATTTTTTCATTATTTTCCTCGGGCGAGGCACGTCCTGACTACTCCTGACCGTCCGCATGAATAGCCTCGCGCGATCAGTCAGTACGCGGCTAACGAGAGTTTCTGAATGTACCTCTCTGCCTAACCTTTTGTAATTTACAGGCCTGATATTAAGTATACTTGTTTTATGTCAATTAAATAAATGTACCATGTCACGCAGGTCGTAACCACGAGCAATGTTGCGCACGTCGCGGCGTGCCGGCTTCGTGTCGCGGCGTGTGCGCGGGCGCGTACAGCGGCGGCGTCAACTCCTGCGTGCCCTACATCGGCAACATTGTGCAGTGCTTCGAGGAAGGTCAGTGCCATGGCATGCTCAAGATGTTTTCATCATGATTTCAGGAAAATAAATCGACTGACAATTTTCCTATATAACAATTAATTTTGCTGACGGTAGGTACATTTATTACCTAACGGTAACGGTTGCTAACTCACCGGATAAAATAGACTTCTAGTGACTGGACGAGGACCTTTCCAATCTGTACCTCACACTTTAACAGGTTGTCGCAACTATCAGTCAAGATGTGGTTCTTATTCTGTCGATGAACTCAAATTGTGTTAGACCAGTATGTAGCAGCTCTAACATTTAGGGATAAAGATAATTATCCTCAAAACTGTGGTGACTAATCAAATGCTTAATGTATATTTTTAAAGTTTTTACATGAAGCCGTTTTGCAGGGCAAAATCTATCTTTTTCTGCGTATAAACCATTTTTACACAATGCCAAAAAGAGATGGTACTGTTATTAATACTGAAAACGGGATATTTACCATATTGCCACTATTTGCCATGTCTGTGTGTGTGGGTTGTGTGTCTGATGGTAGGTACTATTCGCCAAGTGGCTATGAAACTTACCCTCCCCCGCTTCCCCTCAGGTACCGGTCTCCTCCCCGGTCCACCCCGGGAGCTCCACGCCGTGGTGAGCTCCAACAAGGTGTTCCTGGACTGGGCGGCGCCGCAGGACGGGGCCAACGTGACGTCATACGTCGTGCACTGGCAGAAACTAGACAACAACTCGCAGCCTTACAGCTATAATACTATGCAGTCTACTTATAACGTGAGTTATTATACGTATTTTTTCAACCCACTTCCAAAAAGGAGGAGGTTCTCAATTCGTCTTTATGTTTTTTTTTTTCATTTGAAAGTTAGTTGGTTCTTCCTGCCTTCATTCTTAACGATGGAATGGGTGTCGTTAAAATTGTCGTAAAAACAATAGGAGCGTACGGGAAAGATACTTTCTTTCTTTTACGCTCCAGTAAAGGAAAGAAAGAAAGAAATAATATTTATTCGTGATATGAAATGCATAAAAAAATAACTAGAAAAACAGAATATTTGTACAAAGCAGTACATATTTATACAAATACAAAAAGACGGTACAAAAAGTTTACATCGAGCATGTCATGACTGCGGCAAACAGGTTATCACGTAGTATATAAAAAAGGATAAGGAATACTTTTTATCCTGATGTTGCGTTCCCATAGGTTAATTTCCGCTCTTCACATCCCGAGCAAACTCTAGACAGGAATATTACAGATTGCAAGCGAAATTCACGAACAAACTTAATAAGAATTTTTAATCGGTTTTTTAACGTGCCTTTTTCATGCATATTAGCGAAATTGAAATAAGTACCTGCAGGTACTTATTTCAATTTCGTATGATAAAGACTTAAAGCCGATTTGTTTTAATAACTTTACTAATAGTCTGAATACTATCGGAAAAATAATAAGTTGCATGTAAATGAAAATGAACATTAATGCTTAGCATTTTAAATCCAAACCTGCTAACTGACATTAATTGTATTTACTACTACAATTACTTACCTCTATTTTTGACGTAATTGGACAAAGTTTAGATGCTCCATTATTTCTTTCTTGTGAATAGATACAAACAACTTCACAGTTTTGGTGTGCAATCCCGCAATATGAATAACATTGTAACTTTAGTTTCACGTTTGTACACCTTTATACATATCATAACTTTATTCATATTGGCTGTAATGGCAAAGAAAACATGTGATAAATACAAAAATGGGTGTCGTTAAGGCATAAAGTTGTACAAACCTATAACTAAAGTTACAATGTTTCAATTGAAAATAAAGCTCTTAAGTTAAAACTTTATGGAAATGAGTTATAAAACTATACCATTGGTCCCTGTGCTCATTGGTGACTACGATATCAAAGATATATTGCTATATTTGCTAGATCTATTGCTTGTCTGGCTAGCAAGACCCCGAGTCCCATCACAATTTCAGAAATGACTAAACTAGCCATGGTACCTTCAGTCCAATAAAAACTTTAAAGCTCGGTTTAAATAAATGTCAAAGATTGAAATAAACCGCTAAGGCTGGGAATAAATGTAAAATATGTCTTGTTCTATTGGAATATTCGAACAAAAACAATAATATGACAGTATTTTGACCTCATGCCATCAAAATAACACTTTCGATGTTTAATCGAAAATGGTAGAGCGTTATATTGTTGCGTTTTTTTTTTTCAGAAACAGTTCAACCAACTCTCCAATTATAGAATAGGGTTTATATGTGGAACCTTAGGAACGTTTTTCAATTCAGTGCAGTGTTAGGACTCCTAACGGTTACCCATTAAATTCTTCTGTCCCACTGAACATTTTCCATTTGAATTCCAACGCAGCGTGCATTTGAAATACACCTTAGGTTTCTAACAATAGATTTCTTAGGTTCTAACTGGGTCGTTGTGCAATACCTAGAAGTTAGCTAGTATACTGAGGTACAATAGAATGAAATCCAGTACTTTTATTCATTGCGAATTCGCAACCAAATACTTTTCGATATTAGTTCGGTTCAATACTGGGCGATAAAGTAGTGGGTACCGATAAAGATAGAAAGTAAAGTAGAATTGCTATTGCTGCAATGATTCCTGATTCTTTCTTCTTAATCATCATCATCAACAGCCTATTAATGTTCCCACTGCTGGGACACAGGCCTCCTCTTTTTGAGAGAGAATGGGCTATAATCTACCACGCGGGCCCAGTGCGGATTGGTAGATGTCACATGTCTTCGAATTTTTTTGGTTCTAAGACGTGCTGGTTTCCTCACGATGTTTTCCTTCACCGATCCAACGACCTACTGTTCGTAAGTCGGGGCCGCCACCACTGGGCCACCGCTGCTCTATGCACCACTGGGTCACCGCTGCTCTTCTTAATAGTGTG
This sequence comes from Diarsia mendica, assembly GCA_949316265.1. Lineage (NCBI taxonomy): Eukaryota > Metazoa > Arthropoda > Insecta > Lepidoptera > Noctuidae > Diarsia > Diarsia mendica. The sequence goes on along the minus strand of OX438907.1, from coordinate 2,078,003 downwards.
GTTATATAGTGCCTAACTTTGTGTCAAGAGGCACAAATCTAGTCTACCTGGCTGCTACTGAAAAATCCCTGATGAAAAACCCAATAACACTTTGCCCGACTTGGGAATCCAACCCATCCCACATGCTCAGCAGTCGCGCTTGTGACCTCTGGACCAATTAACTATTTCACTAAAGTTGAAGATACACACAACGTCAACACTCGCCATAAAAAGAGGCTATGCGTTCCACCCTCAAGAATCAAAATGTTAAGCGATAGCCCACATTATATGGCAATAAAAATATATAATAAGCTACCCAACACGTTTAAAACTGAAAAATCAGAAGCAATATTCCAAAGAAGACTAAAACTATTTCTCATCCAAAAATGCTTCTACTCAGTTAAAGAATATTTAGAATCTAGTCTAAAATAACGACTGTACAAAAGTGGCGATCTGTCCTATAATACAAACAATAACATTTACCCTGTCCTATTAAACTCTGTACTTATACCTAAAATAAAAAATGGTGCTAGGTACCTGAGAAAAATGACATTGACATTGCTGACTTATTGTATTATAATCCACTATCATTGACATTTAATTTTGACATAACTATAATTTCTTTATTTAATTGTACTACACAATATAAAATAAATAGGTAACTCAGTGTAATGTTTAATGCATGCTAAAGTAGATGATAAGGACAGGCGAATAATAGATTGCAATGCTTGTAAAAGGCTGCTAAGTTATAAGTACTAACCAAAATATACCTAACACCACATTGTACACTTGTGATGTTTTGACTTTTGACTTTGACTTTTGACTTTGACTTTGACCAACAAAGCAGTGTACCATCATCATCATCAGCGTATAATGTTCCCATTGCAGGGAATCAGATCTCCTCTCTAGGAGAGGGATGGGCTATGATCTACCAAGCGGGCCCAGTGCGGATTGGTAGATGGCACATTTCTTCGAAGCAGTGCACCAGTTTAAGTTTATCTTTTTGTTGAACAGAAAATGAACGTGACAGACACCATGACTCACATCGAGACCCTGGACCCCAACAGCACGTACCACGTGTTCGTGGTCGCCTCCAACAGCTTCGGAGAGTCCCTGCCTTCCAGCATGCTGCTCTTCAATGTCACGGATACTGGTGAGTTGGTAAAGCTTTAAGTCATCATCATCAGCCTATAATGTTCCCACTGCAGGGACTCGCCTCTCTAGGAGAGCTTTAAATAGAACTAATAATAGTCCTCCTAAACGTTTTCGGTCACGGTAACGGTATGGTGGTCAATCTCAGTGGAGATTAGCCATCGGCGCGGAAGATATCATAGTGCACATTCCTTTTCCTCTCATAGTTCACAGATGGGAATCCGACACGACCGGAGAGAGATCAGACGCAGGCCCAAACGGCGTAACGTGCTTTCCGAAGCACGGGGCTATTAGGCCTCAGCCTCGAATTTTGCGGGCAGCGGGGCGGCGGCGGCGGCGGCGCGGGCGCGGCAGGATCTTATGCGTACAATCAAATGGACCGGTTCTCGGAATACAGCGGCGCGGGAGCGGGCAACGAGCGGTGCACTCCATACAAGTCGCGCCGCCGCCGCCGCCGCCGCCGCCCCGCTGCCCGCAAAATTCGAGGCTGAGGCCTTATACCACCAACTTCCAAACTCCGGGCTACTACTGGGGAATTCCATTATTTTATTTCACAGTAGAACTGATAAAGGTGATGAAGCCATCTTCTAGGCAAACATGCTCAACCGCAGGCCGCAACATCGCTTCACTTCTTCAAACGCAAGCTTATTTCACGTGAAAAATACCAAGTTCTTCTCAAGTACGGCCATAATCAACACAACTGGAAAATATGATCTGTCATTCTTTCCAAGAAATAAAAATAACTAAACTAAGAGAAATGTTCCATATATCTTACTGTATTATTCAAAGTTTTCCTTAGGATTTCATTTTGTTTAAAATTTATATTTTCATCATTCATCATCATTTCAGCCAAAAGACGTCCACTGCTGGACATAGGCCTCCTCATAGGCCTAAATTTATATGTTACATAAAATTATTGAAAAGTTCTCAAAAATCTGATTTTAGTTTGATAATAGACTTTTTTAATTGCAAAATTTGCCTGCTCTTGACCTCGATGACGACTTTTATTAATTTCTGACTACTTTCAGCACACTTTTAGCATTAAAACCTTTTTAAACCGACTTAAAAAGGAGGAGGTTCTGAAATTCGTCGTAATCTTTTGTTTTTATGTATTTTGCTCATCACCTCTTTTCCCAACAGATGAAAAAGAAGTAGCGGGCATCCCATCACCACCTCACTCGTTATCCGTGTCATCTCACTCGGCAACATGGTTGACGCTCACGTGGCAACCGCCGCAGTTCTCACAACCCGACGAGAAGATCTCATACACGTGAGTACTGATGATAATTATATAAACTTGTTTATTTTTAGGTAACAAAAACTCTTAAAAAAATACTTTAACTTAAATATTTATATATATTTTGAAAGAAACAAAGAAAAGAAAGAGAAAATAGTTACTGTCGCAGAATTATGATACAATAAAAAGCTGTAAACACAAAACTTACAACTAAAAAAAAAATAGGTACAAAAAAGAAAAAACAAAAGTTTGAGTTTACATGAAAATTAAAAAAAAACAACTGCGACAAATAGGTTACCACTCAGCATGGTCCCTGCGCTATGGGGACAATACAATACAATTTGTGTTGGTTTATGCAACATGCTAAGAGCACTTCACTTGCACAATGTTTGGGCGTTCTTGAGAATATAATCAGTATCTAGTTTACGGTCAGTGGGTCGTCTTAGGGGCGGATTTTTATGCTTTGTGAGTGTGACTGTAGCCTCGTTTTGTTTGTTTTTCCGAAATTCAAGAATGCCTGTGATGGTTTAATTGAGTTTGATACTTGTTACCATTTGTTGAGTGAGTTTGTTGCGCCATTTTTTTCCCCAAGTAGCATACTACTCGTATGCTTAATTATTGCATACAATATTAAGTAAGTGTTATGATATGTTAGCTTGCTGCATGCTTTGGTGCAAACTGTAAGTGCAGCAAGTACCTATCCGTTTAAATAAATAAATAACACTCTTTGTGGCAGTTTTATATTTCCAGTGGCCTTCAAATTTACGGGGTTTTTTTAGTGGTGATAAAAATTAAATAATACCGAGTGCGGCTATTGTTTCTAGGAAATACCTACTCCTTTATTTAAAATAACTTACGAATAAATATCGTTCAAATTATATGAATGAATTTCCGGAAATCCAACAAGAGTTTCATTCAGCTCAGGTGGAATTTTAACCGGAATTTTACGAAAACTATCGAATAGTCCTCCAACTTTTTTAATAAAAATGTGAATTCTTTTAATTGTTGATGTAGTTTGTTGTACAATGGAGATGTCATTGTTCTTTTGTTAAATAAAAAGCTTACAATGATACAAAATAGTGAAGCTCGAGTTATAAATTATGTTCCTAGTTTACGAAACACGAAGCAACGAAAGAAAGTAGTTTTTCAAAGGAAAAACTTTATGATAGAACACAGACTTCTTTGATAACATTTTATATCTGTATCTAGTTTATTATGCCAGCAACACTAAGTCTGAATACTAAGTAAAACTCTTTGAACAGCACTTTCCTCTTTGATATCCTCAAACTTCGAGACTTTTCGGCAAAAGGAATATTTACCTAAAAAAAAAGCACAATCTAAAATATAGTTACTTTCTAGGTTGTTCTTCAAATCGCCAGCCCAGCTAAGTCAAACGAATGTCACCAATATTACCACAACAGTCCCTGGACATACCCTGGAGAAGCTGTCACCCAACACGCAGTATGTTATCTGGGTGAAAGCCCATGCTGCCGCCGGGGACTCACAACCTTCGGAGACGTTGCTGGCCTGGACCGACCCGGCTTACCCAGCGTATGTGGAGGTAAGTCTCCATAAGAATCACTAGGATTACAAATGGGCCTTTCCCACACCCAAGATACCCGTACCACACGCACGATGTACCGTGTAGAAACCGAATTGCGCAGGCAAAACTATGATTAAACTTGTTCTTGTGGTAGGCCCATAAGGGCAAGATATGTTCACGGTATGTTTCACGTGATATGACTGACATTTATGTTGGTCTCCCATCTTGCATTTGTAATTTGATAGTTTTGCAGCACACATGCATAACCCTAAGTGCATGTAAAGTAACGTTTATAGATCTCGGTATAAGAATATCTATAAGTGGTGAAGATTCAATGAAGATAAACATACGACAGTGTTATTTTTTAACAATAAAAGACCGGTAAAATTCAAGAATATATTCATAGAAAAGAACGTTGAAGACGACAACTGTACCAATAAAACTCAACATAAAATAAAAAGAACGTCAGTATTTACCACTTGAAAAGAAACCTAAGTATAATATATACAGAATCATTGAATCCAATATCTTTTGCCATTACGAGCCTTACTTCGACTCGGCGCTGAGGATTTAAATGCAAATTGGCCCTTTTGAGGAGTTATAAGAAAATGTATGAAAATAAAAAGCTCAAAGGGAAACAGATACGAAACGTAGAATTGCATTCATATACCCTTTTATGCAATAGAGGGTGAACAGTCTCGATTCGAAATATAGAGTTTCTAGTGACGGCCATCTTGGATTATTTAAAATGAACTTGTATTTAAAGGCCAAAGGCAGAATTCGTACCACCTATTTTTTTTTTGTTAAGTGATAGAATTTGTACCACTTATTAAGTCAATTAAACCATTCATTTTCATGTAACATTAGTATTTTTAGAAGTTCGGATTCATTAATTATATCAATCAAAAGATTTAAGTAGTTAAACGTAATTAATCTTAAACTAAACGTAGTTATGTTTTTAGAAGTTGCCATTTGTAAAATATCACGAGGCTAACAATGATAAATAATTATTTAAAAATAGAAATAACAGTAAATATAATTAACCAATTACACATTATACCTTAAAATGAATAATTATTGCATACAATCTTAATAATTAACTATTTAATGATAGGAATTATTTTCGACATCAATGTTTTTTTTTGTATTGGCAATTATTTTATTGACAGGACAGGAAAATCTTTCCGAGTCTCTGTTCGGTTCTTTACTGTTGTTTTGGATTGTTGTTTGTAACTGCATCTGAGCAATTTAGCAAATTATCTGGCCATTTTTACGTTGAGTCGAGCTACTGCTCCTCCGTACTCTATCTGTTGATAGTTTTTTCGCGAAAGGACGCTTTATTAATTGTGCTGTGTGTGTACGTGCTTCTAATTAAAATGACGAGTTTGCAATGCATAAATTGCAACGTTCGCTTGTCCCGAATAAGAAGGCACGCTTTATCGGATGAGAGTGAAGATCTCGTCAATACTATTCGGCTGTGGACATATCCTAGAGATGTAAGTAGTTTCAAACATAACATTTTGCGTACGAGTGTGTCAGTTACGAAGTGATAACTTTTACGTGTTAAAAAGTAGTCCTTATCATTTAAACTACACGATATCATACTAAAATAATATATTGTGTGTACAAAAACTAATCTAAACATTATTTGAAAAAATAACAAACACCATTGTGGTTGTATATGTACTTACTTAAATATTTACAGTTTGTCCTATTTAATGTACAAACACATAAGAGCTCATACGCCTTTATAGACAATTAAAAAGCCATTGTTATAAATCTCCTGGAGATTTACTATCAGACGGGAGGCCAACCGCTTGCCGGCTCTTCACCCAACGTATGGGTGAAACATTTCTAAGTGATCGTTTTGCATGTATTGTTTACTTGCCTAACACTTGGTTGCCTAACACTGTTATAATAGTTATTACTCGGTTAGTATGACTGTTATAGTGTCATAGTCATATAAAGCAATGTTGAGCCGTACTCAAAATCACTTCTTTATTTCCAGATAACACCTGCTGACCATGTTTGCCATGCATGCTGGCAGCTAGCTAGTCATCCCCGTTCTTCTGACAATATGCCGAGGAGACGCACAGGCCATCAAAGTGTTTGTGTTGTATGTGGACGATCCGTACTACGAATCAGTCGACGCAGGATTTTGATTGAAGGTGCAAATGAAGACGAACAAAGAATGGCTAACACAGTTGCTACTTGGATCCAACCACGAGAGGTATAACAACTCATACCTATTATAACTTTTATCAATTAGGTGTCTTGATTTGATGTATGATTGTGTTAAAACAATGTAAATTATTTCCCACTAATACCATGCAGTTTTAAATGCAACCTTTTCTTTATTTATATTTTTTTATTTCAGCTTCGTTCTGAGGATGAAGCTTGTGTGCCGTGTTGGCTAAGAGCTAGCAGAACTAGGGTTGTTTCACCAAATGAACATATTCAACCCATTGTACCTGATCATCTAGAGGGTGATCATTCTGATTTGGCATGGTAGAGCATAGCTCAATCTTGCACGCTGATTATGTTAGAATCATACATCATTATACAGCCTTCGTCTCCTGGTTGCATGGCAAGGTTTATCATGTACCTATTAATATGTATAACGTAGATTACATTCATCATGTAATCGTTAACAGAGCGATTCAGTAAGAAACCCGAGCATACAGTTTGGGCGGAATACTGAAACGTTCATACGATGTTCTGTCGTCCAAGATTCATTTGTACTAAACCCAGGCCTACAGCTCACGTAAGGTACGGAAGGTGCGACAAATATAAGAACAATAAAATAAATGTTAGATCCTACAAAAACAAAGTTGTTTTATTTAACCACACTCAAAACTCCATCAGCACTTCATCATTTAACATCAAACTATTGCAGACCGCTGCTGGACGCAGGTCTTTCCTAAAGCACCCTACTGAATAGGTACAATTCTCATGTCAATTTGCCAACTTATTGATAAAAACACTACAAAGATAGCACCAGCTATCTAGAACATATTATTATCCTTTTTCACCAAAAAAAAAATGTTTATACTACTACACGTAATCCATATAATATTATTGTTGAAGCAGGTGTTGTGATTTGGCAATGGAATGGCGTGTCAGGCGTGATCAACCAAATTAACTCTTCGATAGTATATATCCAGACTTTTATTTGTCAAAATACAAGCAGATATTATACGTCCATTGTATAGTATATATGATGAATTAAGATTAATTAAATTGGACAATATTGGAGACGACACAAAACGTACACAGAGCCGTGAGCAGGAAGTAGTTGTCAAAAACAGTAGACAGGTGACAGCTTCAAATGTCATATAAATATGGCTGCGTTTAAGCTGCGTTCATGTAGAGCTTACATAATTCCTAATAATTATAAATGCGAAAGTAACTCTGTCTGTCTGTTACTCTTTCACGCCTAAACGGCTGAACGGATTTTGATGAAAGGAGAAAACCAAACTCCATAGAAACTTGGGCCTGGCGTTAAAGGGCTGAATTTTGGCCATTCATTAAAGAATCTAGGTAGGTTCCATGAGCCCAATTTTCACGTCTCCCAGTGATGGCCAAATTGATAATATCAGACAATGACATTTTAGGTTATTTAAATTATTTGAGATAATTAAGTTAAATAACATGATATTTTCGAGGCTTTGTTTCCTACGCAAGTCTATAACCCCCATGCGCTGTGCTGTAACATAGCACTATGAGGTTTCAGGTAAGTAGATACCTACTTTCCTTAAAAAGTGCTTACGGGGGTGACTTCAGATTTATATTATTGATATCACTGAAAACATCAGCTGAAAACTATGTTTATTAGACAAGGCCCACTTACATAACTACTGGCTGATATTTGTTAGGATTATATCTGCTGGGGGATTTTTAATAGATTGTGATACCCAATAAATTAAAATGTAAATAAAACACATATTTATGTTAAATGGTTTTTTAATCATCTTCTTCATTAGGATTATCATAGTATAATAATACAGTATCCAGAAACTGTGCAGGAGGCAATTGATTACCTTGGTGCCATGCCCAACTAAGATACCATATTATGCTCATGGTATGGGCACAGCAACCAACCGTTCTTTTTCCTATGATACAGGTGCAGTAATATTGAATTATAGCATCCCTTCCACTTAGAGAGCTGTAGATTCATCCTACTACTAATATGCCTGGATTTCATCCTTCTCTTAACATCCAGGTTAAGTCCGATGTAGATAGCTCTTGCTGTAGGTCACCGTCCACCTCCCTACACACTTCTATGACATATGAGCCATTTTCTTTTCCTTTTCCTGAATGAAAATGCCGGGATGCTCTATTTGCTGATACCCAACACGAGTGACAGACAACACTTGAAGCGCCCACCTGAAAATAATTTATCTACATTAAAGTGTGCTTTTACACATGCGATGTGTTGTGTGTGTCCACTTTAAAAATACTGATCTAAAGAAATCCTGAGGAGCTCGGAGCTTGACCATTATCACACCATTATCAATGTTTTAGCATACCAAATAACATTTTTAATGACCTTTCAAAACCAAAAGCTAAACTAAAGAATGTTAATAAAGCATCAATAAAGCAAATATACTGACCGTGCGTGGTAGGATCAATTCTCTTATAACTTCGTGTATTCTGCGTTCTTGCACGGTACTAATCCTAAGTGTATGACAACAAACTCTTCTCAGAAGAGAATGTCCACAGTGAATACACACCCGTCGGTGTCCCATAGGTGTCTGTTCACTTTGTTCTGGTATATTTCGATCACTAGATATAGCATTGGCATGATTCCAGCAAGCCAGGCATATAAAGTCATTTTCATTTACCTGAAACAAACATTTGACTATTAGGGTCTAGCAAGACTAGCATTAGCATTTAGCAATAAACATCTGGGTATATTTGGGTAGACCTATGCCCCTCATTACAATCCCACTGCAGGGACACAGACCTCCACTCTGAGAGAGGGAATAATAGGTTGTAATTAACCATGAAGGTTCAGTCCGGTTTAGCGATGTGATGTCTTCAAATATGAATTTATTGCACATTATGCTATCATTAAAATACAACTATAAACAGACAACTGAACATGAGCGATAACACTACTTAGTTTGTTTACATTAAATAATTACATATGATTACAAAAACGTTATGTTAAATAGAAATATCGGATACTAACCGTTTGAGGCGCTACCCATTCTTGAACAATTGAAAGAATAATCTTCCAATCTTCGCCTTCCACATCATGAGGACCGCAACAATGCAATGTTGCGGTCCTCATGATGTTGAACCCAGTCGTCAAATGAGCAAAGTACAAATACGGTTTTCTAGCAAATGTCAGCAGGGGTGGCAGTTTAGAAACGGTGTCCAATGTTCAAGCGAGGGTCAGTCAAAAGGCAATCAATTTCGGAGTCCAGTATTCGATCAAAGGTCTTAGAATAATAAAATCTCGAGAGATCTGGAAAAACACATTCACTTGCACACCAAACGAAAAGCGAATGACATGACAATTGACTTGACATTGACAGCCGTTGACATTGACACTTGCGTTTACTAGTGCATTCCGTGGTGCAGCCGATTTTATCGATTATTTATTTGGTTTTTTTACAGGTTCCGTTAAAAATCAATTATATGACAGATTTTGAATAAACATCTATTTTAATAAGTAAAAAAGTGATAATACATAATGATAATGAATAATAAAGATAATGCAATGAAGTATTAATTAATTATTTGTAAGAATATCGATATCCACTAAGTCGATCTTATTCTTAGGGTACGCTCTATTGATATAATAACAGCGTTCGTGAAGTTAGTGACAAAAAATGAAACAAGTGTTGTAACGGTTTAAAAAGACACAACCTCAAAAATAAAACTGGTTATAACTTTAAGGTCCTAACTTCTAAAAATCTATGAATTTTAAAAGGGCTTGCCTATTGTATTGACTACCAATTAAAACAAAAAGTATCCCAAAACACGACATTTTATTAGCGGTACGAAACTCCCATACAAGGCTGCCTTTCACCTTTATTGTAACTTTGCATAAATTGCGTTTCTAAATTTGCTGATTATTTCAATTTCGCAGGTCGTGATAGTTTATTTAAACGCAACTAAATGTATCATTTCCTGGTAGTCGTTGAGGTTAATAAATTAACTATTTAAAACTAGCTACAAACCTGACGGTACAAATATACGGTTTACCTTTCATAACTATAACATAAATTTTGCAGCGAACATTTGGCTACTTTTCGTCGAAATATCTTGTTTTAAATCTCTATTTTATTCCTCTAGCCACCTTCAGTAAACCCTGTGAACCTGGTAGTGGAAGGCTCCAGCATGACTATCCTGTGTATTGCCATGGGAACACCCACTCCGACTATATCGCTGTATATTTCTGGTAAGTTAATAAATGAATTGTGTTGTGTGGCATTAAGTCCGCCTATTTACCACGTTTGTGCATGAAGTTTAAATAAATAAATAAATTGTATAAGTCATGTTTTTTAGGAATTATAAAAAAAAAATGTTTAATTTGCGACCCGACTTATAGCTATTGAAGTCCCACTTGGGTGCCATTTTTATCAACAGTAGTTTCTGGTGGTCCCAATTGGGCGCCATACTATTGACAAAAACATTTTTTTTGTCCCAACTGGGCGTCATTTTCCCCAAACTGGTAACTACGAGTCCCAACGGGCGCCATTTTCCCCAAACTGGTAACTACGAGTCCCATCTGGGCGCCATTTTCGCCACACTGGTAACTACTTGTCCCAACTGGGCGCCATTTTCCCCAAATTGGTAACTACGAGTCCCAACTGGGCGCCATTTTCGCCACACTAGTAACTACTAGTTCCAACTGGGCGCCATTTTCGCCACACTGCTGGTAACTACTTGTCCCAACTGGGCGCCATTTTCGCCACACTGGTAACTACAGATAGCGCGCGAGTTGAATGCAGAGCTTAGGAATGCGGTAGTCTGTGACAGCACTACCGCATTACACTAGTGTGAATAGCACAGCACTACACTGCTCCCTCTCTTTACCTCAGACCCCGACTGCATTCAACTCGCGCGCTATCTGTACTTGTCCCAACTGGGCGCCATTTTCCCCAAACTGGTAACTACGAGTCCCAACTGGGCGCCATTTTGGCCACACTAGTAACTACTGGTCCAAACTGAGCGCCATTTTATCTACACCATAATAGTAACTACTTGTCTCAACGAGGTGCCATTTTGTTTTCCACTTTTTAAGTGTTATATTTTGGAAGTTGGTATTATTCTAAGCGAAACAGTTATTTTTAAACTTTAACGCTGTTAAGCTCAAATATTTTCAGGTTGGCAATTTAATGCCAACCTGAAAATTACAACTTAATAATGTATGAAAATTTTAGAACTAAGAACGGACTACGTTACTAAGTTAAAATATGAATTCCGTAGACGTAGAAGCGGAAAATAAACCAATTTACATTTCTTACTAAACTTAATTGAATACAAAATGTAAAATACGGTAAGCCGAGACCAATAATAAGGACACTATAAGACCTAATAAGCAATGTAAATAGACAGAAGGTGCACTCCATGCAACTGTGTCTTTTTGAATAAAAGATGTTCTATTAATACATGACAATCATGACGTCGTATATTATCCCCGGCGGATTAAGCAGAGGTGTAATAATAGTGGTCTCATTTCGCCAATTGGTAAGACTGAATTGAACATCCCTGAGTCGTAGAGCAGGGATGTTATTAGGAAATTAGTGATGAATATACTCAACAATTTTATTATCTTTGTGCAACATATTTCTTTGTAACAATACAGAAGTTTTTTACCCATTCTTTATAGAGATCTTAACTTTAGAATCGGCAACAGAACAGTATTTTCACAAGATTATGTTTTGTGACTCTAAATTCACTTTTTTATATTCAAAAGTGCCTGTAGTTGTCTAATTGAAATAAATGCTTTGAGATTATTGTTTTCATCACTCAGTGTCTTTATGAATAAGCGAAACATTTTCAATTTAAGTTTATTGAAACTTTTGTAAATTCTCCCGTCGTGGTAACAAGGCTACTGTGCGACTTGCCTCGGGGACTGCTCCAATCGTTTTCCGATACAAGTCGCTTTATGTTGATTGGCTTCTACTAAACCTTGGATTATTGATTTCTAAAACAATTGCTTTTGTCACAAGTTTTAATAAAGTGGATTATTGTTGCTCGTTTGTTTGTCTAGCTGAGCGAGAAGATGTGCGATTTTGAAGTAAATTAGGCGTCAAGCTTAGGTTAGAACTTAGTTGAGAAATTACCACTTCTCTTTTTAAAGTTAGTCGAGAAGTATCATCAGTCGTAACTATACCAGTATAATCTGAACTATTATTATTGGAAGTTATACTGTTATAACTTGTGAAAGTTTGGTTGGAAGTTTCATTGGAAGTTCGTGCTATACAAAGTCAGCTCAAGACTAATATATTAATTCACTGATGTGTGGCCAATTGAACAAGTATTTTTGTCGATTATTCAATTTGTGTCCTTCTGATTACAATATATTCTTGTTCTTTTATAACATGACTAGCTTTTGCCAGCGGCTTCGCCCGCGTGAAAATGACGATTTTCCATACAAACTTTCATCCCATATTTAACTCCCTTAGGGGTTGAATATCGTAAAATCCTTCCTTATTCCTTGTCTACATTATAAAGGGAACCTCGGTGCAAAATGTTAGCTTTCTAGGTCCAAGGGTTTGGGCTGGGCGTTGGTGAGTCAGTCAGTCAGGACTTCTCTTTTTATTTATAAGAAGATATATATTGAAATCTTTCCATATTCAGCAACGATTTTCTACGACCTCACGGAATCACAAATGCCTGCCTGCATTCCCCAAAGAGGTCGACTTAGACACCTTGTATTCTACCTCCCTCCCTCTTTGGGGATGACAACTTTCACAAGATTTTTTGGCTTAGCTACTTTAGTCTCTAACAACTGCTCTTCTCGCTCAGGTCGCCTTGTCCGCCAAGAGGTGACCCGCCACATGGTGACCGTCATCCACAACGTCACCAGAGACATGGACCAGATCTCCTGCTACGCCGACAACGGATATGGCACGCCCATGCAAGCTTCCAGGAAGATTAACATTTCACGTAAGTAAAGTTGAGAGAGTCGAGTGAGTGAGTTAGTAGTTTAAGTCGAGTGAGTGAGTGAGCAGAGTGTGTCGAGTGAGTGAGTGAGCAGAGTGAGTCGTGAGAAGAGTAATTGATATCCTCAAACTCTTTAAGGAGACCTTACATTTTCTTTAAAATAAAATGTATTTTCAATTTATACAATACTATAAATAAAACAAAACAAACACAATTTTATTAAACAAAACTGGGAATTTCTGAATTTCATCCGCCTTTCACGTGATTTATTCTCTCTAGCATGTCCAAAAATAAATTATTTGTAAACCGAGAACACGACCAAGATAGCACGTTTCTTTGCGACTTAGTAACAGACCCAATGTAAATGTTGTTAGTTCTCATACACTACAATTTTGTTTTATTTACCCAAATGTTGGCGGGTACAAAATGCCTTGTGGCACTTAGTTCTTTTTACCCGACTACGGCAAAGCCAAAAGAAAGGGTAATGGTTCTTCATAAACTGGTTTTACACAATACTTTTACACGTCAAATATTAGTGTCTATGATGGTCTGGTCCAGTCAGTGCAATCATTTGAAAGTCAGGTTCATGTCAGTTTGATCGGTTATAGGTACTCATAAAGTTATAACCTAAGTTCGTCTATGTGACACTACTATGTACATAACGTTTCAGTAAATAAATATTAAACTACATTTTTGTTCTTCTTACTTCCACACAGATGTACCTACAATCCAGGCCTCTGGAATAACAATGGCGGCTGCTGGAGACGCCGTCATCCTCGAGTGCAGAGTTGAAGCCCTCCCCAAACCAACTATTGCGTTCTGGAGGGACCCCAATGGAAGAACTCCTGTCATAGATGGACCTAACTATACTATACAGCTGTTGGCTGATCCTGAGGTATGATGAATAGAAATAGATTTAAAAAAAATAAAAATAGTACTTTTCATTGATATAGAAGGAAATGATATGAATGAAAGAATTAATGAAAAAATATTATGAATGCCTTGTGTTATTAGGTCATTTGAAGATCTGGAAATTCACAAGAAACCTTGGCTGAAGCAAAAAATTAAAATCAAACCAAAATAAATTTATTCAAATTTAGACTGATATTCAGCACTTTTCGAACGACAAATTCTACAAGAGACAGTCCCCCAAAACGCCCTTCGATTTTATATCACGAAAGTAAAAAAAAAAATTATCTCAAACACATTCAAACACAGAACTTATCACAATCCAATATCGCTGACAGTTGTCAAAACCAGCCTTAACAATTCTGACAACTGATTTAACCTCAAGATATTCACATCTTCAATATTCGGGTCACAGAGGTCTGACAACAGCCTCTTTGTGTAAAATACTGATAATAATCTCCTCTGATTAAACTCGAACCCGACCCCAGCATCTCTGAGATAAAGACACCGAAGATAATATCGTCACAAGATATCAAATCACAGTATTTCAATTATTTATACGCTGCCTAACTTTCTTGATCCCCGGAATGGCACAAAGGGTGCATACAAAAGCCGTTTTGATCCTTGTTAACAGTTTGTGTCGCGAAGTTTCCAATAAGGTGGTAGTTCCCTCCATAAAGTGATACAACGAACGATCCGAGACCAAAACTTCTTGCATCTAAAGTTTTCACAGTTACTAGGTACTCGTGTTCAGTTCGGTTTTACGTCTCTCGGTGGTTTGAGCCGCTAGTAACTAGGTATTTCGTTCTTTACTTATTTGTTTTAGGACTGAATCTTTTCTGCTACTTCTACATGCCTTTACAAGATTGGTGTAGTTATTTTCAGTAGTATACGAGTATTTAATTATGTAGTTTGTTACTTTTTCGGGGAAAGTTTTGTTGTGAGAGAACCCGCATATTATTAGTTTCTGTCTGTAAGATCCATCGGCTATTCGGAGTAGTACTTCAACTTAAGTTGACTTACTTCATCTTCATCATCTGCCCATTAATGTTCCCACTGCTGGTATCCACTCTTCGAGAGGGAACGGGCTATTATCTACCACACAGGCCCAGTGCGGATTGGTAGATGACACAAGTCTTCGATGTTTTTGGTTCTAAGATTCGCCGGTTTCCTCACGATTTTTTCATTCACTATTTTTAAGAGCAGTGGTGAATTACACAAAGTAATGTGCCTGCCGGGGTTCGAACCCACGACTTACTGTTCGTAAGTCGGGGCCGCCACCACTGGGCCTCCGCTGCTCTCTACTTCATCTTAATTTTATAAATTGTAATTATGAATAAACATTCCATAAAATGCTTGATATTTTCAAGGAATCAGTTTCTAATACCATGTTTTTTTCTCCAGGAACAAACTAAGTACACAATGCGTCTAATAATAAAGAAGATAGCAGAAACAGATGAAGGGGACTACTTCTGTCATGCAGAGAATGCGTTCGGCAAGACCTTGAGGCCTGTCTCGGTCAGACTCAGGCCTTCCATGCCGCATCATAACGTTACTGAATGCTGTGCACAGGTAAGCTGGATTTCATGTTTTTACATATTTGTTTGCGGTACACGAGGTGTGATGTATGAGTTTAATTAATGCATGAGGGTCTAGCACGAAGGTGAACAGTAAACGATCAGTTTTTCACACCGATTACAAACTGTGTCGCATAAGCGTTTGCCAGACTTTGTCACCCTAGCGTGATGTGATGTCTTGGTTCAGTTTGTCGGACATTCGACCTACAGTGAGTCGCAGCACACAAGTTGCACAAGCGTATCGCATTTCCGTTTGTCGACGTCGCGTAGGTAATACAGCGCTATGGGTGGTAGCAATACTCATGCTTGATGAAATTGAAACAATAGTTTTGATTTTAAATCGATCGAATCGAAAAAAAGCGGCGTTACGTTACCAATGCCGTTTTTGTATCTCCAAATAATACAATTATGAAATTAATGGTCTTAACAACTAATTACTGCCGCTCATCGTCATATTATTATATCTACTTGACTCTCAAAGTTCAACGAACCATCTTATTACATTTCCTCACAATATCACATTACTGTCAACTAAACGCCGCGCGCCGCTCAAACTTGGATTCCAGCCCAAAATAACTTGTAAGTCAATACAAATTAGAGTATCCGGCGCAAATTCAGAGAACTACTCCGGGTGGCAACTCCAGCCTTAAATTAGAGGTTCCAGTTGTGTTACCGAAATAGCCCGTCTGGTATACAGTTGCCATACATCCGGACTTCTCTGGACAAGTCCGGAATTGTAGCTCGAAGTTTGGCAAGCGGGAGACGTCCGGATTTTCCGAAACTGTAAACCAGTCAATAATAAAATAGATATTATTTTTAAAACACTGAAGTTAACAGTATCACAAGCATTAGACTTAATTTGAATGAAAGAGGGGTTTAAGATTAATATTTTAAACACCCGGAAATGCTCTTCATTTAACCATTATACATTTTTTTTTTTGTCCAAATGGATGGATTGTGTGAGGAATGACATGAGATGAAAAGAGTAAATGATGCTGTGTCGTCTGAAAGGGGAAAGCGGAAGAAGAAAACGTGTTGCGCCGACCCCAAATAGAATGGAACTAGGGCAAGAAGCTGATCATAAATTTTTGTTACAATAAATTCACAGTATTCAATAATTCTGTTACTTACTGTTACTGTTACTGTTAGCCCGTGTCATCCCACTGCAGGGCAAAGGCCTCCCCCCATGATTTCCAAATTTTGCAATCCAGGGCCAATGTGGACCACTGGTCGTTTGTTCTGTCAAGCTCGTCCCGCCATCTCCTTCGAGGTCTACCACGTCGCCTTTTGGCTGTGTCAGGGTTCCAGAACGTGGTTGTTTTGGCCCACAGCTCGTTGGGCATACGGCAGACATGGCCAGCCCAGTCCCACTTCTCACTTCACTTCCACGTCTTTCACTTGTTTAGAGCTTAACGGCTTTTTGAGCAACGTCAGTGATTTGTGTTTTGGAGCGCAGTGTGGTGTTGCGTATACGGTCTATTAGTTTAAGGTGGTACCCTGAGCAAATAACCTTGAGCATTTGCTCCCTCTTTGCCGCACCCCACCTCTACAATACTTCGTAAACTATTACTTGCGCCACCTGGCGAACTTCATACGAATACAAGTAAAATTCACAGATCTAAGAAGTAATAGATATGGCATTCAAAGAAATATTTTTTTATGAAATGTTATTATGAATTCAGTTACTATACTCACGTCGATAAATAGGTAGGTACTTTCAACTTTTACAGTGATACAAATATTACGATTACGAAAATGAGCTCAAAATTAAAATCCAAGATGGCGCCGACGAAAATTTTTGGTTTTTTCGTCATGGGTGTCGTTTTCATGGTTTTCGGGGTCGCTGATTACGAAAATGAGGTCAAAATGAAAATCCAAGATGGCGCTGACGAAAATTTTTGGTTTTTCCATCATGGGTGTCGTTTCCATGGTTTTTGGGGTCGCTGATTACGAAAATGAGGTCAAAATAAAAATCAAAGATGGCGCCGACGAAAATTTTTGGTTTTTCCGTCATGGGTGTCGTTTTCATGGTTTTTGGGGTCACTGATTACGAAAATGAGGTCAAAAGGAAAATCCAAGATGGCGCCGACGGTTTTTGGATATTCCGTCATGGGTGTCGTTTTCATGGTTTTTGGGGTCGGTGATTACGAAAATGAGGTCAAAATGAAAATCCAAGATGGCGCCGACGAAAATTTTTGGTTTTTCCATCATGGGTGTCGTTTCCATGGTTTTTGGGGTCGCTGATTACGAAAATGAGGTCAAAATAAAAATCAAAGATGGCGCCGACGAAAATTTTTGGTTTTTCCGTCATGGGTGTCGTTTTCATAGTTTTTGGGGTCGCTGATTACGAAAATAAGCTCAAAATCAAAATCCAAGATGGCGCCGACGAAAATTTTGGTTTTTCGACTATATATATATATATAAAACGACAGCCATAACGGAAAAATCAAAAATTTACCTGGCCGCCATCTTGGATTTTCATTTTGACCTCAAAAACCATGAAAACGACACCCGTGAAAGAAAAACGAAACATTTTCCTGGCCGCCACCTAGGGTTTTCATTTTGACCTCTTTTCAAAATCAGCGACCCCAAAAACCATGAAAACGACACCCATGAAGGAAAAACCTAAAATTTTCCTAGCCGCCATCTTGGATTTTCATTTTGACCTCATTTTCGTAATCAGCGTCCCCAAAAACCATGAAAACGACACCCGTGAAAGAAAAACCAAACATTTTCCTGACCGCCACCTAGGGTTTTCATTTTGACCTCTGTTCGTAATCAGCGACCCCAAAAACCATGAAAACGACACCCATGACGGAAAAACCTAAAATTTTCCTAGCCGCCATCTTGGATTTTCATTTTGACCTCATTTTCGTAATCAGCGTCCCCAAAAACCATGAAAACGACACCCGTGAAAGAAAAACCAAACATTTTCCTGACCGCCACCTAGGGTTTTTATTTTGACCTCTTTTCGTAATCAGCGACCCCAAAAACCATGAAAACGACACCCATGACGGAAAAACCTAAAATTTTCCTAGACGCCATCTTGGATTTTCATTTTGACCTCATTTTCGTAATCAGCGTCCCCAAAAACCATGAAAACGACACCCATGACGGAAAAACCAAAAATCTTCGTCGGCGCCATCTTGGATTTTCATTTTGACCTCATTTTCGTAATCAGCGACCCTAAAAACCATGAAAACGACACCCATGACGGAAAAACCAAAAATTTTCGTCGGCGCCATCTTGGATTTTATAGCGTTGGGTAGGCTATTGGGGTGGTCTGAAACACTGCTTGATAGTTTTATAACAGTTTATTGTCTAAACACAGTTACACAAGTCGAACAAGACAATCACACAATAATTACAACAGGCGCAAGCGCGGGGAAATCGTGTCACCACGCGGCGCCGTCTCGTAGAGCACTGGTTCGAAGCGCGCGCATTGGCGCGTACTACTCTCGCGCGCCCTCTATCGTGGCGGCAAGAAACAACTGCCGGGGCTGCCAACTACACGATACTACCTACGATGTATCTATGGCCGTATCTATGGTCTCACGCTATACACTCCCCCTCGAGTCGTGAGAACGCCCTCGCTCACGAACTCGCAAAACATACAAACTAACAAACGGGACAAACGTGCTTTCGTGGACGTCCTCTGGTTCTTTTCGGAACCACGGGACGAGGAGGCGAGTCACCGCGGGAATGAAAACGCGTGAGCTCGGATACATGAAATTTGCCTAAAATACCCTCAGGCTTATCTAAATCTGCCAGGCAGTAGGCTGTAGGACTAACCCTTTTAGCAATCACATATGGACCATCCCTTTTCGGAATGAACTTAGCAGATATATTCTTAGCTGCATTACTAAGGACATGAGACTTTAAGAGCACCTGATCTCCAATCTCGAAAACTTCGGCAGGCTTCTTAGACTTGTCTGCACATTCCTTGCGACGATCCTGCTGAGCTTCAACTCTTTCTCTTACAGAAACTAGACTATTAATAAAACTCTCCAAATAGGGCGTAATCTGAGGAACAAAATTGTCCTTATTAAGAATCGACCTAATGTCATGCTGCACGTCGAGTGGCGAACGAAGCTCCCTAGCAAACATGAGGTAAGCTGGAGACGCACTCGTAGTTTGACACACCGACGAGTTCATGGTGAACCTTATTGCGGGAAGGTGCTGTGGCCATGACGAGTGGTTGGTATCAACTAGACGTGACAACTGAAACTTCAAATCCCTATTTTTACGTTCAGCTGGATTAGCTGATGGGTGGTATAAAGGTAACAACTCTTGACCTATACCTAAAATGAACATACATTGCTGCATAACTGCTGAAACAAACTGAACGCCATTGTCTGAAACAATGCGTCGAGGAAAACCATAACGAAGAAAATATTCCTCAATTAACGTACGTGCGCACACCTCCGAGGTTGCCTCCTTCAAGGCGTACAGCTCGGTCCAACGGGTCGCTGTGTCTTCTACTAACAATATCCATTTCTCATTATTGTCTCCTTTGGGAAGCGGGCCGAACAGATCTATGGCCAACACTTCTCCCCTTTGGTTTAAAACAGGAGTCTGTAAGAGACCCGATGGCTTCGTGTTTGAAGACTTGTACTTTTGACAGGTGGTGCAGGTCTTGATGTAGTCTGTGATGATCCTGCGCATACCTGGGAAATAAAAACCATGAGCGACCCTACTGTACGTTCTATCGACTCCATGATGACCGCCTATGTCGGAGTCGTGACACTCCTTTAAAATTTGTGAGCGGAGGGAAGCTGGAACTACCAGCTGCGGCTCTTCACTATCCACATCAGGATTATACCTATATAACACGCTTTGCTGCAAGAAATAGCCTCTTTCTGACCAACGCTTAACTCCTATAGACTCAGCATCAGATGTATCTTCCAGATCACTAATAATTTTCTTTAGTTCCAGGTCATCGAGCTGCGCACGCCGGAGATCAGCTGGACTTCTAGCAGGTAAGTCTACGACCACAGAACAAATTCCACACTGACTTTTCTCTTCTCCTTTACAGGGCGGACGGCTGAGTGTATCTGCGATCACATTAGCTTTTCCAGGTGTATACTGAAACTGAATGTTAAAACATTGTAGTTTAAGAGCCCATCGAACGAGCCTACCCGATGGCGATTTCAGAGTAAGAAGCCACTTTAACGGCTGATGATCGCTACCTATAATGACCTCATGACCTTCGATATAACCTCTGAAGCGTTCGACAGCCCACACAACAGCGAGTGCCTCTCGCTCCGTAGTGCTGTAATTCCTCTCGGCTGGAATGAGCAGACGGCTAGCGTACTCTATTGGGCGTTCGTCTTTACCTTCGCCCTGCAACAACACAGCACCTACGGCGTAGCTGCTAGCATCCGTCCTCAACACAAATGGCTTATTATAGTCTGCTTGAACAAGAATCGGCGCCGAAGACAACCGTGTCTTCAACTCTTTAAAGGCACAAACCTGGTCTGATCCCCATGACCATGGCTGATTCTTCTTCAGTAAGCGTGTCAGCGGCTCAGCGACAGCAGAGAAACTGGGAATAAATTTTCTAAACCACGAGCACGTCTGTAAGAAGCTCCTAAGATGACGCAGCGATGAGGGTGCCTTCATATCCAGGACTGCACGGACTTTATCTTCGTCAGCTGATACACCATCCTGTGTTATGACATGACCAAGATACTTTACCTTGTCTCGTGCAAAGACACATTTTTCTCTATTCGCGCGTAACTTGAACAAACGTAACCTCTCGAACACTGCGCGCAGATCTGAGACATGCTTCTCGAAGCTACCATCTGAAATCAGCAAGAGATCATCCTGGTACGCTAACAGGGTCACGTCTTTCAGTGAGGCACCTGCACGAAGCCTGTCTATGAGACGCTGGAACGTTGATGGGGCGTTTTTCAAACCAAACGGCATACGCTTAAAACGAAACGAACCAAACGGCGTCAAAAATGCTGTTTTGTCCCTGTCCTGTTCACGGACAGAAACCTGCCAAAACCCACTGCGCATATCAAGGGTACTCATGAAACAATGTTTTTTTGTAGACTGAACAAGCTCGTCTATCAATGGCATCGGATAGACGTCGGTTTTCGTAACCGCATTGAGCTTCCTATAGTCAACACAAAAACGTACCTTACCATTAGCTTTCGGCACTAGGAGCGCGGGAGATCCCCAAGCGGACTCACACTCCTCGACTATACCGTCAGCCAACATCTTATCGAGCTCTGCCCGCATAAGCTCCTTCTTTGCAGGCGTCAACCTATAGGGCGGGACAGCAATAGGGGGGTTATCGCCGGTATCAATAATGTGCTCGGCATACGGAGTCGCGACTCCCCCTGGCTCAAAGATATCCTCATATTCCACGAGGAGGTTGGCAAGAACCTGACGTTGTTCGGAAGTAAGCGAAGTCGCCTCATCGTCCCGGAGCACCTCTAAAGCGGCGCACGAAGATACAGGTGACGAAACCTTTTCAAACTGTATTTCGAATTTATGGTTATTATTTTCTGCAAAGTGCCATTTACTTTCACCAAAATTAAATACAAGATTAAATAAAGTAAGGAAATTAATACCTAATAAGCTTTCATTATTATTAGTTTCAGGAAAAATTAAAAACTTTACTACTCCAGTTTTATGGTGTAGTGTCACCTTTACCTCCGTGGTAAGTACATTCATCTCCCTACTAACACCATCCGCCAACCTAACATTTTGCGTCGACGGCACTAACGGGTGTCCTAACCTGAGTAGGAGAGCGTAGAGCGTGTGACCAGCGATACAGCTAGTAGCTGCAGTATCAACGAGCGCAGTACCACAATTTCCCAGAATGTTTATATTTAACACGGGGCGACGAAAAGGTAAGTTACAACTATAACCATCATCTAAACTAGATACACAAGTATAATCAATACATGAAACACTTTTATCAACATTAAAGTTACATAAATCTCCTACGACACATGTAGGGTTAACTTGAACGGACGAACTAATGTTATTGAAACACGAAACATTTTTATCAACATTAAAGTTACATAAATCTCCTACGGCACATGTGGGGTTAACTTGAACGGACGAACTAATGTTATTGTAACTCGAGACATTTTCATCATAATTATTACAATTACATAAATCACCCACGGCAGGCGCAGGGTTACCTTGTACTTGAACCATTCGCGTTGGCGGGATAATTCCCTGCGACGGCGCGGGAACTACGGGGACGGTTGCGGCGCGGGCGGCGGGTTCGCGCGCTTTATAACGGCCGTTGCTGCGAGCTAGGGCTCCGCTATGCGACGTGCTGTCAACTGAATAAAACGCTTGCTGACCCGAACAGTTTTTACACTTCGATTTTATTACGTTCGCGGCACCACATCCGTAACACTTAATTTCACTTTTTGACTTTAGGTTACTGTCAATACTGCTTTCATTGTTGTCACTATTACGCTTAAGTTTCTCACACATAGCCTTTTCGTGGCCTGAACGTTTGCAGTATGTACAAAACTGCTTCTTTTCCTTGATGACGGCGGCTGGAGCTGTCTCGGCGGACTCGGTGGCGGCGGCTGCGCCGGCAGCCGGCACATTCCGCGGCGACGACGACGACGACGTTACTACGCGCGTACTCGTCTGCGTACGCGATCTCGCTAGAGACGAGCTACTAGCCTGACCTGGACTTGCCTCCTTCAAGGAATCTTCCACGTTACGGCACTTGTGCAATAACTCTTCGAAACTGTTGACATTTTCTCTGCATACACGCTTCCTAATGCGTTGACTGAGCACCCCGTACGCCATATCCAGTTGCACCTTTTCCGATAGGTCGTCCTTTGGGAACTTGGACAACAGCGCGCGTACCTTGGCGATGAACAAGTCGGTATGCTCCTCTCCTTGAGTCAACGAGAACAGTTTAACGTAAAGTCGGTGTGGCGGGTCGCGGTCGCCGAAGGCACTCTTGATCCGCTCCAGGGCTTCCGACCACGACTTGGTAGACCGCTTTATACCTTGCCACCATACTGCAGCAGGCCCCTCCAACAACATCGAAAAACCGCGTAGGGCGTTTTCGTCAGAAACGGCGACGCAATCTTTATAGGTAATTACGGCATCTATGAAGTTTTCCAACGATTCGTCGGCGCGTCCGCCATAGCGCGTCGTGCACTTCGCGAAGTTTCCGTTCGCGCCAAATGCGAAGCCCGATGCTTGGACCTCCGACACGTTATGCGGCGTTGACGACCGCACCTCGCGTAATAATTGCTGGCAGAAATCTTGTTGGGTTTGCTGCATAGTATTGAGCAAACTTGCGAGCGTCTCTTGAGACATTGTAATGTTGGTGGGCGCGGCCGAGCCGCCATCATTGTTCGACTTCGAACGATCTTCAGACCGTGTTTGCGGCATTTTCGATACGATAACACACACGCTACTCGTATAATGCCGAACAAAACACAACACAGGGTTCGATATTAGTCCCAGATAGTCACTTGTAGTGTTCGTTGCACAACACTGGACCAACTTTTCACTACGCGTTTATACCTACACACGTTGGGCAGCCACTTATAGCGTTGGGTAGGCTATTGGGGTGGTCTGAAACACTGCTTGATAGTTTTATAACAGTTTATTGTCTAAACACAGTTACACAAGTCGAACAAGACAATCACACAATAATTACAACAGGCGCAAGCGCGGGGAAATCGTGTCACCACGCGGCGCCGTCTCGTAGAGCACTGGTTCGAAGCGCGCGCATTGGCGCGTACTACTCTCGCGCGCCCTCTATCGTGGCGGCAAGAAACAACTGCCGGGGCTGCCAACTACACGATACTACCTACGATGTATCTATGGCCGTATCTATGGTCTCACGCTATAATTTTCATTTTGACCTCATTTTCGTAATCAGCGACCCCAAAAACCATGAAAACGACACCCATGACGGAAAAACCAAAAATTTTCGTCGGCGCCATCTTGGATTTTAATTTTGAGCTCATTTTCGTAATCGTGCCAATATTATTTTGTATCACAGTAAAAGTTGAAAGTACCTACCTATTTATCGACGTGAGTATAATAACTGAATTCATAATGACCAAAAGTATTTGGACGCACCAATAAATATTTCATTGAATGCCATATCTATTACTTGAAATTACTTCTTAGATCTGTTGATAATGTGACGTAAGCGAGCGAGCGCATGAGCCGACGCGGCGCGGTGACGAGCGACACGGGTTCCCCCTTCGAGGCCTGGCGGCATACTGAATGTCAATAGATACGGTTGCGAATACGCTCAGAATTTTGCATAAAAATCTTTATAAAATCAAATTTTGGGTTTTTCAAAAAAAAAATCGTACCATAATGTTCATTATGAAATTGCTTATCCATTAGTGTAAAAACAAAATAAAAACAATTGTTAGTTTTGGAGAAGTAGCATGTTTTCAATAATTATTTCTCATTTCTGTGGTTTCGTTGTGAGGGGATTAATTAAATATTTTACTTAAAAAAGAAAAAAAGAAAACGTACCATTTTGAAGGTAAGAGTATGTAGAAATTTAATGTATTTTTTGTTGGTTGATATATCTTTTTTTTTAAGAGTTATAAGCTCCAGAAAACTGCACAAAAAACGGCTAGAGCTACGTTTTGCTGGGGGACGCGCCTTAACGCTTAGGATACTACGCTCCATTACACGTTGGTAAACCTTGAGCTTGGACTTTTGAATGTTTGTCAAAGACCAAGTCTGAGATCCATATGTCAAAATGGGAAGAATGCACATGTCCATGATTTTTCTCTTAAGGCGACATTAGCTGCCCGCGACCTTGAGCGCGCGTTTAACTCATCGCCTAAACAAATAAGGTTGAAAATGGCGATGCGTTTGATGCTCGTGACTGCCAAAATGAACGGTAGTTCGCAGATTTAATTTATTTAAAAATAAAATACGCTGTAATGTTAAAATATTTTTACATATGTCTTTAGTTGGTTAAATTTCCTTTCTGATAGTAAAAAAATAAATAACAGTTGTCACTCAAAATATTGAGCATTTCGAGACGAAAAAGTTTTTTCGTGTGATTTTTTTGTGATTTTGTGATTTTTTTTTTCGAGGTTCTTGATTACTTTTAGAAAATATTTTTGCATAAGTCTTTTACCTATACATTTGACTACACACTGTATTTTTTTTGGTATTGTAATAAGTAGCAATACGGCTAACTCTGCGACGAAAAACAGGTCGTTTTTACGGTTCCCCCGTTAACTGCGCCTTAAGTGACAGTGGAAGATTTATAGAAATAATTCTGTACAATTTCAAATATCCAGAGTTTCGGAAAAACCGTTAACAAACTTGGAAATCCTACTCTTACATCGCACCATCTAAATATAAACTACGGAGACACTGTAGTCCCCGCGACTGCTCCTTGAAAACATTAATTTCGGAAGCCTTCCCGATAATTTGATGTCTCTGGAACTTCAATAACGAAGTTGGGCTTATTTGAAAGTTTGATACGGCCAGTTGTTTATACAATCTTGTGTTTGTAACATTGTTTGGGTCTATTTCGCTGAGAAAGGATGGAAAACATGTTGTGTTCCGAATGGAAATTGGTTTTGGTCAGTATTTGGGAAACGAATTGAAATTGCGTTGTGGGATGGCGACACGAATTTAGAGTTCTTTGAAATTAAGTCATTAAAATATCGGTTGTCGTGGTACCTATGGGGTGGTGGTAAGCGGAGAGGTGAAGAAAATATCATGGGGAAAATTTCGAGTATAAATGTAGAGGATAAGAGTAGAGGCAGACGAGTAATAGAGAAGTTAGGAAAAACATAACACTCTTTTTTTTTGGGCAGTCGTGTACAAAGAAGACTTTCTACGACGACCTCAAATATATTCGGATGAGGGCAAGAGAAAGATGATAAATCATACAAATGATATCTTAGCTATGTTAGGGTCTTAAGAGTCGACCGTCAACCAAAAGTCGCACGAAAGAATCGATTCTGCCGAACAAATTCGAAGAAGACTCAATCGCAAAACGGACTCCCAAATATACTTATCACTACATATTATAAAACAGTCCTCCGCCGAGTCTGTTTGTCTGTCTGTTCGCGATAAACTAAAAAACTTCTTCACCAATTTTCATGCTGTTTTCACCCATGGATAGAGTGATTCTTGGGGAAGGTTTTAATATATAATTTGACCGATATCGACGCGGGGAAAACCGTGGGCATCAGCAAGTGTGAAATAAAATTTGCCTACTGAACTTACTAATTGGCTATTTTTTACTACGAAAACAGCTTCTCTCATATTCCACCGTGCGCGAGAGAAGTAGAGAACCTTCTACAACCTTCATATTCCCCCATTTGTCCAGATGAACGTGTCGTCTGCGTGCATCGACGCGTGCAGCTTCCACCTGGACATGGACAACATCATGGACCGCCCCGAGTGCATGAACGACTTCGACAAGCTCATGAAATGCGCTGCTGATGGCTCCGGTGAGTTTATCTGTTCTTCTTCTTAGCGTGTCCATGGAAAATGTTTGGGCAGAAGAATTAATTTAAATTGATTCTGAAATCACTTAATTTTTTATTCTTCTGCGCAAAATTTGGCAACGAGTTCGGCACTTCCACTCAGCTCCTTTATTATGCAAGCAACAGGACAGGCAGGACCCGATATCAAGTATCCCATGGTTTCTGAAGTAACACCACTTGTCGTCACTACGATAAAATGGCATAGCCGAATTTAAACAATGTTCTTTTCCAGTTATATTCGTGTCCACCAAATTGACGTAGTCATATTGTCATTTTACTGATAACACTTTGGCCGCCCTGGGAATTCACAGGTTGGGCAAAGTGTTATTGGGTTCTTCCATAAGCAAACCGTAGCTCCCATTGAATCTGAACTTTTGCCCGGTTGATGGCCGCAATAGACTCACCCCCTATTACATGGGATATAAAACATAACTGCCGAACTCTTCGTTGATTACAAATGTGATGCTATATAAGATTTTATCTAAGTATCCTCCTCCCTGTCCAGACCACCGCAGCTGCTGTGCATCATGGGGCGTACCACGGAACTGCCTGGAGCTGTGCCGCGGCGGCGCTGTGTCGCGCTCGTGCGCGCTGCAGCACGCCAGACGCGCGCTCGCGTGCTTCAGGGACTCCGGCGCGCGCCTGCCTGGCCCGCCACGCAGTCTGAAGGCGCATGTCGCGCCTACGCCTAACTCTGTGTTACTGAGGTGTGTATTTATTGAAGTTAGAAATTCTGCAGAGATGTTGTTTTTAGGCTAAATTAGAAGCTGCTTATTAAAGGTTTTTAATACTGGAACAAGTATGCAGGAGGTCTCATTTCCTACATCGCGGAATACAAAATTATCAAATCTCCTCCGCATTTGCGGCTAGGTCTTTCTTCTACTTGTTCTACTTTTAAACTGCCTCCAAGTATCTCTATAACAAATTAAGTCTGCAAGTCAACCTTAGCAAGCAAAATGCTTACAGATGTAGGCTTCCGATATTGTTTGCGTCTCTAAACTGCTGGATTGACTATTCTAACCTTTTTTTTTTTTGGTGCGTGGAAAATCATCAAATGACATTGGGCAGAGCGAAGGAGAGTGTCAGACTTCTACTGACTAAAAACCAAACCCATGTTCCTTCTTCGCGCTTGTGCCGAGGCCACATCATCTCTTTCGATCATCCGCAGCCCCGACGGGCGTCGGCCCTTGCGGGCCCCTCCTTGCTGACAGACTATTCTAAACTTACCTAACCTTAAAATTTCCTCACAACAGCTGGGAAGCTCCCCTCAAGAACCCTCAAACAGTGTACTTGTACCGAGTATTCTGGAGGGCGTACGGTGCCAAGGTGCCGGAGAAGTTGGACACCAGCGAGACCAGCGTGGTGCTGACTGGTCTACAAGATGACGTGCGGTACGAGTGCGTCGTGAAGGCAGCTAACGATGTTGGTGAGTACGCAATGTTTGAAGTCGGACACGGTGAGCTCATAATGGTAAAAGCTGGACCAGCGTGCTCCTGACTGGTCTGCAAGACGACGTGCGGTACGAGTGTGTCGTTAAAGCGGCTAACGATGTTGGTGACTACATGTAGGTACATAATGGTAGAAACGGCACAAAGTGAGTACACAATAGGGGATCGGACAAAAAAAAACTAAATTGTCCGTCAGATAGATTTCCAAAAAATATTGAACACGTATTTTTTCTTTCTTCGCGTAAACAAAAAATGAAGGCGATACAGTGCTTAGAAAACTCGTGTGACGTCATAAATGATAGTACATTTTTAACCTACAAGTGACCCCACTATAGAGTGGGGTCACTTGTAGGTTAAAAATTGACGAAGATAAAACGCGTCAAAGATCATAGGATCTTTGACGCGTTTTATCTTCGTCAATTTTTATTAATTTGCTAAAACAAAAAACACGTATCCAATGTTTTTCGATAATCTAACTGACGGACTAGACAGAATCGTATTTTTTTGAGTCAGTCCGATCCCCCATTGTGGTATCTTGGGGTCTAATCTCTAAGCACGAAACCCGTAGGTACGGCCGAAGATACGGGTGTTTTCTAAGCTGATAAATGACCTACTCCTCTGCTATTCTGTTAATCCAAGACAGTTAAAAAGTTTATCTGGGACTTCGTAGAGATTCATTGTCTCGGCGATTTTTTGGTGACCACTGTCGATTCTGGCGTTTAAATGTTGTAGTGGTTTAAAATAGTGTGTCGGGCTTCTCCAATTTCATGATTACATATCAATTTCCATTTCCCAGGCACATCATCCCTCAGTGAGCCGATAATGTTCACGACAGCGGGTCAGGAGGCGGGCGCTGCAGCCGCGCCGGTGAGCGGCAACAGCGCCGCCTCGGCTGTGGGAGTGGCCGTCGCCTGCATACTGGTGGCAGCCATACTGCTGGCTGCCGGCTTCTATTATAGATATAGGAAGGTAAGCAGACACTCTCGCCTTATCCTCGTTTAGTAAAATATACAGAATTTGACCTGATATGGTACCTACTTAAAAAATCTTTGTTCAGAACAAATTCGAGTGAGTAACGGCGGGAATTGCAACTTTGTAGTGCTAAACACTTAGGGATGAATGTTATTATGTTAAGTACTAATTACTTTTTATGGTGTACTTATAAGTTTTAAATTGATTCTGGGAAAGACGCGTATGCACGAGAATATTGCCGAAAAAATATTCTGCAGTTTGGCAGAAGCTTGTGATGCTATTTTTTGAAAAAAAATGAACACTTTTATAATGGAAAAAATCACAAAGCATAGTCTCCAAAATACCTGTCCATCAAGGGTAAAAACCATTCTGAATGTAGTATTTTCCTGCTCCACAAATATTATCTGAGCGAAGAAATATGAGCATCGGCCATATAGAAAAGAAACCTCTAGCTAATAGTATATCGTAGAAAGATCTACCATGACTAATGTGTATTCCTCTAAGTGTTCCTCTTACTAACGTAACTTTTCTCTTGTAGAATCTTAGACTTAAAGCTGCAGGAGGTGTAGCATTTGAAAACCCGAGCTACCTCAGGGAACCCAATCCTGACACAGCCGTGAATGTAAGTCAACACTCATTTTATTTTTCAAAATATAGATTTTATTATTGAATCATCGGTTTTCTCTTTCGGGTACTAGATTTACCAGCACGTGTTTACCAGTTTAAAACTTACATAGATGTTCTAATTTCAAACATGGCTGAGTTGCACCAAAAAAGTCGTTAAAGTTAAGGTTTTTGTCAAATTTGACAGTACTTTAAGGGGTATAGAAAAATTATATGTACAAATTTTTTTTTGCAAACATTCAAACAAAGTAAGTACCTAATTTATTGCTTTGTCTATAGCACGTATTATTTTTTGGTTGAACAATTACCTACGATGAATATCCTTGTTACGCCTTAAGCAATGCAATCGTATCAGCCACCAAGCTACGTTTTTAGAGACTCGAAATCTTGGCAAGAAACATTCGTCGTTCCATGTGGAAAAACGATCGGCTCTAGGTAATCACACTTTTCTTTTCATCGCTTTCGTCATCAGAACTGGTTTCTGCGAGTATTTCTTGGAGCAGGGACATGATGTCTAAAGGTTATATTCAACGCGTTTGACAATAAAATTGACAGAAAATTTAACACAAACTATAACACTAACCAGCGGAAAGTGAGCGGTTGCAGTTACCGTTAAAGTTATGACGTCATTTAACTATTTGTCAAATGGCGCAACTCATTGTTGGCATAACCGATACAAAACTGAAGTTTTGATGTTTGTTTGACGAGCCATTTGACACAAACTTTAACTTTAACTACTTTTTCGGTGCAACTCAGCCTTAATTGTTATCTTGATAAAATGCTATCTCAAAAATGACATCACATGTCAATATGTATTAAAATATTGAGTTTTTGCTCTGAGCATCTGACAGTATTCTTGTATAGTATTCTTATGAAAATAAATAATAAAAATAAAATAAATAAGAAGACGGAAGACGTTGCGTTGGAAGGCCTCCCACTAGGTGGACCGATGACCTGGTCAAGGTTGCAGGAACCCGCTGGATGAGAGACGCACGGGACCGGTCAATGTGGCGACGCCTGGGGGAGGCCTATGTCCAGCAGTGGACGTCTGCCGGCTGAAATGATGATGATGATGAAAATAAATAAAATTGTGTAGCACTTTAATTCTAAAAGCATAATGTTAAAAAAATAATTTTAGTATATAACTGGTAAACCAAACTGCACTGAGCTGGTGTGGTAGATTACAGCTCATCCCCTCTCGGAGAATAGGCCTGTGTCCCAGCAGTCAGTTCAAATCAAATCGTTTATTTGTGATACATGGGTTACATGCAGGTGTTCATTACATTTAAAAACTTATAATATTCAATACCACATTCAGCCACTAGGCATACAAATGATTAAGTAAATAATCTAAAAATATGATTCTAAAAAATAAATACATTGCATTTTAGATTAAATATAAATTGAGACAGACACAATACAAGAAAACAACCATAAATTTCTAGTCAATAAAAATTCAGCAACGGAGTAATATGATTTTTCTATGAGAAACTTGAATATTTTTTTTTTACAGTGCGAACATAATATATTATATGCTGATTATGCTATGCTGCCGGTAAACCTCATGGCGCCATACTAACATCAAAGGAAGGGAACCATTCTTTAAAACGTTTAAACTAACAAAACCTCTCCCTCACCAGGGCACAATACCAAACGGCACAGCCAACACCAACGGCTCAAACGGCAACGGCGTCGCCCCAATGGCGAACGGCGTATCGAATTCCGCCGCATGGAGACAGGAGACCCTCAACAACCCTGGCACCACCATCTCGACCCAACGGGAAGTGGACCCCACGCTCTATGAGGAGCTCAAACTCGGTCACGATGGCGCAGGTAAGAAAGAAAGAAAGAAAGAAAATTGAGTTTATTTGGACATTTGTAGCAAAAACACCTTACAAATTTACAAAACAAACTAATAATGCCAAAAGGGCCATAGGTTAGTTACAACTTAATTAGAATTTTGTTTACTGTACCTACCGTTATATTTTTACGCAGTCATTTTACCGAGTAGGGTAGGAAGACGAAACGCCAAAAAAACCATGACACACAAAAAAATTTCATATGACAACATTTTAAAATTCTTATAATTTTAATGGAATTTCTTGTTTCATAATTGGCCATGTTGGTTTATGAAATTTTTAAATAAAATAAAAAAAAAATTTTAAATTTTCATTTTTTTAATTTTCATCCTTACATAGTATAAAACAAAGTCGCGTCTGTTTGTTTGTTTGTCTGTATGCTTAAATCTTTAAAACTACGCAACGGATTTTGATGCGGTTTTTTTTAATAGATAGAGTGATTCAAGAGGAAGGTTTTAGTATATAATTTGACGCGGGTGAAGCCGCCGGCATCAGCTAGTTTTATATATTTTAAACAGTTTAAAAAACAGTTGCTAACGCACTAACTGCCGAACTAGAAGTCAGAAGACGAAGGGACTTTTCTTATCGATCCCCAGGTGTTACAGGTGTTACGTGTTTTTACAGAATTTTCTCAGTAGTAAAAAAAATGTAATTTGCAGGGTTCAAGAGACTGAAGCCATAGCCCGAGGTGGCGCGCCGGTCCCCGCTCCGCTCGCCGCGGCTGTCCTCGCCGCGCGTGGCGCCGCGCTACTGAGTAGTGTGCGGGACTCGCGCGCAGGATATACGCCACGCCTGAATACGTACCAACACCTGATTATACGGACACTTGGACATATTATAGACAGAAGGACCGATGACGCGTGATTAGTTAGAGAAGAAAATACTCCAAAATTTGCTGCTTCAATGGTGTCTTACGGACCAAACTCACAGAGATCGAAATAAAAAACTGTTCTATTAGTTTGGTCCCTGAAATTGGACTTGGCATGCAATATTTTGGTGTGTGTAATCTATTAAAAAGTTCACCTCTATAGTCTTTCTGTTCTCCAAATTCAAATATTAAAATTACCGTGTCAACGGCCAGTATTTAAAAAATAACCGTTAAAATTCAAATGTTTCGTGTTCTAGAAAGTGAGCGTGTGATTCAAAAGTCGTGTACAATGAACAGTAGTGTTTCTGAATGATCAGATAGTTACCGTGGTTGGGCGGAGTGT
The DNA here is from genome assembly GCA_949316265.1 of Diarsia mendica. Taxonomy (NCBI): domain Eukaryota; kingdom Metazoa; phylum Arthropoda; class Insecta; order Lepidoptera; family Noctuidae; genus Diarsia; species Diarsia mendica. The sequence continues at coordinate 2,044,880 of OX438907.1, read as the reverse complement.
AGATAATAATAAAATATAAATAAAAAAAGTAATTATATTTTCAGTATCGTACTTGTTGTGATTTTAACCAAAAAAAGAAGACCTCATACCTTCTTGTCATTTCATGTAAATATTTATACTTGCCAACGAAGTGGATTAAAATCAATTTAGTATAGATTTACACTGTCGTTGGTTTGTAAAAATGGAGGGGTTTCTTTTACGCGTTTGACACAAATAAAAAAGTGCAATATAACCTTAAAATTAAACATCTAAAGAGCAAATTGTTTGTAAATATTGAATAACTTTTGTTTGAGTGTGTAAAAGAATGTCCTTCATGAAGAAGTTCTATAGATCACTAGCTTCAGAATAAAGACAGAATAAAATTAGGTCATTCTGTAAACAAAGATGTGCCTTCGAACGTTTATGAAGTAATTAGTAATAGCTTAGTTACCTGTTCGGCCTGTAAATTGTATTTAGTGTAAATATACTTGTACACTAACGTTCTGTAGTCATTTGTACAGAGAAGGAAAAAAGTCGGAATAAAAAAAAATAAAAAACCTTTTTTTTTTTTGTTTACCACATTTGGGCTTAAAATGAGGCCCGGATCCACGACGGTAGAAAAAATGCTCAAAATTGGAAAACGAATGAAAAAAGGGTTGGTCTTGATGATGAAAAAAAAAAGAAGCAGTAGCGTATTGTAAAGTAGTTTTGAAAAGTGATTCTGAAACAATCTTTGTAATAAAAACTAATTAGGACATTTTGATAAAATGTAAAACCTTTCGTCTTGTAAAGAAAGTTTTCGGACTGGCTCTGCCATATCAGTTTAGATTATTTCTTAATAAAGTATTGAAAAATTAATACAAGTTTCCGTTCTCTGTTAACTTCTAAGTATTTTAATAAAAAAGTAAAGAGCATGACCTAATTTAAAATAATAAGAAATATTTTATTAATCTTTGGTAATCACACTATGTACGTAACTTTTTAAAATATTTTTCTTTAAAGTGATCTCATTGATGACCATTCCATTGTTTGTCGCCATGAAGGTTAAAATAAATAAAAACTAAAATCTTGATTTTTACTACAACAATATTTTTTAACGATGTATAAGAAAAATAACTTCTTTATTTGTGAATAGAAAAAAAATACAAAAATTATTATAAGTTAAAAAAAAAGTTGTATGTTGAGTTTTTGTACAGACGCGACGGCGACACGTCAAGCTCTACTTGTCCAGTATAACATGGCCTCGCTTAGTACAGATTCCCTGTACAACGAGAGATCCACGTAAACTAGTTTAGTATGGCTTGATTGGTCGTCGTCATATAGATAAAAAAAAAAACTATTTCTTTTGAAATCTATGGCCTAAAACTCCTACATGTTATATTATATAAATTTTTGGACATAGTGTGAAAGTAATTTTGCTCAGATGTGATTGATAGTCTTATTTAGCACTTCTATCATACTAATTGTATAATTTAGATGAACAAAAGGATGTGATTAGATTTGTAAATAATATTAATAAAAAAAGGACAAATATGTTTTTTGTTGTTTGATTTTTGCCGTTATTACTTAGAGAATATCTGCTAATCCAAACCGCCATAACACCTACCTAATATTAATGACAAATGGCTAAAGAAATAAAGAGTGGCGAAACTTGAAAGAGACGCAGCAATCTACAATAATAATAATAGTGCAAGTTTTACATAAAAATAAAACTTGTATTATTAAGCAGAGACGATGCACAGCATCCTGTGAGAGGGCGTTGTATACTTCCCGTTAATTTTCAACCAATCACAGCTCTTTTAGTCACGTGTTTCCGGTAGTCACGTGGTCCCAGGTGGCGTGTTCGCTAATGGCGGACTTTTACCTCATAGAAGTCTCTCACCAGGAGACCTTAAATGGATGCTGTGCATCGTCTCTGCTTAATAATACAAGTTTTATTTTTATGTAAAACTTGCACTATTATTTGGCATGTGACGATGCACAGCATCCTGTGAGAGACGTGTTTATAACTCCTGGTGACCACAACGACGCTATGTGAGAATATGATAATATTTACTGAAAAAATAAAACCATGGTAACACCGCAACATCTATTCATTATACGAATCAGAATAATCAGCTTCTAGCTAATTCAATTTAGGTAGGTAATTAGGAAATATTTTTATTTCTATTACATTTAAAATAGTTCAGGATAATGTAAGAATCTAAAAAATAAGAATCACTTAACAACGACAGAGACAATCGATTTCATCTTATACCAGTTCAAAATTATTCGAGAGATTACTCGAAGTAAGATCCTGTACCTATTATCTGTTTACAATAATATTTAGCAAAAGTATTCGGTCCACGCCAATTGCCACGAGAGAGAATATTTTCTATTGGGACATTTTCGTACCAATTCAAGGAAGCCACGGCTGAACTCATACTTCCAGGTCATGCAGATATAACTGCATCTTTAAGTAAGCTTTAATCATTCAAATTTTCGCCACAGGACGATCGTCCAAAGGTCAGAACTACAGACTTATGCAACAATATGGTAGGAGAGGCTCATCTCTCCTCAATTAATCGAGGCTTGACAAACTAATATTATTGGGAGAATTATTGAAGTCAAAATTGTTATCTTTAAACCGGGACCAGGCCGGTCTATAAGTTCTAAGTGTGCCACAGCTAGATCGAAGCTGGGACCTTTCAGCTTCTGACCAATTACTAGTTATTTCGCCCCACCCTCTATCTTCCAAACATAGAGCTCTATGTCTTGAATGCGAGGAAGTGGCAGGCCCGTGCTCCGATCTACAATTCGACCTAGGTTGGGGATACTCAAGGATCTGCAGAGAGCTCGGCGTCGAAGATCCAGTAACCACTACCTCATTGGAGCCACTATCAATAAATTGCCCTGAGCCGAGTTCAGATAGTAAGGGGCTAGAGGGATTAGGCTGGGAGGCGGAAACACCCACGCCAGCTGAAATAGCGACTGAAGGGGTTGCAAAATTAAGCTAATGAGTCTGGATTCCCAGGTGGCAAAAAGGTCTACTTGGGAACCCCAACTTTACGAAACAATTATCTGAGAGCTGGTCTCAGCAGATGCCATTCTGCCACCTGTTCCCCGCGAGATTGCAGTGCCAGCACCGCTGATCTGGTTTCCTAAAACCGGAAGATCGTCTAACTGTGTTCTCCACCCGTAATCTGCAGCATCCGTAGTCATAAAATGGTGAATCAACTTCAGGTGCAACCTGCACCGAACAAACGGCAAGGGTGTGACCCACCATTCCATTCCAGATCCTTCTGCCTTCATGACCAGTTGTGAAATTTCTACAGCTTTGCGAAGAGGGAGTCGCTTCAAAGTCAGAGAAAGAATTAGAAGTTGGCGGCAGTAAAAACGACCTCTTGGATTGACAAAGCTGGTGAAGTTGAGAGTGCCTAAAATAATCTGAGCTTTTTTCAGTGAAATTTTGCCTCTTCGTACTTCGAAAGAGATAGAATTGCCTGGGTAAATACTTGAAATTCTCTTTGGTGTTCCAAATGCCAAATGGAAAAAGACCGCAGAAGACTTCTCGATCAAATTGTCGAAGTAGGGCCACCCAGTTGGTCTACACTGAGAAATTCAGCAGGTAATAATTATGTTGAATTGTTTGAACATAAATTAGTCTGACGTGCAAATATGCTGAGGAAAGGTCCAGCTTCACAATCCAGCCCTCCTTTCGTAAAAAATGGGATATCTGAAAGTGAGAGACCCGGTGGAATGGTTTCGGAACTATGTGACGGTTCAGGCGCTTCAGGTTGAATATGGACCGCTTGGAGCCGTCGTTCTTGTTTGTGAGAAACATTGTTGAGAAAAAACTCGGACCGAAATCGCGATGATCCACAACTTCTAGAACGCCTTGTTCTAATAATTGTTTCACCTAGATTGACATCTCTAGTGATTGAATGGTCTGGAATTGACGCAAAGTTCGTACTGATAGATGAACCAGTGGTGGTTTGGAGGTAAATGGCAGACGCATTCCCGTGATAATTCCGAGAAGGGCCTTCGGAGCCCAAAGCGTCTGACACTGCCTCCGATACGCTCGGAGACAGCCTCCGTAAAAGTGGTGTCGCTGCGAATCATGTGTCATATTTCTTCTTTATTGTAGAACTTTTGTTCATGTTTTGAATTGACGCAAAGTTCGTACTGATGGATGAATCAGTGGTGGTTTGGAGGTAAATGGCAGACGCATTCCCGTGATGATTCCGAGAAGGGCCTTCGGAGCCCAAAGCGTCTGACACTGCCTCCGATACGCTCGGAGACAGCCTCCGTAAAAGTGGTGTAGCTGCGAGTCATGTGCCATGTTTCTTCTGTAGAACTGTTCTTGTTTTGAATTGACGCAAAGTTCGTACTGATGGATGAATCAGTGGTGGTTTGGAGGTAAATGGCAGACGCATTCCCGTGATGATTCCGAGAAGGGCCTTCGGAGCCCAAAGCGTCTGACACTGCCTCCGATACGCTCGGAGACAGCCTCCGTAAAAGTGGTGTCCTTTTGTTCTTGTTACTTTGCATGGCCGGGGTCTTGTCCCTTCTAGAATTTCAATCTTTTGACGAAAGTAAGCGCGCAGCTGAATTCATCGAATAGGCAATCAGAACTCGGGGGTATCTTACGCAGACTGTCACGCAGGTTCTCATTTGAAATTTCGCTTAGGATACGCTCCTGGCGATTTTCTATATATTCAGCTCGTTTTCCGCAAACGAGCTGCATGATTTTCTCACAAATTTTGTGGAATTTTGATGAGGGTAGAAATGATTCCGAAATTTTATATGAAAATTAGAACTCGGAGGGATCTTACGCAGACCGTCACGAAGGTTCTTACTTGCAATTTCGCTTAGGATACGCTCCCGGCGATTTTCTATATTATTCAGCTCATTTTCCGCAAACGAGCTGCATGATTTCCTCACTAATTTTGTGAAATTTTAATGAGGGTAGAAATTATTGAAAGAAAGATTGATAGAAACGATTGCGAAATTTTATCGAAAATAAAAGTCGAAAAATTTTAAGATGCTGTTAGTGAAGCATCAGACGAAATTCTGTAAGCTTTGATTCAGTAACTCGCGTTGTGAAATTAAAGCATTAGGTACACAGGGCTGCTATCAATCTCTCGGAGTTCGCCGCGTAATCTTTACTCTTAACAAACTGTCGAAGTTCATCGTTAGGTAATATCAAGCTCAACAAAACCAGGTGAAGTGTTATGAATCCTCAAGGCGTCCACGTAGCGCACATCCTTCCATGGCTACTCACCGAACGCTTGTAACGCTTCAAGTCGCTTCACGAGGTCCGGATTAGAGCGAGGCACTTTAGGGTCCTATAAGCACCTATTAATAATGCCTAATTTTAACCGCGAAACTCCACTAAACATTTATTGGTAACCGCCGGCGGGCGGTTCAAATTAGTCTTAGAATAATGCGCAGCTAGAACCAGGAACTGGTTCCAGCACATAAGCCGCTGTATTCGGTGTCGAGCCGGATACGAATGTACCAACTTTTTGCATTAAAAGGTTCGTTAGTATAGCCACTTGTTTCATAAGGTTAGAAATGTCTGAAGACTTACCGCATTTCCGTTGCTTTACCTCAGAACCACAACCTGAAGAGTCAGATTGCGAAGAGCTCGAATCGCTCTTTGTAGCAGACGTTTACGGCTCGATGAAGGTCATCAAGTCGTCGCCTACCTGCACTTTTTGTTCCGAATCACTATTATTCGTAATAGCACTATTTATTTGATTTTCACTAATTTTATTGCTAATTTATAACACTTAGCACTTCTTTTTGAAATAAAATAAGAATTTCACTAATTTTATTGCTTTATTATAACACTTAGCACTTCTTTTTGAAATAAAAAAGATTTTCACTCATTTCATTGCTAATTTATAACACTTAGCACTTCGTTTTTTTTTTTTTTTTTTTTTTTTTTTTTTAAATGATTCCAAATGTTTAAAAATAACTGCAAACTGTAACTTAGATGTTGCTTGCTCGAGAAGTAACGACGCTATGAGGTAAAAGTCCGCCATTAGCGAACACGCCACCTGGGACCACGTGACTACCGGAAACACGTGACTAAAAGAGCTGTGATTGGTTGAAAATTAACGGGAAGTATACAACGCCCTCTCACAGGATGCTGTGCATCGTCACATGCCAAATAATTGACTATTTGACTACTGTTAAAAAATCACGAAAATGTTATGTAATTTCAAAGAACTAACGGATATAGTACGATGTGTGAAAAAAATAATAAAACCGGCCAAATGCGAGTCGGACTCGCGCACCGAGGGTTCCGTAAAAAAAATATATTTTGTGATGTAACTAAAAATTTATGGTTTTCGTAATTTTTCCTTTATCTATGCTATAAGACGTTGCTTCGTACCAAATTTCAAGATTCTGAGTTCACGGGAAGCACCCTGTAGGTTTTGATTCCCTTGCAAGTGTCGAAAATTTGCGGCATAAACGGCTGTATCTTTTGATTGCGTTGGCTTAGAAGTTTGATTTTTTCACAGCTTCAAGGGACAGTAGACTTGAGTAATTGATATAAATTTCAGCTTCATACCTCCACGCGTTCCTGAGAAAAAGGGTCTTGACAGACGGACGGACGGACGGACAGACGGACAACAAAGTGATCCTATAAGGGTTCCGTTTTTTCCTTTTGAGGTACGGAACCCTAAAAACGATTAAAAAATGGCTTAGTTTTAACTAATTTTAAATGTCGCGCTATATTTCATACCGCCATAGTAACGTAAGTTAGTTAGTTCTTTGAAATAACATAAAATTTTCGTGATTTTTTTAACATAAGTAGTCGACATTATAAAACACTATCGAAACGGGTCTTATCGCGATATTCTTTTTAACGAGGTAAACAGGTACCTACTTGTTTCCCGACGTTTCGACCGCCTTGCAGCGATCGTGGTCACGGGAGGACTGATGACAGCTCAGCGACGCGCGACGTCTTCGTAAAGTGCGGGTCTGTGCATCTACCCTCACTTGGTCTTCACAATTTTTATAAATGGCACTGTCGGTACTTCTACACACAACACTAAGGACGTCTACACACTGGCGGACCTCGTCGGACGACCGGCGTTGCTTGCACTTGCTAATGACTGGATTCCAAGTTGTAGGCAGTCGGTATCCATCCTCTCTGTTGAAATTTTTATATTTCCTGATTTCAACCGCTTCACGTACTATTGTGGAGTAATAGTAACGATCAGAGGAAAGAACCTGTGGCTTGTGTAGTTGAATCCAGTGGTTTGGACCAGCCTCCAGCAAATGCTCAGCTATCGCGGACTTGTTGGTTTGACGGTTTTTTACAGCTGCAATATGTTCTTTGATCCTTTCGGCGATTGTTCGTTTTGTCTGCCCTATATATGAACTACCACAGCTGCAACCAACAAGTAGCACCAAGTAGTAACAAGTAGGTACCTGTTTACCTCGTTAAAAAGAATATCGCGATAAGACCCGTTTCGATAGTGTTTTATAATAAGTAGTCGAATTGCCAATTGAGAAACATTGAAACTATTTTCAAAACTAACTATTTATCAGATTGTCTTCTATCCAGCATGCCTGAGAGATACCAAACGATAAAAAAGAAGTTCAAAATGTTTTGCATACTGTTAGACTGGTAGCCGATACTTAGACTGGTAGCCGATACTTTTTCCAGCTATGTTGGGGATGGCCTGCCCTGTGCGAGTCATAAAAATCCGGAATGTTGAAAGGCAAATAAGCCGTTTAGTGGATTTTCACAAATATCTTTACGTAATCTAACTTAGTAGGTACCTACAAACACAATTTATACTCTGCCATTCAACTCGACCTCCCAGTGCATGCCTCTCAGAGAACAAATCAAATAATTTATTCGCTTTTAATATGGGTAAATAATAAATGCATTACACAATAATAAAGATCCTCAAATCCACTTCTGATAGGCAAACTTAAAATAAAGTTTAAAAAAATGAATTGTTTACCTACCAAATACACATTTACATTTTGAACTACGTAATATCGACGGGGAAGTGCCAACAACTCCTAACTTACATTTTTTTCCGAAACGACTTAGGTATGAATGCAGTTCAATAGAGAATGAAATTGCGCGTCTACTGTTATATGAATTAAGTTGAAACCACCACCGAAGAAACATCTCCTATACTAAGGTCTAAAAGGTAATAAAAAACGTTTTTTTTCGCCTTTTGTAAAATTTGGTTTTTGGTAAAGTTAGGAGTTGTTGGCAACTTGGCACTTCCCCGTCGATATACTTAGTAAGTAGTAAGAAAGAGAGTGATGCTCCTTGATTAGCCGGCTAACCTTAGGTTTATCTTCGAGAAGCGGCTAAAGTTCGATATCAAGTTAGTTTGTGTCGTGATATTCCATCTTTAGCCGGCTAATATGCACATTAACCGAAACGAAACGGCTAAAAATGTATTCGAAAGGCGCGCCGGGCAGAGGGCTTGAGGGGGTCGGACGGTCGACGTCAGGGGCACCCCGAGGTTCGGTTAGTTAGGTCCCTTTAAACCCTGCAGACAGAAATAGGAGCACCGCGCAGCGGGGCTCCGTCGACCTGCTGACGGAAACTAAGAACTATAGTTTGTCCTAAAATCGGGTTTGGCCTGTAACAGATACATAAAAGTATTTATGTAATGAGGGTGATTTTTTAGCCGGCTAATCTAAGTTTATGTTCACACCTACCTTTAGCCGTAACGTATTTAACGTAATGTAAAGGTAGGTACTCAACATATTGTGCGATGCATGCATTGAATAGTAAATGGGTCATGGAGGTAGGTACCTAATCTGAAAAACTACTAAAACTACTAACTACTTTTTATAAACTTGTGAAAACGTTGAAATTCTGACCTCCAAAATTTCCGTAATGAAAAGGTTTCCAGGTACGGTCCAGTACAATTATTATCGCACAGGGAATATAAGAGTGCCTTTCGTCTTCATTGAGGATATTTTACAACCTTTATTATTTATTTATTTTATTTTAAAGAAGGCTTACAGACTAACAAACCACTATAGCAAAGAATATAAAATTAAAAAATTGCTAATAACAAGCCTCCACATATGGGTAACAAAAAAGTCGATAAAAAGAAGAAAAAAAAAACATACAAGTTAATGAAAAGCTAACCGTCCCTGAAAAACGACTGCGCCAACAGCCGTCTCAAGGTCGCCACACTAGTGCAGAACAAGTCGACATTGAGGTCCCTAGGAAGCCTATTGAAACCGAGTGCACTTCTTATTGAGAATACATTCCGCCTATAATTAGTCATTGCGAAAGGTAATTTAATATTGGCCGTTGACGTAATCCCATCAGATTCGTGCGTAATGACAGATTAGCAACGAGTTCAGGACAGTCGATGTGGCCATTTGCGATACCCAAAAGTAGACTCATGTCCCCAATATAACGTCTCATCTCCAGAGGCAGGAAGTGGTACCGTCTGCAGCGGTGCTCGTAGTTATCTGAGTATTGCTGAGCCCTATAATCTAGATAACGTAAAAATTTTCTTTGGACGCCTTCAATACGGGACTTATAAGTCTCATACTGCGGGTTCCAAACCTGAGACGCGTATTCTAAATGGCTGCGCACGAACGAACAATACAAGATCTTAACTGGTTTAAGAGACCAAGCCGTGGTGCGTAGTATAAATCCCAGAGCCTTTGATGCCTTTGCAACTATACTATTCACATGTTGATCGAACAGAAGCTTGCTGTCTATGATTACCCCTAAATCTCTTATACTATTTTGCCTGCTAATGAGCTGACCGTTAATGGTGTAACTAAAATTTATTAAAGAAGTACAACGTGAGAATGTTAGGAGGAAGCATTTAGAGACATTTAATTGGAGTTTATTACGGATGCAATATATTTCAAACCTATGCAGGTCGTCTTGTAACTGATATGCATCAGACATGTCTCGCACAACTTTATGAATCTTCATGTCATCAGCATAAAGTAAAATATACGAATGACGAAAACCTTGTTTGATATCAGCAATATACAATATAAACAACAGAGGACCCAAAATGGAGCCTTGAGGTACACCTGAAGGGACAGAATTCCACCCAGAGGTGTAGCCCTGAAGCACGACAGCTTGTGTTCTGTTCTCTATATAGGAGGAGAACCACCGGTACAGGTCACCGTGTATTCCGGCGAGAAACAGCTTCTTAAGCAGCATGCAATGATCAATACGGTCAAAACACTTACTATAGTCGGTATAAATGACGTCAACTTGACGCTGTGCCATGCCGTTTGTAATAAACTCTTGTGACAGAAGTAAGTTCGAAGTGGTCGAGCGGTTCCTAACAAAACCGTGCTGCTCCTCACCAAGAATTGACTTGAGAGCCGCGTAGACATCAGTATAAACTATACGTTCAAGAATTTTAGAAAAAAGGCAAATTTTTGATATGGGGCGATAGTTTTCAATATTAGCTTTATCGCCCTTTTTTAAGACAGGAGTAACAAAAGCTGACTTCCAAATCTTCGGAACATTACCCTCGGAAAGAGAGCGCTTGAATAGGATACAAATGGGTTCAACAAGACTATCAGCACAAGAGACTATGAATATAGGAGGTATTAGGTCAGGTCCACCTGATTGTCGGGGGCCACGTGATGGCTTCCGGCCACCGTAGACGCGGGCCTGTGGACGGTGAGTAATGGGCTAGCTCGCCGTCCGGCCGTCGTCATGACGGCAACAGACCGTGTCGGCGGCGCGTTCGTGTTCCACGCGCGCCTCAAAGAGATGTCAGCAAGGAGGGGCCCGCAAGGGCCGACGCCCGTCGGGGCCGCGGTATTTGTACTAGATTACGTGGCCTCGGCGCAAGGGCAAAGAAGGAACATGGGTTCGGTATTTAGTCAGTAGAAGTCTGACACTCCCCTTCGCTCTGCCCAAGAGCGGGGGGGGTCATTCGATGATTTTCCACCCACCAAAAAAAAAAAAAAAAAAAAAGGTCCACCTGATTTACTGAGGTCCAAAGATTTCAGCAGCTTCAATATACGTGAGTGGTTTATGTCAACTGTGCTGACAGACATTGTAGTATTACTACATTGATCACTAGAAGTAGGTTCATCATCAGCCGTTGAATCAAGTTCTAAAAAGGAGGACTGGAAATAGGTAGCAAAGAGGTTGCTAATATCTTGTCCTGTGTTCACAGAGGTCTCTCGGTAGAACATCTCATTAGGAAAGGGGCCAGCTCTTCGCTTACTTTTTACGAATGTCCAGAAAAATTTAGGATTTTTTACAATAGAAGCCTCAATGTTTCTCATATAATTGTCATAACAGGTTTTTTTCCAGCTCAAAAACTCTGGTACGCAGTAATGAAAATGAATGATAATCAGATAAGTTACTAACAGCCGGTTTCTGATTTGAGAAAAGTAGCAAATCTCAACTGATTATTCTCAAATACATAAGTATGTGCTTAAGTTTTTTGCGTTTCACAAGTTAAAACCGATTTTCGTCAAACCATACTCAACTGATCATTTACTTAGGTATTCTTGATCAAAGCTAACACGTTCCAATTCACATTAAAAAACCGGTATTTTTCCAAAACTCATAATATTAAATCATTTTATTCTTATAAATTTAAAACAGACTTAAAAAGTAAACTAATTTTAAATAACAGCGTTAATATCAACAAATTTATTTTATTAAAGTTGCATTATGCACATTTTAGCAATTTCATATTTGACGTCTTTGAACCGAATCGTGAATCGAAACGAATCGTGAATCTGTGAATGTCATTGTGATTTTGTCAGACTGTTAGTAAATAGACAACAAGTTTTATTGGAATTCTGATAATCATCAGCAACATTGTGGAGTACGTGCGCCAAAAGATAAGGTACCTACACGCCGAGGGTGCATTTACTGGAGTCGCGCCGCAATGTCAACTTCAAGGCGTTTGTGGTGCGAGTACCGAATTGTTATCTGCCCCAGGTGATGAAGGAAGACTTTTGGCCTCAGGACGTGGTGTTCCGTCGCTTCCGCGGACAAATTCCACTGGACAGCCTGCACAAGTGATGTGGTTACAAGTGAAGTGCTACTAACATAGTCTTAAGTGTTATTTATTAACAAGAGTTTTGTATTTAATTTATATGTGTTAGTTTATAAGGTATATATCTCTGGGCCATTGTAGCCTGAAATAAAATGATTGAATTGAATTGATAATATTTTTATTAAAACTTCCCATTGTACCTAATAATACCTACTAATCCAGCAATGTCAAAAAATCGTGCCGCTACTGATGGTCTCTCCTGTGCATTGGGCATACCTACAAACATATTGTCATCTCAATTTAAAACGCTATCGCACTAGTCACCCTCTCTATCACTCCCCTTCGCTCTGCCCAAGAGCGGGGGGGGGGGGGGGTCATTCGATGATTTTCCACCCACAAAAAAAAAAAAAGGCCATTGTCTTGCTATTCTTCTTAGGCGCGGTTGTCTGCGTTGATGCATCTCCAGAGACGACAAGGAAGTATCGTCACTCATTTCGATCAAAATCACTTACAAAATCACTAGAAAATTATGTTGAGTACAGTTTGAGTAGCCGAAATTGGTATGTCAACGTTCAACTACTTAACTTGTCGTTGATAATGCTTTGAGTATAGTCAAACACGTTTTTCTTAGTTCAGAAACGCAAGTGCTGGTCTTAAGCATGAATTGAGCATGCTTTCTGTCAAATTTGAGTAAATGATGACAGATTACTCAAATCTTGATTAGAGTTTAAAAAAACTCAATTCAGAAACGGAAAAATGTTTAAGTAGTACTTAAGTATAGATTGAGACGTTTTCAACTTCAAATGCTCAATTCAGAAACCGGCTGTTAATCGTTTATATTTTTTATGGTACTTATGTTTTTCTCTAATAATTTTAATTAGTGCTGGGGTATACCAGGGAGGATAAGAGGACTGTTTTACCGATTTTAATGGTATATGTTTATCCCTAAGCTCATATAGTTTACCATAAAAAATTGTGACGGCATCTTCCAATCTCATTGACTGTAACAACTGGGGCCAGTTAATTAGATCCAGTTCAGATTTAATAGCATCATAATTGCCCTTCGAGAAGATATAACATTGCTTAGGTTTGTCGACAAGTTTTTCAATTTCAATAAATTTTGTCTCAATAATTAAAGGTTTGTGATGAAAATCCAATACTCAAATTAGTTTAGATATCTTTTGAGATACCATCTTACATATAGCATATCTTTATATGGAAAGCGGGAGAGCGGGAAAAGCTAAACTTTTTCCAAAAACGCTAGACGTTTTCCAACAAATGCACTAGATCGTCAAAAAATAGGAGGGAACGGAGGCCTTTGCCATGCAGGGAGACAATAAAGGCATAAATAATAATATGTCATTCATTTTCTTAAATTAGTTACCTACCTACTACCTTTTATTATAGATCATAATATCATTGACAAAGTCACATCATACCTGTTACACACTTCTCCGTCAAGGCTCATCGTCACCGTTCAATTGTTTTACGAGTACACTTGTTAGCTAACGGGGGACGGATCGTGTTTCAAGTATTTACACAGGTTTTATATACCTGAAACCTGACCATGGCGTAAGCATTCATTATTGAAATATTTTTTCAGAGACCATCTTTTATCAGACCGATATTTTCTCTGCACACAAAAAGTGACAAAAAACTAAAAAAAAAAAAAAAATTTTATTGCAAAACGGGCCTGCTCTTGACTTCGATCAAGCCTGATAGAAAGTGATGAATATAATAAGGTCTAGAATGACATGACATGATGCCTGTATTCCTCAAAATGTTAGGCTGGGGTGTACCTAATGGTACACCTACATTTAGCCTGTTGACGACACGTTTGGCGCCGTGGCTGAGCGATTAGACTGCTGCGTTGCGTGTCGCGGGTTCGATGCCCGCATGGAACAAATATTTGTATGGCCTACAGATAGTTGTTCCGGGTCTGAGTGTTTGTTTATGTGAGTTTAAATGTTTGTAAACGCACTTTTACGAGAAATTCCTAGTGTGGGGCAACGTTTATAAAAAAAAATATGTTAAAGTTCCATGTAATAGGAGGCAAGCCTATATTGCCTATTATATAAAACTAGCTTTTGCCAGCGGCTTCGCCCGCGTGAATATGACGATTTTCCATACAAATTTTCATCCCCTATTTAACTTCCTTAGGGGTTGAATTTCGGAAAATTCTTCCTTATTCCTTGTCTACATTATAAAGGGAACCTCTGTGCAAAATTTCAGCTTTCTAGGTCCAAGGGTTTGGGCTGGGCGTTGATGAGTCAGTCAGTCAGGACTTCTCTCTTTATTTATATAGAAAAACAAACCGGGAAGAATATCGGTCAAATTCCATTCCAGAACATTTTAGTCTTAACTTGAGTACAGCACTTAGTTCTAAGCAAAAGTATCAAAATTGTGTATAGAACAACTCGACGACAAATAGCAGAGTTTCAAGCAAGCGGCAAAATATATCGCTTTGTGAGTTTTGAGCAGAAAACATATTTTATTTCGGCTGGCTTTGCGAGCTCCATTTATTTGGTATATTCCATGAATTTCAGAAATTCTTGATACAATATTGTGGGGCTTTACTTTTCGTAGTTTAGTTTCTAAAAGATTTTCTAATGTAGAGCGATTTTAAATGCTATTATTTTATTTCTTGGTAGTAGAGTAGCCTAGACATTCGATGTTGCAAACAGATGATGGATCAAGAGGGAGAGGAAGACCAAAGAAAATATCGATGAATTGTGTCTGGAATGATATAGGTAAAGGAACACTTGACTTGATATTATATTATTATTATCACACGAGACAAAGGCAGGAATAAGACGAGTAAACCACAAACATTCAAAGGAAACAATGAGATGGTTTGATTTTGAGAGAATTAACGAAAGGTAAAACAAGGCCGATATGAGTGGTAAGAGGAAGCCTTTCTTCCGTACCATGCCTTCTTATAGGTTGTCCTGTGATCTATACGTGTTGAACTAATTTCTGCATTTTTTCAGAATTTTAGGCTCAGTAGTTTCGGAGATAGGGAGGGGGGGAAGGGTCGGACAGACAGACACACGAGTGATCCTATGAGGGTTCCGTTTTTTCCTTTTTAGGTACGGAACCCTAAAAACAAAGATTAGGCGCGTTGTACTCCCGAAAGAAGATTATAGCTGGATGAAACAAAAAAGTAAGTATTAAGTAAAATAAGTATACTCTATAGTTTATACCTCTTGTCATGGACAAAGACTTTCAGTGAGTGAATTTCAAAGAATCTATATAAATTCTTATTCAGTATTTGTACTCGTCAGTGCTTAAGCCCTACAACAGCACAACATGCCCTGCCATGCCATGCCCTTGCATTTTAACCCTCCTAATTTGTTTACCAAAACAATACCCAACCTTCGAACGGCGTTCATTTATTCCATTTATAAATGTGTTTTAGGAGATATGTTCCATTATACGCTCAATTAAGTCCTGCCCACGATGCAATCCCACGCGGGGAGGGGGAGGGGGCAAAGTAGGGGGTGGGCTGTGGGCTCGCTGGCAAATTGCTCAAAGTGTACTATTACACTAGTTCGGGAGTTGGGAAAAGTTTTTGTGCTATGTTAAACGTATATCGTTTGAAAGTTTTGAATGTGCGAAAATAATAATAATATTATAATAATATTCCACAACTATCACACAACGCCATCTAGTCCCAAGCTAAGCAGAGCTTGTGTTATGGGTACTAGACAACTGATAAACATACTTATATATTTCTAAATACATACATATTATAGATAAATTACACCCAGACACAGAACAAATGATCGTGCTCATCACACAAACATTTGTCCTGGGTGGGAATCGAACCCACGACCTCCGGCATAGCAGTTAGGGTCACTAACCACTAGACCAACAGGCCAGTCTAAAAATAATGTGAGTTAGCCTTAACTGAGGTATCAAATTGATCCCTTCGGGACTGCGGATTATCGAAAGAGATGACGTGGCCTCGGCACAAGGGCAAAGAAGGAACATGGGTTTGGTTTTTAGTCAGTAGAAGTCTGACACTCCCCTTCGCTCTGTCCAAGAGCTGGGGGGGTCATTTTGATGATTTTCCACCCACCAAAAAAAAAACGGTACTTATCAAATTGATAATAACATAACATCACGCCTACAATCCCTGAAGTGTTGCCCATTAGTATTAGTAAAAGGGGGCGCGCCGAGCACAAATCCAGACTCCATGGCTGCTACTGAGAAATTCCTGATATAAAAACTCAATAACACTTTGCCCAGCCCGGGAATCGAACCCAGGACCAATTGATATGTTTCGGTTAACTGTTCCTTGCCAATGCACTTTTCAGCGTCATCATCAACCACAGCCCGTCTTCATCCACTGCTACGAATACGCCTCTTTGAGCCAAACTGTTCTTGTGCCATTAACCTGCAATTTTAGCAGATCATAAGGTTCATTTTACGCTTTTTAACGCAATTCATATTATGATATGGTAAAGTGGAGGAGCTCGTGGCTTAATAAGAACTGCCACTCGGGTCGATCTTTAGGTAAAGCTGTGCTTGCCTAGGTCGGTCTGTGGATGGGTGACCGCCCGACATACCGAGTTTCTTCCGTGCCTCGGAAAGCACGTTAAGCTGTTGGTCCCGGCTGCCTTATTATATAAGATCTTTGGCAGTCGTTACAGGTGACCTGAAATTCTGACATCCAGTCTTACCAAAGGGTATCGTATTACCTAGTATTAACTGGGTTGTGGGGGTCAGATAGGCAGTCGCTCCATGTAAAATACTGGTATTCAGCTGCATCCGGTTAGACTGGAAGCCGACCCCAATATAGTTGGGAAAAGGCTAGGCAGATGATGATATGGTAAAGTGGCCATTTTACACTCTGGATGGCAACACGGTCGGTCATCTACCCAGTTACACAAAACCTCAAAAGGTACCAAGGCTGTGTCCCAGCAGCCGCTAATGACGGTCAAGAAAATTGTAAGTAGGGCTCCGTTATCGGTATAATATATGAAGTAACAAACTTTCTGGTAATAGGCTTATATAAGATATTGTTAGATAATTCCTCAGCCGGAGGGTAGAAATATCGCATGTTCGTGATGACGCAGCGAATGGAACGGGCGACAGAACATATCAACCGGCGCACGCTCAGAGCGCACTCACTTTTGCTCGGGCGCTTGACTGCAACAGACGTCTATTGGGACCTGTGGTTATAGCTATGACGGTTTCTTAAGAGGAAACGCGAGTGGTCTTTTCTCCATACAAACGCTCTCGCCTGTTTTCTTTTTGGTTAATGACCCTAGAGCAATGGTTTTTTACAGAATAATAAATATTAACTATTTCTATGCCCCTATGTTTTCCTTTTGGGTGATAAATTATTTTTATAAGCACTAGAACCCTCAAAAAATGCTCAAAATTGCTTGTTTAGATCGCTGTTAACAGAGTCCTAGTGTACAAATTTGACCACTATTAACGAAAAAAGAAAAACATAGCGGCGTAGTATATAACCTCCTTATTCATTGTCTAAAATATCTTTTAAATTGGTTCAATATTGGAGGAGGAAACAGGCGAGAGCCAAACCTCGAATTCTAACTTTTTTCTACAGTTGTCCTTATCGCACGAATTTGAGGGCAGGAGGACGGAGAGAGACAGCGATAGTAGAAAGAGACAGCACTCGCGTTTCCTCTTAATGTTTTCATAACTGTGTTGGTTTTGTTGTGTGCTACTTAAAAATAAATAGTTCGAGGTTACCTTGTCGTCGTTTCTTTAAAAAAATTAAATACCCTTCTGATCCATAAGATCAGAAGTGGGATTCGCTTACACGCGTTTTGACCGTTTGCCATCTATTTTGCAGTAAAACGTTTCGTTTCAAAGTAACCTCTAACCACGTATCGAAGTGTCAGTGTTCTTATGCGTTTTATGCGTTTTCGGGTTAACACCCACGTGTTAATTATGTTGTGGTCAGTTTACGGATCGCGAGTGCACACCGCGTGAACATGAAGGTTCTGGGTTCGATTCTCGGATCGGACAAAGTTTTATTGTCTGAATTTGTGTCCGGTTGGTGGCAATAGGCTTGCTCTTATTACATGAGACTTAACATAACTGGCGAGATGTGGGTATACTGAGTACCTCTGCCTAACCCTTCGGGGATTGCAGGCGTGATGTTATGTTGTGTGTGTGTGTTTATGAAGTCACTGGGGCAATCGACAATGCCTCGGACGCATTGGTGGTTGATTTCATGGTAGTGCTAAGACGTGGCTTAAAGATTGGGTGACCAATAACAGAACTTGGACTAATCTTTTAATCCGTATTTTGGTCATTGTGTCCGTGTTAACTTGATATGGCCACTGTGCTATACGACGTTATGAGTACGAATTCGAATAAATTTACCACGTATGCAGGCTATGCCCTAAAGTCCTTGTTGCGGTTGAATATCGTCAAGGAACTGTCGTGGGTTTGATTCCCGCACGGTACAAATTTTTGTATGGTCAATAGATAATTGTTCCGGGTCTTGGTATTTGTGTATGTGAGTTTAAATGTTTATGTACACACCCATGATACAGGAGGAATTCCTAGTGTGGGGCAACGTTGTGATAGTGGCGTTAAAAGGTTTTACTCGATGGTTTCTGAAAATCTGGTATAGTTTTTGTCTTAATACAGTTTTCAAGGTTGATTTGTTCGACTGTACATAAGTGTAACCACGTTTGATTTAATCAAACTCAACAAAACTAAAGTTTGGTCAGGAGTGACCGAGTGGAACAAAATTCTGTTGTAGATTTGTTTGTTTGCAGAATAATCATTACACGTGACCGCTGGCTGCCAGGGCGCCTGACTGGCGTGGTTGTGGTTGAGCGCGTCGCTACGGGCTGCCAGCGCGCTACTTGCGTGTTGAGGGCGTTGCTCCGGGCTGCCAGCGCGCTACTTGCGTGTTGAGCGCGCGCTCCAGGCTGCCAGCGCGCTACTTGCGTGTTGAGCGCGTCTCTCCGAGCTGCCAGCGCGCTACTTGCGTGTTGAGCGAGCCTCTGGCTTATGACTTCTGATAGGCCTGGACCTTCGGTTCATGGCTTCTGTTTGGTCTGAGCCTCTGGCTTATGACTTCTGATAGGCCTGGACCTTCGGTTCATGGCTTCTGTTTGGTCTGAGCCTCTGGCTTATGACTTCTGATTAGCCTGGACCTCTGGTTCATGGCTTCTGTTTGGTCTGAGCCTCTGGCTTATGACTTCTGATAGGCTTGGACCTTCGGTTCATGGCTTCTGTTTGGTCTGAGCCTCTGGCTTATGACTTCTGTATGGCCTGGACCTCTGGTTTATGGCTTCTGTTTGGTCTGAGCCTCTGGCTTGTGACTTCTGATTGGCCTGGACCTCTGGTTCATGGCTTCTGTTTGGTCTGAGCCTCTGGCTTATGACTTCTGATAGGCCTGGACCTTCGGTTCATGGCTTCTGTTTGGTCTGAGCCTCTGGCTTATAACTTCTGTATGGCCTGGACCTCTGGTTTATGGCTTCTGTTCGGTCTGAGCCTCTGGCTTATGACTTCTGATTGGCCTGGACCTCCGGTTCATGACTTCTGTTTGGTCTGAGCCTCTGGCTTATGACTTCTGATTGGCCTGGACCTCTGGTTCATGGCTTCTGTTTGGTCTGAGCCTCTGGCTTATGACTTCTGTTTGGCCTGGACCTCTGGTTCATGGCTTCTGTTTGGTCTGAGCCTCTGGCTTATGACTTCTGTTTGGCCTGGACCTCTGGTTCATGGCTTCTGTTTGGTCTGAGCCTCTGGCTTATGACTTCTGATTGGCCTGGACCTCTGGTTCATGGCTTCTGTTTGGTCTGAGCCTCTGGCTTATGACTTCTGATAGGCCTGGACCTCCGGTTCATGGCTTCTGTTTGGTCTGAGCCTCTGGCTTATGACTTCTGATAGGCCTGGACCTCCGGTTCATGGCTTCTGTTTGGTCTGAGCCTCTAACTTATGACTTCTGTTTGGCCTGTACCTACGGTTCATGGCTTCTGTTCTAGTTAAGTATATTACTGCTTCACTACTATCTATTTATCTTGGCTAGTATTCCACCCAATGGGAGTCCGGAATTCCATTGCTTGGAATGCTATTTAGTTCCATTTACTTTTTAATGCTTTGGATCACTGATTTTGAAATATTTATTAGTCTGAGGTTTTTAAATTTACATTTCACTTACCTAAAAAAAAAAAAACCTTCCTGTTAGTTAGTTGGGTACCTGATGGTGGGAGTGCACGCTCACTATCGCGTACTCAACAACATCAGTTCGAGTGCTTACTATTCTTTGGCTTCAGACACATAAGTGACGCAAGAAAACAAATGTACAGTATGTGTTGTTGTTACTTTGCAGATGATTATGGCCAGTCTGAGGATGACGACCAGTCTGATGATGGTGAACCTAATGACGACACAAGAAAATGATGATGGTCAGGTTGTGACAGATGGATCTGATGTGAACGATGCTGCCGGATGGTACTCGATATGTTGCGTGTCGAGGTGACCAATGTTGGTCCGATGCATCATGGAAGATACAAGTTGCCCTAAACATGGCAAGGCGGGCTGCAACCGCACCTCACCTCTACATCCGGTGACTGGTATCATGTTAATGGGTGATGTATATGGGATTGGTTTGAAACGTACTTGTATGTGGACCAATTCACACACGCAAAGTTATGCCTCACGTAGGTCTCTAGCGAGTCGTGAGGTGGCGATCTTCCGACAAGTCCCGCCCCGGGTGGTTGGTTTGGATATTTGTATGTTTCACACCTATTACGCGTAGGCTAGGCTATGCTAAGCGAAGCTAATCGCTTTAAGTTATTTGCTGTTGAGATGAGTGTTGTTAAAAAGAGCTTTTTCATCAACAGCTATATCTGTTTGCCCCGACATTGTGGCACTTTTGTTTGTTTTGGCATCGATATTTGGCTATCTGGAAACCCGATAGATGGTTACCAGGTGATGTTGTGGTTGTTTCCGTAATGATTGAGGTCGCGAACTCTTTCATTGGTGATACAATTTACAAACTGCTGCCTATTTTGGTGCGATTGCTAGTAATTTCATTACAATGGGCAGTTAAAAGTTCAAACTTTCAGAATACCTCATTCAAGTTTTGGTTTTGTTATGTTTTAGATGACGAGTCTACCAATGAGGTCCAAACAAGTGATGTTCAGACGCTGAACAGCGTATCTGTGCAGGATGGACGAAGCGAGCGAGGATCAGCATTCGGTGCCAGTGAGTCAAGCTGACGAGGTCGTTCAGCTGTCAGGAACGGCCGTGTTAGATAATTCCTCAGCCGGAGGGTAGAAATATCGCATGTTCGTGACGACGCAGCGAATGGAACGGGCGACAGAACATATCAACCGGCGCACGCTCAGAGCGCACTCACTTTTGCTCGGGCGCTTGACTGCAACAGACGTCTATTGGGACCTGTGGTTATAGCTATGACGGTTTCTTAATGTTTTCATAACTGTGTTGGTTTTGTTGTGTGCTACTTAAAAATAAATAGTTCGAGGTTACCTTGTCGTCGTTTCTTTAAAAAAATTAAATACCCTTCTGATCCATAAGAATATAATAAGGAGGAAGGAAAACGCACGGACAAAGAACAGGAAACAACGTTTTCTTTACGAAGTCTCCATGGCTGCCGACTGCGTTGGGACAACTTTTTTCGTATATTACTTGTTTGGGCATGATACGTTGTTTACTCGTGAAGAACTAATTGATATAATAATGTCGATTTAAATAACAAATGGGCGAGTGTGTATGACCCGTATGAAAGTGGATGAGGTGTAAGAATCGTATTAGGAGGCATTCTGTGGTGTCGGACAAAATTATCTTCAATTTTCATGATATATTCACTGATTTTTCATTTAAATTTCCCAAGACGAACTTTGTTCTGTTAATAATAGAAGGTTCACAAACTTCCCCGTCGGGGCTGCGGGTTATTCGAAAGAGATACCGCGGCCGCGACACAATGACAATGGGCTAAGAAGGAACATGGGTGGTTTTTAGTCAGTAGAAGTCTGGCTTCTGGCACTCCCTACTTACCGCAATCTCTGGAGAAAGCCTATAGTAGGTACCCGAAAAGAGATCCGATTTATTTTCTCTTGGTATGATTTTTATACCTTGTTTGTCATAAAGTATATTTTAACGATTTCAATATTAGTTAATTTTAATTATTTTGGCATCATTTTATGATTTCAATTCTTTAATAAGAAGTTTAAGAAGTGGTAACACTTAATTGTTTTTAATAAAGTAAACATGGTAAATATGCCTTTTTCTGTTTCATTTTGCAATAGTTTTGTAGTTTTATTTTTAAAATCTACTGGAATTAAATTTTATTTGATTTATTTAGTATCGGTTTGCCCGTAACAGTTAAATTAGACATAATGATAAAAAATGTAGAATGTGGTATCTCAACTGAACATAAAGAATATTCAGCGTTCCCAGCTCCCGTAGGTACCACAATAGATCGCAAGTCAGAGCTGCAGTCAGGTGGAAAGTACTTACAATCGACACCGTGCGGAAACACCTGGTTATTTGTATCTATTCTATTCGGTTGGTATTCACGGTCATTGAAGTGGAACTGAGTATTTAATTATTATATTGAATTAAATATCTTCTCTTTGCCCTTGACTGGTTCTGAAGCTCGCTAAGCAGTACATGAGAGCCTGAATTCCCAGATGTTTCAAGGTTTTTCAATCAGGAATATTTTTGAAGCATTCCGGGTTCTTATTTTGTGCCCAGTTAATGGCAATACGCTGCTCCTGATCGCTACGCTCGCTTTACTAGACATAGCTGGTGAAATGTGATGATGGCTCTAAAAGTGCATCTCTTTCTAAAAGAATAAGGAAATATCTCTGTTTAATCCTTAGGGTAGAAACCTGCATGACGTGGTCTATATTTCTATCTCTTTCTTCAATATTCGGTCGAAGTCCTGAATAGTATTTGGGACAAGTCCGGCACACTATTCCCAAACCACTGTAACTCCTGAAAGCCTGAATCAACAGTGGTGACCACCAGAAAAGCGCAGAGACAATGAAGCTTGATATAGTCCCAGAGAAACAATTCAACTGCCTTGTCAACGTAAAATTAATCAGAAAAGAATAGCGGAGGAGTAGGAAAAAACATATTAATAATTTGCACTTCACACAGATCAAAGTGCTTGAAAAAATAAAAGACGTAGGTACAAAAATGTTAGTTTTTAAAAGTCGGTGGACTTACACAAAACACCAACATTGAAAACTAGTGGCCCGACCTTCGTTTTTGTAAAATTGGTATACCTACTGTATGCAGAAAATTGCTTGCCAATACCCCTTTCGAAATCGGAAACGTACAAACTAACAATAATCGTGAATTTCAGGAAACACGCAATAACAGAAAACTCGTATACAAACAGAAAACTCCAAGGTCGAACCCAAATATTTCGCATACCTATTCTAATTTCAAACAAACACAAGTAAAGACTGCATGACAAAGCGAAACTTGTAATAAAATTCAAATATTTGCAGGGGTGGGATTTCACACAACAGCGTGTTTTTCGCATAGCAGCGTGTTTTTCGCACAGCTGCGTATATTTCGCATAGCAGCATATATTTCGCGGGCAGACCTGTGTGATCTCTTGGGGTCAGGTGGGCCACGCGACCTTTGCGAATACATTAGTGTCAGCAAAAAATACTACACGCGAAGAATTTGGAAGGTGTGGAGACTACTTTGGTAGGATTACTTTCTGGATTTGAAGATTTTGGCAGATATCAGAAGTTATGAAATAAAGTGACCTGCAAAGATTAATGCCGTTAAAGTTATAACCGCAATTTAATGATTTAATACCTAAGCCCAAAAGAGGGTCATCTTTCAATCATCTGAGGTTTTAGATTACCCCTCCTGGTCCCTCCCAAAAAGCGATATTTTTAATGAAAGATCACGAAGTTAGAAATTCAATAATAAAAAATCTGTTCGGGGTACACAATCTCAATTGCTTTAGTTTTTAATTCATAATATTTAAAGTTACACATCACACAATTAATATTTTTTTATCGAACCACAAAAAAAAATACACGAGATTGTCATATTATCCCATCTAACTTATTTGGTGATTAGTTTTCCCCCTCTTACGTGGCTAAAAGACGAACCCCTACCACCCCTTACCCTGCGGCCCTGTTACCAGTCTTTTAGCTAGGGCGAAGAAGTGTCGCAACAAACTCCCAGCAATTCTCAGTTACGTTACCAAATAAGTACAATCACCCAGCCAAAATTATTATTCACAATTCTACAATTGGAGATCCTACAAAGCCCTTGATTGCGGCCGACCAAATTGTTAACGAGTAGGTATCATTAACATTTAACTCGAGACGGTAAACTCCTTTACATTTTCATTGAGAAAGATCATAAAATTCTGGAATCTTTTGGAAGATTAAACTTTACCGTTTCTTCTTTAATTTAGTATTGTCTTGAAACCACAGTACCTACCTAGTTACCTACTTACATTGTAATTTCGTTATTTTTAGTCGAGTTATACTGATAAAATTACCATTTTGTGTAGCCTTGGAAAAGCAAAAATGAATTCACCGTCATATACAGATATACTTCATGTATATCATGTACAGATATACTTCATTATATATCGACAGGTATGTACAAGTACAAGGCAAAACTGCACAAAAGGATCTTCATGTCTTAGGCGTTTTGTAACTTTGATTTCATTTCAGTTTTGAGATTTGAGTTGTTCCAGCAATAATTTATGAATATCTAACAAAAAATATATGAAAAAGTCGACTCCACTAACTTTTTTCAACGCATAGTCCAAATAGTAGCAAGATTTCAGTAGGTAGTCCCCAGCGGCGAAACAAATGCGAAACACAATAATACCTGATGCTGGATGCTATTTACGGTGATTGCTTAAATTCTTATAAATTGTAGGTATCAGTAGGTATATTATGAACTTAAGATAGGTTGCCGAAAATAGTTTGATGTCATTGAGCGTCAAAGGAAAATCATGATATTTGAAAGTATAGAAAGAATTAACATAACACAAACAATTAAGGTGACATTACATCGCGCCTGAAATCTCGGAAGGATTAGGTAGAGGCGTACTTAATAGCACAAACGTAATTGTTAATATTTTGGTTTTTAATTACGTTTAAAAATAAACAAAATTAACAACTTTTCAAGTTTCTGATCGACTTTAGAAAAGTCTAAAATCCTAGACTTCAAAGTGGACCGCAATTGAGGTCTGTTTCAAAAAACTATACAAAATGTCTTGAGTCTTAAGAAACCTACAACACAAAGTTGACTTTTTTTTTTTAATGTTAGACGTTAGGCCTAGAAAACGCTGGCGTGACGACTTAGAGGCTTTTGCGCGAGATTGGCCGGAGAAAACCGCACAGAGAGAAGAGTGGAAGACTATGGGGGAGGCCTTTGCTCAGCAGTGGGACAATAAGGGCTAATAAAAAAAAAAAAAAAAAATGTTAGACGTGACAGCTTTTAAGAATTCATTTTTTAATCCAAGTGCAACAGACGAAGATATGGAAAGTAAAGTATGCCAAACTTAATTTTCATTAGTTTTCTTGTCCAAGTTTAATTTTAATTTCAAATTACCGACAAAGGCTCTTCGAAAATAATTAAAACTACAATTAACAGGCGAAACAACAGATTGAACAGAACTGCCTCCATTGAGACGATCGTTAATTAAGTAATTAAATTATTTAACTTTTAACAATCATAATGTTTTACATTATTTTTGAGAGTTCTGTCTACTAAAACTGTTTTAATTACTTATTTAAAACTTTAAAGTGTTTTGATCAAATAACGTTTTGACGTCGCTCGTAATGAATTTTATCTAACATAATTTTAGCTATTTACGATATGCAACTGTTTTTAAAAATAGATAATGCAAAACCATCAATCATATAAGTTTTTTTTAATTTGGTTCTTTTTAGAACATTGTTGCCGAATGTATAAAACATTTTTTTTTCGATGAATTATATTAACATTTTATTTACAAAGCAAAAGTTTGTGAGGGTATGTATGGATAGATGGGAAAATCCGCGGGCAAAACTGGCAAAGAAATATCGCATAAAATAAAGTCTAAACAACAATACTTATGTACGAATACGTCTACAGACCCAAAGTACAGTCAGCAGCACTACGAAGAACTTTAAAAGCAATTTTCACTGTTTACTGTATTAGTTTAATTTCATGTTGCATAACAAAACTAATAATTATTTTGGAACCCATATTATCATAAACTAGGTCATTACTCAAAGTTGCAATAGGGATGATTCATGACAAAAAAAAAACAAAAATCTGTTAAGTCCGTCAGTTAGATTTTATTGAAAAATATTGGATACGTGTTTTTTGTTTTATCTAATTAATAAAAATTGATGAAAATAATATGCGTCAAAGATCATGAGTGGGGGCTTTTGACGTCACTGGCCGGTAAAAATGTACTGCAACGCGTCTTAATTTTTTGTATACGTGAAAAAAGAAAAAATATCAGGTGTCCAAAATTTTTTGGCAATCTATCTGACGGACTAATCAGATTTTTGTGTCAACTACCCTATCGTTATTTCATGGAAATTACCCGTTTGAACTTTTCCAAGTAAACATTAATTTCTCTTCACTATTACAATTTATCAATGGCCCATTTCAAGCAAAGATATCAAATGTCGTGGGGCTAAATAACCTCTAATTGGACAGCCGGGCCCCTGCGCCCCTTCGTTATCCTTCTCCGAGGGTCTTTCGGGTCCCTCTCAGCGGAAAATGTATTAAAGTGTCTGATTTCTATAGGGTTTTGTTTAGTTTTGCCAAATTATTGCTGAAAACTTGATAGCCTGAACCCTAGAGCCCTAAAATAATAGTTTTCGGAAAGGTTTTTAGGTCAGATCAGGGTTCTAAGAAATGAGCAAGTCTTGTCTAGTATTGTTATATTTGTAAAGTTAAACTATAGAATTTGTGTTTTATTTGTAATTCTAGATAGATAATATGTATATTATTTTTTGTTATCACAATACTTTCACAAGTCATTATACTGTACTGTATTGTCGCTTCACTTTCTTCGTTTTTCTAATATTCTATAGTGATTTATTCTATAGATTTAAATCGCGAACTAGATTAACGACCGTTAACTTTTCTATTTATCAACCAACAAATTACGATTAACTGTCGAGTTCATCTCAACACTTATATCATCTTTAGGCAACTTGATATCCATAAACTCAAGCTCAATATCCTGCAGGGTCCTATCTTTAGTCTCTGGTAAAATATGGTACAAACACACTAAAGAAGCTACTGCAATAATCAGGTAGACTGCGAACATTCCATGAGTATCCAAAGAATCTAACAATACTGATGTAGATTTCATTAAAACCATGCTTGATAGAGAATAAAATATACCTAAAACACTTGTACCTAAACCCTTGTACTCTATTGGAAATAATTCCCCTTTTAACACCATAGACACTGGTATAACACCAATGTAACAGACTATGTTGTACAGAATTAACAGCAAAGGCGTCAACCAAGTTATGTTCAAAATCTCTTTATGAACTAATAAGTGGAAGATGCAGACTAAGCTTAACAAAAAACACGCTAACATTCCTGTGTGTAATAACAAAGAACGTCTTTTAATTTTTCTGACAATGTAACTTGAAGTTAGTATTGCTAGAACTTTCATAACGTCTAAACCTATTGTGTAATAGTAGGCTTTAGACTTGTCCCCTGTCAACGAAATCATTATTTGCACCACATAAGCTAGTAAGTAATGCCTTCCGCACACTTGCGTCAAAATTATTAGCATTAGTACCACTGTGAATGGTCTTAAGAACTCTTTCGACTTCATCGCTTGTATGTTTCTCATCAATAACCCTGATTTATTCAATCTCTTTATATTTCTCAACTCTTGCTGTGCTGCTATCAACTCCTTTACTTCTCTTTTCGACTCCATGTCTTTTCCTCTTATCCACTCGAATGATTTCACGCATTCATCAAAACGGCCTTTATAGGCCAGCCATGAAGGACTTTCAGGCCAGACTATAGTTCCTAAAGCAGCTAAGGCAGGTGGAATGGAAGCTAACCAAGCCATCTGTCTCCAGGACAAGGTAAAGCCAAATCCATGGCAGATCAGCTCACCGATGCTGGTAGCCGTAATCTTGAAGATGATGAAGAATCCTCTACGTTTGGGATGACTGTATTCTCCAGCTAAAATGCTGCAGATGTACAAGCCTCCGAAGGAAAGACCCTGGATGGCTCTGCCAGCTATGAGGGTGGGGACGTTAGGAGATAAGGCGATGATGACCCAGCCAAAGAAGATGATGAGGTTCATGGTTGCGTTGATAAATTTTCGTCCGTAAAGCTGCATTAATGGCGGGAGGATTAAGAAGCCAATGCCGCCGGTCATGCTGTAGGCTGCCGCTGTAAACAATCAAATATGGAGAACCATCATTTATGTGCCTTTTTTTTATAAACTGCGGTGTTGTTCTTGGCACGTAATAAGTGACCAAGGAGTCACATTGTTTTTTTTGCTTTCATCATAAATCGGAGTACAAGGATGCCGCCGATGCCGCAACCGTCTTGTTGAAAAAAAAACCTTCACCATCAGTGACATTCAAGTGCCAAAATATCTTTGTGCAATTTTACATTTACTTTTTTACAATTGCTTTTAATCTTCGGCATGCCTGGTAGGGTCCGTCTGACCCACCTGTGTACATAATTCATTGTATTTCCTTTAAATTCGAATTTCTCACCTAACCGCACTTAGTAGCTGGCCGTTATGAATTGCTAGGCACCCGCCGTCCACTACCTGAGACCAGAACGTACTCTCGTGTTAGTAGAATCAAGGATGTGCGTGTAGTTTTTCAATGTGCCATTTTCTTTCGGACCAGAACTCTGGAAAATGTGAAAATATACTGAATATTCTTTAGTTGTTTATAAGTACATAGAAGTGCCTTATATGTTTATATAGTCTGATTGAGATCTCTTTAGTTTTTAATAAGTAAAGTGTGTAGAGTAACTAAGTTTAAAACGATTTAAAAACACTACTCAAGTTTAATTGGCATCATAATGATTAAAAGTTGGTGATTTGCAATATTTTTTTATTTTATTTTCTAACATACACCTCTAATAAACATATTAGTACATTTAAAGTTAAAAATCCGGGTCTGATAAACCCACCAGGCATACCGTGTAAGTTTTAGTCACCAAGCATGTCGAAGGTTAAAAATAATATCTGATCTACTGACCAATCCAAGATGCCTCTCCTGTAGTGGCATGTACATCCGTCCCATTTCTCGTATCGTTGCCAGTTATGACCGGAGTTAAAATTGCAGGATAAGACAGCACGAATCCAATAGCCAGGTGATGGAAGATCAGAGGTACCATCACACACCACTGGAAACAAAGGAGATGATCACATTAGCCTAAGTCTGAAAGATTGAAAGTATTTTGCGTTAATTCTAAGGGGTGGCTGCTGCACTACTAAAAACGCCACAGCGACAGAGTACAAAAAGGAGTATAGCGCCATCTATGTCAAAAATGAAGAACTAGCATCGAAAATCTACATCGCGCAGAAAATAGTTATTCGCGACTTAGGTAATTACACAGGTCTATACATATAAAATAACACGCTTGTATGCGTCGTCCCTTCGGGAGACGAAGATAAGACAATAAAGTAATATAATCGGCCTCTTCATGTCAACCTTGGTCGTTGTTTCAAATATTGTCAAGAGTAGAACTACAAAGTATACAAGCGTACGTATTTAAAAGTGTATCTTTATTTTATATTTAACTGCAGTCGTGAATAGTAAAATAGTAGAACGTCATAATGACACCAAACCCGCATAAAACCTTTTACAAAATATTTTACCTGAAATACTTAGTTGCATTTTTTGCATGCTTCCGCGTTCGATATCCACGTCTGCATAATAAGTATTTACTGAATTAAATAAAAGTCATGAATTTCCATACTTATCGGCCTGGTTTTATATTTACACACAAGATATAGGTACAAATTGCAATAATTTAGTTTGTGTACAACGGCGCTCATTTCATTAATGTAGATTGAGCTATACGAGAATCTTCTCTTCACGAGTTAATTCAAATAGCTATGCCCCCTCCCAGGGATAACTGAAGGCCTGAAGCCAACCTGTCAGGGCTGCGGGTTGTTCGAAAGAGATACCGCGGCCTCGGACACAAAGGGCTAAGAAGGAACATAGGCGGTTTTTAGCCAGTAGAAGTCTGACACTGAACAATGCGGGAGGAGTCATTTGATGATTTCCAATTACCCTCCAGAAAAAAAAAAAACAACGGGTTGCACTCCGGGAGTGCCGGCAGAAGTGAAAACTTGAAAATTAACGTTAGGTACGCATTTTTGAATATTTTGGAATGGTTAGGGAATAATTTCGCACGAAATTCTAACATAAATGATAGTACTTTTATGCGAATAAATAAAGCATTATTTATCAGCATAAAAGTACTATCATTTATGTGATTAAATACAATATTCATTTATTGCGCTCCCGGACACAAACATGACAATTTATTTTACACTAGCTTTTGCCAGGCGCCCGCATGAAAATGTCGATTTTCCAAACAAACTTTCATCCCCTATTTAAATCACCCAGACCCCGACGTCTTTTTAATCGACATCTAAAAAAGGAGGAGGCTATGATGATTCTCCGTCACTACCGGGCCCAAGTGATTTTTTTTTTCATTTTGTAGAGCAAACTTGTATTTGGTACTAACACTCCCTTAATCCTTCACTTTATTATGAGACCAATGAGAAAAGGTAAAACAAAACAAGTCACCACAAAAGAGACCTCAGCAACAAAGCACGGGCTCGAAAGGGCTGACGCCTGCCCGGGCTGCGGGTTGTTCGAAAGAGATACCGCGACCTCGGACACGAAGGGCTAAGAAGGAACATGGGTGTTTTTTAGTCCGTAGAAGTCTGACACTCCCTGCTACTCTGCCCAGAGTGGGAGGAGTAATTTGATGATTTCTCAACTTCCAAAAAAAAAAAAGGGTAAGTCACCACTCATAAAAATAAATTTAATAATAACGTAAGTACAATTTAGTCACTCACTTCTCGAAGTAAATACGCGACCATATTTATTTTAATGACTCCGACACGGCCATAGAAACACGTTAGATAAACTCGACTGGAGTAAATTAATGAATGTGAACGATAAAAATATTATCTATGACTACTAACTAGTTCACTACTTGTAATTATTATGCTAATATTTTGTAACAATTAGAATTAAGCAAATAGGGTTGGCCCTATCTCACAAACAGTGAATGAGTACCTAAGTTAATATGGCTGTATTTTTTTTTATTTTTTATCAATCATCATCATTATCAGCCTTTAATGTTCCCACTGCAGGGACTCAGGCCTCCACGGACGACCTGCCACAGACTGACACTGGTTGCAAGACGTACAGTCGAACAAGCTAATAAGTATCAGCCAGCTAACTTGTATTTTACTTTTAAGATTATACAGATACAGTTAGAGACTGATGTCAAACAATATGGCGTTTGACATCATTGGCTTAATCCGAAACACTTGATAAAACAAAATTACAATCAATATTTTCAGTTTTATAGAATTATAAAGATCTCTACCCTGTATTCTTATTAGCTTGTTCGACTGTACGGGACTGGTTAATGTAGCTATCCTAGGGGGAGGGTTATGTCCAGCAGTGGACGTCTTTCGGCTGAAATGAGGACGTTGAAACGTTTAACATTGAGAATATCTTGGAGCCTTGACAACCTTGAGGTTCATATATTTTAATCGATACATTTGTGATCTAATTCAATCATATTGTGTATCTTATGACCTCACAACTTGCAACTATGTAACAGAACAACACTATTAACTGGCCAACAGTTAAGATATCGTATCATTTAAATAATATCAACTAATAGTTATTGTCATTGTAGTTTTATATAGGTATTGATGTTGTAGAGTTATCAGTGTTATCACCCGGGCATAATATCAGCCTGCTGTATTTTCTACACTAACCGCCTTATTACAAAAGGTAGTTAAACCTGGTTTAACTTAGACCTGGTTTATCTCGCATGCTGTCACTTTCTTTTGAATATTATTGAAGTGAGACGTCATGCGAGATAAACCAAGTCTAAGTTAAACCAGGTTTAACTACGTTTTGTAATAAGGCGGTTTATGTTTTTGGAAGGTGGGTATTATCAAATGACTCCTCCAGCTCTGAGTGGAGAGGAAGGGAGTGTCAGACTTCTACTTACTAAAAACCACCGATGCTCCTTCTAAGCCCTTTGTGTCCGAGGCCGCGGCATCTCTTTTGAACAACCCGCAGCCCCGACGAGGCTACTTTCTACACCTTAAGGTATGTGGTAGGCTTCATTTTACACAAGGAAAGAACAAGCATTTACATAAGACGCTTCAGCACCGAAACTAGCGCCACCCACATCTTATTTATTTTACTCTAAACCACTTTTCATGATTCTAGACTTGATAAATTAAGAGAATTAGGTACTGATTAAAAGTTAAAAGTGGTCACTTTTGGCGATAATTATAAGTAATTCTACAGGTTATTTACTAGCATGATAGATGTGATTTTAGAGTAAAAGAAATAAGATGTAGGTGGCGCTAGTTTCGGTGCTGTAGCCGCCTTAATACCACACTTGCTAGTTTTATACTCTACCATTGAAATAAATAATTATTTTATCTAATGAAATTAGAAAAAAGCCTTTAATTTAAAATTTAAATACTTTTAAGAGTGTGTGGTGCGTGTTATCGATCTTTATGCCTCATTTCTATGAACAAATACACATTTATTCGTGAACGCACAACCCGCAAATGGCACCCAGCTTGTATCTGCTTTTTTATTATGTTGAATTAGTGCGAAACTGCATCAAAAATCGGTCCGCGAAAATCAGATGACCTTATATACTTTTCACCTCGAACAAAGACAAAAGTCCAGTGCCGAAAGTCAAATACAATACCAAACACATAAAAAAGCCATTCATTACAATCTGAATGAGTCCGTAGAGACCGTTCGTTCAGTCGTTCGGTCTTTGTGGATCAGAGTAAGCTCAAATATTGATATGCCTCCCCCCATTGTCCAATCCTCCTTTGAACTCGCTCCTATTAAAAATTTTTGATCTTATACCCCGCAGTGTTATTTCCTACTGCATTTTCAACAATTTGTATTTTCTGGCTGGTATGGACGGTTTTTATGGAAGGCAAAAGGAAATATGTTTGCTGAAAATGGTTTTACGAATCGTAGAAATAAATACTGAACACAAATACCTACTGAATTTTGTGACGACTTTATTATCTTTTATTTAAATTGGCTTGGTTATACTCTACTTAGGTTACTATGTTTCCTACGTAATATAAGCAGGTGCTTTTCGAAAGGAGATGGCTAAATACAGTTTGGATGACGACATATTTATTTAGTGACGGTTTGCCATCGACACGCTAAGAAGAAGGTGGAAATGTTATTAAATAAGCTGTTTAGTGTCGTTATTTTAACATTTCATTTTTGTTAAGGTGCTATCCCTACACCCTAATTGATCATAGTGCGAAACGCAGTATAAGCAGAATACGTAGCTCTCATAGCCGCCATCAAGCATCTGAAACTCATCTTAGTAACTCCCCCTGCAGATATAGCCGTGGACTTCTGCGAAACCTGCAGCACCACCAGCACCAACTTCATATTATTCTTGTCAAAATTCTCCCATTTACAGTCATACACAGCCTGTTCGAACACTACGCCAGCATCCATGACTCTCTGACCAATGAAGCAGTCGACCCCAACTTGCATGAACGCAAATGGTAGCTGTAGGATCGTGTTCTCTAATCCTCCGAGCAGTTCTGATATCAATCCGAGGACTAGCAAGATAATTCCTACAGCTATAGGTCCACTGCAAACATCTTCTACTTGGTTCAGAAGTGTTTTAATTGTTGCATGACGTTTGATGATGTTTTTAAGATTTTTGCACACATGTTCGTTCATGATTCTTTTTTTTTCTTCATAGTTTGTAAGGTAATTGCCATTTCCGAGTTCAGCTACAGTTTTATAATTCTCTTCAGCATCTGTCCATATAAGACGGACTTCATCACTCATTGTCAGTATTTGGGACTCCACGTACCCAATGATGACTATCAGGTAAGTGGTGACGTTGGCTGATATGTAGCTGATGGTGTAAACGCTGATGAAAATCATGATCCAAGCGATTTCGTAGTTCGGTGACTCCACCATCGGTTCCAATCCTGTGGACATTCAAACATTTTATAATCAGAATATTCATTTGAGAGACGTACTAGCTTAACCTCAACTATGTTGAGGTCGGCTATCAGTATTTACCATGCAGCTGAATACCAGTATTTTACAGGAAATATGAAAGGGCAGAAAAAAATTCTTGGTAATGGTAAAGTATGGAGAACATTAGTTGAAAAGAACTCGGCTAGGTTTTTCAAGAAGAACAACACCAATGTAATGTGGAACAACGGATAATAAGTCAGTAGTCAATTACAAATGTTGGATCATCGAGTCACTGAAGAGTACATTAAGGAGCATCAAATCAAAGCTCTCAACAACCAACCTGAACCCTGTGAAATCAGTTGCTGTGGTTGCAATTAGCAAAAAAAAGCAGTCAACTACTAATTTTTATCTGTTGGGGCTACGGGATTCTTCGAAAGAGATACCGCGGCCCCGGAACACAAACGGCTAAGAAAGAACATGGGTGGGTTTTTAGTCAGTACAAGTCTGACACTGTCTTCCGTTCCACCCTGAGTGAGAGGTGTTATTTGATGATATGCAATCCACTGAAAAAAGTAAATTACCATAAATGACCATCAAATCCTCAGGAAGATGTCTGCCACGACTGAAGAAGGGGGTTAAGACATAGATGGTAGCGTTGCCCATGAGCACCCCCCAGTAGATGATGCCACGTAGCTTCACACTGCGCATGTATCGAAGCAGGTTGGTCGTCTGGCGACTGCCCGGGATCATGAGGGAATCAAAGTCTAGGAAGGCGTCTGTGAGGCCGCGGATTTTGTCACTGAGAACAAGAATTAGAAACATTCTTGTACAATTTTCTTGTAAAACCAATTTTTTTAAATTTTTAAGTATTTTTATATGAGAAATAAAATCATTTACACGAGCTTTAAGTTGTCATGGAGTTCGCCAGTTATTATAGTTGCTCATCCCAAAACTCTAAGAAGCAAAACGGACAAGAAACTACAACTCACAAAATCAATTTAGGTACTTCGCACTACTCATTATAAGTGTTACCACACCAAGATTTGTTATGCAGATCTGATGAAAAAGTACTAAATATTATTCTTGGAGGACCAGGGGCTCTAAAATGGGCAATTTAGCAGATCATAAAATTAATATGAATTGTGTTAAAAAGTATAAGATGGACCTTTCGTGATACTAACTGCGTATGTAACCATTTTATATGAATGAAATGAAAGGTTCATCTTACACTTTTTAACGCAATTCATATTATGATTTGCTATTGTGGCCATTTTGGAACCCCACGACAAAAGCATTTTCTAATGCTGAGAAGCCATGAGCATTGATTAGTACCACGCATTCTTGTTCTTCTTGTGGACTACCAATCTAGGAAAACGAACATAGAGGGAGTGATGACAATGGAAAGGTCCCGTCAAACTCACATGGAACAGAACATATAAAGCAGCTTGAGGGTCCCAATCTCGCTGGAGACGCCAAGAGACAGCACCACCATGGCGGCCACCATGTCGCCCGTCTCCAAACTCCTCACGAAGACGAACCACATCATGCTGAACAGGTACACGTAGAAGTAGCACAGTGAGGCTATTATCATGATTATGTAGTAGATGAACGGAATTCCTGAGGATAAGGAAAGCTTTAGAATATAAATAGAAAAGAAAGAAAGAAAGTAAATAAAGGAAAGAAAAAAGAATGAAAGTAGTTTTTATTTGTTTAAATGCTTCATGGATGCTTTAAAATAGACTCATCCGGACCAGGGATAGCCCTCGCAGTCCAATACTGCTTGCACATGCTGTGCCACTATAGCCTCCGCCTTCTACATTCAATTTTCGCCAACCACCTTTTAATGCCTGTAGTACACCTCCGCTGCGAAACAACAATTGCGAAACGGGTCCATATTGGCTCACCTAAAGTTCTATAAATTGCCGGCACTCTAGAACAAACTCATCCTATAAAAGTAGGTATCTTAATGTCTTTTTCTTATATTTTTTTTACTATTGTCCTTATTTTAGCGGTCCGAATGATTTCTAAAATTTTGTCCACCTATTTTAATAGGACCTTTTATAATACTGATTATTATGAACAAAAAGTAAAATAAACAAAATAGATATGACTTTGAATAATAGTGTAAAAGATGGTCATGTTGAGAAAATATTGGAAAACAAATAATAGTGTAATAGATGTTTATTGCTACTGACATTATGAAGTTGAATGCTTCGGAATTAAAACATTAGAGACAGAGTTGTTAGGAATTGCGATTGTTAGGATGAAAAATGTTAGGAAGAACATTTTCGGATTTTTAATTATCGGAGTTGAAATTTTAGGTGAGCTTTGGCGCACCCTTGCGAAACCGCTGCGCGAGTTTCGCTGTACAACAGTACTACGGTCAACGGGCGGAGATGTAGACGGCTCCTAAGCAAATGAGCGAAATGGTGTTAGAAAGAGACAACATCATAGTCAGTTTTGTACGTTAGAGCATGGTTAGAGCAGGAAATTTCGCTCCTGTTTCGCCGCCAAAGAACTTACAACTCACAACGAAACTATTGCGGTTTCGCCCTTTGAGTTTCGCAGCGGAGGTGTGCTACAGGCATATGGGTTTTCGATCCATCTAGGTGGGTACTTTAGTAAAGTAGCAAGCACCTACACGCACTTGCCAGATTTTTAGATTCATCTGCCGAGCCTTTTTCCAACTATCTTGAGGTCTTGGCTTTTTATGTACCTCCTCCTTTTTTTAATTTCCGTATTTTACATAATTTTACCTGTCTTATTCTTGCCGCATATATTCAGAGTGACGACTTTCAGAAAGACTGAGACGTTCCACAGCATTGTAGGCAAGTCACAATACTCCAGACCGAACTTACGAACTTGACGCCACATGATTCGGAACTAAATACGAGTAAATAAATTAAAATAACATGTCAGAATTTGAACAGCAGATAAATCAAAGGAAGAGCATCAACTGAAATGCGCTTGCGTCTATTCCTGTTCACCATTGCACATGCGCATTCGTACCGTGTCCTAACCAAAGCGATCATCGCGAGAATACAGTCATGACTGTCATGTTATTTCCCAGAAACATTATGAACGCTATATCATCATCATCATCGGCCTGCAGCATTCCACTGCTGGACATATAGGTCTCCTCAATCGCACGCCAATTCTCAGCAACTCTCATCCAGTTGTGTAATATGCGAATACACACTGGGGCGCCTTTTGAGATACTTAATGCTTTTCCTTTTAATTATCTGCTCTTCAAATTGGTTGAGCTTTGGTTAGGACGTGGGGTATGTTTTATAAAATCTAGAAAAATCAGTGATACTAATGTAATGAAAAATTTATAAAACATTGAGACGAATAGATAACCTTTTTAGGTTAGTTACAAATATGGACTAAAGTAATAAAGTAAGAGTTAATATAGAGACTAAAAATAATGAACAAAATAGGAATCGCTGAAAACACTTTCAATAGAATTTAATTAATTAAAAATCTAAAACTGCTGTTCAAAAGATCTAACCATCACTTAATCAAGATTTTTAACAAAACTTTTCCGTTGAAAATAATTAATTAAACATAAAAAAGTTCAACAACTAGCAAGTTCCCTCCACAAAAACTTTTCAGTAAATGATACCGCTTCAAGAAAATGTTTCATAATAGACAATTAAGTCGTCAATGTTCTAACTACCGCACAAATAGTAATTAATAACACCTTTGTGTGTTTACGTAAACGAGACTGCATGTAGGTATTTGATTCTCCATACAAATATTTAGTTTATAATTTGTTTAGCAAAAGTATATTATCATCAGCCTAGAGGAGAGAGGAGGCCTTTCCTAACACAGGCCTCCTCATTATGAGAGGGAATGGGCTATAACAGTCTTTCCCAAAGTGGGCGATAGCGCCCCCTTGTGGGCGTTGGAGATCTATCTAATGCCCCCCGGCATTAAGGGCCCAGATAAATCTTATTTAAAAAGAATATCGGCAGGTTCTATAATTTTCACAATTAATTAGTGTCCTGCAACAACGACGACTTACTTGTATACTGCCAACATTTGGAAAATCTTCACAGTGATTTCATTGAAAAATTTAAAAAATTGGACATTTTAAAATTGGAAATACCAGACTGATGGGTGTTTGGCCTTTTTCAAAAGTCAACATATATTAGCAGTAACACCCCAACTGGAAGAAGAACTTATAGAACAGACAACGAACAAGGAAAGAAAAATACTTGTGGTTTTTAAGTTTTAGGAGTGTATAAAAATAGGGGGCGCTGAAAAAGAATTGATTTTCAAAGGGGGCGGTAAAAAAATAAGTTTTTTGATCTCTGGGCTATAATCTACCAAAAAAATTAAAAGAAAAAACCGGCCAAATGTGTGTTGGACTAGCGCATGAAGGGTTCTGTACTATCGTATTAAAGGAGCTAACTTTCATTTTAAAACGATTTTTATAACTTTTTGTTACAGAAATACACATTCTGGGAAAACTTCAACTGACTACCAATTACGAATCACGCGATACAGTACAGCCCTCTGACAGACAGATGGACGGACAGACGGGTGGATTGTCAGCGGAGGTTTAGCAATCGGGTTAGTTCCTTTAGGCGCCTGCTTGCACCGTTTTGTAGAGTGAAACGATAGGAGAGTCGTACATACGTATATTAACTTTCATAATGTCAATAAATAAGTGAAAGTAATAATCTAGATAATTCACAAAATAATTTTCATGGCGTTCTAAATGTCCGCCTTTATCTGTCAGCCTTCACTTGTCTTATCATAGAGTACAAGAGAAAAGAGTGTTGACAGCTATACAAACTCAATGTAATACGGTAGTGGGAATTATAGACATTTATGACCACACCAGCATTCGGCTTACGGGTGTTTGAAAAATAAAAGAAAATACAAAAAGTTGCACACTTGTGTTTTGTATGCGAGTGGGTTTTTAGAGTGTGTGTGTCCAAAAGTGTGGGTGTGCATTGAAAAAAGAGAAGTTCTGAGTGTTCTGACTGACTGATTGACTGACTGACTCATCAACGCCCAGCCCAAACCCTTAGACCTAGAAAATTGAAATTTTCACAGAGGTTCCTTTTATAATGTAAACAAGGAATAAGGAAGGATTTTTCGAAATTCAACCCCTAAGGGAGTCAAATAGGCGATGAAAGTTTGTACGGAAAATCATCATTTTCACGCGGGCGAAGCCGCTGGCAAAAGCTAGTTTATATATAATGATTTAAATTCTATTACCCTTAATATAATTTTGTATGGCGCAGCAACGAAACATTTCTCGTATTAAATACCACCCCTAGTTGTTAATTATGTCGTCAACAGTATAAGAGGTGTCAGAGCGTTAATTACGTATAAGTGCTTGTTTGAGTGACAAATTTTACGAATGCAAGTAATTGTAGGGTAGGGAGGTTTTGTCTGGAAATGCAGCTACGTGTGATATATTGTTAAAGACAAGGTTTTAATATCAGTGTGTGGTTGTAGGATGGGTAGATTAAATATTCAAACCATCAGAAAGAAATAAAGACACACATGAACATAATTATGTATTTTTTTATAATACAACCTAAGTTCATTTGATCGCATTGAATGAATTTTTCACAAAATAGAACATAATATATTTAAAAATACAATAGAATTGAGGTTTT
Organism: Diarsia mendica; assembly: GCA_949316265.1. Classification (NCBI taxonomy): domain Eukaryota; kingdom Metazoa; phylum Arthropoda; class Insecta; order Lepidoptera; family Noctuidae; genus Diarsia; species Diarsia mendica. The sequence goes on along the minus strand of OX438907.1, from coordinate 2,005,067 downwards.
AGGAGAGATTAAATGAATAATGTAGAGGGCTATAAGAATAGAGGTAGACTAAAGAAACGATGGATGGTATGTGTGAAGGATGATATGGCTAGAAAGGAGGTGACTGCTGAGATGACGAGAAATAGGGATGTATGGAAAAAGAAGACATGTGCGGCGACTCCAAATAAATTGGGATAAGGGCAGGAGAATGAAAGGATAATGATGATGATGATGATGATGGAATTGAGGTAAACAGATGATTTTAACAAACAACCTGACACTGACCTCCAAACTGCAAAAAAACAAAGAAAATTGGGTTTTTGCTACTTTGGTGCCTTAACCTGTAGAGCTAGACAAAGTGAGTTAGCTTTCTTCGTTTTTCTTTTCGGGTAAGAATAGTTGTAGTTGGGTATGTGTATACACGGTTCCGTGGTAAAACAGTGATATATCTGGACAATAAAACAACAGAGTCTGTTTTATCACGATGTGTATGGAATCCATTTCATCCTGGGGGTCTAAAATGGCCACTTTAGCAGATCAGAATATGAATTGACCTTTCAAAAAGTAACTGCTTCTGTGACCATTTTACGAATTTAACGCAATTCATATTGTTTTCCTATTATTACTTACCTATGATCTATTTTCCGTAATGGTCCCAGGCGCTGTTACTATTATGAAAGGTCATTTACGCTTATTGACGCAATTCCTATTATGATCTGCTAAAGTGGCCGTTTTAGACCCCCTGGTGTTTTAGTCGCCCTTTTTTAACCTCAAAAGCTATAAAGATCTGCTATAAATTGAATAAAAACAACCTTGTGGAAAGCATCTTGACCAAATTATCTGGAGTCCCTTACTTTCCTTTTGAATAACATAAAAACATCTTAGGCCACATTACAATGAACGTAGTCGTGTTTGATACCATGATACGACTTCCTCGAAATACTTTTACTAGTAAATTGAGTAGATCACAAAGCGGACTACACAAACGGCGGATTATACTTTGCCATGGCGTGTATCGACGAAGTACCTTGGACTATTGCTGGACAATAAAATGAACTGGACCAAAAACACCGAGTACTTCCGCGTGAAAGGAATAAAAGCCTTAAATTGCCTGCATCCAATCTTAAAACGGCGATCAAAAGACAGCTCAAAGACCAAATTGAAAATCTACACAAGCCTTGTAAGACCCTGCATTACGTAAGCGGCACCAGTCTGGAGTAGTACATGCGAAAATAATTACTCTAAACTACAAGTAGTCCAAAACAAAGCCATAAAAACCTCATTCAAAACACCCTTTCGGACAAATCTCAAAAAGTTACACAGTCAATTAAATTTCCCAACATTAAAACAATTCATTACAAAATTAACAAAAAAGTTTTATTGATTAACTAACCCTAAACACCATAACCCACTTATTTCTACCATTGGCCGAACCCGATCTAAAAACTTAAAATATATCGACAAATATCATCGGTACCGTCTCCCACATCACTTACTACTTTACGAATAACACGGCGACTATCGTCGACTGGACTATTTTGTTACGGAATGCAGGGTAGATTTTCAACAAATCACACAGAGTACCCGAAGCTCATTTGCTTTTTAGATACTTCTTTTCATAAGGGGTTTTAGGTTTCCGCACTTAGTCCTTCGTCCTTCCGTTAAGATACTTATTATTATAATACTGTCAAAGTAAAACTTAATGTTATGAATGTTTGTGTTACAATCTTTTATTAAATAATGTAGTTTTTAGTGTTATAAAGTGTGTTTGTGTCTATTCAACGCGCTGTGTATATTTCGACATAATATGTTTAACGTAAGTAGTATGATATTGCTGATTTACAACAACCAATAAGTTTTATACTTTTTATATGAAATGTATTCTTAAATGTTTTAAATAGGCGCCATAGTCTGCAAAAAACACATTATCATAATGTTTTAACATTATGATTTTTGCCAGCGGCTTCGCCCGCGTGAAAATGATGATTTTCCGTACAAACTTTCATCCCCTATTTGACTCCCTTAGGGGTTGAATTTCGAAAAATCCTTCCTTATTCCTTGTCCTACATTATAAAGGGAACCTCTGTGCAAAATTTCAGCTTTCTAGGTCCACTGGTTTGGGCTGGGCGTTGATGAGTCAGTCAGTCAGTCAGGACTTCTCTTTTTATTTAGATAGAAGATATAATAAGCACTAAATATTCACTTTCATTTTATTAGCAACTTGTACATGCATCGACGGAATATAAAAAGCCAATGAAAAAAAATGGCGCGACACCTTTTACGAAACCTAAAAACTACTCGCAACCACCAGGTGGCGTCACTGAGCCGGAAGTATGGGGGTACTAAAGTACGAAAACTGATAAGAAATCGACGGGAAACGGAAATGCCTTCTCTTAATAAAGCTTCCAGTGACGGTCAAGTAGTTTAATATATTATTTGTTATCACAATAATAGCATACATATTTACTGCTAAAAAAATCTTTTATTTTAAAAAATCAAGTGTATTTATGGAGACATTTGTTTTCAATACAAACATCATTGATGTCATCATTCGTATATATCGTAACAATATTTTGATTTAAAAGTGTTTTCATGGAGTTTCTTGCTTATTCTTGTTTAAAGAGATCTTCGCTTTGTAATGGCAACTACAGTACTTTCATAAGTCATTATACTGTACTGTATTGTCGCTTCGCTTTCTTCGTTTTTCTAATATTCTATAGTGATTTATTCTATAGATTTAAATCGCGAACTAGATTAACGACCGGTAACTTATCTATTGATCAACCAACAAATTACGATTAACTGTCGAGTTCATCTCAACACTTATATCATCTTTAGGCAACTTGATATCCATAAACTCAAGCTCAATATCCTGCAGGGTCCTATCTTTAGTCTCTGGTAAAATATGGTACAAACACACTAAAGAAGCTACTGCAATGATCAGGTAGACTGCGAACATACCATGAGTATCCAAAGCATCTAGCAATACTGATGTAGATTTCATTAAAACCATGCTTGATAGAGAATAGAATATACCTAAAACACTTGTTCCTAAACCCTTATACTCTATTGGAAATAATTCCCCTTTTAACACCATACACACTGGTATAACACCAATGTAACAGACTATGTTGTACAGAATTAACAGCAAAGGCGTCAACCAAGTTATGTTTAAAATCTCTTTATGAACTAATAAGTGGAAGATGCAGACTAAGCTTAACAAAATACACGCTATTATTCCTGTGTGCAACAACAAATAACGTCTTTTAATTATTCTGACGATGTAACTCGAAGTTAGTATAGCTAAAACTTTCATAACGTCTAAACCTATTGTGTAATAGTAGGCTTTAGACTTATCCCCTGTCAACGAAATCATTATTTGCACCACATAAGCTAGTAAGTAATGTCTTCCGCACACTTGGCTCAAAATCATTAGCATTAGTACCACTGTGAATGGTCTTAAGAACTCTTTCGACTTCATCGCTTGTATGTTTCTCATCAATAACCCTGATTTATTCAATTTCTTTATATTTCTCAACTCTTGCTGTGCTGCTATCAACTCCTTTACTTCTCTTTTCGACTCCATGTCTTTTCCTCTTATCCACTCGAATGATTTCACGTATTCATCAAAACGGCCTTTGTAGGCCAGCCATGATGGACTTTCAGGCCAGACTATAGTTCCTAAAGCAGCTAAGGCAGGTGGAATGGTAGCTAACCAAGCCATCTGTCTCCAGGACAAGGTAAAGCCAAATCCATGGCAGATCAGTTCACCGATGCTGGTAGCAGTACTTTTGAAGATGATGAAGAATCCTCTACGTTTGGGATGACTGTATTCTCCAGCTAAAATGCTGCAGATGTATAAGCCTCCGAAGGAAAGACCTTGGATTGCTCTGCCAGCTATGAGGGTAGGGACGTTAGGGGATAGGGCGATGATGACCCATCCAATGAAGATGATGAGGTTCATGGTTGCGTTGATAAATCTTCGTCCGTAGAGCTGCATTAATGGCGGGAGGATTAAGAAGCCAATGCCACCGGTCATGCTATAGGCTGCAGCTGTAAGTAATCAAAAGTAGAGAACCATTATTTTTATTAGGTGCTTCTGTTTTTAAACGGCGGTTTTCTTGGCACATAATAAAAAGAACTTTTTTTTTTTTTTTTATCCTTTATTAAAAAGAACCAGGTTCTTAATAATTAATTACAATCTAGCCTACAAGACTAATAAGCAATTTTAATCTAACTTAACTTTTTACGTGGTAATTATTTTAAAACAGAATAGTGCTGATTGTATATAAACAAGTCCGTTCCACTTTCTTAGAGTCTAATATTATAATATAAACACTTTGTTCATGTGTTATATGAGTGTCATTGTCACCATTATTTCTACATTACACTTTACACTACACTAATTCAAAAGGTTTTGTTCGTTTTAGCCTTCGCACTATATTTGTCTGGTCTAGCAGCTGAATTGCCTCGATGTTCACATGTTGGTGGAGTCGGTGTTCATGGGCCTCAGCAAATTTTTGGATTATTTTGGTGACGGGTTCCACTTTTAGGTCACGATGGAGGTCGTCATTTCTTATATACCAGGGTGCATTAACAATACTCCTGAGTACCTTATTCTGGAATGTTTGTATAATTTTGATGTTGGTCGGTTTAGTACAGCCCCACAGTTGGATGCCATATGTCCATATTGGCATTAGAATATGCTTATAAAGGGTGGGCCAAAAATTTTTGCAAATAGAAACACTAAATTTTTTTGGGATACGTTCGAGGGAGGGGCGCGCAGGTGGCAGGAAACTGTGCGCCACTTCATGCAATTTTAGTTACGATGGAGCGCTTCACGGGACAACAGCGTGCTTTTTGTGTAAAACAAATTTACAAAAACAATGATTCCTACGTTACTGTACGACTCCTGTTTAGAATTGATTACGGATTATGCCGTGTAAGTGAGTGTCAAAGTGTTAATTTGATCCAAGCTTGAGTCGAGAAGTTCGAGCAAACGGGATCGAAAATGAATATTAAACAAACAGGGCGGCCACGATAAAACGACAGCATGGGGTGCCATATCATCAAAGGGCATTGGTCCGTATTTCTTTGAAAATAATCAAGGAAATAATGTAATTGTGAATTCAGCGGAATACGTCAAGATGTTGCAAGACTTTTTGACGCCGCAGTTGCATGAATTTCAAGGGTACAACAGCAGGACTTGGATGCAACAAGATGGAGCAACATGCCATACGTCAAATGTGAGTTTACCGGTAGTTAAAGAAATGTTTCTGAACAAATTGATTTCTCGCAGGGGTGATATCCCATGGCCTCCGAGAAGCCTGGACCTTAAACCATGCGATTTTTTCTTGTGGGGATACCTGAAAAGTCGAGTGTACCTTAATAAACCGACGACAATATCCCAATTAAAACAAAAAATCCACGAGGAAATAACCGCGATCCCCCGCAGCATGTGTCAGCGAGTTTTCCAAAATTTGCGTAGTCCATTGCAGGAGTGTTAACAACGAGGCAGCGCACATTTGGACGATGTTATTTTTAAATAATAAATTTCATTAAATGGTTATTACGTTAAATAAATTATCAACAAAATAACATTTGTAGTTTTATTTCTATTCATGTTTCAAAAGTGCAAAAATTTTTGGCCCACCCTGTATAATAATATTTTATTATGTATCGATAGGCAGGAATTTCGTCCAATCAACCAATACATGTTTTTAAATCGCATGTCCAGTTCCTGTCTTTTCTTTTTAACGTGCGCTTTCCAGCGCAATTTCGCATCAAGCGTTATGCCAAGATATTTCGCTGTGTTTGCGTATGGCACTTGTTGGCCATTTATGAAAATTGGGTGGTAATCACAATTCCTGTTGGTAAAATCAATGTGAAGTGACTTTGATTCATTCAATTTGATTTTCCATTTTTGTGCCCAGTCATGAACTTCATTTACAGCAATTTGTACCTTTCTGATTGCTTCCGCATGGCATGACCCTGTAGCCATAATGGCAGTGTCGTCCGCAAAGGTTGCAATGGTATTATTTTCCAGCTCTGGTATATCATACGTGTACAATAGGTAGAGGATTGGACCTAGCACGCTTCCTTGAGGGACGACAGCTTTAATATTTTTTAACTCAGAAAAGGCTCCCTCGTGCCTTACTCGAAACATTCTATCTGTAATATATGATTGCAAGATATCGGCAAAATCATTGGGCAGCATTAGTCTTAGCTTGTATATCAAACCCTTATGCCAAACTTTATCAAAAGCTTGTGCTACATCTAAAAAAACGGTGGAGCAGACTTTTTTATCTTCAAGCGTTCTCTCGATGATGTTGGTAATTCTGTGTACTTGGTCTATTGTTGAGTGTTTCTCTCTGAAACCAAACTGATGGTCAGGGATCAGGTTTTTCTCGTTTATGATTGGTTTTAGGCGTTTTAAAAACAATTTTTCAAACAGCTTTGAAAGTATAGGCAACAGGGAAATGGGTCTGTATGATGATGCTTCGTGAGGTGGTTTACCAGGCTTTGCAATCATTATCACCTCAGCAACTTTCCATGGCTCAGGAACATGCTTAAGCACGAATGCAGCATTTATGAGCCTAGTAAGCTTAATTATGGCTTTACGCGGGAGCTGTTTCAGGATTTCTCCCGTAATAAGGTCATATCCTGGCGATTTCTTTAGGCTAATGATTTGAATTTCCTTTGCAACTTCTTTCGGGGTCACAAGCTTAATTCTTTGATCTTGCAGAATATTGGCAAACTGTAGGTTGTCCACAGACTCGTCATTTGGCTGAAAGGTTTCTTCCAAGTGATGTGCAAATCTTTGAGCTTTCTGTTCATTGCTTATGGCCCACTTTCCGTTATCATCTCTGATAGGGGGAGTTGGTACAATTGGCCTTTTGAGTGACTTTGTCGCTTTCCAAAGAGAGTATTGGGTTGTATGGTCGCTGGTTAACTGACGCAGGTTAGTATCTAAAGCCTCATCTTGAAAGGTTTGTATCTTTCTCTTCAGTCTTTTGGTAAGGTTATTCAATACAGTTTTATCTTGCGGGAATCTAGTTTGCTGCCACCTTTTTCTTTGAGTCCTTTTTTCATATAATAGGTCTATTATTTCTTTTGGGTAGGTATTTCCTTTAAACTTCTTTATAAGCTGTGGTGTGTTGTTCCATGCACATTGTTGGATATTGATGTTAAACTGGTCTACTTCAAAATCGAGCTGATCTTTGCTTTTTAATGGAGTTTTTAGGTCAATAATATTTTGTAGCTCTAAGCTAAAACTTTCCCAATCTGTATACTTGTTAACTAACGTCAGGTGGTTTTCTCTTAGTAATATTTTGTGACTTAATTGTAATAATATCGGAGAGTGATCGGAGTTCATATGGTACCCCTCTTCCACATTCAGATAGTTGGTTGATATATTTTTGACTATGAAAAAGTCGATAAGGTCTGGTAGTTTCTGGTGGTCAGTCGGCCAGTAAGTAGGTTTTCCAGTACTTATGACCTCACAGTGCATGTCTTTCACTGCGCTTAGAAGCTGTCTGCCCTTAGTTGAAGTTAATCTCGATCCCCAATGAGTGTTCTTAGCGTTAAAGTCACCGCCTAGTATAAATCTCTGTCCGAGGAGTCTGAATAAGTGTATATATTGTTCTTTGTTTATCTTGTGTCTTGGGGGACAGTATACTGCCGCTACTGTTACATTAAATTTATTTTCAACACACTTGCTCATAAAGTGGCTATAATTTCACCGCAATTAGGCACATAATGACACCTATAATCAAACTGTGACTTTTTCATTACTATTATTCACTAGTGAGTTATAGGTTTTTTTTTTAAATTTTATTGGTTGAGTTGCTATGTTCTTAAAAAAGTTTCGATATAAAAAAGATCGTGTTCAATAGTAAAAATTAATTAATGTACCTAGTGCTTGCTCATTTCATGAAACTTTGTATTTAAATAGATAATTTAAACTTAGTACGTTTTTAATAAATAAAACTTTCACTCAAATATAATTTTTGTTTTCTCTGTGATAAATAAAAATTTGAATTCCCCATTTTGTACGTGGCTCCAAACACTATCCACGACAAGCAAAAAAAAAAAACCTCTTTTAGTCTATGGCTGATCGCTTTTAAAAAAACATAATATTTTCCCGCTACTGCGAAAAAAATACACAACTCGTTTTCACTGTTATTATAGTTATTTTATTAGTTAAAATGTCTAGTTTTGAAGAAAATGATTCATGTTGTACACCGCCCGATGTAAGATTTGAAGCCCTAAGCGTTATGGAAAATTTGCTACCCGAAACCTCCAAGGAGAAATATCTATTAGCGTACCAAAATTATTTCAAGCAGTGGCAAAACACCAAGAAATCGCAGTCATTTTCTGAAAATGTGTTCTTGGCGTACTTTAAAGAATTATCTTCTAATTACAAACCTAGCTCTTTGTGGTGTATAGACTCAATGTTAAAAAGTACAGTCCGAACGAAGAATGGAGTGGACTTAAAAACATACTCTAATTTGTCAGCTTATCTAAAAAGACTGTCAGATGGATTTAGAAGCAAGAAATCAAAGGTTTTATCGTCTAACGATGTTGAAAAATTTATAAAAGATGCTCCAGATAACCAATATCTGGTTAATAAGGTTAGTTAAACTAATTTTAAATATCTATCTACGTGACTTCAGCTTCAGCGTGTTGTGTGTTAAACTTAATAATTATTTTTTTCTTTTTTTATTTCAGGTTGCTTTAATATTTGGTGTAACTGTAGGATACAAGAATTAACAAATATAACTGTAAAAGACATACAGAACCATGGCCAGTAATCTATCTGAAGAGACCGCTACGCCATCAAAAACAATTATTTATAATTTTACTAACTGCATATTTACTAATTGTTTCTATAAATAAACTTTTTATCTACTAAATAAAATGTATTTTCTTGTATTAATAAGCTATTGCATAGCTTCTATCGCGGGCCTTGAGCGTGGAGAGCGAATCCAGAAATTCCGAAACGAAAATATTTCAACCAGGTTGCTATGGTTACGGAAAATAACAAGGTTGTCTAATTAAATAATTGATAAAAAATGCTATGCAATAGCTTTACCGCGGCAGTTTCCGAGTGCCACACGTTTTTTTTTATTCGCAAGTGTGTTGAAAAACGTCGTATGATACACGTGTGTATTGATGATTACCGTCCTCGGCTTTCTTAAGACCCTCACCTGACGGCTCGGGTCTCAATGCCGCCTCTGCGGTAATCACCAACGTTACACACTTATACCATAATGTACTATTGTTTTTACTGATATCGCCACAGCTTGCGTGTCTTGTTCCTCGTATTTACATTGTTCGTAGTGACAGATATTTTCTCTAATAATAACTGCGCTACCTCCTCGCGCCGTGTTGCTAGGGTGCAGCGAGTGATAAACCTTGTAGCCTCTAAACTTTACAAAAGACTGTTTAGTGAAGTGCGTTTCAGAGATCAAACACACATCAATATTTTCTGTGTCTAGGACTACTTGCAACTCATGTTGTTGTTGCAGCAATCCGTTGGAATTCCACGCCATTATTTTTAGTGTGTTATTCATGACTGATTTGTATGGTGCTTGATTCTAATTTCTCTAGTCTCTTGTCAAATGAGGATATACACTTCAAGATTTGGTTGAGCTTGTCTTCAAGACTTGATGGTTTCGTGCTTGGATTTACTGCTTGTGCGTATGAGACACTTTTGGATGTATGTGCATTTGCCACGGTTGTCTTTGCAAACGGTGCACTTTGTTTTGTTGCCTGTTTGTCGGTGTTTCTAACAATTTGCTTAGCGGCAGGGTTGTTAGGTGGACTATTTTTTGATTTTTTGTTCTTAATCATTTGCATCTCCTTGGCAACTAAACACCCCCTGTAGTTGGCTGGGTGAGGTAAGCCACAGTGAACACACTTAGGTTTTTCTTGCGCAGGTTTGCTGCAATCAGCTGTGAGGTGTTTACCTGTACATTTAACACACCTTGGCTCTTTTGAGCAATACTTTTGAGTATGACCATAAGCCTGGCATCTCTTACACTGGGGTATTATTTTTGACGTCTTAAGCGGGTTTATTTCAACTTTACACCCTAGAATATGTTTAATGCCGTATATTTTACTGACATCTTCATCATTTTTGAACGATAGAATAAACATGTTGAGCGGTTCTTTTGTTCTCCAGCTTAACTTGTTAATAGCATTTTCTATCTGAAATCCTTGCAAAGTTAAATCATCTTTAATCCGATCCGGTAGGCAGGAAGAATGCAATTTTTTCGCCACTACTCTTATTGGCCTGGTCTGCTTGTCCTCATATGAGTGCCATAAACAGTTATTTTCTGTTAAGCGACGAGCGATCACTCTGTAGGACTCTTCAGTTTTGGCATTTACTTTCACACTATTACCGCTCAACATTTTGGCGGTAAATGTTTCTACTGGCTGAGATTCAGTCAAAAAGTCGTAGAACGTTTGATAATTCTTAACACCGTCCACTACGATTGGAGGCGGTGCCAGAATTTTTTTAGTGGTTGCCTTGTCTTTGTTGTTGAGTTGCTGCTGCTGAATGCTAGTTGTAGCTTGTTGTGGTTGTGGTGGAGTAAGGGAAGTGTTCAACTTCCTTTTCTTCCTGTTTTTCACCCTAATCCACTCGGTCTCTTTGGCGAGTTCTTCCTCATCCGTGCAGTACTCAGCGTCACTTTTAGTAGGCTGAGCAGGTGTTATGGTCCCACTGGCCTGTTTATCTGAGGGTTCTTCTTTTTTTTGTACCTTTAAGCATTTTAATTGTCCTTGAAGATCTTGAACCTGTTCCTGCAAGCTTTGTATATGGCTGTTCAGTTGACGTACCATTTGTTGCAGGTTTTCTCTGTCCGATTTCTCCTGGATGTAACAGTCATACAACTGCTTCTCCAGATCAGTTTTGATTTTAATAGACTGTTGTGCAGCCATTATTTAGTTTTAAGGTGAGCGAGACACCTAAACAATTATAATAAACACTTCATGACGATTTCCGCACTTGTAACTGGGTCATCGCAGTGGCCCCGATAGATCGACGTACACCGCGACGACGGTGTTGTGATGCGTTTGCAAAATACTCTTAACTAGAGCACGCGCTCGCGATCGGTACGTCCGTTCACAGTAGCAGTGAAACACGCTATCCTATATTAATAAAAAGAACTGCCACTCGGATCGATCTTTAGGTAAAGCTGTGCTTGCCTAGGTCGGTCTGTGGATGGGTGACCGCCCGACATACCGAGTTTCCTCCGTGCCTCGGAAGCATGTTAAGCTGTTGGTCCCGGCTGCCATATATTTTATAGATCTTTGGCAGTCGTTACAGGTAGTCAGTGACCCGAAATTCTGACATCCAGTCTTACCAAAAGGTATCGTATTACCTAGTATATTAACTGGGTGGTGGGGGTCAGATAGGCAGTCGCTCCATGTAAAATACTGGTATTCAGCTGCATCCGGTTAGACTGGAAGCCGACCCCAATATAGTTGGGAAAAGGCTAGGCAGATGATGATGAAAATCGGAGTACAAGAATGTCTAAGCCAGCGCCGACATCTTATTTAAATAAAATCAATCTATACTATAATCCCTTTCAAGTTTACATTTTTTAACAGTAAAACTAATTTTATTTATTTATCAGGAACAATTTACATTGTGTTTGATTTATTACATACTAGCTTTTGCCCGCGACTTCGTTCGCGTGGAATAGTGACTTCCGGCAGATTTTTGGTTTATCTGGTGAAAAAAAAAAAAAACTATCCTATGTCCTTTCTCAAGTTCCAAACTATGTCTGTACCAAATTTCATCAAAATCCGTTCAGCCGTTTAGGTGTGAAAGAGTAACAGACAGACAGACAGACAGACAGAGTTACTTTCGCATTTATAATATTATTATAGTATTATAGTATGGATACATCATAAATAATAATAATATAAATTCTAAAGAAGCATGCAATAATATAAAACATGCAGCAACAATTAAAATCAATAGAAAATTAGAATAATAAATTACAGTTCATCTACTGAGTACAAATTTTTATCCAACAGAAATGCTTTTAGCTTAGTCTTAAAAGAGTTAGTGTAAAATAAGATTTTTAAATCCGCTGGCAGTCTATTAAATATTTGTACACCTTGGTAATGAGGGCTATGCTTGACAATATTGAAATTAGGTACAACTCTATTTTTAAAATCATTCCTACGAGTGTTTTCCCTGGCTGGCTGTTCTTTCTTCCTCAGACTCGAATTCATGGACATATTTTTTAAAATTTACTATCAAAACAATTATCTAATCGCTAAGCAATGTGTAGTCAGTTTATGGAAGTTAAAACAATGTAAATAGTTACTTATAAAAATAATAACTACTGACCAATCCAAGATGCCTCTCCCGTAGTGGCATGAACATCCGTCCCATTTCTCGTATAGTTGCCAGTTATAACCGGAGTTAAAATTGCAGGATAGGACAGCACGAATCCAATAGCCAGGTGATGGAAGATCAAAGGTACCATCACACACCACTGAAAACAAAGGAGCATTTACATAAGCAATAATAGCGTTAGTCTCTTGATTAGAATAAATATTTTGTGTTCATTGTAGCAAAAAATACTACAGCAATAATACAGAAAGTAGTACAGCGCCATCTATGTTAAAAATGAAGAACTAACATTAAATTCCTACATCGCGCAGTTTATATTACAGTAGGTATATATTATTACTAAAACATAGGATAGCTAACTGCTTCCATTTTCTGTCTTTAAATCACTTTGAGTTGAGTTTTTCTTCGAGAATTAGGTACGTTTTATTTTATAGAAACTTAATTGATCTAATAACCTCAAATTGCAGACAAGGCGATCTTCTTTTTCGTGTAGTTGGTCCCCAACCTGTCAGAGTGTTATCCCGCCCATTGGTCTTTGACTTGACTTTACATGTCATCGAGAAATATCTCTCACTCTCTCAGGCGTGCTGGTTACGTAGGTAGGCTGTGTAGGTGACCATCTACTACGATCCTTACCAACCCCCATGGACAAATAGCGTGGGTTTGCGTATGCAAGCGCGGATCCAGGGGGGGGGGTCAGGGGGGTCATGACCCCCCCCTGGGCTGGGTCCAGGACCTAGGTGGACCACTAATTAAAATTGTTAAACGTAATGTTTTTTACACAACAGCCCAAAAAATAGAGTGTTTTTAGGGTTCATGTATGTTTATTTGTGAGTTTCTATAATCCACCATAACTTCTAAACGCCTGAACCAATTTTGATAGGTACTATCCTTAGATTGTTTGCATTATCCCTAGTATTATAGGCTGGTGAAAAATCCACGATATAAGATCTACACACGTTATACCAACTATGAGTATGTTGTAGTCGGCTTCCAGTCTAACTGGATGCAGGTAAAAACCGGAATTTTACATGGAACGACTGGTTTCTTGGCCTGCACACAGTGCACACTATACACAACCCAGTTAGTACTGGGTACAACGAGATATCCCTTAGTATGACTGGTTGTCAGACTTTCGGGCTCTGGCTGTTTCCGAGGCAATGAAAAAACTGAGTAGGTACATACTAACATATTTTACGTTTTATAATTAAGTAAATCTTCTATCGTAGTGTTAATGGATTTATCCCTTACAAGGTTGGCTTAGAATGGTACACTTTTAATAGACCACAAAATCTCAGTAGCCAATATAAGCAAAGTACACACCAATAATTTTTTTCGTAAGAATAATCGTTTATCATTGTCGAGTCAGCCACATCTTCCGAACCTCTGTCTTAGGCGCTTGGTTCAGGAAGTGGAGGATTGATGTCTACCAAGATAAGAGTAAGCGGATCTCTTCTCGAATCAAGTAAAACAGTATTTTATACTCTTTCCTCCCAATGACAATATCTTTGTCACCCCCAAAATCTTTAAAAAAATTCGCGCTCGCTTCGCTCGCGCCTCCATCCTGCTCTTCCACCATTCTGTCTCGCTGAGACGCTCATCTACTTCAATTCTCATTTCTGATTCTAAGTCGTCCATCCACCGAAAATTGTTCAACGCTTTATCCCCCTGGATAAGGGTTATAGCACTTCGAAGAATCAAATCCTGGCTAAGAGCTTCAATGGTTGAAGAACATCTAACCAGACTGACACTTCTCCACACTAAAAAAACGTACCCATTGAGGTAGGTAGATGAAGTGGTAACGCGTTTCGGGAGAAGACGTAAAAGAAAAATTGATTTTGTTATTTAAATATAGGTATTTTATCTACCCAAATATCATAAACCCTCTCTAATGCGTTCAAAAACCATAGGCAATGACCAGCATTACCAACCAGCAGAAATTAACAGAACTGTAATGAGCTCATAACCTACTGAAAACAGTAGGTTATGAGTTTTAAATTTGGAACAGGTGTCAAATTCAAGTGAGTGTGCTATTCTAGTATCTACATTAAAACAGATACCTATCGATACGAAACCCCAATTCAGTATGATTTTAATTATAAATCGCACGACATTTTGATCTCGAGTGACACAAGAATAGTGACTTTGTTCGTTTGCCTATGATTTAAAAAAAATGACAGATATCCGAAACGCCGCCATTTCGAGCTGTCATTTGTTCGTTAGCTTTTTATTCCCTTTCATTGAGGAGTAGACAAATTTTCTGCTAAGTTCTTTATTTCTGTCGAAAATGAGTGATAGTGACTCAGAAATTAACATGAACACTCCGCCAGATATCGTAAATGCAGCGACGAATGCAACTAATAACCTGTTTATTTTTTATTGCATTACACTGGTAACAATGCTGGTCATTTCCCTATGGTTCCTGAGCCCATCATAGAGCCCTTATGATATTCGGGTAGATAAATTAGTGTATGCAACTATACATAATTAGGCATTACAACACTCGTGTGATGCTATTAAGAAACTCGCCTTCGGCTCGTTTCTTAAACCCACACTTGTGTTGTAATGCCCTTCATTATGCACAGTCGCATAAACTACTATTAAGTACCTATGTACATAAATTAATAAAACACCTATTTTTTTTGAATAAAAAATAAATGATAACTTCTTGTGACTTAGCCACGACTCTTTGTGACCCCCCCCTGGCACCAAAGCTGGATCCGCCCTTGTGCGTATGTATAGTAAATGAGTGATAATAATCTTGCGTAAATAGTATATTTCATTATAAGTGCGGAAAGCCTGTCATTGCAACGAGTTCCGACAAATGTTTAGCCGAGCCGAGGCACAGCCGACGGCGAGGGTTGACAGTCGGAACAAGTTGCAATGACGGTTCCGCACGTGTACTGAACAACTATTTTTAATACAGTTGCGAAAAAATGAAGCAATTTAATAAAATAATAAAACCGTAAGTAATTAAACTCGCAAAGAACTTTTTGGAAAATGGCGCCAACCGTAAAAGAATGTATGCAGAGCATAGACTTATATATTACTGCGTAAGGACTGGGCGGACCGCATGATAAAATGACGCCTCGAACATGGTTCCAAAATGGTTCCATGGTTCCAAACGTGATCTAGTTCACGATCGGCTATCTTCGGGTGCGTCCGTAAAGTGAAAATGCCAAGTTGTGTAGTGAAAGGTTGCGTGAACTACCACGCAAAGCACAACAAAAAAAATATAACATTTCATACCACCGTTATGTCAAAAATATGTCAGTAAATCAACATAAAACATTAAATAAAACAGTTTTCTTCCCAACTTATTTGTCTTGACGTTTGGCAAAGACGACGCGAGGCCCCGCCCCCACGCGCCGTACGGCTATACGACATAACTTTGCAGCGGCGTGCGTTGTAGGCTTGTAGCCGATGAAATGAAAAGATTTAATTAATTACAATAATATTTAATTACAAACAAAACCAATTATTATTGTTTTTGTTTATTAGAAGCAAATTATAATGTGAATGAATCCAAAATAGAAAATATGTCAAAAATAACAAAAAAGCAAAAGTTTAAAAAAATAGTTTTATTTGAAGGCCAATAAAAATGTTATTATTATTATTAATATGTATAAAAAACTGCAATAAACATACTTTTTTTTAAATTGAAAGCTTTATTTAATTTCTTTATACCTCGATAATACCACGCCACGCCGCTCATACAAGGTTACGTTTACGAGCAGCCTGAGTAGTTCTTAAAGATGGCGTCGGTGTTTCTCTGTATGGGGAACGCATCGAGCAAAATGTTCGGACGACCCTATCTTTAGTTCTATATCAATGATGCAGAGATTTTTTTTGTTTTCTTCACCCATTCTGGGTAGGCAAAGGTAACTCAACTATGCCCATACAGCCAAGTCTTCAGTAGTTTTTTTTTTATTGATATGAAATGAAAATGAAATTTAATGAGATGAAATGGAATGTAACCTTTAACTCATTGAATCAAATAATTAAATCTGATATTGAAACAAATTAGTAGCTTCTTTAGAAATATTTGCATGAATCATAAAAACTTCTATGATTTTTTTTTAGTATAAACTTCGTGGTTGGATTATTTTGACAGTTGGGAAAGAGAACGCACGAGTTCGGAAATGGTAAAGAAAAAGCACGAGTACGTAATAGCCCACATCCCGAACGCTATACGTCCCTGCAATACGCCACTTTTTGAGCAACTGTATTAAAAAAATAATTTTATATTTATTTCTTTCTTTAGGATCTCCAACAAACAATTTAAACAGATCATGATAAATACATAGTGAACGACAAAAGTATCACGTAAGTGTACTCCTTCACTTACAGGAGACGACAGCATGCTAGCTAAGAGATTATATTATATAAATACTCAGTATTTACACCGATTTAGTTGATACTCTAGACTGGGCAAAGAAAAAAGGAAAATAAGTCAATTAAATAAATAACACTAAAAACACTGAAACAAACCCAATTGTCTCTAAATTCAGAGAGAGCAGAAACTTCGCCACGGCCCCATTCAGCTAGTTTCCAATCAGACCAGGGGGTCTAAAATGGCCACATTAGCAGATCAGAATATGAATTGACCTTTCAAAATAATAACTGCGTCTGTGACCATTTTACGAATTTAACGCAATTCATATTGTTTTCCTATTATTACTTACCTATGATCTATTTTCCTTAATGGTCCCAGACGCTGTTACTATTATGAAAGGTCATTTACGCTTTTTGACGCAATTCCTATTATGATCTGCTAAAGTGGCCGTTTTAGACCCCCTGGAGATTAGAATTTACAAAGGCTCGCATTTCGGACCGTCTTTGGTGAAAACTCTTTGAGTTCAGTTCGTTAGCACAAGACCTATATTTTCAAACTAGCTGACCTGCGCAACTTCGTCTGCGTCACATAAATATAGCTATAACCTTTCTCGATATATCGCTTATCCGACATAAATTAAGCTAAATCGTAACAAACAAAAAATCCTAACTTTCCTCTTTATTAAAATAGTTTAGATGGTTTAGATTAGCTTAGATTATATTAAAGTGTGAATTACTATAGGTATCTCTTACTGTTAAATTTACTATAACACTCTGTACTTGTAAACATTATGATGCAGTAAATATTTTGAATTTAAATCTCCCGGAGGCCAGCCAGAATCCCCCGTACCTACATTGCGACGCGCAAATTATTTTGCCACGCGGATATTTTTACATTGCGATATCTTCTAAGATATTTGTTTAAACTGTATAGAGTAAAGGCCACAAATATTCTATATTAAATTTCCGTTCTAACAAACACGTTTATTTAGATATAGATTATTAATACCTTATGGGTTAAATAAGCTTCGCAAAAAATAGTTATTTTTAACCTTTCAGTTTAACAGTAAAAAAAGGTTACAGTGAGTCAATCTTAAAAGATAGATACATGCTGTCGCGGACTTTTTTTTAGAACTTTTAAAGAGGAACAATTCCTTCATACATGATATTTGCGTAACTTAAACCGTTTTCGCATCGCACGCAGCGAAAGCTCTCAAAAAGGAAATACTTTTTCCCGTTTTTGTAACAGTTTTCATTTATGCTCCGCTCCTATTAGCCGTAGCGTGATGTTATATAGCCTATAGCCTTCCCCGATAAATGGACTATCTAACACAAAAATAATTTTTCAATTCCAACCAGCAGTTCCTGAGTTTACCGCGTTCAAGCAAACAAACAAACTCTTCAGCTTTATAATATTAAAGTATAGATTGTTCAGTAGTTTTCCAATATCTAGGCCTTACTAGGCATTGTTCAATAATGAATATGTTTAAAATAAACTATTTTTTATTTCAGATTTCATAGCGAAACACTCTCTCTTCATGGGATACCCTTTTTTGAGAGGGAAAATCCTCATGGAATAGAGCTCTCCGTCTGAGGTAAGCAGAGGATCATTTCGGACTCTACCGGACTAAATACCCACTGATCCTACCTACTACTACCATGTGTCAGAGTCCCGGGAGAAACAAGTTGAGTGAATAAAATGCAAGGTGAAGACCACTACCACTTCACTACCACTTTTTCCTTTCGTTCAAATAATTGTAGCGGCGCCGGTGACTGGAAAGTTTTATGATAATCGGTTATCATCATCAGCGTATATTGTTCCCACTGCAGGGACTCAGGCCTCCTCTCTAGGAGAGGGATGGGCTATAATCCACCACGCGGGCCCAGTGCGGGTTGGTAGATGTCACATATCTTCGAATTTTTGGTTCTACGATATGCCGGTTTCCTCACGATGTTTTCCTTCACCGTTTTGAGAGCAGTGGTGATGAAATAAATTACACAAAGTAATGCGCCTGCCTGGGTTCGAACCCACGACCAACTGTTCGTAAGTCGGGGCCGCCACCACTGGGCCACCACTGCTCTCGGTTATCGTGGCATGGATATGTGATGCGGAGGTATGAGGAAAATTTTGTGTATGAATGTAGACTGTTAGATTAGAGGAAGACCAATGAAACGCTGGATGGACTGTGTGGTGTGTGTAGATATGGCTAGTGAAAGAAAGAAAGAAACATGCCGCGCCGACCCAAAATAAGTAAGAAAAGGACAGGAGAATTATGATTTTGACGTCTTTTTAATCGACTTCTAACAAAATTAAAAATTTTGAAAAACCCACGACTATTAAAAATTAATTGAAAAAAGGATAAAATAACATAAAACACCCTCCTTAAAAAAAACCAAGAATGTCCGTCGGGTGCTGAACATTGCAAAACTAGTTCATTTAATGGGAATATGCCGATCTGTCACCCTGCTTTGTCCCCGTAGGGTGACGGATAGGAAAAAAAAGTTTGATCTGTCCCCCTGTTTGCAATGAGGGGACAGTTCGAACTTTATTTACTCCTTAACGGTTTCATCTGTCCCCCTATTGGTGATACGGGGACAGATGAAACTTATTTATTCCTGTTTGTCCCCCACAACATTTAATATATTAATTCTTAATAGTAATGCCACACATAAGACTAGTGGTTTAGGTTTATAATCATCTGTTTTTAAATAAGTTACAAATATTTCTTTTGTTTCTGTATCGATCAGTCACAGTCCCATAAATCACGTAGTAGGTATTCCAGGTATAATAAGTATAACAATCAGTCCTCTAATTTGACTTCATATTACAAATGTTAATTTTTACTAACAATGTTAACTTTTAGATGAGGAAATGTTCCTAATAAGAAATGTATTATTCAGGAATGAAGTAAATAAATTCAAGTTTTGACGTTTTCATTCCTGTAAGAGTTATCAAACAAAATAAAAGTTCTGTCTGTGATCTGTATGTCAGTACAGAATAACTCCACTTGTATGTAGTCAGTACTATAGTTAATATCAAAAATATTTTGCGAATAACTTCTTAAAGATTTAAAGTAAGTCTTATTTTATTTTTTAAGTCCCCTCTTTGAGGAGACGGTAATGAGGCGAAAAAGGGCGCTCGGTCGCCTGCGCCGCTAGCTCGCTGTCGATTAGGGAGGGACGGGGGGGCCTCAAATACGTTTATTTTATGCAGTTTGCATCAAACGGTAACGTCACATTTTTAAATTATTTGCATCGTTCACTCTGTACTGCTGTTTCATTGTTAACCACTCGACTAATATGTACAATACCTACTGTGATTTATCGGACTGTAACTGATTCTATCAATCAATAACAAAACAAAATATTCTTATTATTAGTATATTTTTATTGTAATTAAAAAACAGATGATTATATTATAAACCTAAACCACTAGTCTTATGTGTGGCATTACTTATAAGAATTAATATATTAAATTCTGTGGGGGACAAACAGGAATAAATAAGTATCATCTGTCCCCCTATTGGTGATAGGGGGACAGATGAAACCATTAAGGAGTGAATAAAGTTCGAACTGTCCCCTCATTGCAAACAGGGGGACAGATCAAACTTTTTTTTCCTATCCGTCACCCTAAGGGGACAAAGCGGGGTGACAGATCGGCATATTCCATTTAATGGCAGCCCCCGACGGACATTCTTGGTTTTTTTTAAGGTGGGTGTTTTATGTTATTTTATCCTTTTTTCAATTAATTTTTAACAGTCGTGGGTTTTTCAAAATTTTTAATTTTGCTTTTTATTTTAAACTTTTTACTTTAAAAAAAAAAAAATATCTAAAAACATGCACCAATCAAACCTTAACCCATAACTGAAAACTGAATCAAAATCAGACTTGTAGTTTTGGAGAAAAGTGGCAACTTTGATTTGCACAAAAAATGTTTGCTGCAGCGCCCCCTGGTGAGTTGTCACCGTAACATCTACCTAACAACATGCACCAATCAAACCCGAACCCATAACTGAAAACTGCATCAAAATCGGACTAGTAGTTTTGGAGAAAAATGGCAACATGTGTTTGCACAAACACACAAACAAACAACCTCTCACCCCAAACGCATATACCGTCTCCGTTCCGACGTGGGTAAAAAAGGAGGTTATGTATTTCAACGGCTATTTTATATTTAAATATGTTCTATGATAACTCCGTGATTACTGGGCCCTTTATGTGATTATTTTTTCATTTGGTAGAAGAAACTAAAAAAAAAATAAAATAAAATATAAATAAATAAATAAACTGGTATTTGCTACACTATCTAGATAGTAATTCTCTTTATTATGAGATCAACGAGAAAAGTTAAAAGAAGGCAAGTCACCACCTAGGTGATGTTGTTGTTAACTCTGTGGGTTGCTCGAAAGACATACCGCGGATTCGATACAAAGGAGAAGCGACATGGCTGGTTTTTAGACAGTAGAAGTTTGACACTCCTTACCGCTCTGCCAAGAGCGGGAAGTCATTTGATGATTTCCAACCCCTCCAAAAAGCCTAGTCATCACTCATAAATAATACAATTTAGTCACTCACTTCTCGAAGTAAATACGCGGCCATATTTATTTTAATGACTCCGGCACGGCCATAGCAACACGTTAGATAAACTCGACTGGAGTAAATTAATGAATGTGAACGATACAAATATTATCTATGACTACTAACTAGTTCACTACTTGTAATTATTATGCTAATATTTTGTAACAATTAGAATTAAGCAAATAGGGTTGGCCCTATCTCACAAACAGTGAATGAGTACCTAAGTTAATATGGCTGTATTTTTTTTATTTTTTTATCAATCATCATCATTATCAGCCTTTAATGTTCCCACTGCAGGGACTCAGGCTTCCACGGACGACCTGCCACAGACTGACAATAGGTGAACTGTTGATTGCAGGCATCCACTGGTTGCAAGACGTACAGTCGAACAAGCTAATAAGTATACAGCCAGCTAACTTGTATTTACTTTTAAGATTATACAGATACAGTTATAGTCCAAGATCCCAGGGCAGCCAGACGTCACGTATTTTCTGACGAAGGAAATGTGGGCGATTGAGTAGTGTTAGTATAACTAAGAACACACTACTACCAGCTCTAACTTGCTTGGACGGCCAATTTTCAGGTATCAGGTCATCAAGGTACACAAAAAAATTACTTCACGTATTTTCTACAAGCTGATTTTTACGTATATTTTAGGCAATATTCCCAGACACTTTCCGTCGGCCGTATTGCTTAACAGACGCTTTAAAGGTTACTAAACGCCTTATTATTTAATACTTAAAGCTAATTGATCGAAATATTGCCATGCTATATTGGGCAGGCGCTCCAAAATGCATCCGAGCGTTGAAAGCAACGTTTTCAACAAAATTCTAAAGACACAGGCAATGGACAGATCCTGTTGAATGCCCACCGAATGAGTCCAGTGGAGGTCTGTATGTCAGCCACACGATCGATGCCATGCGATCTCAGGTAAACAGCCACAATACGTTTAAGTCTACACTTATTGGGAACTTTAAAGCGTCTGTTAAGCAAAACGGCCGCTAGGAAGTGTCTGCGAGTATTGGCAACTAATTTTTAACGATAATGCCTACAATATACGTAAAAATCAGCTAGTAGAAAATACGTGAACTAAGTAATTTTTTGTGTACTTACCTTGATGACCTGATACCTGAAAATTGTCCGTCTTAGCAAGCTAGCTGGTATTCGTGCGTTCTTAGTACATACTAACGCTACCCAATCGTCCACATTTCTTTCGTCAGAAAATACGTGACGTCTGGCGGCCCTGGGATCTTGGACTATTAGAGACTGATGTTAAATAATATGGCGTTTGACATCATTGGCTTAATCCGAAACACTTGATAAAACAAAATTACAATCAATATTTTCAGTTGTATAGAATTATAAAGATCTCTACCCTGTATTCTTAGTAGCTTGTTCGACTGTACGGGACCGGTTAATGTAGCTATCCTGAGGGTTATGTCCAGCAGTGGACGTCTTTCGGCTGAAATGAGGACGTTGAAACGTTTAACATTGAGAATATCTTGAAGCCTTGACAACCTTGAGGTTCATATTATTTAAATCGATACATTTGTGATCTAATTCAATTATATTGTGTATCTTATGACCTCACAACTTGCAACTATGTAACAGAACAACACTATTAACTGGCCAACAGTTAAGATATCGTATCATTTAAATAATATCAACTAATAGTTATTGTCATTGTAGTTTTATATAGGTATTGATGTTGTAGAGTTATCAGTGTTATCACCCGGGCATAATATCAGCCTGCTGTATTTTCTACACTAACCGCCTTATTACAAAAGGTAGTTAAACCTGGTTTAACTTAGACCTGGTTTATCTCGCATGCTGTCACTTTCTTTTGAATATTATTGAAGTGAGACGTCATGCGAGATAAACCAAGTCTAAGTTAAACCAGGTTTAACTACGTTTTGTAATAAGGCGGTTTATGTTTTTGGAAGGTGGGTATTATCAAATGACTCCTCCAGCTCTGAGTGGAGAGGAAGGGAGTGTCAGACTTCTACTTACTAAAAACCACCGATGCTCCTTCTAAGCCCTTTGTGTCCGAGGCCGCGGCATCTCTTTTGAACAACCCGCAGCCCCGACGTGGCTACTTTCTACACCTTAACGGATGTGGTAGGCTTCATTTTACACAAGGAAAGAACAAGCATTTACATAAGACGCTTACATCACTGAAACTAGCGCCACCCACATCTTATTTCTTTTACTCTAAACCACTTTTCATGATTCTAGACTTTATAAATTAAGAGAATTAGGTACTGATTACAGGTAAAAGTGGTCACTTTTGGCGGTAATAAGTAATTCTACAGGTTATTTGCTAGCATGATAGATGTGATTTTAGAGTAAAAGAAATAAGATGTGTGGCGCTAGTTTCGGTGCTGTAGCCGCCTTAATACCACACTTGCTAGTTTTATACTATAACATTTAAACAAATAATTATTTTATCTAATGAAATAAGAAAAGAAACCTTTCATTTAAAATTTAAATACTTTAGAGTGTGTGGTGCGTGATATCGATACTTTATGCCTCATTTCTATGAACAAATACACATTTATTCGTGAACGCACAACCCGCAAATGGCAGCCAACTTGTATCTGCTTGTATCTGCTTTTTTATTATGTTGAATTAGTGCGAAACTGCATCAAAAATCGGTTTGACCGCGAAAATCAGATGACCATAAATACTTTTCACCTCGAACAAAGACAAAAGTCCAGTGCCGAAAGTCAAACACATAAAAAAGCCATTCATTACAATCTGAATGAGTCCGTAGAGATTGTTCGTTCAGTCGTTCGGTCTTTGTGGATCAGAGTAAGCTCAAATATTGATATGCCTCCCCCCATTGTCCAATCCTCCTTTGAACTCGCTCCTATTGAGAATTTTTGATCTTTTAACCCGCAGTGTTATTTCCGACTGCATTTTCAACAATTTGTATTTTCTGGCTGGTATGGACGGTTTTTATGGAAGGCAAAAGGAAATAAATATGTTTGCTGAAAATGGTTTTACGAATCGTAGAAATAAATACTGAACACAAATACCTACTAAATTTTGTGACGACTTTATTATCTTTTATTTAAATTGACTTGGTTATACTCTACTTAGATTACTATTGTTTCCTACGTAATATAAGCAGGTGCTTTTCGAAAGGAGATGGCTAAATACAGTTTGGATGACGGCATCTGTATCTTAAGGTGAAAATGTTATTAAATAAGCTGTTTAGTGTCGTTATTTTAACATTTAATTTTTGTTAAGGTGCTATCCCTATACCCTAATTGATCATAGTGCGAAACGCAGTATAAGCAGAATACGTAGCTCTCATAGCCGCCATCAAGCATCTGAAACTCATCTTAGTAACTCCCCCTGCAGATATAGCCGTGGACTTCTGCGAAACCTGCAGCACCACCAGCACCAACTTCATATTATTCTTGTCAAAATTCTCCCATTTACAGTCATACACAGCCTGTTCGAACACTACGCCAGCATCCATGACTCTCTGACCAATGAAGCAGTCGACCCCAACTTGCATGAACGCAAATGGTAGCTGTAGGATCGTGTTCTCTAATCCTCCGAGCAGTTCTGATATCAATCCGAGGACTAGCAAGATAATTCCTACAGCTATAGGTCCACTGCACACATCTTCTACTTGGTTCAGAAGTGTTTTAATTGTTGCATGACGTTTGATGATGTTTTTAAGATTTTTGCACACATGTTCGTTCATTATTCTTTTTTTTTCTTCATAGTTTGTAAGGTAATTGTCATTTCCGAGTTCAGCTACAGTTCTATAATTCTCTTCAGCATCTGTCCATATAAGACGGACTTCATCACTCATTGTCAGTATTTGGGACTCCACGTACCCAATGATTACTATCAGGTAAGTGGTGACGTTGGCTGATATGTAGCTGATGGTGTAAACGCTGATGAAAATCATGATCCAAGCGATTTCGTAGTTCGGTGACTCCAACATCGGTTCCAATCCTGTGGACATTCAAACATTTTATAATCAGAATATTCATTTGAGAGACGTACTAGCTTAACCTCAACTATGTTGAGGTCAGCTATCAGTATTTACCATGCAGCTGAATACCAGTATTTTACAGGAAATGTGAAAGGGCAGAAAAAAATTCTTGGTAATGGTAAAGTATGGAGTGTAACATTAGTTGAAAAGAACTCGGCTAGGTTTTTCAAGAAGAACAACACCAATGTAATGTGGAACCCCGGATAATAAGTCAGTAGTCAATTACAAATGTTGGATCATCGAGTCACTGAAGAGTACATTAAGGAGCATCAAATCAAAGCTCTCAACAACCAACCTGAACCCTGTGAAATCAGTTGCTGTGGTTGCAATTAGCAAAAAAAAGCAGTCAACTACTATTTTTTATCTGTTGGGGCTACGGGATTCTTCGAAAGAGATACCGCGGCCCCGGAACACAAAGGGCTAAGAAAGAACATGTGTGGGTTTTTAGTCAGTACAAGTCTGACACTGTCTTCCGTTCCACCCTGAGTGAGAGGTGTTATTTGATGATTTGCAATCCACAAAAAAAGTAAATTACCATAAATGACCATCAAATCCTCAGGAAGATGTCTGCCACGACTGAAGAAGGGGGTTAACACATAGATGGTAGCGTTGCCCATGAGCACCCCCCAGTAGATGATGCCACGTAGCTTCACACTGCGCATGTATCGAAGCAGGTTGGTCGTCTGGCGACTGCCCGGGAT
Source organism: Diarsia mendica (assembly GCA_949316265.1). NCBI lineage: Eukaryota > Metazoa > Arthropoda > Insecta > Lepidoptera > Noctuidae > Diarsia > Diarsia mendica. The sequence continues at coordinate 1,979,083 of OX438907.1, read as the reverse complement.
CATGAGGGAATCAAAGTCTAGGAAGGCGTCTGTGAGGCCGCGGATTTTGTCACTGAGAACAAGAATTAGAAACATTCTTGTACAATTTTCTTGTAAATACAATTTTTTTTTAAACAGTGCCTTATTCCTAATTATTATTATTTATTTTATTTAAAATCAAAGTATTTTTATAGGAGAAATAAAATCATTTTTAAGAGCTTTAAGTTGTCATGGAGTTCGCCAGTTATTATAGTTGCTCATCCTAAAACTCTAAGAAGCAAAACGGACAAGAAACTACAACTTACAAAATCAATTTACTTCGCACTACTCATTATAAGTGTTACCACACCAAGATTTGTTATGCAGATCTGATGAAACAGTACTAAATAAATTATTCTTGGAGGACCAGGGGCTCTAAAATGGCCAATTTCATCATAATAATAATATAAATTGTGTTAAAAAGCATAAGATGGACCTTTCGTAATACTAACTGCGTATGTAACCATTTAATATGAATGAAATGAAAGGTCCATCTTACACTTTTTAACGCAATTCATATTATAATTTGCTATTGTGGCCATTTTGGAACCCCACGACAAAACCATTTCCTCATGCTGAGAAGCCACGAGCATTGATTACCACGCATTCTTGTTCTTCTTTTTGAGTACCAATCTAGGAAAACGCACATAGAGGCTCGATGACAATGGAAAGGTCCCGTCCAACTCACATGGAACAGAACATATAAAGCAGCTTGAGGGTCCCAATCTCGCTGGAGACGCCAAGAGACAGCACCACCATGGCGGCCACCATGTCGCCCGTCTCCAAACTCCTCACGAAGACGAACCACATCATGCTGAACAGGTACACGTAGAAGTAGCACAGTGAGGCTATTATCATGATTATGTAGTAGATGAACGGAATTCCTGAGGATAAGGAAAGCTTTAGAATAGAAATAAAAAAGAAAAGAAAGAAAGAAAGTAAAGAAAGAAAATGAAGGAAAGAAAAAGAATGAAAGTAGTTTTTATTTGTTTAAATGCTTCATGGATGCTTTAAAATCGACTCATCCGGACCAGGGATAGCCCTAACGCAGTCCAATACTGCTTGCACATGCTGTGTCACTATAGCCTCCGCCTTCTACATTCAATTTTCGCCAACCACCTTTTAATGCCTGTAGCACACCTCCGCTGCGAAACAACAATTGCGAAACCGTTGCGCGAGTTTCGCTGTACAACAGTACTACGGTCAACGGGCGGAGATGTAGACGGCTCCTGAGCAAATGAGCGAAATCGTGTTAGAAAGAGACAACATCATAGTCAGTTTTGTACGTTAGAGCAGGGAATTTCGCTCCTGTTTCGCCGCCAAAGAACTTACAACTCACAGCGAAACTATTGCGATTTCGCCCTTTGAGTTTCGCAGCGGGAGGTGTGCTACAGGCATAAGGGTTGTCGATCCATCTAGGTGTGTACTTTAGTAAGCAAGCACCTACACGCACTTGCCAGATTTTTAGATTCATCTGCCGAGCCTTTTCTCAACTATCTTGGGGTCTTGGCTTTTTATGTACCTCCTCCTTTTTTTAATTACCGTATTTTACATAACTTTACCTGTCTTATTCTTGCCGCATATATTCAGAGTGACGACTTTCAGAAAGACTGAGACGTTCCACAGCATTGTAGGCAAGTCACAATACTCCAGACCGAACTTACGAACTTGACGCCACATGATTCGGAACTAAATACGAGTAAATAAATTAAAATAACATGTCAGAATTTGAACAGCAGATAAATCAAAGGAAGAGCATCAACTGAAATGCGCTTGCGTCTATTCCTGTTCACCATTGCACATGCGCATTCGTACCGTTTCCTAACCAAAGCGATCATCGCGAGAATACACGACTGTCACGTTATTTCTCAGAAACATTATGAACGCTACATCATCATCATCATCGGCCTGCAGCATTCCACTGCTGGACATATGTAGGTCTCCTCAATCGCACGCCAATTCTCAGCAACTCTCATCCAGTTGCTACCAGAATATGAACGCCACACGGTAGCGTGTAATATGCGAATACACACTGGGGCGCCTTTTGAGATACTTAATGCTTTTCCTTTTAATTATCTGCTCTTCAAATTGGTTGAGCTTTGGTTAAGACGTGGGGTATGTTTTAGAAAATCAAAAAAAATCAGCGATACTAATGTAATGAAAAATGTATAAAACATTGAGACGAATAGATGAGCTTTTTAGGTTGGTTACAAATATGGGCTAAATATAGTAAGAGTTAATATAGAGACTAAAAATAATGAAATATAGAGACTAAAAATAATGAACAAAATAGAAATCGCTGAAAACACTTTCAATTAAATTTAATTAATTAAAAATCTAAAACTGTTGTTCAAAAGATCTAACCATCACTTAATCAAGATTTTAACAAAACTTTTCCGTTGAAAATAGTTAATTGAACATAAAAAAGTTCAACAACTAGCAAGTTCCCTCCACAAAAACTTTTCAGTAAATGATACCGCTTCAAGAAAATGTTTCATAATAAACAATTAAGTCGTCAATGTTCTAACTACCGCACAATAGTAATTAATAACACCTTTGTGTGTTTACGTAAACGAGACTGCATGTAGGTATTTGATCCTCCATACGAATATTTAGTTTATTATTTGTTTAGCAAAAGTATATTATCATCATCATCAGCCTAGAGGAGAGAGGAGGCCTAGTGTGTCCCAACACAGGCCTCCTCATTATGAGAGGGAATGGGCTCTATAATCTACCAAAAAAATTAAAAGAAAAAACCGGTCAAATGTGTGTTGGACTAGCGCATGAAGGGTTCTGTACTATCGTAGTAGAGGAGCTAACTTTCATTTTAAAACGATTTTTATAACTTTTTGTTATAGCGGCAGCAGAAATACACATTCTGGGAAAACTTCAACTGTCTACCAATTACGAATCACGCGATACAGTACAGCCCTCTGACAGACAGATGGACGGACAGACGGGTGGATTGTCAGCGGAGGTTTAGCAATCGGGATAACTACTTTAGCCCGTTTTGTAGAGTGAAACGATAGGAGAGTCGTACTTATGTATATTAACTTTCATCATGTCAGTAAGTAAGTGAAAGTAATAATCTAGATAATTCACAAAATAATGTTCATGGCGTTCTAAATGTCCGCCTTTATCTGTCAGCCTTCACTGGTCTTACCATAGAGTACAAGAGAAAAGAGTGTTGACAGCTATACAAACTCATTGTAATACGGTAGTGGGAATTATAGACATTTATGATTTGCCACACCAGCATTTGACTTACGGGTGTTTGAAAAATAAAAGAAAATACAAAAAGTTGCACACTTGTGTTTTGTATGCGAGTGGGTTTTTGTGAGTGTGTGTGTCCAAAAGTGTGGGTGTGCATTGTGTATAAATAAAAAAAGACAAGTTCTGAGTGTTCTGACTGACTGATTGACCGACTGACTCATCAACGCCCAGCCCAAACCCTTAGACCTAGAAAATTGAAATTTTCACAGAGGTTCCTTTTATAATGTAAACAAGGAATAAGTAAGGATTTTTCGAAATTCAACCCCTAAGGGAGTCAAATAGGCGATGAAAGTTTGTACGGAAAATCATCATTTTCACGCGGGCGAAGCTGCTGGCAAAAGCTAGTTTATATATAATGATTTAAATTCTATTACCCTTAATATAATTTTGTATGGCGCAGCAACGAAACATTTCTCGTATTAAATACCACCCCAAGTTGTTAATTATGTCGTCAACAGTATAAGAGGTGTCAGAGCGTTAATTACGTATAAGTGCTTGTTTGAGTGACAAATTTTACGAATGCAAGTAATTGTAGGGTAGGGAGGTTCTGTCTGGAAATGCAGCTACGTGTGATATATTGTTAAAGACAAGGTTTTAATATCAGTGTGTGGTTGTAGGGTGGGTTAGATTATATTCAAACCATCAGAAAGAAAGAAAAACACACATGAACATAATTATGTATTTTTATAATATAACCCTATAAGCTCAGAATACAGAAAGAACCAGAAGCCGCGTTCAACTGTCATTGCAAGCCGCACGCTGAATCCAATACAAAACAAGCGTCCCCCGCCCGCCTCACTTCCCACCCGCGTAATGTGGCAAGCTCAGACAATATTTGCCCGTTTTTGGGGTAACCGTTGAGTGTATTGGAGATATGATAATAATAAATCAAAATTGTCCTTTTCTAAGTAATAATATGTACTTGAAAATCTTAAGAAATAGAGAAGATCTAAATAAAAAACGGTTTAGATAATTTAATTTTAACATAATTTAATACAAATTATGTGTGTGAGAGAGGAAGGGGGGGGGGGCTTCCTCTCTCACACACACCACAAATGTAAAGTTACGAAATCATATAGACTAACATAGCACCTATTATGAATGTTATGTTATAATCGCATTGAATGATTTTTCACAAAATAGAACATAATATATTTAAAAATACAATAAAATTGAGGTTTTAGGAGAGATTAAATGAATAATGTAGAGGGCTATAAGAATAGAGGTAGACTAAAGAAACGATGGATGGACTGTGTGAAGGATGATATGGCTAGAAAGGAGGTGACTGCTGAGATGACGAGAAATAGGGAAGTATGGAAGAAGAAGACATGTTGCGCCGACCCCAAATAAATTGGGATAAGGGCAGGAGAATGAAAGCATGGATTATTCCCAATAGTCCCCTCTAGCCCTGTCCTCCGGGGTGACAGCTGTAATGATGATGATGATGATGATGGAATTGAGGTAAACAGATGATTTTAACAAACAACCTGACACTCACCTCCAAACTGCAAAAAACCAAAGAAAATTCGGTTTTTGCTACTTTGGTGCCTTCACCTGTAGAGCTAGACAAAGTGAGTTAGCTTTCTTCGTTTTTCTTTTCGGGTAAGAATAGTTGTAGTTGGGTATGTGTATACACGGTTCCTTGGTAAAACAGTGATATATCTGTTTTATCACGATGTATATGGAATCCATTTCATCCTGGTGTTTTAGTCGTCCTTTTTTAATCTCAATAGCTATAAAGATCTGCTATAAATTGGATAAAAACAACCTTGTGGAAAGCATCTTGACCAAATTATCTGGAGTCCCTTACTTTCCTTTTGAATAACATAAAAACATCTTAGGCCACATAACAATGAACGTAGTCGTGTTTGATACCATAATACGACTTCCTCGAAATACTTTTACTAGTAAATTGAGTAGATCACAAAGCGGACTACACAAACGGCGGATTACTTTGCCATGGCGTGTATCGACTATGTACCTTGGACTATTGCTGGACAATAAAATGAACTGGACCAAAAACACCGAGTACTTCCGCGTGAAAGGAATAAAAGCCTTAAATTGCCTGCATCCAATCTTAAAACGGCGATCTAAAGTCAGCTCAAAGACCAAATTGAAAATCTACACAAGCCTTGTAAGACCCTGCATTACGTAAGCGGCACCAGTCTGGAGTAGTACTATGCAAAAATAATTACTCTAAACTACAAGTAGTCCAAAACAAAGCCATAAAAAAAAAAAAAACCTCATTCAATACACCCCCTTTCGGACAAATCTCAAAAAGTTACACAGTCAATTAAAGGGGTTTGAACTTTTTTGTATGGGAGCTGGCATATCGACCCACCGCCATTTTGATTTTTTTTTCGAAATCGCGGCCCACAATGAAAGTGGTATGTATGGATAGAGGACATATAGACGAACAAAAAATGTCTAGTAACACGGTACCCAAAGTGTCACGATACCGAGATATTTGAAGGTAAAGATGGTACGATGACCACATAAAAATTAGACCTTTTACGTGTTTATAGGCGTTTATTATTATTATTACTGGTTACTGAAAGAGAGTAGGTACATAACATACTACTAGGAGCACGAGAAAACTATTTTTGACATAACATAGCGTTTCATTGCGATGCGAAGCTATTTTATTGTGCGTATAATAATAATCAACCTGGGAACTATTATTTGGATACAATTTAACGCATATACACGTAAAAAGGCTATTTAAAAAAATATTTAATGATTGTCGTTGTACTTATTTGTCGATCTTTAACTTCAAATATCTCGGTAACGTGACACTTTAGGTACCGTGTTATGTTACTTGACATTTTTTGTTCGTCTATATGTCCTCTCTATCCATACATACCACTTTCATCGGGCCGCGATTTCGAAAAAAAAACAAAATTGCGGACAGGTTGATATGCCACATCGGTTCTATCCCCTTTCCCAACATTAAAACAATTCATTACAAAATTTACAAAAAAGTTTTATTTAGTAACTTACCCTAAACACCATAACCCACTTATTTCTACCATTGGCCGAACCCGATCTAAAAACTTAAAATATATCGACAAATATCATCGGTACCGTCTCCCACATCATTTACTACTTTACGAATAACACGGCGACTGTCGTCGACTGGAGTCCTATTTTGTTACGGAATGCAGGGTAGATTTTCAACAAATCACACAGAGTACCCGCAGCTCATTTGCTTTTTAGATAATTATTATTATTATTGTCAAAGTAAAACTTAATGTTATGAATGTTTGTGTTACAATCTTTTATTAAATAATGTAGTTTTTAGTGTTTTATAGTGTGTTTGTGTCTATTCAACGCGCTGTGTATATTTCGACATAATATGTTTAACGTAAGTAGTATGATATTGCTGATTTATTTTTCTTTCTTTTCTTTTTTTAAAAAACGTTGCCCCACACTAGGAATTTCTCCTGTTTCGTGGGTGCGTTCACAAACATTAAACTCACATACACAAACACACCCAGACCCGAAACAACTACCTATCAACAACCAATAGGTTTTATACCTTATTTATGAAATGTATTCTTAAATGTTTTAAATAGGCGCCATAGTCTGCAAAAAACACATTAATATAATGTTAAATGCTTCTAGAATAAGACCTAAATGTCATTTATCTGGTTGTTTATGTTAAAATAAAGAAATTTCAAAATTCAATTCAATTCAATCCTCGTCACTAGTTAGTTCATAAAGTTCATCACTAATTCCAGAACAACTGAAGCTATTTAAAAATAACATGTAATAGGTTAAATCACATGCAATAGTTTTATAACACTTTACACGGTTACAATTAGGTACGAAAATTTACTGGTAAATATTCAAAAGTAAAAAATAACAGTAGTGATCCGAACGGAAAAACCCGTTAAAATTTTGATCACGTACGAAAAGTGTTACCTCTAAAAGAGGGTACCTACGGTTTAAGTATTATCCTGTATCAAGAACACTTTTCAGTTTTTTACTTGACATATAAAATACTAGCTTTTGCCAGCGGCTTCCCCCGCGTGAAAATGACGATTTTCCATACAAACTTTGATCCCCTATTTTAACTACCTTAGGGGTTGAATTTCGAAAAATCCTTCCTTATTCCTTGTCTACATTATAAAGGGAACCTCTGCGCAAAATTTCAGCTTTCTAGGTTCAATGGTTTGGGCCGGGCGTTGATGAGTCAGTCAGTCAGTCAGGACTTCTCTTTTTATTTAGATATAGATAATAAAATTATAAGCACTTAATATTCACTTTCACTTTATTAGCAACTTGTACACGTGAGCCTGCGCCCGTCACGGGCGCAGGCTCTGCGCACAAGTTGCTTCGACGGAATATATAAAGCCAATGAGAAAAAATGGCGCGACACCTTTTACGAAACCTAAAAACTACTCGCAACCACCAGGTGGCGCCACTGAGCCGGAAGTATGGAGGTACTAAAGTACGAAAACTGGTAAGAAATCGACGGGAAACGGAAATGCCTTCTCTTAATAAAGCTTCCAGTGACGGTCAAGTAGTTTAATATATTATTTGATCGCACCCCCCACCGAATAAACCGGTAATCGACAATTATAAATTTTTCAGGAAAAATAAAAAACTGTTTTATGCATATATCTCAGCATGGGTGAATCCTACGATGGCCATTTATACATCAAAACAAAGCTAATTTTTTGCAGTCTGTTTTTTTATATGCATTTTTTTGCAATAGTTTATCAAAACAAAGTTATTGACGAAAATAAACTTACTGAATTTGTGGGACAAAACAATAGTACGCAACACATCATTACGATATTATTCGCGTATAACCTCAAGATTTTGTAGTTGGTATTAATGCATTACGGTATTATTCGTTGTAATACCTACGGTGCTGAAAAGCCTACCAGTAATATGATATTACGATATTATTCAGGTGAAATCCAAGCAATAGTGTATACTGTAATGTAACATGACAATAATATTCGTCGATGTGTAGTGTCAAAGATTAAAAGTAACATAATGTTGCAAATACCATGTTTTATTAAATAATTCAGTAAGTACCTATTATTTGATTTGGCAGAAACTTAACAATATTAGAAGAAGTTGATAGTGATACTGGATAATTTATATTTTTATATTTTGTTCTGTTACATAATAGCGAATTTGTGAAAGTTATGAAGTGAAACAAAGGTTTAGTTATTTATCATAATCAGTCTTTTTATTTATTAATAATGATAATCAAATAATATTTCAATCACAAACAATAATTACTAGGAAGTCTTGTTGGCCCATTGGGCAGTTGGTAACTAACTATTATTAAAAATAAATCATGCTAATCATCATTACAGTCTGATTCTGTTTCCGAAGACTGCTCTGTGGTATTTTCACAGGTTTGGAGGGAATTATAAAAAGAATGATAATGCTAAGGTATAGCTTCTGTTCTGCATATACTTAATAAATCTTCTTTTAGCAATTTACTTACTGGGATTGTATTGATTTACGACATGTAAAGAACGCGTAAAATATTCAAGTCCAGGTTAAAGTTCTGTCAAAATCATAAAAACCAGCTTGAAATGGACATTTTAGCAGAACATGTTTCTGATAAAAACTTCAGGGCCTTCTGGAAGGGAACCAAGAAATTGAGGGGTAAAATTAGTATGCCAGTGAGTGTGGATGGGTTTATCGAGCCTAAGGACATAGCAAACTTGTTTAAAGAACATTTTAAAGTCGTGTCTCCGCTAACATCTTGTGTAGAGGTGTCTATTGATGGTGTCACTGATCGGGATAATGTGTTGGGTTTTTCCAGCAAGGATGTGGAAAAGGCCATTAAAAACATGGTAATTGGAAAATCCCCGGGTAGTGACGGTATCAGTATTGAGCACCTTCAGTTTGCAGGCGTGCATTTATTTAGAGTTCTGGCCATGCTGTTTACCTTTTGCTTGCGACACTCTTACCTACCTACAAAGCTGTTAGAAACGATTGTGGTACCGATAGCGAAAAATGTCACTGGGGACGTCACAGATACAAGCAACTATAGGCCTATATCTCTCTAGCAACTACTGTTGCAAAGGTCTTCGATAAGCTACTGGATGCGCAACTAGGCAAGTACATTGACCTTCACGACGCGCAGTTTGGCTTTCGGGAAACACTTTCGACTGAAAGTGCTATATTGACACTGAAACATAGTATTAACTATTATGTCAACAGAAAAACAGCTGTCTATGCTTGCTTCCTGGACTTATCGAAGGCCTTTGATTTGGTGAACTACAACAGGCTTTGGGCCAAACTTGGAGAGGTAGGGGCTCCCGCTGAACTCGTTGGCATCTTGTCTTACTGGTGCAGACATCAGAAAAACTACGTGAAGTGGGGTAGCGTACTTTCGGATGAGTATGCACTGGAGTGTGGTGTGAGGCAGGGAGGCCTGTCCTCTCCAAGACTCTTTAACTTATATGTTAATCAGCTGATCGGTGAGCTCAGTAACAGCCGTGTTGGCTGTCATATAGATAACGTCTGCGTTAATAACATCAGCTACGCTGATGACATGGTGTTGCTGAGTCCATCGCTCAGTGGGTTGAGAAAACTGCTTGATATCTGTGAGTCTTATGCTGAGGGTCACGGTCTGAGGTACAACGAGCAGAAGAGCAAATGTATGGTCTTTAGAGGCAAGAACAAACAACCGGAGCATATACCACCGGTCTATCTGAATGGGGTGCCTTTAGAGCGTGTCACTCAGTTTAAGTACCTAGGGCACGTTGTGACAGAGACTTTGAATGACGATGCGGATATCGAGCGGGAGCGAAGGGCGCTGTCGGTGCGTGCTAATATGTTGGTACCATAGACTTATATATTACTGCGTAAGGACTGGGCGGACCGCATGATAAAATGACGCCTCGCATTTATTTAGAGTTCTGGCCATGCTGTTTACCTTTTGCTTGCGACACTCTTACCTACCTACAAAGCTGTTAGAAACGATTGTGGTACCGATAGCGAAAAATGTCACTGGGGACGTCACAGATACAAGCAACTATAGGCCTATATCTCTCTAGCAACTACTGTTGCAAAGGTCTTCGATAAGCTACTGGATGCGCAACTAGGCAAGTACATTGACCTTCACGACGCGCAGTTTGGCTTTCGGGAAACACTTTCGACTGAAAGTGCTATATTGACACTGAAACATAGTATTAACTATTATGTCAACAGAAAAACAGCTGTCTATGCTTGCTTCCTGGACTTATCGAAGGCCTTTGATTTGGTGAACTACAACAGGCTTTGGGCCAAACTTGGAGAGGTAGGGGCTCCCGCTGAACTCGTTGGCATCTTGTCTTACTGGTGCAGACATCAGAAAAACTACGTGAAGTGGGGTAGCGTACTTTCGGATGAGTATGCACTGGAGTGTGGTGTGAGGCAGGGAGGCCTGTCCTCTCCAAGACTCTTTAACTTATATGTTAATCAGCTGATCGGTGAGCTCAGTAACAGCCGTGTTGGCTGTCATATAGATAACGTCTGCGTTAATAACATCAGCTACGCTGATGACATGGTGTTGCTGAGTCCATCGCTCAGTGGGTTGAGAAAACTGCTTGATATCTGTGAGTCTTATGCTGAGGGTCACGGTCTGAGGTACAACGAGCAGAAGAGCAAATGTATGGTCTTTAGAGGCAAGAACAAACAACCGGAGCATATCCGCTTGGCTGCGCTTGAACATCGGAATTCCCCGACCCTCCGCGGCGCACCCGATTACGTCACGCCGCGCGCCAGACGGCCGCACTTATGTAAACATTTTTTGCTTACGCGTTGGCGACCGGCGATAGCTCAAGTTATGTTTTTGTTAGAGCAAATGAATGGCCCTTTCGGTTTGTGTTAAGTGTTTGTTGACGTTTCGTCTCAAATTTATCAAATTAATTGCTAAACATTGAATAGGGTTGACAAAAATCATTTTGTGAACTTTAAAAATTATTATTTCAAAAAGTAGATCGATACCATATATATTTTATGGGTTTTATTGGTGGAAGGGTTCTATCTTCATACGAAAAAAGATACAAACGATACAAACACCCCTCATGCAATGATATGTTACACAATGATACGTTGTTGTTGTTGTTATGTCAAACGTCAAAATGTCGTCGGACTGACTTTGACAATTTAATTTCTTAACCACAGACACATTTATGACGGCCAGTGTTGCAGTTTTTAAGGCGGATATTCTCGTTAGTTCAAGTAGAAAAGAGAAACCGATCTTATACACAGAGGAATAAAGGTCAGAAGCAATAATATGGCGATACCACTATAGTGGTAATGCGCCGACAACGGCATAAAAATTCTCGACCACTTAAGTGGTGCTGCGCCGGCAAGCGGACCACCGGTCTATCTGAATGGGGTGCCTTTAGAGCGTGTCACTCAGTTTAAGTACCTAGGGCACGTTGTGACAGAGACTTTGAATGACGATGCGGATATCGAGCGGGAGCGAAGGGCGCTGTCGGTGCGTGCTAATATGTTGGTACCATAGACTTATATATTACTGCGTAAGGACTGGGCGGACCGCATGATAAAATGACGCCTCGAACATGGTTCCAAAATGGTTCCATGGTTCCAAACGTGATCTAGTTCACGATCGGCTATCTTCGAGTGCGTCCGTAAAGTGAAAATGCCAAGTTGTGTAGTGAAAGGTTGCGTGAATTACCACGCAAAGCACAACAAAAAAAATATAACATTTCATACCACCGGTAAGTCAAAAATATGTCAGTAAATCAACTTAAAACATTAAATAAAACAGTTTGCTTCCTAATCTTATTTGTCTTGACGTTTGGCAAAGACGACGCGAGGCCCCGCCCCCACGCGCCGTACGGCTGTACGACATAACTTTGCAGCGGCGTGCGTTGTAGGCTTGTAGCCGATGAAATGAAAAGATTTAATTAATTACAATAATATTTAATTACAAACAAAACCAATTATTATTGTTTTTGTTTATTAGAAGCAAATTATAATGTGAATGAATCCAAAATAGAAAATATGTCAAAAATAACAAAAAAGCAAAAGTTTAAAAAAATAGTTTTATTTGAAGGCCGATAAAAATGTTATTAAGTATTATTATTAATATGTATAAAAAACTGCAATAAACATACTTTTTTATATACACATTTAATATATAATTTTTTACATAGCTTTATTTAATTTCTTTATACCTCGATAATACCACGCCACGCCGCTCATACAAGGTTACGTTTACGAGCAGCCTGAGTAGTTCTTAAAGATGGCGTCGGTGTTTCTCTGTATGGGGAACGCATCGAGCAAAATGTTCGGACGACCCTATCTTTAGTTTTATATCAATGGTTGGTACATAGATTCGCAAGGTGTTCTACGGGTGTAAAATTAACACTATTCAGAGCTTACTGCCAAAGCTTTTACGGCAGCTCTCTGTGGACCAACTACACTCAGCGGGCCTACAGCGCTCTTCGCATCCAATACAACAATGCGTTTAGGATTCTGGTGAGGCTCCCTCGATTCTGCAGCGCGTCGGGTATGTTTGCTGATGCAAGGGTAGACGACTTTTATGCGATAATGCGTAAAAAAACAGCTTCTCTGATGCGCCGGATTCGGGGGAGCACCAACAAAATCCTAAAAATGAAATCTGAGAGGCTAGATTCCGCAGTGCTGGGGAGATTCATGCAGCTTCATGTGACGTAGACTACTGATTCTTGACATGTGATTTGATGTAATACTAACGTCGTTTTAAGACCTTTATAACTAACATGACATGTGTATTTTGTTGTAATTATTGTATTTTTGATTATTTGAATTTTTGTGAATGATAATACATAATACTAACATACATAGTTTTAAGACCTTTGTTACTAACAATTACGCGAACCTATCAATAATAAAAAAAAAAAAAAAATATGGACAAAATTGGTCTGAAATAAAAGTATATAATAATAATTACGATTTTGCATAATGTAATGTAACTGTCATGTTTTGTAAAACCACATTACCAAATCCTGTGAATAAAAATAATACACGAATAAAATTGTATTATACTTTACGCGGAACAAGATATGCGTTTCTTACGCGAATAAAACGGTAATCGTCGATTACCGAAAAAGTTAGAGATTGTTTAATCTGTAATAACGTGTTATGATACTATTCGTGCAAAAAGTGTGTTGAGATTTTTGGGGAATAATATTGTTATGTCCAGTACGGGACCATTGGAAATATTGTACTTTTACAAATATGCATACTGAAAAAATACGAAAAAAAATTACAAGGTGTAATAATAATTAATGCTCTAAATATCGAATATGAAATAAAACGTAAACTATCGTAATAGCACATTACCATATTATTCGGTGGGGGGTGCGTTGTTATCACAATAATAGAATATTTACTGTTAAAAAAATCTTTTATTTTAAAAAATCAAGTGTATTTATGGAGACATGTTTTCAATACAAACATCATTGATGTCATCATCCGTATATATCGTAACAATATTTTGATTTAAAAGAGTTTTCATGGAGTTTCTTGCTTATTCTTGTTTAAAGAGATCTTCGCTTTGTAATGGCAACTACAGTACTTTCACAAGTCATTATGTACTCATCATGTACATTGTGTACTGTACTGTACTGTACTGTGTGTGTGTTTTGTGTCTGTATTGTCGCTTCGCTTTCTTCGTTTTTCTAATATTCTATACTGATTTATTCTATAGATTTAAATCGCGAACTAGATTAACGACAATAACGACCGGTAACTTATCTATTGATCAACCAACAAATTACGATTAACTGTCGAGTTCATCTCAACACTTAAATCATCTTTAGGCAACTTGATATCCATAAACTCAAGCTCAATATCCTGCAGGGTCCTATCTTTAGTCTCTGGTAAAATATGGTACAAACACACTAAAGAAGCTACTGCAATGATCAGGTAGACTGCGAACATACCATGAGTATCCAAAGCATCTAGCAATACTGATGTAGATTTCATTAAAACCATGCTTGATAGAGAATAGAATATACCTAAAACACTTGTTCCTAAACCCTTATACTCTATTGGAAATAATTCCCCTTTTAACACCATAGCTACTGGTATAACACCAATGTAACAGACTATGTTGTACAGAATTAACAGCAAAGGCGTCAACCAAGTTACGTTTAAAATCTCTTTATGAACTAATAAGTGGAAGATGCAGACTAAGCTTAACAAAATACACGCTAATATTCCTGTGTGTAATAACAAAGAACGTCTTTTAATTATTCTGACGATGTAACTCGAAGTTAGTATAGCTAAAACTTTCATAACGTCTAAACCAATTGTGTAATAGTAGGCTTTAGACTTATCCCCTGTTAACGAAATCATTATTTGCACCACATAAGCTAGTAAGTAATGTCTTCCGCACACTTGGCTCAAAATCATTAGCATTAGTACCACTGTGAATGGTCTTAAGAACTCTTTCGACTTCATCGCTTGTATGTTTCTCATCAATAACCCTGATTTATTCAATCTCTTTATATTTCTCAACTCTTGCTGTGCTGCTATCCAGAGGCGTCTTTACCTATAGTGCAGGGTGTGCGGCGCACACAGGCGCCGGGACTAAGGGGGCGCCGAGCGCCCTCTAGTGCGACACCTCCAAACAGTAGCGGCGTTAGGGTAGGGCGCGGTTGGGCGACGGCCCAGGGCGCCAGAGATATACAGGGGCGCCAGGAGATTCCATTAAAATATTATCGAATTCGTTCGATCGGTTTTTGAAAAATCAAATGTGGGAAAACCACATGAATTGGTATCAATGTAAAATAAATGCATAGAAAATATTTGTGTAAGATACCTATGTTATTACAACTAAAACTGGCAAAGGCGTCTTTACATATTATAGTGCAGGGTGTGGGTAGTACCCGGGCGCAGAGTCCATGTGGGCGCCGATCAGCGCTCGCTACGGAGCGCCCAAGGAGAAAAATCGAAGACATGTGACATCTACTTAACCAACCCCCTCTGGCCTGTTATTTTATTTATTCCATGGCCCCCGGCGGCGCGTTTCAGGGGGCGGCACAGAGCGGAGTCAAGCGGCAGCGTCAGGTCATGGTTATGTCATCAGACAATTAATTAAAATTCCGGTCTGCCGCCCCGCAAATCTAGAAAATCTATACCTATTACTATATTTCTTCTAACCCGCCACCCACTAGTTCCCTTGTCAGTTTGTTAGTATTGGTTAAATCTTGCAACTGAACTTCAAACCAGTTCCCCTCATCCGATTGAGCTGAAAGGCTGCTCACAGTTCATAACTTTGGTTCTGGTGACACAACATTGATTGAAAAGATTGTTTTTTAAATTATTACTTATTTTATTTAAATCTGTATTCACGGTAAAAAGAAAATCTAACCCATCTCATAATTGGAATGCTCAAATTTTTTAGCTCGCTTCGCTCGCTCTTGCCGCCGAGTTTTTATTATTGCCCCATTTTTCAATGCGTTAGTAGTAAAAGTAAGTTAAATATAATTTTATTGAATGATAAAAATAACCTTTCCGAGGCGGGGGCTAAAATTTTCGAGCTCGCTTCGCTCGCTCTTGCTTTTTTCGTAAAGAGACCATTTTTATCTATATGTATGAATTTCTCATTTATTCGATGTGCCAAAATTGTTGAGTCTGTCTCCACCGATCCCGGGATCTGATTTGGCGTAACACGGATCCGGGCGATTTGTCTCCACGGATCCCGGGATCCGTTTCTACAAAAAAAAAAAAAAAAAAATTGTCCACGGATCCCGGGATCCGTGGCTACATGGGGTCGGCGCAACATGTCTTCTTCTTCCATACTTCCCTATTTCTCGTCATCTCAGCAGTCACCTCCTTTCTAGCCATACCATCCTTCACACAGTCCATCCATCGTTTCTTTGGTCTTCCTCTACTCTTAAAGCCATCTACATTCATACTCAACATTTTCCTCACAACATTTCCTTCATTCCTTCGCATCATAATAATATGTCCATACCACGACAATCGATTACCAATCAACCATAATACACTATTAGCTATAATGGCTATCGAATATGACGTAGGTACATAGAAACTACTTAGAACCAATGAAATTGAATTAAAAAAAAAGATTTGACTTTGAAAAATAAACACAAAGTGTAAATTGTCTTTTTGCTACTTTTCTTGGCTAATGATGAAAATAGAGGGGGCGCTAGGATAATGTTTGCACACGGGCGCTACATGGGCTAGAGACGTCTCTGGCTGCTATCAACTCCTTTACTTCTCTTTTCGACTCCATGTCTTTTCCTCTTATCCACTCGAATGTTATCACGTATTCATCAAAACGGCCTTTGTAGGCCAGCCATGATGGACTTTCAGGCCAGACTATAGTTCCTAAAGCAGCTAAGGCAGGTGGAATGGAAGCTAACCAAGCCATCTGTCTCCAGGACAAGGTAAAGCCAAATCCATGGCAGATCAGTTCACCGATGCTGGTAGCAGTACTTTTGAAGATGATGAAGAATCCTCTACGTTTGGGATGACTGTATTCTCCAGCTAAAATGCTGCAGATGTATAAGCCTCCGAAAGAAAGACCTTGGATGGCTCTGCCAGCTATGAGGGTAGGGACGTTAGGGGATAGGGCGATGATGACCCATCCAATGAAGATGATGAGGTTCATGGTTGCGTTGATAAATCTTCGTCCGTAGAGCTGCATTAATGGCGGGAGGATTAAGAAGCCAATACCACCGGTCATGCTATAGGCTGCAGCTGTAAGTAATCAAAAGTAGAGAACCATTATTTTTATTAGGTGCTTCTGTATATTATTTTTATTAGGTGATCAAGGAGTCACATTATTTTTTTTGTTTCATAAAATCGGAGTACAAGCGCAATCGCAAGTACAATCGGAGTAGGAGTTCGTGGCTGAATAAGAACTGCCACTCGGGTCAATCTTTAGGTAAAGCTGTGCTTGCCTAGGTCGGTCTGTGGATGGGTGACCGCCTGACATACCGAGTTTCCGCCGTGCCTCGGAACCACGTTAAGCTGTTGGTCCCGGCTGCCATATATTATATGGGAAATAATAACTCGAGCCACAGTTTTTTTAATTGGCCACGTGATCAAACTTCTAGTTTTATAACTAAGCCACGGGAAAATTATATAGCCTGTAATATACTAATTCGTCTTTTTTACAACGCCCACTAAATATTCTATATAAAGCGTCAAGTGAAGAGCAACAATTATTAACTTGTCGTTGTTATTTATACATAGGCATCTAATTCATCTAAACTCAGCCACGTAATTTATATCTCACCACCATTTTACAGCTTCAACACAAGGCCGTCAAAAATATATAATTAAAGCGACCTTAGTCAACATCATTTATTATAACTTAGCATGTAAAATAAAACATCACATTCTTTTATCGTGAAAATAGGAACAGCAAGATTTGGCGCGAGCGCGCGAGACGACAGTTACTGGTCATTTGCACCAATCAGAGAGCGCCATTCGATTCATGTACTGACGAGTTAGTCACGTGTATTCAAAATGTCAACTTTAGATACACTTTAGATTATTACTTTTACGTTAAAAATACCTACTAGTAACAGAAATGTTTTTACCATTGTCTAATTGACTAGTCATAGTCAGATTGTATGACTCGTCATTGTAAACTGAGGGAAATAGGTTAGGTTAGGTTAAAACTGTGACCAAACCCTACTTCCGAGTTGCTTGCAGAAATGTTTTCAAAATTTATTGTTTAGTTTTCCGATAAAAATGAAGTTCTGAAGCGATTCTGTCGATAACTTTTGTAGCACAACATGTAAAAAAAAACGATCTTTAGTACATTCGATACTCTGAACTTGAATATTTAGGTCATTTAATACTTTGAACTTCTATATTTAAGCCTTTCGATGACACGACAGAAGCTTATACGTACTATTAGTGGCTATAATATAATATTTGATGACAATTTTAATTAAATTTTGATGCTCAGTTAATGTGGCATGAGTTATAATTTAAACGTACTGAGTTAATAAATTAGAAGTTTACTGTTTGAATCCATGTTACAAAAGATGCTAAAAAATAATCACGATGCTGAGTTGTATTTAGAGTGGCTTTAAAAAAGATAACTTGTGGCTAAGATAGTATTATTTAGATGCTCGTTAATTGTGGCTGACTTAGTAATTTAGAAGGCAAGTTAGATTTTTAGATGCAAATAATGCTATTAAAAAGAAGCCGGTTTAATTAGCACCCATATTATATAGATCTTTGGCAGTCGTTACAGGTAGTCAGTGACCTGAAATTCTGACATCCAGTCTTACCAAAGGGTATCGTATTACCTAGAATTAACTGGGTGGTGGGGGTCAGATAGGCAGTCGCTCCATGTAAAATAAAATACTGGTATTCAGCTGCATCCGGTTAGACTGGAAGCCGACCCCAATATAGTTGGGAAAAGGCTAGGCAGATGATGATGAAAATCGGAGTACAAGAATGTCTAAGCCAGCGCCGACATCTTATTTAAATAAAATCAATCTATACCATAAATCCCTTTCAAGTTTACATTTTTAGGGTTCCGTACCTCAAAAGGAAAAAACGGAAGCCTTATAGGATCACTTTGTTGTCCGTCTGTCTGTCTGTCTGTCTGTCTGTCTGTCTGTCAAGACCTTTTTTCTCAGGAACGCGTGGAGGTATCAAGCTGAAATTCATATCAAATACTCAAGTCTATGGTCTCTTGGAGCTGTGAAAAAATCAAACTTCTTAGTCAACGCGATCAAAAGATACTCCCGTTTATGCCGCAAATTTTCGACACTCGCAAGGGAATCAAAACCTACAGGGTACTTCCCGTGTACTCAGAATCTTGAAATTTGGTACGAAGCAACGTCTTATAGCATAGATAAAGGAATAATTACGAAAACCATAAATTTTTAGTTACATCAAGATACTCCCGTTTATGCCGCAAATTTTCGACACTCGCAAGGGAATCAAAACCTACAGGGTACTTCCCGTGAACTCAGAATCTTGAAATTTGGTACGAAGCAACGTCTTATAGCATAGATAAAGGAATAATTACGAAAACCATAAATTTTTAGTTACATCACATAATATATTTTTTTTACGGAACCCTCGGTGCGCGAGTCCGACTCGCACTTGGCCGGTTTTTTTTTACAGTAAAACTAATTATTTAATCGCTAAGCAATGTGTAGTCAGTTTATGGAAGTTAAAACAATGTAAATAGTTACTTATAAAAATAATAACTACTGACCAATCCAAGATGCCTCTCCCGTAGTGGCATGAACATCCGTCCCATTTCTCGTAAAGTTGCCAGATATAACCGGAGTTAAAATTGCAGGATAGGACAGCACGAATCCAATAGCCAGGTGATGGAAGATCAAAGGTACCATCACATACCACTGAAAACAAAGGAGCATTTACATAAGCAATAATAGCGTTAGTCTCTTGATTAGAATAAATATTTTGTGTTCATTGTAACAAAAAATACTACATGTACAGCAACATAATACAGAAATTAGTACAGCGCCATCTATGTTAAATATTAAGAACTAAAATTAAATTCCTACATCGCGCAGTTTATATTACAGTATAACTAAAACATAGGATAGCTAACTGCTTCCATTTTCTGTCAATAAATCACTTTGAGTTGAGTTTTTCTTCGAGAATTATTTACGTTTTATTTTATAGAAAGTTAATTGATCTAATAACCTCAAATTGCAGACAAGACGATCTAAATAAGCTTAGGTCTTTTTCTTCTTTTTCGTGTAGTTGGTCCCCAACCTGTCAGAGTTATCTCGCCCATTGGTCTTTGACTTGACTTTACATGTCATCGAGAAATATCTCTCACTCTCTCAGGCGTGCTGGTTACGTAGGTAGGTGACCATCTACTACGATCCTTACCAACCCCCATGGACAAATAGCGTGGGTTTGTGTATGTATAGTAAATGAGTGATAATAATCTTGTGTACAAAATTATTTTATAATAGGTTTCTTTACCTATGAAATTGCCGTTTTGTTTGAAAAAATTTAAACGATTTTTTTTCATGTATTTTTTATTTGTATTAATCGAAGTAATCACCCATGCAATTTTGCCAACGCAGTGGCAGTTTATTGATGCCCTTCTTAAAGAAATCAGCTGGTCGGGAGGCAACAAATTCTTCAAAGGCATTTTCGCCAAGAAGTTATCCAAATTCTGGAAAAAGTAGTAGTCTGTAGGCGCAAGGTCTGGTGAGTAGGGCGGATGACGGAGAGCTTCCAACCCCAGTTCTTGCAACTTGGAGACCGTCTGCTGTGCAGTATGAGGTCGCGCGTTGTCGTGCAGGAGCAGCGGAGACGAGCGATTGACCAATGCTGGTTGGAGATGTGCCAGCTTCTCCATCATTGTGTTCAGTTCTTCACAGTACACATCTGCAGTAATGCTCACCCCGTTTGGTAAGAAGCTGTTAATTTAATTTTATTATTACTCGAATTTTTAACGTATCCATGATGACGAAAAAGATTGAAATGCGATGAATGTAACACTAATCAATAAACAAATGACTAGTACTTTTGGAAAAAAAAAACCATGTTTATAAAATAAAATTAATTTGAAATTAGAATTCTTAGCCAAACAAAAATTATTTTGATTTGAAATGGCCAGTACTGCAGAACGGCAATTTCATAGGTAAAGACCTAATATTTATTTCTTTCTTTATGATCTCCAACAATAAATATACACAGATCATGATAAATACATAGTGAACGACAAAAGTATCACGTAAGTGTACTCCTTCACTTACAGGAGACGACAGCATGCTAGCTAAGAGATTATATTATATAAATACTCAGTATTTATACCGATTTAGTTGATACTCTAGACTGAACAAGGAATGCCTATAAGTCAATTAAATAAATAACACTGCAACAAACCCAATTGTCCCTAAATTCAGAGAGAGCAGAAACTTCGCCACGGCCCCATTCAGCTAGTTTCCAATCAGACTAGGAGATTAGAATTTACAAAGGCTCGCAGTTCGGACCGTCTTTGGTGAAAACTCTTTGAGTTCAGTTCGTTAGCACAAGACCTATATTTTCAAACTAGCTGACCTGCGCAACTTCGTCTGCGTCACATAAATATAGCTATAACCTTTCTCGATATATCGCTTATCCGACATAAATTAAGCTAAATCGTAACAAACAAAAAATCCTAACTTTCCTCTTTATTAAAATAGTTTAGATGGTTTAGATTAGCTTAGATTATATTAAAGTGTGAATTACTATAGGTATCTCTTACTGTTAAATATACTATAACACTCTGTACTTGTAAACATTATGATGCAGTAAATATTTTGAATTTAAATCTCCCGGAGGCCAGCCAGAATCCCCCGTACCTACATTGCGACGCGCAAATTATTTTGCCACGCGGATATTTTTACATTGCGATATCTTCTAAGATATTTGTTTAAACTGTATAGAGTAAAGGCCACAAATATTCTATATTAAATTTTCGTTCTAACAAACACGTTTATTTAGATATAGATTATTAATACCATATGGGTTAAATAAGCTTCGCAAAAAATAGTTATTTTTAACCTTACAGTTTAACAGTAAAAAAAGGTTACAGTGAGTCAATCTTAAAAGATAGATACATGCTGTCGCGGACTTTTTTTTAGAACTTTTAAAGAGGAACAATTCCTTCATACATGATATTTGCGTAACTTAAACCGTTTTCGCAGCGCACGCAGCGAAAGCTCTCAAAAAGGAAATACTTTTTCCCGTTTTTGTAACAGTTTTTATTTATGCTCCGCTCCTATTAGCCGTAGCGTGATGTTATATAGCCTATAGCCTTCCCCGATAAATGGACTATCTAACACAAAAATAATTTTTCAATTCCAACCAGCAGTTCCTGAGTTTACCGCGTTCAAACAAACAAACAAACTCTTCAGCTTTATAATATTAAAGTATAGATTGTTCAGTAGTTTTCCAATATCTAGGCCTTACTAGGCATTGTTCAATAATGAATATGTTTAAAATAAACTATTTTTTATTTCAGATTTCATTGCGAAACACTCTCACTTCATGGGATACCCTTTTTTGAGAGGGAAAATCCTCATGGAATAGAGCTCTCCGTCTGGGGTAAGCAGAGGATCATGTCGGACTCTACCGGACTAAATACCCACTGATCTTACTACTACCATGTGTCAGAGTCCCGGGAGAAACAAGTTGAGTGAATAAAATGCAAGGTGAAGACCACTACCACTTCACTACCACTTTTTCCTTTCGTTCAAATAATTGTAGCGGCGCCGGTGACCGGAAAGTTTTATGATAATCGGTTATCATCATCAGCCTATATTGTTCCCACTGCTGGGACTCAGGCCTCCTCTCTAGGATAGGGATGGGCTATAATCCACCACGCGGGCCCAGTGCGAATTGGTAGATGTCGCATGTCTTCGAATTTTTGGTTCTAAGATCAAACTGTTTTGGTTTCCTCACGATGTTTTCCTTCACCGTTTTGAGAGCAGTGGTGATGAAATAAATTACACAAAGTAATGCGCCTGCCTGGGTTCGAACCCACGACCAACTGTTCGTAAGTCGGGGCCGCCACCACTGGGCCACCACTGCTCTCGGTTATCGTGGCATGGATATGTGATGCGGAGGTATGAGGAAAATTTTGAGTATGAATGTATACTGTAAGAGTCGAGGAAGACCAATGAAACGCTGGATGGACTGTGTGGTGTGTGTAGATATGGCTAGTGAAAGAAAGAAAGAAACATGCTGCGCCGACCGAAACGGCACGGTTGGCGCAGTTGCTCAAGCAATGGACTGCCGCGCTGCGTGTCGCGGGTTCGATCCCCGCACGGAACAAATATTTGTAAGACCTATACAGATAGTTAAAAAAAAAAAAAAAAAAAAAAAAAAAAAATAGTTGTTCCGGGTCTGGGTATTTGTGTATGTGAGTTTAAATGTTTGTGAACGCACCCACGATACAGGAGAAATTCCTAGTGTGGGGCAACGTTTTTAAAAAAAAAAGAAGTATGGACAGGAGAATGATGATTTTGACGTCTTTTTAATCAACTTCTAAAAAAGGAGGTTATGTATTACAACGGCTATTTTATAAAATTTAAATATGTTCCATGATAACTCCGTGATTACTGGGCCCTTTATGTGATTATTTTTTCATTTGGTAGAAGAAACTTGTATTTGCTACACTAAGTAATTCTCTTTACTATGAAATCAACGAGAAAAGGTAAAAGAAGGCAAGTCACCACCTAGGCGATGTTGTTAATGGGTCATACTCAGAAAAAGTGTACATTTTAAATTTGTAACTAAACTGATAGGTAACGATATTGAGAATCTCCGTCACGAAACTGATGTCATAAGGTATGGTGCACATGGATTGGGCGAATAAAACACCTGATTATATTTGGCTTATCAGTCTTATTTACATTAATAAAATTAAAATACCATAAACATTGGTAATTATTAAATTAAATTCCATTAAAAAACCTGTCGGCAACTATACCTGTGTATTAATACACAGGTATATAGATATGCACTTTTAGTTTTTGTAAACTAAGCTTAACAATTTCTCAGTTTCGTAACGTAACACGATACGAAAATGAGAATAAAATTTGAGAAATTCTAAGCTCTAAAAATATTTTTACGTAAACCACGAGTTTACCACGCAAGCACTGAGCGTATTCGTTTAGAATGAAAAAGGAATGAAAAGAACAAAGTAAGTAAACAAAAAATGTAATAAAATAATAGCCGTTTATAACCCTGAGGTATTTTTTTGTATATATTCACTTGGACTCGTCTTGACTTCATGACTACGGCAATAGCTTATTGACTACCGCGACAGTGATTTTGGCTTATGTAATAATGTTGCCAGAATAGAAAAAAATATGTATGCCACCATAAGCAATGAGCTTTTCAAATTTAATCACGCGTTACTAACCCTGAGTAACGAAACTTCATAATTTTGGGACAATGTTTGTTTAATTAAAATAAATCCTTCTGTATATGATTTACGGATAAAATTGGTCTTATTTAGTTATTTGATTCATCAAGAATCAATAACCACAGTCAATGTTAAAAAAAGCGATGAAAATTCGTAACAATTCATCTCTGAAAATGTGTAATCGTCATTGGGACACAAAAAAAATGTATGACGATATTTATAACAATGTTTTGACAATCAAAAATTTTAATCTTTTATAGAAAATTTAATTGAAAATACCAGAGAAATCATCATATTATTAGACTAATATAACAAAAAAGGGGGATAAAAGAAAATATATCATAAAACTAAATATTTACGTAAATATGAAGTTGCGGGACAAGAAAAGACACCAAATGTACACTTTTTCTGAGTATGACCCTAATATCTCTGTGGGTTGTTCGAAAGACATACCGCGGCCTCGATACAAAGGAGAAGAAACATGACTGGTTTTTAGACAGTAGAAGTTTAACACTCCTTACCGCTCTGCCGAGAGCGGGAAGAGTCATTTGATGATTTCCAACCCCTCAAAAAAAAAAACAAAAAGCCTAGTCATCACTCATATATAATACAATTTAGTCACTCACTTCTCGGAGTAAATACGCGACCATATTATTTATTTTAATGACTCCGACACGGCCATAGCAACACGTTAGATAAACTCGACTGGAGTAAATTAATGAATGTGAACGATACAAATATTATCTATGACTACTAACTAGTTCACTACTTGTACTAATTGTTACAAAATATGCTAATATTTTGTAACAAGTAGAATTAAGCAAATAGGGTTGGCCTTATCTCACAAACAGTGAATGAGTACCTAAGCTAATATGGCTGTATTTTTTTTTTTTATCAATCATCATCATTATCAGCCTATAATGTTCCCACTGCAGGGACTCGACCTGCCACAGACTGACACTAGGTGAACCGATGATTGCAGGCATCCACTGGTACATACTTTTAAGATTGTATTTACTTATTTGATTATAAAGATACAGTTAGAGACTGATGTCAAACAATATGGCGTTTGACATCATTGGCTTAATCCGAAACACTTGATAAAACAAAATTACAATCAATATTTTCAGTTTTATAGAATTATAAAGATCTCTACCCTGTATTCTTATTAGCTTGTTCGACTGTACGGGACCGGTTAATGTAGCTGGAGGGTTATGTCCAGCAGTGGACGTCTTTCGGCTGAAATGAGGACGTTGGACGTTGGACGTTGTTGACGTGAAGATATCGTATCATTTAAATAATACCAACTAATGTTATTGTCATTGTAGTTTTACATATTGACTAGCTTTTGCCAGCGGCTTCGCCCGCGTGAAAATGACGATTTTTCATACAAACTTTCATCCCCTATTTAACTCCCTTTGGGGTTGAATTTCAAAAAATCCTTCCTTATTCCTTGTCTACATTATAAAGGGAACTTCTGCGCAAAATTTCAGCTTTCTAGGTTCAAGGGGTTGGGCTGGGCGTTGATGAGTCAGTCAGTCAATCAGTCAGTCAGTCAGTCAGTCAGTCAGGACTTCTCTCTTTATTTATATAGATAGATGTTGTAGAGTTATCAATGTTATCATCCGGGCAAAATATCAGCCTGCTGTATTTTCTACACCTTATTTTTTTGGGAGGTGGGTATTTATCAAATGACTTCTCCCGCTCTGAGTGGAGCGGAAGGGAGTGTCAGACTTCTACTTACTAAAAACCACCCATGCTCCTTCTAAGCC
Source organism: Diarsia mendica (assembly GCA_949316265.1). Classification (NCBI taxonomy): domain Eukaryota; kingdom Metazoa; phylum Arthropoda; class Insecta; order Lepidoptera; family Noctuidae; genus Diarsia; species Diarsia mendica. The sequence continues at coordinate 1,953,136 of OX438907.1, read as the reverse complement.
CTTTGTGTCCGAGGCCGCGGCATCTCTTTCGAACAACCTGCAGCCCTGGCAGGCGTCAGCCCTTTCTTCACCTTTAGGTATGTGGTAGGCTTCATTTTACACAAGGAAAGGATTAGCATTTACTTAACACCACACTTTCTAGTGACATACTATAACATTTAAATAAATAATTGTATTATCTAATGAAATTAGAAAAAACATTTAATTTAAATAGGTACTTTACAGAGTGCGTGTGTGTTATCGATACTTTACATCCTCATTTCTAACAATAAATACACGTTTAAAAATATTTCTAAACGCACACCTCACGAATGGCAGCCACTTCACTCTGTTATTTTAATAAGTTGAATTAGTTCGAAACTGCATCAGCAATCGGCTTGGCAGCGAAAATCAGATGACCTTAAATACTTTTCACCTCGAACAAAGACAAAAGTCCAGTGCCGAAAGTCAAATACAATACCAAACACATAAAAAAGCCATTCATTACAATCTGAATGAGTCCGTAGAGACCGTTCGTTCAGTCGTTCGGTCTTTGTGGATCAGAGTAAGCTCAAATATTGATATGCCTCCCACCATTGTCCAATCCTCCTTTGAAATCGCTCCTATTGAGAATTTTTGATCTTTTATCCCGCAGTGTTATTTCCGACTGCATTTTCAACAATTCGTTTGTATTTTCTGGCTGGTATGGACGGTTTTTATGGGAAGACAAAAGGAAATATTTGTGCTGAAACTGTTTGAACGAATCGTAGAAATAAATACCGAACACAAATACCTACTCAATTCTGTGACGACTTTATTATCTTTTATTTAAATTGGCTAGGTTATACTCTACCTAAGTTACTATGTTTCAAACGTAATATAGGCAGGTGCTCTTCGAAAGGAGATGGCTAAATACAGTTTGGATGACGACATCTGTATTTAAAGGTGGAAATGTTATTAAATAAGCTGTTTAGTGTCGTTATTTTAACATTTAATTTTTGTTAAGGTGCTATCCCTATACCCTAATTGATCATAGTGCGAAACGCAGTATAAGCAGAATACGTAGCTCTCATAGCCGCCATCAAGCATCTGAAACTCATCTTAGTAACTCCCCCTGCAGATATAGCCGTGGACTTCTGCGAAACCTGCAGCACCACCAGCACCAACTTCATATTATTCTTGTCAAAATTCTCCCATTTGCAGTCATACACAGCCTGTTCGAAGACTACGCCAGCATCCATGACTCTCTGACCAATGAAGCAGTCGACCCCAACTTGCATGAACGCAAATGGTAGCTGTAAGATCGTGTTCTCTAATCCTCCGAGCAGTTCTGATATCAATCCGAGGACTAGCAAGATAATTCCTACAGCTATAGGTCCACTGCACACATCTTCTACTTGGTTCAGAAGTGTTTTAATTGTTGCATGACGTTTGATGATGTTTTTAAGTGATGATGATGTGTTATCTATAAGTAACATTTATCTCGGGCTTCATCATCATTTCAGCCGAAAGATGTCTACTGCTGGACATACGCATTCCCCAAGTGTCACCACATTGGCCTGCAGTCCCGTGTATCTCGCATCCAGTGGATCCCCGCAACCTTCAGATCTCGGGCTTATCGAAATAAAACAAAACGTAAGTATAATATTTATTTAAAACTCCTTCCTATTATAAAAATTGTAATCAGTACAACTATCTTCAGCAACTTCATTTAAATTCTAGTACTTTAATCTATTTATCATGTTTTTTTTATTGACCTTATCTTTGATCCCTACTTCATAGTAGACCGAAGAGCAGTATAAGCAGAGTAGATCCCCCTAAAGACAGACATGAGAGACATGAAACTGAGGGTCCTGACTCCTCCGGCAGACAGTGTCATGGTCTTCTGGGAGTTCTGCAGCATCACCAGCACCATCTTCATGTTGGCTTTGTTGAAGTTCTCCCATTTGCAGTCGTACACTGACGCCTCGAATGCCATACTGGCATCCATCACCCTTTGACCAGCGAAACAGTCCATTGATACCTGTAATTTTTTAGTAGACTTTATCAGATGATGAAGGTAAACTTCGGTACGCTTCTTGTGAGAATGGAAGAGAATATGTGTTTGGGAAGATGATGTCACTCTTCCTGTATCGTGTGGTTAATTTCAAACATCATTTTTTTATTCCGTTGAGAAATATCTCTTAACCGCATGGTTTTTGTTTTATTTACTTTATCGAAGTAAGTGATATTATTCACTACACACATGGATCAGAGGTTCGTTCACACCACTGCTCAGCATGCTTGCTTTGCGTACTCATTAATTTGTTTGGTATGAGATAAGTAACGACATAAACTCCATAGTTTATGTCGATTCTTTTTTTTTCTACTTTTATTTATATAGTTGTGTTGAACTTTCACAAGCTTTTCAACTAGTCAAAGGTTATTAACAACAACAATAATCACTACCATTCACATACAGTGCTTCATAATTTTCTCACCTGCATCAACGCAAAAGGCAGCTGCAAAAAAGTATTCTCCAGCTTCCCCAACAGCTCAGACAACAGCCCTCCAATCAGCAGCAGGAATCCCATAGCAATAGCTTGTCGGAAAACAATCTCTACCTGGTTGAGAAGATTAATCACATTCGCATGACGACCGATGATCTCTCTCAGGCGTCTTTCTACAAACTCATTGATTGCTATTTTCGCTTCTGCCTTATAAACACTGAATTCCTCAGCGTTTGCTAGTTCTGTCTTAGCTTGTGCATGTTTGATGGCATCAGGCCAGAGTTGCAGCATTTCCTCGCTGAGAGCCAGCATCTGGGCTTCGGCGTAGCCAGTGATAACGATGAGGAAGGCGGTAACAGTGGCAGGGACGTAGCAGATGAAGAAGACACCTGCAATCATCATGAAGTAGGCGATCTGGTAGTTGGGGGTTTCGAACATTGGTTCCAGTCCTGCAATGATGGTGGTTATAAGTGACTACTACTCAACTACATACATATCATCTTGTTGGTCGGTTGCTTGTTGGCTTGTTGGTCGAAGCTAAATACAAATACAGCTAGCATTTATCATATTTACCATAAATAATAAAATAATTCTCAGGCAGGTTCCTTCCCCGCATAGCAACAGGTTTCATCACATACAAGACTCCATTACCAGCGACCACGACCCAGTACAGCATGGCACGCTTCTTCACATTCCTCAAGCACTTCATTAGATTTTCATGGAATCTGGTGCCTTTGATGGTGTTGGCGTCGCACTCAAGGAAGCCGTCGGCAATTTTTTGGGTTTTGTCCCTGAATCACAGAAAAAAGCCCTTTAGAACTTCTACTGAAAAGCTTCTTCTGGCAACCAGTTTTGTGTGTACTGAAATGCTAATTAATGTGACGACTAAAAATTAAATGAATCAATGCAATGAAAAATAACCGGAAGCAACGGAATACCAGTGTTTCACATGGAGTGAATGATATGAATAAATGGAATAAATGAATGGCGCTACTACCATCCTTGTTTACTGGTTAAATAATGTGCAAACCACGGCGAGTCTATCGAACCCACTGTTAATTGAAAGTAATTTATAAGCTTCTATACTGAAACCACAGATCACTGAGGCATCAATTATTCACTTACAATATTTGTATCATCATCATCATTTTTTCAGCCGAAAGACGTCCACTGCTGGACATAGGCCTCCCCTAAGTGTCGCCACATTGACCGGTCCCGTGCGTCTCGCATCCAGCGGATCCCCGCAACCTTCACCAGGTCATCGGTCCACCTAGTGGGAGGCCTTCCAACGCAACGTCTTCCGGTTCGCGGTCGCCACTCCAGAACCTTCCGGCCCCATCGGCCATCCGTCCTGCGAGCAATGTGCCCTGCCCACTGCCACTTAAGCTTGGCAATTCTTCGGGCTATGTCGGCAACCTTGGTTCTCATGCGGATGTCCTCATTTCTGATTCGATCAAACAATATTTGACCAAACAATATTTGTATGCTAGACGGTTTTCCAAAAAGGGTGTAAAAAACCTCCGTGACCCGTTTCCTATTCAAAGTACCCATCAGCACTATGTTTGATTAAATTAATTTGATTTAATAAATTCACACGGGGTTTGTTTACACCCTGTATACTAGGGATGATTTTTATTGCTAGTGGACATTTCAAATGCAAAACATGAAAAAATTGTTACAGTAATACTAAACAACAGCATCTCACATATAAAAGCACATATAGAACAGCTTGAAGGGCCCGATCTGGCTGGAGATCCCCAGAGACAGAACCACCATGGCGCCCACCAGTTCGCCCGTGATGCGGCACCGGTAGAACACGAACCAGGACATGGAGAACAGGAACACGTAGTAGAAACACACGGCGGTTATCGCAGTTACGATGTAGGATAGGATTGTTATACCTGGAAGATGGAATTCAAAGGTTTTATTACATTTTTACGTTCACTGCTGGACATAGGCCTCCTACAAAGATCGCATACCACAAGTTTATTTATTTAGGTAACCAACAGCGATACATTAAAATATATTACAAAATATGCTTGTTACAGTTTCTATGGCCAATTATAGGTTAGGTACCCTGTATTACTGGTTAAAATGTAAGATGCGAACGGACTAACAAAAAAACAAAATAAAAATGCAATACAATCCAAAATTACACAAAATGAATAGGTGGTTAATTTAGCACAAAAAAGATAAAAGAAGAAGATGAAGAATGGTTGTCTGTCATTTACCTCCGTTTATAGCCTTCATGATTCGTTTTTTGAAGGTAAGTTTATTACAACTGAACAAATCAAGTTCCTGCGATCTTCCCAACGTTTCGGTACACCTTGAAGTAAACGGGAGGGTGGGATAACCGAAGAAGCTGTTTAATGCTATAATCATTCTTAAAAAAAAACGAAGAGAAGCTCTTTCAAAACTGATACTAAAATAATGATAAAAATATAAACCAATTACGGGGCTTCAAAAAATTCGTCCACATCGCTGTCAATAGGAGAAGTACCCAGAAGGCTGACAGTATTGCCACTTTGGATGACAATGCTGGTCTTGTCAGAAGAATCGAAGATTCTATTAGCTTTGAATATTTATCATCATCTGCCTAGTCTTGTCCCAACTATGGTGTGGTTGGCTTCCAGTCTAACCGAAAGCAACGGAATACCAGTGTTTCACATGGAGTGACTAGGTACCTATCTGACCTCCACAAGCTAGTTAGTACTGGGTAATACGATACCCCTTGGTAGGACTGGTGTCACACTTTCACTACTTTGACTTTTTCTTTGAATATTTATAACTAACTAGGTTTTGCCAGCGGCTTCGCCCGCGTGAAAATGACGATTTTCCATACAAACTTTCATCCCCTATTTAACTCTCTTAGGGGTTGAATTTCGAAAAATCCTTCCTTATTCCTTGTCTACATTATAAAGGGAACCTCTGTGCAAAATTTCAGCTTTCTAGGTCCAAGGGTTTGGGCTGGGCGCTGATGAGTCAGTCAATCAGACAGTCAGGCCTTCTCTTTTTATTTATATATAGAAGATAGATGTAATTGCTGCGGCCACCCCGGTGGCCCTGCTGGCAGTCGGGTACATCACGCACTGTGTCAACTTACCTTTATGATATTTACTGTCGATATTAACAGTGAGGACCCTCAGCAAGATGGAGACATTCTCCAGCATGGTCGGCAGGTCACAGTACTCTAGGCCAAACTTGCGAATTTCATGTTCAATTTCACGTAGGGTTATCATCGCGAGTGGTTCCTGAAAATCCTTCTTGCTTCTAGAAGTGTCTTTATTTTTTACTCCTAGAAGGTATTCCCGCAAGCCCAGAAGTTTTACCTAGAAACCTTTACTGTTTGCATCTGATTAAGTTGGACTAGAAGCTATTACGGTGTATTTTAAAAGTATGAAAAAATGTCAGCCCTTATATACTTATTTTTTTATTAAAGTAATTGCATGGTTTAATGCCGAAGGCTGTTATCATGTCAACGGTGCTAGGTGACAAGTATTCACACCTGCAAAGTGACATATTTTCCCGAATGCATCACACTTAATGACTGTTTTCTGTCTTTTTTATAAAGAGCTTATTTGTTCTAGTTAGGTTGACCACGTTTTTAGAGAAATGTGGGACAGAAAAGTGTAATAATTTAGTAGTTACCGCTAGACTTAAGCTTCGCACATTTGAAGGCGTCGTAGTCTTTCGAATTCTGCGCACTAATTGTGTCTTGTTTCAATTGATTCCAGATATAGTATTGACACTGATTCCAGATAATAGTTCTGGTTACGTCGAGTAGGTAATTGTGTTTCTTTTCGCTGGTTTAAGACACTGTTATCTTTCGGCAGTTATAGAACACTCGGTAATTTAGTGAATTTAAACTCTTGCAGTTGGAAAATAACTGAAGTCGTAGTTGGACCACTTCGTAAGTTTAACTGAACACTTCTGTTCCTCCTGTATTGTTATATATGTTTTTTTAACTTTTTTTTCTAAGGTCGACCCAGACCTTTTCACGTGGAAACATTGAAAAGATAATGTAACTTGTAACCTTATTCATTGAGATACGTTAATTATGTATTAAGTAGTTTAACCAACCATAAAGTTCCTGTACCACTTCTGATAACAACTCCCAGTAGATTAAAATTTCACTAACGTTCAAACTTTTCTTCGATTCATAGGGTTAATGTACATTCAATTGTAACCCTTCTAATCTAAGTATTAAGTACACATTTTCCGTAATGACATTTAATAAGTCAATAGAGTCTACGCAGTTTTTTTACGTAAAGACATTAAATTATAATATATACTTAACTGGAATAAGACGTAATAATTTAGACATACCTATTAGGGCCAGACACAATTGAAGGCCATCCTTAGCGGCTTCCAGGTGTAGTATTACCATTAGTCAGTGACAAACTGATTAACATCCGTAACCACTCTAATTTAGGTTCAGTTGAAAACCAGCGTCGGGCACTAGTTGCCCGGCATTTTCTGGGCCTTTTTGGCGAAGCCGTAAGGCACACAGTGGGACGATTTGTTTACAGTTATTTTTTTTTTGTTTTACATTGTGTTTATTTGTGGCCTGTTCCAAATAAATGCATTTTCTTTCTTTCTTTCTTAATATATTCTATATATTTCTTTATATAGATCACTGTTTAAAAAAACGAATTAAAAGTAACACAAAAAGAGAATCTTGACTTCACTTCACGCGGTTGATGAGATGAGAGGACACTCAGAGTCAGCAGTATGATGTCGTTTGTCTGACTGTACAAGTAAACGGCAGTGGATTTGCTCGGTACTGACGTCATGGGGCGGGACACCGCAATGTAGGCGGTGCGGAGAGTACAGTAACTAGCACCAAAATGTATACACTTATCGACGTTAAGAAGCAATTTTCGCTTACTGTATTAATTTCATTTTTATATTACGTAACGAAACTAATATTCATTATTTGATGAGAAATTCGCGTTTGACCTTTGCCAAACGTAATACATATTAAATCCTCGTGACAGTAGGTGTGTCTCGACTGAAATTGGGTTGGTGAAGCGGGGGCCCTCAAAGGCAACGCCGACAAAAGTTCACAGAGTACCTACACGTCAGTCGTGCTCTCCACGCAGCCTGTATCGCGCGTATTTTTGTGTTAATTCAAGTTATCAAAATGTGTGCGAAATTTCACCCCGTTTCGTAGTTTTCGCATGAAAGGGTAACAAACAATCATCCATCCATCCATATTGTGTCCTCTCAGGATTCTTGTCTCAACTCCCTCGCTTTGCTCAGGAGTAAATCTCTTAGCTCCCTCTCCCAGACAATGTCGCTTGGTACATTTTGCCTTTCAAGCGTCGATATTCATACATGTATCCATCCTCACAAACAAATGCATTTATAATACGAGTAATTTAATGTAATTAAGAAGGTAACTAAAAAAATCGTACTTTTTAAACGCGCTAACCAAGAAGCTGTAGTTTTCTAATAATAGTGTTGAAAGTATTGTCCCAATAAATAAGAAACTTTTAAGCACCCTCACTTTTCCAATGTCATTTGGTATTAAGTACACATTCCAGTTTTTAGTTCTTGCAAACATGTCAATACATGTCCTATACTGTATGATTACATGATAAACAGTAGGTAGGACTTAGTTAGGGATCCGTGGAAAAAATCTATGTTAAAAGAGGACAAAATTAAGTTTAAAATATGTACTGATGTAGGTATATTTTCGTACTCGTATCCTTCTGCCTAGCCTTTTCCATTGTGGTTCGTTGGAGTCGCCTTCCAGGCTATCGGGGTGCAACTGAATACCAGTATTTTACATGGAGTGCCTTAGAATCTGACCTCCACAACCTTAACTAGGTTGTGGGGGTCAGATTGTAAGGCGTACTGGATAATACGATACCCTTTTGTGAGACTGGTTTTCAAACTGCCAAAAATCTACAAATGGCAGCCGGAGTCCAACGACTTAACGTACTTTCCGAAGCACAGAGGAAACTCGGTATGTAATGGGCGGTCACCCATCCACAGACCAACCTAGACAAGTGCAGCTTAACCTGAACCTGAAGATTGATACGAGTGGCTGTACAGGTATTCATGTTACTACTGTCATTCAATACATGTATTTCATTGAATGGTACCATCACGATAATTATGTTGCTATCCTCGTATTAGCCTAAAATATTTTGACCTTATAAAAATAAATAAAGGCATTTGCGGGCGGTGTTAAAAATATATTTCTGTGCATTTTATTAACATGTTAGGGAAACTCAATTATTTCGATTAAATAAAACCAACGCAAACAATTTCTAGCTTAAGTATCCATGGTAGTCCTCAAAGTGGTGTACGTAGAATAAATAGACTTTATAATCGTCATAAAGCTGACATAGCTCAACGTGGTGACTCCTCCTGCAGATATCGTCATAGGCTTCTGAGAATTCACCAGCATAATCATCACAGTCTTCATGTTACTCTTACTGAACCTCTCCCACTTGCAATCATACACAGCCTCTTCAAACACAGCACCTGCATCCATCACCCTCTGACCTACTAAACAGTCCATGCCAACTTGCATCAGCGCGAAAGGCACCTCCATGTAAGTGTTCTGTAGACCACCAAGTAGTTCTGCTATTAAAGCAACGATGAGGAGGCAGAATTCTATGGCTATAGCTCCTCTGAATGTTCCCTCGATTTGTCGCAGTAGGCTTATGTTGACAGCATGGCGTTTAGCTATATCTTTCAGTTGGTTTTTGATGTAATTGTTAAGTACCGCTTCTTTGGCTTCATCATTTGCAGCTTCAATACTTTCTTCATCATCATGATCAATGTCTTCTAGCCCTACTTCTCTGTAATATTCTTCAGCGTCTTCCCACACATGTGTCAGTTCTTCACTTAAAGCCAGCATTTGACCCTGAACGTAGCCAGTGATGATGATGAGGAAAGCTGAGATGTTGGCACAGAGGTAGCAGATCAGAAAGTCAGAGGCAGCCATCACAACAAATGAGATCTGATAGTTTGGTGTCTCGAACATGGGTTCCAGACCTGTGGAGGTATAATAAGATTATTTAAAATTTTATAATACTTCTTAAATGGTTTGTCTTGGCTGACTTTCAACGCACAGCTCTATCACTAGAAGAGAGACCACATTATTACTCGACTGCCCAAAACAAAGATTGTTTTTCAGCAACGGAACTTACGGAACCAAGGAACTCTTTATCGAATGGCGAAAGTGCATCAGATAACAAAGGTCCATGCTTTGATCGATTTCTTTATTTTTATAAGCTTTGCTATGCTGTATTAAGAGCCAGTTTCATATATATTCATACATTTTGCTATAAAACGTCACAGAAATATGGTGTATTTTTTTCTATGATATTTCTTTTGAATCTGTTTGTGGACATTGAGCTATCTAATTAGAATCGCCGCTACTTGTTGACTACTTAAATTAATTTTGAATCGAATGTTGATGAAAAGATGGTAATTTGTGAAATTAAATAACCTGGCAAGACATTTCTTTATATGGGAAACAGGAAAATCCATCGAAAATAACTACAGACGGTTTCTTATGTCGCTTATTGGGTCCGTTTTGTGACGAAAAACATGACTCATCTTTCTTAATTTCACTTTGTTCATGCTTTCTGATAATAGAGTGCCATTCGATCAGCGGTCTGGTGACAGAAAAGTTGAAAACGCATAAGATTGACATAAGCAAACGAGAAGTTTATACGTCAGTCCTATCAAACGATGTTGTAGAAATAACAATTACTTTTAAAGCGATTGTCATTTGTTTAGGCCCTGAAGCATTATTTACATGACACCCAGTTCGAACCAACATAAATTGCGAAAACATCAACAACTGAACCGACATTTAAAAATTCAATTTTGATTTATTAAGTTAGTATGCTCCGACTTTCGGTATCTCGTTCACTTGTGCAAAGCGATGGCGAAATATACCGTAGCGTTAAGCACAGAATTAACATGGGATGGATGAAATGGCTGCAGGTCACGGGAACAATCTGCGACTCCCGCTTTCCCCTTAAACTAAAGGGGAAGATCTATAAAACAATGATAAGACCTGGGCCCCGAGTCTGCTATTCAATAGTGTCAGAATGGTCGATCATTGATCTCATTATGGTTGATTTATGACAAGCCAAAAAGTACCTTAAGCCTGTCGACTTAAGGTACTTTTTGGCTTGTCGTCAATCAACCATTATGAGATCAATGATCGACCATTCTGACACTATTGAATAGCAGACTCGGGGCCCTGCTGTCCTGTATGTATCAGAATGTTGAGCCACAAAAGGGATGAATGAAAGGTATCTACATGTGACTGAGATAAAATAAGAAATGAGTACATAGGTAAGAGGAAGTCTGAAAGTGGCGCCGGTGATTGAAAAGCTATGTGGTTGTTGTTGTTATGGTATGGGCATGTGATGCGGAGGAATGAGAAAAATCTCGTGAGGAAGGTTTTGAATATGAATGTGGAAGGGTATACGAGTAGAGGAAGGCCAAAGAAACGATGGATGGACTGTGTTAAGAATGATAAGAAAGTCGAGGTGTCTCATGAGATGACGAGAAACAGAGAGGTGTGGAAGAGGAAGACATGCTGCGCCGACCACAAAGGAATTGGGATAAGGGCAAGAAAATGAAGATAATGTTAGTATGCTTTAAATTAAAATAAATATCAAAAGAATGATGATGCTGCTTACCATAAAGAACCAGCACATCATCCATGAAATGTCTGCCCGGCAGCAGAATGGGCTTGATGACATACATCACGCCGTTCCCGATGATGACAATCCAGAACAGCATGGCTCTTTTCTTGGCATCTCTGAGGGTTCGTAGCAGGTTGACTGAGAACCTGGTTCCTGGTACCACTTGGGAGTCGCAGATGAGACATTCTGCTACCATTTTTCGGACTTGTTTACTGAAAATGGATCTTGATTAAACTTCAATCTTTAAATGTCTTAAATATGATGGCTTGATAATATCAGTGGCATTAGTTACTCTAAAAAAATAAAATAACGCACACACGCTATGTAATTCAAGAAGATACTAAATTGACATGCTAAAATGGAAATGTTCTTTAGATTTGCTATCCTTCTGATTACAAGATGTAGAATTTCCACGTTAGCAGTCACTATCACTATGTTCCTTACAAGCTCTGGCTTGTAAGGAACACTCGCATTCAGGTTCAATCTTACCTTTTTTTCTTTTTTTTTTTGTTCTTGTTATCTTTTTTAGGTTATTCTTATCTTTGGTTCTTACTTTCATTCTTACTGCCTCACTCAGAGAGCTTTAATGATTACTTAGGCCATCGCTTAGTATAGGCTTTGACAGTTTTTTACTAAGTGACCGCTTAAGTAATCATTAAAATATCTCTGAGTTCACCAGTTAGATATATAATAGAACACATGCCTAAATAAACCCACTTAACTCACATATTAATCCAGATATACAAGAACTTGACCGTGCTGATCTCGCTGGCAATGCCCAAGGAGAAGACGATGAGAGCAGCCAGCACGTCGCCGGTGTCGGGACAGCGGCAGAAGACGAACCAGACCATGGACACCAGGTACACGTAGAAGTAGCACGCGCCGCAGAACAGCGTGAGGAAATAGAAGAAGATTGGGATAGCTGGAAGAAGAAGACAAATTGGTATAGACAGACAGTTGCGGACTGATTTTAGTATATTATCTGTCGAAGTCCGGGGTCTGTACACAATGGCTGTCCTCACCTTTACTCTAATATGCGATAAAAACAAATGCAATATATATTGCTGGCTCAATAGTAATATCTATTACCTATTTGCCACTCGTGGCAATTGAACCCTAAACAGTATTAGGCTCTGCAATTGTGTTCCTCATCAGTAAACTTACACGGTAGTCCAACAATCGTGATATGCCTGTCTTTTTCCAACTACGAGTATGTAGGGTTCGGTTTACAATATTGCTAGCTAAATACCAGTATTTTACATGGAGCGACTGCCCCTGACCTTCACTAATCAGTTAGGACTGGATCCCCCCTTGACAGCGCTGGTTGTTAAAGTTTCGGGTCACTGTCTGCCAAAGATCTACTTATGACAGCCTGGTCAATCGCCTTAACGTGTTTTCCGAGGCGCTGGGGAATCTCGTAATATAATGCTTACCTAGGCAAGCGCGATTGAAACTTGAAAAAAAAAAATGATAAAGTGTTTATTCGGAACTTAAGTCAAATTCATTACATTTTACTTCTGCCAAACTACATAGCAGTTTGTTGGCAGACGTAGCTCCCAGGATACTCTCAATGTTAACGTATGTAAGTACGTTCACTTTTCCATTTACATACTAAAATTACAAAAATAAATCTGACTACAACCAAATTACTGCGAAATGCTTTCACAAAACAAACATGTTAAACTACTAGCTTTTAATTACAAAAAAAATTCTATTATTTTATTATTATTATTGCATTATTTTGTCAGGAGCTCATCCACACAGTAGTCCAACCAATAAATTAAAAGAAAACAATAATGTATAAATACGTACGCTTCTCATCCCGCACATCAATCTTCAGGGTTACAGCCTTCATGAAGAATGCGACGTTCTCTATCGAAGACGGCAGGTCGCAGTGCTGCAGGCCAAACTTGCGGATAGCAGACATCTTGGCAAATAGTTAGTATCTCGTACCCACGTATTTATGTCATATGGCTAAAATGGAGTTGGACAGGACGAGAGACGCACAGAACAGAGAAGAGTGACATTAGAAAGGGGAGGCCTGTTCCCGACAGTGGGTGATTCCGGGCTGAAATGATGATGATGATGACGTATGTTGTGAGTATGATAACGCTGTGTACCGAAAAAAAATTGAAGGGATTCACGATTGGATGCAGAGAGACCTTTGCTCTGCTTGACTCTGCTTTGTGTGGATACTAAATAGCGTAGTCAAAGTAACATTTTGTGTACCTAACTAATGAAGGAATAGCAAAATATTCCCATAGATATTTTTCCATGAAAGAATAGCAAGGATATGCTACTGAATAAATATTTTTTGTGTATGAAAAACCCCGGAATAGTAAAAAACACATGTATATCTACATAATATGTCAAAGAGTAACGATGGAGTTACTAGTGTCTTTGTCTACAGTGTTTTTCAATATGTTTATGCGACATTGAATTAAATTGATCGGTAGTAATTTAAATTAACAAACCAGTTGTCCAAACTTAAATGTAAATCTAATAGTGGTAAACCGTTTGTAAGTTTATATTTATTTCGTACTAGCTGTTGCCAGCGATTGCATCTGCTACAACTCGAAAATTATCCCACGGGAAGATAAAATCAGGATAAAAACTATCCTATGTGTTAATCTAGGTTATAATCTATCTGTGAACCAAATTTTATCCAAATCCGTTCAGTAGTTTTTGCGTGAAGAAGTAACAAACATACACACTCACACGCTCACAAACTTTCGCCTTTCTAATATTAGTGTGAAGTGAAATGTATAATATTAACAAAAAAAAGAATCATCAAAATTGGTTCATAAACGACGAAGTTATTCGCGAACACACATTAACGAAAAATGTTCATAAATTAAGAAAAATCTTCATAAAATGAAAAGTACTCGGCCAAACTATACTAAACTTTTATGGGACCAAATGGCAACTATTCCGCATCAAACTAAAAAAGAATCACGTAAATCGGATCATAAATCGCAGCGTAATCGGTGTACATACATAGAAAAAAAAAAAAAAACATACCAATCGAATTGAGAACCTCCTCCTTTTGGGAAGTCGGTTAAAAAGTGCATGTAGAATCACACTTCACACTAATATTATAAAGACGAAAGTTTGTGAGTGTGTATTCTATGTTTGTTACTTCTTCACGCATAAACTACTGAACAGATTTGGATAAAATGAAGCCACTGGCAACAGCTAGTTACATAAAAAAGTTTAAGAGGAAATGCGAGTGGTCTTTTCTCCATACAAACGCTCTCGCCTGTTTTCTTTTTGGTTTTAATGACCCTAGACCAATGATTTTTTACAGAATAATAAATATTAACTATTTCTATGCCCCTGGGCTATGTTTTCCTTTTTGGGGGATAAATTATTTTTATAAGCACTAGAACCCTCAAAAAATGCTCAAAATTGCTTGTTTAGATCGCTGTTAACAGAGTCCTAGTGTACAAATTTGACAACTATTAACGAAAAAAGAAAAACATAGCGGCGTAGTATATAACCTCCTTATTCATTGTCTAAAATATCTTTTAATTTGGTTCAATATTGGAGGAGGAAATAGGCGAGAGCCAAACCTCGAATTATAACTTTTTTCTGTAGTTGTCCTTATCGCACGAATTTGAGGGCAGGAGGACGGAGAGAGACAGCGATAGTGGAGAGAGACGGCACTCGCATTTCCTCTAAGTAAACTTTGTTGTGTAATTGGCGCATACACTAATGACGGCCGTCTACGGTAGGGCGACCGTATCCTTGCATGTGTTTATAAATCTGTACTTTTTTACGTATGTTAACAAATAAATTATGATTTGACTTTGGTTAATATTTGTGTTGTCCAACACCCAGTGATGTCAGACACGTAACAACGACGCCATCGTGACGTACTAGAGATGGGGTGGATTAAGATACCCTCGTAGTTTAGCTTGAATCAAGCTTCCATTGGAGACTGAAGACCATCCATTGGAACTTCCATTGGAGGCGTTTGTCTTGTGACCCGATGGGTTTGATTCCCACGGAAAGCATAATTTGTAAAGTTGTTTCCAGTTTGGCTAGGACATTGCAGGCTTGAATCACCTGAATGTCTGATAAAAAATGATGCCGTGCTCCCGAAAGCACGTTTAAACGTTTCCTGGCCGATAAATGGTGGTCGTCAAATCATGTCAGAGGCCCTTGAGGCGGTTTAGAAACTCTGACACTAGGATGTGGGGTCGTTTAGACCTTACTGCCCACAAGATAAGAAGAAGATTGGGGACTTAAATTATCAGAAAGAGATCTAATATGTTCATGCAATAAAGCGAATAGTCCGATGCGATGTTGAGTCTCTTCGTCCGCACCGAAATGAGGAAAATGCAGTTTTCGCTTTTGTTCCATGAAAATTTTTTTTGAACGATTTAAGCGTGACTTCGCGTCTATAGATGCACTGCATTAACTTCCTGAGAGCACAACCTCAATCAATTCAAAATGACCAATTATACATAAACACAACGTCTACTATTTAGAAAATGTATCTGTTCTGGTTTCTATCCTAGTATGAGGAACATGCACTAGGAAGAAGCTAGGGGTGGCCGTTTTGGGGGACTGTCTCTTGTAAACTTGAATTGTTTGAACTGGGTTTTGATGGGTTTCATTTAATTTTACCTAATTTGATCTTCTCGTAATAAACAAAACATTTACACAAAATAAGACTTAGCAAACGTGCGTGGCTAATCCAGGATGTCGTCCGGACTTTGCCTGCAAAATAAACCGCAACCCGAAATTAAATACTGGACTACTCAGCTGGACTAAACACACCGAGTGTCGATTTAATGTCCCGAAAGCCCCACGACCCGATTTAATTCGGTTGTGATAGAATTTTAAATTCTCTCAATAATTTTAAAATATTGATTCCAGCCTTAACACTATATTGACTAGAAAACTTATTACCTAACAAAAGCAATGAGTATTCTAAATCATAGACCCTAACGTGGTGTAAGCAGAATACGTAGAACGAACAATGTTCATGAAGCAACTAAAACTCAAGGTCGCCATTCCACCCGCAGATAAAGTCATCGTCTTCTGTGAATTCTGCAGCATCACCAGCACTATCTTCTTGTTGCATTGGTCAAAATTCTCCCAGTTACAATCATACACTGCCCTTTCAAATCTGATATTAGCATCCATTATCTTCTGCCCTAAGTAACAATCCACTCCCAGCTGGATTAAAGTGAAAGGCACCTGCAATATCGTATTCTTCAAACCACCAAGCAGTTCTGCTATAAGTCCTACAATTAGGAACAAAAATCCAACTGCATTTGGACCCCTCATCGCTTCTTCTATTTCTTGTAGAAGATTCACATTGACTGCATGTCTTTCAATTATATCTATTAGGTGTTTCTTTACATAGTCATTAAGTATTTCTGTTTCTGTATCATTATTGAAGATTTCCTTTTGTAAGTATACTGATCCGAAATTACTCATTTCTTTCATTGTTTTTTGGTAATGGTCATTAGCGTCTGCCCAGAGCTGTGTCATTTCTTTACTGAGGGCTAACATCTGGGCTTCTGTGTACCCAATGATGAGAATAAGGAATCCGGAGACGTTTGCTACTGTGTAGCAAATAAATAACACGGCCATTCCCGTCATTGTAGATGCTATCTCGAAGTTGGGAGAGTCATGCATCGGCTGTAGACCTACAATAGAAAATGCTTTCTTATTTATCTTATTTAGTCATTCTGGTGTTATTCTACAGGGTTGGAGAGTTTACCTTACTAACCTATCAACGCGAATGTGCACTGCTACGTTAGAATCAAAATCTACGTAATACACAGTCCTTCCGTAGTTATTTTACCTATAACAGCAGTAATTGACTGGCCTGTTGGTCTAGTGGTTAGTGACCCTAACTGCTATGCCGGAGGTCGTGGGTTCGATTCCCACCCAGGACAAATGTTTGTGTGATGAGCACGATCATTTGTTCTGTGTCTGGGTGTAATTTATCTATAATATGTATGTACCTATTTAGAAATATATAAGTATGTTTATCAGTTGTCTAGTACCCATAACACAAGCTCTGCTTAGCTTGGGACTAGATGGCGTTGTGTGATAGTTGTGGAATATTATTATTATTATTTAATTAACCTTATTTTAACTAAAATGAAGATCACCGTCTTTTGACAGACTTTTTGACAGAACAAATGAGTTTACTGTTGTATTTAATTTCTAGGGCCACTTATTTAATTTTTGATTTTATCTTATGTTACCACTTGTACGGTGCAATCGCACAATCTGCAATTCAGCAGTTTACGCCACGTTCATGTCAACTCATATACTTAGTTGAGTTCGCGTTGCGCTTTCAAGACAGCCAGCCGTTCTCGTTACAGCCAACAAGGGCTGCGTCACTCACTTCACTTCACACACACCATCAGTTCATTAAGCTCATTTTACTTTTAATACCTTTCGGACAATACAGTAGTGTTTCAGTACTTTACTTCTTTCATTTCCGCACCATCATCTAAAAGTATTGTGTGGTCCACCAAGGGATCATACACCACTATTTTTATGAATGATGGTTAACCAGTTGGCGACTGGGTAAGTCCAAGACCGTAAACCTATGTATACTTAAGATAATAATATTATACGTTGTACGCAGAAGCTTTTCTGTTGGTGAACCTATGTGAATAAATAAATAAAGATAAAAACCACTGTGATTGCAATGTCTGCAAAATCTGGGATATAATAACTTTGAACGGACTGTACATTATCAATCTTTCCAAGTTACACATACTTATCGGTGTAACATTACCACTTACCAAGAATAATATATGCATCCACAACCAAATGCCGTCCAGGGGTGACGATCGGTTGCATCACGTAAAGAACACCGTTCACGTTAAGCACCACCCAGTAGATGATTGCACGCATTTTAACGTTCCTGAGAGCCTTCCGTAAGTTCTGCGAAAACCTACTCCCTTTGATTGTGCGTGAGTCACATTCTAGATATCTGTCTACTAGGTTTTGAAATTTTTGCCTGAAAATTAATATCAAATTAGCAATAATGTGGTGATGTGGGAAAAGAAGTTTTAACATGTAATTAACTGGAAAGCATCTCTAATTCTTCCATGTGAGATTGTGGGTAGGCAATTGGAATCCTCTGTTCTCAAGTCATGTTATAATTAATAATACCTATTTATAAAAAAATTCACGAGTTCTTCCCATGGGGATGAACATGAACTTCAGAATTAAATTCATCGAAAATGTATGCAAAAGTTCACTTCACACATATTCATTTACAAGATTACAATTAAATTCAATTGAATTAACTGCAGTCGGCCTCACGACGGAAACCGTAGTGTATATTTTTTTACAAGAGAGTCGTTTTCAATTGAACACTAAGCAATTCATTAAAATATTTCAACAATGGCTATTTTCTAAAACACCATAACAAACTATACATAAAATCGTTTCTTACTCGTACAATATCATGTAGAACAGCTTGATGACTACGACCTCGCTGGTGCAGTTGAGTGAGAAGGCGATCATAGCGTTAACCAGGTCACCGGTCTGGTAGCAGTGCCAGAAGGTGAACCAGACGCCGCAGAACACGTACACATAGAAGTAGTTGATGCAGGACAGCGCCATGATGATGCAGCAGATTATGTGGATAGCTGCAAAAGCGAATTTGATCATTAGTGCCTATTGTGGCTAAGAACTGAGGGAAATCTTTGAAGAGATTTTTCTGTCCTTGTCTTCTTCTTAGCGTGTCGATGACAATTAAATTGAGTCGGCCCAAAATTTGGCGACGAGTTCGGCACTTTCAGTAGCCTCCATCAACTCCTGTAGTGTGCAAGCAGCAGGACAGGCTGGACACGATATCAAGTGCTCCATAGTCTGTGGGGCAAGACCACATTTACACTCCAGGGCAGAGTCGTCTATGAATCTCCACCTGAACAGGTTTTCCTTGCTTCGGCCTACCTGTGTCCGGAGTCTGTTTAGAGACTTCCAGGTTAACCATGACAACTCGTGTCCAGGTGGAAGATTTTCGGCAAGTGGCACAAATGGGTTGGGTAAGGCAACACTATCTCGCCACAACTTAAGTCCTTGTTATTTCGCGGTTTCTAAGAGCAAGAAGTAAAAACTCGATTTTTAAATTTTGTTAGCCAAGAACTTCGCCACTTCCACTGCGTCATCGGTGGTAGTGCAAAGGTTACTTCGGCTGCATGTTTTTGGATTAAGAGGGCAGGATATGAGGGGGCATGGTTTGTGACACAGCTCCACAACCACACTTTACTGCTGTTTCATTGTAGTAGCCCTAGCGCCATTTAACGAGGTTAGAGTTACATCTTCCCACTTAAGTCCGGAGACGGTATTTGTTTCTTATTCTTAACGGAGGTCACGCTTGAATTGAAAGTTCTTTTTGTTATAAAAATGATTACGTGAATGTACCTGTCCTCTCCTCTCTGTACAAGTCATTTAACAAACTGACAAGAAGAGTTGAATTAATACAAGATATACTTACGTTTCTTATTTCGGCTGTCAATATTAAGTGTCAACACCCTCAAGAAAGTAGATATGTTTGACACCATGTCAGGTAGATCAAGGTACTCCAAGCCAAACCGGAATGACTCCCTCATATTGGCCACATAGTATTATTCAGAATCTTAAAGAAGATTTCAGTTCATAGGTCTATTGAAAATCGATCATAATGTTTTGTAGAACTTTCTATAGCACAATTATTATTATTTATATTATGAACCCCAAAAAAATGGATCGGTCTTGAAGATTCAGCTATATTCAAACAGCATGAGGTAAAACCAATAATAAAATGATTTTATTTCTCGTGTTCGCTTAGTCTTTTTGAAGAATCAATTATTGTGATTCGCAAAGTTAATTTATTTTTCAATCTGCGACTTTTGTTTGTATTTAAAAGTTATTAAGTGCCTGTGTTTGTCGATTTGTCATTCACACAGTTATCGTGAAGCAATTTATCTTTTCCTTGATTATCATCTAATTACTATATTTTCAGCACCAACTTTATTTGTTTCTTTCTTACAGCAACCCATTTTTTTATTACTTATTCTTAGATTACTTTGACATGATTACAATTCTCAAATATGTTTGTTTTACTATCTTTTTCAAAAAGCATATAATATTATTTAAAGCTTTTATAACATGCGTATCTATCTATCAGTCTATCTAAGCCATTTCTCCTTGCTACTGCTACGGTCTACTAAATCTATGTCGGAGACCTAGAAGCATTACGTTGTTTCTAATCTACTCTTTTATTTCTCTGTTCATCTATTTCATCGTCGTTCTCAGCGTCGTATACGCCGAGTAGATTGACCTGATGACCTGCATCAGGCAGCTGGAACTCAACATTATGATACCCCCTGCCGACAGCTTCATCGTCTTCTGTGAACTCTGGAGCATCGTTAGTATGATCTTCATGTTAGATAATTTGTAGTTCTCCCATTTGCTATCATAAACTGCTTCCTCGAACTTCACGCTTGCATCCATGACGTGTTGTCCTGTATAACAATCCATGCCAACTTGCATTAAAGCGAATGGTATCTCTATATATGTGTTTTCTAGCCCTCCGAGTAATTCCGCTATAAGACCAATTACTAGAAGAAAGAATTCTAGAGCTATAGCTCCGCTAAACACGTACTCAACTTTATGTAGTAAATTGATATTTCTTCCATGTATGGTTATTATTTCCTTGAGATGTTCTTCTACGTAGTCATTAATAACTTTATTTCTACGACTGATTTCTTTGTTGTTTGTGTCTAGTATACTCATATCCTGTTTTATTTTGTAGTAGTGTTCTTCGGCATCTTCCCAGAGATGAAGTAGTTCTTCGGTCAATGACAACATCTGGGCTTCAATATAGCCTACGACGACTATGAGAAGTGCTGTGATGTTAGCTGGCACGTAACAGGTGAAGATAACTCCCGCAGTAAATAACGCCGTTGCTATTTGAAAGTTCGGATCCTGATCCATTGGCTCTAAACCTGTGAATAAAGAATTACCTTTTTAGTCAAGATCATGTGAGATGTATTAAGGTAATACATTATTAACAATTAGATCTGAAAGTTAGGAATCGAAAAAATATGACTTTTAATTCATATATTATTATCCTTTCAATATGAGAACTGCAGAATGCGGGCGCATAATATGATTTAATTTATATTTGATTTATTGGGGAATATAAGTAAATAAAACGAACTTTACACTTATTAAACATTTATTCAACATATTATGTTATGTACAAAAGTATATATGTCGTATTTTAAACACAACACGAATCCTAAGTAATTTAATTTTGATTCTGAATTAGACAAACAGAGTGAAACAAGCCCGGGTGAAAACCGCAGTGGACCAGCATTTTCGGCAGATAGAAACGACACTCATTAGGATTAACCAAATGAAGTGGGCAACCTCACTAGTTACAATTTCTAATTAGCAGAATACGATTAAGTGGATATAAACTAGATCATTGGCTGTGTTTATTTCTGTTCAAATTTTATGTCATTTAACAGATTCAAGACGCCGAGACGGAATTTCATGTTTTGCCTCTCATTCAGTGATGTTAAATCTGGAAGTAATGACAACAAGAAATTCTTATTTGCTTGAATACTATCATCATCTTGAGACCTGTCTGTGGTTAGAATATGGGTTTCAAACGGCAGTATAGATGTAGAAGTCATTTCTTCTTCTTTTTCTTGCTTAATTGTTGAAGAAGCAGCAGTAGATGATGATTCTCTTGAGTCTAAATCAAACGATTCGGAAAGTGTTGCTTCTTCTAAAAATTCTTCAACCATTTCATCGTCGTCGTTGGTTTTCCACTTCTTCTTGAGAATGATGTCTAAAAAAGTTAAATTGTCATAGTAGTTGTATTTCTTTTTCTTTGTTGCTGATGAATTGTTCTTGATTGCTTTCTTTTTTTCTTTGATATAGTAATCTCTTACATTGCGCCATTTTCTCATTAAATTCTGCACTGAAACAAAAAAGGAAAACAATTTTAAAACTTAGGCAATTAAATTAATTTAAATTTGATACAGCAGTCAACTGTTTAAAATCCATATTGCCGATTTTTTTATTTTTTTTATCTAATTTTATGTTATTTAGGTTTATTCTGACATCATCACATTTAAATAACAATTTAGCGAAGACCTTTTAATAATTGTATTCTAATTGAGTGTTTTTTTTTGTTCATAAACTGTAAGTTAGGTAACACAACCTTGGATAAACTGTGACTTAAATGTAGCTCTTATTAGTAGGTTTATAACTAAAATGTAACTAGGGCAAAAGGTTCAAAGAATAAAACGTACCCTGAAAATCAACAGCGCAATACGTTTTGTTTATTTATATCTGGCAACACTAATTGCCGCGGAAACGAAAGCGGGGGAAAGGTAAATGCACTAGAACGCTAGTACCTATGTAAACATTGCAACATACCTACAGCAATTTACTACAATTTATAGATACAAACATATTTCGTATGTCAAATGAACATATTTTATAGCCACACTATCAAAATAGGTCTAAAAATAATAAAGAAATAATTAAGTAATATTACAATTTTAACAAGGGAAAAGTTAGCATCAAATAATGTATGGTAGAAGAACAATTTACATACAAATGTCATGGAAATTCCGCAAAAGAACCGCACCACCCGCGTCTCATTTAAACGTAAGACAGAGAAGAAACTATCTTACCTCTCTCTTGTTTTGCAGCTGGTTTAACATCGTCCCAATCGTGATAGAACACTTTACCGATGTCTTCCCATGCATTTCTTCTGGCCACTTTATCCGAATTGCTATTAGAGTTATAATTCCACAGCATTCTTCGAATTTTAACCTCGTGTATTAATTTTTCCGTATCGAACATTGTTGTGAATGTTTTGTTTTCTCCGGTTAGCAACACGTGCGGTTGGTGCGCGTCGTGGCGCGTATGAAGCGTTCCGCGTTGCCATTTGTGCAACACGTTTTTGCGGCGTTGCCGTACCGCCTGGCGCCCGGTGCGGTCGGAGCGGCAACGTTATTTCCGTCCGAGCGCGATACGGAATGGCCGTGACTCCGTGAGAGTAGCGTTCATACTTAGTATGAACGCAACATGTATGTATGTTTACTTAGTCGATTGTGAATACAGGTATGTATGTTGTATGTCCCGTTTGCGAAATATTTTTATGATGTCGTTGCATCCAATTACAAAAGATAGGGTACACTGACAATAATTCTAGCTACTTTTAAACGATTAGATACTACTTATTTGGAAACATTATTTTTATGGGCAATAAATAATATTCAAATAGAATTAAACATTTATTTGCATAAACCCATAGTATATATTGAAACTTAGTAAAAATTAATTCTGTATAACATAATATACTCTTCTATCTTTTTAGATAGGTAAATAAAAATCATTCTATTATTAAATGATAAAATTAACTTAATTAGGTACCTACTTACTGTATTGTAGATTATTTTAAAACTATGTACCGTACTTAATTCGAAAATAACATTAGTTTGAAAAACGTGAACATAAGATTGTAAACAAGTAGTTTAATTCAATTTCCAAGTCCGTGATAAAAACCTATAAAAAATAACTTCAAATAAGTAAATCCATAAACTGTGCAAGTGCGGATGCATTTGCACAGTTTATGGATTTATTTTTTCCCCTCAGTAGTAATTTGTTCCGTGCGGGGATCAAACCCGCGACACGCAGCGCAGCAGTCCAATCGCTCAGCCATTAAATTGCGCCGACTGTGTCTAATTCGAATCAGTATCCAAGTAGATTACATTAAACAATATGTACTACTTTAGTGACTGGTTAGTTGATCTAGTGCTGCTCAGCAAGAGGTCCTGGGTTCGAATCCCGGGTCGGGCAAAGTGTTATTGGGTGTTTCAATCAGGAATTTCTCAGTAGCAGCAGTACCTAGTCTTTGGGTCCAGTTGTCAGCAATAGGCTTGCCCCTATTACATGATACTTAACTAAAACATATCTAGCGTTGGGTGTACTATTATGTTACACCTCTGCTTAACCCTTCGGAGATTGCAAGCATGAGGTTATGTTATGTAGGTAATACTACTTCAGTTTTATTTAAAAAAAAAAACTGTTAATAGGTATCTAAAACGCAACGTATTTGGACCAAGCCACAAATACACATCGTGTAGAGGCTCTGGTGAACGGAAACGTTTCGGTTTTAATCCGTTTCCGCAGCCGGATCATGTTCCCGGATACGGTCAGATATTCCTCCACGCAATCCGGTTCTTGCCTAGCTGGAATTAAATACTGTGTGTACGAATAGTTTGAGCTTTATCTACGTTATGGGTGCCCATACTTTACTACCTTTAGTAATATTAGGTATAGTCGACCAAGAAATTGGTTTACCACTCTAAGGTTGAATATCATTTGCACGTACAAAACATCAAGTGCTATTTTCACGTCAGAATCTGTCAATCTGTCATCCTTAGCGAATAATTATGTTACTGGGAGATGTCATCAAAAGTGGTAAACCAATTTCTTGGTCGACTATACCTACTTACCTATATGTTCTCATCATCATCAGCCTATAATGTTCCCACTGCAGGGACTCAGGCCTCCTCTCTAGGAGAGGGATGGTATAATCCACCACGCGGGCCCAGTGCGGATTGGTAAATGTCATGTCGATTTTTTTTGGTTCTAAGACATGACAGTTTTCCTTCACCGTTTTGATAGCAGTGTTGATGAAATAAATTACCCAAAGTAATGCGCCTGACTGGGTTCGAACCCACGACTCACTGTTCGTAAGCCGGGGCCCGCCACCACTGAGCCACCACTGCTATAATATGTTCTATTGATTGCAAATATTGCAACTCAACGTTAACAATTTCTAAACAGGGCGTCATGAATCATGACTCATGACAGTATTACTCAGCCATTTTTCTTTCGTTTTTCTCTCATTTTAACACTATTTAAATAATAATCCATCTTACCAAACAGTATGAACTTGTCCTCAGTAAAATGTCTCCCGGGCAATATAATAGGTTTGAGGAAGTACACCACTCCATTCCCGATGATGACCGCCCAGAACACCATGGCTCTCTTCTTGACCTGCCTCAAGGTTCTGAGCAGGTTTTTGGAAAACCTGCTGCCTTGTACCACTTTGGAGTCACATGCTAGGCAATCTGACACTATCTCCCTGATCGTGCCACTGGAAAAAAGAAGAAAAGAGACTTATTAGTGGGTGAAAAATACCAAATAATAATTCCGAGGAAAACAATTGAGCAGGGTTATCATTTTAAAGCTAACGTCCCTGAAATTATTTTCGTCTTCGTTAGCTATAATGTTGTCTTAAATAATTTTAGACTTATTTTTATTAAGTGCTTAGTTACCCACTCAGTCTCACCTGATGACCTCAGTCAAAATCACTGAAAAGATTAACAACCACTGTTTTTTTGAAGACACTTTTGTACACTTTTTTTTGGCTTAGTCCAGCTCTCTATTATAACTTCATGCCACTGAATTACCCCAGCCTCTACCATCCAGTTACTACCCTTTTTTGTAGGGTGGGAAATCCTCCCCCCGCTCTGGCAGAGCGGTAGGTAATGTTAGACTTCTACTGACTAAAAACCACCCATGTTCCTTCTTAGCCCTTTGTGTCCGGGGCAGCGGTAAATCTTTCGAATAACCCGCAGCCCCGGGACCAGTTACTACCCTTACAATCTTTGTAAGGCTAGCAGTCACTCGCATTAAACTATATACAATACTCACATATGTATAAACATATAGATCAATTTAACAGTCCCGATCTCGCTGGAGGCACCCAGAGAGAAGATAATGATTGCGGACAGCAGGTCTCCGGTGGCTGCACAGCGGATGAAGACGAACCATGCCATGGAGACCAGGTAGACGTAGAAGTAGCCCAAAGCCACGGACACAGCCACTACGTAGTTGATTACTGGGATCGCTGGAATTTTATGGAACAGTTAGTTAACAAAGACATCGAATAAATAATCTGAAAAAGAATAATAAATTAACCAAAGCATAGATTCGTATAATTAGTCTATAACTTTTCCACTGCTGGCACATACGCCTCTTCTTTATAAGAGGGAGTGGACTGTAATCCACCACACGGATCCAGTGCGGGTTGGTAGATGTCGCATGTCTTCGAAATTTTGAACATGCTGGTATCCTCACGATGTTTTCGTTCACTCAATTCACTTTTGACTTTTCAATGTCACTTTGTTTAGACCCGAAGCATTCAGCAATCGTTCATCTAACATTGAAACAGTTGCTGAATATTTCACCAACTCCAATTAAAGCTTTAAAAAGACGTCAAATTGAACATCCGCTTACGTTTCTTATTCTTCCCATCAATATTCAGGAGCAGAGCCCTCAGCATGACTGCCACATTCCAAAGCATGGTCTCCACATCACAGTACTCCAGGCCAAACTTGCGAATGGTATCCATTATTTCCAAATCTCTATTTGTCAGTAAATAGTGGTGGACAGTGGACTGCAATCAGCCCGCTCGTGGCTACGCCTAGTCAAATACTAAACTGCTAGCAGTACTATGTTATTTGAAGTTTGAAAAGGGGTTGGTATGTTATAATCATTGCTTTTGTTCGGTGACGTAAATCAAGAGGTCGTTGACTTTGGTTGTGTCTACTAAGTTTTTGTGCAATGTTTTGTTTTTTACGAGAAGTTTTTTCAATCAAATAAAGGAATGATGCGTTTCTAGCAAGATTTGTGCGCGAACATTTGTGCCGCACATTTGTTCGCCAACATTTTGTGCAGCACAAAATTGATGCACACTGAACTGCAAAATCAATTCTACCAGCAAAACTGTGAGTAACTTTTGTTACGAATATGATAGTACGAGAGCCCATGTCGAAAATTTTACAACAAAAATCGTATAACATCGATAGATTTGGCCATTCAGATCAGATATTGTTTTGAAAAACCCTTTTTAGGAATATTGATACATGAATCAACATAATAAATATTGCGAATAGGTTCGGTGTTAGTAGGTAGCCTAAGATATAATATACCAAGACTCCTACGGTAGTTGCGTGACGAGTACCTACAGCGAGTACGTGTTTTCTGATGCATTTCCACCGATGTGTCCGTGCAAAAATGTTCGTGAACATTGAGTTTGAGTATCAGTATATAAGTAACCAAACATTCAAAGCCGATTTAGCTAAATAAAGAAATCAATAGAACTGGTAACGAATGCCTCAATAAAAATGCTAGATGCAAATTTTGTTTTAAGTATCTAAATCTAAAAGCCTCCAGAAATAAATAGGTAATTAAACGTAACCATCTTTGAAGCCGTTAAAAATCAGGCGCATTAAAAACTTCGGTGAAACTCAGCTGATAACCATCAACAATATTTTTCTGAGCAACCAGTTACAAACTTCTATAGAGTATAAAAGGTCGTTGGGCGTATTTAACTCATAATTTCGGACCTTTTTTTTCTAAGTGGAAAAGATAAAGAAAATTACACAGTAAGAGGGCAAACTTAGTTGCAAGAAACATTTTAAGTTGTGTAAAGAATCTTTTTCTTTTATTGTTGAACTTGGAGAAAGTTTAAATGTGTTATGATTGTTATTACTTTTATTTTTTATGTCTATAACCTTATCCTTTGTTTTTGGACGCTACAAGTCGGAATTTTAAATTAAATGATCCATGTATCTTTATTTGTTTGGTAAAATAATAAGAGTTCTTGAATGTTCTTTCGTAACTAACTTTACTTTTCAAATATATACAATTAAGCACAGCTAACGACTGTTTTCTATATTTTAATAAACCCACTGTCGAGCTTCAAAGTTACGACGCTTACTGAAACCAATTTTACTGATAATTTCCTGTCTTTTACGGCAATTAATACCTAACTTGCCTATATAATTACCTAAGTTATCTAATTATTGGAAAGGTTAATCAATTATACATATTTTAAGGCTGAGCGATACTCTATCATTAGGTACATGTTAAAACTTAATCGTTTGAGAAAGTTTGCAATAGGTGCAAACTTTGAACTTCAACCTTCCTAATCGACTTTTACGATATCCTTCTAACGGCTCGTGTTTACTAAAATCTTCTTTCAGTAATTACATAACCCTTTTTTTCTAGATGTGGGAAATCATCAAATGACTCCTGGGCAGAGCGGTAGGGAGTGTCAGACTTCTACTGACTAAAAACTACCCATGTTCCTTCTTAGCTACAAATTGCTTTGCAGTTTGGCAGATTTGTATTTATGTTAAAGTGTAAATTCTTATTAAAAAAAAAAAAAAGCTCTTTGTGTCCGAGGCCGCGGTATCTCTTTCGAGCAACCCACAGCATTACATAACCCCTTACATTTTGTATGCCATCGATTTTGGGGTACACCTGGCAATCGCAAGCATTTTCCCAAATGCAATTATAATTATAAGCAATTGCAATTATAAATATAATATAATTATAGTAACCTCGCTGAGTTAAGCGGAAAACTGTTAATTACTGGTTGCTACCCACGTGTTCCAGCTAAACTAACTAAGCAGTTACTACACAAATATTCCGCTTTTGTTCATCGGAAAGACCTGAACGAGGCTATATAGCAGCATGAAGGTAGCATAACTTATCGATACTTTTTTTTTGGGTGTCTTGGTAATTATCAAAAATGACTCCTCCCGCCCTGGGCAGAGTGGTAGGGAGTGTCAGACTTCTACTGACTAAAAACCACCCATGTTCCTTCTCAGCCCTTTGTGCCGAGTCCGCGGTATCTCTTTCGAACAACCCGCAGCCCCGACGGGTTACTTTATATGACACAGTAAAGAAATAGAGATGAAACATTTTTTTTTTGTAATGATTGCATTATTTCTAAATAATCAGCATTTGTACAGGTCACAGCTATTCCTAGATATAATACCTAGTCCAGCAATCTCTTGCGACCACGTTCTACTACACATCGTTGGCACAGACTGGTAACCGTGGCTAATTTAACGGGTCATTAGCCAAGCTCTTTGGCGGTGACTCTTAACCCGAGTTTAACTTAACCGTGATTGATCGAGTACTTTATTGCGTTTAGATCGGTTCTGTATGTTATGGAAGAGTTATTATGTTTTTTTGAGGTAAATAGGCGTTTATTTAACACTAGCGGACGTCCCGCGGTTTCACCCGCGTAGATCCCGTTCCCGTGGGAATACAGGGATAAAAAGTAGCCAATGACACTCAGCAATAATGTGGCTTTCTATTGGTAAAAGAATTTTTTAAATCGGTTCAGTAGATCCCGAGATTACCCCTTACAATTTAACAAATATACAAACACACAAACTTTACTTCTTTATAATATTAGTATAGATAAAAATTTCTAACAGTCTCATTGGTCCAGGAGCCGCTGCCGCTGTGGTCCTGGATTCGATGCCCAGATCGGCCTAGTGATATTGGAATTTTGCAGGAATTTCTTGGTAGCAGCCACAGTCCTTATTTGTGACCAGTTATAGGCAATAGGGTCGCTCGCCCTCTATTACATGGGATTTAAACATAACTGGGACTGCAGTCTCTACACTACGCTTCAAACTTCAGCTTTATTTCAACATCATAAGATTGAAAATCTATTAAAGAAAGTTTACGATTTTTCGACTTAGCGACATTCGTAGCGTCGTTATTAGTGTAGAGACTGCAGCCCCTGGTGAAATATGGGAGTGACCTGACCTGTTGGTCTAGTGGTTAGTGACCCTAACTGCTATGCCGGAGGTCGTGGGTTCGATTCCCACCCAGGACAAATATTTGTGTGATGAGCACGATCATTTGTTCTGTGTCTGGGTGTAATTTATCTATAATATGTATGTATTTAGAAATATATAAGTATGTTTATCAGTTGTCTAGTACCCATAACACAAGCTCAGGCTAGGCTCAGCTCTTTATGCTGCTTAGCTTGGGACTAGATGGAGTTGTGTGATTTTTATTTATTTATTTATTTATAGCCTTCAATCGGACATGACAATATTTTTATTTTCCGTAAATTTCGCTTTTTCTCCACTTTTGCGTGTCCGTTTGCCAGGTGGCAAAGGCCTCCTCCAATCTTCTCCATTCTGGTCTCTCTAAGGCCACTCTACCCCATGTTGTTCCCGCTACTTGTCTGATGTCGTCGTCCCACCTCTTTTGTGGTCTGCCTCTCTTTCTCTTTCCATGTCTTGGGTACCATTGCGTGACTATTTTACTCCATTTATCCTTTCCCCTGATCATGTGGCCTGCCCATTTCCACTTTTGTCTCCTTATTTTTAGAGTTATGTCCTGGACCTTAGTCTTGCTTCTGATGCTGCTACTCTTTATTTTGTCTTTTCTTTTGATCCCAGTCATACTCCTTTCCATGGCATGTTGACATACGGAGAGCTTATTTGTTACATTTTTTGTTAAAGCCCATGTTTCGCTACCATATGCCAACACTGGCAGAATGCATGTGTTATATAATTTGCCTTTTGTTGAGATGTGTAGGTTCTTGTCTTTCATTATTTCTTTTAGGCCCCAGTACCTTTTCCAGCTGTTTGCCACTCTTCTTTCGACTTCTTTGTTTTCGTTCTCCACCGGAGACATCAGTTGGCCAAGGTATATGTACTCTTCAACATAGGAGATTTGATTTTGTTCTACTGTTACAGGGTCTTTGTTGCCATTGGTCATGATTTTTGTTTTTTCCGGGTTTAGCTTCAGTCCGGCCTTTGCACTTTCCAATACTAGATCGTTTATCATCTTGCTTAAATCAGCTGGTGTTTTTGCAAATAAGACGATATCATCAGCGAATCGTAGGTGCGTTAGTGTGCGGCCATTAATATTTATGCCCATGTCTGTCCATTCCAGATTCCTGAAAATCATTTCCAATACGGCCAGAAAAAGTGTTGGTGAAAGGGGGTCACCCTGTCTCACGCCTTTTTGTATTTGAAATCTATTTCCTACTTTTTCTAGTCGGATACAGGCCGAACTGTGATTATAAATATTTTTTATAATTCTTATATATTTATGCTCTATACCCAGTTTCTTCAGGGCTTCCCAGATTTTTGAGTGTATCAGAGAATCGAAAGCTTTACTGTAGTCAATAAAAGCTATGTAGTAGGTAAGCTGATATTCAGTGTATTTTTCTAAAATCTGTTTCACAGTATGGATGTGGTCCAGTACCGAGAAATCTCTACGGAATCCTGCCTGTTCTATCGGTTGTTGCTCATCTAGTTTCCTTCCTATTCTTTCCAGAATAATCTTTGCAAAGATCTTATAAATATTAGGCATTAGACTGATGGGTCGATAGTTTCCAATATCGCAGTGATTCCCTTTCTTGAATATAAGGATTATGATGGATTCAGTCCATTGTTTTGGGATGATTTCTGTGTTAATCACGTTGTTGAAAATCTCCGTGAGTATCGGTATCACTTCTGCTTTCGATTGCTTTAGTAACTCATTGCTTATGCCGTCTGGCCCTGGAGCTTTACCGTTTTTCTGCGTGTCAATAGCTTTTTCCGTTTCTTTCTGCATGATGTAAGGTACCGTTTCGTTCTCTGATAAGTCTGTTTCTCTGTTATTTGTGTTATTTTTGTATAGTTCGGTGTAGTAGTCAGTAGCGATCTTGAGTATTTCCTGCCTACCAATCTTCTCCGCTCCACTGCTATCTTCCATCTTTACAATCCATTCTTTCCTATTATTTAATTCTTTGTACGCCTTCTTTATACCTCCTGTCTGTCTAATATGTCTTTCTATTGTTTCCATCCGATGTTGTCTCCTGTCTTTCCTTATATTTTCTTTTATTTCTTTGCTAATTCTTGTAATTTCTTTCCTATTTTTATCTGTATTTTTCACATCTATTAGAGCTGCTCTTTGGTGAAGGAGGTTGACAGTTTTATCTGACATCCTGTTGTTTAAGTTTTCTTTTCTTTTGTTCTTTAGTAGTGGTTGTGATTGTACTTTCCAACCAATTGTATTTCTCCTGTATGTCGGCGTCTTTTGTTACTTCTTTGTAATCTTTCAGTTTCGATTTTAGTGAGTTGGCTATTTCTCCTATCAGGTATTTGTTAAGTTTTATATTCTCTAGACTTACTTTGGGTCTGGGGTTCTTGGGTTGGGATGAGTTCAGTTCGGCCCTTACCATGCGGTGGTTGGTGTTAAAGTTTAGGTTATTGATGACATTTATGTTTGGGAACAATTTATGCTTATTGGTCAATATAAAATCAATTTGGTTTTTTGATTTGCCATCGGGTGACAACCAGGTCCACATTCTGCTTTTCTTTTTCTTGAAGACGGTATTTAATATGGTCAGGTTATTTTCCATTGCAAAGTCCATGAGCCTTCTTCCATTCCTGCTTTTGGGTTTTGAGCTGTATGTATACGGTCCCATAATTGTATCTTCTTCCCGTTGACGTTCACCCAATTGACCATTAAAGTCACCCATCACGATGATATTTTTATGGGCATATGTCTGTAAAGTTTTGTTCAAATCCTGGTAAAACTGGCCGATTGTTTCAATGTCTGCTTGTTCTGTGGGTGAATAGATCTGGATAATGGTCCATGGGTCTTTGTAATCTGGTAGTTTTAAATTCAATAATGCTATGCGCTCTGATACACCATAAAATCCGTTTATGTGCTGTGCTAGGTATTTTTTTACTAAAAATCCCACACCATGTTTTCCTGGGGTTTCCCCTATATGATAAAATATAAAGTCTGGATGTGCGATAATATTTTCTCCCATTCTTCTCACTTCACTCATGCCGAGAATATCCCAGTTAGTGTTTTGTAGTGCCATTGACAATTCTGATAAGTTTTCTTCTGATCTTAATGTTAATACGTTTAGAGTAGCAATGTATATTCTTGTGTGTTTGGGTGTTGGAGTCTCCTTGTTGATGTTTTGCTTGGGTAGAGTTGGTTTAATGTTATTTGCTTCAATATGTTGTTGTTGATTTGTTATTGGAGTTGTGTGATAGTTGTGGAATATTATTATTATATTATTATTATTTACTAATGGGCACAGCTCTGGCTAACCCTTCGAGGATTACAAGCGTGATGTGTAGCCTAGCAATTCAAGGATCACTGGCTCATCAGTATTAGAGCACATAAATAAATACACAGCACGTCCTAATGACGTATCACACTTTCTATCGCAATCCGAAAGATTTTGCTAGAACATGGTTTGAATAGTTTTAAATTATGGAGCCTACAATTACATTTTATTGTGAAAATAGCAGCCAGAAGAAAAGTTTAAGTGGCAGGCAATATTTAGCGTATCACCTGCCTAGCCTTTAACTTGAGTGAACTTTTCGTGCAACTTCAGTGAATTCGCAAGAGTTTTTGTTGAATTTTGTTTTTTACATTTAATTTTTACCTTTTTTTTTTGTTTTTGTGTTGTTTGTTTGTGTTTTACAAGTTATTTTTAAAGTTTAGTGTTTTAGTTATTAAGTTATTATTAGTTCTTATTCGTAAGTTATTTTCAAAGTATCTTGTGAGTGTTTGCAAACTACTATTGCGCGGAGGGAACTCGGTATCTAATAATGGTCACCAATCCATAGACCAACCTTGGCAATCACGGCTTATTTTGATCCATTGCTACATAGTATTATGTTTGCGAAAATCGTCAGCTCTACAAAGAAAAACGCAGTGAATATGGTGGACAAAACGAATGGTATTGGGATTAATATAATATTAATATAATATTCCACAACTATCACACAACGCCATCTAGTCCCAAGCTAAGCAGAGCTTGTGTTATGGGTACTAGACAACTGATAAACATACTTATATATTTCTAAATACATACATATTATAGATAAATTACACCCAGACACAGAACAAATGATCGTGCTCATCACACAAACATTTGTCCTGGGTGGGAATCGAACCCACGACCTCCGGCATAGCAGTTAGGGTCACTAACCACTAGACCAACAGGCCAGTCAGATTGTGCGTGTGTTACACAATCACCCCTTCTAGTTTCGCAATACAACCCAAACCACATCGTGATTAGCTCCAAACACAGGCAGACTGAAACAAATATGACGCTAATAAATTAGACTAACGGCTGGATTCGGCCTGGTTCGGCTACATTCGGCCTCATTCGGCTACATTCGGGTGGATTCGGCTAGTTAGACCCGTCTAGTTTACGTTACACATGCTATTAACCCTTAATAAAACACTGGGAGCAACCATTCCCACCTCCCAGATTGAAGAAAATCGTATTTTATTTTTATTTGGTAACATCTAATGCATTGTTATATTTCTGAACGGATCCTTTGCATTTCAGAGAACTTTTTTAACAGCAACACTTTTCAAAGAAATGTCACATGTCATGGTAAAAAAATGTCAAATTTAGGTAACGTGATTTTGAGGACAAAAAGTACCGTTATTTTAAATTTTTTTGTGTAGTGCTAAAAAAAAATTAGGTAAGCAGATTTGAGTATTAGATATGCAAACCAGACTATATTACGGTTGTGTGGACCGTAAAACTGGCCCGGAATCTTTCGTTTTCAGCTTGATAAACTCGACTAAACTTAAGTCTCCAAGTGGGAAGATATCATACCAGTGTCCGTTACTGATCTGATTATTTGAAAATATCTATATAAAATCCGTGTGTTTGTTGATTGAATAAACTTAGACAAAATATAGATTTTATTATTAGATATATGCAACTTAGTTATTTAATTTTTTTTTTTTTTTTTTTTCCTTATTAGTAAGAACCAAGTTCTTACTAGTTAATTGCAATCTAGCCTAAGAAGACTAATAAACAATTTAAATCTAACTTATTATGCTACGTTATAAATTATGTTAATGCTAAGAATAGTGTCCATAATTAGGTATGCACTTTTACACACGTTCGTAACACTTCCTTAGAGTCTGGTAAAATTGATAAAACACTTTGTTCATGTGTTATATAAATAGCACAACATTGTTACTATTATTGATTCACTTACACTACACTAATTCAAATGGTTTAGTTCTCTTTAGTCTACGCACTATGTCTGTGTTGTCTAACAGCTGGATTGCCTCAACATTCACGTGTCGATGGAGTCTGTGTTCGTGGGCTTCAGCAAATTTTTGTGTGATGGTGGTGACGAATTCCATGTCGAGGTCACGGTGGAGGTCATCGTTTCTTATGTACCAGGGTGCATTTACAGCAGCCCTGAGTACTTTATTTTGGAACTGTTGAATTATTTTGACGTTGGTTGGCTTAGTACAGCCCCAAAGTTGGATACCATACGTCCAAATTGGCATCAGAATATGCTTGTATATTATCAACTTATTATGTATTGATAAACAGGATTTCCTTCCCAGTAACCAATACAAACGTTTATAACGAATATCGAGTTCCTGTTTTTTCTTTTTGATATGGGCTTTCCAACGCAGCTTGGCGTCGAGAGTTATGCCAAGGTATTTGGCTGTATTAGCATAAGGTATTTGCATACCATTTATGTAGAGTGGGTGGTAGTCACTGTGTTTGTTTGTGAAGTTAATGTGAACTGATTTTGACTCATTCAGATTGATCTTCCACTTTTGTGTCCAGTCGTAAACTTTGTTCACAGCTAGTTGAACTTTCTCTACTGCTTCTCTGTGGCTTGATCCGGTGGCCATAATAGCAGTATCATCTGCAAAGGTCGCTATGGTGCTGTTTTCCAGCTCTGGGATGTCACAAGTGTATAACAAGTACAAAATTGGGCCAAGCACACTTCCTTGAGGCACCCCAGCTTTTATGGTTTTTAGCTCGGAATATGCGTCCTCTTGGCGTATTCTAAACATTCTTTTAGTTAAATACGACTCTAGGATATCTACAAATTCTGGTAGCATGCGTCTGAGCTTAAATATGAGACCCTCATGCCAAACTTTGTCAAAAGCTTGCGCGACGTCTAAGAACACGGTAGCACAGACTTCTTTATTTTCTAGCGCTTTTTCAATAACATTAGTTATTCTATGTACCTGGTCTAACGTTGAGTGTTTTTCTCTGAAGCCAAACTGGTGATCTGGAACTAGGTTTTTATCTTCTATTACTGGTTTTATCCGTTTTAATAACAGTTTTTCAAATAACTTTGATAGTACGGGTAACAGAGAAATGGGTCTGTATGATGATGCTTCGTGGGGAGGTTTCCCAGGCTTCGCAATCATAATGACTTCAGCAACCTTCCATGGCTCAGGTACATATTTTAAGATAAATGAAGCATTTATTAGTTTGGTCAGCTTTACTATGGCTTTGCGTGGGAGGCGTTTTAGAATTTCCCCTGTGATGAGGTCGTAACCGGGAGACTTTTTTGAGCTAATGTTGTTTTGAATTTCTCTCATTACTTCCTTAGGAGTCACAAGCTTGATTCTTTGGTTTTGTGATAAATTTACACTCTCATGTATTTCTACAGAGCTTTCGTTGGGTTGAAAGGTTTCTTCTAAATGTTGAGCAAATCGGAACGCCTTTTGGTCATTGCTTATTGCCCATTTTCCGTTGCTATCTCTGATGGGCGGTATTTGTATAATCTGCCTTTTTAGATTTCTCGTCGCTTTCCAAAGTGAGTAATCCGTTGATTTGTCATTGGTAAGCTGAAGAAGGTTGGTATTCAGAGATTCATCCTCAAATTGTAGAATTTTTCTCTTTAGTCGTTTAGTTAGGTTATTTAGTGTTGTTTTATGACGCGGGAACCTTGTTTGCTGCCACAACTTCCTTTGTTTTCTTTTCTCTGATAGTAAATCCACAATTTCTTTAGGATAGATAAATCCCTTATATTTGCGTTTTAGCTGAGGTGTATTGCTCCACGCACATTGTTGAATATTAATAATAAATTTGTTTACTTCTGAGTCAAGCTGATCTTGCGTTTTTATCGGAGTTTTAAGGTCGATAATATTATCTAGATCAAGAGCAAAACTGTCCCAATCTGTGGACTTATTAACCAAGGTTAAGTGGCTTTCTTTTAATAGGATTTTTTGACTTAGCATTAGTATAATCGGAGAATGGTCAGAGTTCATAGTAAAACTTTCCTCCAAACTGATGTAATTGGTGGATATATTTTTGCAGATGAAAAAATCTATAAGATCCGGTATTTTCTGGTGGTCAGTGGGCCAGTATGTAGGTTTGCCTGTACTCATTACTTCACAATGTGTTTCTTTAACTGCACTTAAGAGCTGTCTTCCTTTAGTTGTAGTAAGTCTTGAACCCCAATGCGTATGCTTAGCATTAAAATCGCCGCCTAGGATAAATCGCTGGCCTAATAATTCAAAAAGATGTAAGTATCGCTCTTTTCTTATCATGTGCCTAGGAGGCGAGTATATGGCTGCAATGGACACTTGACAAAACTTAGTTTTAACAGATACTGCCACTGCTTGAATGTCTTCTTCTTCATATTTACACTGCACGTAGTGACTAATGTTTTCTTTAATTATAACCGCACTACCCCCCCTGGCAGAGTTGCTAGGGTGGAGGGAATTATATATCATGTATCCTCTAAATTTGATAAAAGATTGCTTTGTGAAATGCGTTTCGGAGATTAAACACACGTCTATATTTTCTGTATCTAGGACCGCCTGCAACTCATGCTGATGTTTGAGGAGTCCATTGGAGTTCCACGCCATTATTTTAAGTGTGTTATTCATTTTTGATTATTCAAGACAGCTGTTTTAGTGCTGGATTCTAGCTTCTCTAATCTCTTATCAAATGAGGTAATGCACTTCAAGATCTGGTTGATCTTATCCTCTAAGTTCAGAGGTTGAGGTCCTTGTTTTGCAGCTTGTGCGTAAGTACCAATGTTGGTTACTTGCATGGCTGGTTGTTTTGCAGTTGACTGGACACTTGCTTTCTGCGCCTGTTTACCAGGGTGTGTTATAGGAGGAAACTGTTGGGTATTAGGCACCGTAGGTTTCTTTTTTAAAACTTTATTTTTCATAATTTGCATCTGTTTGGCTACTTCACACCCTCTATAATTGGCAGGGTGAGGTAGGCCGCAGTGGATACATTTTGGTTTCTCTTGCGGAGATTTGGTACAATTGGCTGTAAGATGCTTGCCAGTGCATTTCACACACCTTGGCTCTTTTTGACAATATTTATGTGTATGCCCATAAGCTTGGCATCTCTTGCATTGGGGAATGAGTGCTGGATTTTTGAGTGGATGTATTTCAATTTTACACCCTAATATGTACTTAATGCCGTAGATTTTGTTGACATCTTCATCGTTATAAAATGATAAAACGAACATGTTGAGTGGTTCTTTAGTCTTCCAGCTCATTTTGCTATCTACCTTTTCTATTTTTAGGCCTTGGGTTGTTAAATCTTCCTTAATTCGATCTGGTTGGCAAGAAGAGTGTAGTTTCTTTACCACAACTCTAATTGGTCTAGCCTGCTTATTTTCGTATGAATGCCAGTGGTAGTCTTTTTCAGACAAGAACCTGGCAATTACTCTATATGAGTCTTCTGATTTGGCGTTAACCTTCACACAATCCCCATTCATCATTTTTGCTGTAAATGATTCCGCTGGTTGGCTTTCAATTAACGAATCGTAGAACGTTTGATAGTTCTTGATTCCGTCTATTATGATTGGCGGTGGTAAGGGCACTTTTTTGACCGAAGTCACTTTCTCATTTTTTTGATGATTGTCTTGTTGGGCGCTTCCGGGTTGTTGTTTTGGAGAGAGGGAGGTGTTAAGCTTCCTTTTCTTCCTGCTCTTGGCCCTAATCCACTCAGTCTCTTTAGCAAGGTCATCCTCGTCTGTACAGTATTCCACGTCGTTTTTTGTAGTCTGAACAGGTTCTGTAGTCCCTTTTGTTTGTTTAATGCAGTTCAATTCTCCTTGAAGTGTCTGAACTTGTTCCTGCAGGGCATCAATTTGTACATTCAATTTACGTACCATGACTTGCAGGTTTTCTCTATCTGTTTTCTCTTGGAGATAACAGTCATATAACTGCCTTTCTAGGTCAGTTTTAATAGTGATAGACTTTTTTGTAGCCATTATTAAGTTGTAAGGCGAGTTTAACACCTAAACAATAAGTTATTGTAAACACTTCATGATTTCCGCACTTGTAACTAGGTCATGACACTGACCCCGATATATTGACGTAGGTACGCCGCGACGCGACGTTGTTGTGATCCGTCAGCAGAAAACTCTCGCGAAAGAGCTCGCGCGCGCGATCGTACGTCCGTGCACTATACTAGGTAGACAACAACTGTACTAGTAGACACTATACTAGTTATTTAATGATCAAATAATTGTACAACAAGGGATTCAATACATTTATTTAATTTTGGAGTTTTTCGCTTGGTAAAAGACACTTGCATTGATGAGTACTTTAACCTCCTTTATTAAAGAAAACACAATTTATGTACAATTCTAGGTTAAAATTTATTACACAGGCGAAACATGGGCAACTAACTAGTCTTATAATTTTTTTATACCATACAGGACAATGGGAGCTATAGTTCCCACTTTCATCATTTTGGACCAGGGCTGGAACAGATATCGGGATATATACTTCCCACCAAAAAAAGGGTACTTCCTCCCCATTACCCCCTCTTTTCTGTTTATTTTTGAACTCTACGGCCTAAAATTACCCGGAAATGGATCTTACTTTTTTGTTAACTTTTCCACAGGCTCGCGTTTGATTAAGGGTTAAGGTCTAAACACGCGTACTGCGGTGACAAACGCATTATATCGCATCACATTAGGCTTAGTAAATATTTAGTATTGAGTACTAGGGCAACATCAAACTGATGTGGATTGTGGAGGTTTCCATGAAAGGGTACCTACGCATTTGTTTTTAACCGACTTCAAAAAGGAGAAGGTTCTCAATATTCTTTTTTATGTATGTTCCCCGATTACTCGAAGATGGCTGGACCGATTTCTATTTTTTAGAGATGAATTTTAGTCTGCATTTTATTTCTGGTTTCCCTAAGGCGAAAAATGTATGCATTTTTCGCCTTTTTAGTCTGCATCAATGTCGCCTACAAGGTTTATCTAGGTATATATGTGGGATTGTGGGCTCAGAGTAACACACTGGTATAACTTTACTATTTCTATATTATTAGGAATCAGAAGTGAAATACGTGAACAAAATAAACAATGTTTAATATCGTTTAGATTACACTTTTACAATTATATCACGACAAACATTTTAAACAATAATCAAATAGAAATAGCACTAGCAAAATGGAATAATCAGTACACGAGCAAAAACATAAACCAAAGATAGCGAAGCACACGATAATGGTCGGGTAGCAAGTCCTTTCCAAGCGCCGTCCAAGCAAAAAGTGACCGTTGCAACGCCGCTCGCCTCGTTTTATGAACTTCTGTCGGTTGCCGCACGTCGACCGGACGCTAACCGCACGGCTACTGGCTGATGGCGTGACTTTGAGCCAACACGGCCTCTCCTGACGCTCTGACGTCCTCGTCAGCTTCCAACAAGGCGGCTGAGTCTTCGCTGTCTCCTTGATAGCGTGTCTCACAACGCCAGTGGGGCGTGCTGGCACGGAGGAGTGCCACGCACAACTACGCCTGTGGAGCGCGCTGGCACAGTGGAGTGCCACGCACAACTGCGCCTGTAGGGCGCGCTGGCACCGTGGAGTGCCGCACACAACTGCGCCTGTGGGGCGCGCTGGCACCGTGGAGTGCCGCACACAACTGCGCCTGTGGGGCGCGCTGGCACCGTGGAGTGCCGCACACAACTGCGCCTGTGGGGCGCGCTGGCACCGTGGAGTGCCGCACACAACTGCGCCTGTGGGGCGCGCTGGCACCGTGGAGTGCCGCACACAACTGCGCCTGTGGGGCGCGCTGGCACCGTGGAGTGCCGCACACAACTGCGCCTGTGGGGCGCGCTGGCACCGTGGAGTGCCGCACACAACTGCGCCTGTGGGGCGCGCTGGCACCGTGGAGTGCCGCACACAACTGCGCCTGTGGGGCGCGCTGGCACCGTGGAGTGCCGCACACAACTGCGCCTGTG
Source organism: Diarsia mendica (assembly GCA_949316265.1). Lineage (NCBI taxonomy): Eukaryota > Metazoa > Arthropoda > Insecta > Lepidoptera > Noctuidae > Diarsia > Diarsia mendica. The sequence continues at coordinate 1,912,125 of OX438907.1, read as the reverse complement.
GGGCGCGCTGGCACCGTGGAGTGCCGCACACAACTGCGCCTGTGGGGCGCGCTGGCACCGTGGAGTGCCGCACACAACTGCGCCTGTGGGGCGCGCTGGCACCGTGGAGTGCCGCACACAACTGCGCCTGTGGGGCGCGCTGGCAGCCTGGAGCGACGCGCTTAACACGACAGTAGCGCGCTGGCAGCCCGGAGCCACGCGCTGTACACGCCAGTAGGGCGCGCAGTCGGCCTGCAGCGACGCGCTCGGCCTGCAGCGAGGCGCTCGGCCTGCAGCGAGGCGCTCGGCCTGCAGCGAGGCGCTCGGCAACGTCAGAAGGCGCGCTCGGCAACGCCAGTAGGGCGCGCAGTCGCCTTGCAGCGACGCGCTCAGCAACGTCAGAAGGCGCGCTCGGCAACGCCAGTAGGGCGCGCAGTCGCCTTGCAGCGACGCGCTCAGCAACGCCAGTAAGACGCGCTGGCACCCTGCAGTGACGTGCACGTTCACGGCGTCATTGTGGCAAAGCCCTGGCAACCACTGCTAAGGCCAAGCAGCGTTGCGTTGCGTCCATCCTTGTGTAATGGTTACTCTGCAAACAAACAAATTTACATAAGAATTTTGTTCCGCTCGATCACTCCTGACCAAACTTTAGTTCCATTGGGTGGCACCAAATTAGACTCTCATTAATTAAATCAAATGTACTGGAAATTATCGAAAATACAACACTCAACTACCTTGAGTCATATACCATAGTCGTTCACACCAACCTTAAAAATTCTATTGCAACAAAAACTGCTGAAATCATCGAGTAAAACCTTTAACACCAAGGCTCTCTAACCGAGTAGTACAACAAGAGAGTAATCTCATTCATTAAGGAACATTCAAGCCGAGAATCAAATTCAAAGAAACATTCACCAAACAAAATTTGTCAGACAAGAATACCAATAGGCACATAGGGATGTAAGTATAAGCACATTGTTAGCATATCACACAGACTTCTTCCACAACACTGTAGGCATAGGCTCCAAGTTTGCATACCCCTCAGTGGCTGTTGACATCACAGACTTCCACACACACTGTAGGCATAGGCTCCAAGTTTGCATACCCCTCAGTGGCTGTTGACATAGGCACATTGTTAGCATATCACACAGACTTCCACACACACTGTAGGCATAGGCTCCAAGTTTGCATACCCCTCAGTGGCTGTTGACATAGGCACATTGTTAGCATATCACACAGACTTCCACACACACTGTAGGCATAGGCTCCAAGTTTGCATACCCCTCAGTGGCTGTTGACATAGGCACATTGTTAGCGTATCACACAGACTTTCACACAGACTTTCACACACGCAGCTGAGGCCACGCGCTTGACCAAACCACACGTTCTTATGTAATGGTTACTATGCAAAGAGACAAATCTACGACAGAACCTGACCAAACATCCATTAGGTCCCACTCTCGTTGATAACATCAAATGCGGCTAAACTGGAAATTATCGAAAATACAACAATCAACCACCCTGGGTCATGTACCATTGTCGTTTAAATCAATCTTAAAAACATTATTGCGTCAAAAAAATGCCAGGTTCACAAAAATCATCGAGTAAAACCACAGATCTCTAACTGACTAGTAAACAAGTCTATCTCCCGTGTGTATCACTATTTGACTTAACACTACGGTCTTTCCAGACCCTGACCTCAACCAGAGCTAAACGCACAACATACAACAAACACACCCACTGTCTACTCGAGTTTCCTCAATAACCTTCAATTTTAATCGGACTACGACTACACAATAATTACTGGTACTGTCTAACACAATACAGCCGATAGAATCTCTTGGCTTGCAACCACAACTTTACTTCATCAAAATCCTTATAAACATCAACTGATACGTAACTCATTGGCATCTTTCTTAGCCTATCATGTGTATTATAAAGCAACTTCTATAATAAAGCAAAACTTATCAGACTTTACAGTGCACCTGTATACGGCCTACGTCTTCACACGAAAACAAGTCAACTGATCATATTGCGTAGGGGTTTGCATTTACGCAGACCATGATTATTCGAGTTTGATGTGCCAACAACTGCACTTTTTGGTTTCAAATATACGGAAAACAAGACTTTTGACTGTATTTTGTTTTGTTCATAATTGCGGCTTTTATTTGAGCATCAGATATCACAAATCACAACGTTGCCCCTCACCAGGAATTTCTCCTGTATCGTGGGTACCTTCACAAATATTTAAACTAACATACACAAGTACCCGACTAAAACAAAACTATCTGTAGATCATACTTGCACTCGTAACGTCATTATAGCACAGTGACCATATCGACTTCACGCGGACACAATGACCGAAATTCGTGTTTAAAATGAGTCCACGCGCGTGCTGTTATTGGTCAACCAATCGTTAAGCGACGTATTAGCACCACCATGTAAATAACCACCAATGCGTCCGAGACATTGCCAATCACCCCAGTGACCTTATAAACACACACATAACATCACGCCTGCAATCCCCGAAGGGTTAGGCAGAGGTACCCAGTATACCCACATTTCGCCAGTTATGTTAAGACTTAAGCTTAACCATGTAACAGGGGTGAGCCCATTGTCACCAACAGGGCACAAATCCAGAAAATAACACTTTGCCCGACCCGGGAATCGAACCCAGAACCTTCATGCTCAGTAGTCGCGCTTGCGACTACTAAACCAACGAAATATTAAAATGGTTCGATCTTACTTGTATCAGGAACGAAAGTAAACCAGCAGTCATGTCCGGAGCGTCGCCTCAACCGCGAGAGCGGTTACACAGGACTTCGCGTCCTCACGCGGCTCCTACGACGATCTCGTTCGCGCTTGGAACGGCGATCGGATCCCGAAACTTGCTATACGTGACCTTCCACTCCACTTATGGTGGCTACGAGATCGCTTAGAACGCAAGGCACTAGTTTTTGAACGCGAACAACTCGATCTATCCATTGCTAACTACTACCCGCTTTTATCTAAAATTAAAGCCTGAAAACTAGTTTTTAACTTGTGGGCGAAAAGACTCTTTATCCCACTTCTGATATTAGGAATCAGAAGTGAAATACGTGAACAAAATAAACAATGTTTAATATCGTTTAGATTACACTTTTACAATTATATCACGACAAACATTTTAAACAATAATCAAATAGAAATAGCACTAGCAAAATGGAATAATCAGTACACGAGCAAAAACATAAACCAAAGATAGCGAAGCACACGATAATGGTCGGGTAGCAAGTCCTTTCCGAGCGCCGTCCAAGCAAAAAGTGACCGTTGCAACGCCGCTCGCCTCGTTTTATGAACTTCTGTCGGTTGCCGCACGTCGACCGGACGCTAACCGCACGGCTACTGGCTGATGGCGTGACTTTGAGCCAACAATATATTATAAAAAATATTTACAGCAAGATGGCGATAGACGCATAGAAAACAAAGACGTGTAGTTTTCTATGCGTCTATCGGCCATCTTCCTATCTCCCCTCTCTCCCTCACTCTTGATACATACGTCCCTGTCACTCACTCATACGTTCCATATATCCCACATTTATACCTATAAGAACATCTATTCTATGATCTTTCAGAGCATCCCAAGATTCCCAAGGCAGTATTTTGTGCCCACTCTCTTTCTGAATTATGAGTTAAATCTTTGCAAAAAAACATGTATTGTAAAAGTTGTAATTTAAGTTTTATTAAAAAATAAGCAGATCTTTAATTTTTGACACAACTGCCTGTTACATAGGAATAAAACTGGTAAAACGTGGGTGTAAAACTTCCTATCTAAAATTGGGCCATATTCAGTACCCTCTTCCTTTTACACTAACAGTAACTAACGATACCACATTTTCTCTATACCCTACTCTCTAAAGCAGTTAAGTGACTTTAAGCTCGTTGCAGACTTAAGAAAAAATATCTGCGATCGAAACTACATCATTAGGACCATTAGGACAAAGAAGTTCGTGTATCCCGGGTCTAATGATCGCAACAATTGCCGCTGTCAATTAGCAGGATTAGACACGACTAGCTTATGCCCACGGCTTCGCTATCGTGGAGCGATATTTGTCCCACGGGTACACCATACTACCGGGATAAAAAGTATCCCATATTATGTTAATCCAGGTTATACACTATCTGTGTACCAAATTTCATTCAGATTCGTTCAGCCGTTTTGGCATGAAAGTGGAACAAACATCCTCACAAACTTTGGCATTTATAATATTAGTAGGATTAAAAGATCGCGCAGATGATGTTCCTGGCTTAATGATAGAGAAGTCTTGAGATATACACTGCCTTTTCGTGTTAGGGAAGCTAAGAATGGATAAAGTTTTAGTTGCTATTTATTTGTAACTCCGAAATGAAATGAGTCATGTACGAGAAAGTTTTGAAGTGGTTCCTGACACAGAAGAGATAAAAGAGGTTAGAAAGGAAATAGTTCCTGATTTGTATTAGAACGCGTGTCGCCGCTTGTCTCCCACTCTCTGTAACCACTACATGCAAGACGCTAATAAGTACGCGAATTATGCACACAAATAAACCGCACTCACTTAGATCGCGAGCTTGCTACTGGTTGTCACACTAGCGCAAACATTGCGTATGACGTACACTCACACTTGCGTATATTTCTCATACATGTTACGGTGACCAAAAGGTCGATAATGTATATCGATAAAATTACTTGAGTTTTGTTACTTTAAGTTTTGCAGTTTTTGCTATAATTTCGGGACGGGACAGAAAGAAAGAAAATAAGAAAGCAAAAATATTTATTGGTCTCTCACACATAAAAAATTAAAGATAAAAAGTAAACAGAAAAGATTTTTTTCAAATATTGATAATTAAGTACTTGAAATTCAATTTCAATTCAGATTTTATTATTGTCTTGAAATAAAACGTATTTATTAAGTAGCAATAGCATGCGCTTGCTATCTTTTAAATTCGAATTTTTCAGAATAAAATGTAATCTCACACTAATATTTTTCTATAATAGCTTTAGTCAGGTCTGTAACATATCTGGATCTGTTGGAAACCTAAAAATAAAATTTAAAATGTATGTTTCGATTTATAAATGGCTAACCTCAAAACAAATTTTAGATGAAAAACAATCAATAAACAATAATAAGGTATTGATAGTATGGGATAAACAAAAGTTATTTTAATCATAACATAATAATCATTTGAATGCATTCACACATACTAAATATCGACATTATTGACAACTTGGTACAACACTATCGAAACGCAAAGAGTAGGCAGAATTTAAGCTTTGGCTCGTCGCACGCGACGTTCGCAGTGAACGAAATGCATTGCGCAATCGCCCACGTAGTACAAGATGGTACCCATGTATTGCAAGCAATGTACATAATTTCGTTTCTGCTTGCGATTGTATCATTTTTGTCTGCGAACTACATAATACTATTGTAATAATTACAAATATCACTTGTATTTTAAGGTTTTTAGACTTACCGATGAAGAGAAATCCCTTCTCGAGCCACACTGCACACCTGGCTTCTTTTCCGACACGTAATAATCGCGCAACACGGCATAATTCTTTTTTTTTCGCGGAGCTCTGTTCGCTGTCACAATATGAGTGCGATTGTTGGTCAGTAAATCAAATTTTGTCGACATATGATCGTCTGATCATATAAGCGGCGCGCGTGCCCCGCCCACATGGCCTTTCTAACCTCTTTTATCTCTTCTGTGGTTCCTGATACCGAAAAGTTGATATGGAGAAGTACTGGCATGTAAGGGAGGTTGAAAGTCATCTTACTTAGAGAGTGGTATTCAAAGAATGATAAATTATATTTAATTTATTAAGCTCAGCAACAGAATTCGCAATGCCACAATGCATTAAACAACTGGAATCCCTGATGAAGTAAGACTGAGTTGGCAATGTCTATAGAATTAATCGGGACTTCAGGAGCAATGTGGAGTCCAAGAAAATGCTGGCATGACAACAAAGTGGCGATTGTGAGAGATTGACCAGAGAAAACCACACGGAGACAAGAGTAGAGAAGGCTTTGGGAAAGAGGCATTATAGGCGAGGTAACAAAAATGTAGTCAATGAATGAAGCAGAGGAGAGGAAGACCTAATAAAATATGGGTGGATTCCGTGAAAATTGATATGAAAGAAAAAAGATTAAATGATAGTATGACGGTTGACCGGCGAGAATGAAGAAAATAACCGTGAGGCGCCAATGCCAAGTAAGACGGGACAAGGGCAGGAATAAAAAAACACATACTGCAGGCAATTTGTACTTTCAGGACATGGCAAGATATTTTAATTAAATTCCGAACACTTTTTTTTTATTTTACTAAACTAATATCACAACAAAAAACAAACAAACTTCGACAAAGCCTAAAAGGAGGGTTATTCAAATAATTTTCATTAAGTTTATCAGCGCCCTCGACATCAAAGATTAAGTCTTCGTCTCCCGCAGTCTCACTTGTATGAGATGACCGGACACTGGTCGCAGTGCTAGGTCCACCTTCAGCTTCAGATTGTCAGCCTCCGAGACAATCTCCAGCTCCCTCACACAATGGGCCAGCACTGTCTTCATGAGCGCCATCGCATACTTCTTACCTGATGAATAACATGGAGAAAATTTAGTCAGAAGATATACCCGCCTTTTTCCTGTAGGTAAGATTTAGCGAAAAGTTCCATGTAATAGGGGCTGTTATAAATTCAGAACCTGTGGCTGGTACCGAGTTCCTGGTGGAAAAACCCAATAACACTTTGCCCGACCCGGGAATCGAACCCAGGACCTCATCCACAGCAGTTGCAGTTGTGACCACTAGACCAACAAGGCAATCTTGGGACTTAAACATAACTGGCGAAATGTTGGTGTCATCATCAACCTGTAATGTTCCCACTGCTGGGACAGGTCTCCTGTATATGAGAGGGAATGGGCTATGATCCACCACGCGGGCCCAGTACGGATTGGTAGATATCACATGTCTTCGAATGTTGGTGTACCTGTTCCTAACCCTTCGGAGATTAAAGGCATGAGGCTATTTGCATTGGAAGGCGGTGTGAAGTCTTAGTACGTAGTAGAAGAAGTTTTAATGTGAAACGAAATCCTAATTATAAGCTTCTATTTGAGATAGGAATGCACGAGGCAAGCAACAGTACGACAGGAATGGCATTCGAATTGTGAAGCTTGCCACCACCCCTGTCATGACGACCACGACTACTCTGCCAAGAGTGTGACGTCAGAGAAGAATTTGAGATAGGTATACAATTTCAATTTTAACTCTTTTTTTTTTGTTCTATTTATATTTTGTATGTAATGTATATGTTATGGACCAGGTGATTAATGCGGGCATTATTAATAATGCACGAGCATTATGAATAATGTCTAGCTTTATCGGGCTAAGTGATTAATTACTATCTTAACGTCATTATTTATCACATTGCACGGTCATTATTATATTGCTACATGACAATTGGGCAATTTGATAATAAAGCTATGTAGATATGTTTGACGCGGTGCGAGGGCGGGGAGGGAAGTACGCGTGGCGTGACACGCTTTGACCAATCAGAGACCGCCATTCAGCGTGCGGCTCGTGCGGCGGACTTCAAGCGCTATTGTTTTTGTGGTTTTTAAAAAAAATAACCACGAAGGGGATGGCGGGGTCTATTCGCTCGCTTCGCTCGCTCAATCGACCCCGCCATCCCCTTCTAACCTAACCTGTCCGTGTCGGGGTGCCCCAAGTCCCGAGCTCGCTTCGCTCGCTCTTCCATCCAAGTTTTCCTAGTTACGTGTTCGGTACCCTACAAACCGATTATTTAAGTTGTTTAATATTTAGTTTATTTTAAGTTAAATGACAATAACAATAAAAAAATAGTAATTAAATGTGTTTGTATTACTCTGTCCAAAAGGTGATGGGCAATATGTATAATGCCCAGTCAATTTGATTATTTGAATAATTATTATCAAATTGCACTTTCATATTGGGAATTTTTCATAATGACCGGGCATTAAGGACATCTATTAATTACTCGAGAAGATTTAAGAAAATCATTAAACTAACCCAGAAAGCTCAGAATAACTACTTATTAAATAATTCCAAAAATAAATCCAAGACGGCTTGGCAAATTATTAATAACAATAAAGTTGTAAGGGAACCCATTACTCACATAAAAAAAGGAAATGAAGTAATATCAAACCCTAATGCAATAGCCGAATCTTTCAACACTTTCTTCATTGAACAGATTTCAGGAATACCAAAACATACGTCAGAAGACACAATTAAAATAAATATGAACCCACATTCAATATTTATGAACCCAGTTATTCCTCAAGATGTCACGCGTGTTATAAAAAACTTAAAAAATAAAAAAAGCTTTGGCTATGACGGGATTTCAACCACAGTTGTAAAATTTGTCTCTAACTGTATAGCTGCGCCCCTTGCTCATATCATTAACGTAAGCATACACTCTGGAGTATTTCCAGAAAGTCTAAAAACTGTTATAGTAAAACCAATATTTAAAAAGAATGATAAAGACGAAATGGAAAACTATAGACCAATTGCCCTAATTCCCATCTTCTCAAAGATCATAGAAAAAATTATCTATGAATCTCTCTATAACTTTCTCACAAAATACCACATACTATGTGACGAACAAAAGGGTTTTAGGAAAAATAAAAACATAAACATGGCTATTTTTGACTTTCTCCATAGAATAATGCCAAAAGTAGACTCTAGAATACCTGTATGCGCAATTTATGCAGATATGTCGAAGGCATTTGATTGTGTAGATCACGATACCCTTCTATACAAGCTACACGCATACGGTATTCGTGGCAATGTCCTTCATTTAATAAAAACGTACTTAAAAGGTCGCAGACAATGTACGGAGATATCGAGCCTATGTTTGAAATCTAGAAAGGAATTAAAATCTTTATCGTCTTTTAAGGAAATAAAATATGGTGTCCCGCAGGGCAGCGTGCTTGGACCTTTATTATTCTTATTATATATTAATGACCTTCCACGGTATATACTTCATCCAATGGTATTATTTGCAGATGATAGCACAACTATTATTTCACGTATTAATGAAGAATCATATGTAAATGACATAAACAATACAATTAGTAGTTTAGTAAAGTGGCTTGATAATAATAATTTAGTTATTAATCTTCAAAAAACTAAAATTATGAACTTTTACCAACGAATATTTACAGGAGATATGGATATAATCTACAACGGCCAAACTATAGAAAAAGTAAACAGCACAAAATTTTTAGGAATCATAATTGACAGCCAGTTAACTTGGAAGCCGCAGGCAGAAGATATATGTAAACGTTTAAGCACAGCCGCGTTTATGTTGCATAACCTATCGAAAAAAGTAAATTTATCGACAATACTTGTGGCTTACCATGGTCTAGTAATTTCTATCTTAAGATTTGGTATAATATTTTGGGGTCACTGTAGTGATCGAGAAAGCATTTTCAAAGCTCAAAAGCGCTGTCTGAGAGCTATATTTGGACTTAAAGTAACAGACAGCTGCGTACCTATATTTAAGTCTCATAAACTACTAACCTTCCCATGTCTTTATATCCTTGAATTGGCAATATTTGTAATAACAAATCGATGTCTTTTTGCAACTTTAATAGAAACTAGAAAACGAAGTACAGCTATGAGATCTCAATACAAAAATCTACTATGCACGGGCGTATATAAAACTAGTTTATTAAAGAAAAATGTGATTTGTATGGCCCCAGCAATCTTTAATAAAATACCTGACCAAATTAAAAACTTACCGTTGCAAAAATTCAAAAAACGTTTCACAGAATTACTTGTAGACAAATGTTATTACTCTGTGCAGGACTTTTTGAATGATAATTCTTTGTAATATCCGTATAATCCTAGTGTTATGTATTACATTTGCATGCTATATTAAGGCAGAATGTACATGGATTCTATTGTATAATGTCAACAACTTATTTTTATGTACCTACATTCTAAGCAAATAAAGATTCTATTCTATTCTATTCTATTATGTATACTGCCCAATTTATCACTTAGTCCATAACATATATACTCCCACCAGGACTGACGACATCGTGAGAGTCTCGGGCAACCGGTGGATGCAAACGGCAGGCTGCCGTTCTGTATGGCGTTCTATGGGGGAGACCTTTGTCCAGCAGTGGACGTCTTATGGCTGATGATGATGATATACTTAATGTATAAATTACATACTATATATATATAGTACGTGACGCCCGGTCGCTTCAGTCGTGGAGAGTTAATCTGAAGAGCTTATTGCGTAATATGAATACCTACATAATTGATAATGGTGTCTTATTGGAATAAATAAATACCTACCTAGTTATTATAATTAAAGCATTATCATTTGCTACTAAATTATTGTTATTAAAATTAATATTCCACAGTCTAATGTCTCTACTTCAGGACATTAAGAATAAGAATAATTTTATTGTTTAAAAATTACAGTCATTTCGTTGACATTGATTATTAAAAGCTTTGATTATCGTTAATTAGGATGACCATTGCGTCTGGGTTAGTACACAGTGATTCACTTTATGCGTTTTATGATTCCTGCACATACATCTTATAAAAACAATCTTCTCTTCTTCTTTTTGTCTTTGCCATTGCTAACTATCAATGTTAGTGTAGTTTTAGTCTATCATGAGATGGGATCTCGAGATCCAGTCCCATCTCGAGATCCCAAGAACTTTTGAAAGCCACCCCACCTAGGATTTTTCCATGTATCGTGGGTGCGTTTACAAACATTTAAACTTACATACACAATCCAAACATCGAGACCCGAAACAACTATTAGTAGGCCATAATAAATTTCTTCCGTGCGAGGCCATTGCGCCAACCGGCAGGGTTAACTCACCAATACAAGCTCGTCTTCCATAACTAAAGGCGAGGAAGCCAGCAGGGGTGCCCGGGGGCTGGTCCCCTAACCAGCGCTCCGGACTGTACACGTGCGCATCAGGTCCCCACACCCGGACGGAGCGGCCAGCGCCCCACGAGTTGATACCACACGCTGTTCCTTTTGGGACTGTGAAGGTTTCTGAAACGAAGGAAAGAATGTCTTATTCGAAGAGACGAGGTATTTGTTAAAGTGTGACAGCCTAGTTAAAATCAAAGCGTCTCCCAAGGAAATTAACACAGAGATATACTAGTATGAGGAACAGGGTAGGTGTGAATATGCTCATCCTTCTTTGAAAAGAGTAGATCCACCGACAATATGGGTATATCTGACTGATGGCCTACAAGCCCGACAGTTGTTGTTCTTTGCATTTTTTAGCCAAAACCTAAAAGAGTACCTATGTACCAAGGTAGCTTGCCGGTAACGTATTGAAGGTGGTACGGGCTCAGATTTGCTCCGTCATTTGTAAAGGTCCTACATTTACAATCACACATATTTGCTCACTCAGCTTCAGGTCCTTGTCAGCGTATCGCAATATACCAGGTACAGGCGGGTACAGTCGCAGGGTCTCGTAGATGATGGCTTCACAGTACTCCATGCGCGCCAGGTCCTCCTTGGTCACTTCACGCTTGCTATCGCCGAATATACTGCTCAACCTGAAGAGTGTATGGCATTAGAATCGCATGTGCATAACTTAGTGAAAAGTGAAGAACAAGGAGAGCTTATGGAGGAGTGTAAGCAACATTTTATATCCAGCAACCCGCGCTGGGCTGCTTCGTGAATTACGGCCCAGTTTTTTGCTAAGAGAGGACGTTTGCATCCCAGCCAGCAGTGGAATCGTTGTAGATTGTATATTAATTTTCAAGCACCTTGAAGGCTACAGACAGACGAAATCTTCCTCCAAAAGAAAACGCCCAAAGCCATGGCCACGCTACCCATTACACAAAACCAGTACAAACACCTTAACAACTACAATAGTTTCACAAGTTTATGCCTTGTGACTGTGACTGTCTGTAGCGCGCTGCTTTCTTTGTTTTTCTGTATAATGTCAATGCCTGTACCTAATCGTCCAATCGAACGCCAAAAATATTAAATTGGGATCCAACGGAAATAAATCGAAATAAATACTTTGAGTTTGACTTACTCAGCATACAACTTGTCCTGTACCCTGGGCTTGCACCCTATCATCAGCAGGGCATAGAACAGTGTGGAGGCAACTGTCTCCTGTCCTCCAACGATGATGGTGTCAACCTCCGACTTGATCTGCTGCTCGGTCAGACTGGGGTCAGACTCGCTCAGTTCCATCAGGATGTCCAGGAAGGCTTTGAACTTTGGACCGTCTTTGGCATCTTAAATATTTAGGGTCAATTTAATTACCTACTCCGCAGACAAGATCGGTATAAAAAAAATATTGGGTACAGACATATGTAGATAACAGAAACGGTACAGATTTCTTGTTGTCAATCATCATATTTCTTCGAAAATACGAACGTCTTAAGACGAGTTTACTTCAATTGTTTTGTCTTGATTACAAAATTACGCTGACCAATTGCCTCTCCCGACAGTTGAAGTAGGTTGTGTTGACAGCAAAATGCTGCTCGTTGTTTGACGTTTTAGGCGCTTTGCCCATGGAGCAACTATTGCAGCAGCTGGCAACTAGCTGTTTACATATATTTCAATTGGACTGCGCACATATAGCAACTCGAGTTTCGAGTTTCGGCGATCGTCAACGGTTTTCAGTTGCTGCAATCGATGACTAAGTTAGTTTCTAATTGCCGTAACTAGCAACTGTTAAATATTATACCGATTTTTAAAGTTAACGTCGACGGCGACGACGTAATAAAATTGGAGCAATTGCTGCATCTTGGATATTCATAGTCACACTCAATGCTGTTCGCTGCGTAGATTGAGCAACTCGGTTAAGAAAGTTGCTCACAGATTGCCATAAAATTGCGGCAACCGTAAACGTTGTAGCAACTATCACCTAGTTACAGGAAACTTTTAAAGTTGCTTTAGTTGCCTCAACTTAAGTTGCTCCATGTGCAAAGCGCCTTAGTAATTCCAAACCACAAAAATCTTTATCGAACGCATACTTTTCCTGGTTTAAATACCGAATTCTTACCGCTATTGTTTTCTCCAATGTTACTTTTCATTGTGTTCTTTCGTTCAAGTTTTCTCTTTTTCATCACCTGTTGCAATAATCTTTAGTTAGTAATGTGAAGTGCGTACTTTGTTTGGTTAGTTGTATTTTGATAATGATTAAAATGCTTCTGAATATCAATTTACGGATTTATTTGATTAAGTTTTAAGGGATACTGATCACGGTATCAGTGGCTAATTCAATTAGGCAAATCCATTTAGGTAAATAAATTCCCACGATTTCCACAAGTCCAACTTTGAAGGGCTCTTCTTCTTTCTTCTTCTTCTAAGTAACTAAGTCTCCCATTCAACTTACGGTATCAGACACATGATGTAACACACCGACGCACTTGGCCATCTCCCTGTACGCCGGGGTCAGCCGGTAGATGGCGTCGGGGTGCACCAGCACGTTCAGAGCTCTCCTCATGATCAGCTCCAAGCACCGGTTGAAAGCCTCGTAGTACTCCGTCGTCACTATGCTCTCGGAGATCTTTGATACGCCTAGAGCTGTTTCTGGTGAAATAAAGATGAACATCATAAATCATGCCTTTTTCCTGTTATGTAGAACCTGCGACATCCTAGACAAGTGAGTAAGGAATCATCTCGTTTCGCATAGTTTTTTAAGAGAATTCTCAAATGCAGGCCTGTCTTTATTTTCCCAAAATTGGGCGTGAAAGGCAGAGTCTCATGTTCTTCCCGCCATTGCATGGCCATCATTTCTTGCATTTTTTCCTGTAGTGAAAATTATTTACCTGCGAAGATTCTACCTGGGGGTCTAAAATGGCCACTTTTGCAGATCATAATGTGAATTGCGTTTAAAAGCGTAAAATGGACCTTGCATAATAAAAACTGCGAACATTTTTGAGATATTTCCATGAACCCGTTTGGAATTCATTCGATTTCTAAGGATCCTTGTATTTTTTTTAGAATGTGTAAAACAAGAATCTCCCCTACTTACGACAAATAGCCTCCAGCGTGGTATAAGCCAGGTACTTGTGGATAACATCGAAGGGTTCCCCCCCAACCTCGGTCTTCAGACTGTCCAGCAACTTGCGCGCCTGCGCGTTGAACACGCCCAGGTAGCCAGCCACCACCGAGCCGGTGAACGTGCCCGCCAACTTCTTGATGTTGTGCTTCCATACGTTACCTGTAATATACTGATTGTTTTAATCAAGGATTAATTTAGTAGGTACACAATTGTGCGTGCAAACGCACGTGCACCCTTTGTTCCTTTAGTCTCAGTGCAAAGGGACGGCAAATCAACACTACCGACCAGAGAGTGGTCGCAGGACCAATAGCTTAACGTGCTTTTTGAATTACGGGGGTATCATGCCGCCAACGTCAAACTCCTGGCTACTACTAAGAAACGAATGGAAAAACCCAATAGTACTTTTTTGCCCGACCCCGGAATTGGCCCCAGGACCCACCGTCAGCAGTCGCGCTTATGACCACAAGACCAGAGGGGCAGTTACTTGAATTGATAGAACTCAATCAGCCGAGGCAACATGGTCCAACAAATTAAGAAGAAATTCGATTTTGTCACATATTTATGTGTGACAATTTCTTTCTACAACTCGATATGCTTTACGCCACGCATCTGGCTAGGCCGATGATGTAGGTGTTTATCTTTATCATTTGCTTATGCTTACCAGGTGCGGTGACCAGCCCATCACCCAGCCATATTCTCCCAAAGCCGTAGTAGTAGGGCTTCTCAATGAAAGCATTCGTGATCGTCTTCACGTCGTCAGGGTCTTGAGTCACTGCAGAAAACTTTATGATAAAGCAAGGAGTAAAATTAATTTAAGCAATCTCATTCACGGAGATCATCATCATTATATCAGCGGCCGGACATCCACTGTTGGACATAGGTCTCCCCTCTACCTTTTTTTTTTATTAGAAACTACTTATGAATCCCTCCCTCGTCCATTACCAACAGTGGCCTATCGAGCGACCGCACTGTCTCCATGAAGGCGCGCATGAACCACTACGCGGCTCCTCTTTGGGCCTGGCTGGTCGAGCGACGACTCATCACTTAATTCGCCGCCAGCAGGTCCATCCTTTTAGAGACCGAACATCGTTAAGCTTCCCCTCCTCGAATGATTCAATTTGTCTCACATCCAGCTTATTCCCGCATAATTCAGCAGGCCATCGGTCTATTGTCTGGAAGGCCTTCTAGCGCTACACCTTCCAGTTCGAGGTCGTCTCTATAGAACCTTTCGACTCCATCGGAAATGCCACCTCCAATTGAGCATAAATTAACTTCACCTTAGTTCTCCTGCGGAATTCTTTATTTCAAGAATAAAGATCACTCACCCAAAATAGGACAGGGTCCCAGCCAGAGCACGAAGGGTAACACCGAGTTCTCACAGATTTGTCCTACCCTATCCAAATGTCGGAACAATTCTGTGGGGTAAATAAAATTTTAAAGAGACGTTGTTGATGGGTGGAAAGAAGAGGAAGGCCAAAGAAAAGATTGCATTGAATGGATTATGTAAGGAATTATATGAAACAGATCAGACATTACGGTGTCATTCACTCCGTTCTAAGGAGTAAATGACACCGTAACGTCTGACAGGGGAGAAAGGAACAAGGAAACTTGTTGCATCGACTCCAAATAGAAAGGGACTAGGGAAGGAAGATGACGATGATGATATAAGTTTTTAAACTGACATGGTCACTGACACTACTATTAATATCATAAACGGGATATTTACCATGTTTGATTTTTGTGTCGAAACAAAAATCAAACATGGTAAATATCCCGTTTATGATATTAATAGTAGTGACGATGATGATGTTTTTAATTTTTTTTTTCCGAATTTACCTACATCATTGACAGAAGAAAAGTTCATCCTTGAAATTGTCGTTATAAAGTTGCTGGTGGGTTGCCATCTTCCTCCTAGCTTAACCGTACTTGCGGGTAAAATAATTCAAAGCGCTTGATTTGCGGTGCTTTCTTAATCAAGTTTTTCAGTTCTCAATGTCACGATACTCACGGTGGCTATCCCCTGTGACCTGGTGCAGATTGCCGATGAAGGGCAGCAGCGGGTAGGAGGGCAGGCCGCGGAACTTGTTGCGCTCGCGTCGCTCCAGGCACCACAGCAATGCGCCTGCGCATGCTACCAGCACGCCCACTATGTACACCCATAGTGACATCTGGATTTAAGGATTGTTAAATGAGTGCAATGAGTTGTTAAAACACGACAACTTGGGCTTTCTTTTAAACTAAGTACTGTAGTTTCGTCACGTATTAACTCCACACCTTATTCTGAACCCAACAAATATAATCATCGGTCTCTAGTTTATCTAGCTAGATGCGATATTTAATAAATAAGATGTGTTAGTTATTCACAAGTACTGTAAATGTTCTATGAATCTGAAAGCTGTGCTAAAATATTGTTGAATTAATTGAGCCTATAAAAAAAAACGGAACAGCCAAAATTATATCAAGATTACGGGTTATGTGAGATGGTACCCATTAGTACACCACACCCACATTTCGCCAGATATGTTTAAGTCCCACGTAATAGGGGCCGAGCCTTTTGTAATCAAACGAGCACAAATCCAGATTCCGTAGCTGCTATACTGTACTTTTTTTTTTTTGCAGCCAAAATTCTATCAAATCAATTTAAAATTGGGAATCACTGTTATGCGATTGAAGTAGGTCCGTACCTATTTATTTGTTTACGTATTTCTTTTACAATCCATGGTCACGGCGAACCATAACTGATTTATTTTTATCTGATACATAATATATAATTATATTACATGGTATAATGATACTTACAGTGAGACACTCGTTTCTCTAAGAGGACACGGAACAACAGATTGATTCAAGCAATCGTTTCTTGTATATAAATGACGCTAAATCGCAGTCGTGCTTATGTGCAGTGTATATGTTTATAGGATAAGTACAGTCGCTGGCATTAATATGATAACGAGGTTCTTCAAACTTAATTCTGATTTTTTTATCGCCATTACGTTAGTACATGTGATCCCATGGAGAAAGTTTTGCAGTGTGATGGTCTGAATCACATCCTGAAAATATGACCACACTCTCTGATTCACGCTGTAAAAAAGGCTGAAAAGTTTGTTTGTTTTAACTTTATAATCTTTGGCATGAAAAATTTACAAAAAATGTTTTTACTTTTTATAGACACGAAATGGCAAGGACCTTGACAGATGACCGTTGCTGTAGACGTGTTCTTGTTCTTCTATGAAGTCAATCGACAAGCTTAAGGTACGACGCCCTCAGGTGGAGGGCTGATCTCCGCAGGGTAGCTGTGGCAGCTGGACGAGAGTGGTCGAGAATCTAAGTAAGTGGTGTGCGTTGCGAGGCGTATGTCCAGCAGTGGACTGCTGTAAGCTGGTGCTGCTGGACTTAGTTTCGCTTTCTGCGTATAGGTAGAGGTACCCAAGAGTTAAGGTAGATAGATAGATAGATGCATCGGGCTAGTGTCCGCAACTCCACGCCCGGAGCGTGGGTTTTGCGTGCGGGTGGGAATCTTATTCGATCCACCGAAGCTCCCCGAGAAAAGCCAGCAACCCCTTGATGTTACCGGCAATCTCGCGGAGAGTACCTGGGTTACCGAAGTACTTGGCCCTGTATGGGGCAACCCCTGGACAGTGCAGGAGCACGTGGGCTGCTGTTTCTTCTTCCTCCATGCAGGCTCGACACAGAGGACTATCCGTGACACCTATAACAAAGAGGTGCTTATTAAATGTACCGTGTCCAGTGATGGCGGCCGTCACTGTGCGTAGCTGCAGCTTAGTCAGCCGGAGCGCTTGTTTGGTGAGGCGGGCGTCGATGGCGGGAAGCGCCTCCTTGGCCTGCCTGCACTCGCCGTGTTCTAGCCATAGCTTGGCGTGAAGTTCTCTGGTACGTTTCCTTACCAGCGTACGAAGATAACCGAAAGGGAGCGGCACGATGGGTTCTGGTCCCACCGCCGCCATGCTTGAGCCTCTTCGAGCGAGCTCGTCCGCTGCATCGTTGCCTCGGGAGTCGCTATGTCCTTTAATCCATTGAATGGTTATATTGTTGAGGTTACCTACCTGGTTCAGGCGTTGGTGGCACTCGTATATTAGCCCGGAATTGACCGTGTGGCTCCTCAATGCCAGCAGCACCGCCATGCTGTCAGAGAGTATACGGATGGATTGATCCTTTACCTCCCGTGCCAAGATGGCTGATGCCGCCAGGGAGATGCCCATGCATTCTGCCTGAAAGACAGTGTTGTGGGCACCTAAAGGTACGGCTATGTGGATATTGAGATCCTCCGAGAAGACTCCGGCTCCAGTGCCAGTACCTGTTTTGGATCCATCCGTGAAGATCCGCAATTCTGCGGGGCTAAGTCCCTCGCAGCGGTGGTCCTCATGGAGTTGGATTTTGTACTTCTTGTCGAATACGTACTGTTTGGGTACTCGATCATTAACAGCTTTCACCAGGGGAAATTCGCTTTGGAGTCCCTCTAGTGCCGCAGTATGCTGCGTGTACTTCTTACCCCAGAGTTGTAGCGTATTAAGGCGCACCGCCGTCATCGTTGCTTCTTGTTGAATGAACAGGTGGAGCGGCGGAAGCCCCAGTATGGCTTCGAGGGCTGCAGTCGGAGTTGTCCTCATGCAGCCTGTGATCGCCATGCAGGCGAGCCTTTGCATACGTTGCAGCTTGTTTATGGCTGTTATTAATTTGGTACGGGGCCACCAGACCACTGCCCCGTAGGTGATCATGGGTCGGATTACCGCACAGTAAAGCCACAGTATAATTTTGGGGGATAGGCCCCACTTCTTACCTATCATCCTCCTGCATTGCCAAAAGGTGATGCAGGCCCTGTTAAGCTTGTTGTCAAGATGACTGCTCCAATTTAACTTACTGTCCAGGATAACTCCCAGGTATTTGACCTCGTTGGTTACCTGGAGCTCTGTATCGAATAGCTTGGGTAGGCGATGAGGGCCTAGCGTACGTTTTTGGGTAAACATGACTAGCTCAGTTTTCGTGGGGTTCACTGAGAGATCGAACTCAGCACACCACCGTTCAACTATGCGAAGCGCCTGCTGAGCGAGATTGCATATAGTCCCTGTCACCTTCCCCGAGATGAGGATGGCGAGATCGTCTGCGTACCCAATAGTATAAAAGTGATTAGCATTTAGCTTCGTGATAAGGTCGTTGATCACCAGATTCCAGAGGAGGGGCGACAGCACTCCTCCCTGGGGACAGCCCTTGGCTATCACTGCCATCTGCTGCTCCACTCCAAGGCGGACTACTCTTTTGCTAAGCATATTAGTAATCCAGTCTGTCAGTACCTGTTCCACACCATGACGGGAGAGGGCGGCGCTGATGCTGGAGAAGTTTGTTTTATCGAAGGCTCCTTCGATATCTATGAAAGTACCCAGGCAGGTGCCTTTCTGATGTATTGCTTCTTCTATCCGGCTAACTACCAGATGAAGAGCGGATTCAGTGGACTTACCCGCGCTGTATGCATGTTGGTTTGCGTGAAGAGGTATTGTTTTTAAGACGCCATCCCTCAGCTCTCTCTCGCATATCTTCTCCATAGTTTTCAGGAGAAAGGAGGTCAGGCTGATCGGCCGGTGGGATTTGGCGTTGGTATAGTCACTCTTACCTGGCTTAGGGATAAAGATGACTTTCACTTCCCTCCATCCTTTCGGGACATAACGAAAGGCCAGACACGCCCGCATAATAGGCACCAGTTTTTCCGCGACGGAGAGCCCGCCCCACTGCAGTAGTGCAGGAAACACCCCGTCCGGACCAGACGCCTTGAAAGGATGGAAGCACCCGATCGCCCACTGGACTTTCTCCAGCGTGATCATCATGTGAGCGTATTTCCAGTCGTTATCTGTTGGAGTTTGATTTACCTCAGTCCAGTCAATTGTGGGTGTGAAAACGCAACCCGGGAAGTGAGCTTCAATAAGGACGCGCATCGCCTCTTCTGGAGTAGTGGTAAGCGTGTTGTCAGGTTTACGGAGCACTACCGGTCCGGCAGAATTCTGCTGTGCCAGTATTTTCCTTACCCTGTTTGCTTGTTGGCAGGATTCTATTTTCCCGCAGAATTTCCTCCAGCCACCAGAGCTTCTGCGTCGGATGCATTTGTTGTAGCTGGATTTGGCCGCCCTATAGACGTCCCAATCCTCGTCAGCACTGGTGTTCATGGCTCTGTTAAAGGCTGCCCTTACCTTCCTGCGCTTACGTTCCAAATCCGGTCCCCACCATGGTTGCTTGCCTGGGGTTGTGGGCGGAGTTGTTTCTGGGCAGGTTGCATGATAGCTATCTAACAGTGATTTCGTCAGGTAACTTACTTGCTCTTCGATCTGGCCCGTGTTGTCAGGGGTCTTCCAGTGCTTTGTTGGCGTAAGCTTGGTTACCAGGATGCGAGTGTAGGCTGCTCGATCAGTATTGCGTGGGTTGCGGCGTGGCAGTATAGGTGTCACACAGACCGGGATGTCGAAGCGGATCCACCTGTGATCCGAGCAGGAGGCCTCTTTCGAGACCTGCCAGCCGGATGCGATAGCCGCGACGCCCTCCGATGCCAAAGTTAGATCTATGATCGTTTGACTGCGTCTGGTGACGAATGTTGGTTCGGAACCTGTATTTAGTAGGGTTAGGTTTGTCGTAAACAAATAGTCAACTAAGGCCTTACCTCTTGCGTTCTGCGTGTTCATGCCCCACAGAGGGTGATGAGCGTTTGCGTCGGCCCCTATGACCACCTCCAGCCGTGTGCACTCACAGTGCCTTACGAGGCGGGCGAGGTCATGCGGGGGCGGCTCCTCAGCCTCAGGCATGTATGCCGAGACGAAAGCCACCTCTACTTCCGTGTCACCGCGCCGTAATAGCAGCCTAGCTGCAGAGATATCCCTGCAACAGAATTCCGTAAGTGGCTGTGCTTTTATGTTATGCGTTATGTAGATACACGATCTCGGATTATCATGTTCTGAGCTAAATAGGAGCTTACCCCCAAGATTGGAGAGTCCTTGAATTCTTCCCGCCCTGATCCACGGCTCCTGGATCAGGACTATGGCCGTGTGTTGAACCTCCAGCCACTTCCGTAGCTGAGCCGTTGCGGTCTGACTGTGGTGGAGGTTTGCCTGCAGGACTTTACAGGTTAGCGAAGGGGATGCCATTGCTGGTCGATCCGTCCTCGTCACCCTCGAGCCGCAGCCCAGCAAACAGAAAGCCGGGGTCGAAGCCGCCCCGCCAAGAGTTAAGGTAATACATAGTACATCTATTATTATTTATACATAGATATTAATATAATAAAACAGTAAAAAAACCTGTGTCTGTACATTGAATATATTTAAAAAAAAAATTGAGGGGGGTTTAGAAACAGTAATAGAGCACGAATCGAAAAAAAAAGTCTGTCTGTTTGTTTGTACACGCTAATCTTCGGAACTACTCGACGGATTTGAATGTTTTTTTTTTTTTTGATGTAAGTATAGATATTAAGTCTGGCCAACATATAGGCTATAATTTATCTTGGAAACTTGAATACCTGATGCAGAACCGCAACAGACCAGATTAACTATAAGAGATACAAAAATGGTACCATAACAAAAATTGTTCCACGTGATGAGCATTTTCTGCAGTACCTGATGTGGAACTCCAAGAGCCCAGCTACACTATAACATATAGGTATAGGAATGACGTCTTAGTAAGAATTGTTCAGCCTGATGAGCACTCTCTGTTGTCGTATAAAATTTGAAGATCTGGAACAGCTGATGTGGAAGTCCAAGAGCCCAGCTACACTATAACATATATAGGAATGACGTCTTAGCAAGAGTTGTTCAGCCTGATAAGCACTCTCTGTTGTCGTATAAAATTTGAAGATCTGGAACAGCTGATGTGGAAATCAAAGCTATCACTAATTTCACTGTCACTCAATCAACGAGACAGTCACTCATCAAAATTTCCACGTGAACGAAGTCGCGGGCATCAGCTAGTTTTTAATAACATTACATAAATTACTGTCATTTATTTTAATAATGGCTATGCATTAGATATTGATAAATATTTTGCATTATTCCTAGAACTTTGCCGGCTTTTTCATGAATTATTGTGTTTCTCCGTTTAATTAGCACATAAGCTAGTATGTGTAGCTTCCTCTTTTATGAGCAGAGTAAAGCCGGGACACCATCAAAGCGGAGAGTAGATGTGCGGACATCGACCAATCACATTAGCTAAAAATTTCATCTGGTCTTTCGCCCTTCCTGTGATTGGTCGAATTTGGCACATCTCCGCACATCCTCTCCGCTTTGTTCGTCTCCGCTTTAGTGGAGTCCCGGCCTAAGGTTGGCCAGTAAGTCTGCGGGTTGTTTGAAAGAGATTTTTAGTATTAAGGCGCGTCCCCCAGCAAAACGTAGCTCTAGCCGTTTTTTATGCAGTTTTCTGGAGCTTATAACTCTTAAAAAAAAAGATATATCAACCAACAAAAAATACATTAAATTTCTACATACTCTTACCTTCAAAATGGTACGTTTTGTTTTTTTCTTTTTTAAGTAAAATATTAAATTAATCCCCTCACAACGAAACCACAGAAATGAGAAATAATTATTGAAAACATGCTACTTCTCCAAAACTAACAATGGGTCTGACAAAGTTTTTTACTTTACATGCCAAATAAAAGTTCAAAAAATTACGAGAAAAACTGTGTTTTTACTTTTTTCATATCTTAAAAAATGGCTGAGATATTTACGATCAAAGTGCGTATTTCCGGCCGTAGGTTTTTAAAAACGCCGGCGGGCGCTCCGCTCACTACCCGATGACGTCACAGCCAGTGTCATTCGACAATTGCGCTCTCGTTTGCACGCCGGTGCGCAAAAAAAAACAAAATTATAAATCTCTCTGTGGTAAAAATGGAAAAAAATACTGTATTATGCCTCGGTGCTTCAAGTCAACAGTTTAAACACCTGATAAACTCTTTTTTTATGTGCCTGAGGACCCAAAAAATGAAGAAAAAGTGGATGACAGCCGTAAAAAAGAGTTGATATAATATAATAGGCCCTAAAACTAAAGCGCTCTGGTGTGAAGATCTTTTCGATTTTATTTTCTTTTCATTTAGAAATAAAATTAATCAAAAATATCTGGTTTAGTAGGTACTTAAATAAATATAATAATAGGTAGGTACTAACTAAATGAAATATACATTTTCAGTTAGGTTTAAGTTTGAATAAATACCTACCCAGGGAGTAGGTAATGCTTAGTTAGAACATATACTTTTTCATCGTTAGGTACTCCACGATTTTCGGCAACCATAAAATCCTGTTTTTTCATGAAATATTCACCACCAAACTATCCAGCAGGCAGATTGTTAGGATGATATTTTAGAAAACCTTCTTCATTCTATACAATAAACGTTTCACTTTTGAGTAATCGTATGTAAAGGATAATATTATTATTACTTTGAAATACAAGCACACTATAAGTACGACGACGACGACGAGGCAAAAGGAGTATTATTAAGGATCGTAGCAAGTGGCGTTCTGTGGTTTCTGCCTATCCCCATGGGAAAAGGGAGTGAGTTTATGTATGTATGTGTTTGTATAGTACATAATAGGAAAACGAAGACGATCAAAACAAAATGAAACGAGACGCGCTTAATTTATAATGGTCAACGCACCGGACTAAGTACCGCGCCGTGTCCCGGTCGCGGGCTGAGCCGGGTCGTGACGTAAGAGTACGAGCGCGCGTAATCTCGGAAATTCAAAAAATTACTTTAACTTCTCGGCGTTATAACTTCGGAAATACTGCATGTATCGAAGTAAAATAAAAACTTATGTAATGTACACGTTCTACGCTCCGATTTTAGATGTATTTAATACTAATATTTTGACCCTTTTGTGTTCCCCATTGTTTTTATTTTGTTTTTACACTAATGGATAAGCAATTTCATAATGAACATTATGGTACGATTTTTTTTTTCAAAAACCCAAAATTTGATTTTATAAAGATTTTTATGCAAAATTCTGAGCGTATTCGCAACCGTATCTCAGTGTTACCAACTTAGTGGATTTTCCACTAAATCTGGTGGTTTTGACTTACCTTTTAGCGGACAAATATCGGTTTTAGTGGCTAGTGGATTTTCTAGTGGAATTAATTGGTGCCAAAGAGTCGTATCAGTCCGAGATTAACGATGATGATACGGACGGAAACGACTCATCTGAAGATAACTTAATAATATAATTTGATTAACATATTTAAAAAAATAGGTTTTATTAAGTATTTTGTTCTTCCACAAAAGCCATGAATTACTATAGAGTTGAACTTGAAAAATTTTATTACATTATTATGTAATTTTCATGTTAAATGCTTTAATAAACGTTTCAAAAAAATATAATTTTCTTTAGCAAAGACCAAAAATCTGCCAGAAATAAAGTTAGTGGAAAATTTAGCGATTTTTTAAGATTGTGGGATTTTTTTAGTGGATTTCTGGTGGTTTTAGAGGTCGATTCTGGTGGGGAGCTTGAAACTTCGATGGCAACACTGCCGTATCTATTGACATTCAGTATGCCGCCAGGCCTCGAAGGGGGAACCCGTGTCGCTCGTCACCGCGCCGCGTCGGCTCATGCGCTCGCTCGCTTACGTCACATTATCAACAGATCTAAGAAGTAATTTCAAGTAATAGATATGGCATTCAATGAAATATTTTTTTATGAAATATTTATTGGTGCGTCCAATACTTTTGGTCATTATGAATTCAGTTATTATACTCACGTCGATAAATAGGTAGGTACTTTCAACTTTTACTGTGATACAAAATAATATTGGCACGATTACGAAAATGAGCTCAAAATTAAAATCCAAGATGGCGGCTAGGAAAATTTTAGGTTTTTCCGTCATGGGTGTCGTTTTCATGGTTTTTATGGTCGCTGATTACGAAAATGAGGTCAAAATGAAAATCCAAGATGGCGCCGACGAAGATTTTTGGTTTTTCCGTCATGGGTGTCGTTTTCATGGTTTTTGGGGACGCTGATTACGAAAATGAGGTCAAAATGAAAATCCAAGATGGCGGCTAGGAAAATTTTAGGTTTTTCCGTCATGGGTGTCGTTTTCATGGTTTTTGGGGTCGCTGATTACGAAAATGAGGTCAAAATGAAAATCCAAGATGGCGGTAAAGATTTTTTAGGTTTTTCCGTCATGGGTGTCGTTTTCATGGTTTTTGGGATCGCTGATTACGAAAATGAGATCAAAATGAAAATCCAAGATGGCGCCGACGAAAATTTTTGGATTGTCCGTCATGGGTGTCGTTTTCATGGTTTTTGGGGTCGCTGATTACAAAAATGAGGTCAAAATGAAAATCCAAGATGGCGGCCAGGTAAATTTATGATTTTTCCGTTATGGCTGTCGTTTTATATATATATATATATCCTACTCCATTTTCCCACCTTGTCACGCAACATATGCCCTGAAAGTAGGAAAGTCACAGAATGGTACCCAAGAGATGGTAAACGAAATAGAGGAAGACAGCATTTAAGGTGGGAAGACGAGATAAAATTGACAGCTGGATCCAAATGGAGAAGGGTTGCCCAAGACAGGCAACAATGGAAATCGTTGGAGGAGGCCTTTGCCAATAGGCACGCCGGACTAAGGGACATTTTGTAGTTTTATTTTTGTATGTAATGTTTAAGATTAGTGAGTAATATGTTGCTTGGTTCGGAATAAAGGGCTTATTATTATTATTATTATATATATATATATATATATAGTCGAAAAACCAAAATTTTCGTCGGCCGGCGCCATCTTGGATTTTGATTTTGAGCTTATTTTCGTAATCAGCGACCCCAAAAACTATGAAAACGACACCCATGACGGAAAAACCAAAAATTTTCGTCGGCGCCATCTTTGATTTTTATTTTGACCTCATTTTCGTAATCACCGACCTCAAAAACCATGAAAACGACACCCATGACGGAATATCCAAAAACCGTCGGCGCCATCTTGGATTTTCCTTTTGACCTCATTTTCGTAATCAGTGACCCCAAAAACCATGAAAACGACACCCATGACGGAAAAACCAAAAATTTTCATGGCCGCCATCTTGGATTTTCATTTTGACCTCATTTTCGTAATCAGCGACCCCTAAAACCATGAAAACGACACCCATGACGGCAAAACCAAAGATCTTCGTCAGCGCCATCTTGGATTTTCATTTTGACCTCATTTTCGTAATCAGCGACCCCGAAAACCATGAAAACGACACCCATGACGAAAAAACCAAAAATTTTCGTCGGCGCCATCTTGGATTTTAATTTTGAGCTCATTTTCGTAATCGTAATATTTGTATCACTGTAAAAGTTGAAAGTACCTACCTATTTATCGACGTGAGTATAGTAACTGAATTCATAATAACATTTCATAAAAAAATATTTCTTTGAATGCCATATCTATTACTTCTTAGATCTGTGAATTTTACTTGTATTCGTATGAAGTTCGCCAGGTGGCGCAAGTAATAGTTTACGAAGTATTGTAGAGGTGGGGTGCGGCAAAGAGGGAGCAAATGCTCAAGGTTATTTGCTCAGGGTACCACCTTAACGTCCTTCAATATTCCTAATTTTAAAGCATTAGTAGACAAAGAAAATCACTGGTTACGGCGTGAACAACTAGATAAATAGCGCGCAACTGTAGGTAAAAAAAAAAAAAAAAAATATGTTTATTTCTCACCACAAGCCAAAAAACACAAATAATAATTTATACACAAAAAGTAGCCAACGATTTTTGGTTGTGGATCGCTGGTGCCTGTGGTAGGTAGTAACACCTGTAATACAGGTCACCAGGTCCCCACCTGTTTAAAGTTACATAATTATTTGATAGCATACATCTGGTATCACAGCAAATTACAAAAAAAATTGACAATTTGTGAGTTTATTAAAAAGAGACAATATTAATAGTAATGTAAGTAAAAAATATTAAAAAGTTAAGGTATGTTGAGAGGTTTCTATGAATGTAAGTTTGTGTGTGTCTGAGCGTGTGGGCGTGAGTGTGTGAGTGTGTGTGTGTGTGTGAATTGGAGAGAGTGTAAGTGAATGAGTCTTATTAGACCAATACGTTAAAGAGAGCTTCTGTAGCAGTATATGTTTGGCTTTGTAGCCAGGCCTTTAAAGCGACCTTAAAATTATGTTTGTTCAGTGAGTGCAAGGAAAGAATTTGGTTTAATTTATTATAAAGATAGGGTCCGAGGAAAACAAAGAATCTTTGACTAAAAGAAGTTTTAAGAGGAGTAGACAGGGCAACTATGCGGTTACGGCGATTTGTTTGCTGAGAATAGTTAGACATAGAATGCTGCTTAATAGCAGTGGTCAGTACAAACAATTGCCTGACCGTAAGGACTTGACAATATTCATAGAGTTTGACGGTGGGATACAGTCTTGGCTTGAAACAGCACACCTTAAGAACCGCTCTCTGCGCACGTTCAATCTGAATATAGTGGGATTTGGCTGCCCCACCCCAGGACGAGATACAATAGACCAGAATTGATTGACACAGTGCCTGATATGTCATTTTCATGACAGTAGCATCTGCTGAATTGCGTAGTTGCTTAAAAATGTAAATTAATTTGCGCACTCTATTTGATAGGTGTATTATGTACTCTCTGAATGAAAGGTTGCAGTCAATCACTATGCCAAGATACTTTATTGAAGTGACTCGTTCAATTTTACAGTGATCATGAGTGCCACTGTCGTCACTACTGCCATTGGATAGTGTCGACTGGGCAGCAACGCTTAGTGAGCTTGTAACTGACACATTAGTATTTCGAATCGAAAAGTTTACTATTTTTGTTTTCGATATGTTTAGGGTGAGCAGGTTATTCTTAAGCCATTCACTGACTGCGTCGAATCCCTTCTGAGCAAGGCGGTATGCCTCTTCCCAGTTATCCGACGCAAATACAAGTGCCGTATCGTCCGCATAGGAAAATATTGTACCGCCTTCCAGGCTGAGGCCACACAGGTCGTTCATGTAAATTAAAAATAAACTGGGGCCAAGAATGCTACCCTGTGGAACACCAAAAACTACATTTATGTCAGAGCTGAAGTAAGTTCCAATTTTGGCACTCTGTGTTCTATTTGTAAGATAGCTCTGAAACAAGAACAGCTGGGTGCCTCGTATACCCAGGCATTCGAGCTTAGCTATTAAAATGGGAATCGAGACCGTGTCGAATGCTTTCGCGAGGTCCAGGAACAATGCAACACATTTCTTACCGCTGTCAAGTTTCTGAGCAATGTGATTAACCAGTTTGTGAACGGCATCAGCAGTGGATAGATTTTTTCGAAAGCCAAATTGGTTAATCGACAGTAGATTTTGTGCCTCTAAGAATTCGACCAGCCTTGTATTTATTATCTTTTCCAGTATCTTGGACATCGCAGGCAGAACTGATATGGGCCTGTAATTTTCGACACGGTCACGATCTCCAGGTATTTAAATATTTTTAGTATTTACTTACACCAACTACGAATATGATGGTCACAGTCCAAGGAATCCAAGAAGATACCACGTAAGTAGGTAGTTATTTCTTTGTTAACCTGCTCCAAATAAGATTTCCGCCACCATTTAACACCAAAACTAGAAGTGTTGATAGGTATTCAATGATCTACTACAAGATAAAAAGATATTACCCGGATTCTAACCGACTATAAACAGAATTAGGTACTCTGTTTGCCCTACCTGGGAATTTTAATCAGCCCTTATAATCAGAAGTCACGCTTGCGACCACATGACCAACTATAAAGTTAAACTTTTCGAAAAAAAGGTAGGTATATATCGCGATAGCCGCACCTCACGCTTGTATGGTCATTGGTATGGTTGTTTTTCGTCTCAGATTTAATCGCTTACCTACTCGGAGAGTTGTTTACACTCTGAAACGCGCTACAGGTGTGCATTTCGATCAATACACTACATTTCCGATTAACACTTCAAAAACAAGACCACAAATTCAGTGCGTAGATAGATAGATCGATCCAAGTACAATGTGTATTGAGTACCATCTTCTAGAACTGGGTCTGGGACTTATCTGTAATACGGGACTCCCAATTCCACAAGGAATCAAGTTGCTAATGGATATGGTTCTTTTTTAGGGTACCGTAGTCAACTAGGAACCCTTATAGTTTCGCCATGTCTGTCTGTCCGTCCGTCTGTCCGTCCTCGCCGCCTCACCGTTGTTAGCACTAGAAAGCTGAAATTTGGTACTAATATGTGTATCAATCACGCCGACAAAGTGATAAAATAAAAATTGGAACAAAAATGTTTTATTAGGGTAGCCCCCCTATACCTATGTAAAGTGGGAAGTGATTTCTTTTTTAATTTCAACCCTAACGTGTGATATATTGCTGGAAAGGTATTTAAAAATGAATATAGGGTTTACTAAAATCATTTTTTGATAATGTCAATAATTTCGGAAATAATTGCTCCAAAAGTAAAAAACAATGTGTGTGTCCCCCCTATAACTTTTGAACCATAAGTTTAGAAAATATGAAAAAAATCTGAAAAGTAGAACTTTTTAAGGACTTTCTAGGAAAATCATTTTGAACTTGGATGGAAACAGTTTTTGTACAAAAAAGACAAAAAGTTGTACAAAATAATTTCTGGACTAAGTTTGTAGTATAATCGTTTATGCAAGCATTTTTTTAACTTCGTTTACATAAGTATTTTATTATCCTGAACGTAGGTAGGTACCTATCTTTTTAGAAACAAAAAAAGAATTATTACACTGAGCGTGGCCCGACACGCTCTTGGCCGGTTTTTTTTTTTTGGATTGTGGGAAATCATCAAAAGAGTCCTCCTGCTCTGGGCAGAGCGATAGAGAGTGTCTGACTTCTACTGACTAAAACAACCCATGTTCCTTCTTAGCCCTTTGTATCGAGGCCGCGGTATCTCTTTCGAACAACCCGCAGCCTCGACGGGGTGGGTATGCATCCTGGCTTCAAGGTTGTGTCTATGCAAGTACTGGCATCAAAAAATGTGCCTACCTACCTAAACATAAGAACAACATAATTATTTATTTATTTATTTGCCTTAGCCTCTAAGGATAGGAAATTCTTGTTGATCACACATTGATTACATTGTACGAGTGCCAACATGCTACTTCGCGTGATCGCGTCCGATGTCATGTCATTAATTTTTTTTTTTTTTTTTTTTTTTATTATTGATAGGTTCGCGTTTGACCACTATCTCACCTGATGGAAAGTGATGATGCGGTCTACGATGGAGCACGCTTACCTAGAAGTAACCTATTCACTCTTGACTTAAAGACCCCTAGGTTATAGCTATCAGGAAATTGTAGCAGATAAATTACATAAGCTGCTACTAGTTTTTTCAACAGAACAAATAACATAGGTCAACAACATTTTGAGGTTATTTTAACAATGACACCTATGAATCCAAAATACAACAGAGAACGAATAACCAACATCGCAAATGAGACGGTTAGGTGTTACATAGCTCAAAACAATATTTACTTCGAATTGATAGACTGTAAATACACAGAAATCATATAAACACCAACCAATGTCGGCAATATTGGCATGCAGATTATTCGTTGTCTACGGCACGGATTCGAGATTTAAAACCATCTTTGGAATCCTCATAAATCATACAATCCAAATATAACAATAGTTATAGGATTAATTAAAACATTTGTTTAACAACAAAAACAATTATTTTATAGAGGAATGTGCGTTTCATTCCACGTAGCTGTCATAGACAAACGACTCACGCGCAGCAATTGTCTGGTCGCACTTCAAAAATTAATAACTTTATCAAAAGTAAACAAAAACAAATAATTAAGTCATGGTTGTGTATGGGATACGGTAACGTATTAATTATGATGTACCACCTTAAATTTAGAATTAATAAATTATGTAATTCATTTTTTGTATCACCATTTCAAGTGGAACGGATTGTCAAACCGACAGATCTGCGATCTGCGGACTCGATTTGTCAGTCTGGGAATTTCCACCATGCGCGCATAACGCGTACCCAGATTCACGGCTCCGGCTAGTTTTTTTTCGTTTTTTTAAATTTCAAAATGGTGGAGTAAAAGTTACACGCGCTAGGTACGCGCGATTTTTCCTTTTTTTTATAATAACGCTATCGAGCGATGGATTGCGGTCCGTAGTCACCATGGGTTCGATCTAGCTAGCCTCGTGGTCCAATAAACATAGTGTTTCGGACATGGGACCGCGATAAACTTGCACGTGGCGTCATCAATGGCGTCGTTTCCGCCGTGATGCTGGGAGGACTTTGGAGTTGCGATAGTTTCGCTCAGTTCAGCTCATCAGCAAGCCAACGCCATTGAGGGGCGTCCCATCCGTAGGGCTCCGCGACTGCGTGAGTGCCTGCCACCGTTCCCATGTGGTAGACGATCTCAAGGACTACACGTCGTGCCTGCTCCGCTTCCCGCACCTGTCTTCTGTGCCAGGCTTCCGCGCGCCCAAGCGCGAGGCCACGAGGATCGCTATCGAGCACGTGCTCTAGCGATCGCCTGATTCACCAGCTCCGTGGAGAACCGCGTCCGCTTCGGTGACAATTTACGGCGTAGGGAGTGCGATCATGGTACCATGAGTAAGTCAATCTTTTTTTTTTTACATAATCTGGCCAGAGAAAGTTAGAATCAGTGCGCGTTCGGTTTCAGGGGCCCGCTGCCCTGGTTTTCTATTTCAGACAATTTAGCTTTAAGGTGTAAACAGCCTTGTTCAACATTTCATGTAAAGTGTTTTTTATACAATATACCACTGTTAATGTTCTAGTTGAATTTTCTATGTTTTATTCCAAACAAACTCCTCATAATTTTTCCACAGCAAGAGGTCCTTGAACCAATGGTTCAATGTCCACTCCGCGAGCTTGAAGAGCCTTCTTTTTCTTTCATAAACAAACTCATCGTGTGTCTTACCTTTGAATTAACTTTCACCTTTTCAACCCCTTAACAAAAAATCTTTTATTTTTTTATTTATTTTTTTTCACACACGACAATGGCGCCCGAACATTTATAATATCGTTATATTGAGGGATTTGTTTGGAATATTTCTGGTATTTGTTTATTTTCAGTTTGAACTTATTGCGTTAACATACTCCAAAACAATTTGTAGTTAAAACTTTCTGGTGGCATCTAAACAGTGAATGCTTCGCATTATTTTTTTGTGAGTTTTTTGTTTTGACAAAGCAACACTTTGGCAGTTGTAAACATGTTTTTTTGTTTTTTTTCAAGCGATATTTTATATTCATGTACTGACAGCTGCAATTTTTTTGGTTGCTTCAACTATTTTCTCCGCAAGCACTGTTTGGTTGCTAACCAATTATTTTAGTTTTTGATTCCTGTTGTGTCGTCATAATGACGGATCCAACAGAAAAATTTGTTGACACAGAGGAGGACGTGCACAAGCACGCCGAATCAGATACTGACGATGTCTCTCGAAATGTAACGCATAGACGAAAAGATGCAATACAGCAACCAATGTCAACCGCATCCCATGACACAAAATACATTGACCAACCTTCACATAGTCAAACGGTACCAGCAGTCAACTCGAATGTCACAACTTACGTAGTACGCGATGACAATTTCAGATCATGGAATTTAAAGTTCACCGGCGACTCAAGTATAGTGGATTTTTTCTTGCGAATAGACGACTGCATGCGCACTAGAGACGTACCTGAACATAAAATTGTTAAATGTTTTTCAGATTTATTGGGCGGTAAAGCACTTGATTATTATAGACAAATTAGAGACTCAGTAGTCACTTTGGAGGATCTGCAAAATAAGTTCAGAACATTCTTTTCATCTTTTGACAATGATTTTACCTTAGAGAAACAAATTAGGGATCACAAACAAAGCTTAGGTCAGCCGTTGCATATCTATGTGCTAGACATGCAAACCTTGAACTCAAGACTAACATCACCATTGTCAGAAATAACACTTATAGAAATTATAAAACATAATTTATTACCAACTTATGCACAACTCTTAGCAGTCAATGACATACAGACCATTGACAGGTTAATTTCACTTGGCAAACGTTACGAAGCATATGCTGTATCCACTCCATGTAACTCAGTCACAAAACCCAATAAGGGAACAAAACAAGTAACCGTCCTTAACACACAATTTAAGAAAAAGGAAAATTCATCGGTTACATGCCAGAAATGTAAAAAATCTGGTCATACATATAAACAATGCAGATCAATACCAGGCATTGTTTGCTTTAAGTGTGGGACAAAGGGGGAACTAACTCCTCGTTGTTCAAAGTGTAAGCTGTACATTGACCAAAGCGTACAAACAGAATGCGAACCGATATAACCTGCGACGCCGAGAGCTCAGGCTAAAAGTTGGTGATATCGTTTGGAGGCGTAACTTTGTACAGTCAAACGCAGCAAAGTTTTTCTCAGCTAAATTAGCACCAAGGTTTGTCAAATGTAAAATAGTCGACAAACTATCCGATGTTGTTTACCAATTAGAGGAAATAAACACAAAAACTATAGGGAAGTATCACGTCAAGGACATAATAAAAGTGCCATAAAATGGGTGTTGTTAATTATGCTCAATTTTGCGACCATTTCAAAAAAAGTTGCACTTGCACATTCTAGGTCGAATTACTTTTTTAAAGTGAAAAATATTTTTTACTCACTAAACAGAATTGTTCCCGTATCAGTGGCTCCCCATGGCCCTGAACTCGTTTGATTTTTCAAAAACAATTCAGGACTTTTCCCAAAACAATAGGAAATAAGTTTTTAAATGGGATATTTTGGTCAAAATAAACATTTTTTTAAAAGTGACTATTTCAGTCACTACACTGAATTGCTTCGGTATCAGCGGCTCTTTCTGACCCTGATCCCATTTGTTTTATCAAAATCAGTTCAGTACTTTTTTCAAAACAATTGAAAATAAGTTTTTTTTGGGAAACTTTGACCAAAATATTATTTTTTTTAAAGTGACAATTTTTGTCACTACACTGAATTGCTTAGGTATCAGTGGCTCTTTCCGACCCTGAGCCCATTTGTTTCAACAAAATCAATCCAGTACTTTTTTCAAAACAATTGAAAATAAGTTTTTTTGGGAATCTTGACCAAAAAAAATAATTATTTCACAAGTGCCAAATTTTGACACTACACTGAATTGCAACGGTATCAGTGGCTCTCGACGACCCTGATCCACTTTATTTTTTCAAAAACAGTTCAGTATTTTTTTCCAAACAATTGAATTTTTTTATTATCTTTAAAAAAAACATTCAGTTAGGAAATTTTTCCCACAAACCTTTTCACAAATTGTCCGCTTACAATTGAATTGGGCAACGACCCATATTCATCAAAAGCATTAGCAGTCACGCCAGTGACATGCTAAATTTAAACAATATTTTGAAGATAACACTTCGTTACTATTCAAAAACTTTTCTACAGTTTACTGTTTCTAGACCAGTACTGTGGTTACTATCCTTTGTACATAATACTTTGTTGCCAAAATACATAGATGGTAAAATCATCATTTAGCATTAGGAGACACTTAGTACTTAATAATACAAGTAGTCCAGTTACTATAGTTAGTATTAGTATTTTTTAGCTATGGTACATTTAAGAGAACCAATTCATTGGTCATTTATAGCTCATAATTATAGGTAGTATATTTAGTTCATAGGTCCGGACCAATAGTTCATAAGCACTTAGATTATAGTAGACCAACAATAATTACTTGTTAGGTCAATGACTTTCAGTCAATAGTTTAATAAGCATACTTTACTTTACTTTACTTTTCAAAACCATAAGGTAGCTTAGATTTTAATAGAACGATTAGTTCGAATTTTCATAGTTCAACAATACTCACCATAGCCCTTTAACTTACTTTGTTCAACACAATCCTTACAGATTCCAGTGTTGATCAGTACATTTAGGAAAAACTTTTCATGTACTATAAAACTTTTTTTTCTCTCGGTTAGACCGGCTGTGTCGGCTAACGGGGTTAGCCTTTTTCCGCGAAGGGGGGTATTGTAGCAGATAAATTACATAAGCTGCTACTAGTTTTTTCAACAGAACAAATAACATAGGTCAACAACATTTTGAGGTTATTTTAACAATGACACCTATGAATCCAAAATACAACAGAGAACGAATAACCAACATCGCAAATGAGACGGTTAGGTGTTACATAGCTCAAAACAATATTTACTTCGAATTGATAGACTGTAAATACACAGAAATCATATAAACACCAACCAATGTCGGCAATATTGGCATGCAGATTATTCGTTGTCTACGGCACGGATTCGAGATTTAAAACCATCTTTGGAATCCTCATAAATCATACAATCCAAATATAACAATAGTTATAGGATTAATTAAAACATTTGTTTAACAACAAAAACAATTATTTTATAGAGGAATGTGCGTTTCATTCCACGTAGCTGTCATAGACAAACGACTCACGCGCAGCAATTGTCTGGTCGCACTTCAAAAATTAATAACTTTATCAAAAGTAAACAAAAACAAATAATTAAGTCATGGTTGTGTATGGGATACGGTAACGTATTAATTATGATGTACCACCTTAAATTTAGAATTAATAAATTATGTAATTCATTTTTTGTATCACCATTTCAAGTGGAACGGATTGTCAAACCGACAGATCTGCGATCTGCGGACTCGATTTGTCAGTCTGGGAATTTCCACCATGCGCGCATAACGCGTACCCAGATTCACGGCTCCGGCTAGTTTTTTTTCGTTTTTTTAAATTTCAAAATGGTGGAGTAAAAGTTACACGCGCTAGGTACGCGCGATTTTTCCTTTTTTTTATAATAACGCTATCGAGCGATGGATTGCGGTCCGTAGTCACCATGGGTTCGATCTAGCTAGCCTCGTGGTCCAATAAACATAGTGTTTCGGACATGGGACCGCGATAAACTTGCACGTGGCGTCATCAATGGCGTCGTTTCCGCCGTGATGCTGGGAGGACTTTGGAGTTGCGATAGTTTCGCTCAGTTCAGCTCATCAGCAAGCCAACGCCATTGAGGGGCGTCCCATCCGTAGGGCTCCGCGACTGCGTGAGTGCCTGCCACCGTTCCCATGTGGTAGACGATCTCAAGGACTACACGTCGTGCCTGCTCCGCTTCCCGCACCTGTCTTCTGTGCCAGGCTTCCGCGCGCCCAAGCGCGAGGCCACGAGGATCGCTATCGAGCACGTGCTCTAGCGATCGCCTGATTCACCAGCTCCGTGGAGAACCGCGTCCGCTTCGGTGACAATTTACGGCGTAGGGAGTGCGATCATGGTACCATGAGTAAGTCAATCTTTTTTTTTTTACATAATCTGGCCAGAGAAAGTTAGAATCAGTGCGCGTTCGGTTTCAGGGGCCCGCTGCCCTGGTTTTCTATTTCAGACAATTTAGCTTTAAGGTGTAAACAGCCTTGTTCAACATTTCATGTAAAGTGTTTTTTATACAATATACCACTGTTAATGTTCTAGTTGAATTTTCTATGTTTTATTCCAAACAAACTCCTCATAATTTTTCCACAGCAAGAGGTCCTTGAACCAATGGTTCAATGTCCACTCCGCGAGCTTGAAGAGCCTTCTTTTTCTTTCATAAACAAACTCATCGTGTGTCTTACCTTTGAATTAACTTTCACCTTTTCAACCCCTTAACAAAAAATTTATTTATTTTTTTTTTATTTTTTTTTCACACACGACAAAATACAGACTCTGGCAGGGAATTCCACTCCTTAGCTGTACGCACAATGAAAGTATTCCCAAACCGTTTAGTGCGTATGGGTGGGATGTCCACCATATAACGGTGGCGCATCGCCGTACGTCTTGTAGTCCGATGATGGAACGGGCTTGGCGGAATTAGATCGTGCAATTCCCTCGCACACTCTCCGAAATGTAACCGATAGAAAACCGAAAGGCTAGCTACTCGTCGACGATGTTCAAGGCTCTGGAGCTTTGACTTGACAAGCGCGTCATTGCCGATGAGCCTCTTGGCTCGTTTCTCAATTGACTCTAGCGCATCAAGCTGGTATTTAGCGGATCCATCCCATAGATGAGAGCAGTACTCCACACACGATCGGACTTGCGCTTGATATAAGTTGAGCAGCTGTTTCGGTGTGAAATACTGTCTCACCTTTGCTAGGATTCCCAGCTTCTTGGCAGCCAGTTTAGCCTTAGCCTCGATGAACGGACCGAAATTGAGGGTTGACGTAAACGTAACGCCAAGAAGCTCAATGTGATCGGTTAACGGCACGGTCACACCACGGAAAGTAGGAGACTGTTGGAAATCGCTCCTTTTTGCGGAAAAGAGACACGCCTGGGTTTTAGCAGCATTGAACTTGACCAGGTTGGCGTCGCCCCATTCGGAGACAGCCTTCAAGGACAAGTTCAACCGCTCCACCATGGCCTCACGTAGAGACCGGATCTGAGACCCACTAGCCCGCGCGTTGGACGTGTACCTCTCAGCAACAGTGCTGTCGTCTGCATACCCAAAGGTGCCGGGCACTAGCAGACTATTAATATGCAGCAAGAATAAAGTTGCTGAGAGAACCGACCCCTGAGGCACCCCGGCATTGATAGCCAATTGGTCAGACGAGCAGCCATCAATGACCACTCGAATAGACCGATCCCTCAGGAAGTCTGCAATCCAAGCACAAAGTCCTGCAGGTAGACCGAAAGAAGGAAGCTTTGCAATAAGGCTTTCATGCCACACCCTGTCGAAAGCCTTTGAGATATCGAGGGAAACGGCAAGCGCTTCTCCGTGTTTCTCAATGGCCTCACTCCAGATGTGAATGGCATACGCTAGAACATCCCCAGTAGACCTGTTTTGGCGAAAGCCATACTGTCGGTCACTGAGGATATCATTGGCTTCTAGGTATGCCAGGAGCTTTCTATTCAGTACACGCTCCATAGTCTTACAGAGTACGGACGTGACTGAAATAGGCCTGTAGTTGGCCGGATCAGCTCGACTGCCCTTTTTGGGCACGGGTTGCACGTTAGCCTGCTTCCAAGCTTTCGGTACTTTACCAGTCTCAAACGAGAGGCGAAACAGGCGCGTCAAGATCGGAGACAATTCAGGCGCACACGTCTTCAGTACAATTGCCGGTATTCCGTCAGGGCCACTAGCTTTGTTCACGTCAAGATTACGCAGCACCCTACAGACGTCCTTCTGATGGATGCGAATGTCCGACATACTCGTATCGCATCCAGCAGGAGAGGCCGAGGGGCTGGCGTCGCCGCTGTCAAGACGTGAAGATTCCGCAAAAAGAGTGGCAAATAAATTTGCCTTATCTTCAGCGGAGTGGGCCAGTGACCCGTCGGGTTTAAGCAGTGGTGGAAGTGAGGGACGACAGAAGTTCGATTCGACCGACTTAGCCAGGGACCAAAATGCTTTACTACCAGCAGGGTACGAAGCAAGTTTTGCCCCTATTCGGCTAACGTGGTCGAACCGAGCTTTCCGCAACACCTTCTTGCAGGACTTGGCAGCCCTATTAAAGGCTCTCTTCTTCTGACCTACGTTATTTGCCTTACAGATTCGAGCATCGGCCCATGCTAGGTACGCTTCATGCTTGAGCGCTTCAGCGCGATTACACTCGGTGCCAAACCATGGTCGAGCTTCGCCGGACATTGTTAAGTCAGAGAACGGAATGTAGTACTCCATCCCCTGCCTCAAAACATCTGTCACAGCATCTGCGCACTCCGAAGGATCATCTGAAGAGAAGCAAGAAGACTGCCAAGGATAACATGCGAAGAAAGATCGCATCTCATCCCAATCTGCTGACTTGTATCGCCAGACCCGCCGAGTGCCTTTAAGGCTGGGATCGGGCGGGGAGTAGACAGATACAGATTTCACCAGACAGTGGTCGGAACTACCTAAAGGTGAAGAAATCTCAACCGAGTAGCGGTCTGGATCTGTAGTCAGCAGAAGGTCCAAGCAATTGGCTGTGTGCGATTCAACATCAGGCACCCTCGTTGCTCCCTGGACCAGCTGGGTGAGATTTAGCGCTAGCGCTAGCCTATGCGTCTCTCGTCCAGCATGATCTGTGCACTGGTATGGGAAGAGCCACTCCTGGTGGTGGGCATTAAAATCCCCCAGTAGCACAAACTGGGCAGAAGGGTACCTCTGCTGAGCCACATCCGCCGCCTCACTAAGGTACTGTGTAAGCCTGGTTGTCTCCTGATCGCCGCTATGCGAGCGGTAGACACAGGCATAAATAATTTTATCTATGCCAGTGTCCACCAGAGCCCAAAGTGCAGAAAACCTTGAGTCTTCAAGGTTGCGGAGACGCCGATAACAGATGTCGTCCCGGGCGTACATGCATACACCCGCACGTTGTTTGAAATTGTGCTCCAGGGTAAACCCTGGGTATGAAAGGTACGACACGTCTGACGGACATCCGATCTGCGTCTCCGACAAAAACAAAAGAGCTGGTTTTTCAGTCTCGAGGTGGTGATGGACTGCGACGAGATTGGAGTGCAGACCTCGGATGTTACTGAGGTGCACTTTAAGAGAGAGGGAGTGCAGCCGCTGTTTAACTTTGCTCTTTTTTCTTTTTGCCATTTTTATAAGGAGTGAAGGAAGGAGAGGAGAAGGAAGTGAAATGAGGCTCCACGCTGCTAACCTTCAGACACGCACTGGAAGGATGGTATCGACTGGGGGACTAGTCTGGAGACTGCGGGGACGCCCGAGCCCCCCCGGAAAGTCCATCGGGCCCTCTCATCTGGTCGCCAACCAGCACGATGGTGCATTCCGGGATTTTTCGACAGTTGGTAGGGCAGCCTTTCGTGTGTGGCTAGCACACTACTTGGGCCCCCAACTACCTGCGGTCGGCCAGCGGTGCACCGTGCCTCGGATCCCGCTACCCTCCGCGACTAGCCTCCCGATACGCCCATACCAGCGAGAGCCAGATTGGTCTGCGTGCAGTGGAGCAACTATTTCGACCCAACTCCTCAATAGGCTACACCGGGCATCGTACCGGAACACGGCTAGGCCGTTTGGCGGCACGTCTTTGCCCGGTGGGTGGTCGCAAGCCTGCGGTCGAAACCTACCACCAGTTATGTCACCTGATTAGCACCACCCAGGGGCCACGTGTAGGGATTCACTAAAGGGTACTTTCCTACGGACGCGGGTGACTCGGCCCCCATCATCTAATTGATTTAATGGGGTAATGTGGTAAACAGGGAGCCACAACACGTATTGACGGAGTCACAAGTGCTTGGTGCCTAGGTATTTTATTTATTTAAATAGGTAGGTACTTCATCATTATTTCAGTCGAAAGATGTCCACTGCTGGACATAGGCCTCCCCAAAGTGTCGCCACATTGCCCGGTCCCATGCGTCTCGCATACCTACAACGGATCCCCGAAACCTTCAACAGGTCATCAGTCCACCTAGTGGCCTTCCAACGCAGCGTCTTCCGGTTCGCGGTCGCCACTCCAGAACTTTTCGGCCCCATCGGCCATCCGTTCTGCGAGCAATGTGCTCTGCCCATTGCCACTTAAGTCTGGCAATGGCAATTCTTCGGGCTACGTTGGTAACCTTGGTTCTCATGCGGATGTAGTTCATTTCTGATTCGATCACGCAAAGAAACTCTAAGCATCTCCCTCTCCATTGCCCTACGGGCGAATTTAAGCGGTAGGTTGAACGAGAAGATACTACCTACCTACTCAACCTCTCAAACATTGCTCAGCCGAGTCGGATTCGACGAATGACCTCTTTCTCGAAGTTAGACCTACCTATCTAACCGCACCGTTTGTCCCAGGTAGACGTAGTCGTCTACAACTTCGAGTTTAGAGTTTCCGATCTTGATAGGAGTGGGTGGATGTTACATGGGCATTCAACATGACCTTGGTTTTGTCCATGTTCATTTAAGACACTCTTTCGAAAGCTCTACTGAGGTCATCGAGCATTGTACTGAGGTCCTCCATGGTCTCAGGCAAGACCACTATATCGTCGGCAAACCGAAAGTGAGCCATGTTACGCCATTTACGTTGATTCCTAGTCCTCTCCATATGATAGTCCGGTCAATTTAGACATAAAAGTAGTGGTCAAATAACAATAATTCCCACAGAGCCAAATATTGGTGGAGAGCTGGGGTATACCATTACAAACAAAGTCTTAAAAATCCCCATCGATCCTATGTGTGCTACAAGAGTTATTCGGGGTCAAAGGTCAAAATTTGAGGATTTTTGAATTTTTCTCGAAAACGGTAAGTGTTATCAAAAAAAAACTCAACCCAAAGTTGTAGATCTTAAAATTCTCTACAAAAATGCTTTTTATTATTATTTTGTAAGAGTTTACTATTCCTGAGATATCACGATTCTAACAGTCACATTATCACTATCACTACATAGTATAAAATAAAGTCGCTTTCTCTTTGTATGCTTAAATCTTTAAAACTGCGCCACGGATTTTGATGCAGTTTTTTTTAATAGATAGAGTGATTCAAGAGGAAGGTTTATATGTAGGTATAATAACATCCATTTGCACCCCGTGCGAAGCCGGGGCGGGTCGTTCTTTAAATAAAGGCGAAAGGTAACTCACTCCTCACGAGATCTCGAAAACCGCTGGACGTATACAGATGATTTTTGGAAAGGAGGTAGTTTATAGTTAGTAAACGTCCGCTAAGAACGGATTTTGCTATAGGGCCGGATTAGGGTGGTCTAAGGGCCCACGCAAGTTTGTATGAAAGTCCTTCATTTTTTGTGCTACAATCTTGATTTTTGGCAGAGACGTAGTTTATAGTCAGTAGACGTCTGCTATGAATTAATTTTCTGACAGGGCCGGATTAGGGTGGTCTATGAGCTTTTGCAAGTTCTGATTCATACAAACTTGCGTGGGCCCTTAGACCACCCTAATCCGGCCCTATCGCAAAATTCGTTCTTAGCGGACGTCTACTAACTATAAACTACCTCCTTGCCAAAAATCATATTTATACGTCCAGCGGTTTTCGAGATTTCGTGAGGAGTGAGTTACCTTACGCTTTTATATCTACACTAATATTATAAAGAAGAAAACTTTGTTTGTTTGGTTGTAATGAGTAGGCTTAAAAACTACTGGACCGTTTTTAAAAATTCTTTCACCATTCGAAAGCTACATTATCCACGAAACATATAGGCTAAATTTTATTTTGGAAAAAATAGGGTTCCGTAAGATATTTGGGTTTTTCGGAGACAAGGTGTAAAAAATCAACCAGAATTTTGCGTACGCTGCCTAAACTATAAAAGATAGAACCATAAAATGTTCTAATTAATTGTAGATCTTATAAATATCTACAAAAAAGTCCGCGAAACACTATACCTATCTATGTCGAGTGAGGCACAACAACCATTTTTTTAACTAAAAATCTTGAATTTTTTTCGGACTACATTTTACGCATATATTTTACTCATGCTATTAATCCTTATCAATATAAATTATTTCATCACTAAGTACAGTTTATGTAGATAATATTTGGTCTTTTAATGATTAAAATTGGACGTTTGGTTTTGAAGTTAAGGCGAAATTAAAATATTAAGGCCGGTGCGCGTGCGGGAGTTTTTTAGATTTCGTTCTTAAAACTACACCTACGCAAAAGTTCTTCTCAGAGCTAAACAACAGTTCTTCTCAGAGCTAATCAACAGTTATTTTCAGGGCTAACCAACAAACAGTTCTTTTCATCTACACTAATATTATAAAGAAGAAAACTTTGTTTGTTTGGTTGTAATGAGTAGGCTTAAAAACTACTGGACCGTTTTTAAAAATTCTTTCACCATTCGAAAGCTACATTATCCACGAAACATATAGGCTAAATTTTATTTTGGAAAAAATAGGGTTCCGTAAGATATTTGGGTTTTTCGGAGACAAGGTGTAAAAAATCAACCAGAATTTTGCGTACGCTGCCTAAACTATAAAAGATAGAACCATAAAATGTTCTAATTAATTGTAGATCTTATAAATATCTACAAAAAAGTCCGCGAAACACTATACCTATCTATGTCGAGTGAGGCACAACAACCATTTTTTTAACTAAAAATCTTGAATTTTTTTCGGACTACATTTTACGCATATATTTTACTCATGCTATTAATCCTTATCAATATAAATTATTTCATCACTAAGTACAGTTTATGTAGATAATATTTGGTCTTTTAATGATTAAAATTGGACGTTTGGTTTTGAAGTTAAGGCGAAATTAAAATATTAAGGCCGGTGCGCGTGCGGGAGTTTTTTAGATTTCGTTCTTAAAACTACACCTACGCAAAAGTTCTTCTCAGAGCTAAACAACAGTTCTTCTCAGAGCTAATCAACAGTTATTTTCAGGGCTAACCAACAAACAGTTCTTTTCAGGGGTAACCAACAGTTCTTTTCAGGGCTAACCAACAGTTCTTTTCAGGGCTAAACAAGAGTTCTTTTCAGGGCTAAACAACAGTTCTTTTCAGGGCTAAACAACAGTTCTTTTCAGAGCTAGAATATTAGGGTGCGCCAAAGTTCACCTAAATTTTCAACTCCGATAATTGGAAATCCGAAAATGTTCTTCCTATTCGGAATTCAATCTCGGGTAAAGAACTTTAGGTGAGCAATTAGGGACCCAGAATATTACACGCTATTAACATTTTCTTAAACATTTGAAAATGCCTAAGAGAGCCAGGTCTCAACTTTCTAAACATAGTTCTCAAGCACGGGCAGCAAGAATACGTCGTATGGGAGAATCTTCACCTGAACGTTCACAACGCCTTGCTGAACAAAATCAGAGAAACTTTCAGGTACGCGCACGATTGTCGAGTGTCGAACGTTCGCAACGCCTTGCACAACAAAATCTGAGAACCTCTGAGTTACGTGCACGAGAGTCGAAGCTGGAGCGTTCCCAACGTCTTCATGAACAAAATGTAAGGACCTCAGACTTACGCGAACGAGAGTCAAGTGTCGAGCGTTCGCAGCGACTTAGAGCTCAGGCAGAGA
Organism: Diarsia mendica; assembly: GCA_949316265.1. NCBI lineage: Eukaryota > Metazoa > Arthropoda > Insecta > Lepidoptera > Noctuidae > Diarsia > Diarsia mendica. The sequence goes on along the minus strand of OX438907.1, from coordinate 1,868,178 downwards.
GACAGCAGTTGTCCACAAATAGAGTTCGCAATCGAATTTTAGCTAACAGCAACAGACTGGCTTTCAGATATGATCTGATAACTAAGCGAAAAACCCAAATTCTGCCGGAAGTCATTATTCCACGCGGACGAAGTCGCGGGCAAAAGCTAGTAAAGAATAATGTGACTAGCTGTTAGAATCGCGATATCTCAGGAATGGTAACTCTTAGAAAATAATGATCAAGAACATTTTTGTAGAGAATTTTATGATCTACAACTTTGGGTTGAGGTTTTTTTTGATAAAACTTACCGTTTTCGAGAAAAATTCAAAAATCCTCAAATGACCTTTGACCCCAAATAACTTTTGTAGCACACATAGGATCGATGGGGATTTTTAAGGGTTTGTTTGTAATGGTATACCTCAGCTCTCCACCAATATTTGGCTCTGTGGGAATTATTGTTATTTCAAATGTCTATATTGACCGGACTACCAGTCCAAACGTATCGTATAATGTTTCAATCATCCAGAGCAAGAATAAAACGCATTCGAATGTCAAATCTATCTAAATGTTCCATAACCCATATTTCTTGATATTGAGCATTCGTTTCTTGTTAACAAATTGTATCTCCTTCTGTCTTGTAAGGTATGAAAGAGAAAAACCATTTAAAATATAAATAATGTTTTAACTACAAAAACAGGTTTTTGTTATTGTCTGTCTGACAGACAAGGATTGTGACTCGATCCAAAATTTGTTTTTCCCACAAATTTCAATAAATCAAAATAAACATGAAGAGGAAAACACAGTTGTTTGATTTATATTGGGAAGATATATTAGTATCACAGGTTCTACCAAATTTATCCCTCAAAGATTGTTTTAATTTTCGATGTGCTTCTAAAACCTGCTTACAAATCATAAATATGTATTTTGCGAAACTGAAATCGTTGAAATTAATGAACAAAGGATTCTCGCCTCACACGTTTAATGTAAGTGACCCGTTTAAGTAATTTAATGCGCCTCGGGGCAGTAAAAGTGACGAAATTAAATATTTGTTTCAGGTGCTCGCATTAACGTGTAACAGGCTGACCATATTAAATTTGAGTCGCTGCACTTCCATTACTGATAACGATTTAATGCCAATGTTGATGAGGAACCACAATTTGGTCACTCTAAACCTGAGTCAGTGTAAAAGCTTGTCAGCAAAATGTCTTCAGCCAGTGATATTATACTGTAACAGTTTACAAACATTGAAACTGGGGCGATGTGCGTGGTTGACGACTGGGGCTGTTGAGGCCCTGGCGCTGCATCAGTGCCTGCTGGAGGATGTAGACTTATCATACTGTGTCACAATCTCGGAGAGCTGCATCCTGATATTTGTGAAGAAGTTCCGTCTATTGAAGACTCTGAGCCTGGAAGGTAACAAGCAGGTGTCGGATAAATGCCTGTATGCCCTCGCCAAGTACAGCACAACGCTGAAGCTTCTGAACCTCAGTGGATGTAGTGAGATATCGGATAAAGGTGTTAAGTAAGTATAAATTAATTCTCTTACTTTTCTTAATATGGATACCTTGTGGGCAATTTTTTTATCATAGTTTTATCAAGCCTCATTTGTGGTCAACTCAACAACTTCTTTTGTATGGTACCAAAACCATATTGAAAAATGATTGATTTTCCGAGTAATATTATATTTTAAGGATGACCTTGATTATATTGTAAAGGTTGTAATCTTGTAAACAGATATGTTTAATCTAATGTTAAATGTATGAGCACTAGTTATTGATGTCTGTTTTGAAATAATATTCAGTACACAGTCGTTTATATGACCATGGTTTATATAATTTTTTAGACCTACCTTACTTAAATAAAATCCATTCAAGTCATACAACACACAACATAAAATCTATAGGTATTGTAGTCTTTTAATTTGCCATTCAAGTTACAATTACTTAATTATTTTTTATCACTTAATATTACAATTAATATTTTATTAATCTTCAAATTAATTAAAACACTTCCACTCAATTCCAGGGCACTAGCTAATCACAGTCAAAAACTAGAAGGTCTGCTAGTCCGAGGCTGCATGAAGGTGACCGAGAACAGTCTGAAGCTGATGAGGAACAGGGTGCATCTGGACCGCAGGCCTGTGGACACCGGGCCTGTACCGATTTATGTGCAGGTGTGATAGTTAGTTATCTTAAGGACAATAAAGTTCAGTGTTGAGACTTGTATTTAAGCTAACAACAGAGCTGTCCAAGTTGCTACGTACTGGTTGGACTTTAGTCATCAACTAGAACATAACGAAAAATTTTTCAGGGAATACTAAATTTTCATGATGAGTAATAGAGAAGACGTATGGAAGAAGAAAAACTTCCCTGACCCCAAATAAATTAGGATAAGGGCAGGAGAATGATTATGATAGATTCGATTTTTTTTGTATGTTATCCACAAAGAACTTAATAATTTTTGGATTTAGAAAGATTTTTTGTCTAGGAATATCTATGGAGTTTTTTAACCTCTCTGTGGCCGCGCGAAATAATTGACCCCTGCCCCTCCCGCACCGCCTGGTTACGTCATCGCATGCGTCATCTGACCTTGTTCACTAAAACGCTTATTGCTCGAGTTCTGTTATCTCTTATCTCAAACCGTAAACAGTTTCGTGTTTCTGAAGAGCTAGACGATGTATTATTATATAAACAACTCTTTTATAGCTTATTTAGAATTAAAAATATCGTATAGTTAGGACAGATCTCGCCGCCACTCGACCTGTTTCGTATTTTATTTTGTTTTGGTAAAACTACTGAATCAATTTACACGAAACTTTAGAACTGATATAACAAATGTACAAGTAATATAGTGACAGTGTTTTTTTAGGAGACCTACATACATTATTCTAATAAGATCCCAACTCAACTCCCTCACCGACCGCCTAGTTACGTGATTACGTCATCGCATGCGTCATCTGACCGTGTTCACTAAAACGCTTATTGCTCGAGTTCTATTATCTCTTATCTCAAACGGTAAACAGTTTCGTGTTTCTGAAGAGCTAGACGATGTATTATTATATAAACAACTCTTATAGCTTATTTAGAATTATAAATATCGTATAGTTAGGACAGAGGTCGCTGACCTCGACTCTGACTCGACTTGTTGCGTATCTTATTTTGTTTTGGTAAAACTACTGAATCAATTTACACGAAACTTTAGAACTAATATAACAAATGTACAAGTAATCTAATGACAGTGTTTTTTTAGGAGACCTACATACATTATACTAACAAGATTCCAACTCAAAATTCTTATAAGATTCTTATTAGCGAACTGTCATTTTAGAATTGCGAAATAACCTTGAAATATAAATAAATACGAAATTATTTGCTTCGAATACACGATATAATGATTTATCACTATATTTTACGTTGATAATAATGTTTCCAAGACCATTATTTCAATGAAAAGGAGTCAAATTCATATTTTCAATTCGGTCATTCAATGACGACGACGAAATCTTTGTTATGATATTTTGTTGGCTCGAAACATAATTTTGGATATGAATTGTCAAGCAAATTATTATCTACAAAGTTGCAATAGGGACTTCTAACCTAATAAACATTTACTTACCAACGTTTCACAAACAAACTCAACACAAAACACAAAAACACTACGACACCTACACTTTACCACACCGTTTTTTGCATCAACTGTCAAACGTCACTATGGCGCCTCTCAATATTTTTTTAAAAGTGTTCCGGGTTTATGTTTAGTAATTTCTTGCTGCCATACACAGCTCTAGCTAGTTTCCCTTTGGCACAAATTTTGTCAAACGATTTAGAGCCTTATTTTACGTAAAAATAAGGTTTGAATTTGCTGCGCCCGACTGGAACGATATCGTTCCAGCGGGTCTCAACGGAATTTTCTCACTGGAACGATATCGTTCCAGTCGGGCCTGAGCGGTTAAACTGGAACTCAAAGCATTTATTTCAAATAGACCATTTACAAGCACTTGTAAACAGTAAGTGGTAGTAGCCCATTTTAAAGCATAGTTTTTTTTAGGGTTGATCTTGATCCTCATAAGTCAGCACGGAATCGCATTTTTCTCTACCACGTTTTTTACATAAATTTTTCCCGTACCCTTTTCCGCCGCGTCGCTCAGAACTGTCATTTGATACAGCAAGAAACAGAGTGTGAGTCGACAATGCGCTCGGCTGCATAGGTAGGTACTATAATACTCCTGCGGTTCTATGCTGATAGATGTAGCGCAACCCTTACTGACTAGCCTAAAAGACAGACAGGAGGCGGCGTCCTATTTGGCAACGATCGACGTGCGATCGTACGATCGAACGATGCGTTCTCGTCGCACGACGAGATTAAACACACTAGTTTCTTCCAGTGTGTCCTAAGGCGGCGTCCTATTTGGCAACGATCGACGCGCGATCGTACGATCGAACGACGCGTTCTTGTCGCACGACGAGATTAAACACACTAGTTTCTTCAGTGTGTCCTAATAGAGCTTAAAACGATCGCGCGATCGTGCGATCGTGCAATCAAAGCTACAAATCTCTTCTGATTGGTCACGTGATCACGTCACGCGTCATCGCGGGTCGGGGGACGGCACAGGGGGTCTACTCGCTAATTTGCCGACTAATTTTCGGGCCGTACTAAAGTCGGCCCGAACTAAGATAGAAATTGACTCAGAATTGATAGAATGACTAGTCGATTTGACAGCTTGCCCTACTCCCGATGAGTTTTAGCCCGTCCGAAAATTTGAATTTGACACTTGTTTACGCGGATTTTTATGTCATTTTAAACGATAACAACATAGTTATCGTGCAGGCCCCGAAAGTAAAAAAAAAAAAAAAAAAAAAGATTTTAAAGAATTTTTTTTTTAGAAAATCAATAATTTGGCTGCTTTTTGAATGCTCGAAGGAGCTCTAAAAGTACATTCGCCGGTTGTTTTCACGCTAAAACTTTCGGTTGTCGAGTATTCACCATTTTGAGTTTAAAGGAACTATAGGCTCATAAGGGAATTATTTGAAGACTAGTGGACGTCCCGCGGTTTCACCCGCGTAGTTCCCGTTGTCTTAGGAATACATGGATAAAAAGCCTATGTTACTCAGGGTGAATGTAGCTTTCTAATGGTGAAAGAATTTTTGCAATCGACGCAGTAGTTTTTTGAGTTTATTCATTACAAACATACACACAAACAAGGAAGGAAGGTTCAAGGTTCCTGCGAGAAACTATTACCTTTTTTTTGCCTCAACAAAAGCAACGAAATGGTGTTGATTCAAGAATGAAGGTAGGTAATGGTTTGGTTTGGCGCTGGGACTGGCAGAAGATTCTGATATAACTAAAACAAAGATTTCTACTATAAAAGCATAATTTAATGTTGAACAGTTGTTTCTTTTATTTTGCACCAAAATTACTTATTTTCAAGCATTGAATGCCCTAAACAATACACAAAATAATCTTCAAGTACAATAATAAACTAATACATCAAACAAATTAACACCATTAACTATGTTTGGCGGGCTTCGAGTCAAGGTGCCATGTAGCTTTTCGCGAAAACACTAATACACAATATCCTACGACCAAAACTCCTTCATATGGGTCTCAAGATGATGTGTCCTGCACCATAAAAGACTTGAAATGAATCTTGTTGCTCCTTAAATACTCCAAAACCTCTGGCATCATGATGTGATGTGATATGTATAGCGGGACGCAGCAACATGTTGTCCATACAAATTAAGCCTTCCTCATCAGCCTGTCCTTGGCTTGTTACCGGTGGCAACGTGCTTTTAACTAGCTTGGGGGGCTCCTAGTTACTCCGTGTTTGTTTGTTTTTGTTTCCGCTGATGTTTATTGTTAGTAGGTACCAACTCGTTGTTTTCACTTATAAAATCGAGGAGTGCCTCTATTTGAGCGCGTGAGGGCCTACAAAAGCGTTTGAGGCAATTTTACAATTTATTACGAAAAGTTTCCGGGTCGTACCTCGTATTAATAATGCAAATTGTTTATTATTTATTGTAAATAAAAAACTGACATTTTGACATTTCCATTGACAAATCGGTATCCTTTAATCAAATACAAAGAAGGCAGAGGTTACAGCTTTAACCCGGACAAATATATTTAAATTATGTCTAAAAATATTGGAATATTGGTTTGGGAAACGAAAACAATGTAGGTATGTATTCTAATATTTCTTCTATTTAAAAGATGCACATTACATTTGTTATTTTACTTCTCATTCAGCAAGACCGGAAAAAGCACACATGGCACAGATTACAAAACCAAACAGAATAAATAATATTCGATAACTTTTGTGTGACCAGAGTTAAATTTTTCTAATTGTAACACTCCCACTAAAATTTAACCACTTTAAAAAAAATATATATATCTAGTAGGTACATCTTATCATCTCATCTAGTACAGCCCTCCCACTAAAACAAAACACTTAAAAAAAATACATAGGAGAACTGGAGAACTAATTAAATAACATCTGATTCCTCAGCCAGTTAAAAGTTTGAGTGGGCAAAGCTTTTGTTAAAATATCAGCTAGTTGAACTTTACTTGGAACATATTTAATTTTTATTAAACCCAACTCAACCTTTTCCCTTATAAAATTATATTTAACATCTATATGCTTTGTTCTTTTGTGATAAACAGGATTGTTAATTAAGTTTATTGCACTCTGATTATCAACACAAAGCATAACACATTCACAACTTTCACCTAATTCTAACATTAGCTGCTGCAACCATACTATCTCTTTTGCAGCTTCACAAGCAGCCACAAACTCTGCTTCAGTTGTGGAGAGAGCAATAGTCTTTTGTTTTTGACTAGACCATGTGATTGGACCATTATTCATTTTAAAAATATAACCTGTTGTAGACTTACGCGTATCTATGTCGCTTGCAAAATCTGAATCTGAATAACCAATAAGATCATTACTTTCTCCATACTTTATACACAAATCTTTTGTATTAATTAGGTATCTAATGACACGTTTCACAGCATTTACATGTTGCTGACTTGGATTGTTAACATATCTGCTTAATACATTCACAGCAAAAGATATGTCAGGTCTAGAAACAGAACACAAAAATAATAAGGAACCTATAGCTTCTCTGTAAGGAAAATTAACAGTATTTTCATCTACATTTTTAGTAATAATAACATTGACGTCTGCTGGAGTACTGGCCGGATTTGCACTATCCATACAGAACTTCTTAATAATTTGTTCTATGTAATCACTTTGCTGAATACAGATACAATTATTTATTCTTTCTATTTCCATGCCCACAAAGTATTTCAAATTTAATTCTTTGATTTTAAAAGCTTGTTTTAAATATTCAATTATTTCTTGAATAAGCTGTTTACTTGAAGATATTACCAAGGCATCGTCAACATAAATGATTAAATATACTTTAATCTTATCAAATAAGCCCGTAAATACACAATTGTCAGCCTGACATTGTACAAAACCATATTTCTTTAAAAATTCAGTAAACCTTTTATTCCAGCAACGAGAAGCCTGTTTTAAACCATAAAGTGACTTATTTAATTTTAACACACAATTATTGTCCAATAACACACCTTCAGGTACTTCTATAAAAATATTTTCTTCTAGGTACCCATTTAGAAAAGCAGTTTTCACATCAAATTGTTGAATTTCTAACTGATATTTTGCTGCAATAGAAAGAATAATTCTTATAGAGTCATACCTGATTGTTGGGGAAAATATTTCTTGATAATCAACATCTTTAATCTGAGTGAACCCTCGCGCACATAAGCGAGCCTTATAACATACTTGATTATTCTCATTCCTCTTGAACGCAAAAACCCACTTAGTAGTAAGAGTTCGCTGACCAGATCTTTCAACAATACTCCAAGTTTTGTTTTCTTTGTGTGCAGATAATTCTTCTTTGATGGCTTCTGACCATTCATTCTTCTGTGGACACTTTAATGCTTCATCATATGTTTGAGGCACTGACAGCTCAACTAGGTTTGCTTCCATACGTCTATTATTTCTTGGCCTGAAAGTTATGTTCTTATTTGATCTGTTCCCTTTTTGTTGAGGTGGTTCATATGACGGATCATCACTGTTGCAACTCAACAGACTATCTTCAGACTCAGACGTTGAAGATTCAATTAATGTACTATCTGTCTTGCTTACTTCTGTTTCATTATGCTGCATTACTGTCTCATTATTATCATCATCACCAATGTATATTTGTGAAATATTCTTTCTTATTTCTGTAACTTGATGTTCATCAAAGATGACATTTCTTGATATTTGTACTGTCTTTTTATTTATATTATACATTCTGTAATTGGTGTTATCATAACCAACTAGTATCATTTTCACACTTTTCTTATCCAATTTTGTTCTTAATTGATCAGGAATATGAACATATCCAACACTACCAAACACCTTCACATGTCCTAATTGAGGTTTGGTACCATTCCATAACTCAAAAGGAGTTTTATTCGGAGTCTGGCTAGAGGATGTTCTGTTTAATATATAAACTGCACAGTTCACAGCTTCAGCCCATAGATATAGTGGCACATCTCTTGCATACAGCATTGAGCGAGCACTCTCTACTATAGTTCGATTCTCTCTCTCTGACCGTCCGTTTTGTTCTGGTGTGTATGGAGCAGTAAGCTCATGAATTATCCCTTCTTTGTCCAAATATTCCTTAAAAACTTTGTTGACATATTCTCCTCCATTGTCTGTGTGTAATATTCTAACACTATGCATGTATTTATTTTTAACAATGCTGTTATATTTCTTGAACATATCCATGACATCACTTTTGTTTTTAATAAAATATACATGCCTGTAACTTGTAGCTGCATCTTTGAATAACACAAAATATCTCATACCTTGAATAGATGTGCAGCTCATTGGTCCACAGACATCACTGTACACCAAGTCACCAGGCTGTAGTTCTCCCCTTATAGATTTGTGAAATGGAAACCTGCACTGCTTCCCATATGCACATGCCTCACAAATAAAGTTCTTTTGATCATTGTCATTAATTCTCAAACCTTCAACCACATTATTAGTACACATGTTTTTTATTTGTTTTAGGTTTATATGTCCCAGCCGTTCATGCCACATTTTGATATCACTTTGATCATTTTGAACCAAATTACAGGTCTCTGGAACCACTACTTTTATCTTCAACTCATACAAGTTGTTTTCTGTAATTTTTGCACTCATTACAACTTTATTTTCTTTATATATTAAAGCACTTGTATCTTTCTTAATTATAGTGTAATTTTTCCGTATTATAACACCTTCTGAGAATAAGTTTCTTCGCAAACTTGGAACATACAATACACCATGCAGTTCACCAGTCTCCCACTGGCCATTGACGTATCTCTTTATTGACACTTTGCCGATGCCTGACACCTCCACAGATTGTTTGTTTCCTAATGTCAGTGATTTCTGGTCGCATTCAAATAATTCATAAAAGAAGTCCTTTCTAAATGTCATGTGCGCAGAGGCACCGCTATCCAATATCCAAGTGTCTTCTTCAGGATTACAGGAACTGTCTTCTACATTAAATGCCAACATATCTGAACCTTCTTGTTGAGGTTTTCTTGATTTATTTTTCTTTGGATATCGACATTCTTTAGAAAAATGTCCTCTTTTCCCACAATTATAACATTCAAATCTATGTTTAGTAGTTTTATTTTGATTTATATCACTACCAGATGCCTTTGGCTCATTTTGCTTTGGCCGATTCTTCCATCCCTTATTGGTAACAAGAAGAGCTGTCTCTTGCTCTTCAACAGAAGCCATACTTGCTTCTTCGTCTAATAGACGAGCAGTTAAGTTATTTAAAGTTTGTTGTTTGGGATCTAATGACATCCATGCTTGACGCAATGATCTGTATTTCTGTGGCAATGTTCCAAGTATTTTTGTAAATATGGCCATTTCGCTGATAACTTCTCCACTTTCTTTTAGCTGTTTTGCTAAGATTTCGACCTTCGAAATATGTTGTGCTACACTGTCATTGGCTGACATTTTATACTGATAAAACTTTTCATGAATTAGCATTTTACATAATTCACTCTTTTGTTCATAGATAGATTCTAGTTTTGTCATTATTTCTTGCGCTGTTTCACAGTTTTCTATTAGTGTGATTTGTTTGAAATCCATCGACGAGGTGATGATATACATCGCCATACCATCATTTTTCAACCAGTCAGTACTGTTTGTTTCTGGTTTTGACATTGAAATATCAATTCCTTTAGCTTTCAAGGCGCACTTGATCTGGAACTTCCATTGTCTGAAGTTATTTCCATCAAACTTTTCTACACTCATAGACCGCGTGGGATCCATCTTACAATTTCTCAACTATGGCGTCGGTAATTTTTCGATAAATATTTTAAACTTTTTCTTTGGCGTTTTCTTGTGAAACTTCTATTTGCCGAGTACACTGGGCCCATAACCTATTGGAATATTGGTTTGGGAAACGAAAACAATGTATGTATTCTAATATTTCTTCTATTTAAAAGATGCACATTACATTTGTTATGCGGGCGCCACACACTCGACGAGTGGTATGGGAAGTAGCGAGGAAAGGAGGCAGAGACATAGTGTGGCAACGTTACTCGTCATGCCGCACGTCATGCTCCTCGTCCTGCCCATCGCTCCCTATTTTGTCGGCTTTTGCGCGCGAGTCAAAGGGCCGGCAATACGAGCGCGAGTGGCTGGCCACATAATCGCGCGGTCGCAGTCCGCATCGAGCGCTCACGCAAGACCACAGACTATACTTAGGGATACTACGTATCGCAAGACGCACGCTTCATGTCCTCGCCAAGCGCCGTAGAATAAAGGGGTAGGGTAAAACGATAAAGTGTTATTATTTATTGATTTGTTGTCTGCGGAGCCAATTATTTATGATCCACAACACAAAAATCATCATTTGAAACATAAGATAAATGTTTATTTATTTGAAAGCTTGTTTTTAAAAGATACACTTTGGCTTATTATTTTTAAACGACTTACGAAAAATGTAGGGTAGGTACGTATCCTATTAGTTATATTGTTAAAATTACAGGAGAAATATTAAGTAGTCGGCCGGTAGGTAGATACCTAGTCTACTATTTTATTAAATACCTATTAGGCCGGGATTATTTACCCACGCGTTGCCTGCACTTAAAGTCGGCTACTCGATTTTTTTCTAATTTAATTATAATTTTGTAGGTACACGATGCTTGGATGAGGCGTGGAGAAATAATGAAAATAGGAGTAGAAGAGTTGAAAGCCAAAAAAAATCATTAATGGCATCTATACTTTAGACCATTAGTCAATAAAAAAAAAGCTATGCTAAAAATGCATAGCGCGCACGCTGCCACAGTTTCGTCGTCCATTCTCCACCAAAGGCAAATGCCAAGTGAGGAGCGTCGCGATTAATTGCGCGATTATTTGCGCGAGTAGAGCAGTGTGTGGGCAGAGCGGGCAACATCGCGGCGAGTAGCGGCAGCGCGAGGAGTAAAGCGATGAGCAGCGCAAGGAGCATAGTGTGGCGCCCGCATTACTTTACGTATCATTCAGCAAGACCGGAAAAAGCACACATGGCACAGATTACAAAACCAAACAGAATAAATAATATTCGATAACTTTTGTGTGACCAGAGTTAAATTTTTCTAATTGTAACAAAAAAGACATTAGAATAAATATTTTGTGCAAATGCAGTCTTTTTCTAACAATACCAATGATATTTTTAATTTAAATGCTTGAAAACCACGAAGTAAGAAAACCGGGAATCAACCGAAAGAATAAAGCAAGCTTGTCTATGACTCCGTTCGAAAGTCATTGGTCCGTGATCACTAGAGAGTAGGGTTTACACCATAGATATAGAATTCCGTAGATTGGGCTTGAGAGTGAATGAGAGCTCCCGCTTTAGCGGAACTTTGCTGTGTTAGAAAGAGAGAGAAAGTGACGCTGTTAACAGTGCCAAAACACGTATTGCTACCGGCCCATACCGGCCCCGGTAACTGTTTACGCGAGCGTTTCGGCAATTATTTAAGTGAACTACAGTGATAACCCGTGATTGAATTACCATAATACGATGGTTTCTTGTGCAGTACCAGGATGTGAATCTTCCAAAAAGAAAAATCCCCAGGATTACTCGTTTCACCAGTAAGTTTACAAGTTGTTTACATCGTTATTTCTGCAATAACAATGCACCTAATAAGCCGGCTTTAAGCAAAATATTATGAGAACATTATTTTATTTACGATCTAGATGAATTAGCATGACTAAAACCGACGTATTTGAGAAATAACAAATAGAGAAATACGAAGGAGTTTTATCCTCACTTTTTAGTGATGCGATGGCCTAATTTTTGTTGATATCGACAGCTAAGATAGCGTCTTACAAATGCATAGTCTTAGAAAAATAGATTATATGTAGGTACTTATTGTAATTTTAACATTTTACACAGACTTAGATCAATGGTTTTTGGTCTCGTTTGATTGTTGACATTACCAATCTACGGAATTCTATATCTATGGTTTACACACATTTACGGCGTAGAGTAAAAAAACCCGTATATACGGCCGTATTTACGAGTTTGGTGCTTAGCGAGTAGACCCCCAGGTGAGTCGAGCGAGATGCGAGAGAACGCATCGTTCGGTCGTACGATCGTGCGTTGCCAATTAGGACACCGCCGGACAAATCTATAAGGGTTCCGGTGTTGCCAATTGGGAACTGAAATTAATGCACTGTTATATTTACTATATCTCATGGGACAAAGATTTTATATTAGTAGTAGGTACTAGTAAAATTATTTGCTATATTTAGTGTGTAACTATGGTAGGAATTGTTTTCCTGTTACGAACTCCAAAGGTCAGCCATTTTATTTACCTAGGTACCTAATAAAATAGTACCTAACTGTTAAACTGTGAGACTTGATAAAAAGTCAAATTAAATAATATACTTATTCTTAACTAAAATCTTGAAAAAAATGTGTTTAAAATATGTTTATTTTTTAGAGAAATTGTTTTTTTTTTTCATAATAAGCACAATAATTATTATAGGTGTAAATGTGATATGTTTTTTGCTTGTTTGCTGATCTTGTTAGTATTATAGAATGTAGGAGACTTTGGAAATGTTACTACTTATAGTATTTTTAATTAATGAATGTCGCTCTGTCTTAAAAAAGACATGACGGTAATACCTGACATTATTGTTGTTATAATTATACTTTATTATATTATCATTTATATGAACTTGAATTAGGTATGTAAATAGATTTTGTTGGTATGAAATATGGGAAGCCGGAAGGCACTTGTTCTTCCAGGTATTGCGAACATTTTTTGTCCTGGACCATACCTAGGAGCTTTCTATTTAAGAATATATGGAGAAATAAGTGTAGGTATATCGTAGCTACATGCATGTCAATCGAACATTTAAATGACATAATTATATAACATAATAATATATACTTAAGAGCGTATGGTACCTCAAACGCGAGTTTTATAATGCGTAAAAGTATAAGATTCACTGCAGTAATCAACATCAGAAAAATATATGATATTCTTCAGGATTTAAGCTAGTGCCATAGTGTTGTGAAAACATAATATAACTAACTTTGCTCGATAGAAAAAAATCGCGAAGATACCTCTAAAAATTTCTTTTAACGAGTAAAAACCATACTAAATACATGTCATCGTTGTGATTATTTTGCCAAATAATTCTACAAGCAACATACTAAAGTCATAGTGTTTTACTTTTTTAGTTCAATCAATAGTTTTTTTGTAAATCGCAAAATACCACTAATTTCGCACTATTCGGCCGCAGCGAAAGACGTAACAACCGCTTTGTAGTGCAAGCTGATTAGAACTTTATTCTAACAGTGTTTCAAGCGAAGTTTGAACCACCACAAATAGGGTTGCTAATCTGAGGTAGCATACGCTCTTAAAGGTATATGGCATGTTTAATACAAATCCTAATACCTACATTATAATATATTACCTATTTGATATTTGATGACGTAAGTATACATACAGTTTACGTTAAAAACTACAGTTAGAATAGCTAGTATCGTTGCGGTTGTTAATCTTCGGGAGGTGATAGACCAATGTTTCTGTGATTAATTTGATTAGGTTGTAGTATAATATGGTGTGCAATATTTAACTGCAAAGATTAAAATCGTTAGACTTGCCTATTGCGTCAAACATGACAATGATATTTTGAACAATATTGTCTCACTAAATCGTACTTGTAATCGTTTAGGCTACATATACTCAAAACTCAAACTCAAATTCTTTATTTCAATTAAGCCATTACAGGCACTTTTGAATGTCAGAAGAACATTTCACAAAAAAAAACGAAACTACGAGTGCAATACGTCATTCCGAAAGCCACCACGCCGAACCACACGCCACCGAATGCCCGCAACAACGAACACTGCGAGCACGAAAGCACGCAGCGACGCAAACCGCAACAACGAATGCTCGAGACCCCGAATCACGGAACAACGAATGCACGCCGCAACGTGCAACCGCCGCCCCGCGACCCGGAGCCCCGCACACCCGCCGCCACGGCCCACGCCACCGCGCGCCCCCGCTCCCACACCACTCGCCGCCGGTAACATCCGGCGCCGCGCAGCCCGACGCAGCAACTCCCGAAACGACGCATTGCACTCCTACGCTACAGTCACAATCACAAGGCATAATAACTTGTGAAAGTACTGTAGTTGCCAGTTCCCTAACGTAGATCTCATGAAGAAGAACGGGCAAGAAACTCCATGGACACTCTTTTAAATTAGAATTTGTTACAAAATCTTGGTACATTTTATCATTCATGTTGAGATGGTATATTATGTGAGAACTATGTAGCAAGACGTGCAAGTTAAGAGCGTCCAGAGTAAAAAAATATAATAAACAAATCAAAAAGAAAAATATATTTACACCATGGCAACTAAGGAATGACCAGTCTCCACTGACAGCGCCCGTTCACGAACATGACGCATGGATCAGCACCATCTAACTCAACCATTTTGAAGGGAACTAAATGATCCGACACACCCGCCACCATCAGCGAGACATTTGAGTGAGCATGACATTCTCTCAGCCACCAGGGCAACGTCACTAAAATATAACTAAATGTAAAATGTAAAAAGGGGCTTTATAGTACATAGTACTCACACATGTGCCATGCACTGATAGGTGTCTTGCTTAAGACCTAGAGCTTCCGGGGCTGCGGGTTGTTCGAAAGAGATACCGCGGCCCCGGACACAAATGGCTCAGAAGGAACATAGGTGGTTTTTAGTTAATAAAAGCCTGACATTCCCTTCTGTTCGGCGCAAAGTTATATTTAAGTCAAGTTACTTGAGAAAGATCTTTTTCTACCCTAAAATTTATCAAAAACCGCATGAGAAACTGAAGTACCTTATCCTCTGATAATTTATTTATATCTCTTGATGTTAATGGCGGTAGAAAAGGATCTTTTGATGAATAAATGATTTAGATAGCGACGACATTATTGACAAAGTAGCCGAGAGCAATAACCTTCTTCGGAAGTCATTGGCTATACATATAACTACTTTTTATTTATCCGTCTTGACCATGGAGCACAATAATTTTGCTCCATGGTCTTGACTGTCCCAAAAAACGATATCTAATTATTCGTGAATCTGTGACTCTCTTGCAACTTTAAAAAATATTTTACAATTGTTATTTTATTTTATCAATTTTAATTTTTAATTAAGTATTGACTTTGATTTAAATTTTTGACTTAATACCTGTTTTTACATATTTTTTGATATTTTTATCTTTTTCTCTTGAGGTCGCATCCGTTACAAGGTGATCCGACAGAGAACCAGAGTTGTCGACATAGCTCACAGAATAAGTAGGTAAGCTAAAGCAGCAATGGGCCGGCGATATTAGTTGTAGTCGTAGAGCCGATGACCGTTGGGGTTCCATCATTATCAGCCCGCAGTCTTCCTCTTAATCCGCCATACATGTCCCGATCCTGTGCGTCTCCAGGTGTTTCCCGCGACTTTGACGATGTTGTCAACCCAACGAACTTTAGGACGGCCCCGGTTTCTATGGCCTAACCTTGGCCACCGCTGGGGTTTGTGCCTATCGTGGGACGCCCTCAGGTTCGGGGAGTGACGATCGTTGCCGGCTGGCTACTAGTACTAGTAGCAACTGTATGAGAGTTGCAGAGAATCGAATTGAATGGCTTGCGATTGAGAAGGGCATGTCCAGCAGACGCCAGCAGTGTACCTACCTGCTCCTGTAGGCTGATGATGATTACTAGTTATTGCAAGTTACAAGCTTAGATGCAAAATACCTGTGTATTGCGTTAATAGGTTAGGTATAATTTATGTAATACCTACTTAAAATTATGTAGGTAATAATCGTCTTCATTATCGGACAATCGGATACATGTAGTTCTCATCAGGCGCGGATCCACCGTTGTGGGACCTGTGGGCATGCCCACAACCCTAATTGACTTGTGACGTCACATTTTTACGGTCACACGGGTCATGATTATCAAAAAATTGCAATTTTTTGAAAAATTTATAAATTATTAACTTTCTGCACTACAGAAACTAACCATTCCAAGGCAGCAACCAAGTATTTTAAGCTCGCTTCGCTCGCTATTGCATTTTGCCCTTTGGTTTAGTTTTGTTGTCATCTCTATATGAATAAACAAAAAGAACCCAATCTAAGGATGCTTAAATTTTGAAGCTCTCTTCTCTTGCTCCTGCATTATGTTATTATCAAAAGCGGTTTCAAAGGCTTCCGCCTTAAAACCTAATACTTTCGAGGGTCGACTTGCTCCTCTCGCGCTTGTGTTGTCTTTATCTTGACAAATTCTAACTCATCTCGGGGAACCTCCTCACCTTCCCCCGAAATTGAAACGATCAACCTATCCAAGGCAGAACGCAAAAAAAAATCTCGCTCGCTGCGCTCGCGAATACATCCTGTCTCGTTTCCACAAAAATTGCCAGAATGCTTTCTATTCTCAATCCCGTATGAGTGAAAAGAATCTATTTTTTCCGAGGTCGTGAAAAATTTTCGAGCTCGCTCCGCTCGCTCTCGCAATGTTTTCGCGTTGGCTGTTTTAGTCACTCCTGACAAGACACAATTTCAGACAGAAGAAAACCTCTTAAATTCAAACTGGGCTTATTTTTGAAACCTGCCCTTAGAGCTCTTTTCGGGAAACTAAAGATGCACACCCCGCCCTCCCTCACCCAAATAAACCTGTCGGCGCCCATGCGTTTTGATTCAGAAAATTATCGATTTAGTTCCTAATAGTGTCACTATATCGATCATGAACGAGTTCATAATCCAACTCGCACTTGGCCGATTTTCGGGTGACTGTGCCCACAACCTTTTTTGAGAGCTAGATCCGCGCCTGGTTCTCATACTATTTATTAGAATCATTAAGAGTAGAAGGGCGCGAAATAAGCAAGATTATTAAATAGGTACCTAGATAATGTACAGGCGTAAGATAATATGTTAATCGTAAGTGTTTTTTTGTTATTATATACTAGTGTTATGTGTACTTGGCCTGTGTGCTTACAAAATGTAATTAATTAACTCTACCTACTGCCTGTAAATGGACGAATCTAGCACGTCTCCTGTTTGCTCCGCTTTGGTGGTAACCGGGCCATACATTGCGTGATTTGGTGAATATGGTAATAACTCTCCTTTTGGGCTTCGCAGCAGTCGGGTAAAAAAATATATGATCTTGTAGTCACCAATTTTATTTTAGGAGTTCAAATGGACATTGGTTTGACCAAATAATTATGGAAGTAAGTACCTTATATTGTACCTGGATAGTTATATAAGTTATAGGTATTGATATTTTATTTTTGTTTGATTAACAAGTTTTCTAAGTTTTAAACAACTATAATTTTGTATAAATTGCAAAGGGGTTTGAATTAAATGGTCTGCCTAATGTACAACATTTTTTATCTTTCAAAGTTGTGGCCACACATAAAACACTATATTCTTATATTCATTGATAGCCTAACAAGTTTTGTATAAGACAAAATGTTCTCAAGTGTCAAGTTTTAGAAGTTGAACTATCAAAGTTAAAGTAGATTCAAAGGTATCTTCAGCACAACTCTGATTTGATTAGCCACGCATAAAAATTATCAGTCAATAGCTGTTATCAATCATCATCATTCATCATTTCAGCCAAAAGACGTCCACTGCTGGACATAGGCCTACCCCAGGCGTCGCCACATTGACCGGTCCCGTGCGTCTCTCATCCAGCGGGTTCCTGCAACCTTGACCAGGTCATCGGTCCACCTAGTGGGAGGCCTTCCACCGCAACGTCTTCCGGTTCGCGGTCGCCATTCCAGAACTTTTCGGCCCCATCGGCCATCCGTTCTGCGAGCAATGTGCCCTGCCCAATGCCACTTAAGTCTGGCGATTCTTCGGGCTAAGTCGGTAACCTTGGTTCTCAAGCGGATGTCCTCATTTCTGATTCGATCACGCAAGGAAACTCCGAGCATAGCCCTCTCCATTGCCCTTTGGGTGACTTTGAGCTTTCTGATGAGGCCCATTGTGAGCGACCACGTTTCGGTCCCGTATGTAATCACTGGCAACACACACTGGTCACAGACTGTCGTCTTGAGACACTGGGGTAAGTTGGACGAGAAGATACCGTGCAACTTCCCGAACGCTGCCCAGCCGAGTCGGATTCGACGATTGACCTCTTTCTCGAAGTTAGATCTACCCAACTGGACCGTTTGTCCCAGATAGACATAATCGTCCACAACTTCGAGCATAGAGTCTCCGATCTTGATAGGAGTGGGTCATGAACATTCGACATAACCTTGGTTTTGTCCATGTTCATTTTAAGACCCACTCTTTCGGAAGCTCTAGTGAGGTCATCGAGCATTGCACTGAGGTCTTCCATGGTCTCAGCCATGACCACTATATCGTCGGCAAACCGAAGGTGAGTGATGTACTCGCCGTTGACGTTGATGCCAAGTCCTCTCCAATCCAGAACCTTGAAGATAGAAACTGTTTACCAATGCAGCGGTAAACAGTTTCGGATTCCGAGGTCTGGTCCTGAAGTCGGACTGACATGGTGGCGTTTTTGTACAAACACTTCAACACCTCGATGTACCGGTAGCCGATTTGGCACCGTTGGAGAGACTGCAGCACAGCCCAAGTCTCGATCGAATCCAAGGCTTTCTCGTAGGTAGTCCACAAACGCTAAACAGAGAGGCAGGTTATACTCTTCGGTCTTCTGTATAACCTGCCGCAGCGTATGTATGTGCATCTACGGTACTGAAGCCTTTTCGGAATCCGGCTTGTTCGTAGGAGGCTGGAAATCGTCGAACCTGCGTGCGAGACGATTCGTGATGACTCTTGAAAACAATTTGTAGACATGGCTTAGAAGTGAGATGGGCCTATAGTTCTTCAACCGGGCATTGTCACCCTTTTTGAAGAAGAGCACCACCACACCTCTGCACCAAGTCTGTTATCAATGCTTGCAAACAATTAGGCTTCATGAGTGGCGGCTATTTTAAAATAAAATGGCAGGAAGTTAGGCCGGCCAGACCTCATACAAAAAACTTCTGACCCCTTTTTTCCAAAATAGGTGATATGCTGTACCTGTAATCTGTGGTGTGTTTAAATAATAATTTAATATTAGCCGTTCAGAGCATGCTTTTCCAAGAATTTATTCTGTGAATGTATTGTGAACGTCAATAAACTTGTTTAAAAAATAAACGTTTTTGCTTTTGCCAGCTACCTTCCACAACAGTGGATTTAGGGTTGCGCCTCGTCTAGCAGTACAATCGCACTTTTAGGGTTCCGTAGCCGGATGGCAAAAAACGTCAACATTGTCCATGTCCATCCAACAAAAAGTCTTAGATGTGATGGACTGATGGTGGTGATGATGGACGGGCAAACAGTAAGTAAGGAACATCAAAAATAAAACGACAGCGTTTTTTCACAAAATTATATTTTGTGTGATAACACCTGCTACATGTTTCTTACTGTTATTGTATTTACAATATTTTATATACTACACATTAGTAACAAATAACATTCATAACCTTAGAGGAGCAGATCTTAAAAATAACTTACGGCGCGCGGCGACGACCGACCGACCGACCGCTGCCGCGCGCGACCTTAGCTTACCTAGGCGTGCAAGAGGACGAAACTAAACACGACAACTAAAAATACTTAAGCTCGTAACTATAGTAACCGTAAGTGTTAATAACATTTGGCAATAAATTACTGGGATAACACGAACATAATCCTTAAGCGAAGCGGTAAAACAATGTTATCATCGCAAATATAAAAACGTTAAAACTACCAGTGTAAAAAGAATATAAAAAAAAACCTCCGTCCATTAGGCCTGTTTACGTAAGTAACACGGAACGCGTCGCGGCACTCCTCTATCTTGTCAGCACACTATCACATTGATCAAATTAAAAGGGAATCTTACAAATACACTAAGTTTATCAGCTCTATATGTATACAGCCTTGTTACAATCAAAGCATTACATTTACAATATGTTACATGGAAGTCAAGCAGACAGACGGGACGTGAGAGGCACTTCGAACAGATTCAGACAAACTAGGATCCTACACAAATTATAATTACACAACGGCGACTGTACACGAGCTACAAAACACAATTACATAAAACGTAAACACCATATACATATAAAATACGAGTTCCGAACGATTCTTTACATCTGAAGTACAATCTGCGATCAGTAACACCATTGCACTTAGTTCAACATACCAAAGACTTAACATTACATTGTTTCTTTGGAAATCGAGAATATATTAATTTATGAAGCACGCGCCATGGACACTGGCATCTTCGGATATCACTTCTCTCACAGGTCACAGTCACAGGCTCGAGTGCTCGACGTCAGTCGTCACGATACAAAACGAAGCAGATTACTATCAGAGTACACACATTTATTGCACTATCATTATGCTACATTACAGTGACGTAGTCATTATTATTATAAACAGATTTAAATACACTTTATCTGCAATTTTGTACTTTTATTCAGCTTACCGGGTACTGCTCTTTATCAACGACAAACAAAACGTGATTTACATACATATTATGATACAAAAACAATAACAGAGCTGCCACTAGACCGCCGTAACATAACGAGACACCTCGAGTGCGGAGGATAAGGCAACAGAGGCGGTGTTCATGTTCATCTCGATAACTTTACTCTATTTACAACTAGCACTTGACGTCAGAAAGCAAATGTTTATTTGTACTATGCTATAGTTAATGCTAGACTCGGATCGTTGTAGGGTAACGTCTGTCGGCGCTCCGCTTCGCTCCGCTTCGCTCCGCTCCGCTCCGCTCCGCTCCGCTCCGCTACGCTCCGCTCCGCTCGGCTCGCTACCGCCGCATGGTAGAGTTGAGCGTCTGCATGGCGAGCGGCGGCGGCGGCGCGTTGATGTAGCCGTACGCGTACACGTTGGACTGCTGCGCGCGCGGGTCGGCGTACTGCGCCCCCTGCACGTTCATCATCTGCAGGTTGTTGAACTGTTGCTGCGGCGGCACGCGGTACCCGTTGAGCCCGTAGCCGCTGATGATGTGCGTGTTGAGGTTGGGCGACATGCGCGAGCCCGGCGCCATCTGCATGTGCTGCATCGGGCTCAAGTTGCCTGCAACACCACGACAACGCACTTCTTAGTCTCATCATTATCTAGCACCAGTACACTCTACATACCAGCAGTATTGTGGGAGTGTCATGTGCATATCACAAAGACAAACTTCTATATAAAGGAGACGCATATATTACTGTTGCATGTTCTTAGAAGGTGATGGCTACATAGCACACCAACTGTGGAACCATGCCAGAGTTTACCATCTAGCAGCAATTTATATGAAGAAATCTTCAGGATCTACACTAAGGCTCATTGTAGGTGGGGATTAGAAGTCATTATCATTTCAGCCGAAAGACGTTCACTGTTGGTCATAGGCCTCCCTTATGTGTCGCCACATTGACCGATCCCGTGCGTCTTTTATCCAGCGGATCCCCGCAACCTTCATCCGGTCATTGGTGCACCTAATGGGAGGCCTTCCGATGCAACTTTCAGCCCCATCGGTATTATGAGTATTCAGGGTAAAATTATAAACACACATCTCATTCATATCCTCATAAACATATTCACTTCCTCATAAACACACATCTCATTCATAAATAAAATGTAATGCAACTAACTTGATGTATTCCTGGTATTCCTAGGCGAGTCGAGCTGGTTATGCGGCGGGTAGTACTTGGCGGCGGCGGCGTGGTAGTGTCCGGCCGGAGCCGCGGGAGGGGTGCTGGACTGCTGCCCGTACTGTAGGAAACAACTAGATTCGAAATACTGAAAGACCACAAATATGTGTCATGAAAATGTTTGGAGCAAGACCGCATACTTGTGTCCAGGTATGGTGGTGGTGTGATTGTTAGTACACGTTCTAGGACGACTCCTTGTTGGTTTAAAAATATTTTCATGACACTGCAACTTCGCTGACACTTATTCACCAAAATTTATGGAAATTATCCACCAATCTGATCTCAAAATCTATAAATCTTTTTTTTGTGAATTTAAATTTGATAATTAAATTGCCATCTTGAATTTCTCAGAGTCGTTTTGTTGTAATAACCCTTAGATGAAAGAAGTTATTAAAAGACAAGCAAGACATCCTAGGTTTACTAAACGCTATAAAAGCCAGACGATGTTCATCCATGGAACTTACAACTAAATCAATTTGCATTTAGGTGCTACGATGCCACACATATACGCACAGATACGTTGAACTAGATAACTATTTCTTCGTCGAGGGTTAAGAATAATGACGATGACACGTTAGAATACATTCGCAGTGTGTTGTGTTCAGGTTACCTGATGCGGCGGATGGTGCTGCGGAGCCTCAGCCATCTGCTGCAACTTGGCGAGCGAGCAGGAAGGCGGCCAGGCCCCGCCGTGGTACTGCTGCTGCTGCTGGAAGCTCAGGTAGCCGCCCTGGTAGCCGCCCGAGCCCGACCCGCCCTGCATCACCGCGCCGCCCGCCGCTGCGTCCAAAAAACTCGCTACATTACCATAGCAAGATTGTATCGAATTAATTATGAGGAAATAAAAACATAAATAAAACAAAAAATAACATACACACAGTGCGCGCAGAAGAGTTAGGCAAGGGAGTCTATGCTAAGTCTATATTTCGCTAGTTGTAAAATATAAAAAGAATGAGCTTATTGCCTACCTATATGATAGATGAGTTTGAGAGCAGATTTTCAGTGAGAACAATGAAATTATAAAAAATGAAAATACGCAATTAAATGCTTGAAAATTTTACCCAAAATCGCATTCATCATCATTATCATTTCAGCTTAAAGACGTCCATTGCTGGACATAGGCCTTCCCCAAGTGCAATTCGCAAGCCCTCGGGAGGATGGACATACTTTAGTATATCGTAACAAACGTTTGAACGAACAGGGTAAGAAGAATTTCATATTTGTGTGGGAAGACAGAAAAGTACTGACCATGCGGCTGGTGCGCGGGTGGAGTAGCTCTGTGTCGCGGTGCGGGCGGAGTGGCGGCGCCGCGTAGTGCGCCTGGCTTGCCGGCCTCGCCGCTGTTGTTGTTGGCGCTGCTGTTCCTGTAACAACAACGGCTTTACTACACGGATCTGTGCTTCTCAATAAACATACTAACGAAGTGGCCCTACACTTATTCAAAAGTCTTTCAAAACAGCAAAGACACTGACTCGGTAGAACGTAGACATGCTATTGAAATTTATGTCAAATATCAAAGCGGCCAATTAGAGCTACTGTATCCAAAAGGTTTTCTTACCTATTCCTATTGGTGATCTTCTGCTGCTTAGGCGGTTGATTGGGTTGACTCATAATAGACGGTATGTGGATGGAGGAGTACTGCGGGCTGGGCGCTGGATGCATGTGCATCATGGAGCACGGCGAGGCCAGGTCGGAGCCGATGCTGGTGGGCGACTCCAGCCCCAGCTGCGACACGTCCAGCTCGCACGTGGGGTACTGCACCGAGTGCACCGAGTTGCTGGTCGAGTCCGGCGTGTACACGCCCATCGACTGCAGCGCCGGACTCACCGCCTCGCACAACTCCTCTTTACTCGTGTCCTTCGGAGACTCCTCCTTCTTGTGCTGTCGAGACTTCTTCTCTATCTCCTTCTCCTGCCCACATGGCCCGTTCTGGTTGAAAGGCGTCTTACAACTAGGAGATGTCAACACCTGTGAGCTCTGCTGCCTGTACTCTGCGCAACTTGTCACCACTTCCTGCTGTTTGTTCACTTGTCTCTGCATCATCTGTTTCATCTGGTCGGCTGTGTTCTGAGATTGCGACTTCTTCGGCTCGCACTGAGTCTGACAAGCGGTCGTTGTTTTCGACTGTTTCGTAGGCTTACAGTCGTTCTTCTGCGAACACTCCGCTTTGGACGTCGGTGTCTTGGTCTCCTTGAAATGCGGTAAGCCCGTCGTCGCGTATAAACTGCTACTCAACGCGCCGTAAGCAATGTTGTGGAAGTCCTTCTGGTCATATTTAGGAAGTAATTTCTGTGGCGATTTTTGAACTTGATCTAAATGAGGAAGATTGAACCCTTGATGTTTGTCCAAGTAGTTCTTATCACTAACTATATTTTTCATATCTAAAAATCTATTATGTTCCCACGTGCCCTGTATTCGCGTGGGGTCCCAGGGCGGCCACTGATACTGTCCGTGCGTCGTGTGGTAGTTAGGAATCTGGTTCATAGCGTAGTCAGCTTTAGGCACTAGTTCATTATCATACTTGAATTTGGGCAGCATTTTGTTCAAATCGTTCTGATCAGCTTTCAAGTTCAACTGAGCTGTGCAGCTTTTATCATGTTTCACCGACTGGTTTTTTGAGTCACACTTAGAAGTATTGGACTTCTCTTTCTTAAAAAAATCTTGCTTTTTGGGAGCCTCGTTAGTTTTTGTTTCCAATTTACTTGTGACTGGCACGGAGTTTATCACGTTTATAGGGACTGACGTCTCTGGTTTCCTTGCATTGATATTCTGTTCCGGAAAAAACGTCTTAGGTTCAGGTGTACTCCTAGGCGTGTCGTTCTTATTCTTCTTGTCAGTTTTCTCTAGCTTGCTATGAGCCGAGTTCACTCTCACGTCGCGTAGCTTACTCTTCTCTCTCGGCTTCAAGTTAGGATCATTTTTACAGTCTTGGGAATTAGTTTGGACTATGCTCATAGATCCAGCCATGCTTTGCATAGCGTTGTTGACGAAGTTGGCTTCTAAATCTGCTCTTTCCAAACCCATGCTGACGGCCGCGTTAGCGCTTTGGCATCGAGGTAAAAAATTGATATCAGTCACATTGGGAACTTTAGGTATGACTGGGTTTATTACTGGGGACGATATCGGGTGCGGTACTTCTAACTTTGTCGTACTTTTACTAATCACTGGAGTAGAGTCTAGCGTGTTGTTTATGACGCGGTTTTGTTCACTGGTCTTCACTAGTATTTTTTCAGTTTGCACTGCCTGCGACTCTTTGCTAACATTCGCTCTGTGATTCAAGTAGGAATGCTGAGCCGTATTAATCTGTTGTATCGTCATGGAGTTACTCACGGGATTTTGAAAGTTCTGCATAGATGTCTGCTCGATAACATTTCTAGTTATAATAATCTCATCTTTCCTTGTGTGCATCATGTCGTTACGAAACGGCATCTCACTTTCTCTACTAGCAATAGGATTTTGTAATTTATTTCTATCTATTTCAGTAAAACTATCTATTTTGACGGGGTCCGGCTTCTTCATATTTGATATATCTCTGTGCGTATTATCTAAATTTTGAATTATTTCTATTTTATTTGGTGACGATTTTTTCTCAACATTTTTAGATTCGTCCATATTTTGATGTTGGATTACAGTTTCTTTTCTCATGCCGCATTGTTTTTGTTCGCAAATGACTTCGGTGTTCATACTCTCTGGTGATCTTCTAGGTTTAGGAGACTCATTGATCACTGATATGTCAGTTTTCTTTGGTGATACGCCTGTGTGTGGGGAGTGAGCGTTGTCAGACTCGTGTTCAACGACTATGGTCTCAATTTGATGTATTTTTGGTACAATGAGATCCACTGTAGGCTTGGCGGTGCTCACGTCCTCCTGTACTATGGCGCTAGGATCGAGCACGATATGCGCATTCTCAGTGGACACAACGGGTATCACTTTAGATGGACTCTCCTTCTCCTCGACCTCCTTGGGTTTATTCTCATTGTTCTGTTGAACAGGAGCCACCGAGTTAGGTTTTGGTGACGGAAGAGGACAGCTCTGACTGTTGTTATCATCAGATTCAGATATGATTATAGTTTCCTTGTCTTCTGCTGCTGGTTTAGGAGGAGACTTCATTTCGCCATTTCTAAGTTCAGCCTGTTTGTTTTCTTCAGTCTCATCATTCTTTGTATTGGTCTCTTGTTCGGCTTTAGCCGGCGATACTTGTGCTCTACTGTCGGTAGGAGTATCGTCGGGCTTATCACTAACCTCCTTGATGACTTGGTCTTTCTCTGCAACAGATTTAGGAGAGTCCATGTGTATACTGTCAAGCTCCATATCACTTGTATGATGATCTGTGCTGTTCTCTTCAACATTTCGAGGTGACGCAGGCTTGCTTGTGGCTGTCTTCCTTTCTTCTCCTTCCTCCACATCCATCTCATCATCAGCTTCGCCTGAAGAGTCTTCAGAACTGGCTTCAGAGTTCTTGTTTTTCTCTTGTGCTTTCTCCTCGAGCCTGTCCTTTGGAGATTTGTTGCTATCCTCAACAGGTGCAATACTGGCGGGGTCCATTGAGTCGTCAGTTTTATAGTCGTTGATGACTTGTTCTTTAGATTCGTCAACTTTGGCTTTCTTAGCTGCCGGTGAGACGATCGTCGCAGGAGTCTTATTGACCTTCTGCCGCTTTGGTCGCTTGACACGTCCTTTCCACGCCGATTTTCTTTTGGCTTTGGGTTTGATAGGGTTTGCGGCTGGAGTGACAGCATCCATGTCCATACTCTCTTGACTTTCCTGACTGTCGGAGGCGTATGGTGCTTCTTTGACGCTTTGTCTTCTACTCCTTGGTAGCGGCGCCGGCTCTTCAGCGACTTCGTTCTGTGCGACTCTGGACGATCTTCTCGTTACGCTTTTACTTCTCTGCCTTCGTGGCGTCTCATCCTCTTTAGGCTTTTCGTCTTCCACATTAGTTTCAGAAATCTTTCGGCAAATTTCTCGTTTCCTTTTCCGATTACCCTCAGCGAGCGTTGGAGTGGTTTGGTAGGTAGTTTCACTGTATTTGAGTGGTCTCGTCCTTCTCCTGCCGGATGACGTGACTTCCACAGGTTGTTCAGGAGTCTCGACATCAGCTTTAGCTTTCACGACGGGTTCCTCTTTGGGCACGGGAGCTTCTGACTCCGTGGCGGTGTCCTCGCTCTCAGTCTTACATTCTGCTTCATCGTTCTCAGTCTCTTGGTCGCCGGAAGCTTCCTCTGGCGACCTGAACGGGTTCACAGTGGGTGCGAGGAGAGGGGTCCACCTAAGACATTCGGGATCGATCTCCAGCCGAGGTTTACTCTTCACTTTGTTCATGTGATTATCAACTCTGATCCAGTCTATGCACAGTCCTAGTTTGATCGTCTCATCGTTGGGGATGTACCTAACGAAGCCGAGCAACTGAAACGTTACCGCGATGTCGTTCATGTGCATCCCCGTCGTGTGAGCGATGTCTTCGAATGTGAAGGGTTTATCTTTGTGGTCATACAAATATTCGAGAATGACAGACTTCCAATACGCGTGGTACGACACTCTGCCAAGATCAGACAAAGGTTTTTCCGGCGTGCCAGGTTGTCCCTCTTCTTTCGAGAGTAAATAACCTGTGAAGAAAGATAAGTATGTTGAAATGGAAATTTAATTCAAACAGGTCAAATGAAACAATAATAATTTAGTGGGACTTGTAATAAAGATTCCACCACTCACTAAAATGGATGAGGAACCTCCCGAAGCCCTGCCTCTGGTACTGCGGCATCGTCATGATGCATGAAACATTATATTTCTGCTGACAATGCTTTTCTTTGGAGAAGTAGCCGACTAGGTGGCATCCTTTGCTGTCATTTTTGGTGAGTACGTAGAACAGGAAGGGCTCCACATCGTAGTACAGGGTTTTGTGGTCGAGGAAGAGTTTGGCGAGGAGGCAGAGGTTCTGGCAGTAGATCTTGTTGGCGTTGCCGTCGACCTCGAAGACGGAGATGTCGCCGCAGCGGTAGATCTCGGTGGCGGGCGGATGTCGCCACAGGCACTTGTCCAGGTGCCGGAACAGCACCGCCCGACTCTTGGCGTACTTCAGGCAGAACTCGCACAGGAACAGCTTCGGTAGCCTGGAACAGTTACATCAGGATCACTTGAGTGACAGTTATGCGAGAATTGAATAAACCTCGACACTATATTGTAAATTACTAATAAAATAATTGTACATGATTGAGTTGCAACAGTTTATAGTAAAATGAATAAAACACACACAAATAATTGAAGTATACCTGGCATATTCCTGAGGGAAGGGACTGGAATACCAGGTGTCAATCTCCCACTGGCCGAACTCGATGGCAGAGGGGCAGCGAGCCGGTGCGTGCGGCGCGGCCGGTGTGTGCGGGGTGGCGTGCGGGGTGGCGGGCGGGGCGGCCGGCGCGGGCGGGGCGGCTGGCGTGCTCGGCGCGGGCGGCGCGGGCGCCGAGCTGGGCTCCGGGAGCACAGCAGCGACCACGCCGACCGCACTACTGCCGGCTGCCGTGAGCGCCGCATTGAACAGCTCAGCGTCGCTCTCCGTCACACCCGCCGGGAGACGTTTGCCCTCTGTAAGTTTAATCACATAGCTACTGCCAGCTGTCCATCTCAAATGAGATGCTCAGGCGTCAGGTCACAAGAATTGAAACAAAATTTTGAGCATTAAATCAGTTTACACCCAGTAAAATTTAGAAAATGATAATATTTACCAATATTCTGATGAAACTATTAAATTGTTAAAATGAAAGTAAGATTAATACCTGGCCAATGAGTTACAAAACAAAATAAGGCAATAAATAGGCCTCGGTGGAATGATGTACCGTAGACCTAAATCAAAATAAAATTATAATAAAAATAAAATTATAAATGGGAAAACGGCAAGTAATTTAATAAAGCAATATGCCGGGAGTACCCCGCACGGAGTGCGAGCGCTCCGAACCCCTCCTTCACGCCTGCAGAGGCGCAAGCGAAAGTGCATGTGTGGATACTGCCGAAACCCGAGTAACAAATGTTTTGTCATCGGCGCTCGGTGTCCGAACGAGAAGCTAACAAAGAGCGCGCGGCTCACTCACCCGTCCCGAACAGAGATTCGAGAGAGAAACGAAACGAGAACGAATTGCGAGCGGAGCGCCGGCCAGCAATCAGAGCGAGCGAGACGGTCAGATCCACCAGACACTTTCACCGCACCTCAAACCGATCTTACCCGTCTGATTGATGGCCGGGCTCGCCGCCGGGCCCGCCAGCGCGAGCCCGCGGATCAGTTTGTGCGCGTCGGCCGGCCCCGCGCGGTGC
Source organism: Diarsia mendica (assembly GCA_949316265.1). Classification (NCBI taxonomy): domain Eukaryota; kingdom Metazoa; phylum Arthropoda; class Insecta; order Lepidoptera; family Noctuidae; genus Diarsia; species Diarsia mendica. Next base: position 1,838,634 of record OX438907.1, on the reverse strand, counting down.
CTCTGGGCCGCCAGCGACCTAACCAGCGCCGACGCCGACAGCGCCACGCCCGACACCGGCGCGCGCGACCTACTGCGGCTCCGAGCGCGCGTCATCACTTCCTGCGAGGGCGAGGGCTCCCTGGTGCGACTGCGCGCCTGCCGCAGTGACGCCTGGTAGCGGCGGAACGTGCTCCTGGTCTCTTTCAACACGGCGCGGTCCTCCTCCACCCGCTCGGAGCGCTCAGAGCGCACAGCCCGCTCGGAGCGCTCAGCTCGCGCTGGCCGCGCGCGCGATACCGAGCGCGACGCCGTGCGCACCGAGTAGAACTCCGACAGTCCGTCGAACAACGTTGTGAGCAGCCTCTCCCCGCAGCGACTGCGGCGCCGCACGATGCGATGCCTCTCAGGCTCTTGCAAAGGCACCTCGGGCTCTAGTCTCTTCTGTATGGAGTCGGGTTCGAATCTTTTCGGTTCCGGCTCGTATCTTCTCGCGTCGGCCTCGACTCTTCTCGAGTCGGCCTCCAGTCTTCTCGTTTTGGGCTCGTATTCTAATCTGCTCAGTTTGGGCTCGATTTCAAGTCTTTTGAACTTCTGCGGTTCGATGTCAGGCCTCTTTTGTTTTCGCGGTTCGACTTCGAGTCGTCTATGTTCATACGGTTCTATTTCAAGTCTTCTAAGTTTCTGAGCTTCAATCTCTAGCCGCATATGATTTTGAGGTCCGACCTCCAATTGTTTCTGTTTCTGCGCTTCGGCTGCAAAGCCCCAGACGCCGCCAGGCGCGGAGTCAGCGGCTAAACGTTCGAACACAGTAGACACGTACGCGGGCGCGGGACGCTCCTCGCTGTCGCTGGACGATACGGCGGAGCCGGCCGAGTCCGAACCGGACGCGGCGGAGTCCGGCGTCGGCGGCGACGGGAGAGACGCGGGCGACGGCGTGGAGCGAGCGGACGACGTCACCTCGCTAGGCGAGCGGGACGAGCGGAGCGCGGGCTCGGCGGGCGGGTCGGGCCCGAGGGGTGCGAGAGGCGCGAGGTCAGCGTGTGGCCCGTGGGGCTCGGCGGGGCGGCGCTCGAGGCACAGTTCGAGGCGCTGCACGCGCGTGACGCGCACGCCACCCCAGCCCTCCCACGAGCCGGACGACGAGCGCCGGCGTCGCTTCACTAGATTGAACGCGGAGAATCTGAAAAACTTTTGCTTCTCTCTCGACATTCTCTGTTCGGTGAGTGCGTGCGGGGCCCGCTGAGGGCACGTGGAGTTACCGTCGGAGGGCTCGTCTTCGGATTCCGCTGGACGCGCCGGCGTGCGCGGCTTCCGGCTGCGAGGGGTGCCCGCCATCGACGATCTGATGCTAATAAGAAGAACACACTGGTTAATGTGGTTCACGATTCATGGATAGAACTGTAGTAACAGACGGAGTGTCGCTCACCGCTTCTTCTCGTGCTTGGGGCGGCAGAGGGCGCAGCGCCAGGGCGGCGGCGCACAGGCGGGGTGCGCGGCGCGGGCGCAGGAGCCACAGCGCACGGCCCAGCCCGCGCCGCGAGCCGCGCACAGCGAGCACACAGCACACGCTGCGCACGACCAGCGCGAGAACTGCACAACACCAACAACCAACATCAAATGTATGCCATGAATTGCTGTCACTCAACCTGCTAGAGTCTGTCAAGCGAGTCTAGTCCCATGAAAAAGGCGGCAAATTCAAAAATCACTGATATAAAACACTGATACAGCACGCTGAAAACTTATTGATACTTGAATTTTAAAGTAAAAGGGTTGTGGACTCGACTCGCTTGACAGACTTCTATCAATAAGTTTTCAGCGTGCTATATCAGTGTTTTATATCAGTGATTTTTTAATTTGCCGCCTTTTTCATGGGACTAGACTCGCTTGACAGACTCTACACTCAAGATAGTGCTAGAAATGACTTCTTGACATAGGTCCTTTAGATTAATGGATTAGTGCTTATTTATTAATGTTATTACATCACAAAACAGATTCACAAGAATACTGCAGTCATAAAACTATGATTGAAAGTCTATTTCATAGTATAGCACATTTCTTACCAAATCCACTCTAACAAGTGCATTACCTTAATAACAGGTAGAGTTATCTGGTTGTTAAGGTTGACGCAGGTAGGATGTGCAAAACACTTGCACTGTTGGCAGCTGATGAGGGCCTCTGGAGCCCCCAGCGCATTCTTAGTGTGAGTGCCGAGACACTCGGCACAAACTGGTACAGTCTCCGGGCTTGATTTCTGTAGCAAAATATTTTTATTTGAACACACACAAATAATATTAACTTGTCTTTTTCTGCAGAAATTGAGTTTCAATCTTACAGTTAAGAGGTAATCAACTTTTTTTGATAAAGGATTCAACTTTCTTAATTCTGCTACTTTTAGCTTAATTTCAAATGTATCAAGCATATTTTTAAACAACTTTTAATAATTTTATTGTATTGATAAATTGTTACAAAAAACTCTTTTACATATTTTTTTTTCATAGTGTATTGTTTTTTTAGTTATCATTTATTCTTACTTGAATCTCTTTACTTGTTCCAACCACTGTTTATGAATTCTAATTCAGCATTACAGCTCATGTATTGTGATTGATTCCACATCCTGTGTAGTAGACCATTGTTGCAAATAGATAATTTGTTAAAATCAACTATAACAATAGTTTAATTGTATTCCTATTGTTTTTATATCAAATACAATAAATCAGAAAGTTATTTCTTCCAAAAAGTGTTGAATTGAGAAGTATACAATGTACCCAAATTATAATTTTAGATAAGTTCTAAATGGGGCCCGCATGGTGGATAATAGCCCATTCCCTCTCCTAGAGAGAAGGCCTGAGTCCCAGCAGTAGAAACTTTATAGGCTGAGAAGAACTAAAACTATTTGAAATAATAGAAGCTATTCATTATCACTTAAGGTGAATCCTCCAACCATCCGAAATGGCTTTGACCTTGTAAAAAGTCATTTTTAAACCTTTATGAGCTCGGAGGGTTGTATTAATGGTTTTGATGATTCAATTATAATTCTGTAACTATATACGTCTTACAGTCGCGAATCAAATGTTCATCAACATACAACCTATCACTGGCCTGCAAATTGCAAAAAACTTAAGAAAATTTGAATTTCGCGGGCTACCCTGGAACATCAACCTTAATAGAACTTGTTATTCTATATATAGAGCACCCTCTTCATGTTTTCTAAAAATAGAATGACAAAGGTCAGAGGCAGTTTTCTATAACACATCTATGGATAGGTCTGCTTTTAATAAAAGTCAGAAAGTAAGTCAAGGTCAAAGGATTGAACTATCTATGAAAAAATCCCTTGATAAGATAAATAACTGGCCTCATGTCTCTTGTAGAAACCCAACTATATGACCACTAATTTTAGAATGGATTTCATGAATCATCAGGGCACATTTTTATCAAACTCATCAGCATAAATATGACTAAGAATACATTTTTAAAGTTTTCCTTGCTGATTAATACATACGTTCCAGTTACAATGAATATAGAACTTTTTATAATGAATACAGAAAGTAACTTCATAACTTAACAAATTTTAATTTTTATATTGAAACACACCCAATAATTACATATCGGCTTCTCCCTAGCTATTTTGGCATCACCAGGAAATGGTTTACAAAAAATGTTTTGTCAGACTCATAAACTTTGTCTTTTTTACTGTCTACTTTTCATTTTTGACATTGTGTTCATTAAAATAAGTTTATTTCATACTTAAAATAATGTTAATGAACAATCCACCAACCAGTTACAAAAAAATAAAAATCTAATAAGCTTTTTAATAAATATTTTCTCTACAAAAAGAAACTATGTAAAAAAATTGCTTGTATAGATCTAATTTATAGGCATATCAATAAAATGTACAGCTTTATAATATTTAGGAACTTATTGTGAAGTTGGAACATTTTTTTGCCCCAAATGAGCCACATCGGCCTTGAACGCTAAGAGCCAGGTCGATAACCTTGTTATTGAAGTGAACTGTTTGTCAGAATTCTTCAAAGTTTATTCTTGTACAATAACTTTTATTCTATAGTCATATTATGTCCTAATTTCTCTAAATGACTGAGAATAAATAAAAATTTAAGTGTATGAGTGCATTCAAATCAACTATTAACAGTGAATCAACAGTTTATAGTGGTATATCTTCTTCAATATATTTTGCTAATTTTCTTTTCATTCTGAACTCAAACCAATATACATGACCTAACAGGGATAGAAGTTGAAGTTCATTCAATGTGTGCGTTCAAGTGGAACATAGCAAGTTTTTTTAAAGAGAGGACCCAACCGTGGGAATATTTTAAAATCTCTTTAAATTCTCTCTTACACAAATAACATAACTTGAATTTGTGGTTTGAGAGTCAATACAGCAGCTGTTAAAATATTGTGCAAGCACAAAAGGGCATCAAACATCGTGCTACTAATCAAATAGCATATTACACAAGTGTTTCCTCAGTTAATCATTGTATAATAGACCCTAAGATTGTTTCTCTAGGTACACCAATACTTATTGATACTTATATTCAGGAAGCAAACTAAATAATTACTGTTTACTGTATTCTGTTTAAATGCAAGTGGATAATGTTAAGAAGTGAATATCTTATTGCTTCAGACTAAACAATAGAAAAACAATAATGGCAAAAATTAAACATAGAGACAATATTTCACTTCATTAAAATTACTACAAAACAGCAATTAAGTAAGAAACTGTGTGTTAATGAATGATGCTCTGTTTTGTTTATTTATGTTGTTTACAAACACAGTTATCAAATCATTATGTAAAAGCTTTCCTTGCAGTGTATGTGCTACACTGATAAGTAAACAAATTATAAGAAGTGTATTTTGTTCAATAGCCTTACCTTCTCAGGGGAGTCTTGGGCGCTCTTGGACCTCTGTTTAGAGCTCCGGTCTGATGAGGAGGCGAGGGGCCTATCCGTCGCCTTGTAAGCCCCGGCCTGGTGCGACAGCAGACCTCGCGCCACGGCGCGCTTCACCGCAGCACGCAACACTGCACGCACGTCTACTTCAGATTCCACAGTCACTTGGTATGCTTGGTGCAAATGTCTTTCAATAGTCTTTAGCGTAGAACCGTCACGTTCACCTAACTCGCGCACTGACTTCGCTATGACCCTAGACAGGTCCACATCTTGCGTGACACGCAGCGTCTTGTTCTGCAGCCCGCCGGGGTCCTTGTACGAGCTCTGGCCCTTGTTGTACACCTTCAGGACGGCCCCGTCGCGCACGGCGCGCTCCAGCCGCTCCGCTACCACATCTTCGTGGTAGTTGTGATGCTGTCTAATGGCGTGACAGATGCGCTCGACACTGGGCCTCTGCTTCTGCGAGCGTATCTTGTGAATCGCTTCCAGTATCCATCGCTTCCACACTTCTTTGCCGACGTCGTCCGGCTCGCTCATTTTCGTAAATGATTTTTACGTACTGCCGCCTGAGTAACGGTACGGTATTGCACTTATGTCAACACCCATCGCATTTTGGCGCCTCGAGCGAAATTCCATTTTATGAAATGGAACCTCGCCGTATGCGGCCGGCAAATTCGGCCGCGGTGCGAGACGCCGGTTTACAGCATGTCACCGAAGCTCTCGCAACCCGATGACACATCGGGCCCCGCGAGCGGGTTTTGGCGGAGCGGGCATCCGACGGCCGCCATCTTGTGGCGATCTAAATTTTAGGTAGCGAACAAAACACGCGACGTAAATAATAACGGCCGTTTCAATAATTCAACCTAATTCATCAACAATATCTGTTGAAATAAATCTTTCCACTGTCACAATAACTGTCTCTATTTCACGAGATTTTTTTAACAAATCTTATATACGGCAGTACTTCTTTCCGGTTTTTTTACACAATGCTCCTTCACCAAACAAACAACACAGCAATGTAAAGTGTACTTAATCAATTCTTAATTATAATGATGCGATTTGTGTCTCCAAAACACTTTCATAACATAGAAATAATAGAAATTTTTGTTGAAAACATTCACAAAACACCAACAAAAGGCTCTTCAAAATGGCTATCAATTAGATTGCCTTGTTGAAAAAATATTTTTGATATCCTGTCGGTCACAAATGTATTGCCATTTTAATTAGAATTACATCATAATTTTTGTACTAATTCATGGCGTTCATTGTCTATGGTAGTCAAAACGTGAAAAACTAAATCAATGTTGATCAGAATTAAAAGTAGGGATTAACTTTCAATCATCATGCAAAAAGAGCCTATTCTAACTTTTTAAATAAACTGTATACTTTGGAGACCTATTGCAGCGCTGCGCCGCTTTTATGAGTTGTTCAGACAAGCCATGAAGCCAAGCGGTGGTTTTAGACACTAAAGTTCACTAAACGAAGATGTGATGCTGGTTGTGAACTGTACGTTTGTACTGGCTAATGCCTGGCCAATCTTTATCAAAACGTCCACTATCCGGCAGATACTAGCATTTTATATACCTATTTATACAGCATTACCTTCCTGTTTACACTTTCTTCTAATTAACTTTAAAGTTAAGTGGCTCTATGTCTAAGACACCACTGGGTTTTTATGTGGTTTTTATCCTACGGTCCATTCTAGAACTAAGCTGGAACTTGAATCCTATGGTCCAGTATGGGCCATGGTAGGCCAGCATCACTAGGTAATGCTGGGGCTGGAACGCGATATCTTTATTAAAAATAGCAACACTGTCCCCTGAAATGAAAATTCGCGCGCAGTCAGCGGTTATCTACAAAATGTTTTGAAAAACAGAAAAGTTTGATACCTATTTGAATTTCTTGCGTAAATCTTCTCTAATTTACTAAACTTTAATAGTACAGCTCTGACGATCTATAGTATGGAAGTTGTTGGTTGCTCTGAAAGCTCTGATGCCTTGAAATTTGACACCAACCTTTGCTATGTACATGCCGTACAACTTACACAAGCCAAATATTTAATTACTACCTACTCAAAATGGGAATGCGCAAAAGGAAGTCAAGAAGGTGAGTTCTCCTAAAGAATGTATTCAACTTTCATGTAGTATACTAAATAAATAGGCCAGCCTCTCCTCGCCTGTGGACCCTTAACTTTTTCATCAGACCACTATGTGATCACTTCAAGAGGCTATGTAATAGCGTGGTATACGTATCTACTTAGATCGAAGGAGAAGCTATTTAGAAGCCTTTATGTAAGAAATGCCGCCGATAGACCGTAAAAAAAAGAAAGGTAAAGTTATTTCCAAGTCTTGATTTTATTTACGAGATTTCATTACTTAATTGTTGATATACGGATTTTGCATAGATCACAAAAAACACTGGTTTTCTGCATTTAGATTGTCTCAAGTGAGCAAAATTATCATTAATGAATCCTGTCTCATCATACGATAATTTTGATACTCTTTAATTAGAGGCATCATTTGCCAATTGGAGAAATCAGCATGTACTTAACTCATAAGTTTGCAAATGGACTTCTCACTAGTTAGAAAAGGACAGAGACAGGAAAATCTTATTATCTTTGTGTAAATGTAATTTCACTTTCAATGTGTTAAGACAATAATACACAATAATGATAGAAAACATGTTTATTATACAACAATAATACAAATATAAGTACATCACAACTGCTATATGTACAACTTACAGGGCACCAAGAATTAAAACCTTCATAAAACCTGGATGTGTCATCTGTAAAGAAAGTCAATGTATTGACGAGAAAATACCAGAAGTTGACTGCAAGGTAAACCCAGATATGTATCATGGTCCAGTTACTAGAAGCTTGTCCAAACTTCTTGATGGCATACAGAATTTTATTATTATAGAAACGTATCGTTGTATGCCCCTATTGGGTGACGAGCAAGAAAGAGTTCCCGACTGGGAAGTGCACATTGTGCGATATTCTATTGTATTTGTCTAACATACAACTTCATATTGGTTGATTTATCTATTGTCTTAAACATGTATTGATTTATACTTGTGTATACTTTTCTACTGAACTATTATTAAGAGATGTAGGTTATGTTTTAAACTGTTTAAAGTTTAAATATGTTTCTATACTTATTACTTTTAAGACAAATTGAGCTAAAGACTAAATTTTCTAAACATGACTTCTTCATTTCTATTGGACACTAATTGGAATAAATTTTCTAAGAAAAATAAGAATCTGAATCCTAGGGGCAGAATAGAATTCTTAGAGGCAGATTAGTTTATTGTTATTAAAATGATTAATTTCATTCTTTTATTATCTGCCAGCATAAGATAGCAACATGTCAGTAAAAGACTTATGCTCTTTTGCAAGTTATTATCAATTTTTTTTTTATAAGTTAGACTTTTGGAACAATCATACTCCCAATTTCTCCACTAATCACTACAAATTGTTGAGTAGCAATGTTTAATGTTCACATTTCAAAAATTAAGTTGGTCACTAGGTAATTGCTTTGAACCTGCACAGCTTTAGTAAATAAAATAATTGACTATGTACCAGTATAACATAATTGATGACTGAGAGAAAACATTAGTTCCTAATTATTATGACATTTCATAGTTTAAATATTTTAAGAAGAAGAATATTATTAGCGTGTAAGATATTGATCAGTGTACATTGTTTTGATTCACCTTGAAGGTATATTACATTAAATGTGTATGTACTAACAATTGTTTATATTTTCTTCTACCAACTTTAAGATGACACAAGTAAAAAATCTGGCAGTTAGCTTGTTTTGCCAAAATAGACGCTGGCAGTAGGTAAAGCGTGGTTACTATCAGACTGCCTACAATTAAGAGATGTTCGAAAGTACAATGCTTTTAATTTATTGCAAAATGATTTATCTAGTAAGAAACAAATTTTAAATCTTATTAAAATACAGAGCCTTGCTCAAACATGAAAATGGATGTTAAACCTATTGAATAATTCCTAAACAAAGTTTTGTTTATGATTATTGATTATGAACATTTATTTGACATCAGATCTATATATAATACTATTTTATTGAAATGTATGAGATACAGTTTTAACTACATGATAACACTGTTTAATATTCGGAAGAGTAATAATTGATTACATTACTAAAGGTAGTTTTTATAGAATGCAGGGCAGTTTACTCTTATTTCTATAGTAACCAATTAAAATGAATAGTCTCTGCAATAGAAACTGACATAATTTCATTTTTTTTACCCGTTTATTCATTATTTAGCAAATATTTCTAATGTAAGATTAGCATCAATGTAACATTATATAAAATAAAGTAAAATCCTATCACAATGTACAGTTCTACTGGATTGCGCATAGGTTCATATAAGTAAATGTTAAGAACTTTCTACTATGCTTCATTGAAACTAGATTCAAACTTAGATCACATTTAGCTATTTTAACATCTAAGCAGGCCTAAATTTGTTTTACTTCTATGTACAAGGTGTATAACTGAAACTACAACCCTAATGGAGTGACCACAATTGACGACGCAAAATTGCCAGAGTTGTCATATTTATTAGGCCTATTTCATACTTAGACCAGTTGCGTGCTTTTCTTTATCCCTAATATGGGTATAGAAAAGCGAAGGCGCACATTGAACGCTATCAAACCGAATCGAATATTATTTTCGAAATCCTTATAATTATGGATTCCATTTATAAGTATTTAAAGTCGCTCACTATTCAACGCACGATCGGCGTGCGTTGAAATAGGTCTTCGTTAGCGAAATGAGGCAAATGATGCCTTTTTCGCTTTTATTACATGGCCTAATAAACAATCGAGGACCGGCTTGAGTCGATACCGCGTCGCTAAGTGTGACAAGTCCTTACATGAGGTAGTGTGGACCAGGGCCCCGAGTCTGCTATTCAATAGTGTCAGAATGGTCAATCATTGATCTCATAGTTGTTGATTTTGACAACACCAAACTTGTCAAAATCAACAATTATGAGATCAATGATTGACCATTCTGACACTATTGAATAGCAGACTCGGGGCCCAGGTTCTGCGCAGTTATAACTATGGCAACTAAATCTAGCATTGAGCGCAATTATAAGCTTATTCAAGGTTGCAATTCAAATGATACAATTTTATTCGAGCAATTTGTTTTATCACCGTTTGTTTTAAGACCGACTAAATAAGAACAACACCTAAAGATATGATATAAATACGATATTGTGCGTCACTATTGTTAATTTAGCACAATGTACATTATTGCCGTTTTAACTAATGGAAGAATTTTATTGGAGGCGGCGGTTTGCTAGACACATGAAACTATTATATTATTAAGCGGAATTTTTAATACACTTAAAAACGAATTGTAATCTACACGATTTTCTCCAGTCCAGTGGAAAAAACCTTTATCAAGCTTAGTCAAATAAGCTTGCCGTTTCATTGACGCCAATGATTTTACCAATTGAACAATGTCTATTTATTATATTAATAACATACAATCATTGATAATATATACAATGCTTCAAGTGTGTCTTTGAAGAGTGAACTAGATATGTCATGAGGAGGATATTCAATCTTTGTGCCATATCACATGTGTCCTGAAAACCGCGCATTAAAAAAGTCCTAGGGTTCTGGTACAAATTCACTTGGTGTAGTGAACGTGCAGCCAGAATGTTGTATTACATACGCCGCTGAGTATATGCCGCATTGAACACATTCCTTTAAAGGTCTACCTTTTACTATTTGAGACAGGAAACCTCCGGTGAATGCATCACCTGCTCCATTGGTGTCTACGATTTGTTCCTGTTTTAGGGGCTTCACGGGTATAAGGCTCAGTTTGCCCTTGTCTACCAAGATGACAGGGTCGGCGCTTTGAGTGATGACTACCACTCTTTCCCTTGTCTTGTTCAAGTAGGGTAAACTAGCTATCTCGAGAGCGATTTCCTGCAATGACTTGCCTTTCAGTTCGAAGAATTTCGCGAAGGCAGTTGCTTCCTGTAATGATGTACAATTAAAAGTTAAGTCTGGGTTTGTTATATTTTTTATCAGGATAGATGAAGATTAGATTTGCTAACGCCACTTGGGTTTGTAGAACTAAGACTAACTAGACTAGATTAGATTATTCATGAAACTGCAGCAGTAACTTTGTTTTTCATACCTAGTTACTATGAAAGCCAAGTTTAGGCCAAGTGCTGTTAGTAAATTGACTTATTAAATGAGCGTTAAAAATGTGGTTAATTACATTTTTCATTGTTTGTGTGCGGAGTGCTTTTTCCGACTCGCACTTGGCCGTTTTTTTTGTCTCAGTTTCGCTATCGTGATTAAATCAATATTTTAAAAGTTCCAAACCTACCTCAAGAAATCTCATCTCAATGGAAATAAAATATCATCACCGTAATGTCTAGACAATTCTACACTATTGCAGAGAAAAATCAATGCAATGCAACTCACCAATTCATTTCCGAATAATATGTCTACATAGGGCAGCACATCGTCCAACTGTTTCTTATAGAACTCCATTACGAAGGGTGCGCTCACGTTCAGGGCAAAGATGTGGTTGTTCTCCAAGGCGTGTCTCGCTAAACTCATCATGGATTCTGGAGACACTGCGAGGAAGAAACCCTGGAATGGAAGAGAGATTCTTGGTAAGTTATAGGCTGGCACTGCTGGCAGGCTGGCTGGACCGTTATAGACTCTGCGCACTAAAGCCGCCACTGTGTTAACTGAAAGCTTACAAATGTTGCCGACATGGCCGCCGGCTTCTTTTTAGCGTGTCGATGGCCTATTATATCACTTTGGCCCAAAATTCTGCTATGCGAACTCCACTCGCTGATTATTATTATTTATTTATTTAAAAAATACATTTTCTTATAGTTAAACAAGGCACACAAATAGACCTCTGGGGTCTGTCTTAGCATGCCATGACCTGAGATTTGATCAACGCGCTATTAACAGTTAGGTTATAAAGTTACAATAGAATTTATGTAGTATTCTTTCTTGATGCAGTCATAAGGTCGTCAAGTCTGCAGGTGCCAGGGCATGCAGCGCAAGATGGAAGGTGGGACATTATCTTTGGAGATACGCCGCATACACACTTGAAGTCTGAGCTGTCAATGAACCCTCATTTGAAGAGCGGCCCACCTGGGTTCGGAGTCTATTTAGAGATTTCATAGTCGGCCACGGCAAAGCATGTCCAGGTGAAAGGCTTTCAGACGGCTGGAGGAAGCCATCAGGGGGCTTAAACAACTATTAGCTGGACTAGCTGGTTCAACGCACCCAAAAAATCTTTGGTGTATAGAGTCTATCAAACTTTCAAAAGGTTCTAGCCTAATTACGATCTATATTGTGTAAGCTAGATACAAGACCTACTCATTCATTGTTTTATTGGAAACTAGTCTTCGCCCACGGCTTCGTTCGCCTTATGGTCGTAAATTAGCCCAAAGAAACTTAAATCCTGTAAATGACACTAGGGAAATGCTTCCCATTATTGGAAGAGTTTTCGGAATCGCATCATTAGTTCCGAAGGTTTAGGCGCAAAATGCCAAATTCTCAAAATGGCAACAGAGTCGCAAAAGGACAAATTCTCAAAATGGACAATTCTCAAAAAGCCAAATTCTCAGAATGGCAAATTCTCAAAAAGGCAAATTCTCAGCCCAATCCGTGTCATTGGCTTGTTGTGCCTCGTGCGATTTTATTTTATACAATTGGTTTTTATGTTTTTTTATTGTAATGTTTTGCTCTGGTATATACACGTCGTATAAACTTTTGCCAATCTTATTTTGAACTGTTCCCCGTATCCATTTATTATTGTTACTTCCTTTCACTAGTACTGCATCATTTGTTTGTAAGTCAATGTTCCTACTGCCTTTATAATATTTGGCCTGTATAGATTGTTTCTCGCGCACTTTAGTTTGCAAGTCTTGTGACAATAATGAGGACGACGCTGATACCTCAAGCGCGGGCACCTCAACTGAGGTGTTTAATAAATCAAACCTGCAACGCAATTTACGTCCGAGCATTAATTCGGCCGGCGAGCTGTCTGTCGTCGTGTGTTTAGTGTTCCTATATCTGAATAAAAATTCTGAAAGGTGTGCCTTTATTTTGTTTTTGGGTGTGCCCTGTGCTACTAACCCTTTTAAGAACTTTTTAATTATTTTTACATATATTTCTGCTTGACCATTACTAGACGGCGAATACGTTGGCGAAGTAATGTGTTTAATTCCATTTAGACTACAGAAATCTTTAAATGATTTACTAGTGAAAGAGGTTCCATTATCGGTGACAATCGTATGTATTGTTCCAAAACGAGCCATCGTTTCTTGTAGTTTCCCTACGACTGCCGCCGTCGAGTAGTCACTGCTAAGGGAAAAACACTCCACCCATTTAGTATATGCATCGATAATGATAAGGTACATCTCTCCTTGCCATGGACCAAAAAAATCTAAATGTACTCGGTGCCAAGGATGCTCTGGAAAAGGCCAAGGTGTCAACGGAGCCCGTGGGGGTGTGGGCCGTAAACTTAAACATACTCCGCAGTTGGCTATCTTGTTTTCTATATCCTTATCTATATGAGGCCACCAGAATCTAGATCTCGCTTCAATCTTTGTTTTTAATATTCCTAAATGTGGTCTATGTAGTTCATCTAAAATTTTGTTCCGCAATGACTTTGGTATTATTAATTTGTGACCCCTAATCAGACAATCGCCTTCCCTAGCTAAATCAAAACGACATTTATAGAAAGGTAATAAATTTATGTCCTCTAATTTTATTTTAGGCCAGCCGTACTGTACATATTGTGAAACCTTAAGTAAAATGCTATCTTTATTAGTCTCCAAACGAACTTCATCTAATGATACCGGTAATTGTCCATCTGCAACGAAATAAATGTACGACGCCTTGTCGTCTGACTTATTATTGTAAACAAGTGAGTCATCCGAGACGACACCTACTTGGCCTATTTCGGAGAATGATCCGTTGTCGCTGTTATCTGTGATCGGATGATTACCGCTGCCCGCTCCTATGGTGACAGCCCGACTGAAGTAGTCGGCACAATTACTTGCGCTCGGAATATACTGTATCTCATAATTATAGCTAGACAAAAATAAAGCGTATCGCTGTAACCGGTTTGCGGACACTTCTGGTATGCCTTTGCGGGATGAAATATAAACATTAACGGTTTGTGATCGGTGCGTAATATGAACGGATTAGCGACACCATATAAATATTGATGAAATCGTCGAATACCAAAAACGATTGCTGTTGCCTCCCTTTGGATTTGGCTATAATTTTTTTCAGCACTACTGAGTGATCGCGACGCATAAGCGATGGGACGTTCTACCCCATTCGCTTCTATTTGAGCTAAAACCGCACCTAACCCTCTCGGAGACGCATCTACTGTCAAAACCAACTTGTAATTAGGATCAAAATGTGCCAGTGTTTGAGCTGATGTCAGTTCCTTCTTAATCCGATTGAAAGCAGCCTTATGAATCTCTGACCAAGACCAGTCAATATCTTTTTTTAGTAAATCGTTTAATGGACTTAATATTGACGACGCATTCGGAATGAACATCCTGTAATAATTAACAAATCCTAAAAATGATTTTAATTCCTGCACATTATTAGGGGCTTTGGTGTTAGTCATTGCTGTTACTTTATCCGGGGATGTGTGAATCCCTTTTTTATCAATAAGAAATCCTAAATAAGTCACCGAATCTTGAAACAACTTACATTTGTTTTTATTTAAAACCAACCCAGCTTCTTGTAAACGGTGGAAAACCTGCTGTAACCGTTCCGTATGTAGCGCTTTTGTGTTTCCCGTTATAAGAACGTCATCCAATAAACAAAGTACCCCCTCGATACCGTTTAGCAAATTTTCCATGGTTTTTTGGAAAATAGCCGGGGCATTGGCTAGGCCGAACACCAATCGTGTAAACTTAAATAAACCCTTGTGTGTATTTATTGTGGTGTAAATTTGTGAATCTTCATCCAATATTAGTTGTAAATACGCACTACTTAAATCTAACTGCGAGAACTGTATACCCCCGTGTAATTTAGAAAATAGCTCTTCTGTTCTTGGTAGTGGATACTTATCTATGTGTAAACATTTATTTAATGACACAGAAAAATCCGCACACAAACGAATCTCACCATCTTTTTTTAGTATTGGAACTATTGGGCTCGCAAATTCAGAATGTTCGACAGGTATTAATACACCGGTTTCAACTAGTCTATTCAATTCCTTCTCCACCTTTCCTTTTAATGAAAAAGGTACCGTTCTTGCCCGATAAAAACTTGGTTTACTGTCCGGTTTTAAGGAAAGTTTTATTTTGTATTTGTTAAATTTACCTAAAGTATTGGAAAACAGTGAAGGATATTTGTTTTGATAGTAGTCAAGTTCCGTTAACTCTGAACAATGATTAACCTTAGCTAACTGTAAATTATATAACGATAAAAAATTTCGACCTAACAATGATGGACCGGCCCCTTTTATGACATATATTTCAATATTTTTTTGTTCACCCTCATACGTAATTGGAACTTTCATTACTCCTACTACGTCTAATTTCTCACCCGAGTATGCTTTTAATACCGACTTAGGACACTCTAAACACACGTCATTAAAATAATTGTGGTATGTATTCAGTGGAATGGCAGTAGCACAGGACCCACTGTCTACTTCAAAAGTTATCATGTGGCCGTTAACGTCGACAGACAGCGTCATAGGCTCGCCGCGGAAACTACGTATATTACAAACTAGAATATTCTTACCGTCGTCGTCATCACTATCGTCATTCGACGCTTGTAGGCAATTAACTTGTCCACTTTTTTTGTTACACATTTTTTTTAAATGACCTTTCACTCCGCATTTTTTACATTTATATGTAGAAAACCGACACTTGTCTGCTGTATGATTGTTATAGCCGCACACACTACACTTTGTCGGCGATTTCGACGGTCCTGCCGCTATCTTGAACACGTCTGTGCTGGTCGCTGCCGATGCTGCCGCCGCCGTAGATGACTGTCGCGCTGCCCGTTTTGCACTATTTACAGCCACTGCAATTTCCAACGCTTTGGGCAATGTACCCGAAGCTTTTTCGTCCATGAACAATTTGTCCCGTTCCGGTCCCGGCAGCATCCCAATAATGAACCGATCCCGCAACATTTCGTCCATGGCTGTTCCGAACTTGCAGTCCACTGCCAAGCGCCGCACCCGGGCCGCCCACTGCGTCAGATCTTCTCCTGCGTCCTGCGCCGCAGTATGAAATATATATCTTTCAGCTAACACTGATTTCTTCGGCACGAAGTGCTTATCTAACTCCGTTGTTAACTCTTTGTATGATACCTTTTCAACTGTATTTGGCGCAATTAACTCGCGTACCAACTTATACGCATCATTGTTGAGCGCGCTTAGAAGTACCGCCTTTCGCCGATCATCTTCGTTTCCTTCTGCTTTTATCAACAACGTATTTGCTGTCAACCATTGAGAAAGCCTTTCTTTAAAGATGTTCCAGTCCTGGCCGAGCTCAAAAGTAGGAACAGATCCGATAAAATTCGACATCTTTTTTTCTGAGCGTGCGTGGGGTAACCGTAACTCGTCGCCACTGTTAAATAAGACACGGCCTTCGGTAACAAGCTGTTTAATTGCACTGACATACGAGGCGAACGCGCACGACCGCAGGTCGCGCATCTATATCATTCTACATCGGTACGTCATAGCGATAAGTTGTGTGCAGTCAACGATCCATACCTTAGCTCTACCCACAATGGCACTTAAAAAGTGCTTTAAGTGCAAGAAGAATATAACAAAAAAACTTCCTGGTTTGGAGTGCAGCAGATGTGAGAAGATAGTGCATGCCGATCCCGTGTGTTCTAAACTATCAAACAAACAGCTGAATACACTTCGAAACTCTCCTGGCATTGAATGGAGTTGCGAGGATTGCATGAAAAACCTGTCTCGGAGATCATCGTTCCTGATTCCAAGCGACGACGAGGATGAAGAGGAATGCATCACTGGTTCAACTACAAATGCGCAGCCCATCGATACACAGAAACTAGTGCAAGATATTAGCCGAGAATTGAAGAAGACGTTCAAAGAAACGATAGGTAAACTTGAGCACTCCCTAGAATTCCTTAGTGATCAGATAAATAACATGGAACAGTCTATCAAAAACCAAGATACAAAAATCAAGCATATTGAACATAAAAATATGGACCTGCAAAATAAAAATAGAAATCTCGAACTAAGAGTAGCTGTTCTAGAGCAAGAAGTTAGAAAGTTCGAGCAAAAAACCCTAACATCTGCCTTGGAAATCGCTGGGGTACCTGAGACTACCACTGAAGCCTTGGAACAAACTCTTGGAGTAATCGCCGACAAACTCGACATGGAGGTAGGCGACATAAAGTTATCCCAACGCTTACCAGGAACAAAGGAACGTCCAGGACCTATTTTATTAGAGATGAAAACGAAGGCTGCTCAGAAGAAGTGGATTGATGCTGGAAAGTCCAAATGTCTCACCCTAGGAGTACTAAACCCTGATACTCCCAAGGAGAAAGCGGACAATCGTATTTACGTGAGAGAAGCGCTTACTAAGTATTTAAAAACCCTATTGTATAATACGAAACTTACGCTAGGTAAATCTTATCAGTTTATATGGTGTAAAGATGGCAAAGTCAGTGTAAGAAAGGTCAGTAACAGCAAAATATATTATGTTCGTACCCTCGAAGACATCAAACTAATTCCAAATCAATTCAAAGACTCAACTCCAATATAATTTTGTCTATTTACCCAACACACTTGTTTGTTTATTCTAAGTCGAATGGATACTCAAATCAGCGAAATATTTAATTGTAGTACTACAACTGATTACTATCAGCAACTACCTCCTAAAAGTCACTTAAGTTTCTCATGCATTCATGTTAATATCAGATCACTTAAAAGAAACTTTACAAAATTACTTCAAATGATTCATAATTGCGCTTTCCCATTAGATGTTATAGTAATTACTGAAGCTGGCATCCCAGAAAATATTGTTCACCTATATAATATCCCTACCTATAACACGTACTCACAACTACGTTCCGACAAGAGGGGTGGAGGTATTATCATTTACGTAAAAAATCACATTAAATTTACCTTGTTTCAACACAAAACGCTAACATTTGAAAATTTAACTGGCACAATAAAATTAAACTCAAACCAGGACGTGGTTGTGTGTTCCGTGTATAGACCACCAAGTACAAATAAGCGAATTTTTGTAAGGGAACTTGGTAACTACATTTCTATGTTTCAATCGAAACAAAACTTCCTATTAGTTGGCGACACGAACATTGACCTAAAATCCATATCGTCATACAAAGATTTATATTTAGAAACACTCAGCGAGCACGGCTTAATGTGTGGAATTTCTGACTTTACCCGAATAGAAACAAAGCTTAACCGTATCACAAAATCTTGCATTGATCACTTTTTTGCACGGTTCCCCACATTAATTCCGTCCTCGGCGGTGTTAGACACCGTACTGGCCGACCATCGAGCTATTATCTTTACCTGCGTTCAAGACGCGCCAACCAAGCGTATACAGAGTGTTACAAATATAAAAATAAATTATGAAATATTGAAAAGGGAGTTAAAAAAAGTTAACTGGACACTGACACAAAGCATGGATAACCCAGTTGATATCTATAGTTTTATCCGTGATTCATTTCAAAATGCAAGCAAAATTGCGAGTTCTAGTAAAACTACCGCAAAGCGTAGCAACTTTAATCGTTTCAAATTACCCTGGATAGATGAAAACATCAACCGTCTTTGCGACAAACGAGATGAACTATTTAAGTTGTGGAAAAAAAGTTCTAACAATCCTCAATTAAGGTTGCAATACAACAAAACCCGTAACAAATTACATAAACTTATAGAAAGTAGAAGAAATTCATACTATATGAACAAAATAAATGAGAACATAAAAGATACAAAAAAAGTTTATCAAATGGTAAATCAAATGTTAGGACGAGTGACCTTATCAATCGATGCTGCTATTCTCAAAGCGTTTGATGCACAGGGTCTTACCACGAAGACTATTGCAGATAATTTTGCGATCGGTTTTGACAGGGCCGTAAAAGATATAGTTCCAAACTGTAGTATTAAAATATTGGACCCCAAAACCTATTGTAAACCAATAAATTCTAGTTTAAACTTTAAGAAAGCATCAGGCGACAAAATATTTAAAATAATAAACAATTTGAATTCTAATAAGGCTCCCGGACTTGATGACGTTAAAGTTGCGGATATCAAAATGATTGGTCCAGATGTATCAAAAGCTATTGCGGACCTTATTAACTGCAGTTTAAAAAGTGGTCTATATCCTAATGAATTAAAGTTAGGCTGTGTTAGACCAGTTTATAAAAAGGGTAAGCGAGTTGAGTACGCTAACTATCGTCCTATTACATTGCTTTCTTCTATCGATAAAATCGTAGAAAAATACGTGTGTCAACAAATTCACTCATTTTATAGAAAACACGAAGTAATTTATCCGAACCAATTTGGATTCCAAACGGGCAAAGGTACATCGGACCTATTGTCCAAGTTTGCTGATGAAGTCAATGAGCATCTTAATCATAAAAAGGTTATATACGCACTTTTCATTGATTTTTCCCGTGCTTTTGATACGCTTGATCACAAGCAACTTCTTAATAAATTGGACCATAGTGGAATTCGTGGCCCTCTGCTCAACTGGTGCAGAAACTACCTCCAAAACAGAAAATTTGCTGTCAAGATTGGTAATTCACTAAGTGAAGCCGTTCATGTTACAGAGGGCACGGCTCAAGGTTCAGTTTTGGGGCCCCTTCATTTTCTATCTTATGTAAATGACATGAGCAGATGCATCAACCACTGTACATGCTATCAGTTTGCAGACGATACATGTCTTGTAATAGCTGATAAGAACCCACAAAAAGCTTGTGATCTTCTGCAATCTGACCTGAACTCTTTGTTGAAGTGGTGCCATGATGCTGGATTGGTGCTCAATTCTAATAAAACCAAATTGCTAGTCGTAAAATCACCATACTTAAAATGTATTCCACCTAATAAATTAGTTGCCCACGACCACAGCTGCTTGCATAACTTAAATAATACGAACTGTAGCTGCCCTCGTATAGAAGAAGTAGATTCTCAAAAGTATCTGGGGCTAGTCATCGATAACAAATTCAGTTGGAGTAAACATATAGAGCATGTTTGTAATAAGCTAAGACAATTTTTAGCTAATATTATAATTCTGAAGAACCGCATTCCCTTCAAAGTAAAACTTATGTTATACAACTCATTAGCAGAATCATACATCCAATATGGACTCAGTAGCTACGGTCGAACATTCAAATCTTATCTCAGTAAAATATATATACTCCAACTAAGAATACTAAAGAATATTGTTTCTAAAAAAATTAAAGACCAATTTCAAAACAATGAGCATCAACTTTTTTATCACTGTAAAACATTACCTGTACATACACAATTTAAATATCAATTGCTAAAAGAGCAATATTTCAACGGTCACTTAGAACAAAAAGTTCAACATCCTGTATTCACGCGGGCCGCCGCACGTAACTTGCTACGCACGGTTCCTGCAAATAACACCTACGGCGAGCGGACATCTTCTTACTTAGTTCCTCGGTTAATTAACAACCTACCTTCAGATTTGCGCAGTGACATTACGCCAAGAAATATTAAATTAAAACTTAAGTCCTACTACCTACAAGTTACAACACATTGAATGCTTAATGTGTTTAGTTAGTTATATCACATAAGATGAAGTTACCAAGTCTCGAAATAGGGTATAATAATAAGTTGTGTTTATTGTGTACCTTGTTTTAGTTTTTTTTTACTACGATGTAGAATTACATGTAGCATTAAGTACAAACCTCAGTGGTTTAGTAATGCTATTCTGCTTAAACTAATGTAATATTTTTTTGTGTAACTGGTAAATAAATGAAAAAAAAAAAAAAAAAAAAAATCTATAGCTAGCTACTAACTAACCTAACATGGACATTTCTCAAAATGGATAATTCTCAAAAAGCCTAATTCTCAGAATGGCAAATTCACAAAATGGCAAATTTTCTACAATTATCAGTATTCCTATAAAAAATAGATTTCTTGGTTATTACGGTCTAATTAAATAGAACAACAGAAATTGCAATGGTGGATAGAACAAGTGTAATAACTATTTTTATAGGAATACTGAAAATTGTAGAAAATTTGCCATTTTGAGAATTTGCCATTCTGAGAATTAGGCTTTTTGAGAATTGTCCATTTTGAGAATTGTCCATTTTGAGAATTTGCCATTTTGAGAATTTGCCATTCTGAGAATTTGGCTTTTTGAGAATTGTCCATTTTGAGAATTTGTCCTTTTGCGACTCTGTTGCCATTTTGAGAATTTGCCATTTTGCGCCTAAACCGTTCCGAAGATTGCCCCCTACATCATCATCTTCCTGCCCTTATCCTATATTTTTGGGGTCGGCGACGTTTTCTTATTCCATTCTTCCCTGTTAGACGTCACGGTGGCATTTACTTCTTTCTCTTTCATTTCATTCTTCACACAATCTATCTATCTTTTCTTTGGCCTTCCTGTCCCACTCCATCTATCAATATTTATACATTACCTACAAGCAAAATAAATCATAGACACTCACCGAAGAATAAAACAGCTTTGCCTTCTGTATGACTGCCTTACACTCAGGTTTCTCAATGTGGTCAGCGGTGAAGTTTTGAGCGGCCGCGAGGTTGGCGCACAGCGACCGACAGTTGCCCTCGGCTGTGAGCAGCACGGCACAGGTGCCCGTCGGCTTGACCTCATTCACCTGGTACAACACGTTCACGCCGTCATGTCTGGAGAAATGGAATCGGGATTTTTGTATGACGTTCGGTAGTTTTGTAACCATTTAGTTACGCAATCTTATAGATTACCTAACTAAGGAACTTGGCCCAATTTCAAAAACACGAAGAACTTAGAAGATATTTACACATAAATAAAACATCACGTATGTAATCCCCGAAGGGTCAGGCAGCAGAGCTAGGTGTCCCCATTAGTTGGTACAAGGACATGTCGCATGTTTAAGTCCCATGTAATACCTAGAGGGCCACCCTATTGCCATCATTAAATTCTTACTAATTCATTCCTTAATTGGAAGATAATCAGAGAATAAAGACAAATGGAGGAATTCACAACATAACACAGGAAACTATTAATTTGTACTAAACGTCCATAACGTTAGACTTGAAACGTTGAATTTGGACCTAAATGGCAATTTTCATAGTAGGTACCTCACCTCGTTAATTCTTGCAGGTCAGTGTAACTAGGTATACTAGTTAAGTTTAGAGTAGGCTAGATGCCTCTAGGTACAAGAATATCATTGGTTTTATTTTCCTGTGGCCTTCATTCTGTCCTATGAATGAATAAATCATTAAGATATAAATAAATTATGAGAATCATGACGATACTTTTGAGCTGCTGTGATAAAGCCCGCAATTAATTATATTTAAGTCGTAGGTGTCTTGTTGCATCATTATCTTATCAGAATTAATCGGCATGTAATACCAATTTAAGTACTTATAATAATGCAACGTAGATTTAAATCTCAGCATTGTATGTAGGTCTTTAGATACCTATCAACGTAGACTATGTAGGTACATAATTAATGACACGCTAGCTTCCTTCTGCAAGATCCTATAGTACTCACGAAGCCAAAAGTTACAATATCATAACGTTGATTCGTGATCAATAAACATTACATTGAACGTGTTAAAAATAAAATGGTTAAGAGTGTTATCGGTAAAAAATGTCAATTTTCATAAAATCGGGGTTTTTTAAAGTTAAATTACTAGAAACTGGCACGAAACCATTAAAAACCAATTTTAGTACCGCATTAAGCATATCTTTACATTGTATTTGTACGCGACTGGCCGACACAGCTCGGCGCTGCGTAATTTATTAGTAACTTTGAAATTTTATATTGTCGATAAAATAACTTTATGTAATTTTTTTTTTACTGATTTTTTTTTTGCATGAACTCCACTTACAAACAGTGTATTTTTTAAAAGTTACTTCAGCCTTAATATTAAATAAAAATGATGTTTTATTTTGTAAAATTTAGGTTAAGAAAATTTTTTTTTTTAGGTACTTAGTGAATTAAAATTACTTTTTTATTTTATACAATAACAATTACGGTATCTTTCCTTTTTCCACGTATTTTTTCCAGGCTTCTACGACTCATTGTTGATTCATAATTTCATTCCGAAATTCAGTCTTCCCGTATAATCTCAGAAATATGAGTTCAAAATAAGCTTTCATTTTGATATTTAATAACGTTTTTCAATTTTTATTCTTTACAAATACAATGTAAAGATATGCTTAATGCGGTACTAAAATTAGTTTTTAATAATTTCGTGCCAACTTCCAGTATATTACTTTAAAAAACCCCGATTTTATGAAAATCGACACTTTTTACCGATAACACTCTTAAGACGATGACAATAGCTATTGACTTCTGATGTTTCAGTATTTTTGGTCACGCCCACAATTTTTCCGATACCCTAGCGCCATACTACCAAGTAAGAAACAAATAGTCCAGGATCCGCGGTCCATTTTTGCACTTGATTACTATCAAGCTAATTTTGATGAGACGGCGAGACGCCTAAGAATTTCCTGCACGAAAACTCTCGAATTCTCGATTGTGGTAAGTAATAGGGGTAGCAGGGATAAAATATGTTGGTTTGATGATTCTCAAAAGTGTTAGTACCTAGGTACAAACACTTTTGAGAATGATCAGCTGGGTTTTTTTTTGATAAATCTGATGATAATTATCTAAATTATTTGAAAAAAAAATTGTCCTACAAAATGTAGGTATGGTTTGATCAAAGAGTCCCCTTCCTTCCTTCCAATATGTATCGATAACGAAGTCATTAAAAATGATTACTAACTGGGTTTTGGGGATTGGATATTTTCTATTAACCATTCCCACTCTTTACAAGTTACCTACAAATTCCTAAAATTATAATAAGTGTTTGGCACTTACTCCACGCACCATCAATACTCCTGTACATCATAAACAACAGGCTAATACACTTTCTGGAGCCACAAATTCCAGAAGAGCAAGCAGGTTTTGTTAAAGGCAAAGGCACGCGGGAACAAATCCTGAACGTTCGCCAAATTATAGAGAAAAGCCGGGAATTTAACAGCCCTGTATTGATATGTTTCATAGATTATACCAAAGCATTTGATTGCGTGGAGTGGGGCAAGCTGTGGGGGGTTCTTAAAGGCAATGGGAACGCCTCAACATCTTATTGACCTAGTCCGATGCCTCTACATCAACAACCGCTCTTTCGTCAAAATCGACACCGACTGCTCAAATGCGTTAGGCAGGGATGCATCCTCTCACCTCTGCTCTTCAATGTGTATGAAGAGTAATATCATTCAAGACTCTTGAGGGCTGGGACAAGGGGTTTACTGTTGGTGGAAAGTGGATTTCCAATCTGAGGTACACTGACGACACCGTTCTCCTTGCTACAACTTTTAGCAACATGAATGATACTGCACAGATTGGAAATAGAAAGTGGCAAAGTAAGGTTTGCAATAAATAGGCAGAAAACCAAGCTTATGGTGGTAGATCGTGCGGGAAAGCTATCGGGCGCCTATAACATCTAAGGCATCTATACTGTGGACAGCTTCGATTAACTGGGCTCCAATATAAGTAACTAGCACTTTGCCCACGCACGGCTTCGCCCGCGTGGATGTCGGTTCAACTACAAAAGTGACGATTTTCCATACAAACTTTCATCCCCCTTTTCACCCCCTTAAAGGTTAAATTTCCAAAAACCCCTTCTTAGTGCTCCCCTACATTATAATAGGAAGCCGTGTGCAAAATTTCACATTCCTAGCCCCAGTAGTTTCGGCTGTACGTTGATATGTCACCCAGTCAGTTCTCCTTTTATATAATATAGATGAAGGTAGCTGCGTCCCAGAAATAAAACGGCGGATAGCTATGGCTAAAGATGCTATATTACGCCCCCAGAACATCTGGGAAAAACGTGGTGTAAGTTTTAAAACGAAGGCCCGTTTGGTCAGACCACTAGTTTTCCTGATTTTCCTCACAACACTCTCACAAAAATCCAAACAAGAGTAAGACAGAGGATAGATGCATTCGAAATGTGGTGTTTTAGGCGGATTCTCCGAATTCCATGGACGGCCAAACGCAGAAATGTGTCTATCCTTTACCAACTCGATATCAAGACTCGATTGTCAACAGTTTGCCTACAGCGTATTTTGTCTTATTTCGGCCACATAATGCAAAGAGGAGATAGCAGCCTTGAAAAGCTGGTCATTGTTGGCAATACCGAAGGCAAGCGACCGCGAGGCCGGTCGCCATTTTACCAATTTTGAAGTGTCTGTCTTTCAAACGATTGGCTTTGAGAAAAAATTGTTTGTGGAACCTCAATGTCATTTTTAAAGACCTGTCCTATGTCTATAGACACCCCACGCGTAGGTATAGGTTTGTTGAAAAAAAAAAATAGTTTCAGTTCCATTTATGACCCCATAAATCCTTTTTTTTATTTTTGTATAAAAATCGTAAAGCAGTTCACAGAATAGGTACATCTACATAACGAGTTTCAACTGTGTAGTCTCAATAGTTTCCGAATGAAGTGGCTGTGACATACGGGTGGACAGACGGACAAACAGACATGACGAATCTGTACGGGTCCCGTTTTTTGCCATTCGGCTACGGAGCCCTAAAAAACAGCTGGTTTGTTATAATTTTTGATGAGCTCGTTATCAATACATGTTGGATTTAGATTTAGATAATGATCATCAGATTTAACAAAAAAAAAATTGTTAGTAATAGATTTTTGAAAATCATCAAATAAATATATTTATAATCAATATATATTTTATCCCTGCTGCCTTTTTTACCTACCACAATCGAGAGTTTTCGTATAGGGTAATGTTGGCGTCTCATCAAAATGCAGCTGCTCACGGAAAATTAGCTTGATAGTAATCAAGTGAAAAAATGTACCGTGGATCCTGGACTAACATTGTGACGCGGTCAATAATAATTTCTATTCTATTCTATTTTTGTTTAATGGCAATTAAAGCCGATGTCGACTATTCTGCCAATGTCCAGTGAGTTGGAAAAACAAGTGTGCACAATAAAATTTATAGTAAAAATATGAATCTAATGTTAGATAATTAAGGTCGCAAATAAAATTCTTCGACACAACGTGGATCTTGTCGGGTTAGTACGGGACTGAAACAAAAAAAAAAAAACTTAAATAAATAAATATTAAAATTGTTAAAACATAGATTTTACGCATACCACACCCACACATTCAAATTTATAATTTAATGTTATTGTGACGGATGAAAATCATCAGCGCCACAAGCAGTTCGGGGGAGGAATATGTTAGCAGGGAGGCAATAATAATTTATAGATGAACGGATAGCTGTCAGTGGGGCGCAAAGTGACATACGTCCGTCTAGCACCGGGCCTAAGCGCTCACTGTCGGATTGCATACGTAAGAAAGAGAGCGCGATGACGCAACGCTCGAACTTCTTACAAACCATATAATTATTAATTACTAGCTGACCCGGCAAACGTTGTTTTGCCATATAAATAATTTCAGAAAAAAAAAAAAAAAAGATGAAAAATAGATGTTGGCCGATTCTCATAGATACCGGATACGCACAAAAAATTTCATCAAAATCGGTCAAGCCGTTTCGGAGGAGTTTGGCATCGAAAACTGTGACACGAGAATTTTATATATTAGACTAGCTGACCCGCGCAACTTCGTCTGCGTCACATAAATATAGCTATAACCTTTCTCGATATATCGACTATCTATAAATCTATCTATTAATTAAGCTAAATCGTAACAAACAAAAAATCTTATCTTTCCTCTTTATTACAATAGTTTAGATGGTTTAGATTAGCTTAGATTTTATTAAAGTGTGAATTACTATAAAATCTATCTCTTACTGTTAAATATACTATAACACTCTGTACTGTACATTATGATGCAGTAAATATTTTGAATTTGAATTTCCCGGAGGCCAGCCAGAATCCCCCGTACCTACATTGCGACGCAACCCGCGTAATTATTTTTCCGCGCGGGTATTTTTACATTGCGATATCTTCTAAGATATTTGTTTAAACTGTATAGAGTAAAGAGCACAAATATTCTATATTAAATTTCCGTTCTAACGAACACATTTATTTAGATATAGATTAATACCATATGGGTTAAATAAGCTTCGCAAAAAATAATTCTTTTTAACCTAACATTTTAATTGTAAAAAATGGTTACAGTGAGTCAATCTTAAAAGATAGACAGATGCTGTCGCGGACTTTTTTTTAGAACTTTTAAAGACGAATAATTACTTCATACATGATATTCTCGTAACTTAAACCGTTTTCGCAGCGCACGCAACGGAAGCTCTCAGAAAGGAATTTTCTTTTCCCGTTTTTGCAACATTTCTCATTTATGCTCCGCTCCTATTGGTAGTAGCGTGATGTTATATAGCCTATAACCTTCCTCGATAAATGAACTATCCAACACAAAAATAATTTTTCAGATCCAACCAGTAGTTCCAGAGTTTATCGCGTTCAAACAAACAAACAAACAAACTCTTCAGCTTTATAATATTAGTATAGATATAAAAATAATTTATTACATAATCAAAAATTAAAAACAACGAAATTTTGTATTTAAATATGATACGTTATTGTTATAAATTTTACCAACGTACGTTGATCAATAATACAGATATTTTTGTTGGAAGATCATTATAAGAGGTTAGTTTACCATTTTGTTTGTATCGAGAAAACTTTTCAAAAACGCGTTTTGAATACAACGAAATTATCAGAAATATGTTCAAGATTAACATATATTTTTTCCGCCGTGTCAAACTGTATAGATTTGGCTAAAAAATTGTTCAATACAAGCCTATTTGGCTCTTGTCAGCGCCTTAAACTGATAAGTATTATAGATGTTTTAAATTGCCATTAGTGTTGCCATTAGTGATGACTAGCTAGCCGAGCTGATTGCAGCACTTACGACTTATGTACCTACATAAGTACCTAATATACCACAGCTATATACACACAGTACGCAGGTTGTAATTTCGCGTTTGTAGTGGTTTAATTTAAACCCATAAATAAATCCGCGTTATGCGTAAATGTAGTGTTAAAGAAGACATTTTATTGTACGGAAGAAGACAGAAGCTCATGGACTGAATTTTATGCTAACTTGAATTTTTCCCACTGCTCGGACATAGGATTCTTCTTTATGAGAGGGAATGGACTATAATCTACCTCATCTTCGACTTTTTGTAGACGATTTTGAGAGAAGTGGTGATGAAATGAATTAGGTACCTACTAACACAAAGTAATGCACCTGTCTGGATTTGAACCCACGACTTACTGGTCATAAATAAGTTCGGACCACCGCCACGGTAATATTACTGTGCCACCGCTGCTCGGACACTAGGTAAATTGTTACTAATTCTAGACAATGAGGAAAATGGATTTAAAGAGGCACAATAAATTGCATCTTTGGAATACCATTATTCTTTAGTAATTTTCCTCAACAACGGTAGCAAATACAATGTAGAATGTAGGTAAGTAGTTATAATTTCCTCTTGTGTACAGAAAATTCTAGAGCTATCTCTAGAATTTTCTGTACACAAAGAATAGTAGTTCTATTTAGAGAGAATTTCAATGGAAACGGAGTATTGTGCGAGCTAACAGATACAAGATAACCGCGCCTGATAACAGGGGTGAACGATATCGCCATCGGTGGGAAGTTACAAGAGACGGCCCATTTACTTTACTTCTTACATCATCGCCTGTACGGTGTACCAGATAAAATTCTTAGTATTCTTGTAGATAGGTCGAATCGATATGTACTCCCACACGATTGGTCGATATCCGCTAGTATCCTCTCCACTCGGAAACCACTTGGTAACCGGATATGGGGCATTGACAGGGACTTGGAAATGTTCCCTAAGGCATTTAAAAATAGGTTAACTTTCTCGATTCTTCTTACCACGTTCCGGAACAATAAAATTCTAATTATAGAACTTCTATTAAGTCGCGACGTCGACGTCGTCCAATAAACTGTAAGTATTTTCGTAAATGAGAGCCCAATGCTTCAAGTGGATAGATAAATTTGAAAATACAATATACTTCGCTCGAGCTCTAGCGCCTCTAGCACAATTCTATCGCATCCTTACATAGTATAAAACAAAGTCGCGTCTGTTTGTTTGTTTGTTTGTTTGTTTATTTGTTTGTTTGTCTGTATGCTTAAATCTTTAAAACTACGCAACGGATTTTGATGCGGTTTTTTTTAATAGATAGAGTGATTCAAGAGGAAGGTTTTAATACCTTTTTTGTACCCGTGCGAAGCCGGGGCGGGTCACTAGTCAAATATAATTGTTTCAAATTAACTCCTGTTTGCGACTTGACAAACGCCAATAGTGACAGAACGATCGAAATCAAATGAGCAGTTGCTTGCAAAATTTTCAAATTCAAATTGATATACCTAAGCATTTACCATAATTATAGTTACCTACCGATGTTATCGTAATCGTAAAACGAATTAATCAACTGTAAGTAACTACATTTCGCGGTTTTGCTAAATACAATGGTCTAGAGACCTTGTTCAATTGAATCAATCACATGAGATATTACCAGCTTAGTATTTTATCTAGAAAAACAGCATTAGATTGACATTTTTGAAATGAGATTACAAAACTGCCAAGTATCGGATATCCATAATCTTCTTAAAGATTTAACCTACCTAGCAGACCACTGTTGCTATAGCATCAGCAGTTTACTAATAGATATGGGTTTAGTTATACGAGTACTAGGCTAGGCGATTTTTTTAACGGGTAAGTACCTATGTATTTTAATATTTAAAGGAGGGTTTTCCTTTTTTTTAAGGATGGAAAATTATTTAATCTCCTGCCGCTCTGTGCGGAGCAGAGTCTCACACTCCCTGTGTGAGACTTTTACTGACTAAAAACCTATCCGTGTTCCTTATATTGCCATTTGCATTCCAGGTTTGCGGTGACTATATTTCGAAAAAAATCTGCAACCTTGACAGGCCCTACTGGGTTTACTGTGCTGTTATTTCTATTTAAAAGGCACCTGAGAATATAAGTAATTTAAGAGGCTAATTAATCAGCACCGTCTCATTTGAATACGGTTTAAGGTTTATTGCTATCTTATTTTATAATCACACATAGTGTTATATCATCCAACTCTTGTTTTCATGAGGCAGGTTAAAGTTACAGGTCAATATGTGTTGGAGGAGTAAATAAGATAATGTTATCTCTAGAAGCAAGTATTATGATGATTACACGACCTGTGGGATGTGGCTATTTACGAGTGTGGCGTAATGCACAACGTGCAATCTAAAAACCTCCTTTTCAGAGACTCGAGTTTCAGCCGATATAATCTTCTGATTTACCGTGAATTTTTCGAGGTTTAAGTTAGCGTAGCGTTTCGGAACGAAGTGGTCTCTCACGCTCTTGTGTCAGTCGGGAATTCTTTATAATCTGCCCGGAGCCTGGAATATAGTGTGGTTGATGGCAATAGTCTCGAACTCTGTTATGGATGATCGGAAGAAAATAGAACTGGCGAATTATGGGTGGTTCTATTCCTATAGGTGCTCGTCTTCCTAACCATTAGGGAGTACAGACTTTGGAAGAAAATATTCCACTTACTCGGCTTTATCTTTCAATATCTTGGCGAAGTCGTCGTTACCCACGCAACCGAAGTAGGAGCAGACCTTGGGCTTCTTCAAGATCCACTGGACTACTCGAACGGAGTTCTGTACGCTGCCACCGGCTAGGAAATCTGGATTGTACCTGTCAGAGAAACAAAATGGTTAGAGAACGAAGATGGTAACATTGATCAATGCTTAGGCTTGGGCAATTTTGTTATCCACCAGGTGGGTCCTGTGCGGCTTGGAAAAACTAGTTTTCGAATAATGGATTCTAAGATAGGTACCTATACAATATTTCACGATGTTTTCCTCATACGTTTTAAGATCAGCATAACTTACACAAACTAAAGTTGGGTTCGAACTTAAGACACCTAGCTAAGTTGGGAGTTTGAGATTGTTACCACTGCATCGTAAGTGCTTTTAGGAAGTTATAAAGCCTTGTTTTTTTCTGGATAGGTTCAACCCTATCCAGAAAAAAGCAAGCTAAATCTAATTTATTTAAGTTGCGGGTTCCAACTTTCCAAGGCTTCTTTTGGATTAGGTAGCTCTTTCATCCTCGACCTCATCTCTGTCCTGAGGACAAGATAAGGTCCATTTACTTATATCAATCCTGATAAGAACAGAGTGGTTTAGTTGTATGTCTGTGTATACCTACATTAAGTTATTAGCTTTTTTGTTGCTTTGATAGCAGTTTATCAAACGATTGTGAATACAGCAAAAAAACAATGAAATATTATTTTCCTGTACCTAAGCATCAAAAATCAGCATTTATACGATACGACGACAATGGAACACTGAATAATAAGTAGGAATTTATCGAGGTTAATAATGTTCTATAGAATAAATGTTCTATAGAAAAAGAGCTTCCGAAAGAGTGGGTCTTAAAATGAACATGGACAAAACCAAGGTTATGTTGAATGTTCATGTAACACCCACTCCTATCAAGATCGGAGACTCTACGCTCGAAGTTGTGGACGATTATGTCTACCTGGGACAAACGGTCCAGTTGGGTAGATCTAACTTCGAGAAAGAGGTCAATCGTCGAATCCGACTCGGCTGGGCAGCGTTCGGGAAGTTGCGCGGTATCTTCTCGTCCAACTTACCCCAGTGTCTCAAGACGAAAGTCTATGACCAATGTGTGTTGCCAGTGATTACATACGGGACCGAAACGTGGTCGCTCACAATGGGCCTCATCAGAAAGCTCAAAGTCACCCAAAGGGCAATGGAGAGGGCTATGCTCGGAGTTTCCTTGCGTGATCGAATCAGAAATGAGGACATCCGCTTGAGAACCAAGGTTACCGACGTAGCCCGAAGAATCGCCAGACTTAAGTGGCAATGGGCAGGGCACATTGCTCGCAGAACGGATGGCCGATGGGGCCGAAAAGTTCTGGAATGGCGACCGCGAACCGGAAGACGTTGCGCTGGAAGGCCTCCCACTAGGTGGACCGATGACCTGGTCAAGGTTGCAGGAAACCGCTGGATGAGAGACGCACGGGACCGGTCAATGTGGCGACGCCTGGGGGAGGCCTATGTTCAGCAGTGGACGTCTTTTGGCTGAAATGATGATGAATGATGATGATAGAATAAATATGAATCTTGAAGGTAAAACAAATCTTGCTTTCAGAATCATATTAGCCTGGTTCTGCAGAGGCCCCCGTGGTGGATTACAGCACATTGCCGCACGGTCTCTGACTGTCCCAGTAGAAAGAATAAGAGGATAATTTATATGCATCGTGACCGTGAAAACCTAAAACTTAAGCTCCTATCCTTTTCCGTCGCTCAGAAACGTAATTTACTGGAGCGAAAAACAGCGGGACTGGGTATCGCACGCGGCAGTATTGATGGAAGGTGCACGCGAGCAACGAAAAAGGGTAGGAGTATAGAACAATGTGATTACGTGGTTGCTGATCGATCTATGTGGCGCAACTCTAATAACAATATAGAATGCTTTTTCTTGGGTAAAAGAGAGGTAATCATCATCATCATCATCTTCACCTCGACTTCACCCACTGCTGGGTACCTATAGGCCTCTCTTTGGTTGTGCCAAGCTCCACGCGCTTGTGCCAGCCTCATCCAGGATGTTGTTTCGATATGGAATCAATATCTGACCATCTCGCTGCCGGACAATCAACAGTTCTCCTCCCATTCCTTGGACGCCACTCGGTCACAATTTTACTGCTATCGAAGACTTTTGTAAGTACGTCTCAGTATTTCTATATTTGCAACTTGGTGTAGGTACCTACTAGTTTTTCCCCTCTTTAAGAATACCTACTGTCAAAACCGAGTCAGAAATACATAATAGAATACCTACTTCAAAAGAACATGTTAACTATAGCTACTCATATCATGTTTGTCGTACCATTAACTAGCTAAGTTCAATACAACAATATTCTACTATCACAGCATTAACTAATTAAATTAATATACAGAAGATAATGAAATTAACATACTTATCGGTAAGTTCCTTGTACAAAGGCAAATGTTTCTCGTCAGCCATGATGGCATCATTTGGCTTGAGTCCATACTTCTGCAGTAAGTCTTCACCAACCATCGCTGAGATGTCCAGGAGAGGGTTCCCTATGCCGACCACCAAACCTTCGTGCGCGTCATCACTGCTAGGTCAATAAAGAGAACATATTAAGAGCGCTGTCACAAACTTTGGGCGATTTGCCGAAAATACGTACTTTTACAAGTCCTGGACACGTCTTATTTATAGATAAAGGCATAATATTTCAATGAAAAATTATAAATCTGACTTTGTTTTAGTTTGTGTCCTGATTAGAATTTCGTTTTGAATGTTAATATTTCGAGAAATAGCAATTTTCCGACACCCAATTTCGAGCAAACGTAAAACATCTGGTTTTTCCCTGCTACTTGTGACAAATTGGCAACACAGAAAAATCTGAAAAAAATGTCAAAATACTGGTTATATAGTCCTGAAGTTTTTGTCCTGATTAGAATTGAGATATAAATGGAATCGCAGCAAAAAAAAAGGATATTCAAAAGCAATACTGAGCTAAAATTTATGCGTTTTAAATATGGTTTAAACATAGGATAAAGATAATATTAACAAAAAAAAAATAGACATACTTATAGTACAACACTTTACCTTCCCTAATTATATTTTTTTGGAATTTTACGCCGTCTCATTTTTTTATTACGATTTTCCAAAATAATGCCTTATTACTAGATGTACGGCCGCCATATGCTCAGTAACGCCTGAGGGCTCGTGGAGGACGGACCTATGTCGCTCGCGCTCCCGCGCGCCTTAGTGTGGGTTACGTATACGAATACAGGTAGACCAGAGGTTGTCAACAGTTTAAACGTAAGTATTCTTGTAATTTATTATGATAAAATAAAATTGTAGTCATGTTCTATGTTGGAAAGGAACGCTTTGCGCAACTTTACTATAAAGTTTATTCGTAAATGTTACTTTACTGGTCGATAAAAAATCATAGAAATCTTTATTTTAGAAATAATGGGGAATCTTTCGAATGTTGCATTGAAATATTCACTTTTATGAATCTTTCGAGAAAAAACAAATCCAAGAAGGCGGCTGGGAAAATTTTAGGTGTTTCCGTCATGTGTGTCGTTTTGATGGTTTTTGGGGTCGCTGATTACGAAAATGAAGTCAAAATGAAAATCCAAGATGGCGGCTAGGAAAATTTTTGGTTATTCCGTGATGGGTGTCGTTTTCATGGTTTTTGGGGTCGCTGATTACGAAAATGAGGTCAAAATAAAAATCCAAGATGGCGCTGACGAAAATTTTTGGATTTTTCGTCATGGGTGTCGTTTTCATGGTTTTTGGGGTCGCTGATTACGAAAATGAGGTCGAAATGAAAATCCAAGATGGCGCCGACAAAAATTTTTGTTTTTTCCGTCATGGGTATCGCTTTCATGGTTTTTGGGGTAACTGATTACGAAAATGAAGTCAAAATGAAAATCCAAGATGGCGCTGACGAAAATTTTTGGATTTTTCGTCATGGGTGTCGTTTTCATGGTTTTTGGGGTAGCTGATTACGAAAATGAAGTCAAAATGAAAATCCAAGATGGCGCCGACAAAAATTTTTGTTTTTTCCGTCATGGGTATCGTTTTCATGGTTTTTGGGGTCGCTGATTACGAAAATAAGGTCAAAATAAAAATCAAAGATGGCGCCGACAAAAATTTTCGTTTTTTCCGTCATGGGTATCGTTTTCATGGTTTTTGGGGTAGCTGATTACGAAAATGAAGTCAAAATGAAAATCCAAGATGGCGCCGACAAAAATTTTTGTATTTTCCGTCATGGGTATCGTTTTCATGGTTTTTGGGGTCGCTGATTACGAAAATGAGGTCAAAATTAAAATCCAAGATGGCGGCTAGGAAATTTTTGTTTTTCAGTCATGGGTGTCGTTTTCATGGTTTTTGGGGTCGCTGATTACGAAAATAAGGTCAAAATAAAAATCAAAGATGGCGCCGACAAAAATTTTCGTTTTTTCCGTCATGGGTATCGTTTTCATGGTTTTTGGGGTAGCTGATTACGAAAATGAAGTCAAAATGAAAATCCAAGATGGCGCCGACAAAAATTTTTGTATTTTCCGTCATGGGTATCGTTTTCATGGTTTTTGGGGTCGCTGATTACGAAAATGAGGTCAAAATAAAAATCCAAGATGGCGCCGACGAAAATTTTTGGTTTTTCCGTCATGGGTGTCGTTTTCATGGTTTTTGGGGTCTCTGATTACGAAAATGAGCTCAAAATTAAAATCCAAAATGGCGCCGACGAAAATTTTTGGTTCTTCAGTCATGGGTGTCGTTTTCATGGTTTTTGGGGTCGCTGATTACGAAAATGAGGTCAAAATAAAAATCAAAGATGGCGCCGACAAAATTTGTTTTTTCCGTCATGGGTATCGTTTTCATGGTTTTTGGGGTAGCTGATTACGAAAATGAAGTCAAAATGAAAATCTAAGATGGCGCCGACAAAAATTTTTGTTTTTTCCGTCATGGGTATCGTTTTCATGGTTTTTGGGGTAGCTGATTACGAAAGAGAAATAATTAATCGAGCCGCAGTTTTTTTAATTGGCCACAAGATCAAACTTCTAATTTTATAACTAAGCCACGGGAAAATTATATAGCCTCTAATATACTAATTCGTCTTTTTTACAACGCCCACTAAATATTCTATAGAAAGCATCAAGTGACGGTCAACAATTATATTAACTTGTCCTTGTTATTTATACATAGGCACCTAATTTACTAACTCAGCCACGGAATTTATATCTCACCACCATTTTGAGCATCCTCATACCTGATGTTGGCTTCCTCCCATAGAACTGCTGCATTTCGTGGTAGTTTCAAATTCGCTGCCAGTCACTGTTGGAACGACCTACCGCCACCTTTTCGTGCTATAAAAACAGTAGGTACATTTAGAATAAAATTCAAACATTATTTACTCCAAAAACAACAAGATTCCCCTGTTTAAACTCACCCATTTTCTGCAAGCATTTGCAACGGTGACGGAAGCGTCTACTCTGTTCACTATCATTGTCTTCAAACGTACATTATTGTTATGTTATGTTTTTTTTTTTCCTGTATTTTATGACCTTTTCTTATTTTAATTGTTTTATTGTTTTAATAGCCTCACTATACTTAATACTTATGTATTATATTATACATATCACATACGCACTGCACACCATTTAATTTTGTTATTATTTACATTATAAGTATTATTGTTTTGTTTTTTACTAATTAATGTTGTTTTTTTTGTGTTTGATTGTCCGTGATTGTGGCGTCACTTTGGGCCCTATCAGAATACCAGCGCTGTGACATTGACATCTGTCATAAATGTCACAGCACCATGCTGAGATAGTGGCCCTTTAGCCTCGCACAGAATAAAGTTCTATTATGTTTTAAGGCTTATTGTCAATTGTGTTTTTTGTGTTATTATTTTTTATCAAATTGTGTTGTCCTGTTGGACCTGTGTGGGACTAATAAATACATTTTCTTTCTTTCTTTCTTTCTTTCTTTATTTTACATTTTACAGCTTCAACACAAGGCCCTCAAAAAAATATAATTAAAGCGACCATAGTCAACATCATTTATTATAACTTAGCATGTAAAATAATACATCACATTCTTTTATCGTGAAAATAGCAACAGCAAGATTTGGCGCGAGCGCGCGAGACGACAGTGACCGGCCATTTGCACCAATCAGAGAGCGCCATTCGATTTATGTACTGACGAGTTACGTGTATTCAAAATGTCAACTTTAGATACACTTTAAATTATTACATTTACGTTAAAAATACCTACTAGTAACAGAAATGTTTTTACCATTGTCTAATTGACTAGTCACAGTCAGATTGTATGACTCGTCATTGTAAACTGAGGCAAATAGGTTAGGTTAGGTTAAAACTGTGACCAAACGCGCGCGAGCCGAGCGAGCGTAGCGAGCGGTGCCGCGGCAGCGGCCGGCGAGCGCTACTTCCGAGTTGCTTGCAGAAATGTTTTCACAATTTATTGTCTAGTTTTCCGATTAAAATGAAGTTCTGAAGCGATTCTGTCGATAACTTTTGTAGCACAACATGTAAATAAAATCGATCTGTAGGACATTCGATACTCTGAACTTCAATATTTACGTCATTAAATACTCTGAACTTCTATATTTAAGCCTTTCGATGACACGACAGGAGTTTATACGTACCGGTTATGATATCTACAATATCCACTTGAAGCTTAGGGCCAGTGAATACAATATTGTTTAAAGATAGACCGTTAGTAGTTTTAGAACTAGCATCGAAAACTACTCTCAATTTAGTCGTCGTGCTCTCTGGGCGAACAACGCAACTGTGAGGGATAAGATAACGATTGAGAGTAGGTACCGTTGGGTTAGGTACTTGATATGATACATATGATTTAAATTCTCGTACTCGCGTATAAAATTAACATAATCGGATTTAAGTTCAGTCTGACGATTAAGTCTCTTTTCTAGATAAGTAAAACGCGACAAGGTACTATTGTAGGATTCACCTAGAGAACGATCGCCATCCTTTAAGAGGATTGGTACGACGTATCGTCCGTTAGGTTCGCGATAGGTTAAATCAGTGTACATGCGTTCACAGGTATCATTCTCGGGTACGGTGATAACAGCGCGCGGTGGTTCTTCCACTTCCCAGAACTTTTGAATTTGTTCGTCTAATTTAAATGTGGTGGCCACTAAAGAACACGCAGTGTTTAAAGGTGCAGAATTAGAGTTTACTGCCCCTGATAGAATCCACCCGAAAACGCTATGCAGAGCGGTAGGTAAACCGGGCCCCAGATTGATGCGTTGACCGTCATAGATTTCATGGAATAGTTCCGCCCCAATTAATAAGTCGATTTTGGCGGGAACATCGTAGTCGCGATCGGCTAACACTAGATGGTTGCAACGTTCTCGAACGACTGATGGTACCTTCACGCTAGGTATTAGAGCAGTGATGCTATCTAACACGACTGGCTTGATATTAAATTGTGGAGCCTCACCATGTACAGGTCGTATAGTGCATTCCGTCACCCCTTTTACTTGTGTGACTGAGTTTTGTCCTAGTCCGGCTATATTAAGATTACAGCGGCGGAGTTTTAACCCGAGTATTCGCGCGCACGCAGCGGTGATAAAACAATCCTGCGCCCCACTGTCTACGAGTGCACGCACGGTATATTGAGTGCCGGCGGCGGTGTTGAACACGCGCGCCTGACACGTCCCTAGTAAAACCATGTCGCGGTTGGGAACGGCAGCGTGAGAATGTGCTGTAACGTTCGCTCCAGTGGTCGCGCCGGCGCTGGATGGCACTGGGTCAATATGCAATAGGGTATGATGACGTAATCCACACACCGTACAAGACATTTTAGATACGCATTTTTCTATGACGTGATTTGTACGCAAACAATTTGTACACATATTGTTTTTACCTTGTACTAACGCGAGTCTAGCACGAGAATCTAAGGTTTGAAAGGTAGGGCACCGATAAATCAAGTGCGGCTTACTGCAATGAGCACAAGCCACATTGGCAGGTGGATTAGATTTTGCGAGATAAGATGAGCGTTTTGAACCGCTGCTATTTTGCCTACTGGTCGCAGGCGAAGGTTTTTTCCCTTCGAGGTTACGAGGGTTAGGATTGTTATTAGATTTAGAAGATAAATGACTAGTTTCTAAGATTTTAACATAATCTTGAAGAAACTTTAACAATTCACAAAAAGTAGGTATTTGTGAAATGTTTTTCTGAGATTCGAAACGATTACGCGTGTCCGAGTCCAGCGCACGTGAAGTTAAACAAAATAAGATAAAATCACCTAAATTTTCGATTTTTAAAGCTTGGAGTGCATGGTATGCCTCATAAATTACGTTTGATAAAGTTTGTAAATCTTGGAAGTTACCCGATTTCAACACTGGCTGGTTAAAGAATTTATCTAAATATGTTAAAGCAATAATACGCTTGTTTTGATAACGCTCGCTCGATCAAACTATTAAAAACTACTTCGTAATTATCAGCGGTCATCGGAACCCCTTTGACAATAGACAAAGCCGGGCCTTGTAAACAAGACGCTAAGTAATGAAATTTTTCTATTTGCGAAATCGAATTGTTATCGTGAATTAAAGTTTTGTAAATATCATAAAATGTTTGCCAGTTTTCTATTTTACTATCGAATTTAGGTAACTCAAGAGTAGGTAGTCTAACGTTACGTCCTGTTTGCATGGACTCGAGAGCCGCCTGCGACGTCCCGTCGACGTTGTCGCTCTTAACAGCGACTTGTAAGTCAGCTGCTGCACCGATTACGGCATAGTACAAATCATCAAACGAACTCAAAGACTTTTGACACACTTTTGCATCAGGTTTTATGGCTAACTCCAACGCCTGTATTTTACTACACAACGCAACAAATTCTTCGCGAATTGAATGTATCCGCGTATATCTCGCCTTGAACGACGATACCTTTGAACGATCTTGAATCATAGATTTTGATAAGTCATAAAGGATTTGGATATCACGATAGACATATTCGCGTTGAGACTGAAGAAGTTTAAGTTTACCGTCTTCCATTTTGTTTTACGTAGGTAGAATAATGCTAAGTATGAAAATACGAACCTAAGTTGAGATTTATTAGGTGTAAATCAATACCTTTAGGTGAAATAGTTATCTAGTAACGTTTGTTAGTGTATAAATACCGTGAATAGTTAAAGTTATTAAGATTGCACAATGAATTTCGTAAAATAACTACGAATTATTGTGATATAACCCGACTAAATTAAGATGACCTCTGAATCTGCATAGAGTATGACAACACAATTTTGTAGGATAATACTTTTATTTTGCGAAATTCTAGGAAATCTCTGAGTTTTCTATTGAAATTGAACCAGAGAATGCCTGAAAAAACTGTAATCTACAGGTAATCGCGCTCGAAATGGACCACAAATATGATTTGAGTTTCACGTACAGCCACTCACGCGGTTTTGAAGGTTTCTATTTGGAACCAGGCTAAGAGACACAAAAAAGGAAGGTTAAGTACTCACGGGATACTGGGAGCCAGCAGATCACCACACTGTTCACGATCAGTCGTATTTTCACGGTATTTTTGAGTTATAGTCTTCGCGGAG
Source organism: Diarsia mendica (assembly GCA_949316265.1). NCBI lineage: Eukaryota > Metazoa > Arthropoda > Insecta > Lepidoptera > Noctuidae > Diarsia > Diarsia mendica. The sequence goes on along the minus strand of OX438907.1, from coordinate 1,798,354 downwards.
AAGATGGGCTTGCCGGCCGCTCGTTTATTGAGTTCGAACTGACGTTTTTGTTTTCTTCCGTCAGAGGGCGCGAGCGATCCGACGATAATTATGATGTTTGGATACGCCACGTTTGAATGTCGCGTGTGGCGGCAGATTTAAATTAGAAATACAAGGAAGGAATGAGGATTAACTGGGAAAGCATCCCAAAGCCTGTTCAGTTGCTCTAGTTAAAAACTATGAGATGGTGTAAAAAAACCGCGACAAAGAGAAAGAAAAGAAATATTTGCAAAATTTTTCGGGGCACAACAGTAAAATTTTCAGAAGTTTTTTTTTTCAAGATTTTGGCTATTTTTATTGCAGCATCTTGTTAACTTTGTCCATTGAAACCATTTTAGTTCCGAGACACATGGTCCTACGACGCACCGTTTCCGAGTTATGGTCTTACGAATTTTACTTCGTTTCATCTAGAATGCTCTATATTTCCAAAATGGTAGCTCGGATGAAAACCTTTTCTAAAAAAGAATTGTTGCTCTAGTTAAAAACTATGAGATGGTGTAAAAAAACCGCGACAAAGAGGGAGAAAAGAAATTTTTGCAAAAATTTTCGGGGCACAACAGTAAAATTTTCAGAATTTTTTTTTCAAGATTTTGGCTATTTTTATTGCAGCATCTTGTTAACCTGGTCCATTGAAACCATTTAAATTCCGAGACACATGGTCCTACGACGCACCGTTTCCGAGTTATGGTCCTACGAATTTTACTTCGTTTTATCTAGAACGCTCTATATTTCCAAAATGGTAGCTCGGATGAAAACCTTTTTTGAAAAAGAATTGTTGCTCTAGTCAAAAACTATGAGATGGTGTAAAAAAACCGCGACAAAGAGAGAGAAAATAAATATTTAAGTTCCGAGACACATGGTCCTACGACGCACCGTTTCCGAGTTATGGTTCTACGAATTTTACTTCGTTTTATCTAGAACGCTCTATATTTCCAAAATGGTAGCTCGGATGAAAACCTTTTCTGGAAACGAATTGTTGCTCTAGTCAAAAACTATGAGATGGTGTAAAAAAACCGCGACAAAGAGAGAGAAAAGAAATATTTGCAAAATTTTTCTGTCGGTCGATTTTTCACCTTGACACACGAGACACATGGTCCTACGACGCACCGACGGAAAATTCGTAGACGGAAACTCGGAAACGGTGCGTCGTAGGACCATAATGTGTCTCGGAGCTTAAATGGTTTCTATGGACCAGGTTAATAAGAAAAATAGCCATAATCCTGAAAAAAAAAAAAACTTCTGAAAATTTTACTAAATTCTGTGTCCCTAAGGATACACAAGGTGAAAGATCGACCGACACTTAAAAAAAAATTAAATTTTTCTTTTTCTCTCACTTTGTCGCGGTTTTTTTATATCATCTCATAGTTGTCGACTAGAACAACAATTCTTTTCCTGAAAAAGTTTTCATCCGAGCTGCCATTTTGGAAATATAGAGCATTCTAGATGAAACGATGTAAAATTCGTAGGACCATAACTATGAAACGGTTTGTCGTAGGACCATGGTTCGCGGAACCTAAATAATTTCTATGGTCAAGGACAACACGAAACAAAAAAAAAATGAGGCGTTTTTGAAAAAAAAAAAAACAGGAAAATTTAGCAAGTCCCGAAAATTATTTTAAACTTATTTTTTTTCTTCTGTTTTCTTTGCTGCTCATAGTGCCCCTAAGCGTATACTCCAACTCCTAAAAAAAAACCGCCCCTATGACGACCCACTGACCTCATTTTGACCTCATTTTCGTAATCAGCGACCCCAAAAACCATGAAAACGACACCCATGACGGAAAAACTAAAAATTTTCGTCGGCGCCATCTTGGATTTTCATTTTGACCTCATTTTCGTAATCAGCGACCCCAAAAACCATGAAAACGACACCCATGACGGAAAAGCCAAAAATTTTCGTCGGCGCCATCTTTGATTTTTATTTTGATCTCATTTTCGTAATCAGCGACCCCAAAAACCATGAAAACGACACCCATGACGGAAAAACTAAAAATTTTCATCGGCGCCATCTTGGATTTTTATTTTGACCTCATTTTCGTAATTAGCTACCCCAAAAACCATGAAAGCGACACCCATGACGGAAAAATCAAAAATTTTCGTCGGCGCCATCTTGGATTTTCATTTTGACCTCATTTTCGTAATCAGCGACCCCAAAAGCCATGAAAACGACACCCATGACGGAAAAACCAAAAATTTTCGTCGGCGCCATCTTGGATTTTCATTTTGACCTCATTTTCATAATCAGCGACCCCAAAAACCATGAAAACGACACCCATGACGGAAAAGCCAAAAATTTTCGTCGGCGCCATCTTTGAATTTTATTTTGACCTCATTTTCGTAATCAGCGACCCCAAAAACCATGATAACGACACCCATGACGGAAAAACTAAAAACTTTCGTCGGCGCCATCTTGGATTTTTATTTTGACCTCATTTTCGTAATTAGCTACCCCAAAAATCATGAAAACGACACCCATGACGGAAAAACCAAAAATTTTCGTCGGCGCCATCTTGGATTTTTATTTTAACCTTATTTTCATAATCAGCGACCCCAAAAACCATGAAAACGACACCCATGACGGAAAAACCAAAAATTTTCGTCGGCGCCATCTTGGATTTTCATTTTGACCTCATTTTCGTAATCAGCGACCCCAAAAACCATGAAAACGATACCCATGACGGAAGAACCAAAAATTTTCGTCGGCGCCATCTTGGATTTTCATTTTGACCTCATTTTCGTAATCAGCGACCCCAAAAACCATAAAAACGACACCCATGACGGAAAAGCCAAAAATTTTCGTCGGCGCCATCTTGGATTTTCATTTTGACCTCATTTTCGTAATCAGCTACCCCAAAAACCATGAAAACGACACCCATGACGGAAAAAACAAATTTTTGTCGGCGCCATCTTGGATTTTTATTTTGACCTCATTTTCGTAATCAGCGACCCCAAAAACCATGAAAACGATACCCATGACGGAAAAAACAAATTTTTGTCGGCGCCATCTTGGATTTTTATTTTGACCTCATTTTCGTAATCAGCGACCCCAAAAACCATGAAAACGATACCCATGACGGAAAAGCCAAAAATTTTCATCGGCGCCATCTTTGATTTTTATTTTGACCTCATTTTTGTAATCAGCGACCCCAAAAACCATGAAAACGACACCAATGACGGAAAAGCCAAAAAATTTCGTCGGCGCCATCTTTGATTTTTATTTTGACCTCATTTTCGTAATCAGCGACCCCGAAAACCATATAAACGACACCCATGATGGAAAACTAAAAAATTTCTATGTTACTTATATTTGTATTTCATTATCACATTCACACACATGAAATAAAACATTCCATAACTTGTATTTTTTCCCAATTCAATTCTAAGTAAACCGCAGTGAAACGTGTTACGCACCTCTGCCTCTGCACGTGTGTGTATGAAGAAGCGTACATCACGCACACAGGCGCAAGAACCGTCAGTCGCCGCTCGTTTCGAAGTTACTCGAGTTTGTAATAGCGCTCTTAAGTAATATTACTACCAAAAAAAAAACTTTCCAGTTCAAACACCAAAAAGTAGCGACTTCTTCGCAGTCAAAACACTAGGAAGCATGTGCAATTGTGCACCTTCGGTTAAATGAAAACCACTCGATTTTTTTTGTAGTAGGTACCTACATCCCTCATCTCCCTGAAGGAAAAACTTTGTAGATCTATGCAGTGAAACCCAGTAATCTAAAAAAATGAATTCAACAGCGAGACTCAGCGAGAGTAGCAAGCTTGAAAATTTTAACACCCGCCTTGAATTTGATAGGTATTCTTTTGTCCTTTAATGTAGAAATACGGCTAATTTTGCCTGTTTATGAAAGCAAAGAACATAATTATATTATGTCAGAGTGCGATCTAATATATTAGGATATCCTCGGATATTGGTTTATTTTTGTTCACACATAATGCAAATAGAAAAGAAGCAATACCTATAGATATAGTACAATGAAAAAAACATGCTGATTGTCAGCCTAAATAATTATCTTGGTTTTTTGATACACATTTTTTAATTGCATATGCACTGTCTGATTTCAGATATTCTCATATTAACATTTATTTCATTAGGATTTGATTCAGCAGCGTTCATCCCAGCACTGAAGATCTGGTGTGCAAAAAAAATAAGTGTTGCAACCTGCCATTTGGATTCCAGTTGTCTTGGAGGCCAAGCTGTAAAGTACTCATCAGAATAGGGATGTTAACTAAAAGAAACTAATTAGTCCGTCAGATAGGTTTCCAAAAAATATTGGACACAATGTGTCCAATATTTTATTTTATTTTTTGGAAATATTTTTTCTTTTTACATCTAAACAAACAATGAAAACGATATAGTGCTTTGAAAACTCGTGTGACATCATATTCTAAGACATTATTTTATTTATCTTCGGGGACGCCGGCAGACACCAGACGGGCGATCAGTCCTTTCGTTGTGGATTATTTCGCCCAGATCATTAGTATGACATTTCTTAGCGAGCAGTGACGTCAAAACCTCCCACTCAAATCTTTGACGCGTTTTATCTTCGTCAATTTTTATTGATTTGTTAAATAAAAAAATACGTATCCAATATTTTTCGATAATCTAACAGACGGACTAATTAGAATCATATTTTTTTTAGTCAGTAAACATCCCTATTGGTTCTCAAGTTTGGCCTTAAAACACATTTAAAACATTACAAAAGGACAGGCAAACAATCTTGCAAATATAATATTTGCATGGAAAGATACAATATTATACCTACCTAGTTAATAATAAAATATCAAATTACACATTCAGCATGTAATTGGAATTGCTTTTACAGACACAGCATTCATTGTACCTAATTTCTCTGTAGAAAGGGTATAAGCAGCATAATAATGATTATTTAAGTGCTCTGCTAACAACTGCATATTGACATGGTAAGATAATACAGGGAATATAGGCACCTTGTGGCCCTGTGTCCATATGTATTTGTCCGTTATGTGTGTTGGAAACTTACACTTATTTTGTCATTGTCAAATAAAATATTAGTTGGGGAATAACTTAGATTTTGATATATCTGTGTTTTCTTAGTCCAAATTATTATTGATGATAATCAGATTTTTTGATGAAGTTGTTGTATGCGTAGATATTTACTATTAGTGTTAATTCCACTACTTATATTTTTCATGTTTGAAGGTTCACACAGTCAAAATGATGATGCTTAGAGTAATATAGGTAATTTTAAACATACTCAATAAATACTTAATTCAATAATTATGTAGTTTTCATTAGTTGAATTTATTGCAAATAGCTGCAGGTATGTTAAAAAAATAAACGATAAATATTAATTCAAGGTCAGTGATTCATAGAATGGTAAAACAGCGACTTATTTATTTAGAATTTTAAAACCGACAATAAATATTCAATCAACAGTCGATTCGCGAATGAAATACGAGAGCAAGCGCCTATAATATTAAAGCGCCTTTAAATCGTACTCCTTAGCAAATTTTCTGAACAGAATTTTATCATCGGAGACCCGTTACAGCGAATTAAATAAATTAAAACAATCGCCGTCAGAGGAAGTTATTAATACCATGAAAAATATCTTACGCCTTAAATGTTTCCATTATGTAACTCTCCATCGTGTAGTATTACAGCACTGAAGAATTTAAACAAAGTATTCGACACAATTTTCCTCTGAGATTTAAACGGCTAAGTTACTCGCTCTCGAAAAGAAATTACCGCATGTTTTTGTTGATACTGATTTACGAAACGTGTTCGCGGACTCCTACTCGCAACCAACAAAACGCCAAATGAAATGCCAAACTAAACTTCAAACTTGACTTGACTGACAAGGAATGGAAATGTCATATGTCAACGATTTTTTTTCAATCGGATACATTGAGATAGGATCATACGATAACAATACATTTCTATACGTAATCGGATACAATCTTAAAGTAATTAATAAGCATTTGCTGAGTTTAATCACATTAACTTAACTCAAGTAGCTGATGCTGGAGAAAAAACAGCCATACTGAAGTTTGAGTGGCTTCGTACCACGAATGTCTGGAAAGATAGGATCACTTACTGGACGCTGGAGTGCGGACATAACCGTCGTGAATAGTTGAGAACTTGAGATGAACCGTGACGAAGATGATGGAGTCCGACTCATCATCTTTGTTTGTAAAATGTAATGCTCTAACTCGACGCAGGGCCATGTTTTCGTTTGTGCACTCTGGGCACCCCAGAGTGGGTCCCACAGACATCTACTCTTTCAAGTCTGTGGTGGGTCCCCACTTTCCATCAGTGTCATAGCTACTGGATAATGGTTGTCAAAAGAGGCGCAGGCGGGGTACTAAAACGAGCTAGCGTCACTCTTTAAAATTCGGCCTCTTTATAATGTACCTACTCTGTGTTACCGACCACTATTACCGAGATTCACAGTTATTATTACACTTTTCAATTTTCAACACAACAGACTAATCCCTGATCCATTCGAGGCCAGGCTGGCCCAGTCTTTGGAAGTTATGCTAAATATCCTGCTAAAACGTAAAAGAAGCTGGAACGCAGTGGTTATTGACCTCCTTTGGACGGACCATCGACAAACTGAAACCTTTATTTTTTATACTGGCAAGTGGCAACGAACGAAATAAGAAATTAAATGATTCCAATGAAATGACGTCAAGTATTGCTTATTCGTTCCAAAATAGTACTTCCGTACTCAAATCTCATTAGAGCAAAAGAGACAGAAACTCCTGATAATACAGGCAGCCAAAAATCTCAATTTCATTCAAAAACCATAGTCTATTCAAATCTGTACAAAGGTAGAAATCGCGCGTCAGTCTTTCATAACCTACAACCGGCGGAAGATCACGTTTTTGTGCGGTCCCGGATAGAATTTTCGAGAAGAAAGGTTCGGAATTCTTTTGAAAGCACTGAAATATCATTCCATACAACATAAAAATGCTGCGCCTACCACGTGTTCTTCGTAAAGCTTCTTCATTCCACCAAGCTAGATTTTACGCCAAAGATGTCAGGTTCGGCGCTGATGTAAGAGCCCTCATGTTGCAAGGCGTAGACGTCCTTGCGGATGCTGTCGCTGTCACAATGGGACCAAAAGGCAGGAACGTGATTTTGGAACAGTCTTGGGGCTCACCTAAGATCACAAAAGACGGAGTGACAGTTGCCAAAGGTGTTGAATTAAAAGACAAGTTCCAGAATATTGGCGCAAAATTAGTTCAAAATGTCGCTAACAACACAAACGAGGAGGCAGGAGACGGAACCACCACAGCCACAGTTCTTGCTAGAGCTATTGCTAAGGAAGGCTTCGAAAAAATCTCAAAGGGTGCCAACCCTATTGAGATAAGAAGAGGAGTCATGCTGGCAGTAGACGCCGTAAAAGAAAAGTTGAAGGTTATGTCCAAGCCCGTCACAACACCTGAAGAGATCGCACAGGTAGCCACCATCTCCGCCAATGGTGACACCGCCATTGGCAAACTGATCGCTGATGCCATGAAGAAGGTCGGCAGGGACGGCGTCATCACTGTCAAGGATGGCAAGACTCTCGTAGACGAGCTGGAGATCATCGAAGGTATGAAGTTTGACAGAGGTTATATTTCACCATATTTCATCAACTCATCAAAGGGAGCTAAAGTTGAGTTCCAGGATGCATTAGTTCTCTTCTCTGAGAAGAAAATCAGCAATGTGCAGACTATCATTCCTGCTCTGGAACTAGCCAACCAGCAGAGGAAGCCGCTAATCATTGTAGCTGAAGATGTTGATGGTGAAGCCTTATCCACACTGGTAGTTAACAGACTAAAGATTGGACTACAGGTAGCAGCTGTGAAGGCTCCAGGTTTCGGTGACAACCGCAAGGCCACCCTTAGTGATATGGCTATTGCCACTGGTGGTGTAGTATTTGGAGATGATTCTGACTTAATTAAGCTAGAAAACCTGCAAGCATCTGACCTTGGCACAGTGGGTGAGGCAATCATCACTAAAGACGACACACTGTTCCTAAAAGGAAAGGGTAAGAAGTCAGACATTGACAGGAGAGCTGAACAGATCCGTGACCAAATCCAGGAAACTACCTCAGAATATGAAAAGGAAAAATTACAGGAACGTCTTGCCCGCCTTGCCTCCGGAGTAGCTGTCTTACATGTTGGTGGCTCAAGTGAAGTAGAAGTTAATGAAAAGAAAGACCGTGTCAATGATGCTTTGAATGCGACCCGAGCGGCTGTTGAAGAAGGTATTGTCCCCGGAGGTGGCTCTGCTCTCCTCAGATGTATCCCCGTTCTTGCAGCACTGAAGACAGCTAACAGTGACCAGGCCACAGGTGTTGAAATTATCATGAAAGCCCTCAGAATGCCATGCATGACGATCGCGCGTAACGCCGGCATTGATGGATCTGTCGTGGTCGCTAAAGTCGAGGAGTTGGGCCCTGAATTTGGATATGATGCCCTAAACAATGAGTATGTGAACATGATTGAGAAGGGAATCATTGACCCCACCAAGGTAGTGAGGACAGCGCTAACAGATGCCAGTGGCGTAGCATCCCTGCTCACGACCGCCGAAGCAGTGATCTGTGAAATCCCACAGGAGAAGGACGCCAACCCCATGGCTGGTATGGGAGGCATGGGTGGTATGGGTGGCATGGGAGGTATGGGAGGAATGATGTAAATAACATCCGGTGGACTTTGAAATGCATTTATTGTGTAAAGCGAACTGTTATAGTTATCACTGTTATGGGTATTGTTACGATAATAATATCTGGTAGTCTGATTGATTTTATACAAATTGTGGAGTGAATGATTGTGTCGTATTTCCCAGTTTTATGTTGAGTCTGATTGAGTTACAAAATGTAGTTGAAAGGCAATTCTCTGTCTTTTTAGAATAATTTAGTTTTATTTTGCTTGAATAGTGCGAGCAGTGTTATTTTTAAATAAATGATTAATGTTTCTAATTTGTGTATATTTCTTCCTCATGAATAACCTACAAATGAACACACATAAGTCAACTTGTTGGTAGCATTCACACATTTACTATAAAATACCTGATCACTTAGTACACTATTCCAGTTGAACAAATCTATCAATTTAGAATTAAATTATTGACTTCAAAAATATCCACCTTTTCTACAGGTATTATAATGAGTGTGGAAGCCATCCATTGATCAGAAAAATAAAAAAGTACCTACATAGGTACATACAATCAAACCAAACCGGTTTTGCATTGACCTGCATCAATGTTTAGTAAAAACGTGCTCAACAAGAGAACTTTCCAGGCGATTCAGAGTTCATACTACGTTGTAAGCGGCGCGTAAAGTTACATAACCATGACTATAAAAACGCCGGCATGATTTGCTCACATTTGCACGAATATGACTGATAGCGAGTTCTACGTTTATCAAAGTTCATTGTCCATCAAGAAATACAGAATACTATATTGATGAAGATAATGTGTACCTAACTGATATGGGCTACATATGATAATCATTACTATCACGCGATTATAGGTAGGTAGGTACCTGGTGAGCTAAGTTTATCTCACTTGTCTGTTGTTGCTGACCTAGTTATGTAGGTAAGTAAAATAGCAGGTAGAGGTAGGATAGGTCACTGGTCCGTGGCAGCAGCCCCCCCCCCCCCCCCTATTTCTATTTACAAGGTAAAATTGTACTTGACTATTGTAGAATCTTAGCTCAAATTGCTGGTACGCAATGGTACGTCTACGTTCATGTGCCAAGCTGCCAACCCAGATTCGAACACATTAATGGGGAAAGTTTAGTAACCTACTATATAAGCGAACTTTGTGCGGAATGGTAAGCAGTGGCAGTGATAAGAGTCTGATTTATTATCGCCTAACTCATAATATAGTTAGGTTCGCTAAACTTCCTCCATCACACGTGCTAGTGTGCTTGTTGGAAGATAATTAATTAACTTTTCTATACAGGGTGTTTGGTGCATCGTGTGCCAAATTGAAATGGTCGAATGGAAAAGGGTTATCTGCTAGGTACTTATCCTTTGCGACCCCTAAACAATTCTTAAGAGGAAACGCGAGTGCTGTCTCTTTCTACTATCGCTGTCTCTCTCCGTCCTCCTGCCCTCAAATTCGTGCGATAAGGACAACTGTAGAAAAAAGTTAGAATTCGAGGTTTGGCTCTCGCCTGTTTCCTCCTCCAATATTGAACCAATTTAAAAGATATTTTAGACAATGAATAAGGAGGTTATATACTACGCCGCTATGTTTTTCTTTTTTCGTTAATAGTTGTCAAATTTGTACACTAGGACTCTGTTAACAGCGATCTAAACAAGCAATTTTGAGCATTTTTTGAGGGTTCTAGTGCTTATAAAAATAATTTATCACCAAAAAGGAAAACATAGGGGCATAGAAATAGTTAATATTTATTATTCTGTAAAAAACCATTGCTCTAGGGTCATTAACCAAAAAGAAAACAGGCGAGAGCGTTTGTATGGAGAAAAGACCACTCGCGTTTCCTCTTAAGCTCTGTGGATTATTTATTGTTTCATTAAAAAAGACCCAATTTTTTTCTAAGTATGTTTCCTGTAGGTACACTGATTTTTATTTTTTTTGTATTGTATTATTACTTTGAAATTCAAAATTATTGACATCAAGTTTGAATTAAACTCCACAGGGCATGAGAAGTGTTTAGAGGTCTGAAAGGATAGCAGATGATTCCTCCAGTCGACCATCTCAATATGGCGTGACACGATCCGATGCACGAAACATCCTGTATATCATGAATGGGGAAATAATCATTATAACAAGTTCAAGCACAGCGTGGATGCAATGCAGCGTGGTGACAATGTCGTACGGTAGCCGCGCGGGCGCAGGTGTGGGCGTTGAGAAGTAACATTCTTAGCCATAGCATAGTAACGCCCTTCGGTATCGCGTGACTTTGCTATTGGTTCGCAAAATAATACGTTAGTCTGTTACATAATAGCATTTATTATATAGTCCTCTAAACTTAACATAAAATAATTCCTATATAAAGATTTAATATAAGTACTAAAACTACTAAATAATTTACAAAAATATCTGATCCTCATCGGAATCTCCAGCACCATACACGAAATGTCTTCGCGTTACATTTTCGTTAACAATTGCACTCGACTCAGTCTCTATCACATTGCTATTCTTACAAGGTGTCACAGGGTACCTTACTGGACCCAACCACCTTCTACTAAATCCAAAGTTTCGTGGTAACGCTACAGACTTTGAAGAACTACTCTTTACAGATTTATCTAAGCTATTCAAAGAGGATTGAATAGATTTCAATGATGATTTCTTAAGTAGGTCGTCCGAGTTGTCGTTTAAATAGTCATCTGGTAAATCTACATCTGTTGGAATACTGAGGCTCAGAGGTCGTCGCTTTGGCCGGCTATTTGTGAGCTGACCGCGCCATGTATTGAACTTCTGAGAACTTCGCTTCTGGGGTGTATTTTCCTGAGATGAATAATTCCCTATGTCAGATTCTTCATACACTTTATTCTCTGAAAAGCACTTTTGTAGGTTGCTCTTGTTAGGTGTAGAATGTTTGCTTGATTTATCTTTCATTCGACTGATGACTTTATCTTTCGTAAGTTTTATTAGAGCATATATTGTTTTTAAAGCTTCTTCATTCAATAATTCATCATCTGTTATTTCCACATCTAAGGTACTAGCAATACTATTACTAATACACTTTTGACCTATATTATTGGAGCTACTGTCTGCAAATTGACTCTCAATACTGTGTTGATAGTCTAATTGGCTTGGTTTATTAGCATTTTGTAGAACAATAAGTTCCACTTTATGTGGTGCTGACTGTAACATAAGTAATGCCTTGTCATATTTAACATTCAGCAGAGTCTTCCCATTAACTGATATTATTTGATCACCGGGTAAAAGTTTCTTGCACAGATCTGCAGGGCTTCCAGGTGTTATTGACTTGATATACACATTGCCATCTGAGCCTTCTGCTACCTGTAGCCCTAGAGCATTCATATCATCTCTTTCAAGTGTGGCAGTAACAAATATTCTTTCACCTTGGACACATTCCATATTATCGAGTTTCTCAAACAGTGATGTATTCAAACAGGACTCACTATTGGCAACATTATAACTAAAAACATCTGGGTATACTTTGGGAGATTCTAAAACATAAGCAGTTGGTGCACTTGTTAAGTTCTGGTTGTAATGTCTCTCTGGCAGCAACTGCATGCTGTTGATGATACAATGTTGTCTTTGCTCTGTACTCAGATCATCAGAATCACTCTGAGTCATAGCTAAGTCACCTTCAGACCTCGAGCAAGGATTAGAGGTTCTGACTGGTGAGGTGGGATATCTACTATTGGTAACAGACTTCATTCCATGGAACACCCTAGTGCCCATCTTGACACCTTGTCGTCTTGGTATACTGCAACTTTCTGAAGATGAGAGCCCATCATTGGAGGAATTTTCGTGGCCTTGGATGATTGACGTGTTTGACGCTATTTCATCATTAGGTACTGGTGATAGTATTTGTCTCAGAAGTTCTTCTGTGTTGGGCTTTTCATTTTCTTTATTTTGAAATTTCTTTTCCCCAAATAAATCTACTTTAAACCTCCTCCTAGTAGGTCTTCTTACTCTAATTGGGTTTCTAACAGCTAAGTTGTAGCTGTCTTGATAGTTGCTACAGTCATACTTCTTAGGACTTCCAGCTACATTCAGGGGGCAGTTAAATTCATCTGATAAATAAGTAAGGAAGTCTTCCTTAGCATAAAGTTTGAGATACAATCTGTGGTGCAGAGATGCCAGCCAAAATGTAAAATAGCTCTTGTTGTCTACCATTTTAAGTTTATATTTGACACCAATTTTCGATAACCCTGAATATGAATTGGGCATGATGTACAAGCTTTTCTTGTTATAATAGAATGTATGTATATGGTGCCAAGGCAGGCTTTGTAGAACTATTCTGTTTGTATGGGTGCCAGTGTCATCAGTTGCATGATTATTCCTGGAATAGAGTGTTATACCCCTTGGGCCAATTGAGAGCCATACATCTCTACAAAATCCATCTCTAGTGGCCCAAATTGCAGAGTAAAAATGAGCTCCATAGTCACGAAAGGTCTGTGCAAGAGATATGAAGTTTATTATTGCCTTGTGTCTATCTAGCCCCCGTCTAGATTCATGAGCTCTCTTCATACGCAACTTGATATCTGCCATGTCATTTGTTATCACAGTTTCAGGCAAATAATGTTCCAACAAAAAATAGTCTGCTGTTCCATGTTCTCTGAATGAAAACTCTCCAAATTCTGTATGTAGAGCATACCCAGCTAACAAAATCAGATTCTGTATTGTTGATGTCAGCTGACCTTCTAAGGTAGCTCTCCTGAGTTGTAAATACACTCTATATCTCCATTCTCCACCCTGTATGTTACTGGCAATGTTTTTGGGCAAGAAAAACTTTATCCTCAAGAAGACTGTCAAAGTAGCATCATCTTCAGATATCCTCTTTTTGCTGTTGGTTTTGTGCCATGCATCTGGAGCAACTTTTTTTATTTTGTATTCATCTGGCAAAAATACAAAGTCTCCTCCAATTAATATGGCAATTCCAAGCATAAAGTTATGGTCATACTTTTCACTGCGGACCAATGCTTCAAACAATTGTCCAGCAGTAATCACATTTGGATCACACAAGACCTCAACCTTCTGCCCATTCAGTAACACTACAGTTATGATTCTTTTGTCTGAAACAGCTGACACGGTTAAGTCTATGTGTCTTGCTGGTTGTGAAGCTCTTACAATGAATTCAGGTCCAATGCAACCTTCCTTTCCTTTGAATCCACATTCGGCTTTATATAACCTAGATGCTGCCCTCTGTACAGGCTTTCCTCTTCTAAAGTTTGTAGTTGATTGTGGTGGTTTAGTCACATTGTCATTTAAAGCTATGGCAGTCATGGAAACAGTGTTGGTCTGCAGTCTAGGTTCCTCGATTTGAGTGCTGCAGGCAATTTCTAAAGTGGAATGTGCATTACTCAGTCCTCCCCTCCTTGGAGTGTCAAATAGATTAAAAACAGGCTTTCTGTGGTGTCGAGGTATTCTGCAGCTGGGGAATGGGTCTCTTTCATCTGGAGACTTGAGGAGACCCACTAAGCTTCGTGGACGGACACTGACTTTCAGTTCTGTGTTGGTGCTGGCCTCATGTGTTTTAGAATGTCGTCTTTTGACGTGGTTCAGATCTTCATCCATTTGGAAGTCCATGACTGGGCTGAGGCAGATTGACGCGGCTGAGCAGGAGCTCCGGCCCGAGTCCTCGTCACAATGACGGAGCATAGTGCTGTAACAAGACGACACTCGTAAATACAGTGGGAATGTTATGTAAACTTTTGTAAATGCATTTTCCAACCAAACATGCATTGTTAGTCGTTTACGAGATCCGGTGTAATTATAAATGCTGCTTTTTGTTTACATTAAGTAGTAACTTCTGGGGATAACATAACATTGTACGTGGTTGTATTCTACGCCTTGTATAGAATGACAAATTAACAGTAACATAATTGTTTGTAAGTCAAGCCCCTCGTATGTGCGTGTTAAATAATCGTGATCTCTAAACCGACATTAACTATTCAAATATTCGACTTCTATGACCACGCTTTGAGAAAGTACAAATAATAATGCACTCTGCATCATAACATGAATATAATCAATGCTCAATAGCACAGCCTAAGTTCCTGTGACGATAAAAAATCGTCAATTACTACTTGTAGTGCAGTAAGCTTATTCGACAGTTCGACAACTTCGACTTCGACACCAACTTGCCGAAAGTTTTAAAACTCCAAACTTTGGTCTAACTTTTGTAATTAACTTGCAGTAAAATTGTACTCACATTTGTTTTTATTTCATTACTTTCACTTTTGTTGTAAGCACCAATAAAATAAAATACAATACAAAAACTTTTGTTTTCTTCATCAATAAAATTCACATCGTTTCGCTCACGCTCATTTACAAATCACCACCACCGACCGCGCACGCGCACACATTCAAACACATTCACTGAACACATTCAAACATTTGATTTGACTTTTCTACTGAATCTACTCGACAACGAAAAAGTCCGACATTCCATTCTATTGTTGGTAAAGTGCGCGAAAGAAAATGACTTTAAAAATAGCATATTTTTTTATGAATAGAATAATATTTAAAAGGTGTTCGAAAGGTGTAAATCTAGGCGCAGTAATGTTATTTCTCGTAGTTTATTATTTTTAACTATCACAAATTCATAATATCCCAGTTTTTCATGGATTTCTACTTTTACTGAATTCTGAATGAGTGAACTAAACGTGTTCGTTTTGGATAGCAAAGATTCAAAGGTAACATTTTCATCAATTCTTTGACCTCAACTTAATTTTGTATTCATGATCAGTGTTAAAATTTGCGTTGTTGCAGAAGTTTGAGTCTGTTCTGTAACTTTCTCTCTTACTCACTTGAATAACTATCAATATGAAGCTTTTCTACTAATTTATCCAGGGATGCGTTTAATTATTGCTCTTTAGCACGCAAACGGGATCACCAACAATCGCAAGATGACATTACGAGTAATGTCATGTGTCAATGTCAGATGAGACTGCAGTCATGGATTTTACGTGCTAAACTTGTGTTTGATTAAATAATAAAGTTATTGATCACTAGGTCAATTTGTTTGCCGACAAAAATGGCTACATTAATCCAGTCTTACGAGCAACAGTATTCAGTACTTACAGCAGATTTAACGGCTAAAATAGGTCGTCTGAAGTCGGGGAGTGAAGGTAGGTGATGATGCTAATATCTTTGTTGTATAAATAAACATCAAAATCATCAAATACCACTCTGACGAACATTTGCGTTGCATTTAAAGATTGCAAATAATCATAATTACTGCAGGCAGTAATGAATAATAATTATTTTTTCTGGTTTTGTACTAGTTTGTCTTTTATAGATCATCATGATTCTCTTGCCATTATCCCAATACATTTGAGGTCGGCGCAGCATGTTTTCTTCCATACCTCTCTGTTTCTCGTCATCTCATGAGACACTTCCTTTCTTACCATATCATTCTTAACACAGTCCATCCATCGTTTCTTTGGTCTTCCTCTACTCTTATGCCCATCCACATTCATATTCTTGTCTTCTATAGTTTTTTTTTTAGTCCCACTGCTGGGCAAAAGCATCCCCCATAGCCTTCCACTCATCCCTCTGTGCGGTTTTCTCCATCCAATTGGGCAAAAACGCTTCTAGGTCCTCACTCCAGCGTTTTCTAGGCCTCCCTCGGCGACGACGCCCGTTTTCTGGCATCCACTGCGTGACAACTTCTATAGATATATTTTTTAATTTATTTGAATCTCAAACAACAACTAGGAGCTTTAAATACTTAAATATATGTTCAAATGATTGATAAACACACTTTCCAGACAATCGTGACCAGTTAACTCGTGAAATTCAAGCAAATTTTGAAGAAGCTAATGATTTGGTAAGTTTGTTTCACACATACAGCTATTGTGATAGTTCCCTTGAAACATAGGTAATACATTTAAAATCCGACGTGCCAACAATTGAATATATTATTTTGTCAATTTATTTTTTCTAAGAAACATCACACTCCACCTCTTGAATTCTTATCCTAGACCATTTATTTGATAAGGATAATCATTAAGTAAATCAAATGAAATATTTGCTTTAAAATGTTTTTACTAGTGTGTATTTTTTATGGGCATTACTGATAGATAACTTATCAGAAGAATGTACATATTTATTGTACTTCCTTGTAGTGAATAAGGACTCTTTAAAAAATTCACAAAGATGTGTTCATAAAGAAACAATTATTGTATAACTGTGTGCATTAGTTCTTGTTATGTAAGTACATAACATATTCACAATATTGTTTAACACAACATAACATTTATTTTCAAGCAACTTTGACCTTACAGACCAACATCCATACAAATAAACCAGTTCTGTTATAGTAAATTGAACCTTAAAGTTAAAACTACACTTCTCATCAAAAAAATCGAAACACCTCGCAGTTTATGATTTGATAAGGATTATCAGAAAAATGTGTATATTTAGGAATAAATGTAAAATGTCATTTAATAGTGAGTAGTATGAGTACAGCATAATTTTACACTCATCAGAAAACAGTACTTTGCTCCACTGAAGGTATGACCAAGTTAGGTGCTCGCGTGCAAAGTTAAGGCGCGCTCTTCGATGGTCTGCAGTTAATTTCGGCCCATTCGCTGGCTTATGCGGTGCCAATCCGCGTTCCTTCAACCTTCTTCTTATTGTAGAGTCACTTACAGCTACTCTTCGTACAACGCGAAACTGCTGCTGCAGTTGAAAAGCGTTAAGGCGTCGATTTCGTAAAGAAGTTGTTACAATAAATCGATCATCTCGCTCAGAAGTGACCCGATTCCTGCCTGCCAGATCCTGAACGGCGCGTGAACGAACCAGTCTCCCGATAGCGTTTGTAGACTCTATGAACAGATGATAAGCTTAGATGCAATCTTGCAGCCACAACACGCTGACTAAGTCCAGAATCTAGCAATGCCACGACTTGGACGGCTTCTGCGGGCGAAGTATCCATATGTTTTAGAAAAAAAAGTTTTTTCAGATGTCCCAAAGTCACAGTAAATGAAATAAGAAACAAAAAGTTTAAAGACAAGCGCTAATTTTTAGTTTTTAAACGAGAAACATACTCCAACCCTAAATACACATTTGTCTCAAAACAGTGATTAATTTCATTTATAGGATAAACAAATGAAATTCTAATTTCGAATTTTGTTTTTTTTCTTCTTACTGTAATGACCAAACTGCCAGCTACACAATAATGTTTTTTTTTTCATGGAATTAATTCTCTTTTGTACAAAATTAGGACAAAAACAATAAAAACGAAAGTGTTTCGATTTTTTTGATGAGAAGTGTATATTAGTCACACTTCACTTGTGCACTATGCTACTTTGCATTCACGTCATCATGTGACCCTTGCTTTAAAACAATTAAAAAAAAAAAGTTTATCTAGGAATAGTAACACAACTTAAAAAAAATAAAATGATGGAAGCTGCAAAAGTATAAACTGTAGCGCAGCTTCCAACACCCTTCTCCAGATACAGACAAAAATTCCTCAAAATAATGTGTATAATTTATAATTTGCATAATTTAATTTCAATTTATGTAATGATAGTAAATACAAATAAATAAGATTTAAAATTTAAAAAAAAAATTAAATAAAATTAATAGTACTTAATAATTAAAGTAATTTGCATAATTTAATTTAAATTTATATTTATATAATTAATGATAAAACCAGAACTCTGTTCTGTTTTTATCTATACTAATATTATAAGGGGAATTATAAAACGAGCGAATAAAAAATAACGGGGAATTATAAAACGAGCGAATAAAAAATAACTAAGCGACTGATGATGATATACTGTTTTTATAACTTGAGCGGTATTAATTTGAGTAAGCGAAAAATAAACTAAACTAACGACAAATATTGATTAATAATAAAATCCGGAACGAGCTTACAAAAAGTGGGTTGTGATAAATCCATTTCAGATATTAAAATTACTAACTGAGCGACAAAATTACTAAGTGAGCGACTAGAAATACACAAAGGGTAACTTAAATATTAAGATAGAGACGATTTTTCCAATTGAGGTTTTACATATTATACTACTAAAAAGTTCAGATTGAGCAACGTTTAATCAGTGGCGTGCGCTCTATTAAGGCTCTTAGGCTTAGCCTACCTTACCAACTGAGCATTTCTTATAACTAATTAACCATGTAATAAAATAACACCATGTACAAAATAATAATAAAAAAGTTCAAACTCCTGTTAAAATACTTAGAGCAATTTTTCGCGTACGAATCTTATATTTACAGGCTTGCTTAGGCTAGCATCCGAGTAGCCTAAAACCCATTCATAATTTTACGCACACAGCGTCACATCGGAGAATGATCGGTGCATATTTTCGTGTATATGAACCGCACACATGCATGTCAGCTCCTGCGAGTGTAGCTGGCCTGTGATTGGCTGCAACAACACAAGGCTACGATTGGATGCGTCATGCGTGCCATCTTCAGCCCGCGAACTCCGGCGCGAAGTTCAAATTTGTTTTTTTTTAACGTTTTTTGCAATTTGCAGGCCAGTGCTAGCTTGAATACTGACTACATACGTCTTACAGCCGCGAATCATATTTTATTAATCAACATACAACCTAGCACTGGCCTGCAAATTGCAAAAATGTAAGGAAATTAAGAAATTTGAATTTCGCGCGTTTGCGGTCTTCGCTCTTCCGTCCACAGATAGAGTGCAGCACTGACAACACATTTCATTGATTGATTTCGTACCTATAATCCTGCAAAATTTTGTTGACCGCTGTTGTGAACAAACTCGATATGAAAATGATGTAATTTTATTTGGTAGTATTTTTCTATCGGTCAGCCATTATTGTTTCATTGTTGTGACAAGCAATTTATAGCGCGATTTGTTTTGAAACCGAAAACGTACAGATAATGTCAGTTATTAGATACCATTATTAACAGTAGTGTAAATATTAGCTTTGTTGTGTATTATTTGTTTATTCCCCTAACAAATAATAACAATGGTAGGTACCTATTTACTTGTGAAGTTTGTGTTGATAATGTGTGTTTGCTAGATGTTAAAGGTAATAAGTTTTCTCAATTATCGTATAAGACAATGATAAGGTGCAAGTTGTATTTAGAGGTAGATGTGTGAAGGCCGCTTCGGATATTATCTTGCAAGTGACGTGTTTTGTACTTTTGTAACTATAACCCACTCACGACTTGGATGAGTTTTATAAGGTGGCCGAATCTTTCTTCTGTTTGCATCGATAAAAAATCATGAGTTGAACCTTGAATAATGTGGTGAGTTTTTGAATTGTATTTAGGTATAACTTTTACAGGCTTATTTTCAAATGTTAAAAATGTGTCAATTTTTTTTTTTTGCTGTCAATATTTCGTGGCCTACCCACCGTGGCGGACCACTGCACGCCACTGCGTTTAATGGTTACTGATATTCTATTTGAGGTCTTATGTTTATTATTTTGATAACTTTTTTTAATGAAAACTACAGATTGTTTGTTGCTAGTCGTCCGCTAAGTGGATGAATCACCGTCTCGCGACAGTATCCTTTATGGGCGGCATGGGCACCGGGCCGTAGGCCGACGAAGGAGGCCGGCGGCGGAGGCCCGGCACTTCGGGGACAGAAGATATTAGTGTTATATATAATATGCGAGCGAAGCGAGCGCGCGTCATGGAGTACATGCGTTGCATGTATGAGTGACGTGACATATATTATTATGATAAATAAACATTATGTTATTTTTATTTAGGACTTAAAACTTTTATGGAAAACGTTTTTATGTCTTTCGTATATTATTGATTGTAATATATAAGACAAATGGATTTAGGTCATATTATATTTAGGGATTTCAATTTTATGGCATGTGATATTTAGTTCGGGTAAGTTATCATTCGGACAAATGATGATTAGGACAAAAAAAGTTATGGCATTTTAAATTACGGATAAAAAAGTTAGGTGACACAATAGAGAACCCTTCATTTGATTTAAGTAAATACATAATTATTGCTTTATTTTTTCGGAATACATGCAACCTACCCTTAATTAATTAAATTTCTTAGCTAAAAGTGTTTCTTCAAATAGTTATTTCATACGAACATTTTCAAAAAAAAAAGTGTGGTCATTACTCCACTCATTAAAGTAATTTTCAAAGTGATTTTTCTAATCGAAACACTTCATTTATCATTTAAGATAAAATGCCGTTCAGTATAAATAAATCATTTGCCAAATATTGAAAAAAATGCAGGACGTAACGTTGTCACTCATACAAATATTGGGTCGCTCAAAAATTATGAAGCTACTCATTTTGTATTTTAAGTAGCTCAAATTAATGTTTGTAAATTGCCGTTCTGTTGATTTCTTGTCGCTCACAGTCAGTCGCTCACTTAGTAATTCTGTGACCTAAATTAATTATTTTTGTAACTTAAAATTTTCATTTACAGTCACTCGTTTAAATACTACCCAAAAATAACTAAGCGACTGATGATGATATACTGTTTTTATAACTTGAGCGGTATGAATTTGAGTAAGCGAAAAATAAACTAAACTAACGACAAATATTGATTAATAATAAAATCCGGAACGAGCTTACAAAAAGTGGGTTGTGATAAATCCATTTCAGATATTAAAATTACTAACTGAGCGACAAAATTACTAAGTGAGCGACTAGAAATACACAAAGGGTAACTTAAATATTAAGATAGAGACGATTTTTCCAATTGAGGTTTTGCATATTATACTACTAAAAAGTTCAGATTGAGCAACGTTTAATGGTTACTGATATTCTATTTGAGGTCTTATGTTTATTATTTTGATAACTTTTTTAAATGAAAACTACAGATTGTTTGTTGCTAGTCGTCCGCTAAGTGGATGAATCACCGTCTCGCGACAGTATTCTTTATGGGCGGCATGGGCACCGGGCCGTAGGCCGACGAAGGAGGCCGGCGGAGGCCCGGCACTTCGGGGACAGAAGATATTAGTGTTATATAATATGCGAGCGAAGCGAGCGCGCGTCATGGAGTACATGCGTTGCATGTATGAGTGACGTGACATATATTATTATGATAAATAATAATAATAATAATATTCCACAACTATCACACAACGCCATCTAGTCCCAAGCTAAGCAGAGCTTGTGTTATGGGTACTAGACAACTGATAAACATACTTATATATTTCTAAATACATACATATTATAGAGAAATTACACCCAGACACAGAACAAATGATCGTGCTCATCACACAAACATTTGTCCTGGGTGGGAATCGAACCCACGACCTCCGGCATAGCAGTTAGGGTCACTAACCACTAGACCAACAGGCCAGTCACAAAATAAACATTATGTTATTTTAATTTAGGACTTAAAACTTTTATGGAAAACGTTTTTATGTCTTTCGTATATTATTGATTGTAATATATAAGACAAATGGATTTAGGTCATATTATATTTAGGTATTTCAATTTTATGGCATGTGATATTATGTGATATTTAGTTCGGGTAAGTTATCATTCGGACAAATGATGATTAGGACAAAAAAAGTTATGGCATTTTAAATTACGGATAAAAAAGTTAGGTGACACAATAGAGAACCCTTCATTTGATTTAAGTAAATACATATTGCTTTATTTTTTCGGAATACATGCAACCACAGAAGAGATAAAAGAGGTTAGAAAGGAAATAGTTCCTGATTTGTATTAGAACGCGTGTCGCCGCTTGTCTCCCACTCTCTGTAACCACTACATGCAAGACGCTAATAAGTACGCGAATTATGCACACAAATAAACCGCACTCACTTAGATCGCGAGCTTGCTACTGGTTGTCACACTAGCGCAAACATTGCGTTTGACGTACACTCACACTTGCGTATATTTCTCATACATGTTACGGTGACCAAAAGGTCGATAATGTATATCGATAAAATTACTTGAGTTTTGTTACTTTAAGTTTTGCAGTTTTTGCTTTAATTTCGGGACAGGACAGAAAGAAAGAAAATAAGAAAGCAAAAATATTTATTGGTCTCTCACACATAAAAAATTTAAGATAAAAAGTAAACAGAAAAGATTTTTTCAAATATTGATCATTAAGTAGGTACTTGAAATTCAATTTCAATTCAGATTTTATTATTGTCTTGAAATAAAGCGTATTTATTAAGTAGCAATATCATGCGCTTGCTATCTTTCAAATTCGAATTTTTCAGAATAAAATGCAATCTCACACTAATATTTTTCTATAATAGCTTTAGTCAGGTCTGTAACATATCTGGATCTGTTGGAAACCTAAAAATAAAATTTAAAATGTATGTTTCGATTTATAAATGGCTAACCTCAAAACAAATTTTAGATGAAAAACAATCAATAATCAATAATAAGGTATTGATAGTATGGGATAAACAAAAGTTATTTTAATCATAACATAATAATCATTTGAATGCATTCACACATACTAAATATCGACATTATTGACAACTTTGTACAACACTATCGAAACGCAAAGAGTAGGCAGAATTTAAGCTTTGGCTCGTCGCACGCGACGTTCGCAGTGAACGAAATGCATTACGCAATCGCCCACGTAGTACAAGATGGTACCCACGTATTGCAAGCAATGTACATAATTTCGTTTCTGCTTGCGATTGTATCATTTTTGTCTGCGAACTACATAATACTATTGTAATAATTACAAATATCACTTGTATTTTAAGGTTTTTAGACTTACCGATGAAGAGAAATCCCTTCTCGAGCCACACTGCACACCTGGCTTCTTTTCCGACACGTAATAATCGCGCAACACGGCATAATTCTTTTTTTTTCGCGGAGCTCCGTTCGCTGTCACAATATGAGCGCGATTGTTGGTCAGTAAATCAAATTTTGTCGACATATGATCGTCTGATCATATAAGCGGCGCGCGTGCCCCGCCCACATGGCCTTTCTAACCTCTTTTATCTCTTCTGTGCATGCAACCTACCCTTAATTAATTAAATTTCTTAGCTAAAAGCGTTTCTTCAAATAGTTATTTCATACGAACATTTTCAAAAAAAAAAAGTGTGGTCATTATAGTAATTTTCAAAGTGATTTTTCTAATCGAAACACTTCATTTAAGATAAAATGCCGTTCAGTATAAATAAATAATTTGCCAAATATTGAAAAAAATGCAGGACGTAACGTTGTCACTCATACAAATATTGGGTCGCTCAAAAATTATGAAGCTACTCATTTTGTATTTTAAGTAGCTCAAATTAATGTTTGTAAATTGCCGTTCTGTTGATTTCTTGTCGCTCACAGTCAGTCGCTCACTTAGTAATTCTGTGACCTAAATTAATTATTTTTGTAACTTAAAATTTTCATTTACAGTCACTCGTTTAAATACTACCCATATTATAAAGCTGAAGAGTTTGTTTGTTTGTTTGTTTGTTTGAACGCGATAAACTCTGGAACTACTGGTTGGATTTGAAAAATTCTTTTTGTGTTGGATAGTTCATTTATCGAGGAAGGTTATAGGCTATATAACATCACGCTACTGCCAATAGGAGCTGAGCATAAATGAGAAATGTTGCAAAAACGGGAAAAGAAAATTCCTTTCCGAGAGCTTCCGTTGCGTGCGCTGCGAAAACGGTTTAAGTTACGAGAATATCATGTATGAAGTAATTATTCGTCTTTAAAAGTTCTAAAAAAAAGTCCGCGACAGCATCTGTCTATCTTTTAAGATTGACTCACTGTAACCATTTTTTACTATTAAAATGTTAGGTTAAAAAGAATTATTTTTTGCGAAGCTTATTTAACCCATATCGTATTAATCTATATCTAAATAAATGTGTTCGTTAGAACGGAAATTTAATATAGAATATTTGTGCTATTTACTCTATACAGTTTAAACAAATATCTTAGAAGATATCGCAATGTAAAAATACCCGCGCGGAAAAATAATTACGCGGGTTGCGTCGCAATGTAGGTACGGGGGATTCTGGCTGGCCTCCGGGAAATTCAAATCCAAAATATTTACTGCATCATAATGTTTACAAGTACCTACAGAGTGTTATAGTATATTTAACAGTAAGAGATAGATTTTATAGTAATTCACACTTTAATATAATCTAAGCTAATCTAAACCATCTAAACTATTGTAATAAAGAGGAAAGATAAGATTTTTTGTTTGTTACGATTTAGCTTAATTAATGTCGGATAGTCGATGTATCGAGAAAGGTTATTATAGCTATATTTATGTGACGCAGACGAAGTTGCGCGGGTCAGCTAGTAAAATATAAAATAATTAAAATAAAATTAAACAAAACAACAGATTAATTACATACTAACTTCTATGTAAAACATAGAGTAAAGTAATGAATAAACCTGGCTAGAGGCTGATATACAGTGTATCTGTATATCACAGCCAAAGAGTACTTTGTATGGTTGATGATGCCTGGCTGTGATATTTTATAGTAATTATTGAATTAACCCTCACACACTTCCTTTTATTTAGGGTTCCATACCCAAAGGGTTTGCTGTCTGTCCGTACATTTATTTATTTAAACTTCATGCACAATAGTTATACATAGGTGGACTTAATGCCACATGGCATTCTCTACCAGTCAACCTTAGGGTTAAATAAGACAACATTGTGGTAGGGTACAAAATATCTAAAAACAGACATCAACTTTTTTTTAAAGTACTACATACTAGTATAGGTACCTACTTATAATGACATTACATTTGCCTGTCACCAGGCTGTATCTTAAGAACCGCGATAGCTAGACAGTTGAAATTTTCACAAATTGTGGATTTTTGTTGCCGCTATAACAACAAATAAAAATAAAACTAAAAATAAAATAAATATTTTAGGGGGGCTCCCCCCTTTTGGTACGGAACCCTTCATGTCATGTCGAGTCCAACTCGCACTTGGCCATTTTTTTTTCACTTTCTTTAGGACATAGCAGTACTGAACAATATGCAAAGACAAAAGCACACCAAGCTTTCTAAAACAGTCAAATTTTTCCAATCAACCATGAACCTAATACTTTAGCGATATAGTTGAAAATCTATTCAAGTTTGATAAATTGGAGTAGCTTGTTATGCTGGAATCTGATTATTAAATGGTTTGTGTTTCCTGCGTGTTATAGTGTAAATATTAATGTGATAAAAAAAGAATGTAGTACTGTTAAAGAGAGTAACTGCTATTTAATGCATTTACATGTGCCTAAAAAGTACAACTGCACAATATCAAAGATGCGTTATTTATTTTGTACTCACACATTTGTTCAAACATCTCTGACAATATCAGCAATAATTTATTATTGCTTCACAAACACATTGTATGTTTTTGAGCTTAAAGTTGCCTACTATTTAATATGAAATTCACTATAGGGTTCTCCTCTACCTAACCCTTCGGGAAATACAGGTGTGATGATACTTCTTCTTCTTAGCGTGTCGATGACAATTTAAATTGAGTCAGCCCAAAATTTGCCCACGAGTTCGGCACTTACAGTAGCCTCCATCAACTCCTGTGATGTGCAAGTAGCAGGACAGGCTGGACACGATATCAAGTGCTCCATAGTCTGTGGGGCAAGACCACATTTACACTCTAGGGCAGAGTCGTCTATGAGTCTCCACTCTGTCTGAACAGGTTTTCCTTGCTTCGGCGTACCTGTGTCCGGAGTCTGTTTATTAGAGACTTCCAGGTTAGTTATGGCAACTCGTGTCCAGGTGGAAGATTTTCGGCAAGTGGCACAAATGGGTTGGGTAAGGCAACACTATCTCGCCACAAAAAGACTATAGCTAGGTCTACCAGCTAGTATTATAAAAAGAAAACAGCTAGGGTCATGCTTTCAACCCCTTTCTTAAACATGCAACAGTTGTAGGAGTAGGCCTGCCCTAAACTGCACCAGCTCTACTAGTGCTTTGGTTGTAGCTGGAGCAATTGGAACTAGAGTCTCGAGGCGCGGGCGCAGGGTCGCGCGTGGCTGCCTACCGGGCGGAGTTGCAGCGCGTCAGGGATGAATACCGCTCCGTTGTCAACAATGCTGGCTCATGTAAGAATTTTTGTACTCACTTAGTGACTTATCTTATATACTAACCCCCGTATTTATAGTCAAGTCAAAGTAATTACTTGGACTTATGTAATTACTTATGCAATGGGCAAGAATTTTTACGAAGTTAGAACCGTCAATAAAAGCAAAACTAAGAATTCTAACGTTCCCGTCGGGGCTGTGGATTATCGAAAGGGTAATGCGGCTCCGACACAAGGGCGAAGAAGGAACATGGGTTTGGTTTTTAGCCAGTAGAAGTCTGACACTCCCCTTCACTCTGCCCAAGAGCGGGGGGGGGGTTATTCGATAATTTTCCACCCACCAAAAAAAAAAAAGAAGAATACTGACGTTTGATAGTTCCAACATTAAGGAATTACTAAACTACGGAGAAAAAATCGTATCTTAAACAATGACATTTACTCAAGTAATAGTAATGACTTGTTTATAAACCCGTATTTGTATTATATGAAGCCTTGGGTTCGATTCCCGGGTCGGGCTAAGTGTTATTGGGATTTTCCATTAGAAATTTGCAGAGTTGAGTAGCAACCACAGAGTCTCGATTCGTGACCAGTTGATTGCAATAGGCTCGGCCCCTATTACATTGGACTTAAAAAATACATAATATATCACACTTATCGTCTCCACTCACTTCTGGTGCAGTTTTTGTGTCACCATCTTTTAAATGGCAACAACCATCTTAAAAATCCCCAGACAACTTCGAGAACGACGATGTGTACGAAGACTGGGGTGGATCGGGCGAGCAGCATCAGAGGCTGCTCGACAACACGGAGCGCCTGGAGCGAACCGGCAACACGCTCAACGAGGGGTACCGCGTGGTGCTGGAGACGGAGCAGATTGGAGCTGCCGTGCTGCAGGACCTCAGTGTGCAGCGGGAGACTATTCAGCGCTCCCGAGGCAGGGTAAGAATCAGTCAGCCTGTCACAGTTTATAACTGGATATAAGCCTCTCCCAAGCTGCGCCACAATATTTTAGATTTTACAAAAAAAGGTTTGAGGCTCTGGGTTCAATTCCCACGTATTTTGTTTTACCATCAGAAATTTCTCAGTATAGCAGCAAAAGAGTCTAAACTTGTGCCCGGTTGATGACAATAGGCTTGCCCCCTATTACATAGGATTTAAAATAACTGGCGAAATGTGGGTGTTCTATTAGGAATAGTTCTGCGTAACCTTTTTAGGAATTACAGGCGCGATTTTAAATGTAACTATTGTATTTTACGTTAGGAAAAAGTTACTAATAATAATAAAAACTATCTGTCCTCTTTCAGCTCCGCGAAACAGACGAGCAACTAAACCGGTCCTCCCGTCTCATGAACACGATGTTAGTGCGCGCGCTGCAGGACCGGTTCATCCTCGTCATGGTGTTCCTCGTGC
The DNA here is from genome assembly GCA_949316265.1 of Diarsia mendica. NCBI lineage: Eukaryota > Metazoa > Arthropoda > Insecta > Lepidoptera > Noctuidae > Diarsia > Diarsia mendica. The sequence continues at coordinate 1,770,292 of OX438907.1, read as the reverse complement.
TCGGAGTCCTGCTGTGCACCGGCGTGTACTTCTACGTCACCTAGCTAGCGTTTTGGGCGTATGTCTGCATCCGCCGCAATCGTTACGTAGTACCTCGCTGCATGTTCTAAAGACACCACCTGGATACGGTTCATTTTTAACACTTTCGGTGACCTCAGTATCATCATTTCAGCCAAAAGACGTCCACTGCTGGACTTAGGCCTCCCCCTATGGGTCGCCACATTGACCGGTCCCGTGCGTCTCGCGTCCAGCGGGTCCCCGTAACCTTCACCAGGTCATCGGTCCACCTAGGAGGCCTTCCAACGCAACGACTTCCGGTTCGCGGTCGCTACGACTCCAGCATAAGGATCAAAATTCGTCTGTGTGCCCCCAACCCGCTTCCGAGTCGTCGCTTTAGATAAAGATCACGCGATAAATAAATAAAAATGGATAATTTGAACTTGGCAGTGAGAGTGTTAATTATGATGTAGATGTTGTCTATGGATTTTGTCTGTGGTTTAGGTGCGCCCTGTGAGTGTTATCAAGTTTATAAGAAAGCTGATTGGTTAAATTAAAAGTCGATGCATAGTTATATATAATCACTGCAGTGGATTTCCAAGGCCTCTACCAAAGAATTTTGGTATTGTTTTATAAAGCAATATACTGAATTAACGGCATTGCTGGATTGGGATAAAAAATAACATATCTCGTGCAGTGCTTAGAACTGTGCTATCAACTTTTATAGGTAAATTTGATCAATCAGCCTTTGAAAAAATTAAAGCAAACATACGCTTTTGAGGTGACAGTGATAAATGATAAAGACATTTCAAATCTACATTTCAAAGAAACCTACATGTAAGGTTTTTCACAGTGTGTTTATGTAAAACTCACTGTAGTTTGCGATAAAAATTACAATCACTTTTCGCCATGTACTGTTTTATCAGTGTTACATATAAATAGATACTTATGCTGACTATTTCACAAAATTATTTATAAAATATATGTAAGTACTTACTTCCCTTTTTTTTTTTTTTGGTGGTTGGAAAATCATCAAATGACCCCTCTCGCTCTTGGGCAGAGCGAAGGGGAGTGTCAGAACCTGAGTATAGTTGTATATGTATGGCCATGAGTGTCATGTAACTGTATGTACTTTTCATCATTCATTATGCCCCAAGTAATAAGGTTGACAACTTTAAAATGGTCAGGAGGACTATTATTATTACTGTTTACTCGAGAGTTACTATGAGATTAAATTGGATATTCTGAAATTCGAATTATTTATGACTTCTTCAAAGATTCAAGCTTTGGAACTATTGTTCTTTTCTGAAATATTTAGCAATTTCAAAACTTAGATAATGTATATTTGACTGTTTCACACTATCGCTTGTAATCATAAGCCTATAAGAAGTATAAGATTATCACCTTAATACTGGATGGTAATACAGTGAAACCTGGTAAAGTGAGACCTCAAGGGACCTGGTGCCCTACTATGACGTCTTAAAACAGTCCTAACTTAATATTATTCCAGTGTGGAAACGTGACAGAACTATACAGGATGTCTAGCGCCATCTCTTTTCCACACTGGATTAAGAATAACTTAGGACTGTTTTAAGACGTCATAGTAGGGCCCCTGTAAATTTGTCTCACTTATAGAGGTATTCCACTTACCCAGTGTCTCAGATATTCAATATCTGTCTCATGGGACCTCAGCATGAGTTCCAGCTATGGAGGTTTCTCACTTATCCATGTCTCATTTTACAAAGTTTCACTGTATAATGAAACGTGGATGTAATAAAAAATACTATGATCTATGGTCTCCATACCTTAAGATTATAAGGAGGTTAGGATTATAATTAGCTTTTAGCTATAAGCTCCCTTGTTGTTGTTCCCTGCATTTAACACATTCCTGTGTGTATAGATTGAAGGTTGTTTCTTAACTTGTATTTAATATTAAAGCTCATTATATCATCGTATATTTACCGTAAATAAGCATGTGAAATGATAAGTGTATTTATGTAATTGTAAAGTATATCTGTCATGTCACTGTAGACACAAACATACATACACTTTTTACGATAGGGGTAGGCAGAAGCTACAGAATGCCTGCTAAGATCCTTACATACTTACTCATTTTGCCTCGTCCACGTTTGTACGGTCAGCATCAGAAGTATATTAATATTAAGCTTTATATAGTATAATTACTCAAAGTTTCGAAGCTGTTTTTGAAAAAAAAACTTGTTAGATATTACTCGTTACTACATGATATTGGAGTGTAAGGACTATTGTAACGATTAATCTTCTGAAATATTAAAAATAATAGCTAGTCCTGTACATAAAATAATTAAAATTCCGAAATATTCAGCTACTTCTGATGCTGACCGTTCATCAGGAGGTCTAAAATGACCACAGCAGATCATAATAGTAACTGCGTCTGTGGCCATTTAGAAAATATATCGTAATAGGAAAATAATATCGTTAAAATTCGAAAAGTGGTCACACATATTATGATCTGCACATTTTAGACGCCCTGGTCACACACGCACGCCGGTTGAGGATACTATGCACTTGACTTTTCTGAAGGGCCTCGCCAATAAGGTCAGTGTATGTCTTTGTATTGTAAATATGTGTTGGTTTCAGAAACAAATAAGGAAATTGTTGTCCATATCAATATTTTATCATTACATTTGATTAGAAGAAAAATAAATATTATATTTGCTGCTGGTTCTCACAGAGCTGCTTTTCTCAGGATAAAATTCTAAAATTTTTCAGTCTGGATAGTTTTATTCATCAGATAACTTTTATCTGATGATAGAAAGATCTACATTAAATAAAATATAATGTATTGGGTGTAAACTGCATGTAATCATGTGACTGAGACTGTTATTAGTAAATTAATGTATATAGTCAAAATATTTATTGTTAATTTAAGTGTATTCGATGCTGTGAGGCAAGTGTATTAAATGTTTTGATGAGAACTTACCTTCTTTTGGTATCCCACCCATCCATCGATGAATATCGAATTACCTCATAAAATTTGTGTTATTTTTGAAAATCCAACAGCCCATCCCAGCGCATCAAAAACCGGACTGTTGAATTTTCAACTCTGCGCAACGCACCGCGCTTTGAAATTCCAGTACGAAAATTCGTGATTTTAAAACTCACCCTTACTAATGATGACTTCCTTTATAATTATTGAAGGGAATAAGTGTTATTAACACACCAGAAATGAAATTACTTAATTTAAAAAAAAAAAACTAAAAAAAAAATCAGTGTAACATTTTATTTCATACATTTTTACAATCACATCATCTTTATGTCGCAATATATTACTGAAATATATTAAATATCTGTATAGTCTAGTATCGGTCAAAGGAGATGGCTTCTAAGCTAGCGTGATGCGAGACAGAAGCTTGTGGCTATATTATTATACTAGTAGTAATCATAAATATAAACATCTCGTCAACTAACTGGATATTTACCAAGTTTACTTTTTGTTTTATCGGCGAACATGCAACAGCACCAAAATATCGGGGACTCGATCAAATAGTAAGCATGGTAAATGTCAATGAACATGTCTGTTTAAAAATGTATATAACAAATATTGCTCCTTGTAATCCAAAAGGGTTAGACAATATTGTACAGTCACCTGCAAAAATGCATGGACAGTTCTGAACTCTATTCACAAGTAACAAAGACTACAAGTATCCATGCAATTTTGCAGGTGACTGTACATAGCAGTACACTCACAATCGGCCAATCTAATAAATAAAGAAAGAAGTCCTGACTGACTGACTCATCAACGCCCAGCCCAAACCCTTGGACCTAGAAAGCTGAAATTTTGCACAGAAGTTCCCTTTATAATGTAGACAAGGAATAAGGAAGGATTTTTCGAAATTCAACCCCTAAGGGAGTTAAATAGGGGATGAAAATCGACATTTTCACGCGGGCCAAGCCGCTGGCAAAAGCTAGTCATAAATAAAGCACATAATATTACCTAACTAGTGACCCGCCCCGGCTTCGCACGGGTGCAAAAAAGGTATTAAAACCTTCCTCTTGAATCACTCTATCTATTAAAAAAAACCGCATCAAAATCCGTTGCGTAGTTTTAAAGATTTAAGCATACAGACAAACAAATAAACAAACAAACAAACAGACGCGACTTTGTTTTATACTATGTAAGGATAAATTAATTAACATAGGCACAACACAAGGAATGCCTTGAATTGCGAAAAACAAACGAGAAACAGAGAAGTATGGAAGAAGAAGAAGACATGTTGCGACGACCCCAAATGAATTGGGATAAGGGCAAGAAAAATAATGATATTGGAAACAATGAACTCGGCTGGCTTATTTAAAGACGGGCGTACTCGACCGCACTCATTTACCGCCTTATTAATAAAAATAGTTAAACCTGGTTTAACTTACGCTTGGATTATCTCGCTTGCCGTCTCACTTCAAACATATTCAAAAGAAAGTGACGGCATGCGAGATAAACCAAGCGTAAGTTACACCAGGTTTAACTATTTTTATTAATAAGGCGGTAGTTTGCTTGAATTTTAGCGAACAATCATTGTAACTACGCCAATAGTTTGTAGTGTAAGCTATAATTATAAAATTAAATTTTGACTAAGGTAAGTAAATTTCAAACGCTGCCTATTATAACATTGCATAATTAGTATCAAAACGTTTAATTTATTTGTATATTAATTATATCTTTCGCTATCTACACTTACGTTTAAAAATCTTTACTCATATACATACGTACTTAGAAACTTAATAACGACTTCAAATACCGAAATACGCGAGTAATTTATGTTTTTGTACTGTTTCAGATTAGGCTATTACTGGTAAGCTCATTAATGCGCGTATACGCGCGCCCCTTGCCTCACGTACAATTCCTACGAGCGTTGCTCAGCAAACGTATGTACGCGCGTCCAGTAACTGCATAATGTAAGCGCCAATGCGAGATTATAATACGCAGTACAAATTATACCCTAGTCTGAAACCGCTCTAAACGTGATTTTCATAGGGCCGGTTTTTTAATCGCCATTTAAGTTTTACCTGAGGAATAAGGTTGTCATTTTGACAGTTTTTGTATAGACAATCTGTCAAAACATCACAAATAATTCCATACTTTTTACATACAACGGCAGTAATACCCATCTTGCATCAGCAGCCATCTCACTTGCACAGTACACGTACCTATAATAATATATCTTACACTATGATCTACCTTACGGATATATAATTACATAGATTGGCAATGGCAGCCAAAACAATCGAAACCAAAAACAATTATCCATAACTTGCTAGGTTGTCTATGGTGGAGTTTCTCAGAGCACACCAATTTCTAACAAGTAAATTATCTATGAACTCAGGACCTCTTGCTTAGCAGCCACTAGACCAAAGAGTCTAAGACAATTTTTGTGTATTATAAAGTGTAGTCTAATGTCGGAAGAAAACATGTTGTGCCAACCCCAAATAAATTGGGATAAGGCAGGAGAATAATGATATACATAATAAACAGTATAATCTAACTATGTTTATGGTCTGAGTAGCGCTATTGCTTGTGCTTGGCTTATATAAACCATAGATATATAAAAAAAAACTATGTAACACTTTTGGTGCCTAGCAGCCTAGCACTCAGCATAACAATAATTCGTTTGTGTGGCCACAACCCGCCTCCGAGTCGCTGATGACTTGGCAATTTCGGGCCTACAACAAAAATGATATTTTTTAACTTGGCTTCGCATTCTTCGCAACTGTTTTACTGTAACTAAAATGGAAGCGAACTCCATAGAAAAGGCCTACAGGTAAAAAAGAACTTAAAACTATGGTATTTTCTGAATACAGTAACTATAAGGCCGATTCACGTCAACCTATCTCACTGTAACGCCCGTCCTCTCAGTCAGCGAACAATCTATGCAGCAATATATCTAGGTCGTGAGCCCTAGTGGCGTAGGACTCCGCCCCCGCGATGTGCGGCGTGTGCAGGCATCATGTGAGCTCGTGTGGGGCTGCCGTCACGTCCTCCTCTGCCGGGTGCCCGAGCGATACCAGTCGCATCTTGTAGTCGTTTAGTTTTATGTCCTGAAGAAACAAATACATTGGGAATAAATTGGGATTTTTAGTATACAGGATTATGTTAGACTAAGCTCAAACGCAAAATCTGATAACCAGTCTTACGAAAGGATATCGTGTTACCAGGTAACCGGGTTGAAGAGATCTGCATAGCTATTCGCAAACAATCGAATCGAAAACGAATCGAATATGTCGTATGTGTATCTTTTTTTGGCGTTACGAGAGCAAACGAGACAGGAATACCACTTTCCGAATCGAATCGAATCGTTTGTGAATAAGGAGCATAGCTATTAACAAACAATCATATCGAATATATCGTCTCTAGAGCCCTAACCACCGGTAGCTTGGAACTTGCTTGCGATACTGGCAGAAACGTATTTTTTTTATTATCTATACTCCATTTACTACAAGATTAGAATTTTAAGTTGACCGTTTTTACAGTCCGTTCAACCGATTTTGACTTCTATACCGTAGGCATAAGGATGGCAAAGCATAAAGAATGTTACAATACCGACTGTTTACTGCAGCTGCATTTTGTCTTACTGTCAACGTAATAGAGTTCACAATCGGTTGAACGGACTGTAAAAACGGTTAACTTAAAATTCTAATCTTATAGTAAACTAGCGACCCGCCCCGGCTTCGCACGGGTGCAAATGGATGTTATTATACATTTAAACCTTCCTCTTGAATCACTCTATCAATTAAAAAAAACCGCATCAAATCCGTTGCGTAGTTTTAAAGATTTAAGCATACAAAGGGACATAGGAACAGAGAAAGCGACTTTATTTTATACTATGTAGTGATGGAGTATAGTTGTGTTTAAATCCAAGTTACATACACACAAACCTCAAAACTTCGAAAAAAAGCATCACAAACCTGATCAGCAAGCAACTCTAACAAATCATCCTGGTCCTTCCTCACTCTCTCCAACTCCTCCGCCGTACTCTTCTGTCCCTCCTGGCTAGTTTTCAGCTCCCACGAGAGCCTGGCCACCTCAGCCCCCAGGGCCTGTAGCCTGGCTTCATACTCCTGCAGCCTGGAGTCGTCCTGGACGGGGGGAGGGGGAGGGGGAGGTGGTTGCTGCTGGCTCGGGAGGGCCACTGCGGCTGATACTTGAGCCTTTAGGAGGGTGTTCTCGTCTTTTAAATGGGAGTTGGCTGATATTGAGTCGTTGAGGGCGCTCTGGAAGTCAGAAAAGATTCTATGTTTATTTGCGTTTGATATGGACGAAAAACCGTACTTAAATGATATTTATTTTGCAAATAGGTTTTTACAAAGAATAATATCGGTATTCGTACCTAACTACTCTGAGAAGAAACAGCCGAACCAACTCAAAACCATAGTGTTTTTTAAGGTCCAGACATAATCATGGTCAACTCACGTGAGGACTCGCAGATTAGTGTCTGAGATGGTCTTCTGACCCTGGTAGATGTTTGATGCAAGTAATAAAAGTATAGTTGCCAGTGATTACATACGGGACCGAAACGTGGTCTGGTCGCTCACAATGGGCCTCATCAGAAGGCTTAAAGTCACCCAAAGGGCAATGGAGAGGGCTATGCTCGGAGTTTCCTTGCGTGATCGAATCAGAAATGAGGACATCCGCATGAGAACCAAGGTTACCGACGTAGCCCGAAGAATCGCCAGACTTAAGTGGCAGTGGGCAGGGCACATTGCTCGCAGAACGGATGGCCGATGGGGCCGGAAAGTTCTGGAATGGCGACCGCGAACCGCGAAAGTCGTTGCGTTGGAAGGCCTCCCACTAGGTGGACCGTGCACCTGGTCAAGGTTACGGGGTTCCGCTGGATGAGAGACGCACGGGACCGGTCAATGTGGCGACACTTAGGGGAGGCCTATGTCCAGCAGTGGACGTCTTTCGGCTGAAATGATGATGATGATGATTATGGCCCGGTTTTCTAGGACGATGTCGAAAACGAGTTCAAAGATGGTCAAAGAAGGTCGCACCTGTAGGGACTGGTTCTGCACCAGCAGCCCCTCGAGCTGCGTCATGAGCTCCTGCAGCCTGGCGTCCTGTTGCCGGATGAGCGTCTTGTACTGGTCCAGGGTGCCGCTCTCCGGGGAGCCGCGCTCCAGTGTCGGGGAGCTCGAGCCGTTCTCTTGGGTGCGCTCTGTCAGGCTCTGGACTAGGACACCTGGGAGAAGAGGGTCTTTATTAGGATGTTGTATAATATGTGGCATCACATATGAGCTAGAATCAAAGTTAGTTTGTTGTGTATCAATATAGACTTTGTATTCTCTGAAACTATAGGTAGAGGGATCACTACAGTCACATTATACCCCCCCTCCCTGTTGTAGGGCGATGTAGTAGCATCACAACGCGCCCATCGTATGGCTTCTCTCTAAATTCTATCACATAAAATTGTGACCTATCAAACGTATATTTTTTTACCATTAAATAGGCCTACTCTTGACCTCACTCAATCTGATGAGGCTTGACGAGGTCGACGATGGAACGAGCTAACCAAAATTAAGTGACGATTTAAATACGTTGGGAGTCATACGAACCTGGCGCGCAGCTGTGGGTGCTTGGCTGCCTTGTTGTACAGCTCTTACTTAATATACTTACTCTCCAGCACCTTGAACAGGCGACAGAACTCGTAGTCTACGAGCACGTCAAGCGGCACCTTGGCGCGCAGCTGTGGGTGCTTGGCTGCCTTGTTGTACAGCTCTTACTTAATATACTTACTCTCCAGCACCTTGAACAGGCGACAGAACTCGTAGTCTACGAGCACGTCAAGCGGCACCTTGGCGCGCAGCTGTGGGTGCTTGGCTGCCTTGTTGTACAGCTCTTACTTAATATACTTACTCTCCAGCACCTTGAACAGGCGACAGAACTCGTAGTCTACGAGCACGTCAAGCGGCACCTTGGCGCGCAGCTGTGGGTGCTTGGCTGCCTTGTTGTACAGCTCTTACTTAATATACTTACTCTCCAGCACCTTGAACAGGCGACAGAACTCGTAGTCTACGAGCACGTCAAGCGGCACCTTGGCGCGCAGCTGTGGGTGCTTGGCTGCCTTGTTGTACAGCTCTTACTTAATATACTTACTCTCCAGCACCTTGAACAGGCGACAGAACTCGTAGTCTACGAGCACGTCAAGCGGCACCTTGGCGCGCAGCTGTGGGTGCTTGGCTGCCTTGTTGTACAGCTCTTACTTAATATACTTACTCTCCAGCACCTTGAACAGGCGACAGAACTCGTAGTCTACGAGCACGTCAAGCGGCACCTTGGCGCGCAGCTGTGGGTGCTTGGCTGCCTTGTTGTACAGCTCTTACTTAATATACTTACTCTCCAGCACCTTGAACAGGCGACAGAACTCGTAGTCTACGAGCACGTCAAGCGGCACCTTGGCGCGCAGCTGTGGGTGCTTGGCTGCCTTGTTGTACAGCTCTTACTTAATATACTTACTCTCCAGCACCTTGAACAGGCGACAGAACTCGTAGTCTACGAGCACGTCAAGCGGCACCTTGGCGCGCAGCTGTGGGTGCTTGGCTGCCTTGTTGTACAGCTCTTACTTAATATACTTACTCTCCAGCACCTTGAACAGGCGACAGAACTCGTAGTCTACGAGCACGTCAAGCGGCACCTTGGCGCGCAGCTGTGGGTGCTTGGCTGCCTTGTTGTACAGCTCTTACTTAATATACTTACTCTCCAGCACCTTGAACAGGCGACAGAACTCGTAGTCTACGAGCACGTCAAGCGGCACCTTGGCGCGCAGCTGTGGGTGCTTGGCTGCCTTGTTGTACAGCTCTTACTTAATATACTTACTCTCCAGCACCTTGAACAGGCGACAGAACTCGTAGTCTACGAGCACGTCAAGCGGCACCTTGGCGCGCAGCTGTGGGTGCTTGGCTGCCTTGTTGTACAGCTCGTGTCGCGTTACTTCGCTCAGCTTAGACGTGAACACTTCCATGCCGATGCGCTTTGTTAGGAGCTGACGGAGGGATTCCTGGAAAACCAGCAAAATGGTTGTTAAAAAACAGTGATCGAGCTAAACTCTAATACAGTGTAACCTTTTAAATAAGACATAAAGGAGAAATAGGAATCCATAAGATGATAAGAGATACTAGAAATTGGACTAAAATATTTAAAAAAAAAACAATTTGTATTTAAGACAAATTGTCATGTTTTTACATCAGTCTATTGATGTCATAAATTTGTCTTACCTTAGAGTAATTCTCCACGGAATCATCATTAAAATGTATGCAGATAGCCAGCAGCAGCGCGGACAGTCCTTGCAGCAGGAACTCGTTGTCATCATGGTCTGCGGCACAGGTCTGCGCCACCAGCCAGCCCACACCGCCCGGCGCGCGCAGGAACGCTGCCACGGCCGCCGGGCAGTAGCTCATCCACATGGAGAGGAGCATTAGCAGGGCCACCTGGGAAATTGGGGGAGTTGAGTGCTAGTGGGAAAATCAAAGCATTTATTTCAAGTAGGCCAGTTACAGGTACTTTTGAATGGGTATCATTTAAGCTATCACCAATTTAATTAGTTTTGTGTTTCTTAAATAATAGGGTTTGTCCTCAAAATAGTAGATCTGTCACCAAAATGTAGTCACCAAACAATGCAAAATCAGTTCCACAATAAATCACCTAAAATCCTGAGATATAAGGTCTAGTACCAAATAAATGTTTTTGTATGTATTATAATAGGTGTGTCCTAATAAGTATTTAAGCAAACAATGCAAAATCAGTTCCACAATAAATCACCTAAAATCCTGAGATATAAGGTCTAGTACCAAATAAATGTTTTTGTATGTATTATAATAGGTGTGTCCTAATAAGTATTTAAGCAAACAATGCAAAATCAGTTCCACAATAAATCACCTAAAATCCTGAGATATAAGGTCTAGTACCAAATAAATGTTTTTGTATGTATTATAATAGGTGTGTCCTAATAAGTATTTAAGCAAACAATGCAAAATCAGTTCCACAATAAATCACCTAAAATCCTGAGATATAAGGTCTAGTACCAAATAAATGTTTTTGTATGTATTATAATAGGTGTGTCCTAATAAGTATTTAAGCAAACTAATTTAAAGAGATCACCAATAAATCATATTATGTTACTAGAAAATTGCATTATGGACGCATTTACGATGGATAGTCAAATCATTACTTTTTTAAACAAAAGTATGTTTATTAAATACAATGCTTTGTATTTTTAAAATGTATAAGGATAGAATTGTAGGTAGACCGGTTACCGAAGTAAAATATTTCACTTCGGTACATTTATTGAGAAACTGGACATATCTAAAATTATATTTATAGTTAAGAATTGTACCTTGCACATCTACCTACAATTCTATCCTTACACATTTTAAAAATACAAAGCATTGTATTTAATAAACATACTTTTGTTTAAAAAAGTAATGATTTGACTATCCATCGTAAATGCGTCCTTAAGTTCAAATAAAAAATTAGGGTTGTCATCATCGTTTCAACCAAAAGATTCTGCTACTTAACTAGACTCTTACCATCTTATTATAAAAACTTGCGTAATGCAAGGTTTAAACTAGAACTAAAAGGTCTAGGTTTGTTACCGTACTAGCAAATCGTATTACAAATCGTAGACCTACAAAGGACTATTTAGTACCAAAGAACGTCCATAAACTAAACATTTTCATTCATTCATTCGTTCAGTGTTCTATGCGCCGTTCCATTTTACAAAATGTTGATACGAAATTAAAAGAAAAAATTGTTTTTTAAATTGATTTTTGTAGTGGTAAAATATAACATTGTGTTATTTAAAGGTATTTAAATATTGCGATTTGATTTCTTTGAATGCATGTTAACAATTCAATAATTATTGTACTGTTTTGTAACAACTATCGAGCTATCACGTATAACGGAGTGAACACGCGTAATACGAGTAATGTCATCGAAATGTTTATGTTACAACATAGTAATAAACTAATTATTAATTTAAAACAAGTTAAAGAACAGTATTCTTGGTGGTGAGATAGTGAGTGGTGTGTGCATTAAAATAAGAAAATGGAATAACCAAAGAAAAAAAGGAGTGTAAATAATTGGATTTCAGAATAAAAGATTAGTGATAAATGATGTACACGCAGTATTTGATGCACTAAACTATGTACAAGTGGAAATTTACGCAATATAACCTACAGTTCGGCTCAAATACTAAGATAAATCGACGAAAACAATCGTTTTACAATTTAGTACGATAGTTAAACTAGGGGCCTCGATGGTTTAGTTTTGGTACCAGAGGTAGTTCTAGGACTAGCCTTAAACTTCTTTTTGTAATAACGTTTAGTCAAGGTCATGGATTAAAGCTTGTACTAAACCTGGTACTGGGTTTAGACCACGTTTTATAATAACACGGCCAAGGTTTTAAATTGGCATGTATTTAAACCGTACACCTGATTTACTCCATGACGCGCGCTCGCTTCGCTCGCATATTATATAACACTAATATCTTCTGTCCCCGAAGTGCCGGGCCTCCGCCGGCCTCCTTCGTCGGCCTACGGCCTCCTTCGTCGGCCTACGGCCCGGTGCCCATGCCGCCCATAAAGGACACTGTCGCGAGACGGTCGTATTAGTCGTTATCGTCGGTGAAATCGCGAATGAAGTAAACTTGCATCTCTCTCGCACGCCGCCCGCGTCGCGCATCGTGTGATCGAACCTAGTTACCTACAACCCATCGTTGAGGCCGGATTGGTCAATTTTTAAAGCGCGCCAATTTGTCTCCGCCCCTTTGATCATTTTTTCATTAAAATTATAAATTGATGTATTAAATTGGTAACGAATACTATTAATTTAATATCTGAACGAAATAAAATGTTACTACTGTATTGGTGACAAAATATCAAATAAAGGAGTCGCAGTCAGGGATCGATAATCGATTTATTTGGTGACAGATCTACCATTCTGAGCACAGAGCTATTATTTAAGTAACAAAACTGTTATTATAAGAACGAAGTTTATATTCATGTAATGCAATATAATTTTATTGGTTATCGATCTCTTATTTTACACATAATATATTAACATTAATTTGATAATTCATACCTGGGAACAATTTTTGTTTATCTGAGAACGAAAATATTTCGTGGCGATAGATCTATTTATTAGGTGATACAACTTGATGACAAATATAAATTTTGGTGATAGAAAATATAGTTCCCCTTTTGAATTGTTGTAACAAATACAAAAATGAAAAAAGACCAAACTCACAATGTTGGGCTGCGGGTTGTTCGTAAGAGATACCGCGGCCTTGACATAAAGGACTAAGAAGAAACATGGGTGATTTTTAGTCAGTAGAAGTCTGACACTCCCTTTTGCTCTACCCAAGAGCGGGAGGGGGATGATTTCCCATCCACCCAAAAAGAAGGGCTAAAGTCACAAGGTATAAAAAATGCGAAAGTACTGTAGTTGCCCATTCGAAAGTGTAAGTGTAGATCTTCATGGGGAAGAAGGGGCAATAAACTTTATGAACACTCTTAAATCAAACAATATTCTGATTTAAATTCTGACAAAACTTTGGTTACATCATTCATGTTGAGATGGTACATGGAAACAACGCATTTAATAAATATCATCAATTGATGTGATTGGTACAAAATATACTTGGTTTAACAGTTCACACCACACATACAAGTTACCGGTTTCTAAAATTAAATGTAGTTGGTTTATACGAGTATATTAGCGTTGATTTGAACTAAACCTAGCATTGATTTGAGCTTCAGATAATTAGATAAATAATTTAATTTTTTGCAATTTTCTACTAATGAAAACGACAATTAACGAATACTAACGCTTTCGGTATAACGACATTTTTCACACAAACCTAAAAAACATACCTTAGACTTCAACTTAGTAGTCTGTTGCAGCAACAAAGTGCACTGATGCAGCAACGAGACAGGCGAGCTTCCAATATTCGTTGCTAGCAACACCCTGAGCAACTGTTCCTTCTGCGCTGGGTTCTCAATGAGACCATGCATCAATGCGACGGCTGAGAACCAGTTGGACAGCACGTCTGAGGAGAATAGACCTCCGCAGAGCAGTTGCCCACTGGTCAGGCTCGACATGTCTGATGATGATGGCAGGAGGGTCTGCACGAGGCTCGCTTGACTCTGCTCGTTGTGGTATAAGTAGCATTGGAAGCAGTAGAGGACTGCGCACCTGAAGAATGCAAGATGGAGAGAAATTATAGCGAAAATATATTTTATTTTAAATTTATTAGACTGTACTTTCCTACTGCTGGGCAAAGGCATCCCTTAATTAAATTAATTCCATATGCTGTTGGTCGCGTGCGTCCTCGAATTAGCCCTCGCGGTAAGTGTCTCGGACGTTTAGCCAGTTAGCCACCTCTTTCTAGGCCAGCCTCGGTGGCGCCGAAATATAGGATCATTCCCACTAGTTCTACTGCACAGTTCTACGATAGAACTAGTGGGAACTTTTTTTAAATATTTTTCCCACTAGTTCTACGATTCACGGTGGTACGAAATCGTAGAACTAATGGGAACGAAAAGTCAATGGATGTTTTCGTTCCCACTAGTTCTACGATAAAGGATGTTACAAAATCGTAAAACCAGCGGGACTCAAGTTTCTCATTCCTTCTATCACACAGTTTAGGATACAACTACGGCACAAACTACCAGGGCCCCGAGTCTGCTATTCAATAGTGTCAGAATGGTCGATCATTGATCTCATCATGGTTGATTGATAACAAGTCAAAAAGTACCTTATGCCTGTCGACTTAAGGTACTTTTTGGCTTGTCGTAAATCAACCATTATGAGATCAATGATCGACCATTCTGACACTATTGAATAGCAGACTCGGGGCCCAGGAGATTAGAAGTAGGCAGAAGGTCTTGAAAACATTTTTTTTTTTGGAAATGCAAAAAAAGATGGAGGTAGTAAAGTCCCACAAACTACCAGGAGAGCAGAAGTAGGAAGGAGGTATTGAATCTTTTTTTCTTCTTTAAGTATTTAAAAAAACTATTAAAGCAAATAATATTATGTTATGGAATAATTTAGATTTGATTAAAATATTCCAATACCTCCTTCCTACTTCTGTTCTCCTGGTAGTTTATGGGACTTTACTACCTATCCTTTTTTTCATCTAGGTACAAAAAAAATGTTTTAAATACCTCCTGCCTACTTCTATTCTCCTGGTACTTTGTCGGACTTTACTATTTTGGTTTACTATCTCCAACAAAAAAAAGTGCATCGTATTTTAAAGGAATAATTTAGATTTGATTCAAAGATTCCAATACCTCCTTCATACTTCTATAGGTACTCCTGGAAGTTTGGACCGTAGTTCTACCCTAAACTATGTGACAGAACAAATGAGAAACTTGAGTCCCGCTGGTTTTACGATTTTGTAACACCCTTGTAGCGTAGAACTAGTGGGAACGAAAAAATTCATTGACTTTTCGTTCCCATTAGTTCTACGATTTCGTACCACCTTGAATCGTAGAACTAGTGGGAAAAATATTTAAAAAAAGTTCCCACTAGTTCTATCGTAGAACTGTGCAGTAGAACTAGTGGGAATGATCCGAAATATATCTTGCTACAATGTTACTTATATGTTCAAGTCTAAGTCTTAAAAGTGTCCAACAAGAAAAAAACAAGCAATTCCAATAAGCTAAACCTAGCCATTGAACTTAGCTATCAAGTATCTTTGATCAGCTACTAAATACCATGTAGTGTTGTATCTATGTTTGTTTAACTAACCTTAAAGAGAACGGCTGCTTCTCATTAACCATAGACATAAGTAGCACCACAATAGCTGGCCGCGGCGGATTTGAGGGCGCCATCACATTGCCCAAGAACTCCTGATTTGTCACCTCCCCCCTTACTGCCTCGCCCACAGTATTGATAGTCTCCGTGAGGATATCAGCAGGAACTCCACTTGACATCAGGATGTTACAGAGAGCATCTAGTAGACCAACGTTTTTCAATATCTTCTGGCAATTCGAGATTATCTGTAAGGAGTTGCTTGGCGATACTAGTGTCCTTACAATTAGTAGCATGCAGTGTACATTTGACACCTTCTGTGGAGACCATCCAGCTTCCTCCGACTCATCAGGAGTGTTGAACATCGGCAGCATCTTCTGAATATAACTACCTTCCTTAAAGAAGTTAATGTTGCTGCTGTTGTTTTTCAGTAAATTCAACATGAGCAGTAAACAGTCTTCTACGATAATTCCACCGTCAGAATAACCTTCCGTCGAGACGATTTCGAAGAGCCTATCAAACGCGTTTTCAAAAGCCACAATCTTTTGTATATTCGCGTTTCCTTTGGTCAATTTTATGAGGAGTAATAATGTTTCATTTCTGATAACTTCTCTTGTATCTCCTAATAAGTCCATCATTTTCGAGACGCCCATTGGTTTAACTAGGATAATTTCTTGGATATCTTTTGGTCTATTTGTGAGTAGGGAAGTGAGGAGTTGTACGGCGGACAGTCTGACCCTGAAATCGTATTCGTCTAAAAGATCTAGGACTAGTTGTATGTTGTGATGGTCTTTGATGAACATTTCGGTGAACTGCTCGCCGATGTTCATGGGTACGCGAGGGTTGTTCTCCTCTTCCTCAAACTGGGTTGGAGACATGACATTGTTGAGGGTGTCTAGGGCGTAGTTTATTGTCTCATTGTCGGCCCGGTCCAGTTCTAATACCTGGAAATTGAGATCATATTGTGTTATGTTTGTTGTGGCTTCGACGGTATGTGTCACGTAAGGTAAACATACTGACTTGCTTGATGCTTCAATTCTAGAGAATTTTGTAAAATTACAGGTATTTATAGTTAGAGTAGTGTGCCAAAAGAATAATTATGAATATTTATGGCTTCTTTAGGGGATTAACAAACTGTAATGACTTGTTATGATTTGAAGTGTTGATACCCAAAATACACAAATGCGAAATGGCCAAAACAGTGCTCTTGTGAACACTTGTTTTTTAACCGACTTCAAAAAGGGGGAGGTTATCATTTCGTCGGTGATCTTTTTTAATTTGTTTTTTATGTTCCCCGATTACTCATACATGGCTGGTTTTTTTGTTTTGTTACTTTTGTTTGAAAGGTTATACCTACTTCTCAAGTGGTCCTATTTGAATTTGGTGAAGATCTAATGAGGAACTTCGGAGATAAGCAAGGGAACTCCTCAATAAATGACAGCAAATGGACTGGGATTGCTGAAATCACATGTCTGCCTATTGCAACGACCATACAGCCACTAGACGCCTAATACTTGATCTAACGCACGAAACAAATTCTGTCAACTCGCTGAGGTGCGGGGGAACGGGGTACTGCATTCTGATTGGCCCTTTCAAGGTCATTGCATTTCATAGGGATGAGACAGGTTTAAATCAAACAAGAACGTATCGATATTTTTTAATTGTAAAATAAAAAATATGTATTTACATTTTACATAAATAACTTGCATTTAAGTACCTTCTTTATTCTGAATATGATTGAATCATGTAAGAACATTCAAAAATCGCTTGGTTGCAATTGCCCATTTTTTTTTTTTAAATATGGATCGTGTGGGTATCTAAAATTAATCGTTAAAGTTTCACAATTTGTTAGCTGTATCCTGTTGTAATTTTTAATTACTAACAATATATTTTTTACTGAAATAGTTAGGTTTTTTTGCTTTATCGATAACAGGGGTGGTCATGCGATTTGGAGCATCACTAATTATTTTTACTTAAAATCGAGGAAAAGAGATGGCAAAAAAAATACTCTCAAAAGAAAGAGATGCAATCATAAAAGACATCAACGCGCGCTCCAAGAATGTGCACTGCATACAAGTATGACCAGTTTATGATGAACTCCGAAAAATAATGTCAGAAAATTAATTTTATTTAGATTAAGGAACCATTAACTTACCGATGAAATGTGATACCGTCTTTCAGGAAACTTGAAGTCCGGCTTTCTTTATCACACCAACGTACTGTACACGGGGCCATATTATGTTTATTTTCTCGAATTTTCAAAGGTGTAGTGCGGAAGTGTTTACGGCTCACAGGTGTGGTCGAAACTAATACGAACTTTGTGACTGACGACGGCTATATCACAGTATAAATATGTACAGTAGTGTGACTCGGCCGTGTCCTTGAAATAAATGCCTACAGCCGCGCGGTACGTAAACATGCGTAAGGGCTGCCCGCCTCCAGTATTTTAATTACATGTGCATACTTTGTGTTTCCATTTAGTTTTGTGATCGTAAATATACTTTTTAAAACAAATAAAATACTTTGTGAATTGAATAGAAAGTGTTCAATAAACATGCGTGTTGTTTTTTGATTGATAGATTTAATTAAAAAACCATGTTTTTTTCGGGACTTATAAAGAAATACTTATCCATGAAAAAGACACACATTATAAGCCTACCTACTAGTAAGTGAAATTATTTTATAGTCTTATCTTTCAAAGTTTCCAGGTAATTAAAAAAAGTTATCTCTGGATACGTTATTAACGAATTCATAAAACCAAAAACAACACAAAAAATGTAAATTAAATGTACTTGTCTTATTTTTAGAGAAAACATCGCGCATTTATTGTTAAAAAACAACACACCGTCCGTTCGTCACTGCGGCACAGTCGCGACTGTCTGCATCCCAGGCGCATCCCATAATCGAGGCGCGTAGGTATAGCTCGCGCTTCGTCCGTTTGTATGAAGTCGAACTACTGTATGATAATATTACCGTGGCTATATGATTTATAGCCCTAATGTGTTGACAGACATTTGTCGCCTGTTATTAGGCGTCTAGTGGCTGTATGGTCGTTGGCCTATTGTTTACACCATAACATCACGCCGCCGCGCCGGTACGCTGAGAAGGGGTACCACTAAAAAGTCGGTGTCGGTGACTTTTGTTTGTTTGATTTCATTTTTTTTGCCACCAACTTCTAAAGTTTATTTTTCACTTTTTTGCGAGATTTTCAATTATACAGCAAAGATTGAAATCAGTCGATTTTCATGCTAAGCATGAAAATCAAATGATTTCAAGCAGCTGCATGTATGATCGATCGCCATACTAACAAGATTGTCACGCAATTAATTTTAGCGGCGAAACTGACGACATTTTTTTTTGTTTTCTAGGTAATTTA
Source organism: Diarsia mendica (assembly GCA_949316265.1). Taxonomy (NCBI): domain Eukaryota; kingdom Metazoa; phylum Arthropoda; class Insecta; order Lepidoptera; family Noctuidae; genus Diarsia; species Diarsia mendica. The sequence continues at coordinate 1,751,138 of OX438907.1, read as the reverse complement.
TATTTCTCAAGTCTTTTATTATTTCAAAATCTAACATAATTATAAGAAAGTAGTCTTACCTGTTTGAGCGTGTCCATGCCCTGCGCGCCGACCTCGACGCGGTAGGTGCGCGACATCGCTTTGAGCGCGCGGCACGCGTCACGCCGGTCTTCTAACAACGTGGAGTTGTTCACGCGGTCTATTAGCCGCTCCACCTGCAGAGGAGGAGACTTCAAACCAATTGAAATTTATTTCTAAAAGACGACCTTGTCGAGTTGCAGATACCAGCCATTTATATGCCCGTCCAAGTATTGCTGGATGCCAGCTTTTTACAATTAAGTGTACAAAATCTTTTTTTTGTATTTGTAAAAAGGAGCTTTTCGCTGTGTGGGTTGCCAAAAATGTTGTGGAATTGAAGTTCCTTTAATTATACAATAGCACAGCAGTCAGCATGCAAATAACACAAACTTAATGGAATGATTGTATGTGGACAGTGTGACCTTTTTTGCTGTCATGAAATAGGAGAATAAGAATATTTCCTTTTTATCCTGTTTTGGACCTTATTATAGGATTATGAATTTAATTTACCATTCCACACTATTGACACTTCACAATTCATACACATTCATCAAGGTGATTGATTTCAAACAAAATGTTCAACTGACAAATAATATAATTAAGTACAAAGTTATCTGTTCTGTATCACAACATAATAACAGCACAGTGACCTTTGCAAACACATGCATTAAATAAATAACTTCAGGCCTGTCAGAGAGCCAAGTGCGTAAGTTTAATTTGCTATCTAAACAATTGTCTCAATACACAATAGATTTTTACCAAACGCAATAGAACTAAAGTGCAATCTCATTCAAATCACATTGAACATTTTATAATGTAAATTAATTAATATCATCATTCTTTATAATGTCCTTTTACAGAATTTAATGACACTGCATTTGTAACTGCATCAATCAGTTTTGATAAAAGGTTACAATTGGCCAACAATTTTTGAATCCATGCTATTTATTTGTGTCATGTTTGATGTTAAAAAAAGACAATGTGATTCACTTTTATTTTTTTTATTAGGGACAGAAAACAGTAGTCAATGCCAGTTATATTTAAGCCCTATTATGAGGAAAAATAATACTTTGAACACTTACTAATTTCAAAAATCAGACATCAGTTCATTGATGTGTTGCTGGCAATATTGAACAACTTCTATAATACTACTGTTACTTCCATTACTTGTACTGTTGTTTTTTATTTGCTATTGAATGGACTTCCACAACAAATGTTGGTAGGTAAACCTCTAAGCATATTTGTTCAATTTTAAGAATGTTCAATAATACAGTGAGTGTTCTACACATTTTGCTTAGTTAAAATCTACATGATACAGTAGAAAGCAATAAAGTTTATCACCTGAGTAGCAAGTAATCTCATTATTGTAAAGTTATTATGGTAAGTATGCGCTTTGGTTTGTACTTAATTAAATTTTCATTTTGATAACTAATTTATGATAACAATTTATGATTTTCTTTTAACCACTACTCTCAACAGAGATTTAGAAACATTTTCAAATCATTCGTGATCATACAATATTGTTAGCAAAAATGTATACTTAATTTTAAAATGAATGAACAGACACGGAATGATCCTATGTATGAACTTAAATGGGACAATGTACGAGCAGGATAGTTAAATAAATAATTACTAATTAAAGAAAGTGAAAAGGAACATCTATATTCAAGACAAGAATATAAATGTAGCATTGAAATGGGACATGAGAGCTGTCAAATTCTTTAAATATTGAACCAATTTAAAGACATCTGGGCCCGCCTACGTTGAAATTATAGCTATGAAATACCTACTCTTCATTGCAAACTATAAATAGGTTAGACTATGTTTTTATTCTAGAAAGTAAATAATGAAATACTCACGATCTCCGCTCCCGAAGGTTGGTGGCCAGGTTCCGGAGCCCCAAGCACGGTCTTTAAACCGCTCTTTAGAAAATCCATTTTCGCTAAATCCCTTATTTATAAATAGACCACGGTTAAAACTTATTAATACGAAATCATTGCATAAAATTCTTAAACTCACAAAAATTAATTCAACCTTACGCGACACGTCAAAGCATTTTTTGACATTACAAGAATGACCAATGACGTTTCGATTTATGTACCCGTATCCATGTTTGTCTACAACCCTAAATTTTGTGTACAATAATAAAATTAGACCATTTACATAAAAAATCTTCTTTTCGTATCCTCTGATGTTTCTAGTAATTTAATTACAAATTGTGAATCGAAATCTCTTCGTCAGCAATAACAAAACGAAATTAAATAGCGTTTCGCTGTCAATGTCACTGTCTAGCATAGCATTGTTGACATTCTGCTGTCAACTCTTGAGCTTTAGCCTGTGTATTTCTCATTAATTTTATAATAATTGAAATTAGAAAGATTCGCCAGCCAACCAGCAGAACTAATAACAGTCGTGAACTGAATATATTTTATTCATAGCAAAAATGTCGACGGATCTCAGTGCCAGCTTCAACGAGCAATACATGAACATCAACACCAAGATGAAAAAGTAAGTTTACATTTCAATTTTGGTCTATTCAACCAGCCTTGATTTTTTACTAAAACTCACGTGCAATGTATTGTACAGGCGGTTCATGCGGAAGCCAAATATATCGGAAGCGACCAACGAGTTCATAGCTCTGGCTATCCAATGCGAGCATTCCGACCAGCCAGCGTTTGCGGGTCACGCCTACGTTGGCGCGGCCAAGTGCGAGGCCTCCGTGGGGCACTTCCTTGGCGAAGCGGAACATTTCTTGGCCGCGGCTCGGCAGTTCATGAAAGCTGAGAAGAAGTTGAAGTCTCTGAAGTTTTACAGTGCTGATAGAGAAAATTTAGAGGTACCTAAGGAATTTATTTATTCGAATACTTTACAAGGTATAGCCTTGTAAATTATTGGAATAAATTATATTAAGGCTCCTCCTACCTATCCTTACTACATAAAAGATAATTTAAAGTATTGTATCTAAACTATTTTCCTATTCAAACTGTCTCAAATTAAATGTGTTCTCCTTATCTTTACTATTATTAAATAAAACTGGTGACTTATTATTGATGCATTTCAGGCTGCAACAGGCTGTTACATTCAAGCCTTGAACAAGTACCCTGATAAGTCTCCAATAAGAACATCCATACATATGGAGCTAGCCAGTGACCTAATAGAACTGAACCACAAACTAGAAGCATCTGCATATTATGAGCAGGCCATAGACACAGTTACTGAAAGCACCATGAAGACTATCTGTTTGAGGAACCTGCTGAATTTGAGGATTGACTGTGGTCAGTATGTTTTCAAACCATGCTTATCTAGAAATCTACTATACCTATAGTTATTTCAAAATACTTGTTAGTGCTGTGATTAAAGAACCTACTGCATATGAAATCTAGTATGATGAAGAGACAGATGTTCCAGTAGCCGTAGGTATTAAGAGGAAACGCGAGTGGTCTTTTCTCCATACAAACGCTCTCGCCTGTTCTCTTTTTGGTTAATGACCCTAGAGCAATGTTTTTTTACAGAATAATAAATATTAACTATTTCTATGCCCCTATGTTTTCCTTTTTGGTGATAAATTATTTTTATAAGCACTAGAACCCTCAAAAAATGCTCAAAATTGCTTGTTTAGATCGCTGTTAACAGAGTCCTAGTGTACAAATTTGACAACTATTAACGAAAAAAGAAAAAAATAGCGGCGTAGTATATAACCTCCTTATTCATTGTCTAAAATATCTTTTAAATTGGTTCAATATTGGAGGAGGAAATAGGCGAGAGCCAAACCTCGAATTCTAACTTTTTTCTATAGTTGTCCTTATCGCACGAATTTGAGGGCAGGAGGACGGAGAGAGACAGCGATAGTAGAAAGAGACAGCACTCGCATTTCCTCTTAAAGAGGGAAAAACTAAAATCATCTTGAACTAAATTTTCTTTTATTTATGTTAATGTTAAACACTAAAATGAATGCTAAAATGTAAAATAAATGTGTTTTTATTTCCTTCCAGGTAAATATGACATTGCTTTAGAGGTAGCCAACAAAATAGCTGACAGCACTAACATGAATATACAAGAAGATATCCTTGCTGAGTAAGTTATCTTCTAATTATTTCAAGTTTATGAGCCCCTTTACATGCTTTGTAATATGGTACTTATCTTACCACTAAAAGGTGAAGTTACAATGGGCAGGACTCTGCAAAAAAAATGTGATCTATATTAAAAATTCCTTTTGATCCTAATGTTTATAAGATGGGCTGAAGTGTATGGGTGGTATTCTACAATGGCCTACATGATGACAATCTTGACCACTTTGCTGTTATTGCCTAGCTTAACATTTTATATAACCACAACCCTTATGCCATTTCCAGAGTGCAAGTAAGTAGAATACTGCTGACTCTTCTAGTGAAGCCATCAGAAGAGAGCAAGCCTCCATCATTGAAGCAACTCTTCATTGACTTGATGAATGATAATGAAAGTGATGGTAAGGTTTAATACTTTAAAATCTACCATTTCCAGCTTATTGATTGAAATTAAACTTAAGTTTAGATCTCTCTAGAAAAGAAACTAGGTAAGTTGACTCTGGCGAAGTATTATAATATCTGTGTCTCTGGTTTACTGTTACTGATAGCCTTTGTCGTCCCACTGCTGGGCAAAGGCCACTCTCCATGACTTCCAAATTTTGCTATCAAGAGCCTGGCCTGGGCTCTGGTTTACTTCAGTCTATTTTAGAGAATGTATTTTACTGTGTTTTATTATACTACAAGAGCCAGCTTGACAGTCGCCATTCTTTCAAAAAGGGAGCATAAATAATTCAAGCCTTTGCAAATCAAAAGTGCCTGTGTATTCCATACTAATTTGTTTTACTTTCCCGCTTTCAGCAATTCCCCTAAACACAGACTTGCGGCTACAGCTCCAGTCCATAATCATCAGCCATGCATCAGGAGACATACAGTCTATCATCAGTGTTACTGCCGACACCAAGCAGTTTCTGACTTTGCAGCAAGTTGAGCTCCTACACAAATTGATATCTGATGAGAGAGGTTAGAACAACTGGTGATAAGCATAAGAGTAACTTTATTGATAAGAATAGTCATTTTGTAGGTAATTGTACACAATTACACACAACAACAACATCATTATACATCTTATCTTGCATTACAATGCAAGATAAGATGTATAATTATGTTGTGAAGAATTATTCTTATAAAATATGTATAAGATTCCGACTAAGTGTATTATGTAATATAAGTAGATAATTTTAATCTTTGGTTGTTGTATCTCATTTTAGGTATTAAAATTTACATGTATGTTAAAATATTTGTTATTGTATTAAAATAAATAAAATAGGTTTTTCAACACTCAATTTTATTTCTCCAAAACCTCAAAAGACATAGTTGAATAATGCTATGCCACAGTTATATAAATGTATACTTCATCATTACATTTTTTTTCTATTTTTTATACACAGTTAAAAAACTATTTTTTTTATTGTGCTTTTCAGAACTTTATGAACACATTAATTTAAGGGTATATTCTTAAGACTTTTTATCAGTACTACTTGTGCCATCTGATTTAGGCATGTCAACATCTTGTTCTTCAGCAAAACGGACTTTATGGTCCAATGGTACCACATTCTCTCTGGAGCCGGTCTCTACTTTGACCTCATTGCCGAAGTCAGCAGCCTTGTCTAGGACTGTCTTGCTCTGTTTGGAATGACTCCACATTTCCTCAAATTCATCCTCCTCATCTTCATCATCATCATCTTCTTCAGCACTCTTGTCACTCTTGGGTTTTTCATGGGTCTTCTGCCAGCAGTACTCAAATGCATAGCTGACATTCCTGTTGTCATCAGGAGCAACCTCAAAACGACATAACAATGAGTTGTAAGTGGTGTGAACACCTTCCAGGAAGTTCACATCAATTTCTTCAAAGCCAGTGATTGACTTGAACAGGTCTTCTCCAGATTTCACATCGGACACACCCTTTTTTTCAAAGAACTGAAAATAAACAAAAACAATATTACACAATGTATCAACACAGCGAAAACCCTCATCAGGTCATGGACTTGTTTACAATAAAAAATGTTATGCAACATTTATTCACACTAAAAACATTGTTGCACAACATTTATTCACACTATAGTAAATATTATTGTTTATTTATTTATTTATTTAGTTTACTTGTCAGATGAGTCTTAATTTTCAGAAATCTATTTCTTATCTGATAAAACACTTACATTGGCAATGTTGCGGCAATCCCTCAGCAAGAACTCCAGCCCATTAGGATGGTCCGGCTGCACAGACTGAGACACATCTATGAACCAGCACTTGTTCTCCCACCACAGGATATTGTACTCCGATAGATCAGCATGGATCATGTGCCCAGTGTTGTACAGCTTGTGCACAGCCTCCACCACCTCATTGTACACACTCTGCCACTTCTCTGGCTTCAAAATAACATCCCTCAATTTAGGAGCAGGCTTGTTGTCTTTCCCAATGAAAGACATCACCAAAATATGCTTTTTCAAACACACCATATCAGGACAATTCATCCCAATCTTCTTCATACGGATCATGTTATGCATCTCCTTCTCAGCCCACATATGAACTATCTTGCGTGGGTTCTGTTTTGAGAAGCGGTTCTTGAAACGGTAGTCAGCTTCAATATATTTATCACGAGTTTTAAACTCATTCAATGTAGTCTTAAAGACTTTGATTGCACATTCCTTAGGAACTGTCAAGTCAGGATATTTGGTGTTCCCGTTAGCATGTAGCACAACTGATTCCTTGCCAGTTGAAATGATTCCATTAATATCCTCAAGCAGTTCATTGTTAATAAGTTTGAACAGAATAAGCCTTGTAGGCTCATCAAGACCCATCTCTGCAGTGGCATGACTTTCTTTACGGTCCAACATTTTGTGCTTACGGGATTGATGATGTCTTGTTTGTTCTTTCAAATGATTGAACACAGAATTGGACAGTTTCATGTCGAACCCAGCTCCGTCACCTGTGCAGACCTCTGGTGGGAATGCCATTACACGACAAGCATTCCTCCTGCCATTGATCACACTGTCATGCTTGGTGATCATCTCTCCATCTTTCATCACATATCCACGTTTAGGCAAGCTTGCAAACTCCTTCTCATTGGTCTCGAAACGATCCCAGTCTTTTTTTCCTCTTTCAAAGTTTTCTTCATCAGAATCTGAATCGTAAATCAAATGCTTGGGCACGTTAAAATAGTTATCATACGATACCGATACTTTAGCGTCTCCGTTGCGTTTCTTCTCAACCACCTTAAGTTCATCGTCATATTCTCTGTCGAATTGGTTTTGCAACACTTTAGCAATGATCGCATCTGAGTCACAATACGCCTTGACGTTGGATGTTTCGATTTCATGCAGCAGTTCAGGTGGTATGTCGTTAGATGTACTCACGTGCTGATCGGAGAGTTGATCAGCGAATTTAGTTTCCTCCTTCACTTGGAGTCCTCGTGCTAATTGTTCAGACATGATGTCTGACAAATCTTGTACTTCTGCAGGTGCAGCAATTTTCTTCCAGGGGTTCGACATTTTGTTCGATGAAATTAAAATTATATCACAGATCTTTAACTTAATATATCCCTGTTAGATCAGGTAATTTAATTATTACACAATATGAATAAATAGTTACGGACGTACACCACAGACTACTTAGAGATACTACGTACGTACACAAACCTTTCTGACAATTTTGACATTGAACTAGTCTGAACATGTACGTCCCTTTTGTTATGAAATGAGAGAGATAACAATAGAATTCGTAATGAAAGTAAAAGAGAACGAGTATTTTTATGATCAAAATATTACTGACGATAAACGATATGGAATGTCACTAAAATGACATACCAGTATAAAAGTTGCCGTACTAAAAAATTGCCAAAATTTAAAATAACAAAAACTGTGCGATTGAGAAGCATGTTCAGCCTGTGTCCACTGGCCTATTTCTCTAAAACAGGCCTCCTCTCTAAGAAAGGGAATTTTAGGTTCAAGGAGAGACATTGTGAGGAAAGTGGTATACTTTCCTCACAATGTTCTTCTTCAGCGTTTTGGAGCAGTAATCATGAAATAAATTACACTTGGTTAGGTACGAACACCGAAGTTACGAACCCATGACCTACAATCTTAGAAAACCAACTCATAGCTTGGGGTCACTACCATTGGGTTAACCCTGCTGCTTCTTTTTCTTAGGAAAAAATCTTTTATTAGGAGCGATTTCATTATGTGTCTAACATGTGAGCGGCGGAGCCCATGATGGGCCACTCGCTAAATTATGGTGAGGGGATCACCATAATCTAGCTAATTTAGCTTCAGCATGAGCAAGCTAAACATGGTCTGTATTTCTAAAACTATCAGAGGTTGGCACGTGGCTTAAACGTATAGAAATGCAAGAGCGGTAGCACTCGACCGCTGTGCCATGCCTGATATATTACTTTACTCTATGGCCATGCCAATGTTGCTCTAAGATGCAAGAGCAAGCACAGTGAAGCTCTAATTTAGCACCTCGCCTCGAATGACAAGGTTTTCTTATAATATCTACCGGCATTTTTTTGCTCAGAGCTAGTAGCATGACATTACGTTGTACCCACCTTTTATATTTTTTTAGCTACCTATGTAAATATATATATCAAACTAGTATTTGAGTGGGTGCGCGAGCTGCGCGCAGCTCGCGAGGTGTGAAGAGGGGGAGAGGGGGCGCTTTGAAAAATGATTTCGACTAACGCATTGCCCCTTTCAATGAATCGGAAAAAAAAAATGTTCCAAGTCTCTTAACTCCCGAGATCCGCCTTACTACCTACCTACACCTACCTAATACCTACCTACACCTAACTACCCCTACCTACCTACACCTACCTACACCTAACTACCCCTACCTACCTACACCTACCTACCTACACCTACCTACTACCTACCACCTACACCTACCTACACCTACCTACACCTACCTACACCTACCTACAACTACCTACTACCTACCTACACCTACCTACACCTACCTACACCTACCTACACCTACCTACACCTACCTACACCTACCTACACCTACCTACACCTACCTACACCTACCTACACCTACCTACACCTACCTACACCTACCTACACCTACCTACACCTACCTACACCTACCTACACCTACCTACACCTACCTACACCTACCTACACCTACCTACACCTACCTACACCTACCTACACCTACCTACACCTACCTACACCTACCTACACCTACCTACACCTACCTACACCTACCTACACCTACTACCTACCTACTACCTACCTACACCTACCTACTACTACCTACCTACTACCTCCTACTACCACTAAAAGAACATTACCCTAAAGTTTGCTTGTCGTCGCCCCTGAGTTACGCTTCACCCACTCAACCTTCTTTACGCTAAGGAGGTCGCCGGCTCGCTTCGCTCGCCACCTCCCCCCTTCGCTCCACTCGGTCTCGCAGGTTCGCTCCACTCAGGACCTACCTACCACCGGAAAGCTATCGTGACATTATCCCTACGCTACGGGGGTCGCCGGCTCGCTTCGCTCGCCCGCTCCCCCCTTCGCTTTGCCGCTGTACCACCACCGGACAGGTTTCGACGCCTACTATAATATTTCTTCAAACACCTAATGGGTATCTCTAACCGTTATGAAGTTACAGCCCTTTTAATTTTAGGGGAGGTTGGGGAGGGTATACAAATTTCAATGCCCCTCAATAGTTTTATGTAAGAAAAAAAAAAAAAAAAGGGGGGGGGGGTGAGGGGGGAGTCTCGAAAAATGATTTCGATTAACGAAAAGGCCCCTCTAAATGAATCTGAAAAAAAAATCGTTCCAAGTCTCTTAACTTTCGAGATTTGCCTAAAGGGGGGGAGAAGGGGGGCAAGGGGGGCCACTTAAAAAAATGATTTTTACTTTACCGAGCCTCCTCTATACGAATCCCTAAAAAAAAAACACTTCAAGTCTCTTTGTTTCCGAGATACGATAGGGAGGGGGGAGAAGGGGGGGGAAAAGGGGGAGTTTCGGACTTTTCCCATACTCACGAGAGTGACTTGTTTACGAATCTGTCAAAATATACCCACCTCCCCATCCACCATCTGGGAGAACATATTATTATGTCAGTCAGTCAGTGAGTCAGTGGTAGTTTAGCTTTATATAGTATAATAACTAGTATTTGCGTGGCTGCGCTCGCTGCGCGCAGCTCGCGGGTCGTGAAGAGGGGGAGAGGGGGTGCTTTGAAAAATACCTACACCTACCTAAACCTACCTACACCTACCTACCTACTACCTACCTACCTACACATACCTACTACCTACCACCTACCTACCTACTACCTCCTACCTACCTACTACCTCCTACTACCACTAAAAGAACATTACCCTAAAGTTTGCTTGTCGTCGCCCCTGAGTTACGCTTCACCCACTCAACCTTCGTTACGCTAAGGAGGTCGCCGGCTCGCTTCGCTCGCCACCTCCCACCTTCGCTCCACTCGGTCTCGCAGGTTCGCTCCACTCAGGACCTACCTGCTACCACCGGAAAGCTATCATGACATTATCCCTACGCTACAGGGGTCGCCGGCTCGCTTCGCTCGCCCGCTCCCCCCTTCGCTTTACCGCTGTAACACCACCGGACAGGTTTCGACGCCTACTATAATATTTGTTCAAACACCTAATGGCTATCTCTAACCGTTATGAAGTTACAGCCCTTTTAATTTTAGGGGAGGTTGGGGAGGGGAGGGTATACAAATTTCAACACCTCTCAATAGTTTTATGTAAGAAAAAAAAAAAAGGCGAAAAGGGGGGGGGGGGGGGGTTGAAGGGGGGGTGAGGGGGGGAGTTTCGAAAAATGATTTCGATTAACGCAAAGGCCCCTCTAAATGAATCTGAAAAAAAAATCGTTCCAAGTCTCTTAATTTTCGAGATTCGCCTAAAGGGGGGGAGAAGGGGGGCAAGGGGGGCCACTTTGAAAAATGATTTTTACTTTACCGAGCCTCCTCTATACGAATGCGTAAAAAAAAAAAAATACGGGTCTTTTAGTTTCCGAGATACGATAGGGAGGGGGGAAAAGGGGGGGTTTCGGACTTTTCCCATACTCACGAGAGTTACTTGTTTACAAATCTGTCAAAATATACCCACCTCCCCATCCAACATCTGGGAGAACAATGATGTCAGTGAGTGAGTGGTAGTTTAGCTTTATATAATAGAACTAGTATTTGCGTGGGTGCGCGAGCTGCGCGCAGCTCGCGTGGTGTGAAGGGGGGAGAGGGGGCGCTTTGAAAAATGATTTCGACTAACGCATTGCACCTCTCAATGAATCTGAAAAAAAAATAAAAACATGCACCTACTTACACCTACCTACCTACACCTACCTACACCTACCTACACCTACCTACACCTACCTACTACCTACCTACACCTACCTACACATACCTACTACCTCCTACTACCACTAAAAAAACATTAACCTAAAGTTTGCTTGTCGTCGCCCCTGAGTTACGCTTCACCCACTCAACCTTCGTTACGCTAAGGAGGTCGCCGGCTCGCTACGCTCGCCACCTCCCCACCTACCACCTACCTAATACCTACCTACACCTACCTACTACCTACCACCTACCTACTACCCCTACCACCTACCAACGACCTACCAACTACCACTAAAAAAACATTACCCTAAAGTTTGCTTGTCGTCGCCCCTGAGTTACGCTTCACCCACTCAACCTTCGTTACGCTAAGGAGGTCGCCGGCTCGCTTCGCTCGCCACCTCCCCCCTTCGCTCCACTCGGTCTCGCAGGTTCGCTCCACTCAGGACCTACCTACCACCGGAAAGCTATCATGACATTATCCCTACGCTACGTTCGTTACGCTAAGGAGGTCGCCGGCTCGCTACGCTCGCCACCTCCCCCCTTCGCTCCACTCGGTCTCGCAAGTTCGCTCCACTCAGGACCTACCTACCACCGGAAAGCTATCATGACATTATCCCTACGCTACGGGGGTCGCCGGCTCGCTTCGCTCGCCCGCTCCCCCCTTCGCTTTACCGGTAGCACCATTTTACTCCCCCGAGCCTCCTCTATACGAATCCGTAAACAAATCATAAAAAAGGGGGAAGAGAGGGGGGGGGTAAAAGGGGGGAGAGGGGGCAGATATGAAAAATGATTTCGATTAACTCATTGCCCCTTACAATCAATGAATCTGAAAAAAAAAATGTTCCAAGTCTCTTAACTTCCGAGATCCGAAAGGGGGGGCAAGGGGGTCAAATTTTCAAAATGGTTTTTACTTCCCCAAGCCTCCTCTATACGAATCCCTAAAAAAAAACACGTAAATTCTCATTATTTCCGAGATTCGCCTAAAAGGGGGGAAAAGGGGGGCAAGGGGGGGCACTTTGAAAAATGATTTTTACTATACCGAGCCTACTCTATACGAATCCATAATAAAAAAAAAATACCGGTCTCTTAGTTTCCGAGATACGATAGGGAGGGGGGGGGAGGGGGGACAAAAAGGGGGGGTTTGGGACTTTTCCCATACTCACGAGAGTGACTTGTTTACGAATCTGTCAAAATATACCCACCTCCCCATCCACCATCTGGGAGATCAATTCTGTCAGTGAGTGAGTCAGTGGTAATTAAGCTTTATATAGTATAACTAGTATTTGCGTGGGTGCGCGAGCTGCGCGCAGCTCGCGAGGCGTGGAGAGGGGGAGAGGGGGCGCTTTGAAAAATGATTTCGACTAACGCATTGCACCTCTCAATGAATTTGAAAAAAAAATGTTCCAAGTCTCTTAAATTCCGAGATCCGCCTAAAGGGGGGGTGAAGGGGGGCAAGGGGTTCAAATTTGAAAAACCGATTATACTTCCCCGAGCCTCCTCTATATGAATCTCACGAATGACACCACCTACCTACACCTACTTACCACCTACCTACACCTACCTACTACCTACCTAAACCTACCTACCTAAACCTACCTACCTAAACCTACCTACCACCTACCTACACCTACCTACTACCTACCTACACCTACCTACTACCTACTACCTACCACCTACCTACTACCTACACCTACCTACTACTACCTACCTACTACCTCCTACTACCACTAAAAGAACATTACCCTAAAGTTTGCTTGTCGTCGCCCCTGAGTTACGCTTCACCCACTCAACCTTCGTTACGCTAAGGAGGTCGCCGGCTCGCTTCGCTCGCCACCTCCCCCCTTCGCTCCACTCGGTCTCGCAGGTTCGCTCCACTCAGGACCTACCTACCACCGGAAAGCTATCATGACTTTATCCCTACGCTACGGGGGTCGCCGGCTCGCTTCGCTCGCCCGCTCCCCCCTTCGCTTTACTGGTACCACCACAGGATAGGCCCCTTTCAATGAATCTGAAAAAAAAAATGTTCCAAGTCTCTTAACTACCGAGATCCGAAAGGGGGGGTGAAGGGGGGCAAGGGGGTCAAATTTGAAAAATGGTTTTAACTTTCCCGAGCCTCCTCTATACGAATCCGTAAACAAAACAGAAAAAAAGAGGTAAAAGGCGGGGGGGGGGGTTGAAGGGGGGTGAGGGGGGGAGTTTCGAAAAATGATTTCGATTAACGCAAAGGCCCCTCTAAATGAATCTGAAAAAAATAATCTTCCAAGTCTCTTAACTTCCGAGATCCGAAAGGGGGGGGATGGAGGGGGGCAAGGGGGCCAAATTTTCAAAATGGTTTTTACTTCCCCGAGCCTCCTCTATACGAATCCCTAAAAAAAAACACGTAAAATCTCTTTATTTCCGAGATCCGCCTAAAGGGGGGGAGAAGGGGGGCAAGGGGGGCTACTTTGAAAAATGATTTTTACTTTACCGAGCCTCCTCTATACGAATCCGTAATAAAAAAAAAATACGGGTCTCTTAGTTTCCGAGATACGATAGGGAGGGGGGAGAAGGGGGGGGAAAAGGGGGGGTTTCGGACTTTTCCCATACTCACCAGAGTTACTTGTTTACGAATCTGTCAAAATATACCCACCTCCCCATCCACCATCTGGGAGAACAATTCTGTCAGTCAGTCAGTGAGTCAGTGAGTGAGTGGTAGTTTAGCTTTATATAGTATAACTAGTATTTGCGTGGCTGCGCGAGCTGCGCGCAGCTCGCGGGGCGTGAAGAGGGGGAGAGGGGGCGCTTTGAAAAATGATTTCGACTAACGCATTGCACCTCTCAATGAATCTGAAAAAAAAAATTCAACGCAGCTCGCGGTACTACCTACCTACACCTACCTACACCTACCTACACCTACCTACACCTACCTACACCTACCTACTACCTACCTACACCTACCTACTACCTACCTACACCTACCTACTACCTACCTACACCTACCTACTACCTACCTACACCTACCTACTACCTACCTACACCTACCTACACATACCTACTACCTACCACCTACCTACCTACTACCTCCTACTACCACTAAAAAAACATTACCCTAAAGTTTGATTGTCGTCGCCCCTGAGTTACGCTTCACCCACTCAACCTTCGTTACGCTAAGGAGGTCGCCGGCTCGCTTCGCTCGCCACCTCCCCCCTTCGCTCCACTCGGTCTCGCAGGTTCGCTCCACTCAGGACCTACCTACCACCGGAAAGCTATCATGACATTATCCCTACGCTACGGGGGTCGCCGGCTCGCTTCGCTCGCTCGCTCCCCCCTTCGCTTTATCGGTACCACCATTTTACTTCCCCGAGCCTCCTATCCTATCCTATACGAATCTGTAAACAAAACAGAAAAAAAGGGGTGAAGAGGGGGGGGGGGGTGAATGGGGCGAGAGGGGGGAGTTTCTAAAAATGATTTCGACTAACGCAATGCCCCTCTATATGAATCTGAAAAAAAAAATGTTCCAAGTCTCTTAACTTCCGAGATCCGAAAGGGGGGGTAAAGGGGGGGCAAGGGGGTCAAATTTTCAAAATGGTTTTTACTTCCCCAAGCCTCCTCTATACGAATCCCTAAAAAAAAACACGTAAATTCTCTTTATTTCCGAGATCCGCCTAAAGGGGGGATGAGGGGGGGCAAGGGGGGCCACTTTGAAAGATGATTTTTACTTTACCGAGCCTCCTCTATACGAATCCCTAAAAAAAAACACTTCAAATCTCTTTGTTTCCGAGATACGATAGGGAGGGGGGAGAAGGGGGGGGAAAAGGGGGGGTTTCGGACTTTTCCCATACTCACCAGAGTAACTTGTGTACGAATCTGTCAAAATATACCCACCTCCCCATCCACCATCTGGGAGAACAATTCTGTCAATCAGTGAGTCAGTGAGTCAGTCAGTGGTAGTTTAGCTTTATATAATAGAACTAGTATTTGCGTGGGTGCGCGAGCTGCGCGCAGCTCGCGAGGCGTGAAGAGGGGGAGAGGGGCAGCTTAGAAAAATGATTTCGACTACCGCATTGCACCTCTCAATAAATCTGAAAAAAAATAATTTTTCAATGCAGCTCGCGGTACTACCTACCTACACCTACCTACACCTACCTACACCTACCTACACCTACCTACTACCTACCTACACCTACCAACTACCTACCTACACCTACCTACCTACACCTACCTACCTACACCTACCTACACATACCTACTACCAACCACCTACCTACTACCTCCTACTACCACTAAAAGAACATTACCCTAAAGTTTGCTTGTCGTCGCCCCTGAGTTACGCTTCACCCACTCAACCTTCGTTACGCTAAGGAGGTCGCCGGCTCGCTTCGCTCGCCACCTCCCCCCTTCGCTCCACTCGGTCTCGCAGGTTCGCTCCACTCAGGACCTACCTACCACCGGAAAGCTATCATGACATTATCCCTACGCTACGGGGGTCGCCGGCTCGCTTCGCTCGCCCGCTCCCCCCTTCGCTTTACCACCACCGGACAGGTGCGTACTATAATATTTGTTCAAACACCTAATGGCTATCTCTAACCGTTATGAAGTTACAGCCCTTTTAATTTTAGGGGAGGTTGGGGAGGGGAGGGTATACAAATTTCAACACCCCTCAATAGTTTTATGTAAGAAAAAAAAAAAAAAAGTGAAAAAGGGGGGGGGGGGGGTTGAAGGGGGTTGAGGGGGGGAGTTTTGAAAAATGATTTCGATTAACGCAAAGGCCCCTCTAAATGAATCTGAAAAAAAAATCGTTCCAAGTCTCTTAATTTTCGAGATTCGCCTAAAGGGGGGGAGAAGGGGGAAAAGGGGGGCCACTTTGAAAAATGATTTTTAAGTTACCGAGCCTCCTCTATACGAATCCGTAAAAAAAAAAAAATACGGGTCTTTTAGTTTCCGAGATACGATAGGGAGGGGGGAGAAGGAGGGGAAAAGGGGGGGTTTCGGACTTTTCCCATACTCACCAGAGTGACTTGTTTACGAATCTGTCAAAATATACCCACCTCCCCATCCACCATCTGGGAGATCAATTCTGTCAGTGAGTGAGTCAGTGGTAATTAAGCTTTATATAATATAATAACTAGTATTTGCGTGGCTGCGCTCGCTGCGCGCAGCTCGCGGGTCTGCCTACCTACACCTACCTACTACCTACCTACACCTACCTACACCTACCTACACCTACCTACACCTACCTACACCTACCTACACCTACCTACACCTACCTTCACCTACCTACACCTACCTACACCTACCTACCTACACCTACCTACCTACTACCTCCTACTACCACTAAAAAAACATTAACCTAAAGTTTGCTTGTCGTCGCCCCTGAGTTACGCTTCACCCACTCAACCTTCGTTACGCTAAGGAGGTCGCCGGCTCGCTTCGCTCGCCACCTCCCCCCTTCGCTCCACTCGGTCTCGCAGGTTCGCTCCACTCAGGACCTACCTACCACCGGAAAGCTATCGTGACATTATCCCTACGCTACGGGGGTCGCCGGCTCGCTTCGCTCGCCCGCTCCCCCCTTCGCTTTACCGCTGTACCACCACCGGACAGGTTTCAACGCCCCTCAATAGTTTTATGTAAGAAAAAAAAAAAAAAGGTGAAAAAGGGGGGGGGGGTTGAAGGGGGGTGAGGGGGGAGTCTCGAAAAATGATTTTGATTAACGCAAAGGCCCCTCTAAATGAATCTTACAAAAAAAATCGTTCTAAGTCTCTTAACTTTCGAGATTCGCCTAAAGGGGGGGCGAAGGGGGGCAAGGGGGGCCACTTTGAAAAATGATTTTTACTTTACCGAGCCTCCTCTATACGAATCCCTAAAAAAAAACACGTAAAATCTCTTCATTTCCGAGATCCGCCGAAAGGGGGGCAAAAGGGGGGCAAGGGGGGCAACATTGAAAAATGATTTATACTTTACCGAGCCTCCTCTATACGAATCCGTAATAAAAAAAAAATACGGGTCTCGTAGTTTCCGAGATACGATAGGGAGGGGAGAGAAGGGGGGGGGAAAGGGGGGGTTTCGGACTTTTCCCATACTCATCAGAGTTACTTGTTTACGAATCTGTCAAAATATACCCACCTCCCCATCCAACATCTGGGAGAACAATTATGTCAGTGAGTCAGTCAGTGAGTCAGTGGTATTTAAGCTTTATATAGTATAACTAGTATTTGCGTGGGTGCGCGAGCTGCGCGCAGCTCGCGAGGCGTGGAGAGGGGGAGAGGGGGCGCTTTGAAAAATGATTTCGACTAACGCATTGCACCTCTCAATGAATTTGAAAAAAAAATGTTCCAAGTCTCTTACCAAGTCTCTTAACTTCCGAGATCCGCCTAAAGGGGGGGGTGAAGGGGGGCAAGGGGTTCAAATTGAAAACGGATTATACTTCCCCGAGCCTCCTCTATATGAATCTCACGAATGACACCACCTACCTACACCTACTTACCACCTACCTACACCTACCTACTACCTACCTAAACCTACCTACCACCGACCTACACCTACCTACTACCTACCTACACCTACCTACTACCTACCACCTACCTACTACCCCTACCACCTACCTACTACCTCCTGCTACTACTAAAAAACATTAACCTAAAGTTTGCTTGTCGTCGCCCCTGAGTTACGCTTCACCCACTCAACCTTCGTTACGCTAAGGAGGTCGCCGGCTCGCTTCGCTCGCCACCTCCCCCCTTCGCTCCACTCGGTCTCGCAGGTTCGCTCCACTCAGGACCTACCTACCACCGAAAGCTATCATGACATAATCCCTACGCTACGGGGGTCGCCGGCTCGCTTCGCTCGCCCGCTCCCCCCTTCGCTTTACCGGTACCACCATTTTACTAACCCGAGCCTCCTATCCTATACGAATCTGTAAACAAAACAGAAAAAAAGGGGTGAAGAGAGGGGGGGGGGTGAAGGGGGGAGAGGGGGGGAGTTTCTAAAAATGATTTCGACTAACGCAATGCCCCTATATGAATCTGAAAAAAATTCGTTCCAAGTCTCTTAACTTCCGAGATCCGAAAGGGGGGGGTGGAGGGGGGCAAGGGGGTCAAATTTCAAAACGGTTTTTACTTCCCCAAGCCTCCTCTATACGAATCCCTAAAAAAAAAACACGTAAATTCTCTTTATTTCCGAGATCCGCCTAAAGGGGGGGAAAAGGGGGGCAAGGGGGGCCACTTTGAAAAATGATTTTTACTTTACCGAGCCTCCTCTATACGAATCTGTAAAAAAAAAAAAATACGGGTCTTTTAGTTTCCGAGATACGATAGGGAGGGGGGAGAAGGGGGGGGAAAAGGGGGGGTTTCGGACTTTTCCCATACTCACCAGAGTTAGTTGTTTACGAATCTGTCAAAATATACCCACCTCCCCATCCACATCTGGGAGAACAATTATGTCAGTCAGTGAGTGAGTCAGTGAGTGGTAGTTTAGCTTTATATAGTATAAAGTTTAGCTTTATATAGTATAACTAGTATTTGCGTGGCTGCGCTCGCTGCGCGCAGCTCGCGGGTCTGCCTACCTACACCTACCCACTACCTACCTACACCTACCTACTAGCTACCTACACCTACCCACACCTACCTACACCTACCTACACCTACCTACTACCTACCTACTACCTACCTACTACCTACCTACACCTACCTACACATACCTACTACCTACCACTTACCTACCTACTACCTCTTACTACCACTAAAAGAACATTACCTAAAGTTTGCTTGTCGTCGCCCCTGAGTTACGCTTCACCCACTCAACCTTCGTTACGCTTAGGAGGTCGCCGGCTCGCTTCGCTCGCCACCTCCCCCTTCGCTCCACTTGGTCTCGCAGGTTCGCACCACTCAGGACCTACCTACCACCGGAAAGCTATCATGACATTATCCCTACGCTACGGGGGTCGCCGGCTCGCTTCGCTCGCCCGCTCCCCCTTCGCTTTACCGGTACCACCATTTTACTTCCCGAGCCTCCTATCCTATACGAATCTGTAAACAAAACAGAAAAAAAGGAGTGAAGAGGGGGGGGGTTAAGGGGGGGAGAGGGGGGGGGGATTTCTAAAAATTATTTCGACTAACGCAATGCCCCTCTATATGAATCTGAAAAAAAAATGTTCCAAGTCTCTTAACTTCCGAGATCCGAAAGGGGGGGATGGAGGGGGGCAAAGGGGTCAAATTTTCAAAATGGTTTTTACTTCCTCAAGCCTCCTCTATACGAATCCCTAAAAAAAAAACACGTAATTCTCTTTATTTCCGAGATCCGCCTAAAGGGGGGGAGAAGGGGGGCAAGGGGGTCAACATTGAAAAATGGTTTTTACTTTACCGAGCCTCCTCTATACGAATCCCTAAAAAAAACACTTCAAGTCTCTTTGTTTCCGAGATACGATAGGGAGGGGGGGGAAGGGGGGGGAAAAGGGGGGGTTTCGGACTTTTCCCATACTCAGTAAGTTGTTTACGAATCTGTAAAAATATACCCACCTCCCCATCCACCATCTGGGAGAACAATTCTGTCAGTGAGTGAGTGAGTCAGTGGTAATTAAGCTTTATATAGTATAATATTATATAGTATAATAACTAGTATTTGCGTGGCTGCGCTCGCTGCGCGCAGCTCGCGGGTCTGCTTACCTACACCTGCCTACTACCTACCTACACCTACCTACTACCTACCTACACCTACCTACACCTACCTACACCTACCTACACCTACCTACACCTACCTACACCTACCTACACCTACCTACACCTACCTACACCTACCTACACCTACCTACACCTACCTACACCTACCTACACCTACCTACACCTACCTACACCTACCTACACCTACCTACCTACTACCTACCTATGCACCTACCTACTACCCCCTACTACCACTAAAAAAACATTCCCTAAAGTTTGCTTGTCGTCGCCCCTGAGTTACGCTTCACCCACTCAACCTTCGTTACGCTAAGGAGGTCGCCGGCTCGCTTCGCTCGCCACCTCCCCCCTTCGCTCCACTCGGTCTCGCAGGTTCGCTCCACTCAGGACCTACCTACCACCGAAAGCTATCATGACCTTATCCCTACGCTACGGGGGTCGCCGGCTCGCTTCGCTCGCCCGCTCCCCCCTTCGCTTTACCGGTAGCAACATTTTACTCCCCCGAGCCTCCTCTATACGAATCCGTAAACAAAACTGCAAATTAAGGGGTGAAGGGGGGGGGGGGGGAAGGAGAGCTTTGAAAAATGATTTCGACTAACGCAATGCCCCTCTATATGAATCTAAAAAAAATTCGTTCCAAGTCTCCTAACTTCCGAGATCCGAAAGGGGGGGGTGGAGGGGGGCAAGGGGGTCAAATTTTCAAAATGGTTTTTCCTTCCCCAAGCCTCCTCTATACGAATCCCTAAAAAAAAACTTGTAAATTCTCTTTATTTCCGAGATCCGCCTAAAGGGGGGGGAGAAGGGGGGCAAGGGGGGCCACTTTGAAAAATGATTTTTACTTTACCGAACCTCCTCTATACGAATCCGTAATAAAAAAAAAATACCGGTCTCTTAGTTTCCGAGATACGATAGGGAGGGGGGGGAGGGGGGGCAAAAAGGGGGGGTTTGGGACTTTTCCCATACTCACCAGAGTTACTTGTTTACGAATCTGTCAAAATATACCCACCTCCCCATCCAACATCTGGGGAGAACAATGATGTCAGTGAGTCAGTCAGTGAGTGAGTGGTAGTTTAGCTTTATATAGTATAATAGCTTTATATAGTATAATATAATAACTAGTATTTGCGTGGGTGCGCGAGCTGCGCGCAGCTCGCGGGGCGTGAAGAGGGGGATAGGGGGCGCTTTGAAAAATGATTTCGACTAACGGATTGCACCTCTCAATGAATCTGAAAAAAAAAAAAATTCAATGCAGCTCGCGGTACTACCTACCTACACCTACCTACTACCTACCTACTACCTACCTACACCTACCTACACCTACCTACACCTACCTACACCTACCTACTACCTACCTACACCTACTTACCTACACCTACCTACACATACCTACTACCTACCACCTACCTACTACCTCCTACTACCACTAAAAGAACATTACCCTAAAGTTTGCTTGTCGTCGCCCCTGAGTTACGCTTCACCCACTCAACCTTCGTTACGCTAAGGAGGTCGCCGGCTCGCTTCGCTCGCCACCTCCCCCCTTCGCTCCACTCGGTCTCGCAGGTTCGCTCCACTCAGGACCTACCTACCACCGGAAAGCTATCATGACTTTATCCCTACGCTACGGGGGGTCGCCGGCTCGCTTCGCTCGCCCGCTCCCCCCTTCGCTTTACTGGTACCACCACAGGATAGGCCCCTTTCAATGAATCTGAAAAAAAAAATGTTCCAAGTCTCTTAACTACCGAGATCCGAAAGGGGGGGTGAAGGGGGGCAAGGGGGTCAAATTTGAAAAATGGTTTTAACTTTCCCGAGCCTCCTCTATACGAATCCGTAAACAAAACAGAAAAAAAGAGGTAAAAGGCGGGGGGGGGGGTTGAAGGGGGGTGAGGGGGGGAGTTTCGAAAAATGATTTCGATTAACGCAAAGGCCCCTCTAAATGAATCTGAAAAAAATAATCTTCCAAGTCTCTTAACTTCCGAGATCCGAAAGGGGGGGGATGGAGGGGGGCAAGGGGGCCAAATTTTCAAAATGGTTTTTACTTCCCCGAGCCTCCTCTATACGAATCCCTAAAAAAAAACACGTAAAATCTCTTTATTTCCGAGATCCGCCTAAAGGGGGGGAGAAGGGGGGCAAGGGGGGCTACTTTGAAAAATGATTTTTACTTTACCGAGCCTCCTCTATACGAATCCGTAATAAAAAAAAAATACGGGTCTCTTAGTTTCCGAGATACGATAGGGAGGGGGGAGAAGGGGGGGGAAAAGGGGGGGTTTCGGACTTTTCCCATACTCACCAGAGTTACTTGTTTACGAATCTGTCAAAATATACCCACCTCCCCATCCACCATCTGGGAGAACAATTCTGTCAGTCAGTCAGTGAGTCAGTGAGTGAGTGGTAGTTTAGCTTTATATAGTATAACTAGTATTTGCGTGGGGTGCGCGAGCTGCGCGCAGCTCGCGAGGCGTGAAGAGGGGGAGAGGGGCAGCTTAGAAAAATGATTTCGACTACCGCATTGCACCTCTCAATAAATCTGAAAAAAAATAATTTTTCAATGCAGCTCGCGGTACTACCTACCTACACCTACCTACACCTACCTACACCTACCTACACCTACCTACTACCTACCTACACCTACCAACTACCTACCTACACCTACCTACCTACACCTACCTACCTACACCTACCTACACATACCTACTACCAACCACCTACCTACTACCTCCTACTACCACTAAAAGAACATTACCCTAAAGTTTGCTTGTCGTCGCCCCTGAGTTACGCTTCACCCACTCAACCTTCGTTACGCTAAGGAGGTCGCCGGCTCGCTTCGCTCGCCACCTCCCCCCTTCGCTCCACTCGGTCTCGCAGGTTCGCTCCACTCAGGACCTACCTACCACCGGAAAGCTATCATGACATTATCCCTACGCTACGGGGGTCGCCGGCTCGCTTCGCTCGCCCGCTCCCCCCTTCGCTTTACCACCACCGGACAGGTGCGTACTATAATATTTGTTCAAACACCTAATGGCTATCTCTAACCGTTATGAAGTTACAGCCCTTTTAATTTTAGGGGAGGTTGGGGAGGGGAGGGTATACAAATTTCAACACCCCTCAATAGTTTTATGTAAGAAAAAAAAAAAAAAAGTGAAAAAGGGGGGGGGGGGGGTTGAAGGGGGTTGAGGGGGGGAGTTTTGAAAAATGATTTCGATTAACGCAAAGGCCCCTCTAAATGAATCTGAAAAAAAAATCGTTCCAAGTCTCTTAATTTTCGAGATTCGCCTAAAGGGGGGGAGAAGGGGGAAAAGGGGGGCCACTTTGAAAAATGATTTTTAAGTTACCGAGCCTCCTCTATACGAATCCGTAAAAAAAAAAAAATACGGGTCTTTTAGTTTCCGAGATACGATAGGGAGGGGGGAGAAGGGGGGGAAAAGGGGGGGTTTCGGACTTTTCCCATACTCACCAGAGTGACTTGTTTACGAATCTGTCAAAATATACCCACCTCCCCATCCACCATCTGGGAGATCAATTCTGTCAGTGAGTGAGTCAGTGGTAATTAAGCTTTATATAATATAATAACTAGTATTTGCGTGGCTGCGCTCGCTGCGCGCAGCTCGCGGGTCTGCCTACCTACACCTACCTACTACCTACCTACACCTACCTACACCTACCTACACCTACCTACACCTACCTACACCTACCTACACCTACCTACACCTACCTTCACCTACCTACACCTACCTACACCTACCTACCTACACCTACCTAC
Organism: Diarsia mendica; assembly: GCA_949316265.1. NCBI lineage: Eukaryota > Metazoa > Arthropoda > Insecta > Lepidoptera > Noctuidae > Diarsia > Diarsia mendica. Next base: position 1,727,307 of record OX438907.1, on the reverse strand, counting down.
CTACTACCTCCTACTACCACTAAAAAAACATTAACCTAAAGTTTGCTTGTCGTCGCCCCTGAGTTACGCTTCACCCACTCAACCTTCGTTACGCTAAGGAGGTCGCCGGCTCGCTTCGCTCGCCACCTCCCCCCTTCGCTCCACTCGGTCTCGCAGGTTCGCTCCACTCAGGACCTACCTACCACCGGAAAGCTATCGTGACATTATCCCTACGCTACGGGGGTCGCCGGCTCGCTTCGCTCGCCCGCTCCCCCCTTCGCTTTACCGCTGTACCACCACCGGACAGGTTTCAACGCCCCTCAATAGTTTTATGTAAGAAAAAAAAAAAAAAGGTGAAAAAGGGGGGGGGGGTTGAAGGGGGGTGAGGGGGGAGTCTCGAAAAATGATTTTGATTAACGCAAAGGCCCCTCTAAATGAATCTTACAAAAAAAATCGTTCTAAGTCTCTTAACTTTCGAGATTCGCCTAAAGGGGGGGCGAAGGGGGGCAAGGGGGGCCACTTTGAAAAATGATTTTTACTTTACCGAGCCTCCTCTATACGAATCCCTAAAAAAAAACACGTAAAATCTCTTCATTTCCGAGATCCGCCGAAAGGGGGGCAAAAGGGGGGCAAGGGGGGCAACATTGAAAAATGATTTATACTTTACCGAGCCTCCTCTATACGAATCCGTAATAAAAAAAAAATACGGGTCTCGTAGTTTCCGAGATACGATAGGGAGGGGAGAGAAGGGGGGGGGAAAGGGGGGGTTTCGGACTTTTCCCATACTCATCAGAGTTACTTGTTTACGAATCTGTCAAAATATACCCACCTCCCCATCCAACATCTGGGAGAACAATTATGTCAGTGAGTCAGTCAGTGAGTCAGTGGTATTTAAGCTTTATATAGTATAACTAGTATTTGCGTGGGTGCGCGAGCTGCGCGCAGCTCGCGAGGCGTGGAGAGGGGGAGAGGGGGCGCTTTGAAAAATGATTTCGACTAACGCATTGCACCTCTCAATGAATTTGAAAAAAAAATGTTCCAAGTCTCTTAACTTCCGAGATCCGCCTAAAGGGGGGGGTGAAGGGGGGCAAGGGGTTCAAATTTGAAAAACGGATTATACTTCCCCGAGCCTCCTCTATATGAATCTCACGAATGACACCACCTACCTACACCTACTTACCACCTACCTACACCTACCTACTACCTACCTAAACCTACCTACCACCGACCTACACCTACCTACTACCTACCTACACCTACCTACTACCTACCACCTACCTACTACCCCTACCACCTACCTACTACCTCCTGCTACTACTAAAAAACATTAACCTAAAGTTTGCTTGTCGTCGCCCCTGAGTTACGCTTCACCCACTCAACCTTCGTTACGCTAAGGAGGTCGCCGGCTCGCTTCGCTCGCCACCTCCCCCCTTCGCTCCACTCGGTCTCGCAGGTTCGCTCCACTCAGGACCTACCTACCACCGGAAAGCTATCATGACATAATCCCTACGCTACGGGGGTCGCCGGCTCGCTTCGCTCGCCCGCTCCCCCCTTCGCTTTACCGGTACCACCATTTTACTAACCCGAGCCTCCTATCCTATACGAATCTGTAAACAAAACAGAAAAAAAGGGGTGAAGAGAGGGGGGGGGGGTGAAGGGGGGAGAGGGGGGGAGTTTCTAAAAATGATTTCGACTAACGCAATGCCCCTCTATATGAATCTGAAAAAAAATTCGTTCCAAGTCTCTTAACTTCCGAGATCCGAAAGGGGGGGGTGGAGGGGGGCAAGGGGGTCAAATTTTCAAAACGGTTTTTACTTCCCCAAGCCTCCTCTATACGAATCCCTAAAAAAAAACACGTAAATTCTCTTTATTTCCGAGATCCGCCTAAAGGGGGGGAAAAGGGGGGCAAGGGGGGCCACTTTGAAAAATGATTTTTACTTTACCGAGCCTCCTCTATACGAATCTGTAAAAAAAAAAAAATACGGGTCTTTTAGTTTCCGAGATACGATAGGGAGGGGGGAGAAGGGGGGGGAAAAGGGGGGGTTTCGGACTTTTCCCATACTCACCAGAGTTAGTTGTTTACGAATCTGTCAAAATATACCCACCTCCCCATCCACCATCTGGGAGAACAATTATGTCAGTCAGTGAGTGAGTCAGTGAGTGGTAGTTTAGCTTTATATAGTATAACTAGTATTTGCGTGGCTGCGCTCGCTGCGCGCAGCTCGCGGGTCTGCTTACCTACACCTGCCTACTACCTACCTACACCTACCTACTACCTACCTACACCTACCTACACCTACCTACACCTACCTACACCTACCTACACCTACCTACACCTACCTACACCTACCTACACCTACCTACACCTACCTACACCTACCTACACCTACCTACACCTACCTACACCTACCTACACCTACCTACACCTACCTACACCTACCTACACCTACCTACACCTACCTACACCTACCTACACCTACCTACTACCTACCTACACCTACCTACTCAACCTTCGTTACGCTTCACCCACTCAACCTTCGTTACGCTAAGGAGGTCGCCGGCTCGCTTCGCTCGCCACCTCCCCCCTTCGCTCCACTCGGTCTCGCAGGTTCGCTCCACTCAGGACCTACCTACCACCGGAAAGCTATCATGACATTATCCCTACGCTACGGGGGTCGCCGGCTCGCTTCGCTCGCCCGCTCCCCCCTTCGCTTTACCGGTACCACCATTTTACTTCCCCGAGCCTCCTATCCTATACGAATCTGTAAACAAAACAGAAAAAAGGGGTGAAGAGGGGGGGGGGGGTGAAGGGGGGAGAGGGGGGGAGTTTCTAAAAATGATTTCGACTAACGCAATGCCCCTCTATATGAATCTGAAAAAAAATTCGTTCCAAGTCTCTTAACTTCCGAGATCCGAAAGGGGGGGGGGGGGTGGAGGGGGGCAAGGGGGTCAAATTTTCAAAATGGTTTTTCCTTCCCCAAGCCTCCTCTATACGAATCCCTAAAAAAAAACTTGTAAATTCTCTTTATTTCCGAGATCCGCCTAAAGGGGGGGGAGAAGGGGGGCAAGGGGGGCCACTTTGAAAAATGATTTTTACTTTACCGAGCCTCCTCTATACGAATCCGTAATAAAAAAAAAATACCGGTCTCTTAGTTTCCGAGATACGATAGGGAGGGGGGGGAGGGGGGGGCAAAAAGGGGGGGTTTGGGACTTTTCCCATACTCACCAGAGTTACTTGTTTACGAATCTGTCAAAATATACCCACCTCCCCATTCAACATCTGGGAGAACAATGATGTCAGTGAGTCAGTCAGTGAGTGAGTGGTAATTTAGCTTTATATAGTATAATATAATAACTAGTATTTGCGTGGGTGCGCGAGCTGCGCGCAGCTCGCGGGGCGTGAAGAGGGGGATAGGGGGCGCTTTGAAAAATGATTTCGACTAACGGATTGCACCTCTCAATGAATCTGAAAAAAAAAAAAATTCAATGCAGCTCGCGGTACTACCTACCTACACCTACCTACTACCTACCTACTACCTACCTACACCTACCTACACCTACCTACACCTACCTACACCTACCTACTACCTACCTACACCTACTTACCTACACCTACCTACACATACCTACTACCTACCACCTACCTACTACCTCCTACTACCACTAAAAGAACATTACCCTAAAGTTTGCTTGTCGTCGCCCCTGAGTTACGCTTCACCCACTCAACCTTCGTTACGCTAAGGAGGTCGCCGGCTCGCTTCGCTCGCCACCTCCCCCCTTCGCTCCACTCGGTCTCGCAGGTTCGCTCCACTCAGGACCTACATACCACCGGAAAGCTATCATGACATTATCCCTACGCTACGGGGGTCGCCGGCTCGCTTCGCTCGCCCGCTCCCCCCTTCGCTTTGCCGCTGTACCACCACCGGACAGGTTTCGACGCCTACTATAATATTTGTTGAAACACCTAATGGCTATCTCTAACCGTTATGAAGTTACAGCCCTTTTAATTTTAGGGGAGGTTGGGGAGGGGAGGGTATACAAATTTCAACGCCCCTCAATAGTTTTATGTAAGAAAGAAAAAAAAAAAAAAGTGAAAAAGGGGGGGGGGGGTTGAAGGAGGGGTGAGGGGGGGAGTCTCGAAAAATGATTTCGATTAACGCAAAGGCCCCTCTAAATGAATCTGAAAAAAAAATCGTTCCATGTCTCTTAACTTTCGAGATTCGCTTAAAGGGGGGGAGAAGGGGGGCAAGGGGGGCCACTTTGAAAAATGATTTTTACTTTACCGAGCCTCCTCTATACGAATCCGTAAAAAAAAACACTTCAAGTCTCTTTGTTTCCGAGATACGATAGGGAGGGGGGAGAAAGGGGGGGAAAAGGGGGGGTTTCGGACTTTTCCCATAGTCATGAGAGTTAGTTGTTTACGAATCTGTAAAAATATACCCACCTCCCCATCCACCATCTGGGAGATCAATTCTGTCAGTGAGTGAGTGAGTCAGTGGTAATTAAGCTTTATATAATAGAACTAGTATTTGCGTGGCTGCGCTCGCTGCGCGCAGCTCGCGGGTCTGCCTACCTACACCTACCCACTACCTACCTACTACCTACCTACACCTACCTACTACCTACCTACACCTACCTACCTACACCTACCTACACCTACCTACAGCTACCTACAGCTACCTACACCTACCTACACCTACCTACACATACCTACTACCTACCTACCTACTACCTCCTACTACCACTAAAAGAACATTACCCTAAAGTTTGCTTGTCGTCGCCCCTGAGTTACGCTTCACCCACTCAACCTTCGTTACGCTAAGGAGGTCGCCGGCTCGCTTCGCTCGCCACCTCCCCCCTTCGCTCCACTCGGTATTGCAGGTTCGCTCCACTCAGGACCTACCTACCACCGGAAAGCTATCGTGACATTATCCCTACGCTACGGGGGTCGCCGGCTCGCTTCGCTCGCCCCAGAGACGTCTCTAGCCCATGTAGCGCCCGTGTGCAAACATTATCCTAGCGCCCCCTCTATTTTCATCATTAGCCAAGAAAAGTAGCAAAAAGACAATTTACACTTTGTGTTTATTTTTCAAAGTCAAATCTTTTTTTTTAATTCAATTTCATTGGTTCTAAGTAGTTTCTATGTACCTACGTCATATTCGATAGCCATTATAGCTAATAGTGTATTATGGTTGATTGGTAATCGATTGTCGTGGTATGGACATATTATTATGATGCGAAGGAATGAAGGAAATGTTGTGAGGAAAATGTTGAGTATGAATGTAGATGGCTATAAGAGTAGAGGAAGACCAAAGAAACGATGGATGGACTGTGTGAAGGATGATATGGCTAGAAAGGAGGCGACTGCTGAGATGACGAGAAATAGGGAAGTATGGAAGAAGAAGACATGTTGCGCCGACCCCATGTAGCCCACGGATCCCGGGATCCGTGGACAAAAAATTTAATTATTTTTTTTGTAGAAACGGATTCCGGGATCCGTGGAGACAAATCGCCGGGAACCGTGTTACGCCAAATCAGATCCCGGGATCGGTGGAGACAGACCCAACATTTTGGCACATCGAATAAATGAGAAATTCATACATATAGATAAAAATGGCCTCTTTATGAAAAAAGCAAGAGCGAGCGAAGCGAGTTCGAAAATTTTAGCCCCCGCCTCGGAAAGGTTATTATTATCATTCGATAAAATTATATTTAACTTACTTTTACTACTAACGCATTGAAAAATGGGACAATAATAAAAACTCGGCGGCAAGAGCGAGCGAAGCGAGCTAAAAAATTTGAGCATTCCAATTATGAGATGGGTTAGATTTTCTTTTTACCGTGAATACAGATTTAAATAAAATAATAATTTAAAAAACAATCTTTTCAATCAATGTAGTGTCACCAGAACCAAAGTTATGAACTGTGAGCAACCTTTCAGCTCAATCGGATGAGGGGAACTGGTTTGAAGTTCAGTTGCAAGATTTAACCAATACTAACAAACTGACAAGGGAACTAGTGGGTGGCGGGTTAGAAGAAATATAGTAATAGGTATAGATTTTCTAGATTTGCGGGGCGGCAGACCGGAATTTTAATTAATTTTCTGATGACATAACCATGACCTGACGCTGCCGCTTGACTCCGCTCTGTGCCGCCCCCTGAAACGCGCCGCCGGGGGCCATGGAATAAATAAAATAACAGGCCAGAGGGGGTTGGTTAAGTAGATGTCACATGTCTTCGATTTTTCTCCTTGGGCGCTCAGTAGCGAGCGCTGATCGGCGCCCACATGGACTCTGCGCCCACATGGACTCTGCGAGTCTGCGCCCGGGTACTACCCACACCCTGCACTATATGTAAAGACGCCTTTGCCAGTTTTAGTTGTAATAACATATCTTACACAAATATTTTCTATGCATTTATTTTACATTGATACCAATTCATGTGGTTTTCCCACATTTGATTTTTCAAAAACCGATCGAACGAATTCGATAATATTTTAATGTAATCTCCTGGCGCCCCTGTATCTCTGGCGCCCTGGGCCGTCGCCCAACCGCGCCCTACCCTAACGCCGCTACTGTTTGGAGGTGTAGCACTAGAGGGCGCTCGGCGCCCCCTTAGACCCGGCGCCCGTGTGCGCCGCACACCCTGCACTATAGGTAAAGACGCCTCTGGCTCGCCCGCTCCCCCCTTCGCTTTACCGCTGCAGGCTATCTCTAACCGTTATGAAGTTACAGCCCTTTTAATTTTAGGGGAGGTTGGGGAGGGGAGGGGAGGGTATACAAATTTCAACGCCCCTCAATAGTTTTATGTAAGAAAAAAAAAAAAAAAAAAGGTGAAAAAGGGGGGGGGGGGGTTGAAGGGGGGTGAGGGGGGGAGTCTCGAAAAATGATTTCGATTAACGCAAAGGCCCCTCTAAATGAATCTGAAAAAAAAATCGTTCCAAGTCTCTTAACTTTCGAGATTCGCCTAAAGGGGGGGAGAAGGGGGGCAAGGGGGGGCACTTTGAAAAATGATTTTTACTTAACCGAGCCTCCTCTATACGAATCAGTAAAAAAAAAAAAATACGGGTCTCCTAGTTTCCAAGATACGATAGGGAGGGGGGAGAAGGGGGGGGAAAAGGGGGGGTTTCGGACTTTTCCCGTACTCACCAGAGTTGATTGTTTACGAATCTGTAAAAATATACCCACCTCCCCATCCACCATCTGGGAGAACAATTATGTCAATCAGTGAGTGAGTGAGTCAGTGGTAGTTTAGCTTTATATAGTATAACTAGTATTTGCGTGGCTGCGCGAGCTGCGCGCAGCTCGCGGGTCGTGAAGAGGGGGAGAGGGGGAGCTTTGAAAAATGATTTCGACTAACGCATTGCCCCTTTTAATGAATCTGAAAATAAAATGTTACAAGTCTCTTAACTTTAGAGACCCGCCTAAAGGGGGGAGAAAGAAGGCAAATGGGGCAACTTTGAAAAAGGTAGGATGGGAAAATGGGGCAAAAAGGGGAGGTTTTGCACTTTTTAGCTACTCATGAGAGTTACTTATACGCTTCACCCACTCAGCCTTCGTTACGCTACGGAGGTCGCCGGCTCGCTTCGCTCGCCACCTCCCCTCTTCGCTCCACTCAAGACCTGCCTACCACCGAGAAAAAGCTATCGAGACCTTATCCCTACGCTACGGGGGTCGCCGGTACCACCACAGGATAGGTTTCGACGCCTACTTTAATACGCTACGGAGGTCACCGGCTCGCTTCGCTCGTCACCTCCCATCTTCGCCTCACTCAAGACCTGCCTACCACCGAGGAAAAGCTATCGTGACCTTATCTCTACGCTACGGGGGTCGCCGGCTCGCTTTGCTCGCCACCTCCCCTATGTTGCCGGCTAGTCAAAGTCTCTATTTAAAATGTCATTATTTCTACTTTTCATGTTTTTGGGGAAAATTTTGGAAAATACCCTAAAAATGGGGAAATTTTTTGCGTAAGGTAACACTCCACAACAAAGTACACAATCGCTTTATACAACACAATCCGGTCGGGGGATGCCGGCTGTCCCATATAGCGTGTCGAAAATTAGGATTTTTCATCATTTTTACAAGATAGCCGCCACACTGTCCGCCATCTTTTTTTTCTGAAAAGTCATAATTTTCCTAAAATCTCAGGGATATAGGCCACCAACTGGTGTACTTGGTGTTGCCAACTCTTGAGTTTAGTAGAACAAACTAATTCGCCAAAGTCGGGTCTGACCCAAAATTTCAAGCGCCAATGGCTCTCTGGGTTGCCAGCTGAAAGTGATGAAAATGGTCAAATGTCATTCGGAGGACCTTATTCTTGGTGTTTATGTAAAATTTCTATTCAAAATGTCGTTATTTCTACTTTTCATGTTTTCGGGGAAAATCTGGGAAATTTCCCTAAAAATGGGGAAACATTTTAAACCAGGCCACACTCCTTGACGAATCACATAACCGGTCCATACAACACAATCCAGTCGGGAGATGCCAGCTGTCCCAATTATCGTGAGGAAAATTGGGATTTTTCGGCCTTTTTACAAGATGGCCACCACTCTGTCCGCCATCTTGTTTTTCTGAAAAGTCATAATTTTCCTGAAATTTCAGGGATATAGGCCACCAACTGGTGTACTTGGTGTTGCCAACTTTTGAGTTTGGTAGAACAAACTAATTCGCCAAAGTCGGGTCTGACCCAAAAATTGAAGCGCCAATGGCTCTCGGGGTTGCCAGCTGAAAGTGATGAAAATGTTCAAATGTCATTTGGGGGACGCCATTCTTGGTGTTTATGTAAAATTTCTATTCAAAATGTCGTTATTTCTACTTTTCATGTTTTCGGGGAAAATCTGGGAAATTTTCCTAAAAATGGGGCAAATTTTTAAACCAAGCCACACTCCTTGACGAATCACATAACCAGTCCATACAACACAATCCAGTCGGGAGATGCCAGCTGTCCCAATTATCGTGTCGAAAATTGGGACTTCTCATCATTTCTACAAGATGGCCGCCACACTGCCCGCCATCTTGTTTTTCTGAAAAGTCATAATTTTTCTGAAATGTCAAGAATATAGGGCACCGACCGGTGTACTTGGTGTTGCCAACTTTTGAGTTGTGTAGAACAAACTAATTCGCCAAAGTCAAAAAGTCCCAAAAATGAAAAAGTTCAATATTTTTCGGGGTTGCCAATTAAAACGAACCAAAATGGTCAAATGTCATTTGGGGGACCCCAATGTTGCCGGCTAGTCAAAGTCTCTATTTAAAATGTCATTATTTCTACTTTTCATGTTTTTGGGGAAAATCTGGGAAAATACCCTAAAAATGGGGAAAATTTTTGCACCAGGCAATACTCGTCAACAAAACACACAACCGCTCGTTACAACTCGAACCCGTCTGATGTTGCCAACTACCCGAAAAATGGATTTGAAAATAATCGAAATATTTAACTTTTTACAAAATGGCCGCCGCAGCGTCCTCCATCTTGGATTTTCACAATGTCATAATTTTTCCAAATTGCCATTGAAATTACCAACAAATTGGCAAACTCTAAGTTGGCGGTTCTAGAATTTGGTAGAAGAAAACAATTCGTCAAAGTCGAGTGAAAAAAATGGACAATTTCAAAACGTCCTGGCGCGGACGCCATCTTGTTTTTTTTTTTTTTTTACTTTTTTTTTTTAATGCTTTTACATTTCGTATAGGACCTCTGAGTCGAAATTCATCCAAGTCTTTCCCCCACCGAAACCGGAAATGGACTCGCCCACCATCTTGGATTTGAACTTTCCCTATAATTTTCCTCTACTCGATTGGTCAGATTACACATTTTTGCAAAACATACCCCTAACCCATCTCTCACCCATTCCGAGAAACGACATGTCAATCAGTCAGTCAGTGAGTGAGTCAGTGGCTTTGTAGTTTTATATAACTATAACTAGTATTTGCGTGGGTGCGCGAGCTGCGCGCAGCTCGCGGGGCGTGAAGAGGGGGAGAGGGGGAGCTTTGAAACATGATTTCGACTAACGCATTGCCCCTTTCAATGAATCTGAAAAAAAAAATGTTCCAAGTCTCTTAACTTCCGAGATCCGCCTAAAGGGAAAACGGATTTTACTTCCCCGAGCCTCCTCTATATGAATCTCACGTATGCCACCACCTACCTACCACCTACCTACACCTACCTACAACCTATCTATCACCTACCTACTACCTATCTATCACCTACCTACTACCTCCTACTACCACTAAAAAACATTACCCTAAAGTTTGCTTGTCGTCGCCCCTGAGTTACGCTTCACCCACTCAACCTTCGTTACGCTAAGGAGGTCGCCGGCTCGCTTCGCTCGCCACCTCCCCCCTTCGCTCCACTCGGTCTCGCAGGTTCGCTCCACTCAGGACCTACCTACCACCGGAAAGCTATCATGACATTATCCCTACGCTACGGGGTATTACACTTCGCTTTACTGGTACCACCATTTTACTTTCCCGAGCCTCCTCTATACGAATCCGTAAACAAGGAGAGCTTTGAAAAATGATTTCGACTAACGCATTGCCCCTTTTAATGAATCTGAAAAAAAAAAAGTTCCAAGTCTCTTAACTTCCGAGATCCGAAAGGGGGGGGTGGAGGGGGGCAAGGGGGTCAAATTTTCAAAATGGTTTTTACTTCCCCAAGCCTCCTCTATACGAATCCCAAAAAAAAAAATCCGTAAATACTTGTTATTTCCGAGATCCGCCTAAAGGGGGGGAGAAGGGGGGCAAGGGGGGCCACTTTGAAAAGTGATTTTTACCTTACCGAGCCTCCTCTATACGAATCAGTAAACATAAAAAAATACGGGTCTCCTAGTTTCCGAGATACGACAGGGAGGGGGGGGAGGGGGGGCAAAAAGGGGGGGTTTCGGACTTTTCCCATACTCACGAAAGTGACTTGTTTACGAATCTGTCAAAATATACCCACCTCCCCATCCACCATCTGGGAGAACAATTCTGTCAATAAGTGAGTGAGTCAGTGGTAATTAAGCTTTATATAGTATAACCAGGGCTGGGCAGTATTTGAATTACTTGTAATTAAAATACGTAATTGAAATACAAATACGTATTTTGTATTTGTATTTCAATTACTTACTTAAAATGTAATTTGTAATTCGTATTTCAAATACCTGACGACGAAGTATTTTGTAATTAGTATTTCAAATACTTGAGGCTTCAAAATACATTTTAACAAAAATACATTTATACCTTCATTTAGCGATCGTGAGTGTGAGGCGAGAGTGCAATGATGGTAAAGCAGTTATTAGAGCTAGCAACACTGCACCTGTTTTATACTGAACGATATGACTGTACGTCAAAATTGGCCAACAAAACGCAAAAAAAATGTAGGTACGTTGAATTGTCAATGTCAACTTGTCAAGGTTGTAACGGTTTAGTTTTGCACGTGTAAAAAAAATTGGGTGTTGACAAGATTTTGGGTTAAATTTTTGAACAAAAAAGGTTAAAATAAAAACTTTTAAGTTGGTTATTTTGTTTTTAATTCATTTTTGCCACCGACTTCCGAAAGAAAGTTACTTTACACTTTTTTCTGATGGTTTTTAAGGCGGTTTTTTTTTTTTTTGAACAAGTATTTGTAATTTGTATTTCAATTAAAAATTGCTAAAATACTGTATTTTGTATTTTATATTTCAAATACCTTACTTAAATGTAATTTGTATTTTGTAATTTAATTACTTGCGATACTGTATTTTGTAATTAGTATTTCAATTAAAGCAGAGCATGTATTTTGCCCAGCCCTGAGTATAACTAGTATTTGCGTGGCTGCGCTCGCTGCGCGCAGCTCGCGGGTCTGCCTACCTACACCTACCCACTACCTACCTACACCTACCTACTACCTACCTACACCTACCTACTACCTACCTACACCTACCTACACCTACCTACACCTACCTACACCTACCTACACCTACCTACACCTACCTACACCTACCTACACCTACCTACACCTACCTACACCTACCTACACCTACCTACACCTACCTACACCTACCTACACCTACCTACACCTACCTACACCTACCTACACCTACCTACACCTACCTACACCTACCTACACCTACCTACACCTACCTACACCTACCTACACCTACCTACATCTACCTACACCTACCTACACCTACCTACACCTACCTACACCTACCTACACCTACCTACTACCTACCTACACCTACCTACACCTACCTACACCTACCTACTACCTACCTACTACCTACCTACACCTACCTACTACCTACCTACACCTACCTACTACCTACCTACACCTACCTACACATACCTACTACCTACCACCTACCTACCTACTACCTCCTACTACCACTAAAAAAACATTACCCTAAAGTTTGATTGTCGTCGCCCCTGAGTTACGCTTCACCCACTCAACCTTCGTTACGCTAAGGAGGTCGCCGGCTCGCTTCGCTCGCCACCTCCCCCCTTCGCTCCACTCGGTCTCGCAGGTTCGCTCCACTCAGGACCTACCTACCACCGGAAAGCTATCATGTCTTTATCCCTACGCTACGGGGGTCGCCGGCTCGCTTCGCTCGCCCGCTCCCCCCTTCGCTTTACTGGTACCACCACAGGATAGGCCCCTTTCAATGAATCTGAAAAAAAAAATGTTCCAAGTCTCTTAACTACCGAGATCCGAAAGGGGGGGTGAAGGGGGGCAAGGGGGTCAAATTTGAAAAATGGTTTTAACTTTCCCGAGCCTCCTCTATACGAATCCGTAAACAAAACAGAAAAAAAGAGGTAAAAGGGGGGGGGTGGGGTTGAAGGGGGGTGAGGGGGGGAGTTTCGAAAAATGATTTCGATTAACGCAAAGGCCCCTCTAAATGAATCTGAAAAAAATAATCTTCCAAGTCTCTTAACTTCCGAGATCCGAAAGGGGGGGGGTGGAGGGGGGCAAGGGGGTCAAATTTTCAAAATGGTTTTTACTTCCCCGAGCCTCCTCTATACGAATCCCTAAAAAAAAACACGTAAAATCTCTTTATTTCCGAGATCCGCCTAAAAGGGGGGAGAAGGGGGGCAAGGGGGGCCACTTTGAAAAATGATTTTTACTTTACCGAGCCTCCTCTATACGAATCAGTAAAAAAAAAAAAATACGGGTCTCCTAGTTTCCGAGATACGATAGGGAGGGGGGAAAAGGGGGGGTTTCGGACTTTTCCCATACTCACCAGAGTTACTTGTTTACGAATCTGTCAAAATATACCCACCTCCCCATCCACCATCTGGGAGAACAATTCTGTCAGTCAGTCAGTCAGTGAGTGGTAATTTAGCTTTATATAGTATAACTAGTATTTGCGTGGGTGCGCGAGCTGCGCGCAGCTCGCGAGGCGTGGAGAGAGGGAGAGGGGGCGCTTTGAAAAGTGATTTCGACTAACGCATTGCCCCTTTCAATGAATCTGAAAAAAAAAAAAGTTCCAATACTACCTACCTACAACTACCTACTACCTACCTACACCTACCTACACCTACCTACACCTACCTACACCTACCTACACCTACCTACACCTACCTACACCTACCTACACCTACCTACACCTACCTACACCTACCTACACCTACCTACACCTACCTACACCTACCTACACCTACCTACACCTACCTACACCTACCTACACCTACCTACACCTACCTACACCTACCTACACCTACCTACACCTACCTACACCTACCTACACCTACCTACACCTACCTACACCTACCTACACCTACCTACACCTACCTACACCTACCTACACCTACCTACACCTACCTACACCTACCTACACCTACCTACACCTACCTACACCTACCTACACCTACCTACACCTACCTACACCTACCTACACCTACCTACACCTACCTACACCTACCTACACCTACCTACACCTACCTACACCTACCTACACCTACCTACACCTACCTACACCTACCTACACCTACCTACACCTACCTACACCTACCTACACCTACCTACACCTACCTACACCTACCTACACCTACATACTACCTACCTACTACCTCCTACTACCACTAACAAAACATTACCCTAAAGTTTGCTTGTCGTCGCCCCTGAGTTACGCTTCACCCACTCAACCTTCGTTACGCTAAGGAGGTCGCCGGCTCGCTTCGCTCGCCACCTCCCCCCTTCGCTCCACTCGGTCTCGCAGGTTCGCTCCACTCAGGACCTACCTACCACCGGAAAGCTATCATGACATTATCCCTACGCTACGGGGGTCGCCGGCTCGCTTCGCTCGCCCGCTCCCCCCTTCGCTTTACCGGTACCACCATTTTACTTCCCCGAGCCTCCTATCCTATACGAATCTGTAAGTAAACAAAAGAGAAAAAAAAGGGGTGAAGAGGGGGGGGGGGGTGAAGGGGGGGGAGAGGGGGGAGTTTCTAAAAATGATTTCGACTAACGCAATGCCCCTCTCAATGAATCTGAAAAAAAAAATGTTCCAAGTCTCTTAACTTCCGAGATCCGAAAGGGGGGGGATGGAGGGGGGCAAGGGGGTCAAATTTTCAAAATGGTTTTTACTTCCTCAAGCCTCCTCTATACGAATCCCTAAAAAAAAAACACGTAATTCTCTTTATTTCCGAGATCCGCCTAAAGGGGGGGAGAAGGGGGGCAAGGGGGGCCACTTTGAAAAATGATTTTTACTTTACCGAGCCTCCTCTATACGAATCCGTAAAAAAAACACTTCAAGTCTCTTTGTTTCCGAGATACGATAGGGAGGGGGGGAAGGGGGGGGAAAAGGGGGGGTTTGGGACTTTTCCCATAGGTTTGAGAGTTAGTTGTTTACGAATCTGTAAAAATATACCCACCTCCCCATCCACCATCTGGGAGAACAATTCTGTCAGTCAGTCAGTGAGTCAGTGGTAGTTTAGCTTTATATAGTATAATATAAAGCTTTATATAGTATAATAACTAGTATTTGCGTGGGTGCGCGAGCTGCGCGCAGCTCGCGAGGCGTGGAGAGGGGGAGAGGGGGCGCTTTGAAAAATGATTTCGACTAACGCATTGCACCTCTCAATGAATTTGAAAAAAAAATGTTCCAAGTCTCTTAACTTCCGAGATCCGCCTAAAGGGGGGGGGGCGAAGGGGGGCAAGGGGTTCAAATTTGAAAAACGGATTATACTTCCCCGAGCCTCCTCTATATGAATCTCACGAATGACACCACCTACCTACACCTACTTACCACCTACCTACACCTACCTACTACCTACCTAAACCTACCTACCACCTACCTACACCTACCTACTACCTACCTACACCTACCTACTACCTACTACCTACCACCTACCTACTACCCCTACCACCTACCTACTACCTCCTGCTACTACTAAAAAACATTAACCTAAAGTTTGCTTGTCGTCGCCCCTGAGTTACGCTTCACCCACTCAACCTTCGTTACGCTAAGGAGGTCGCCGGCTCGCTTCGCTCGCCACCTCCCCCCTTCGCTCCACTCGGTCTCGCAGGTTCGCTCCACTCAGGACCTGCCTACCACCGGAAAGCTATCATGACTTTATCCCTACGCTACGGGGGTCGCCGGCTCGCTTCACTCGCCCGCTCCCCCCTTCGCTTTACTGGTACCACCACAGGATAGGCCCCTTTCAATGAATCTGAAAAAAAAAATGTTCCAAGTCTCTTAACTACCGAGATCCGAAAGGGGGGGTGAAGGGGGGCAAGGGGGTCAAATTTGAAAAATGGTTTTAACTTTCCCGAGCCTCCTCTATACGAATCCGTAAACAAAACAGAAAAAAAGAGGTAAAGGGGGGGGGGGGGGGGGGTTGAAGGGGGGTGAGGGGGGAGTTTCGAAAAATGATTTCGATTAACGCAAAGGCCCCTCTAAATGAATCTGAAAAAAATAATCTTCCAAGTCTCTTAACTTCCGAGATCCGAAAGGGGGGGGTGGAGGGGGGCAAGGGGGTCAAATTTTCAAAATAGTTTTTACTTCCCCAAGCCTCCTCTATACGAATCCCTAAAAAAAACACGAAAATTCTCTTTATTTTCGAGATTCGCCTAAAGGGGGGGAGAAGGGGGGCAAGGGGGGCCACTTTGAAAAATGATTTTTACTTAACCGAGCCTCCTCTATACGAATGAGTAAAAAAAAAAAGCTCGCGAGGCGTGGAGAGGGGGAGAGGGGGCGCTTTGAAAAATGATTTCGACTAACGCATTGCCCCTTTCAATGAATCTGAAAAAAAAAAATGTTCCAAGTCTCTTAACTTCCGAGATCCGCCTAAAAGGGGGGTGAAGGGGGGCAAGGGGTTCAAAGAAGACGGATCACAATCCATACAAAATTACCCCACGTCCTATAACAACGTGACATATCTCAAAAAAAAGATAAAAATGTATAAAAAAATATGGCATACTTCCTAAGTTCATTTTTTTACACCTTCATATGAAAAAGTTGCAATGAAAATAGTTCAGGCGCTGTTGTGAAAAATTCGTTCGTAATGAGTATTATTAAACCGATTGTAAAAATTCTTTTTTTGTTTGAAAAGGTAGTCCCACGGCCATAAAGTTAGGTCTCCGGTCTCCAGGATCCTGAAGAAATGAAAGTCAAATCTCAAAAATAAGCTCATTTTTAACCGATTTCCAAAAAAAGGAGGAGGTTATCAATTCATAACTTGCGACTGGGTGAACCGATTTTCATGATTCTTTTTTTATTTGAAAGCTGGTGCTTCCCGTGTGGTCCCATTGTCAATATTTTAATATCTGATGATGGGATCTTGTAGAAATCGGGGGAACTCTTCAATAAATAACAGCAGATTAACCGCGATTGTTGCTCTAACATATCTAAGCATTGTTTACGCCATCACCCAACATAATATCACGCCTGTACTCACTACAACAAAGGTTATAAAAACTGTTTAGTGAAGATCTGATGAAGAACTTCGGAGATAGGCAACGGAATTCCTCAATAAATGATAGCAAATGGACTGGGATTGCTGAAATCTCATGTCTGTCTATTGTTTACACCAGTTCATAACATAACATCACGCCGGTACGTTGTGAAGGGGTAAAAACATGTGAACCACTAAAAAGTGAAAAATAAAAACTATTTTACAAAAAATAAAACCGACTTCGACAAAAATAAAACACAAAAAAGTGAAAAATAAAATAGGAAGAAAAATCAGCTTCTGAAGTCGGTGGCAAAACATGAAATCAAATAACAAAAGTCACCGACTTCAGAAGCTGATTTTTCTTCTTATTTTATTTTTCACTTTTTGTACTTCACATTATTAGTTTTTCACTGTCTTGTTGTTTCTTTTGACTTTATTGCATTATGATGAGACAGAAACGTCAGTGGTAACGCGAGGGAGTGATCGACAGAGGTTGTTTCACTAACATTAACACAAATGAGAGAGACGAATAACGATAGCGACGCGAGTCGCGACGGGGCAAGCGAAGCTAAGGAAATGCAAGTGAATAATGTTGTTTCACTCGTTCTTATGCGAGTTCTAAGGAACAATTAAATGGCGCTGTCAGTCTCCTGACTGACGCATCCAGCCCAAATAAAATATTACACTCATAACATGGGCGCATACCTCCAATGTCCTGCGTCCATGTAGGTATACAAGAACAACAGTACCTATTCAACCACGGCATTCCTTCTTTCATTAATTCGTCTATTATAAAGCACATAGCTGTGGTACTCCTTTCTTCGGATATGCCGTGATTAAATCCTGCCCTGATTGTTCTGTTGAGAACTTGAGATCAACAGAACGTTATTTTGTATATCGTCGTATTTGTTATTTATTTATTTCGTCGTCATCATCATCAACAACCTATTAATGTTCCCACTGCTGGGACACAGGCCTTCTCTTTTAGAGAAGGAATGGGCTTCTTCCAAAATATTCGCGTTAGGAACATGGCTTTGACGTCCTCGTAGTATTGGATGCTGGCATGAAACACAATGATTGTGCGTTTCTATGTTATGAGCAGGAGCTGCTTCACCCGCTTGTCGGGCTATACGATGGTTAATCAAACGCCAACCAGAATTAGGTACATTATTGAGCTCGTTCCGTCAAACGGTACCGGTAAAAATTATTACATTATTCACTTGCATTTCCTTAGCTTCGCTTGCCCCGTCGCGACTCGCGTCGCTTTCGTTATTCGTCTCTCTCATTTGTGTTAATGTTAGTGAAACAACCTCTGTCGATCACTCCCTCGCGTTACCACTGACGTTTCTGTCTCATCATAATGCAATAAGTCAAAAGAAACAACAAGACAATGAAAAACTAATACTTAATGTGAAGTACAAAAATGAGCTTATTTTTGAGTACTTTCATTTCTTCAGAATCCTGGAGTCCGGAGACCTGACTTTATGGCCGTGGGACTACCTTTTCAAACAAAAAATAAAACCGACTTCAAAAAAAAAACACAAAAAAGTGAAAAATTAACTTTAGAAGAAAAATCAGTTTCTGAAGTCGGTGACTTCTGTTTGTTTGATTTCATGTTTTTGCCACCGACTTCAGAAACAGATTTTTGTTCTAAAGTTTATTTTTTTCACTTTTTTGCTTTTTTGTGTTTTGTTTTTGAAGTCGGTTTTATTTTTTGTTAAAAAGTTTTTATTTTTCACTTTTTAGTGGTTCACACGTAAGTTCACATGTTCATGAGTCATAATGTGTACAATGTATTTTTTTTTTGTTTATTTTTCCAAAACCGCTTGTCTGATTTCGATAAAAAAAAATATGGGACCATTTGGGAAGTATACCCTTTCCAACAAAAAAAGAATTTTTAAAATCGGTGTATTAATACTCATCCGAACGAATTTTTCACAACAGCGCCTGAACTATTTTCATTGCAACTTTTTCATATGAAGGTGTAAAAAAATGAACTTAAGAAGTATGCCATATTTTTTTATACATTTTTATCTTTTTTTTGAGATACGTCACGTTGTTATAGGACGTGGGGCAATTTTGATCCATCTTCTTTGAAAAACGGATTTTACTTCCCCGAGCCTCCTCTATATGAATCTCACGTATGCCACCACCTACCTACACCTACCTACTACCTACCTACACCTACCTACTACATACCTACACCTACCTACTACCTACCTACCTACTACCTACCTATCACCTACCCACCACCTACCTACTACCTACCTACTACCTCCTACTACCACTAAAAAAACATTACCCTAAAGTTTGCTTGTCGTCGCCCCTGAGTTACGCTTCACCCACTCAACCTTCGTTACGCTAAG
Organism: Diarsia mendica; assembly: GCA_949316265.1. Lineage (NCBI taxonomy): Eukaryota > Metazoa > Arthropoda > Insecta > Lepidoptera > Noctuidae > Diarsia > Diarsia mendica. Next base: position 1,708,115 of record OX438907.1, on the reverse strand, counting down.
GAGGTCGCCGGCTCGCTTCGCTCGCCACCTCCCCCCTTCGCTCCACTCGGTCTCGCAGGTTCGCTCCACTCAGGACCTACCTACCACCGGAAAGCTATCATGACTTTATCCCTACGCTACGGGGGTCGCCGGCTCGCTTCGCTCGCCCGCTCCCCCCTTCGCTTTGCCGCTGTACCACCACCGGACAGGTTTCAACGCCCCTCAATAGTTTTATGTAAGAAAAAAAAAAAAAAAAAAAAGTGAAAAAGGGGGGGGGGGTTGAAGAGGGGTGAGGGGGGGAGTCTCGAAAAATGATTTCGATTAACGCAAAGGCCCCTCTCAATGAATCTGAAAAAAAAAATGTTCCAAGTCTCTTAACTTCCGAGATCCGAAAGGGGGGGGATGGAGGGGGGCAAGGGGGTCAAATTTTCAAAATGGTTTTTACTTCCTCAAGCCTCCTCTATACGAATCCCTAAAAAAAAACACGTAATTCTCTTTATTTCCGAGATCCGCCTAAAGGGGGGGGAGAAGGGGGAAAAGGGGGGCCACTTTGAAAAATGATTTTTACTTTACCGAGCCTCTTCTATACGAATCCGTAAAAAAAAAAAAATACGGGTCTCTTAGTTTCCGAGATACGATAGGGAGGGGGGAGAAGGGGGGGAAAAGGGGGGGTTTCGGACTTTTCCCATACTCACCAGAGTTAGTTGTTTACGAATCTGTCAAAATATACCCACCTCCCCATCCACCATCTGGGAGAACAATTATGTCAGTCAGTGAGTCAGTGAGTGAGTGGTAGTTTAGCTTTATATAGTATCCTACCTACACCTACCTACTACCTACCTACACCTACCTACACCTACCTACACCTACCTATACCTACCTACCTACACCTGCCTACCTACTACCTACCTACCACCTACCTACCTACACCTACCTACTACCTACCTACACCTACCTACACCTACCTACACCTAACTATACCTACCTACCTACACCTGCCTACCTACTACCTACCTACCACCTACCTACTACCTCCTACTACCACTAAAAAAACATTACCCTAAAGTTTGCATGTCGTCGCCCCTGAGTTACGCTTCACCCACTCAACCTTCGTTACGCTAAGGAGGTCGCCGGCTCGCTTCGCTCGCCACCTCCCCCCTTCGCTCCACTCGGTCTCGCAGGTTCGCTCCACTCAGGACCTACCTACCACCGGAAAGCTATCATGACATTATCCCTACGCTCCCCCCTTCGCTTTACCGGTAGCACCATTTTACTTCCCCGAGCCTTCCCTATACGAATCCGTAAACAAAACAGAACACGAGTTTAAAAAAAAGGGGTGAAGAGTGGGGGGGGGGGGTGAAAGGGGGGAGAGGGGGGAGATATAAAAAATGATTTCAACTAACTCTATGCCCCTCTCATTGAATCTGAAAAAAAAAATGTTCCAAGTCTCTTAACTTCCGAGATCCGAAAGGGGGGGGATGGAGGGGGGCAAGGGGGTCAAATTTTCAAAATGGTTTTTACTTCCTCAAGCCTCCTCTATACGAATCCCTAAAAAAAAACTTGTAAATTCTCTTTATTTCCGAGATCCGCCTAAAGGGGGGGAGAAGGGGGGCAAGGGGGGCCACTTTGAAAAATGATTTTTACTTTACCGAGCGTCCTCTATACGAATCCCTAAAAAAAAAACACTTCAAGTCTCTTTGTTTCCGAGATACGATAGGGAGGGGGGAGAAGGGGGGGGAAAAGGGGGGGTTTCGGACTTTTCCCATACTCACGAGAGTGACTTGTTTACGAATCTGTCAAAATATACCCACCTCCCCATCCACCATCTGGGAGAACAATTCTGTCAATAGGTACATGAGTCAGTGGTAATTAAGCTTTATATAGTATAACTAGTATTTGCGTGGGTGCGCGAGCTGCGCGCAGCTCGCGAGGCGTGAAGGGGGGGAGAGGGGGAGCTTTGAAAAGTGATTTCGACTAACGCATTGCACCTCTCAATGAATCTGAAAAAAAAAATGTTCCAATACTACCTACCTACAACTACCTACCTACACCTACCTACACCTACCTACTACCTACCTACACCTACCTACACCTACCTACACCTACCTACACCTACCTACACCTACCTACACCTACCTACACCTACCTACACCTACCTACAACTACCTACACCTACCTACTACCTACCTACTACCTCCTACTACCACTAAAAAAACATTACCCTAAAGTTTGCTTGTCGTCGCCCCTGAGTAACGCTTCACCCACTCAACCTTCGTTGCGCTAAGGAGGTCGCCGGCTCGCTTCGCTCGCCACCTCCCCCCTTCGCTCCACTCGGTCTCGCAGGTTCGCTCCACTCAGGACCTACCTACCACCGGAAAGCTATCATGACATTATCCCTACGCTACGGGGGTCGCCGGCTCGCTTACCACCATTTTACTTCCCCGAGCCTCCTATCCTATACGAATCTGTAAACAAAACAGAAAAAAAGGGGTGAAGAGGGGGGGGGGGGTGAAGGGGGGGGGGGAGAGGGGGGAGTTTCTAAAAATGATTTCGACTAACGCAATGCCCCTCTATATGAATCTGAAAAAAAATTCGTTCCAAGTCTCTTAACTTCCGAGATCCGAAAGGGGGGGGTGGAGGGGGGCAAGGGGGTCAAATTTTCAAAATGGTTTTTACTTCCCCAAGCCTCCTCTATACGAATCCCTAAAAAAAACCCGTAAATTCTCTTTATTTCCGAGATCCGCCTAAAGGGGGGGAGAAGGGGGAAAAGGGGGGCCACTTTGAAAAATGATTTTTACTTTACCGAGCCTCCTCTATACGAATCCCTAAAAAAAAACACTTCAAGTCTCTTTGTTTCCGAGATACTATAGGGAGGGGGGAGAAGGGGGGGGAAAAGGGGGGGTTTGGGACTTTTCCCATAGGTTTGAGAGTTAGTTGTTTACGAATCTGTAAAAATATACCCACCTCCCCATCCACCATCTGGGAGATCAATTCTGTCAGTCAGTCAGTGAGTCAGTGGTAGTTTAGCTTTATATAGTATAACTAGTATTTGCGTGGGTGCGCGAGCTGCGCGCAGCTCGCGGGGCGTGAAGGGGGGGAAAGGGCGCGCTTTGAAAAATGATTTCGACTAACGCATTGCCCCTTCCAATGAATCTGATATACCTACCTATATACACCAACCTACTACCTACCCCTACCTACCCCTACCTACTACCTACCTACACCTACCTACTAACTACCTACACCTACCTACTACCTACCTACACCTACTTACTACCTACCTACCACCTACCTACTACCTCCTACTACCACTAAAAAAACATTACCCTAAAGTTTGCTTGTCGTCGCCCCTGAGTTACGCTTCACCCACTCAACCTTCGTTACGCTAAGGAGGTCGCCGGCTCGCTTCGCTCGCCACCTCCCCCCTTCGCTGCACTCGGTCTCGCAGGTTCGCTCCACTCAGGACCTACCTCCTACCACCGGGAAGCTATCATGACATTATCCCTACGCTACGGGGGTCGCCGGCTCGCTTCGCTCGCCCGCTCCCCCCTTCGCTTTACCGGTAGCACCATTTTACCTCCCCGAGCCTTCTCTATACGAATCCGTAAACAAAACAGAACACGAGTTTAAAAAAAGGGGTGAAGAGTGGGGGGGGGGGTGAAAGGGGGGAGAGGGGGGAGATATGAAAAATGATTTCAACTAACTCTATGCCCCTCTCAATGAATCTGAAAAAAAAAATGTTCCAAGTCTCTTAACTTCCGAGATCCGAAGGGGGGGGGGATGGAGGGGGGCAAGGGGGTCAAATTTTCAAAATGGTTTTTACTTCCTCAAGCCTCCTCTATACGAATCCCTAAAAAAAAACACGTAATTCTCTTTATTTCTGAGATCCGCCTAAAGGGGGGGGAGAAGGGGGGCAAGGGGGGCCACTTTGAAAAATGATTTTTACTTTACCGAGCCTCCTCTATACGAATCCGTAAAAAAATAAAAATACGGGTCTCTTAGTTTCCGAGATACGATAGGGAGGGGGAGGAGGGGGGGGAAAAGGGGGGGTTTCGGACTTTTCCCATACTCACGAGAGTGACTTGTTTACGAATCTGTCAAAATATACCCACCTCCCCATCCACCATCTGGGAGAACAATTCTGTCAATAGGTACATGAGTCAGTGGTAATTAAGCTTTATATAGTATAACTAGTATTTGCGTGGGTGCGCGAGCTGCGCGCAGCTCGCGAGGCGTGAAGGGGGGGAGAGGGGGAGCTTTGAAAAGTGATTTCGACTAACGCATTGCACCTCTCAATGAATCTGAAAAAAAAAATGTTCCAATACTACCTACCTACAACTACCTACCTACACCTACCTACACCTACCTACTACCTACCTACACCTACCTACACCTACCTACACCTACCTACACCTACCTACACCTACCTACACCTACCTACACCTACCTACACCTACCTACAACTACCTACACCTACCTACTACCTACCTACTACCTCCTACTACCACTAAAAAAACATTACCCTAAAGTTTGCTTGTCGTCGCCCCTGAGTAACGCTTCACCCACTCAACCTTCGTTGCGCTAAGGAGGTCGCCGGCTCGCTTCGCTCGCCACCTCCCCCCTTCGCTCCACTCGGTCTCGCAGGTTCGCTCCACTCAGGACCTACCTACCACCGGAAAGCTATCATGACATTATCCCTACGCTACGGGGGTCGCCGGCTCGCTTACCACCATTTTACTTCCCCGAGCCTCCTATCCTATACGAATCTGTAAACAAAACAGAAAAAAAGGGGTGAAGAGGGGGGGGGGGGTGAAGGGGGGGGGGGAGAGGGGGGAGTTTCTAAAAATGATTTCGACTAACGCAATGCCCCTCTATATGAATCTGAAAAAAAATTCGTTCCAAGTCTCTTAACTTCCGAGATCCGAAAGGGGGGGGTGGAGGGGGGCAAGGGGGTCAAATTTTCAAAATGGTTTTTACTTCCCCAAGCCTCCTCTATACGAATCCCTAAAAAAAACCCGTAAATTCTCTTTATTTCCGAGATCCGCCTAAAGGGGGGGAGAAGGGGGAAAAGGGGGGCCACTTTGAAAAATGATTTTTACTTTACCGAGCCTCCTCTATACGAATCCCTAAAAAAAAACACTTCAAGTCTCTTTGTTTCCGAGATACTATAGGGAGGGGGGAGAAGGGGGGGGAAAAGGGGGGGTTTGGGACTTTTCCCATAGGTTTGAGAGTTAGTTGTTTACGAATCTGTAAAAATATACCCACCTCCCCATCCACCATCTGGGAGATCAATTCTGTCAGTCAGTCAGTGAGTCAGTGGTAGTTTAGCTTTATATAGTATAACTAGTATTTGCGTGGGTGCGCGAGCTGCGCGCAGCTCGCGGGGCGTGAAGGGGGGGAAAGGGCGCGCTTTGAAAAATGATTTCGACTAACGCATTGCCCCTTCCAATGAATCTGATATACCTACCTATATACACCAACCTACTACCTACCCCTACCTACCCCTACCTACTACCTACCTACACCTACCTACTAACTACCTACACCTACCTACTACCTACCTACACCTACTTACTACCTACCTACCACCTACCTACTACCTCCTACTACCACTAAAAAAACATTACCCTAAAGTTTGCTTGTCGTCGCCCCTGAGTTACGCTTCACCCACTCAACCTTCGTTACGCTAAGGAGGTCGCCGGCTCGCTTCGCTCGCCACCTCCCCCCTTCGCTGCACTCGGTCTCGCAGGTTCGCTCCACTCAGGACCTACCTCCTACCACCGGGAAGCTATCATGACATTATCCCTACGCTACGGGGGTCGCCGGCTCGCTTCGCTCGCCCGCTCCCCCCTTCGCTTTACCGGTAGCACCATTTTACCTCCCCGAGCCTTCTCTATACGAATCCGTAAACAAAACAGAACACGAGTTTAAAAAAAGGGGTGAAGAGTGGGGGGGGGGGTGAAAGGGGGGAGAGGGGGGAGATATGAAAAATGATTTCAACTAACTCTATGCCCCTCTCAATGAATCTGAAAAAAAAAATGTTCCAAGTCTCTTAACTTCCGAGATCCGAAGGGGGGGGGGATGGAGGGGGGCAAGGGGGTCAAATTTTCAAAATGGTTTTTACTTCCTCAAGCCTCCTCTATACGAATCCCTAAAAAAAAACACGTAATTCTCTTTATTTCTGAGATCCGCCTAAAGGGGGGGGAGAAGGGGGGCAAGGGGGGCCACTTTGAAAAATGATTTTTACTTTACCGAGCCTCCTCTATACGAATCCGTAAAAAAATAAAAATACGGGTCTCTTAGTTTCCGAGATACGATAGGGAGGGGGAGGAGGGGGGGCAAAAAGGGGGGGTTTGGGACTTTTCCCATACTCACCAGAGTTACTTGTTTACAAATCTGTCAAAATATACCCACCTCCCCATCCACCATCTGGGAGAACAATTATGTCAATCAGTGAGTGAGTCAGTCAGTGAGTGGTAGTTTAGCTTTATATAATAGAACTAGTATTTGCGTGGGTGCGCGAGCTGCGCGCAGCTCGCGAGGCGTGAAGGGGGGGAGAGGGGGAGCTTTGAAAAGTGATTTCGACTAACGCATTGCACCTCTCAATGAATCTGAAAAAAAAAATGTTCCAATACTACCTACCTACAACTACCTACTACCTACCTACACCTACCTACACCTACCTACACCTACCTACTCAACCTTCGTTACGCTTCACCCACTCAACCTTCGTTACGCTAAGGAGGTCGCCGGCTCGCTTCGCTCGCCACCTCCCCCCTTCGCTGCACTCGGTCTCGCAGGTTCGCTCCACTCAGGACCTACCTACCACCGGAAAGCTATCATGACATTATCCCTACGCTACGGGGGTCGCCGGCTCGCTTCGCTCGCCCGCTCCCCCCTTCGCTTTACCGGTACCACCATTTTACTTCCCCGAGCCTCCTATCCTATACGAATCTGTAAACAAAACAGAAAAAAGGGGTGAAGAGGGGGGGGGGGTGAAGGGGGAGAGGGGGGGAGTTTCTAAAAATGATTTCGACTAACGCAATGCCCCTCTATATGAATCTGAAAAAAAATTCGTTCCAAGTCTCTTAACTTCCGAGATCCGAAAGGGGGGGGTAAAGGGGGGGCAAGGGGGTCAAATTTTAAATATGGTTTTTACTTCCCCAAGCCTCCTCTATACGAATCCCTAAAAAAAAACACGTTAAATCTCTACTTCCGAGATCCGCCTAAAGGGGGGGGAGAAGGGGGGCAAGGGGGGCCACTTTGAAAAATGATTTTTACTTTACCGAGCCTCCTCTATACGAATCCGTAAAAAAAAACACTTCAAGTCTCTTTGTTTCCGAGATACGATAGGGAGGGGGGGGGAAGGGGGGGGAAAAGGGGGGGTTTCGGACTTTTCCCATAGGATTGAGAGTTGATTGTTTACGAATCTGTCAAAATATACCCACCTCCCCATCCACCATCTGGGAGATCAATTCTGTCAGTCAGTCAGTGAGTCAGTGGTAGTTTAGCTTTATATAGTATAATGACTCCTCCCGCTCTGGGCGGAGCAGAAAGGTATCTGCCTAGATTAGAAACAGCAGAAACGAGGTAAATAAAGCGCTCTGCCTACCCCTTCAAGGAAAAACAGGCCTGGCTGTTTATTGCATTGTAAATAATGGGCCATTTATTGGTAAAGCATAATTTGAAATTACCAAGTTCCTCAAAACAATACTAAATAATATCTGTGTAAACTAGATCTTCTAAGATTTGTATTTATTATTGGTAGAGGACACTAAATGAAACCACAGAATAGATTTTTCTTTTATATTTTTAGCTTAACAATTACTTTGCCGCTTTCTTGCTGCTACCACCACCGCTGCTTGGGGCCTTTCCAACGCCGGCCTGTTGCGCCTTGAGGACCTTCACAATCTTCTGTTCCTCAATCAGGAAAGCTCTGACAATGCGCTGCTTCACGCACTTGTGGCAAAGGACACCACCATAGACGCGCTTGACGGTCTTCTTGCGGTAGCAAAGGCGGGAACGCTCCGCGGGCCTGGCAGGCTGGATACCGCGCAGTTTGCTCTTGCACTGTCCACACCTCGGGATCTTCTTGGGCTTCTTGACATACTGATAGACCAGACGGCCACCAGGAGTCCTTACTCTGAAATTGTACAAAGGTTTGGCTTTAGAAACTGTTGATAACTTGAGTTACTTTAAGACGGCTACAGACTAGTCTTATAATACTGTAGAAGTAATGTTAATACTGTAAAGCATGTGGATAATGTTAAAACCTGTTTTCAAGTTGAAATTAATACTATGCAAATTGCAACTCTGTTAATACTACTGATTATGGGCACTAAGAATGTTCTTCAAGACAGATATTTATCAAGAACTATGAGTTAAAAACATACATACATGAACGCTAAAAACATAACACTCTTTTTTTTGGGGCAGTCGTGTAAAAAAAGAAGAAGACGTCAATTTATTGTAATTTAATTCGATAAATTTAAATAGTTTTGTGATAAAATATTTTGTAAATGTTAGAACTATGAGTTAATTATCAGAAGAATAGCTTACAAATACTAATCACAATCATTTTCATTTAACGCACAAGGAGTACTTGGCAGTACTAGGATCAACATTGTTTTGGGTATTATGGAAAGACACACCAAGTGTTTTCCAAGCTTGTTTACGCAATTTAAAGACATGATGTAGTAAGCAGTAAGTATTCAATGCCAAACTTGAGGCAGAAATACTTGATAACCTAGACAAGTATTGCCTGACAACACTTCGGTAAAATTTTGAGGTTAACTTGTAAATAAGTACTTAATACGAAGAAGTTAATGAGTTACACTTTAATACAAGAAGTGAAGTCACGTAATTAGCTAGAATGCAAAGTAATTTCTAAAGTAAAACACTATAAAATACTCACATTCTCCTTTGGTTTGATTTAGTATTGTACGACAAACGTCGTCTAAACGTTAGCCGCTGTACCATTTTGGAGCTGAAATATAAAAGAAATTATAAGTAACACGCCTCCCACTATTTAAATCACTATGCTTATTTCAAATATTTTAGTTAAATCATGAGATTGAGATAGATTTTATTAAATATTTTTCGTAACACACAAATCCCAACCTATTTGACAGCTGTTGCTAAGAAAAGAAAAACAATCGTGTTTATGGCAACATTCACAAATTGCACAGATAATGTATCTTGTATTTATGTAACTTCCAAGATTACATTTCGTTATAATAAAAAAATGAATTCATGCTTTTCTATGATTTAAATAATACAAGAAATATTTTAAACACACACAACCATCGATCACTAATAAAAAACACAACATATTATTCTGAATAATGGCACCGGAATAATCACCAACTTAACCTTTCCGTCCACTTTGTTTTTAATTTATTAAGTTATAGGCCCTTTTACGTTTCTGCTTTATTTAGGATTACTTCAAATCTTTTTTTCCGACTAGTGGTTTATCGCTTTTTCTTCAGCTTGTACCCATTTAATTATCTGTTGCGGAAAAGCATTTTCTCTACTGGTAATATTTGTCAGAAAAAGCAAAATGGTTGCCAATGTGTAAATGTTTGTGGTGATGTTTTTCAGTGTTTAAAGTTATTTGAAGTGAATTTTGAGTGATTTCTTCAGAAAATGGGTAAGTTTTTTAATAATTTGCATATTGTTACACTTGACAAAGCATGATTTTTCTTCTCTATACGAAAAATGTGTCTTCTATCGGTGTTATGAAGTCAGGTGTTTACGATGGATGATCTGGATTGACTCTTCGTCTTCTCCTTCTCAGAGAAATATTGTTAGTTGAATCTGCGAATATGTTTAATTCTCTGCAATGCAGTAGGGATTCGGTTGGACTGCTGTTGTTGGAAATAATTAGATGTTTCTCATTTCCTACTAAGGCTCATACAAAGTCGGTACCTGGTTTTACAGCATATCGAGGAGTTGGAGACTTCAATATTCTCATTTATAACTTACAATTAACTTAGAATTACCATACATACCTGATTGTAGCTAGTCTAGTAGTGGTTTTTTCCGGTTGAGGTTTCTTTTGCGTAAAATGTTATGTTTCAAGAAGTTCAAATAGTTCTCAACAGATGCCACTGCTAGTCCAAATACTAATAAAGTTCAAGCTATGAAATGAAACTACTTATTTTGTTTCGTATGCCTTTGAAAACATGAGGTTCATTGAACTGGTTTTACGCCTATATCTAGAGGCTGTGCTAGGTTGCCTATGACGGCCCAGTAACAAAAATGTGCTAATTCTAGAGTGTTTATGCCGACTAAGCGCCTCTGACTTAGCGTCAATATCTCTGAGGCATGCAGGTTTGATCACGAATTTTTCTTTTACCGAAGCAAATGATAATAATGCAATACGCACAAGAATCTATAAAATCAGAATTGCGGGTCATGGGTTCGACCTCGCGACCTATGTCTTGGCAGTCTGACTGTCATACCACTAGACTACCACTGCCTAACGTTACTTTGCTTGCGTTTAGTTACATTCGCTACCTACTGAAAGAAGCTCACTATTCTTGATCTGTGAATGATGAGTTACTGTTGATAACAATAAATCGACACTACCAGTCGGCAGTCTATGCCTTACAAAAAATTATCTGATGAATACGAAAGCATGGCAAAATATCGAAAACTTTCAAGAGGCTTTTGTTTGGCAGAATAAAACATTAACTGGCTTTTGACGAAATAAAACACGTAATATTGGTGAACAAACTTAAAATATCACTGTCTGAACTGTCTCATTGAAAATTGGCGAAAGCTTTGCGAAATATAATACTTATCGAAGCAGTTAGATGCCCCAAGGGTCTATTCTTGGGCAGGTACTGATTTACAGAAAGAAGGACTTTTGTATCCAGGATAGACCATGGCAGCCGCAGCACTAAACACAGTTACTGCTGCTAAATCAAATACCTACTAAGCAGCCACTGCAAATGTCTTCAAGTAAAATAATTTTATTATAGATCTGCTTTATCGGATAAATGCTCTGATTTATGAATAAATCTGTTCTTAGAGGTGTTTCCAATATTTCAATATAACCCTAAACTAAAACTAAGATATAGGTACGTCGTATCAGTTGCCCGACTAAAACAACGCCACAAAAAAGTGGCCTAGGCTAAATAACATGAAATAAGTAAGGCGAAACTACTTCGAAAGAGATACCGCAAGTCCGCAACCCCGAATAAAAAGGACTAAGAAGAAACATGGGAGGTTTATAGTCAGTAGAAGTCTGACACTCCCTTCCGCGCCGCCCAGAGCGAAATGAGTCATTTGATGATTTCCCACCCTCCCATAAAACGGCGAAACCACTTTACTACTTTTGAAACGAAGTAGAATTACACGACAATATTACGTTTTCATTGTTTTGCAAAAATCACAAACGTTGAATATATCAACTAATTCTAACTGACTTATTGCTTATTTCGTCAGCGCCTCCTGCTCATCATGGATCTCTTGCCTTTTTTAATTTGGGTCGGAGAGAGAAGTCCTGACTGACTGACTTACTGACTCATCAACGCCCAGCCCAAACCCTTGGACCTAGAAAGCTGAAATTTTGCACAGAGGTTCCCTTTATAATGTAACCCCTAAGGGAGCTAAATAGGGGATGAAAGTTAGTATGGAAAATCGTCATTTTAACGAGGGCGAAACGTGATACTTCCTGGCCGCGCCACAGTCGAATTTTTAAATTAGAGTTAATGCGTATGGATGTTCGAAAAGTGTTCATTATTGTTCATTAGAATAAAAAAAAAAGTACTTTATAGGTTTGCGAGATATTTAACAAAATTAGTGGCGCGGCCAGGAAGCAAACTTCCTAGCCGCGCCACCGCGTACACTGCGATAAATATGATATTTATGTACAAACTCAATGGTAAATAATTGTACGTCTGTTGTTTATTCTTTTGATGATGAGAAATACTGGAAAAAGTCATTATTTATTGATAAAATATCGAAACTTCAAAATCGGTTACACAAACACTAAAAATAGTACCTATTTATTTGTATTAAAGAAAGTGCAAGGTTTCTGTAGGTACTTTTATATCAATATTCAGTGTTTTTTGCAACTACAAACCTGCATAACATGTAACAAGTGATGGAGTAGGACATTATAGAGTAAGTACATTGTCGACTTACAATTAAAAAAAAACTTGGGACTGTTACGACGACATGTCTATATAGGTATTAAAATTAAAAACAGAATCAATTCTTGTACACTCTCATTTGATTATGTATATTAAGTCATAAATTATTTTTGCCATAAATTACTTATAATTGCCCTCTTTTTTTTCATTAAGTGTTTAGTTTTATACTACGAGTTAAAATTATAATTTAAGGTAAAATAGTTTGTATGCTCTTAAGATAAGATAAGATTACTTATTTGCATAAACATGAGTGACACATACAAAAATAAAATTCATGCATGCACGATGGTAGTAATAGTAACATTATTATGTACAGGCATGTTTGCCACATGATACTTTAATTTTTGAATGTTTAGTACCGATTTTAATTTTCCTGTGTATTTAATTTCTGAATTTTATTATTATTTCGTAGCTGGTCTGTTAGTTTTAAGTATTTAAAATTTTGTTGTGCATGCTGTGGTCTCCTGTAAGTGGAGGAGTACACTTACGCGATACTTTTGTCGTCCACTAAATTTGACATGATCTGTGTATATTCTTTGTTGGAGATCCAAAATAAATAAATAAATAAATAAATTCATGATGTGACGTGCAAATGTCTAGAAATTTTATTTTTTCAAACATTCTCAAAAAATAACTATGAATTAAGTAATTGAACAAAACTATTATAAATTTCTTTCGGATAAAGATGTCTTTTATTGAATAAACTAACCACGTAAGTATTACTTTTCAATGACCAGCCAAATATGCAGGGACGGTTCAGAATTGATAAAAACTAATATTTGTTTCATGTGGGAATCAAACCCGCGACTCACAGCGCAGCAGTCAATCGCTCAGGCACTGCGCCAACCTACAAATTCATGGCACAAATTTCCAACAAATTAACAAAAAAAAAATGCTTTTCGTGCTATTCTCAGACCTACTGAATACACACTAAATTTAATAAAAATCGATCAAGCCGTTTTAGAGAACTATGGCAACTTACACTGTTACATGAGAATTTTATTTAGACAAGATTTATCATGTAGGTAATGACTTTTGCTCTATTTCTCATTACCAATACGCCTAGTAAGAAGGAAGAAGACTGGAAGAAGGGATATGGTGGAATAAGCTCGTGGAGCTCTTGCGCACACTCTCCGAAGTACAGTCTGTAGAAGACCGACAGACATGCAACTTTGCGGCGGTGGGCCAGGCTATGTAGGTTGGCAACCAGCTTGGCGTCACCAATGAGCCTCCTGGCTCTGCGTTCTACTGAGTCGAGTGTGGCAAGTTGGTATTTGGCATTATTAAGTTATTTCGGCCTAAAAATGGCTTTCACGACTTTTGTACCCCAAAGTAGCGATATATGTGATTTAAAAAATACAATGTGCATACTTTAAAACAACCAATGCTTGAACCAAATTACAGAATATGATTTAAAAATATTTTTTATTGCACTCAATCAAACCTCATACCGAAATGGTGCAATTTTTTAATAAAATGTGCATTTTCAAATGAAATAACGAAATTCCTATATTAATATCGGAATTCCGATATTGAGATCTAATATCGGAACTCAGTATCGGAATTGAAAATCTTCCGATATTACATGCCCTAGTGTACGCGGTGACGCGGCTAGGAAGTATGCTTCCTGGCCGCGCCACTAATTTTGTTAAATATCTCGCAAACCTTTATAGTACTTTTTTTTTTATTCTAATGAACAATAATGAACACTTTTCGAACATCCATACGCATTAACTCTAATTTAAAAATTCGACTGTGGCGCGGCCAGGAAGTATCACGTAGGGCGAAGCCACTGGCAAAGGTTAGTCTTCTATAATTGTCTATTACTCTACACTGTAGAGTCTACCTATATCCCTTTCTTGCCATATCTTTCTTTACACAGTCCATCCATCGTTTCTTTGGTCTTCCTCTACTCTATACCCATTCTCATACCCAAAACTTTCCTCGCGACATTTTACTCATTCCTCCGCAGTCCGCACGCATAACCATACCACGACAATCGACTACCACACAAATTTTACAGTCATCGGTGCCACATTCAGACCTCGGTACTCATTTCTTATTCTATCATTTCATGCAACACCACACATCCCCGTAGCATTCTCATCTACAGCGCCATGCAAATGAATTTCATTAATCCCTTTGTGACCTTCCGCTGTTTCATTCATCCCGTGTATCTTTCTGTGCTCTACGATCTATTTCGCCATTGCTCTGCACGAGTGAACCGGGATACGGGAAGTCGGAGGAGACCCGAATAAACATTGATTTGCGTCAACTAAACCTATTGCAGACCATTGCTTGACCATACCTGTTTCAATTTGTGCCACAACTCTGTCTTCCGCCTTCGGCATCCAGTTTGATTTAACCATATTTTACACCTAGCAGCCCAAGACGCTAACCAATTAAAAAACTCACGCAAAAACCTAGGTGTCTCTTGAATAGCTAGTAGCTACATTCAAGAGAAACCCCGGTTTTTATTCAAAACATTAACGAAATATCGGATTTATAGACATCGAATCGATTTAAGTGATTTAATTAATTGCTTACCAATTTACTCGGAGGCGCCAACCTCTATAAAACGGCTTAACCTTTGCTCTGATTGCGGCACCTCTTACACTGATTATTCCATTAACATAATGCTTCAGATTATGGAAATTTTCGACCAAACTAGATGAGGTAATGTTAATTGTATTTAAAGGTATTTAAAAACCGTATTTCTGATCTAAGCTTACTTAATTTTAGTGATATGCTTAGGTATAATAGCTGTTGTAACTTTTTATTGCTGAATTTCCATAATCATCTTAAAATGGAGTAATTTCTCGCCTCTCAAACTTTCCACTTAGGTGATTTGAATTAATGGGGGAATAATCGCACTCATTACAGAGGAAATGTTAGGATCGAATATAGAAATATTTTAAACAGGATTATTCTCTTTGAAGAAGTGTTAAAACTCTACGTTTTATTGATAGAAATACAAAAGGAACAAGTTTCAGAAAACTGCGACGCAGCAGTTGAAATAATACTGAGGACGCAAAAAACCGCTCGTATAAATGGATAATATCCAAGAATAACATCAATATGCTTAATTTAAATAAAAAATCATTTCTCACACCTCGAGAATAATGCTCAAAAAATCACATACATATAAATTAGATACGTACGTAAACCATTTAACTTAATACCCGTTTATAAATCGTTGTAACCAATTTGGTATCCCATTCTGTGAGGTTCACCTTTATAGGCTCATCCCGTCCATGAGCGTACGCATTCGTTATGCGCCATGTTTCATCCGAGGTGTCAGAAATAAGCCTTTATAAAATGCTCAAAGGCGCTTACGATATACATAATTTCAACCGCGAAGAACTTGGTTCCAAGAACCGTCCGACATTGAGATGGGTCATTTTGTAATAACAATAGCTCCAGCTTCCAATAGGGCTGCCTCTATAAGATCACCATTAAAAAGTATGATCATAATGGTAAATCATAACATAAAACACGCCTGCAGTAGAAGATCGGACTGACTCAAAAAAATATGATTCTGTTTAGTCCGTCAGTTAGATTATCGAAAAATATTGGATACGTGTTTTTTGTTTTATCAAATCAATAAAAATTGACGAAGCTATAGCGCGTCAAAGATCATGGAGTGGGGCTTGAAACGTCACTTGAAGGTACAAAATGTACTATCTTATGACGTCACACGAGTTTTTGAAGCACTGTATCGTCTTCATTTTTTGTTTACGTGAAAAAAGAAAAAATATGTGGTCAATATTTTTTGGAAATCTATCTGACGGACTAATTAGTTTTTTTTTGTCCGATCCCCTATGAAGGATTAGACAAAGATATATATACCTAATAGTACACACACATTTCGCCAGTTTTGTTTAAGTCCCAGTAAGGGGGGGCTGAGCCTATTGCCATCAGTTCTGATTCTGTTCAACCGGGCACAAATCCAAACTCCGCGGCTGCTACTGAGAAATTATTGATGGAAATCCCAATATCACTTGGACCGGCTCGGAAATCGCACCCAGGTCATCATGCTTAACTCAACTTGCGAACACAAATTTATTATAATGGTGTCAAAGTTCAATTTAAGCTGTTAACTTTAAGCCTATGAATAATGATTAACGTTGACTTTTTGTATTATTATGTATTTGTGTTCTCGTTATAATTAATTTTGGTATGCGACTCCATATCTAATTAAAATAAATATGTTTTTGGAGACCCGGTTAGATAAGGCTACACTGAGAAAAAAGACCTTCTGAAATACAGAAGGTATTTCCATCCCTTTTGACTCAGCAGGAAATTTACCTTTCAAATTGGACTGATTAAATTGAAAAAATTTACCGTCTAAAAATTTCCTTCTAAACAATGTCCTTCCAATTCTTCCTACTATTTTGGTGGGTTATACATATCATAATCTACCTTCCAAATTTCGGTCGGAAATTCCTACTGAGTCAAGATAGAAGGTATTTATTGGAAGATAAATAAAGGACGGTAAATTACGAACGGTAAGAAACTTGTTTCCTTCTAATATGTTTACCTTTCGTTTTTTTTCCTCCTACATTTAGAAGACGTTATTGGTCGGAAAGTTTTATTGACCTTCCACATCTAGAAGGTAAATACCGTAGGTATTCGGGTATAGTAAGAAGGTATTTCCGGAATTAAACTTCTAATTTATGAACTACCTACCTACGACGGAGGAAGAAGCGGTAGGTATATCAGCATTATCCTTTCAATTTAGAAGTGTTTACATTCTGCGAATCAGTGATCCCCCAATCTAGAAGGTAAATACTGAAGGTAATTACAGTATTTCCTTCTAATTTATGAACTATCTACCTACGACAGAGGAAAAAGCGGTAGGTATATTTCCGTTATCCTTCCAATTAAGAAGTGTTTACCTTCTGCGAATCGGAGGTCCACCCAATCTAGAAGGCTAATACTGTAGGTAATTGGGTATAATAGGTAGGTCATTTTAGTATTTTCCTTCTAATTTAATGAAATACCTACCTACGACAGAGGAGAAAGCGGTAGGTATATCACAATTCCTTCCAATTAAAACGTAACATATGTAATAATAGAGGATTAAATTAAAAGTCACTCAGACAGCGACAGTACCCCACGATCCCCAGTAAAGGGAAGTGAACGATCGATCATCGAGGGCTGATGGTTAATCCATCGCCTGCCTCACGCTCAGGGTACCACGCCACATCTCATCAACGTGACTGTGAGGACTCACATAGTGTGAAAGTCTCGAGAAGAGCTTACTATAGAAATGATCCTATGAAGTAAGGTCTTGTTCGATTTGGGCGAACCGAGGGGTGTCATTCAGCCGCGGAGAATCTTAACACCGCGATGTAGGAATGCGCGTCATCGGTACAACGCCATCTAGTGGCGCGGTTGGACTCCATGTTTCGGTGGATGTAGGGTTAGCCATGATAACAGCGTGGTATTTTGTTACAAACTTTTATTTATTGCAATGAATATACAAATGTATTGTGCCGTTTTTCATTGATCAACATTTTATATCTCATTTGAATGGCTCAATCCTTCCGGCCGGACCTGGAGATCCTTTCGTTTCTGATGGAATAGTAGATTAACTTCATTTACCTACCAATGAATATGAAGTACCTAAGTATTTAGTATTTTTTTTTTAAGTAAATATTCTTATTCTATTAGTAGCACTGTTATGGTGTGTCCTTAATTATAAGGGAGTTTGCAAATCAGGTAATTGTATGACCAAAGTGATTGGTTTATTCTTCTTGTGATAGAAATTTATTAAGAGATTTACAAATGTAATGTGACGTGGGTTTCAGCTTATATTGATGTGGTTTTGCGCCCTCTGGTGTTGAAGCAGGAACTACGTAGCTTGGGTTGTGTGATCGATGTCATGACTCGATGCTCTCGTAGTGTCTCGTAGTTGTGCATAGATGGCGCTGTCCTCAACAAGCACTATTTGGAACAGATGTTAATCTGTATTTTCCTTCCGTTTCCTATGTAAGAGTTTAAACGAAATTTAGAAGGATGTTATCATTTAATATTATGTATGGTTATTCCTTCCAGCCAGCCTGGAATCATTTCGTTTCGGATGGAATAGTGGTAACACTTTATTTCCAGCTAGTTAATTCGGTTCATATTCTTCAATATCGGAAGGTTAATCTGCGTTTTCCTTCCGACACTGTTCCTACTGAAAAATTATAATAGATTTGGGAGGATATTATCATCAAATTTAGGAGGATGTTCCTTGTGAAATTCCTTTCAAATGTGATACATCTAATTTGGATAGTATTTCCTTTCAACAAACCTGGCAAATCCTTTCGTTTCTGATGGATTAGTAGTGCCACTTTGTTTCCCATTAGTTAAGAGGGTAAATATTCTTCAATATCAGAGGGTTAATCTGCGTTTTCCTTCTGACACTGTTTCTACCGAAAAATTATATTTGATCTGGGAGGATATTATCATCAAATTTAGGATGATGTTCCTTGTGATATTCCTTTAAAATGTGATACATCTAATTTGGATAGTATTTCCTTTCAACTAACCTGGCAAATCCTTTCGTTTCTGATGGATTAGTAGTGCCACTTTGTTTCCCATTAGTTAAATATTCTTCAATATCAGAAGGTTAATCTGCGTTTTCCTTCTGACACTGTTTCTACAAAAATTATATTTGATCTGGGAAGATATTATCATCAAATTTAGGATGATGTTCCTTGTGATATTCCTTTAAAATGTGATACATCTAATTTGGATAGTATTTCCTTTCAACAAACCTGGCAAATCCTTTCGTTTCTGATGGATTAGTAGTGCCACTTTGTTTCCCATTAGTTAAGAGGGTAAATATTCTTCAATATCAGAGGGTTAATCTGTGTTTTCCTTCTGATACTGTTCCTACCGAAAAATTGTGTTTGATTTGGGAGGATATTATCATCAACTTTAGGAGGATGTTCCTTGTGAAATTCCTTTCAAATGTGATACATCTGATTTGGATAGTATTTCCTTTCAGCAAACCTGGCTAATCCTTTCGTTTCTGATGGAGTAGTAGTGGCACTTTATTTCCCACTAGTTAATAGGCTCAATATTCTTCAATATCAGAGTTAATCTGCGTTAATCTGCGTTTTCCTTCTGACACTGCTCCTACCGAAAAATTATAATTGATTTGTGAGGATATTATTATCAAATCTAGTAGGATGTTCCTTGCGATATTCCTTTCAAATATGATACACCTAATTTGGATAATAATTCCTGTCAACAAACCTGGCTAATGCTTTCGTTTCTGATGGAATAGTAGTGTCACTTTATTTCCCACTTGTTGAGAGGGTAAATATTCTTTAATATAGGAAGGTTTACTGCGTTTTCCTTCTGACACCTTGTCTACATAAGAATTCCAATAAATTTGAAAGGACTTCATCATCCAATTTGGAAGGCTTTTGTTTATGATGTTCCATCCAAATTCTACACGTCTAACTTGGGTGGTAATTCCTTCTGACCCATTCAGCTAATCTTTTTGTTTCCGACGGAATAGTAGTAATATTTTTCTCGCCAAATACTTCCCACTATTTTAAAAGGATGAATTTGGGAGGAATTATTATTATCCATCCTTATTTAGTAGGAATATTTAGCTGGATGGAAATTCCCTCTTCGTTAATGCCTTCCAACAAATTTCCTTTCTTTATGTTTTTCCGTATCAGATGGATAAAATCCATTACCTTCTAAATTTCGGTAGGAATTTGGTAGTTCCCCGATTCGAAAGGTAAACGGTGGAAGGAAAAGGCCCAATTTTGGAAGGAATTGGTTTTGGAAGGCAAAAATCGGAAGGTATATAAGGAAATTTTTCTCAGTGTATGTCGTACAAGAAAATGTTAATTAACATGCTTTCATGTAACGGAGGCTTATCTTACTAATATGAAAGAAATATATCTTATAAATGCGCATATAATAAATCTTTACAATATTTTATAACGACTGGTTATAAAACTCCATCCTGCCTTTTGCCAACCCTAACCAGAGATGCAGGTTTCTTTCTTTTACGTTTTTCCCCTGTCGAGATTCGGTGCCCGACACCTCGTGACAATGGCGCTAGCAGCGGGCTCGTCAAACTGACGGGACTATTGTTGCTTTAAGCTCATTGAACTTGGGACTGCTTTTCCCCTTCACCAGGGTAGAGAGATCAGAATAAGTATCCTTTATGGCTTGGAACATAACTCCTGCCTTTATCCTTAAGGAAAATAGTCTTAAGAAATGATTGCAGACGGTCCCTATTACAGTGACTTAACATATAAGCGACACGGCATCGGCTTTAGCTGATCTCCTCGCATTTAGTTCGGCGCGGGTTCAAGTCGTGTCCCCAAACATTATCCTACTGCAGCTGATGACACACTAAATAGAAAGGCTTCATACCTATATCTCAACAGTAGAAATCAATTTATAGCCTTTTCTCGTACCTTGACTTTAGTTCATGAAATTCAGAATGTATCTCATAGTACCTTCTAAGAGCGTTACAACGGTCAGAATGTTTCGGGTATTGCCTGACTTGGTCACTTGGAAGTCGTAATTGAAATCTAATATAATCGTTTCTTTTTTCAAAATAAAACTAACAATATAAATACGAATAACGTGTATTTCAAATTTACAGAATTGCTTTCAGAATTGATTCCTGCAATACAACCGTAGTAAATGTAATATTGAAATAGCGCTAACACGCTCGGCGTGTATTATTTTCAAGTCGATTATTATGAAAATCGATTAAAGAAGCGCATAAAATCCTAGGTTAATTATCTTCTCATATTTTCACACATAAAACCCAAGATGAGTGTAAATGTAAATAAATACCACGTATGAAAAATACACCGTATTTAATATTAAATCTGTGAAACTAGGTAGTTATCCTCGACTCAGGGTTGCAATTACTACAACTATTCACCTCATTACGATGCTTCTGATGATTACTTATAAATTGCTTATGGAAACATAC
Source organism: Diarsia mendica (assembly GCA_949316265.1). Lineage (NCBI taxonomy): Eukaryota > Metazoa > Arthropoda > Insecta > Lepidoptera > Noctuidae > Diarsia > Diarsia mendica. The sequence continues at coordinate 1,687,007 of OX438907.1, read as the reverse complement.
TTGTACCATTACTAATCAAGAATAGTGTGTTATTTTCCTAAGAAAATCCTATCAGGACTCACAATCAGTCTGCCTGTATATTTTTTCTTATTTCATTCTAGTTATTCCTTTTCGAATCATACATTGTAATAATCCAACTTTTTTCTACATCGCTCTTGGATGACAATGACTGCATATCCCGCCCACTCACGTCATGATGCCTCTATTGTTGCATTCAAGACGTGAAATGACAATTGTAAAATATACTTCAAGGTATTCAAACGTCCCTCTAACTCTGCTAGTAGGCGTTTAGTCTAATAATATACTAGAATTACATTGTGTAATAGATATTTATGTAACATACTATATTATCTCTTAAACGTTTTCTCACGTCTCGAATATGAACTATTTTATAATCTAGAAGTATGTAGACACTCACATAGAATGTTGTTAATAGAAGTACGCATTGTCTCAAGAATATTATCGAGTATTAGATAATGAATAGATGAACAACACTTACTATTATTGTACTCACAATAATTGTAAAGAGGTTACCACTTAGCCACCTACGGATTCTTCATGCTGGTATGTCTAATAGGGTAGTCGACTGACTAAAAAAAATATGATTCTGTTTAGTCCGTCAGTTAGATTATCGGAAAATATTGGATACGTGTTTTTTGTTTTATCAAAATAATAAAAATTGACGAAAATAAAGCTTGTCAAAGATCATGGAGAGGGGGATTTTGACGTCATAGTTTCGTAAAATTGGACCAAGCTGTGACGTTGCACGACTTTTCAAAGCGCTGTATCGTCTTCATTTTTTGTTTACGTGAAAAAAGAAAAAATACGTGTTCAATATTTTTTGGAAATCTATCTGACGGACTAATTAGATTTTTTTAGTCGACTACCCTATTGAAGTACCTATACAAATCTGAAGAAATTAATCGTTAGATTTGCAAACAATATGGAACCTCTAACTTTTGACCGCTAGATTGATCAAAAACCCGCAAAAAATACAATACGATTAAATAAAAATTAAAAGGTGAACATGAAATGGCACAAAAACTGAAATTGATCAGATTATTGCCGGCTGGATGCACGAGCAAAAACATTTGTAGCTACACAGAAATGTAATATCGTTCATCTTAATGTCCTGATGTGGCGTGACGAATCGGAAACTCGCCTTGATGCGATCACGTATTAAACTGATTCCTTTCCAAGTGGTCATCATAACAACGATTTACTCGTATTTTACACCAGGAAAAGTTGTAAGCTCTGAAAAGAGCGGTTGACATTAGCGTAATGCTTATGGTTAAACGAGGAAAAGAAGACTGAAAGATTGAAGAGGAGACTGGGTGCGAAAGGCGGAAACTTTAGTAGAGACCACCGCGAAGAATTCTGGCTACCAAACAATGTAAAACATAGATTACAGGCAGTCCAATTAAGATAATGGTGACTTAAATAGAATCCCTACTTTCGTAATCGCTCTAAGAACCCAATTGTTTGATTGATGTCTGTACGTGAGTTTTCCAAAAACAGATTAGGTTTATCATCTAGGATATTATCAGTTTTCTTTTTATAATTTTTATCAACGATTGAATACGACCTTGCATCATTACTTCACCTATAATCATTACAATTGCCTTTTATGTGCCTTTATCATTGCAAATCAAGATTATTGCAATGATATTTATAATTCCATATCGTATACGATCGTGATAAATGGAAATTGAACGCGCGCTCAATTGATTTTATTTCTGGAAAGGAAGTTTTTATCTTACATCTACAATTCTACATTAATACCTCTATCGTACTGCTTCTTTGTTGTACCGTCTCCTCCTGCTCAGTCATCGCTTTTTTTGGAGCTATCAAACGCTAAGCAAAATAAATTGATGTAAGAGCAGCATGTCTCGATGGCTCGATTACTTGATCTGGTTATCAATAGGAAATCATTGCTATTGTTGCGCTAAGAGCCAGCTCGGGTTTTGACTCTATCCTATCGTATAATTCAAATCTACCACTTGGAAATTCATTAATAGTTTTAAAATGCCCAACTTTATCGTCACATCTTGCACTTAGTATTATTACTTAAATCTTAACATAATGGTCTATTTCGGGCGGGTTTGGATCTCAAGATAAACTTGAAGACGTTAGAAGATTTTACAGTGTCATTGCTCGGTCGTTGAAGCGTAAAAAAACATGGTTGGAGGACAAAAATGCAGCAAGTTTCCATATTAATCGTACATCGCACGTCACGAATTTCTCACGAGTTTGGTACATATTATTTCTGTACAAATCCACGCACACGTTTGTTTACAAGTCGCTGACCCGAACGGAAAATACTAAGAACGTATTGTTGTAAGTATAACACAGTTTACAATCTAGGGCGTTACCCCTCTAAAATGAGCTATTTGTTTAACAACAAGCGCTGTTTGGATTATAACAATGTATCGCATTCCGATGTATTTGTATTTCCTTAGTATGGTAACACTTTCAACTCAGTGGACGCCTTCTTCGATGGTTTAGTCTACTTCGACTATTTCGAGGCAATGTTTGACAGGGCGAGCTGGAATGTTCTTTGAAGTAGGGAGCATGAGATATTAAACTCATACCTGTTAAACAAAACAGAATAGTTAATCAAAAGGCCTCAAGATATACAAGAACGTGAACAAGTCATCTTCCGTTGACGTGGAAATACTTGTCACACTTAATGAATGCTTGCCGGTTCTGAGTTCAGTAATTGTAGAATCTGCTTCCTTCCATAACATATGTGGCGTACATTTACATTTAAAGAGTATGCAAGCTGCTATCGATGAATTTAAATCAGGGACGTATAATGTAGGCGTTGCACTCCTCGTTGGTAGAGAATTAAAGATCATCGAGATGGGGCGATAATACGGTCGAACGTAATGTGAGCACCGATCTCCTTGCCACAGCATTATCATCGTTAGTTTAAAAGATAATCCGACTAGTATCAAAATATCGAGTTACACGAGCGACTTTACGCGCTAACTTATTATATGCGATTGATTTAGATGAAAATATATTAAGTTTTGCGGTAACTAGTCGAGAAAATAATTTATCGCTTGTGTAATCGTGTCTGACTTGTATCTTTCCGCTAATGCGTGTAATGTTTCTCTTGCAGTGCCATTACGCATTGATTTTGTGCAGACTTGTAATATTTAGGTTGTAGGTAGTCCAGAGCATCTTTGGTATTAGTTAGCTGTCCTCACATAGGGATCTTGTCTTGCAGTACGCCTACGAAGGTCTTACATAACTGAAAACAAACCGTAAATCTTGTCGCGTTGAAGGATGTTCGGATCACATGTGCGATGGTACGATAATCCTGTTATTTATTCATCCTGCTGTCCATGCCCTTAATTAAACGTGGGCTTAACGTCCAATAATACTGACACATTAGATGGTATTTATTTCGGGTACTACCCCATGGATTCCTTACCGAACGTTAAGCTCTACTTAATGACCTCTTTCCGTTTACAAATCGGGCTTGAGGCCTTTTAAATGTTTAGAGAATTTATGCGGTTGAAATTTTTTGTCAGTATAATTGCTCTACGTACCTCAATAGTTTTTGTTGTGGGATGGCACCGCAGCGCAGGAATGATATCAAACCCTTTTGAATAATGACGCCTTCAATCATTGGTTACATTTCTTTTGCAACTACAAAATGGAGTAGTTGATGGCATTTCTATATTCCCGCAGCATTACGTGGATGGTGTGTGATTAGTGATGCAATATCGCCGGAGGGGTACCTCTCAAGCGTCACTTTACTTGCATTGCTCTGTGCGTGCTATCTGGAGTTTTTGCGGTCGAGCGGCCAGCTCTGGTGCCTGCAATTTGTTCGTACGTGCGAAGAGGAATTGCTTCCCCTAATTGCAGTTTGCGCGCGCACTGCCTCGACCATTTTATTTACTTCGCATTACCTCTCACGTCGAATTTACTTCTCGGAAGTGGTCAATTTGTCAGTCGAGCCTGTAAACGTTTAATGTGACTTGATTGCCCCTCCATTTTCATCGGTAATCTATAGCCGAATTCTGAAGCTGTACAAGTACAGAGATCCTTAAAGTTTTTTTTTTGTATCAACACCTATTGAACCAAGGATTCTCTTTCGTTTTTTGTCACAGGCTGTTTTAAATCGGTACTGGTCTTATAAGGGTGTCCCGCCGTCAAAGGCACGTGGGAGTTACGGCCGCGCTTATAAGGCATTAAAATAGACGCCGGCGAAGCGTGCGACTGCGGATTGACTCTGAATGGAGAATATTGGCGATGTGCAAGGCTCGTGGTTAACTCGATGGTACACGTCGTTTTTTGTTGGGCCGAACGAAATTACGCCTCATTCGGCGCCGCGCGGCCGCTTCCACTCCTCTTTTTAACATGGTCCGCGTCGAATTTTATTATTTTTATTTAACACCTGCGCCCGGTAATCTGTATTCGACGATCTCCCGAACGCTTAACTCTTTTTGGGCGTGTTTTTGTGTCGGGGAACGCCGATTTATAGCGTTCATGTTTTGTCCACCCAAAAGTGTCGTTTAATTTTCCTTGTCGCACCGTTCATAATCAATTATGTGCGCCCTTGATTAAATCTTGTGGCAGCCCTTCAGAATCACATGTTTTATTTTTGTTTGTTAAAGTCAACAACAGCTCGGAAGACGACTGGTTCTATCCAATAAACTCCTACCAAAAATGCCTCAGCACGAAGCAAAACTTGTCGAAGTCGCACTGCGTACATCCATAAATCTGACATCCATTCATAAAAACAGTCTCAAGTTGAATCGCTAGAAATGGTCGTTGTGTTTTTTGTTGGCATGTTCAATTACATCGATTTGTAGCAATAATTGTATGGGTCTAAACGCTAATTGCTACCGGCACGCGGTCGGACGGCGCGGCGCGGTGGCCGAGGCTGCGCCTGCGCCACTAACCCCTGTTATTATCTAAATGCACTGCTGTATACCTGCCAAGTTCCCAGCGCTTCACTCCCATTAATATTTATAAGAACATCCACTTTGGTGCATCTTTAGCTTCTGTAGACTGTTTTAGATTTTATTATTGTCTAAATTTATTTATATCTAGACTAGTATATAGATGCAGCGATTGCGCAAAGCAGGAAAAATGCACCAATTAAAAGTTTTGTAATTAAAATTGTTTATGGTAGCGTGATTTCCAACTATTAACAGACCAAAACCATCTTGACGCCTTCAATCTTTACACTATAGTATAGCGTGATATGATATCATAGACCAGACGAAAAAGTGTTCATTTAAAGTTCTAAGAAACCAACATTAATTAAAGTCTACACGTTCCTTCCATGCATTAATTGAAACTAACACTTTGGTTTGTAAACGTGACCTCTGCATTATCTACTAATAGTTTAATACTTACTCCAGTTTATTAATTATGTTATCGAATAACGTTAATTACGGATTAATTGCGTTACTCGTGTTGGTTTATCGTAAACACGGGGGTAGTAACGTTAAACGTTTCCTATTACATACATTGCGGTTAAAACAGCTTGCATCTAATTATTCATTAAAGGTACGGTTATACCGATTTTCTTCCATACTTCTCTGTTTAACGATATTCTTTGAAACAATACGGTCCAAGAACTACTTTACAGGAGAAATTCCTAGTGTGGGGCAACATTATACAAAAAGAAAGAAGAAATAAGATGAACTGATAGATAGAAGGTTCATGTTAACAATTCTCATTAAATTTGTAACAAACGCATGATATTTAAGCGGGAGCTATTTGATACTACGATTGATATATTTCGTAATATGATCTCCGTCCGTCCGCACTAGTACCTGTGGTATTCTTCAACCAATCGGTATTCCTATCCGACCTCGGATAATAAAATAAAATCTCCACATGAAAAAACGCGGCTCTGCGGCGCCTGCGCCGACCTTCGAATACATACATCAAATTAATACAGACTCCCTTATTACCGTAACCTCAAGGCTTATTTTAGAAAGACCTTACAGCAAATAAAGGGTGGGCCAAAAATTTTTGCAAATAGCAACACTAGATTTTTTGAAAACTGTTCGAGGGAAAAGCGCGTAAATGGCGGGAAACTATGCGTCACTTCATGCAATTTAAGTAATGATGGAGCGCTTTACGGGACAACAGCGTGCTTTTTGTATAGAAATTTTTTACAAAAACAATAATTCCTACATTACTGTACGACGCCTGTTCAGAATCGAATACCGATTACGCCGTGTAAGTGAGTGTCCAAGTGTTAATTTGATCAAAGCTTGGGTCGAAAAGTTCAAGCAAACGGGATCAACAATGAAAATTAAACAAACAGGGCGGCCACGTTCAAGAAGAAGCGATGAGAACATTCGAGAGGTCGCAATATCCGTACGGAACGATCCAGAATTATCTACGCGTAAGCGTTCGGCAGCTTTGGCAATACCAAGAACTAGCCTACGGCGGATTTTGCATCTGGACCTCAAACTGCACCCATATAAGATTCAAATTGTGCAGGAGATGAAACCAAATGATTACATTCAACGTAAGTTATTGGCTGACACTATGCTGGAGCGATTCTCCAACCTTGAGAATGTATTGTTTACGGACGAGGCCCATTTTCACATCAATGGGCACGTGAACAAGCACAATTGTCGATATTGGAGCAGGGACAACCCTCGCCTTAAACACCAAAAGCCACTTCATTCACCTAAAACGACAGTATGGGCTGCCATATCAGCAAAGGGCATAATTGGTCCGTATTTCTTTGAAAATAATCAAGGAAATAATGTAACTGTGAATTCAGCTGAATACGTCAAGATGTTGCAAGACTTTTTGACGCCGCAGTTGCATGAATTTCAAGGATACAATAGCAGGACCTGGATGCAACAAGATGGAGCAACATGCCATACCTCAAATGTGAGTTTACCGGTAGTTAAAGAAATGTTTCCGAACAAATTGATTTCTCGCAGAGGTGATATCCCATGGCCTCCGAGAAGCCCGGACCTTACACCATGCGATTTTTTCTTGTGGGGATACCTGAAAAGTCGAGTGTTCCTTAATAAACCGACGACAATATCCCAATTGAAACAAAACATCCACGAGGAGATAGCCGCGATCCCCCGCCGCATGTGTCAGCGAGTTTTTGAAAGTTTGCGTAGTCGATTGCAGGAGTGCCAACAACGAGACGGCGCACATTTGGACGATGTCATTTTTAAAAACTAAATTTCACTAAATTATTATTACGTTAAATAAGTTTTCAACAAAATAACATTTGTAATTTTATTTCTAATGATGTTTTAAAAGTGCAAAAATTTATGGCCCACCCTGTATAAAATAGTTATCATATAAATCATATTCGCCCCACGAATACGTGTTTTTACACAAATATACAGCTTCAAATGGGATAAATATATGTTTTTTTTTTCAATGAATAATGGCTGACGTTTGAGGCGGGATCGTCCTAATTGTGATTGCCATTAGGTGTTGCATTAAAATGACGAAGGTTTCCTCTTAGATAACAAAATGTGATGATTAAGAGCCATTTGTAAAAAATATTTTAGGTCTTATTCACAAATGTTCATAATAAATCTCACGATATTTTTGTGAGCTAATTCATTATTCTCCTACGATGGGGAGAGGAGCTGGACAGAACTAGCGACCAGTGATCCACATTGGCCCTGGAGCAAAAGATTTAGAAATCATGAAGGAGGCCTGAATTACTTTTGCCCATAGTACTCATAGTGTGATGTCCTGTGACATCCCACTACTGAGTACTGCTAACTGTTATTAATTATTCTTATTGATAGATTGAGAGACCAGTAAAACTTTTTTATCACTAAATTGTATACTAATCGTGTCCAAGAATCATTAAACAACTCAATTAATCCAGATCAAAGAATTAACATGATCTTAGCAATGAACAAGAATATACATGATCGAACAATAATAATTTACTAACATAAATATCTATTAATGTTAATAAAACGCATACCTTATAAGATTTCATTTTAATTAATTACATTTTATGAATACAATCATAAATATTACCAATTCTGCTAATGTCTTTTGGTCTATGCATTCGTCGGCGCTATCAAAGTTATAGCTTTTTTTACCATTAACTAACATAACCCGCGCTTTTTTGGGCAAAGCCATTACTTATGCGAAAAGATTAAAGGCTTTGGTAATTAAAGAGGCGCCATGGAATTAGATACGTCTACGGCCGGAAATACCTTCTCTATTGTAATTGCAAATTAATACAGAAATACTATAATAACTCGAAAACTTTATGCTAATGATCGTTTCTTCCATAGAATTGGAAATTCAAATATTTGGACACAATCGTTTCCATTGGCTGCTACTAAACAAGCTTTTACTATTATCAGCACCGGAAATAAAGTCTGTCGTTCTATTTTAAACGTGTCTAACAGTTATTTAACGATCACTTAAATGATCTTTATCTATGAGCGTTTCTTCAAACAACTGCACTGACTCTGATTTTATTAGGCTGAAATTAAAATTTTGTGTGTATGAATATATGAAACATCAACAATCAATAACCTTCACATGAAGGAACTGACAATACTAAGAACATGGTCAATAGGTTTCAAATTACCAGTATTGTTTTTGTAACTTTCAAAGTTTCAATACTCATTGATTAAGAGCATTTATATCTTCCTGCTCCTTCTATCTAGTAAGTTTACCTTTCCTATCAAATAAAATCATCCTATCGGAGCGTCTTTGTCCGCAGTGATACAACACTTTGATTGACGTCCAGGTTACTTCGTTAGAGTCCTCTTCAAAAGCGCATTGTGCGCCTATATACACGAGCATATCCCGTCTGAGAGCCCATCACTCGTAAATTATACCGTCTCATCTCCATTTACGACGTGTGATATTTCTTGTGCTCCGACCAAAATGATTTTGTTAGACCCTTTCCTCAGCGCGGGGTCTAACACGTTCGTATTGTTCGAAAACTGAACACTATTGAAAGCAATGTTTTCTTCTTTTTTCTCGTTCGAAGCCGGACTTCGTGCCTATAAATTGGTATTTTTTCTTTCCAATTACGGTATCCTGTTTCTCGGATTGTGTGGTTCTTCAATGGCTTTTATTGTTCTGGTTATTAGCGTTTAGGCTGGTTTATGTGTTCATAAAATTTTGACACCTTCAGCTACACTGACTTCGTTCCTTAAAACAACATTCACTGTGTACTGCACATGTGGCTTACTGTGTACTTTATGTTCCAATTTCTATGTTTAAAATATTCTGGCATCAAATGAATCAGGATAAATTTTGTTCGGTCATGTTTTTCCAAAATATAAATAAACTTGTACTAACACTATCATCCGCTTTGAATCCGAGAAGTTTACTCGGCAGATGTTTTATTAAGGAACCAGGAATGATATGATGTCAGTCAGTTTGATTGACGGCAGGCGCCGTGGCCCGGTCTGCTTCTATTGATTATAGTGATACACGCCGCATGGTGTGGGAGTGCTTTTCATACGAACTGACCGATACTTTGTTGCTTCATACTCAGATGATGTGTTAGAAGCATAGACCTCGATCTCAAAGAAAGTTCCGTATAACCGTCTCTCTGTTAGCGCTAAACCTAGATTAGCTACCAGAAATACGCAATCTATCACTTGGTAACGGCCACTCATCTTGTTTTAAATAGTTCAGTACATAAATAGGCATCCTACACGACTGTACGGTAGTTTGAACTGGTCGTGATGGTTCGTGACCAGTTTCTTAAGCTTAAGCGTAGGCGAAGGCTTAAAAACAAACCCGTGGAGCGTTATAAATTAAAAAAAAAAATGGAAATTTCAATTGGTTACGGTTAAATAGATGATTTCCGTCGGTCCGCGAAGAGGGCCACAAAGGGGTCTCATTAACAAACTCCGACACCGGACCTAATCCTTTCGTTAGAGGTCTATTGTGGTCGTAGACTTGGTACCGGTCTCTTCCCGGACCCGAAAGTCATTAAACATGTTTGTTGAGTTAATATGTCAGTGTTTGTTTTCGTTATTAACGCAGAATGTGTATTAAACTTCATTTCAGTACTGGGTGTGTTACCACTTTACCACGTTTGTTTTTCAGTTACTAGTTTTTTCTCAGATTTTATTTACAGAGTTTGACAAATACTTATCACCAATACCGACTCAAATGGTTTAGAGTTAGACGACGAACGATTTGCTTACCTGGCTAAAAGTAAATTGTTTATTTGTAAAACAAACCATACAATTACTATATATTTTATGTGTGTAAAGAAAATAAATTACGTATGCATACCATCAGCATATGAACATATATCAGTGGAATCACGGAATGTATAATCGAGAGCAAGACAAGTGCGAAGGGTCAATTAAGACATGAGTAACTGCGATGTAGATGATGATGTTGTCTTGCAGATGATAGATCTGTGGGTAATTTGGAAATACCACTTGCCTCAGTTCACATTTTCACAACGGAAAAGAAAGAACTGATAGAATTTTCTAATGCTCCAAAATCAACAAAGGCGTTTTGTAAAGTATCCAGTGGTAAAGCTAAAGCTGATAATAATGATGATGGTGGTCCAAAAACGAACTTAGTAATGAGTAGGTATGAAATTCGGACATGCTTCAAGTTTTTTTTTTTTTTTTTTCAAATTCAAATATCTTTATTTGTGACACATAGGTAAAAGAGTTATCAGGTGTTATCAAAAGAATATATAGTTCACTATGTGCTGCCTTGCAAGGCATACAAATAATGTCTACACATTATTTAATGTATGTAGTTTTAACATTTTTTAATGTTTATACCTAGTTACTTAAAATAAATAAGAACAATAAAAGTGTTTTATGGCTAATAACTAACTTACGAACTAAAGCTACCTAATAAAAGTAAAAGAATATAAATAAAATAAAAACATTTTTCACTTTTTGTCTTCTAAATATTCATTGATAGAATAATATGGTTTTTTAATTAAAAAGTTATGGAGGGATTTCTTGAACGTATTAGAATCCCTTAAACCGAATAGCAAAGCACTTTGACACGAGCCCTCTGTGCTGTAGAAGAAACATCTCTTGGAGTTCAAGCGCACTTCTTAAGCACGCATTAGTTTGAGTTGCCCTGAAAACATGACCTAAATAATCCGACCAGCAAATCCAAAATGCACGAAGGATTCAATCACAGACAATATTACCAATGAATAGTTCATGTGAGCAGAGCGGGATGCGACACGAATGACGCACATTTTCAAATTGTGCATATCGTAGGAAATGGACGCCAATTGAGACGAATGCTACTCTAATCGAAGCATGGTACGGCCCGGCCGAATGTTTGCGGACAATTGTTATTGCGATACCAATATGATGACCTCATAATATTAGTGATTCTTCTAACGTTCTGGAGGATTTTGTTGTTTCTAAATAGGTGTATTGATTTAAGTTCTGGGGTCTACTATCTAAGCACTAAACTGTAGTTTCGGCCCAATATACGGGCGTTTCCTAATCTGTATAACCTAAGCACTTTTATTAGTTAGGGGCCGAAACTAAAAATGAATAGCAACCAGATTGGAAAGTTGTATTTTCAAAACTCATGAATTCAAATATTACAGACAGGGCGTAGGGCTCCTTTCGAAGTTGCGAGCAATTTTCGGACGGACCTGTATCTTCGTTGACGTAGATCTCCTGTAGGGCTCCTTTCGAAGTTGCGAGCAATTTTCGGACGGATCTATATCTTCGTTGACGTAGATCTCCTGTACCTTTTAACGTCCATCTAACGTTCAGTAATGTGACCTACGACTCAGGTGCATGAGATAGTCGTGTACTCGTGTTGTTCTCGCAAAGCTTATCGCTAAGCTAAACGAGCCATTGTTACCTCAAAATGATAAGATAACGTCTCGTTAGTCGTTACAAATTGTGTACTCTCTCCATCTTCAATCTTTCTACTTTATGGTCAAAGTAGTTTATGATGCTGACGAGTCTTTTTTATCATACAATATCTTTCGTAAAAAATGTCATGAAAGTTTTTTGTCGTCTCACATAAAATTGGGACAGCCTAAAACTGTCAAGCCGAACATTAAACCAAATGATTACCATATCAGTAAATCCCGTTGATTTACGTCCGCCTAGCCTGAATAAGCAACTTTTCCCTATAAATAGTTTTAATAACCCCGATCAACATTTAAAGTGCGGCGGAGCGGCGACATCAAAGCGGGCTTTTATCTCACGTTGACAGCTAACAAAATCCTTTTAATTAGCGGGTGTCTGCGCCCGCGCACCTTACGTGTCGTCCCGCTCCCACGCCGAACATCGCACGCAACCTTTTATTGACTCATATTCGCTTTGGAACAGATAAATTGAATCGATTATTGACTTATTTGGCGATTTTATCTCAACGTCTTTATGTTAAACGATATTTAATTGGATAGCTCGTTTTTGTACGTACTGTTTGGTTTGCTTTGACAAGTTCTGGGAGAGTTCATAGTAAAGCTATGTACCAACGTACGGCGCACTAAAATAACATTGATGTTTATGGTAGATGTTTAAACACGCGTTGCCGAGATAAGTATGTATCTACAGTCACGCTCCTTAACTTTACAAGGCGAGCAGAACTGACGGTAGACGGTACCATAAAGCAGAGTCATGTGTGGTCTCAAATCTGTTGTGGAGACAGCTCCATACCATAACTCCGTCAGCAGCCGTTAAAAAATTCTGCCACGTTTGATGATCTTGCCAGAAGTCAAAATCAAAAGAATTTGTGGTTGCACTAGTGGTTATTAGGATTCGATATGATTTGGTCGTTAAAATGTGTGATGATTGCGGAAATCATTAAAAAAATTACAATGATGAAGTATAGTAGATATAGAACAGTCTTACGGATGATAATTGCAAAAATTAAATTACACCAACATTTTGAAGCTCGAATTCTTCTCTTTGTCCATCACAAAGTATTGACGTCGTAACTCGATCTCGTACAATGAATAACCAAGTGTTTGGCATGTAAAGTTGTTTCCATATTATTTTATTGGATAAATAGTATGTTTTAGTAGGACATTTCGTCTGTGTTTGGTTTTTGAATAGTTGATTTACAATGCAATTTTCTTTTAATTGCATGTTTTTCACGGCCCCAGGAAAGCAAATAAAATGGTTAGTCCATTCTAAACAACGTTTGAACTCCTCATAGTCCAAGTCAAAATACATTTCGTTGTTGTAATCTAACCCTATGTAAGCTTTAGGTACTTCTATACTTTGGGCTAACTTGTCAGAGTTTATCTTTGGGACTGGTGTAACATACATTAAAGTATATTTAGTTATCTCTTGTATACTGCCCCAGTGACATGTAAAAATTTTGCTCCGTATTTAAAAATTAATTTTAATTAGTAATTAAGTTATAATAAGGTGTAATTATTTGTGTAAACGTCTTAGAAATACGTAAATACTCAGGAAAATTGTTTTCCTGATAAATAATAAAGATTTCGGTTACAAAACGTCACCGGTAACCTAAAAACAACAGCTGATGTTCTAGTTACGGAGTGTTTATCGGATAATTCAGGGGAAGTATTGTTAAGTTTTATATAATATCAACACACAAACGCAAATTTTAACTTTAAAACACATCCAAGCCATTTTTTTGCTGATTTATTACCCTATACAGGTTCTAAATCGGTTTGTTGACAACTGGTCGTAATAAGTAACAAAACTGAGAATTAATTCATAGCTCTGTTTGTTCGATCGGTCTTTACAAAATTAAATCGTTTTATGATCATTATTGTGCATTATTGCTTTAAAGTAATAAGTTAAATTTTCTTTTTTTTTTCTCAAGCAAGCTACCCTCTTGTCAAAGTAAAGCAAATTGAATATTCAATCTAAATGAATTGAATTTACAGATTATCTTTTAAACCTTATTCAGCAGCCTACCTCAATTCTTTCATAACTGAAGGCTTTTCCCTGTTTTAGTTTTAGTTTTATTTCATGTTTTTTCCCCTCCCATCGCTAACTTTTCTTTAATCTATTCTATTAGTTCTCACCGTTTCCTTACTTCTTATTTCAGTTACCATTCCGGAGACCATGCCTGTTATGACTCGTAAGATGGATATGGAGCTAAAATTGAGAACGGCCCTCCAAGAACTCAAAGAATCAAATCTCCAAGTCCAACAACTGTTACTAGAGAGAGAAGAGAGTGAGGTGGAAGTCGTTGAGATTAATGGCAAAAATTCCAGCTTAAAACGGGAGTTAGTAGACCTACATCAGCAATACTTGGACGTTGTTGATGAACGGGATCAATTGAAGGTGGTCACGGATGGTTTTAATAATTGTAGTAACCTATATGAGGAGGCTTTATATAAAATTAGGGACTTAGAAGATGAAGTAATTCATGCCAATAGTCTTATTTTAAAATTACAACGAGAAAACGAATGTTCTCAGGTTAAAGAAACAAACCTCTTATATAACAAATTAGTAAACAATAATGGTAACCCCTCTTCCTTAATAACTATTGATCTGACTGAAGATTCCTTGGTAAAACATAATTATAAAGTTAGCAATAAGAAACTTAAAAAATATGCTAAACTGAATAGATTAATTAGGAAATGTAACCAATTTAAGAAACAGCATAAACTCTTTTCTAAATATATTCCACTGAGGAAAGAGCGTGTTGATTTAGTTAAAAAAGTAAATAATTATCAAATAAAATTAGAAGATAGCATAAAAATTTATGACATTGATACTCGGCATTTGCAGTCTGAAATACAGGTTCTTAGGGACAAACTCAGTTCCCTTTCCAGTAGGTATCTGAATTCTCAGAACCAAATTAAGGAGCATATCCTTGCTGCGAATGAGTTGGTAATGAGTCAATGTCGTTGTCAGTCAGATCCTTTATATGATACCGTCCAGCCTGAGGTAATGGAGGACCCATCCCAGGCCGTGAATTTATTTCAGGACAGTACACTTAAACAAGTAACAGCTGATATTACACAAAATTATTTACAAGTGGTTCAGCCTGAGAAATATCACAGTCAGGATTGTTTTAAATCAATAATGTTCTCAGATAGCATGGGAAGAGGTGTAGGTAAATTAATAAGTGTCCTGAGTAACCTGAGTTTTTCAAATCAAAACCATTGTATGCCAGGGGCTACATACAAACAGATTATGGCATCAGTTACTAGAAATGTTTATAATAAAAATACTGACATTACTATATTTGTAGGGAATAGTTCAAAAGTTAAAATAAAAGACATCACAAACTGTGTTACTGAATTGTTAGAGTTAAATTGTCGTAAAATAATATTGTGTGCCTTTCCATACCTTGCGAAATTGTCAGCCAAGAAAAACAATTATATTCACAGGCTGAATAGCCATGTTCAGTTCTTAGTAGGTCACTATAGTGACAGGCTTATATACTTTGACATCAACAGTTTTGTTGATAATCTTAAGTCGACACCAAGTAATGTGTGTCTACCTATTAGTTGTAGACACAAAATAGCTAGGCTATTAGTTTATAATATTCACTCAGACATAAATAGTATGTCGTTGTTTAGTACTATAATTGACACTGCCAATATTAGTAATTTTACTAATAATTCTTTTTATAATTTTTTAAATACAGAGGATACTTCAGTGGGGTCCACTGATGGTAGGATGACATTGCATAGTGACAGCATGGGCATCTTGGATCTCACTCCAGATGCTCATTTAAACTAGTTAGTAAGACAACAGAAGGTACCAGTAAAATTAATGTCACTTTAAACAATAATATTGTACCTTCTGGCTCTCGACAAGCTAGATGTAAAAAGGGGGCTAAGCAGAATTCGTTGCAATTATTTCATCAGAATATTCAAGGCCTCTCCTCAAAGCAACTTGAAATTGAATTATTTTTAGAGAAAACAAAATTTGAAATTGTCTGTTTCACTGAACATTGGTTGAGAAACTATGAAATGTTAATAAGTTATGCAAACTACAGCGTGGGCAGTTGCTTTAACCGAAACTGTAAGATTCGTGGGGGATCATTAATCTTAATTAAAAATTCTATTAAATTTAAGACCCGTGCTGATATTGTTAAACTATCGGTGGAACATATTATTGAGCTATCTTGTGTTGAGCTGGATAGGCATGTAATAGTGTGCGTTTACAGGCCCCCTAATTATCAAAACTACTCTACATTTGAGTCAGTAATGGAAGATGTTTTAGCAAAACTTGTAACTGGTAATAAATCAGTAGTTGTATGTGGGGACTTTAATGTTAATATTTTAGACAAAAATTCGAATAGTAGTAGATTTTTGCACCTTTTTAAATCATTTAATTTATTAAACGTGTTTTCGGAACCAACCCGAATTACTACAAATACTGCTACATGTCTGGATAATGTTTTTTGTTGCTGCGACTACTTGGATAAATTCATTGTAAATTACCTTCCTTCAGATCACAGCGGTCAAATCGTTGTGTTCGAATCCTACACACCAGTGCAAAAAATCGAAATAAAATCTAGACAGATAACACCCAGCAATTTAAATAAGTTTAATGATAATTTAATTATTAATTTAGGCATTCCAAGCCAGATTATTGACAACGTAAATCTATTTTATGAGGAATTCTTTTCGGTGATTCACACGGAGTTCAATAATACAATAAAAACGAAAACTAAATCTATTTGCCCTAAGTTTATGTTCAGTGACTGGGCAACAAAGGGCATTAGGAAAAGTAGGGAGCGATTGTTTGAGCTGTACGGTCTTAAACCTTACATTAACTCTGAAACTTTTAATAAATATGTTGCAACTTACTCTAAAATCTTCAAAAACGCTTGCAAAGTAGCTAAAGCCTTATTCATTAGCAACAAGATTAAATCCGCCGATAATAAAATAAAGACGGTTTGGAAAATTATCAATAGTGAAACGAATAGAAATAAAAAAAATAATAATGATATCACTCTAGAGACTTCACGTGGCCTTTTAAATTCTAAAAACGAAGTTGCTCAAGAATTTGTAGATTTCTTCACTAGTATCCCACTTAAAACTACAGAAACCTTAAATTCATCACCCTTGCTTTCTATTGAGTTACTAAGAGCGAACGTTTCAGCCTGCCCGGTTGAGTTTCAATTTAAACATATAAACCCCATAGCAGTCATTAAAGCTTTTAAGGAAATTAAAGTCAAATTAACCGAAGATCTATGGGGACTGTCGATTAAAGTTTGTCAAGCTATTATTGAGACTGTAGCTCCGTATTTAGCCTTAATATTTAATTTGTGTGTGGACCAGGGAGTCTTCCCGGACCTTATGAAATACAGCAAGGTAATACCACTTTTCAAATCCGGTGACAGTAAAGACACTAATAACTATAGACCCGTATCCGTTTTGCCTGTTTTCAGCAAGGTGTTTGAAAAGGTTATGCTTAATCAAATGCTCATCCACTTTAACACAAATAAAATCTTACATGAGAAACAGTATGGTTTCACCAAAGGACGTTGTACGACTGACGCCGGTGTCACCTTATTAAAACATATATTTACTGCGTGGGAAGAGTCACAAGATGCCATAGGGATTTTCTGTGACCTCTCGAAAGCATTTGATTGCGTCAACCACGAAACCCTTCTCAGAAAGCTTGAACATTACGGTTTAGGGAAACTTGCGCTCAGTTTAATGAAATCGTATTTAAACGATAGACATCAGCAAGTACAAATAAATGGTGTCAATTCAACGGGCTTAAAAGTAAGTATGGGTGTACCACAAGGTTCGATATTAGGTCCCTTTCTCTTTTTGGTCTATATTAATGATCTACCCCATTTATTTAAAAACCAACCTGAAATGGTATTGTTTGCCGACGATACTTCTTTAATATTTAAGGTAAACAGACGTGCCACAAATCTTGATGACGTAAATAACGCCCTACTGCAGGTTCATAATTGGTTCACCGTCAATAATTTAGTCTTGAATGGGAAAAAAACTAAGTGCATAAGATTTGCTCTACCAAATGTCAAAAGTACTGATTGTGACATAGTATTGAATCAAGAGACACTAGAATTTGTCGATGAAACTGTTTTCTTGGGGATAACGATTGACTCGAGGCTACAGTGGGGTCCGCATTTAACATCTCTTGCAGGTCGGCTGAGTTCAGCAGCATATGCTGTTAGGAAAATCCGCCAATTTACTGACGTAGATACCGCGAGACTAGTCTATTTTAGCTATTTTCATAGTGTTATGTCATACGGTATTTTACTATGGGGACGGGCTGCAGACATCGAGTCTATATTCATTCTGCAGAAAAGAGCCATTAGAGCCATATATGGTCTACGAAGGCGCGATTCTCTGAGAGAGCTGTTTAAGGAAATTAACATCATGACAGTACCTTGTCAATACATCTATGAAAACATCATGTACGTTAGGAAAAATCTGCATTTGTTTAGCAAAAGAGGTGATAGACACCACTATAATACGAGGAATAGGGACCAACTAGTTCAGCCAGGTTTCAGGTTAGCTAAAGTAGACTCATCTTTCATGGGGTACTGTTTAAAATGTTACAATAAAATACCCCCTCACATTCTTCAACTGAGTGAGACGAAATTTAAAACTTGTGTAAAACGCACACTATGTAGGCAAGCATACTATAAGTTGGGGGATTACATTGATGATAAAAATGCTTGGCTCAATGCTGGTCCTGCTCCACAACCTTAGGGGCAAATACATCGATCATGTGAAGTTATTGTAGAGGCTGCAGAAGATTGTAAAAATATCTTTACATTGTATAGATTCAATGTCTTAATATTGTATAATTGCATGGCACATGTGTGAGTACTATGTACTATAAAGCCACTTTTTACATTTTACATTTAGTTATATTTTAGTGACGTTGCCCTGGTGGCTGCGAGAATGTCATGCTCACTCAAATGTCTCGCTGATGGTGGCGGGTGTGTCGGATCATTTGATTCCCTTCAAAATGGTTGAGTTAGATGGTGCTGATCCATGCGTCATGTTCGTGAACGGGCGCTGTCAGTGGAGACTGGTCATTTCTTAGCTGCCATGGTTTAGATATTTTTCTTTGATTTGTTTTTTATATCTTTTTACTCTGGACGCTCTTAACTTGCACGTCTTGCTACATAGTTCTCACATAATATACCATCTTAACATGAATGATGTAATGTACCAAGATTTTGTAACAAATACTGATTTAAAAGAGTGTCCATGGAGTTTCTTGCCCGTTCTTCTTCATGAGATCTACGTTAGGGAACTGGCAACTGCAGTACTTTCACAAGTTATTATGCCTTGTGATTGTGACTGTAGCGTAGGAGTGCAATGCGTCGTTTCGGGAGTTGCTGCGTCGGGCTGCGCGGCGCCGGATGTTACCGGCGGCGATTGCTGTGGGTGCGGGGGCGCGCGGCGGCGCGTGCCGTGGCGGCGGATGTGCGGGGCTTCGGGTCGCGGGGCGGCGGTTGCACGTTGCGGCGTGCATTCGTTGTTCCGTGTTTCGGGGTCTCGAGCATTCGTTGTTGCGGTTTGCGTCGCTGCGTGCTTTCGTGCTCGCAGTGTTCGTTGTTGCGGGCATTCGGTGGCGTGTGGTTCGGCGTGGTGGCTTTCGGAATGACGTATTGCACTCGTAGTTTCGTTTTTCTTCCGTCCTTCTGACATTCAAAAGTGCCTGTAATGGCTTAATTGAAATAAAATATTTGAGTTTGAGTTTGAGTATAGGAAAATAGGCGTATACTTTTATATGAGTCTTGTTCTCATATATCTTGGTGTCTAGTAACTGTTGTTGAACGATTCTTAGTTTAGATGGTAATTTTTTGTTTGCTGATGATATTAGGTCAGTGACGTTCTTTGGTGTTAAAACGCTATAGACGGTCGCCTTGGTTAAGTATATCTCTAATAGTCCGTTGTAATAATCCATGATTTCTTCCATGTAATTATATGCTAACTGGTAAGTCTGCATAATATGTATGTTTACACTGTTGTGGTCGACTGTACTGAACCAATGGTTGTTACTCTCGATGTAACCTATGACTTGGTTTAATTTAGTTTGAAATCCTATAAGTTTCTGTTTTATTCTTTCTTCAGTTTTGTTTACTTGTGAGATTGTTGATATCATGAATTTGGTTTGCTACGGCCCAGCCATACTGAGATGGATTGGAGTCACATTGCAGCACAAGACCAGAAGAACAAGTCCCGAGCCAGAGAACCAACCAGCAAGAGAACCAAACTCGCTTGCTGCCAACAAGACAACTACCAAACCGACAACAGGCCAACCAACTACCACAACGGAACCTGTGTACAGTTTACCACGTCAACACGAAACTATTGAATTATACCAACTGGAGCCTAGGTCCTGAGAGGCGCCAGAATGTTCAACCGTGAACATACTATAGTTGCACGCGCCAACAATAGCATCACAGCGTCAGCGACACACATACGGTCCACGCGCCGGCAACACCAACACACTGTCAGCACTAAGAGGTGGCCTACTGAGATCTTCGCTTCATCGGCTCAATACACACACGACACACATGTAAATAGCCATCAATGTGTATTTACCACAAAAATTGTATATAATTAAGTTCACTATTGTAATAAAATTAGTCATCAAGCTGGAGTCGAGTGTGATTTATCTCCTTACTTCCTCTTACTGTGGCCAAGACACCTTTAGCCATCATCGGTCCTATGAGTCTGTGGGATCGGCAGTAAGAAAACCATTTCCTGTGTACATTGCACGACGTACACAAAACCCTCTTCCTACCCAAATTCCGTCTGTCACCGTAGGTCTCCTTGTGACAGACTTCCCTCTCGTACAACCAACGTAACCTACGTTTGGTGTGGTTTGTATATGGTAGGCTAGGGCTAGGATAACTGGGGTGCTAGTTAGTTACTGTAGGGCTAGGTTTGGCGTCAGTTGGGCTTTAGGTATTGATCCAGGTTTAATTATCTCAAACGTAGTCACATCGTACACACTTGGAATACCGGCCGTACTAAGCTGTAAGTCCCGGTGTGTACAATATTATTATATGCTATATCTTGTTTCCAAGTACGAGTAAAAGTAATATCTGCAACATTGTAGCTGGATGTACGCCCTGAAGTGGTAGCTTATTATTCAGCCCTGCTGTATCTTTAAGATGCAGTTGATATGGATGGTTCAGAGGTTTTCTAATAAGCATGTGCCGGGGACGCATTTATGTAGCGTTTTTCCCAAGTCTGAATGTTTTATGAAATAAGTTGTGTTAGAGAGTTTCCACAAAAGAAGCGTTTAGCCAGTGCCAAATCTATCAGAATTTAATGACAATTTTGATTTATTGAAGGTTACTTTTCTGTGAGAAGATATAAAACTATAAATTGATGCTCAACTTGATTTCAACAAATTCTCAAAACATTTTGCAACAGTTATTGATGTCCATAAATCGTAGTACTCAAAAGGGCATCCTTATCGACGCCAGTCCTCGTAAAAGTCCGCATAAACTTTATGCAGTGGCCAATAATATGAAAACGTTTATTTATATATTTGTGGATTTACTGCTGAGGAAGCCTACTAGCATCCGCCGGACCAAAATACTCGGTCGCCTGCTAAATTCCGCGACGTCTAGTGGGTGAACGAACCCGCAATGAGATTCTCCTCTTAATGATAACATTGGATCATGTCATGATACCTTCCAAGTTTATGGTTGAGGCCTTGTTCAGATAAACATCTCATTGATGAATGTGTTTCGGTAAGGATTTTATTTGGGATTCCGGTTCTCAAAAATTAACAAGGGCAAAAGTTTGGGTTGAATAATTAAAAAAAAGATATTCATCATTGAATACTAGCGCTATAATACTGAGGCAAACGAAATGGAAAACTAGAATTGAATACGACTCATGAATTTAAATTTAACCAAAAAAAAATGTTTCATGGACATCGAGAGACGTCTACGAACGGTTGAAGACGTATACTGAC
Source organism: Diarsia mendica (assembly GCA_949316265.1). Lineage (NCBI taxonomy): Eukaryota > Metazoa > Arthropoda > Insecta > Lepidoptera > Noctuidae > Diarsia > Diarsia mendica. Next base: position 1,665,162 of record OX438907.1, on the reverse strand, counting down.
AGAACAATGTTCTCTAATCAAAGCTATTGAGTCAGTGTTTTGAAACACACTTCACTTATGATTACATTTGGCCAAATTCATTGCGAAATCATATTTGCGCTTATACATTCCGGAAGGGTTTAACTGACTCATATCATATTTTAGATAAGATACTACTATAAGATGATGCGTGGTTGGTAGCTCTTTGTGACCTTACCGCTTAAGGTTCTTGAATGTCTCTTGCTATCTTTTCTCAAAACAAATTAAATGCTTCTTATCATACGCACGATCGCTCTTAAAATTCATTTCGTTGGGTACCATCGCCTCATCTTGGTTCTTGCTCCCGCACATTAATATCATACACAGCTCTGAGTTCTTTATCTGTACAAAAATACGCAATTAACGAGATGAAAACGTTTCGATTAAGCGTCTACGTCCTCAAATTCCATTCCTGTACCATTTATAACGTCGATTCGAATTCTCCATTCCGAAATTCAGGTGCTCCGAGACAATTTATTTGTAAAATTACGGTTCTTATTCGGAGTTTACGCGTCTCAGTCTGCTCGGGTTTGAGTTGAGGTGCTCATTGTGTATGGTGTGAAGTCCTGTGGTGTCCAATTATTCTGCCGGCGGTGGTCGTCGGGCAGGCGCCTCTCCCCCTATCGCGGCTCGCCATCGATAATACTAACCGGTTCGTTTTTCGTTTATAGGTCGGACCATCTTGATATTCAACTCCGTGGACCGCTTTATACCGAATTCCTAATCTGGGATTGTTCAACTTCACGTTCGTTACGAATCAACCAGTGGTAACGAAAACGTTTGCTGGTATTTTGTTTGTTTACTTTAAAATCAATAATGAGGCAGTTAATTAAATACATCACGTACCTTGCTCTAACTTTTTCCAGCAAACAAGGTATTGTTTTCGCATTTCTAAGGCGCCAATATTTTCACTGTGATCACGTCAAGTTCTTAGCATTTATTATTTTCATTCAACATGGGTTTTCCAGGTATGGCCTTATAAGCAATGACACTTGTTTAACATTGCTACCTATAAATGAGCAATTCAGACGTCAGCAGAATCCATAAAGTTATTGCAAATATACGTATTATAAACACTTTGTTGTCGATTTTAATTAAAGACTATAATTGGAGCTGCTCCACGCATAGTATGCACAAATTACACCGCTTACTGTCCTCACTAAGGATATAATTTGTCTGTGCTCGACGTAATTACAGTGCTAAGCGACTCAAAACACATTCTCCTTATGAAGTACCCACACACAACAGGTTTTCCTTTGGCTCTCATGTCACATAAATATTATCATCTAGTTTTACTGTTTCCTTCGGCTCGTCGCAAAAAACCTTATCGTTTACATCGTACACGACTCAAAAGGATTCCGTGACTCCAAGTTGGGGTTATTTATTTTAAAAGTGGTCATTAAGTACAGAAGCAGCAATTTGGTTCTCACATGACCCCGTTCTGCAGACCATGAGATAATCGCAAACGGTAGTGTCCAAGCACGTACTAGGTCCTTATTAGGCAAGTGAGATTTTTTTATGTCGCCGGTTGGCTCGGAGGCGAGTCGTGTCGTGCCATGGGATTGAGTGCGCATGCATGATTCCTACCGTTGCGCCTTGTTGCCGTTGCCTTGCGCTACTCCGCACCATTTACAGATTATTGAGTTATGTCGTCTTCGGCTTATATAACGCGCTCCCACCGAGCACATCTTTCAACTTCCAAGCTACCACTAACAGATTTCAAATTACATCGGCCAGCGCTATTTATGTTTTTAATATTTGACTTTTAACTAACAAGCATAAATTTCCGGCACCTCATTCCCATGAATTATATATAAAACTAGTCATAAAAATCACGATGTTCATAAAAATGTTGTTCATAATATTATTTCTGTCAACGGTTTCTGGATTTTATAAGTCTGTAGGTCATTTCCAATTATAATTATTAATAAATTTCTTTGGGATCATTTCGAGACCCTCAGAACTCATAAAAGTCAGACGCGAGTGCCATAGTGAAATATGATAATTTCCCAGCATCACTTGCTCGGGTTGAACAACAAAACGATCGTGCGCCGGCGCCAGCGGTCCTGCCTGCCCTCATGTATAAACGACCAGTTTTTACTCCATTCCAATATGGACCATTAAGGTGGGCAGATTTTCAACTTCGCACTTCAATGACAGCTCGCTAATTCTCTTAGTTTTTAAACCCACCACCATTAAACTCGGGTGTACTTACTTCGAAGTTACTGCTTTCCAAATACCTAGACAGTCGTTTTGTAATAGGACTAGATACTAACGATAGACTTCGAAGAGAACAAAGGGCTTTGCGTAATTTACAGAGCAAGGCAGCTGACATAGCCATAACGGGGCGATCTAACAAATCTATACAGAGCTTATTAAGTTACCGTACCGTACTTAACATTCTTGACGCATCAAAGGACTATAAGTTAGTGACAATTAAGCCTGAGCTTTATAGCCTCACATAAACATTTTTATTTTAATCTCCTTTGATTCCACGCATCAGCAAAAAACTATTGGCACTACGTCGGACTTTAGTAGATTAACCCAAGGTTTTCACTTTTATAGTCCGTTGCATAAGCCAGGTGTACAAATTCCTTGTAAATGACTGGTCCTGATTAGTAGGCGTCAATTGGCACACCTTTTGTTGTTGAATATATATAAGTAATTAATAGTAATCGAAAAGGACCAGTTTATTTGTGTAGATAACATCGTAAATACAATCTGTGCCCTTGTTCGAAATATATTGATACGTGCAAATAGTCAGCTGGACCTAGTAGACAGGTTGCCTTACATGGAAGCATGTCCTAACGATAGAGCTTGAGTCCGGAGTACTCCGGGGTCCCTTGTCTGCAAGGGACAATCATTGTAAAAGCATAAAAGTTTATTGCTCGTCCGCCCAAGTTGGTTTAATTCAATCAAAGAGCATATAAATGGACGATCACTAACTCCTGTGCCCAACAATCGAGCGATGTGTTTCTTTTCACACGTTAAAAGATAGCCAACATCCATATGGACCATTTTACGTTAATGCGTTCCCTCTCCATAGCTGTTAGCATGTATTCAGAATGTTATGATACTGCCACTGAACATCTAGATCTGAAAGCTCGCTTAAGTATATACGAAGTTACAGACAATTTAGCCTGAATTACTCCTGTTTTAAATTAGAATCTAGTTAAGGAGTTGGTATCATATTTCACGTGCAGAATCAGTGATCACCGATAGAAACCCACGGCGTTGTCGTGCGGTCCCATTGCGAACAGGGCTGGGTGTCCGACCGCATTCGTTTATCTTTAGAATTATAAGAGATGCTCGGTGAGCACGCGACGGTCCCCTCTCATCTGCGGCACAGCCAGCACCAGGACGTAATAGCTCCGCACTTTGATTCATTGCCGCGAGACTTTCATCTTATGACATTTTTATGGCCATTTATTAATTACCTCTCTGATTAATATTGCAGCTCCTAACCATTTACAACCGCGCTATCGGTGCCTCTTTACAAAAACTTGAAAGCTAACGAGCTTGACTATTTGTTTTTTGTCATTTTACAGGGTCACTAATTTCTTCACTCCGGATGCGTGTACTCAACGGCCGGAAAGGGAGATTTATTATTTGGATCCACAATAAAAAGCTTTTACGACCTTTCAGACAATTATTAAAATAATAAACTGCCCTTTAGTTGTTTCCGCGAGAAAATATTGCGGAACGAATGTTTGTAATGCATTACGGGAACACGGCGCGTTGTTTACATGATAAATAATATTTAAAACGTCGTTCATTTCGTTTATATATTTTATGGCCGAGTCGTAGGCTCCATTTTAAATAGATATGACCTGTTTTTCTTATACATTCTTGTCTGGGATATCAAGAGATGATCTCAATCTTCAGCTTCGCCGATCAGATTGGCGGTCTCGTTATGGCAAATGTATAAAAACGAAAATATGTTAGATATTCCATGCTTTCATCTACAGAAATAGCCTGATTTAATTATAAATTAGCAGCAAACGAAATTATTAGCATTTATAGTGAGTTCGAATTAATTTAGTTACCGGCCTAAACTTCTTTAGGTGTCATACCGTGCAATTAGAGAAACCCGTTTGATGGTCTACCATAAAATGATTTGGATTGGGTATGAATCAATGAATGTTATCGCCTCATGCTAACTAATTATATTTTATCGTTGTTAATTTGGATTTAGATTGAGACTAGATAGTGGACTAACAAGATAGCGAGTGGTCATGGCTTAGCTTTCTGCCTTACTTATGTAAAGTTTTATGTGTTCTCTACGTTAAGTGTATTGGAATTGCTTGTAGGCACGTTTACGATTGCACTAAAGGTTAATTGGCTATTAAAGCTTGCAAGAGAAGATTGTCAACTTTTATACTCTGTACTTGTCATTAGCGCCTTTCAAGATGTGGCAAATATGGATAGTTTTATATGAACATTGGCTAGTATCCCGTACGCAGTAACCAGCTTCGCCAGATAACGGATTTTCATACAAGCTTTCATCCCCAATTTCACCCGTTTCATCATCTGCATAGACTTTTGTCAACTACATGAACGTTGGGATCGGCTCATAATACCAGTATTTACATGGAGCGACTGCACTATTTCACACGTTTACGGGATGAACTTTCTTAAATTGTTTCTATGCCAAATTTTGACCTGATCCGTGCAGTGGAGCCGTTCGTTGATAGATAGTCAGGACAAACGATTTTATAAGTAGGTACAGATGTAATGAGTGACAAACGTGTGGACAAGTAGTGCGCAGTGAACAATTAGCCGTACGTTTGTCTCAACGGCACCAATTAAACTGGAAATCAGGACGCGTAGCTCACTGGTTGTTAATTAATTGTAATGTACACCGCGGACTCATGAATGGTCCGCTACAATACGGTGTGTACAGAATACGTAATGCTAAGGCGCCTAGCGAACAACTTAGGCTGTTTGGTGATTTATTAAAGCCTCACTTTTGGTCAGTAAGCCGTCACGATCATTCCTGGTACCAAGTTGGATTGTTTGTTAAAAAGTGCCTCTAAGTTTTATTGATGATATTAATCTTTTTGCACGTGTCCGTTTTATTAACATAGTAGAAATATTTAGGTGTTGCGAAATCGCAGCTTTTATTAATAGAAGTAGGTATCAACATTGCAAATTAGAATTTATACCATACCTACTCTAAAAAGCTTATTTTATTCTCGCAAAACAGTGAATAAAAAGGCCTTTTAATCACTGTTTTGTTTTTTATTCACTATTTTGGTGTTTGAATTTGGAACACAAAAATATATCCGGTCACTATTTCAATGCTTACACAAACTCCTTGCGCTAAGATTCAACTCTTTGGTGCAAATAAATTCTCGAGATTTGATTGGTCGATATTTGCGACAAGGAGTTTGGCATTAGATTAAAAACTGTTTTGTGTTCTTTGCTGCCTATAAAGAAAAAAAAAATAGTGAATTGGCGCCATTTCAAATACTTACTGTGAATAGGGGATCGGACAAAAACAAAACTAATTAGTCCGTCAGATAGATTTCCAAAAACTATTAGACACGTATTTTTTTTTTTCACGTAAACTTAAAATGAAGACGATACAGTGCTTCGAAAACTCGTGTGACGTCATATGATAGTACATTTTGACGACACAAGTGACGTTTCAAGCCCCACTCCAAGATCTTTGACGCGTTTTATCTTCGTATTTTTTTATTGATTTGATAAAACAAAAAACACTTATTCAATATTTTTCGATAATCTAACTTACGGACTAAACAGAATCATATTATTTTGAACCAGTCCGATCCCCTATTGTACGGACACAAAGTTTAGTGAATTACTTACTTTTTTTTTTTTTTTTTTTTTTTTTGGTGGGTGGAAAATCATCGAATGACCCCCCCCGCTCTTGGGCAGAGCGAAGGGGAGTGTCAGACTTCTACTGACTAAAAACCGAACCCATGTTCCTTCTTTGCCCTTGCGCCGAGGCCACGTAATCTAGTACATAATACCGCGGCCCCGACGGGCGTCGGCCCTTGCGGGCCCCTCCTTGCTGACATCTCTTTGAGGCGCGCGTGGAACACGAACGCGCCGCCGACACGGTCTGTTGCCGTCATGACGACGGCCGGACGGCGAGCTAGCCCATTACTCACCGTCCACAGGCCCGCGTCTACGGTGGCCGGAAGCCATCACGTGGCCCCCGACGCCCGGAGCGCCTTCCGCGCCTTCCGCGGCGGCTGGGACGTTGAGAGGATCGCTCCCTCTCTCGTTCCGCCTCCTCCTTCGCTAGCATCACTGCTTCGCAGAAGGAGGCGACGGCGTCCCATTCCTCCTCGCCCCGGACCATGGCTTGCACCAGGGCCGGACGCGAGAGGTCGCCGCCGCCGATCGCCGCTACGAGAACACGGCGGGGCTCCGCCCAAGCAGGGCACACCTCCACAGTGTGCTCCACCGTGTCCTCCGGTCGATCCTCGCAGTGGAAGCATCCGGGCGTTTCCTCCCGCCTAATTCGGTGCAGGTACCTCCCGAAACATCCGTGTCCGGTGAGGACCTGCGTCAGACGGAAGGTGAGGGCGCCGTGGCTCCTCTCTAGCCACTCCTCAAAGAGGGGACTTACCGCCACTATCGTGGCGTGCCCTGTGAATTACTTACTTATGTCTTTTCTCGTAGTCATGGTATAAAGTATAGTATGCAACTCTTGAATAAAGTACGAATTTATATCGAGGGCCATGAATCACTCGCGTCGTTCAGGATTCTAACAGTTTGAATCACTCGCTGCGTTCGTGATTCAATCATTAGAATCCTTCACTTGCTCGGGACTCATCTACGGCCCTCGCTTTAAATCTGTCCTTTATTCATTAGTTGCATAATATACTATTATAACTAATTTGGCCTCTACTCATAGTTGTTTTTCTTATTTCGTTAATTAATTTATGCTCATTTCCATTTGCTTCGGCTATTTGATCTCTAACAATGAATGGCCGTATCTATTACATTAATTGATGATGAAATAATCTCTGCCAGGATTAGACTTTGGTCTTCATATCATTTTGTTATTGCAGTTTTACTCGCAGTTTTTCTAGGCTAATTTTCTTCAGTGTACGAGACAAACGTGAAGTAAATAAATCTAACCTAACCTCTCATAAAATTACTGTTGATATTACATCTAAGTCTTGTTACGACAAAATTGCAGAAATTGATATTATATGCCTTAGTCACTTTTATTGCCTCAGTATTTTATTTATTACATTCTCCGAACTACAAACACAACATCATGAAAAGTTTAAGATAATGTAGATTTATTTTATCAGCCAAAGAGATCTAGCTCTTGTACTACAGTCTAGCGATCATGTTACATTATTCATTTGAGTGTTATTCTTAGGTCGTTATCTATAAAGCCTGATTTGTCCAAGTACATAGGTACAAAGTACTCTAAAGTGCATTCCGTAATTGAAATAGAAACGTTTAAAGTAATCGACGTATATTTCAGGTGTTGTAGTAAATAATAATAATATGGCTTCGGCCCGTGCTATTCTATAAATCCGGTTAAAAAGCCGAGATATGTAAAAGTATACAAACAAATAATAATAATAATAATATTCCACAACTATCACACAACACCATCTAGTCCCAAGCTAAGCAGAGCTTGTGTTATGGGTACTAGACAACTGATAAACATACTTATATATTTCTAAATACATACATATTATAGATAAATTACACCCAGACACAGAACAAATGATCGTGCTCATCACACAAAAAATTGTCCTGGGTGGGAATCGAACCCACGACCTCCGGCATAGCAGTTAGGGTCACTAACCACTAGACCAACAGGCCAGTCATCAAAAAAAAATCTGTCAGATGTGCACAAATTGGTGTTGCAACATGATTTAAAGGTTGGATGGATGGTCGTGCCAACGGCTCGGTACGCCGATTAGCGATTGGTCACGGGACCAAATGGTAACGCGTTGTTCCCGCCGGAGCGTAGCCGTGGAATTGATGGGGAATTTGGGTTTTTTACCCTCGGGATGATATTATGAAGATTGGATGGAGGCTGAATTTATTATGACAGAAAATGATTAGCTACTGAGCTTCTGTCTGTGTTTTGTGCCTTATTCTATTATGCAGGTTTTACAAACGCACTTGATGCGAATATACCACGAAGAAGAAGAAAGGAAGGAATTCATTAATAGCCACGTATTTGGAGGTATCACCACACATCAAATTCGGCACTATCATTTTTCCAACACGTAAACTGTTTTAAATAATATCTGGCGCCCAAATTACTATGATTACGGCATCCGTTTTATTTCTTTTGAAACGAGATTAAATTAGATGTTCAACAAAATATACACATCACACAACCTATGCATCTATATAATATATAGGTTTACTAGCTGTCAATGATGGACGAGCAAATAAAGTTTATGTATAGATAGAGCCCGTAAACTTGGTCCCATGTAGCGAGGTCACATGTGTACAAGGAGCCTAGGCACTCTAGGATCGTACCAACCCGGCCAGCCGATCGTCGCCATCTTATTTATTGATATGGACTTTTAAGGACCACATCACGACCGGTTCTTCTTACCATAAAGGAACTGAGACGTGAGGTCAGTAAATTGTTTATTAGAAAATCTTACGACTTAGATATAGATTTATTTGGTTTATTAGAAAATATTACGACTGAGATAAGTTTATTCTAAATCGGCCTGGTAATTTATAGTTCCGAGAGTAAAAAATATTTCTCAATGCGAAGGGTGTATAATGATGTATCTGATCTCACAAGAGTGAAGAGACAACTATTAGATTTTATTGAACAGATAGATGATAGACAGACGCCATTTCAAGGAGTGGCCTGATAGATTGATTCGAATTACGCTCGCGGGTCAACGCTTCTTGTACGACTCTAGATTTCATACTGACGCCTATTTGCGAGTAATCATTTATTACATTTAAGGATTTCGCAGAAATTAGGCATTGGAACGTGAAATATTTATGTATTTTCGCCATTATTTTGGGTACGACAGTCGAATTGCTAAACAGTTGACAAAAACATGTTTTAGGTGGGTTCTACGATTGTAGAATAACATTTTCTAAATTCTTTAGGCATGACGAAGTACAAATTGTGTACCCAGAAATGATCACACTATGGTCAGAACATCTTTGTCATTATTTTGGAGATTAAACAGGACAGGACTCAAGTACCTATGTACCCTTAGTTGAAACTAGAGCTATTATATACCCCTCATAACTACTGACATTGATATTACAAGCACAAATAACGGGCAAACAAATTCGTGCACAAGTTAGCAAGTCGATGTAAAGTACGGTCCACATACACACTTCGATGGCTTCGCGACATAAGCGATGTGCGTCTCACATGCCGAGCTCAAATCCATCGTGTCTGATGCGTATCAAATGTCGGGACACGAAGCTATACTAGCACGAAATTTTATGATCACACCAATGGTGTTACATAATTTAAATAGCCTACAACATTTCCACTCAAAGATCAAGGAAACGATGGACGGGTTGTATGAGGAATGATACGAAAGAGAAAAAAGTAAATGATAGAGTGGCAGTTGATAGAGGAGAATGGAAGAAAAAAACGTGTTGCGCCGACCCCAAGTAATATGAGACAAAGGCAGGAAGATGATGACTTCTGGTGGGACACTTGGAGTGGGCCCAGTGCAGGCGTAGATTAAATATGCCTTAAAATTGTTGGTTCTATCTAGGACGTGCCAGTTTCTCCACCAATGGTGTTTTCTTTGCTATTTGTTCCGGGTTTGGACTATGGCGTTCTGCATGTTTAACATTTCCTCTAGCTTTACTTGTTGAGTAGTGGTTTTAGTTTCCTTGTTCGATGTCGATGTCTCGGCGAACGCTTGGAAATGGCGTAGGTTCTGTATCGGAAACTTATTGGACCGCCCTTGGACCTTGGAATAGCATGTCGCGGTTTAAGTTTCATATTAAGGATTTATTTACTTCAATTACATATTAAATGTACGCCTTGAATCTGCCAATAAGTATCTGCCAGTTTTTTTTTTCCAAGCTACTATTAAATACTGTGATTTTTCAAATACTACGGTCCACAACCATTTCCGACCAACCTTAGAGTTTTCCGCATGCATCGTCCATATAGTGCATATCACGTCTGAGTCACCGTGGGAAACTAGATCTGCTCGACGCGAGATATAATCGATACTAGGGCATGAATATCGGAATCTCGGAATCTCGTAATATCGGAATCTCGGAGCGAAAGTTCCGATATTACAATTCCGATATTGGATCACTCAATATCGGAATTGCAATATCGGAAATATTTTTCTATATTTTGAGTTTTAAACTGAACTTGTATTTTAGATCCATGTGTAGCACCGAGCGCGACAGCGCGCTACCGTATGCCTGTTGCCAGTTCACTAATGATGCGATAGAAGAGCAATATTAATATTGCCTGGCCTGTTGGTCTAGTGGTTAGTGACCCTAACTGCTATGCCGGAGGTCGTGGGTTCGATTCCCACCCAGGACAAATGTTTGTGTGATGAGCACGATCATTTGTTCTGTGTCTGGGTGTAATTTATCTATAATATGTATGTATTTAGAAATATATAAGTATGTTTATCAGTTGTCTAGTACCCATAACACAAGCTCTGCTTAGCTTGGGACTAGATGGCGTTGTGTGATAGTTGTGGAATATTATGGAATATTATTATTATTATTATAATATAAGTCACGTCACGAGTGACATTTAAATAAAAAAAAAAACAATTTAATCACTAGAGTCAAGGGTATAAATGCCACAATTTTCATCAAAACATCTAAGTAAAAGGTACGAAATTATAATAGTCATAGAATCTCGTTGTTTCTAAATGATTTTGTCATGAATTTGGTGATTCTTCACTAATCAATATAGGGAGAGAACTTGTTATATAAATTAAAGAATAACACTGCATTTAGAGGTACAGTAGGTTCTTACTACGATCTACAATTATGTGTTTGAAGAATCATGAAAGTTTGATTAAGCAGTTTGGACAGAGAATAATATAAATACATAAAACACTATTACAGTCGGCAAAAATGTAGCTTACCTCTGTCATGAGTTGGTGACAGACGATGGCTTTCTAATAATCTGATAAGGCTGATGATGATCAGCCTATAATGTTCCCACTGCAGGGACTCAAGCCTCCTCTTTAGGAGAGGGATGGACTATAATCCACCGCACGTGGGCCTAGTGGGGGTTGGCAGATGTCACATGTCTTCGAATTTTTTGGTTCTAAGACATGCCGGTTTCCTTACGTTGTTTTCCATATGGTTTTTATGTTAATTAGATTCAAGGCAAATCGCATTGAAACTTTTCAATAACACTATGATACGGTAATCTTTAAACTCTGTGTGACACGGTATACCGATTTGTATGTAGAATGACGTTGCGGCACCGCTCCGGCGCCGTACCGCACCGTTAACGCATTGAGTGGCCTCACTGTTGTCCTATATGTCATTATTTTTTAAAAGAAATCGTTTATAAAAAAATATATAGAAATTGAAATAGTATTATAAAAGTTTGTTAAACTTTTATAATACTATAGAAATTGAAATAGTATTATAAAAGTTTATTAAACTTTTATAATACTATTTCAATTTCTATATATTTTAAAAAAATAAAGTTATTATATTGTTTTCTTTCTTTCTTAATTTCAGTAGAAAAATGGCATTTACGACCTTTCTACGCCGAAGTAGCGCTATTTGATTTAATAAGTAAATAAATACTTTAAAACAACCAAAGTTTGAACCAAATGATATAATATTATTCAAAAATGTTTTTTATTGCATTCAATCCAACCTCATATCGAATTTGGGCAATTTATAAATAAAATGTGCAATTTCAAATCAAATAACGTAATTCCGATATTAATATCGGAATTCCGATATTGAGATCTAATATCGAAACTCAGTATCGGAATTGAAAATCTTCCGATATTACATGCCCTAATCGATACACTGGCTGAATGACATATCGAATCATGTAATTGTATATCGTGACCCATTCGGACATGGCGTGTTTTGAAATCGACACTGCCCGCGCCGAGCTTCAAAACGCGTTCCGCCGGAAATAGTGGTTTACACGTCATTTTATACACGCCATCTCGATTGATAAGTTTCCGGCGATACGTTCTCGTTCAGATGCTATCTGTTCAATGTGGAACTTTTCATACATCAATCACCCTCTACTTCACTGTGGTAGGCCATCCGGTGCGATTAACTTTCGAATAATGTCTTCCCCCCAATGATTCGTTCTCGTATTGCTACTTCTCTATTCAAACATCAAGATTCAGATACGAAAAAGGCAAAAGCAGCTTTGCCTTTATTTCCTCGTTTTCACCTCATTATATTTTCTATATGCAAATGTACAACGTCATATCAGATGGAAATGTTGCATTATAAATAGAACAAAGAGTCTAATCCTGCTAATAATTCATCAGTACGCAGACATTGTGTCTGAACTATCTGACAGATACAAATCTGATGTGTACAAAAGAGCACAATTTCAACGAGATCGTTTAACCGATTCCATTAATCATGTGGTCAGAGGTGTCGACTGTCCGAATGTCGGCTCGCGTTCGATTTGGACTGTCAATGCGTCTGCGCACATGTTCTGTACACTCTTGACGGTTCATTGCGGCGTTTGAGGTTTAGGTATTGGGTAACACTGGGAATTAATTAAGTCTTCTAACGCCTACGGCTATTAGAGATGTAAAAGAAATCAGAATCATTTTATATCAAGTTTTACAATAACTACATTGGAAATTCTTAATTTTAACCATTATTCGTAGGAAAACATGTTTGGCAACATCCACTTGACGCGAAATCTAATGGCCAAATGAAACATCGCCATTAACTGCTACCATAAAAGCTAATGTTCGGGAAACTTTTCCAAGTTATATTTGTAAATCCTATTTTACGATAGAGAGCCATTCTCATTATGGAATGTTTAGAACAATATTAGTAATGTGATTGCTTCTTGGACATAATTTCTGAACAAAATCCAACATAACTAACTTTTAGATTTAAACTGTCTATAAAGTTTATTAATTTCTCTGTATCGCGATCGTTAGCTAAAAGCGATCTTTTATCTATAAACCATTTTTATTATATCTAGGATCATTTTATTGATTACGACTCTTCAATTTTATCACTAGCATTTATTGTCTGAGGCAGGTTTCTTAAACTTTATTCATGCTACGTCGCGTTTGATGGGCATAATGTCTTTTACAATGTTTTTTCAACTCCATAGAGATGAGCTTAAAAGGGTTTGACATGTACTTAGACCAGTTTCTCCCAGTACTTCTTCCAGTTCATTGGTTCTTAGTAGACATTGAGTGCGTTCGTTCTCTTGAATTGAGAATAATTTAAATAAATGGATTGAATCATTCACTGTAGGAAATCGAAGGAACAAAATAATCAAATCCAATAAATTGAATCAGTTCAATTTACAGGCAAATGTGACCAATTTAGCAGCATCAATTGAGATTGTCTCGGATGATGATGATGTATGCTGGCACCCCGACGCCGGCGGCGGACGATCAGTTTCCTGCGATCATTCAATTACATACAAGTTTGTATGATTGTAAATGCGGGCTGGCCTGGATAAATGATGCTATACAAATCGCTAGGGGCCGAGATTACTGTAAATTGATACCACTCGTAGCTGGTAGCCGTGCATCGCTTTATGTCTATCTATCTGCCGGACTACGGAGTGTTGACCAAACGATATTAAACATACATTCGATTCGATTTCTTAATAAACGCTGACACAAACCGGGCTTCGAATGAATAAAAGTCTCTTACACTCTTACTTACCCATCATTCGATTCTTTCGCGTCATCGAGTAGGGTAGTTTATCAAATTACTTACCCTACTCGATGGAAAGAAAATGCGGCTTGCAAGGCAAGAAAATTTTATTTTCGTGATTCGTTTTGTTTAAAATTAACGTAAAAGCCAGTGATAGCGAAAGATATGCTCCCGGTCATTATTCAGCAAACAAAAGAATAAACCAAATTGAGGATATTAGTTTAAATCGGTGCTATTACGGCTGTGTTTAATTCGTGGCTTCCGTCGCAGTTTCCCCGGGCCTCGCTCTCGGAGCCTCGGAGGTGCGGAGTTGGCCGCGAGCGGTTTGCCATTACGTTCGCCATCGCCAGTCACCTGTAATGAAGTGCTGCCATTCTCGACCATTTTCTGGCCGATGCTGGCTACTGCGTGAGCATTTGTAACAGGATTCAGGTCGCGGTTAGGGTTGTCATTTTAACAATAATATGGCATAATAGTTTCCCCAATGCTATAGAAAGATACTTGGGGCAAAATGAATTGATCTCGAAAAGATTATCTGGTTTGGTGGGTGATATAAGTTTATGTTTACAAAGCTTATTATTCATATTCAAAACCAATTCAATAGTTATTTCAACACTTGATTTCGGAATTATTGCCCTTTGTTGACAGTGACACATAGTAACCCTACCTGTTCAATCGCCACCAAACGTAGCATTAGGTTCGTTCAATACTGACAAGATATTCTAAGTTATTGCAATTTGTATGGATTTGCGTGGGCGCTTTCGTGAGCTTGATGCATTACAATTTGTGAACTAATTCTACAGATTAAAACGTTACGAGTCGCGACTGCCAGCTCTATCGACTTGTTTACGTATTTATTACACTTTATTGGGTGTCGCAACCATTTACCTCTCAGCAGGAAACGTATGCTTTTTTGACACTAATCACCGTTGCAGAATTAAATGAAGCTGGCCACGGTTTGGTCACGAATCACTAATATTTGCACAAGAAACGAAGACAAACAGTGACTGGGTTTCGTGAAATTTGGAAACCAAATCCTGGTGTTTGTGTTTAAAGGATCGACAAGTGCTAATAAATTCAAGTTTACTTTTTTGCGTGGCTGCGCAAAGGAAATGGCAGACGTACTCTCAAGAGGATTATGTATACAGGCGAAAATATATAGAGTGTACAAGAGTAGCCGCGCTGCGGGACGTGTATAAATCCAATATGTAACCCATTGTCCTGTCGCGCGCTCACAAAAGTGCACTTTTGTTTCAGCCCGATCCAGAACAAACTTCCGTGGAGACGACAACGCGTATTACCCTAGAAGTTTTTCTATTATGGCTACTAGTCACATATTATGCGGTCAATGATTAAATGCTGTTACTTATATGGGGATCTGAGAAACATGGATGGAATTGCTTATTATTCGAATCAGAAAAAATGAATCACTTAGAAGCTATCCAGTAAATCCGATTAAAATGTACTGTGTATGTGACGTTGAGTGATACTAGGGAGTTATAATAAGGTAATCATTCAGAATAAAGCGTGTGAAACCAAACAATCGCAAGAAAACTGATGATTAAAGCTAACTAGAATGAATAAGTCCAGTTATATTCTGATAAATTGTTTTAAGATAATGTAGCATAGTCACATTTCCGTCTGGTAATGAAGTTCGCACACGCTGTGCTACATTTGTTGAAAGCTCCACAGATTCGTGTTCCTTTAGCCGACGACGGACATCGCATTTAAGGCGAATGTTTTACAATCCCTCCAACGTTGGCTTTTTTATTTGCCTCCGCCGCGGGAAGTGCGAAATTCGCGCCGTTCCGAACACAATAAAAATAGAAACTTGCTTAGTAACAGTTGTTCACACGAAACGAAACCTCTGATCGAATCTATAAAGTTTTCGGAAGGTCTCACATCAATAATGCTCAACAATAAAATAGTTTAGGGCTCCTAAGTAATCCGATTTAAATATTATTTCTTGGTCGTAAACTAGGCAGACGTTGGCGTCGGCAACAGTCGTGCAGCAGGAACGCTTTATTACATGATTCCGATACTTTTATTGATCATCATCTATAAATCATGAACTATAAACTATATACTATACTATGAACTATAAACGTTGGGACTAAACTTACAAGGTGCAATGTATCACACCCGAGATTCTTTTACCGATAAATCACGAGCGAGGTGGACGCTTATTAAAACACCCCCGCCGATGCATCAGCTCTTCTCACGCACTGATCATAACGTATGAAGAAAATCTAACGTTTATATTTAACTTGAATTTATTACTTAATAAAACTACAACGACGGGGAAAGCTCTAAGCGTGTTGGGTATCTCAAAAGAGCGAGATTTATCCTTTCTGAGAAGGCAGCCGCGGCCGACATGTGTGCGGAAATGTCCTGTTTACTTTCCGTTTTCGTATTCGGACAGCGCCTTTTAAGTCTCTTGTTTATTGCGCTCTATGTACGGATAACAAGGGATTTTGTAACTCGACTATTTCTGGTAGACAATGAATTGCTATCTGCTTGCCATCGGTGGGTGGATACTGAAAGCGGACGATGAATTTTGTAACAGCATCCATTTCGGTGCAGCGCTATGACATATTTGTAGTAGTGCTTTGTTGGCTTCGCTAGATAACCGCCGCTATCGGACGAATAAAGTAAAACTACGTTTAATTTATATTATATGGTAATACGGCACGCGGTCGGCAGCGGTTCAAAGCGAGCTCTTAATAAGGACGTGTCCCCTTAATTCACGTCGGTGTGGTCACTAACATTCCTACAAGGGTTTGCTCTCTACATTTTTGTGAGTTCGATGTTCGTTTTTCTCGTCCACCATTTCCCACCTCGGTTTGTCGTCGGGAATTTAAACGAGCGCACCGATTTCAATCGCACACCGTGCCATTGGGACGCGTTTTATTTGAACGCTCTGTGCGACAAAAATTACAACACTTCCACCGACATTACAAAAAGTACGCCGCCTTTAATTTTGTTTATTTCTTGCCTTAGCTGCGTCTTTCATGTATTTTATGATGCATTCTTGTACGTTCATGTGACCGTAATGTATGACCAAGCTCTTTTATAGTTTTGCTCTATCATCTCTTGTTTATCAAAACGTGGATCACATTATGTATTTTATAGAACTCGGGCATAATTTCAATTTTCATCGTAATACTTAAGAGGAAGACACCTGTCCTCTCCTAATATTCATGAACCGGCAGAGCCTTCGACCGTCCATTGTACTAAATCTGGTTTATAAAAGTATGTCCTTGCATTTCTTATTTCATGTGGTCGGTCGTGTGTGTTTGTTTTGTTTTTGTCGCGGGCATTGTGCGATGGACAGCGGATTAACAAGAGCGTCGGCGCCAGGGCGTGCGGCTGCGGCGGCGTCTGAATAGCAAATGCGACTTGGTGTGCGGTGCCCGTATCTAGATTAGCGTTGAAAATTTCGAAAGTTTCAATTTGTTTTTTACCCGGTAAAATACAAATGCTCGTTTTTTTCCGTATTTTACGAAAGTTGCAGTGAAAAATTCACAGTACGAATCTTACGGAATAATACGGGAATCTTTCGAATGTTGCATTGAAATTTTCACTTTTTTCGTATTTTACGAAAGTTGCAGTGAAAAATTCACAGTACGTACGAATTATTGTACTACTAACATTTTTTAATATGTATTTTTAACCCTACTAACATAGTTGAAGTTCTTTGTTACTATTACCGGGTGGGTACCCATACCCACCCACCTACCTACCACCCACCCACCTAAATACATACCACCCACGTACCTACCACCCACCTACCTACCACCCACCTACCTACCACCCACCTACCTACCACCCACATACCTACCACCCACCTACCTACCACCCACCTACCTACCACCCACCTACCTACCACCCACCTACCTACCACCCACCTACCTACCACCCACCTGCCTACCACCAACCTACCTACCACCCACCCACCTACCTACATACCACCCACGTACCTACCACCCACCTACCTACCATCCACCTACCTACCACCCACCTACCTACCACCCACCTACCTACCTACAACCCACCTACCTACCACCCACCTACCAACCACCCACCTACCTACCACCCACCTACCTACCACCCACCTACCTACCACCCACCTACCTACAATCCACCTACTTTCTCACCGTTCAAATCTTCCCTGGACTGCCACTTATATTTTAAAACAAACATTACCCAAATCGGTCCAGCCGTTCTCGTAATAGAGCGAGATTTATTTAAAACATGAAAGATTCCTGTTTTTTTCGAATCTTTCCGTAATTTTCCGTATTTTACCGTATTATTCGAAAAAAACGTGAAATTTACACTGGCCAATGTTCTTGAAACTTACGATACTTACATTGAAAAATACAACGGCAATTGCAAGAAACGGGAATCTTTCATTGCAATTTTCAACGCTAATCTAGATGCGAGCTCGGTGCGCGCGCGCCGCTCCCGTGCAGATGCGCCCGATTGCTCGCATTAACATAGCACCGCGTCGTTTTTATAAATCCACGAAATCATTGTTTATGTACTTCTCCTTTGTAATTCACATTCTGTGCTCTTTTCTTATGCTCACATAAATCTGTGTAAGTTAATACTTATCGGGATTAAGCCTGTCTCCGTCTGCGGGCTAATTGACAACCCGGAGAGCGTTATGCCTTCAAATTGTGTTCAAATATTGTCCGTGTGGACGTGTAAAGCGCACAGTAAACACGTCGGTCCGTCCGGCTGTTTGCTGAGTCCAACGAGCCCGGACTGTTTGCCCTGGTTATCTGTGCCGTGCGTGATCTCGGACGGGTTTACTTCATCCCGTGGGTTTTCTTTTGTCTTCCATATAAGGTGTGCAATCTGAACGTGAGATCGGCCTGGTTGCTCGTTGACACGTAGCTGCCATTAACGAGATGTCGATACCAGTGTACTGGTTGTTAAGACCACGCTTCGTTAGTCCACTACTATTTGCATTTCGCGTATAAAAATAAATGTATGCATTTCAACAATTCGCCTAAGTACACTGGACCATGTTTTGCGAGATGCAAAAAATACCTTTGTAAAATTTTACTAATGATATAATTTTGTGTTGTTTCAGGTATGTATAGTGGAACTGGGCACTATCAACTCCTATATTTTAGTCAAGGTATTAAATTAAATGTATTTCGACACAAATTGTTAAAGCCGCCGTTAGCAGTAAATTTCGGTGCCATACCTATACCAGTTGCCAACGCTTTATGGTCCGGATCTATTAATTTATTCAATTATACACTAATCAACTAATAAATTTGTTCAAAATACATCATTTCCACTATTAACATAATTTGCTGGAAACACGCCATACTGTTATTTAAATACCATACTCGATATATCAAGAAGGCTCTCCATATATATAGGTTTTGTTTCGCAATTCTCTCGTAGGTATCTCGGCATTATCCCTTCACGTTTTTTTATGATAATCATGGTTGAACGTCATGTGTAATGTTGTTTTTTCCTCGTAAACATTTTGAGAAACGTCCAAGATATGTCTGATTAAAGGAAAAATAAAAATGCCTGGTAAGCCTGCCCGCTTTTTGCTTCGATAGAATGTTAAGGCGATGCATTTGCTAATGTACGTTAATTGGCAAGGAGTGTAGCCGGGAGGCGAGTACTGCCAAGTTAGGGATGTCGTCCATTCACCGCCCTGCCTCACCTCGAGCGGTCTCCTTCTTCAATATCTTATACGGAGTTGCCATTTATATAAAAATAACGACAAACAGCAGGGTATCCTAAGGGAATAGTAGTACAAGAATTACATCATCCATCCCACGTCTTTTCTCACACTAGCTTTTATTTAATTCAGTTGCAATAAGTTAGCTCTAACACGAAACAGATACACACGACATACTTTGAATTAAAGAGATATGATGCTCGCAGAGCCTCAAGATTAGACCGCTTCCTTCCTTCTCCCTTCCCCATCTGTGATTAGAAAGGTGCATTGTAGGCGGGGTCAAATGTCAGTGGTTTAAGTTGTGGTCGGACGCTAATCTGAATAGACCATTGCACAAATGAAACTCGACCACTGATCAACAAGACAAAGTAAAAGGGACGTGCTATTAGCCACGGAGCAATGAACAAAACCACAATTTGTTTAACATATCTTGGACCCAAGATAATATTTAACAAGTTGGGCAAAAATGTTTGGAAGCTGTTACCCGAAAACCAATGGCAACCAACGAAAGTAATTTATATCCTGTTCTAATTACGCAGAAGTGTACCTAATAGTACACCCACCTGTCGCCAGTTCTGTTTTTGTTGTATATTTCGGAACGGGCAGCAAACTGAGATTTTCCTCCTGAACTGTCCTGAAGTTATATTATAAGTTTTCGGGTACCTAAACGCTCATCCGTCGAGTCTACTTATCTACAACTACAAATGCATGCCACTCAGCGCGATTCTCGGCAACTCTGATCTAGCGGCTACCAACCAGCCAAAATGCTCAAGGTGCGTCCATAAAGTTTAACTATCATTTTATATCGGAAAACACAATTCTCAAAGATTAGGCTATCGTTTCTGATTAAGCTTATACCAATTGGTTCTTTGTTGATATGAATGATGTTGATAGAATTCGCGGAAATTGAATCATTGTACTTGGATTTTACACGTGTATTTTGTTGATTATTCTGAATACATTGATACTTACTTCTCTTCAAAATTAAACTGAAAATGTTGGCTTCATCAGTGAAATATCACGAAAACTTATGTTGTAGTCTGATAAAAATTCTGCGTTTGTACCCAACAGACGTCATCACACTTTAGTACGGTTTCCATAAATTCCGCCAACTTTATACCATGCAAATAAGCGTGCATTTTTTCAAGCCAACCATCTCATTAGAGCTGCGAGTCACATAGTAATTGTGTCCGGTTCACCGATACCGTTGTATACGTAAATAACATTGTTCGGTAAATCGGTGCTCTCGCTCGATTGGCCCCCAGTTTTTTTTCCATCGATTCTCTCGATTGAAGCATCGGCAGTATCGGCACCGTTCGATTGTGTTGCTTCGGACAAAAAGCTGCACGCTTTCTTACAGCCAATGGTTAATCGATTGTTACCGCAAGTTCAATGCCTGCTCCGGTGATAGGTTTCCGTGATAACCATTGTAGCTTTGTTCAGAAGTTTCCTTCTCAAATTGTAACATGACTGTGTGAATTGTTGTAATTATTCCAACTGATGTATCGTCTGGTGAGATTGAGTTGTCCTTAGTCTTGATTGAGGTATCTTTGAACATGTCGAAGAGATTAAATTGTATCCCTTGTACCGGTAATCTTAAGTTGATAACGCTGCTCGTTCCAGTAACTATCAAAATAATATTGATCCGCTTCTGGGTTTCTCAAAGGACAATCGTAATCAAGTTTATCGAGTAGTATTTCCGCGTAATTCCGAGAACTCTCCTCATTATGAATGAAGGAACTGCTCGCTTGCTAATGAACGCGCACTTCCTCTAAGCTCAGTGGACTAGTAATGACGACAGCACGCGGATGAGTAAGGACATTTCATGCGACGATTATGTCAGTAGCTATTATATCAGAAATAACCTGGGACTGACTGAGCCAGTTTACATTACAGGTTCAATATAAAGCTATATTTCTTAGGCTCTCATCTTAATGAGTGTAAAGTAATAATCTCCTCGATTTAAAAATCGCAGGGCTGAATTAATAATGCTAAGTTTCAAGCTTGCCTACAAACATCATTAAATAACTCTTCCCTCATTCTGCTCACGACACGCGCTGGATAAGCACTGCACTTATTGCTCTTTTTTCGGTTCGAGTTGAGCATGGAAACTTATTTTATCTTGACAGGTATTTAGCATAAGCTATGCCGTGTTAAATTCGTTGTGGTTACTTTATTGCCTTAGCGATAACAGGCTTTGCACTGCTAGAACGTCTTATGGGATTGCCTTTAGACTCCGGTGCCTTGGACCGAGTTTGATTGATGTAGGAATTGATTTGGTCTGTTTTGCTTGCAGTCATTTATCTCTCTGCTTGAGTCATGTGATTTTAGACATTGATGGGAACTGTCTCAAAGTTAGTGTATATACTCTTTTTGACATCTTGGGGCAGTCAAAGGTATAATCGTGACACGACGGTACAATTATAGTTCTACATACCTCAACCCTAAAAGAGATTACTGTCACAGCTAATCAGATTAAACTACTCCATGTTAAAATTCGTGTAATATTCAAGGTGGTAGGAATATTGTCACCATTAGTGGACGTTAGAAAGGCAGCATGCCAGGCGAGTCGTGCCTGCCCACTCACGGAACTATTTCAGGCATTCGACTCATTCATACTAATACCACAAGTATTGTTCTTTGACACGCAGATTCGAATAGATAAGCTGATTGAAACACGATTGGGACAGTTGGTAAGACTGGTTTTGTGTGTAATTAAATAGTGTAGGATTTGTATAATGTTATACATTTGGAATAAATTAATGGATATGCATTATGCAATGAAATAACTAAATCTGAAGTGTCTCTTGTCTTAGATTATGAAGAGAGATAAGAAAACTGAATGATCATAACATCAGTCATCACTCTATTAATGAGAATGTTAAACTTTTATGCATCCATGTTTCGTAACAAGTTTTTTTGTCAATTATAAGTAATCAAAAAACTGAAATTGGTCGCCTCCATAGATGTGTTAATCTTCACACACTTCACCTCCAATTTCTGTGATTAGTTCTGAACAATTAAATCCGTCGATTCGATGAATTTCCAATGATTTTCTCCGGCTTACACCATTACTTGATGGATTATTTCATATCTGTGACAAATCGTATAATGCACGAAGTATTTTTATTCAAAATTTATATCATTTCTACATCATACACACGGTCAATAACTGTTCAAGAGCATTATTCATATGCAAACACTGACGTTGATATTGTATCTAAAAGCTAATTAACGTTTCAATAACAAAAAGTAAGACACCAGCTATTATAATGCAGTGAACCCAAATTGAAATCTGTATTAACCTCTACTCATTGAACTACTTAGTAAAGATTTAATGGCCTCAGTACAACATTTCAATACCGGTTAAAAGGAGCGGTCATGCTGCTTAGACTAGCGTTTCTGTCTCTTGGCAGTTCTCATCGTCTCAGCGTTACGAATGCGTTGCTGCATTTGTGATGGTTGACCTACAGTGTTAGTGTTTGTTAACGTGTAGACTTGTTAGTTCCAGTTCCTAAATATTTACCGTGAAATCTTAGCGGTATTTACGAGCTCATAGTACTTGAGTTCACACTCTTTGGTCTGGCTAGTGTCAATGACGAAATTCTTTAAACAGATCTTGAGTCAGCCATATTTAGTATGAGCATCATATTTGGGTCGCATCCGCTGTAACTCCAACTGTGGGTTTTCCGTCTACGTCGGTACTGGGAAACCGATCCACTAATGCTTTACAAGCTACAGCTGTATCTACACCATCTGTGTTACCGCTTATTGCATCCAGTGCGGAAACATTTCCTCAAAGAATTAACATATTCAGCAAACCTTGAAGTACTACAAAGTCCACAGACTCCGCTCCGATGGCACACAGTGGTCCAACCTGAACTAAGGTGCGGTCGGCAAGCTCAGAGACGGGCGACAGAGCGTGTCATGATCGGCCGCGGATCTAGACCACAGCGCCGTGGTATAGGCTAACATCGCCTAGTCGAGCGTGCCCTAGCCAGCCTGGCCCACTGCGAGCGTTGAACCTGATGCGCCTCAATGGACATGGATTAGGTACCAGACGAGCGGACGCGAACTATAAATCGATTGGTGTGAACAGTTTTGTAAGCTTGGAGGTTTTACCATATATGGGAATGAATCTGGATCAAGGAGTGGAACACCCTGCCTGCGTCGGTTTTCCCGAGTTCATATAACCCCAATCTATTTAAGTCGCGAGTAAATAGGCTTCTTCTGGGTAAGCTAAGTTCCATCGTCGACCTCATCTCTGCCCTTAGGGCAAGATTGAGGTCAAGAGTAAGCCCATATTAAATAAAATAAAAAAAAATCTGGTGGTGGCATTTGGCAGAAACCAATTGGTTGGTGCAAGCGATCGAATAGCTTACTCAGGACAAAAGGATTTTTTGATTTGGACTTTTGTCCTGACTTCCTGAGTCCCTTGCACTAGCAGTTACTTCATTTATATTTAGAAAATACATATTTTTTCATCATCAACTTGCCGAGAAATTGAAACGTAGCTTTCGTAGCAAAGCAATCAAATATCTAGATACAGTTGCACTTAATCAACCGCTTGATTGCTACCGTATTATTAAGTTGTTTTCTCATACGCATTCGACTTACCTTCTAGGCTGATTGATGATTTAAATTAAAAACAAATTAGACGTAGAAAATGCGGAGAAACTCTTAAGAAGATGTATATTCAAATTAATTGAATGCAATGAAATTGATCAGTTGCTCACTGACATTTTGTTTGTATTTGCGCAAACTTTGTTTAACAGTTTCTTTAACTTATATTGTAGCTTGAAAGTAGCTGTATGCTTTTGGAAATTGTTAGTTGTTTTACAAAGAATACTACAAGACACAAGTTAACAAATCTAGTCTTAAACATTGTAGATAGACATTTGTCGTGAATTTTTACTCAACAAAACCAACAACAATGACATTGTCATAAGAGTTTTCTAGTATGAAGAATAAGGGAAGACCAAATTAACGATAGAAGGGCAGTGTGAAGCATGATATGGCTAGAAAGGAGATGACTGCTAAGATGAGCTGACGAGTAATAGTGAGGTATAGGAAAAGAGGACATGCTTCGCCGAAACCAAATAAATTGGAATATGGTCTGAAGGATGGCTGAATAACTACAACAATAACACTTCTCCACAAATAGGCATGTGGCCTACATGGTCTGGTTTTGTATTTCTCCTTTTGAATTTTTTAAGCCATGTTTCCAGTCTAGTTTTTGCCGAATCAAACACTTGGAACCTCACATTTCCAAGATGTCTAGATGTGAAATATCTACTAAATTGGTGTGAAATAAATTGCCTCGTTTACAGAGAAAACATCGCGGCTACAAAAAGTAAGTTGACAGGGTTAGAATTAACCGCCCGTCCGTGGTACGTGTTCAAAGAATTCAGTCTTTGTTGTCGTTCTACAAAACGCGCCACGGAATTCTTAAAAGTTCTATCGAGGTGAGATCTTCAGGGTCATCACTTGGACACATCTTAAGAGCTAAATAACAAGCTCCGTTTCGTTTTGTTTTGCACATGTTGTATTATTATTCAATTCATCATTTTGTTGCTAAGGCAGCTTGATAGACATTTCCCTTAATACATACTCTTTTGTTCACTCATCACTGGTATCATCAACTTTATAACTATTGATTTCTAAGTAGCCGGAATCGTTCTGCCCCACATAAGCTATTATTATCAAAAATCGATTCGTTAACATATTTTTTCTTTTACTGTGATTCTGTATTTGTCACGACCTCTAAAACATTCGTCGAGATCCGAGTCGCTCGTGCTCGCGCTTCCACTTTTTGTGCGCCACACGGTCGTCGCGCCGCCATCTTTCCAAGAACTGTCGCTTTACAGAAAAAAACCTCACCCGAATACTCAGTCGCGGTCGACAAAGGTGTGAATATAATTAATGGTTTATCAAAGGATCCGCCTACCCACTAAAGTTGTGCTCGTTGCAACTGATTTGGACATGAGCTCATTTAAGATCGACTCCCGAATTTTGATTCCACAGTTTTTTACTGCACCAGACGAAACATAGCGTCATTAGCCGTTCCGAATATTATTTTCTCGGACATCAATCAAGATACGGTATGGTCTCCAAAATTTAATTGGACTGCCTATAAATCTCGAATGTGAAAGAGTCTGGCTTAATCGCTGCACATCGGTGGCTGTGAGCTCTAACAACGTCATTAGTCGACACCTTGGCTGCATAATTTTATATCTGTCACATTTGTCGCGGTTATCATCATATTTCTTGAGATAAAACCAGCTACATATTTCTGTGTACCTATTACGTCTTCTCTATCTAACTTCGCATGTTGTGACGGTGTTGTGTTGAGGTTTCGTTACCATGTCACTTGATCGTTTAGTGGTCTAAAGTATGCGACTTCATGAATTGTAATACTAAACCCTTCGCTAATCTGCGCTATAATTTGCATTCACTGTCGTGATTTTACATGGAGAATAATGTCTTGCTGTTGGATTATTCTATAATGTAGTCAAATGTAAGTGGCTGAGTTAATCTGGGCGTGCGCAGACTTTGGTTTATATTGCATTTTTGCTTGAGGAATGTCGAAGTTGCTCCACACGATTCGCGTTGGCAGACTGGCTTTGCGGAATGGGTGTCAGTGTATCCGTTGGTGATTGCGCC
Organism: Diarsia mendica; assembly: GCA_949316265.1. Classification (NCBI taxonomy): domain Eukaryota; kingdom Metazoa; phylum Arthropoda; class Insecta; order Lepidoptera; family Noctuidae; genus Diarsia; species Diarsia mendica. The sequence continues at coordinate 1,638,938 of OX438907.1, read as the reverse complement.
TCCTGCGACAATAGAATGAGGCATTGTGTTCCCGGTGTCAGTCTGCTGATACTTGGAATCATCGTCGTCGGGTCAATGGCTCGGAGCGAGCACGGCTCTAATTACCGTGATCGTTATGATTTAGGTAATGGTGTTGTTATGGCCGCCTTAACCTGATAGCCTACGTTTCCGTTACGTTTTATGTTCTTCGGTCATACGTGTTCTCGAATTCTTGAGTTGCCAGCCAATTATGTTTATGATATGTTATGTCCTCCTTGTAGGTGTATTTAATGAGTTGTTGTTTCTTGCGCACCCTGTACCTGTCCTTAATTTTTTATCCACCTATAAAATTTTGTCATAACATAAATCTCGTACAAAACTTCTAAAATCAAACAAATCCATCGTGCGGGTGAATAAAAGTCATCTATACATATATTTTCCTATTATAATAGACGTAGCTATTATACTATTTTGATATTTAATTTATTTCGTTTTATGTTGGTCATTAAAATGCACCTTTTATTTACGATTCGCACCAGCCCGAGCTGTACAATAGCATCGCAGGTATATCTCAGGTAGTTCTTTGTGTTGCGCGGAGTGTTCTCAAAACGGACGGTGCACACCATTGTGCGATGTTGAACCTGACGACACCGTGTCTGCCAGATGCGACGTCCTATTGTCAAAACCATGAGAAAAAGTAGATTTTCTAAGAAATCTCCAGCTTGGTTGCACATGTGCCTCGCTCAGGGATGCTGTACCTGCACCCACGGCGGCCACGGCTCGTAAAATGGTACCTTTTGTGAAATATTGTATAGGGTTTTATGTTCAGCATTTGGTTGGTTGCGTTACTATTGTAAGGTTTTACGACTAGTAATCATTAGCTCACCTTTGTTCGATAGAATTTACTATTCGCTAACAACTGAATTTCTCCTTTGAACGATGCGAATGAACCACCGTAGTAGAATTATATATTTAGATTTAAAGGTTTATTCTACGTAAATATTTACTGCGGAAATCTATTTCCTGTCCTTTGATTAAAATTCATCATTAGAAAATTAATTATGCATTGCTGAACGAAGCTCCAAGTGGTTAAATGTCAATACTGGATTTATATTTACACTTTGGATTGGAATCTTACTTACCTTGTAAAGAAAAAGCATGATTTGAAATATCAATATTTTAAAACAGATTACAATAAATACATCAAATATTAATTTATTCTGTTTAATTTATCATACTAATGTAAATCTCAGCTATACCTGAATCGTGCGCAGCAAAGCTGTCTACGGCTTTTAAAATGTGTCGTATATTTAGAATTTTAGACCGGCACGCGGCGCGAACATCCAATATTTCAGTCTAGCCCACCTGATCTCAAGATAATGCCTATATCGGGCGCAGGCGCATAGTTTCGTCCGAGACGGCCCGGCGCGCAAATACACTCTTTGGCACCGCATCACGGATGTCGCCGTCTGTTATGTCTACGGCACCGAACACCTGCAATTTTACAGCATTTCATCTGACATTAAATGACGATTACGTACCACTATAAACGATTATAGTTATCTAATTGCACAACGGTATGAGCTTGCCAAACATACTGCGATCGCACGCTTGATTAACGTTGGCAATTACATGAGATAAGAGGTTTAAGTAACGTGCTGTATAATTAGAAAAGGATTTAAAGATGCCTTAACTTAATATGATTTACCGGTTTGCTTATAACAGGCTTATACAAAAAGAAAACTTTGGTCCTTCGGATCCTGAAGGACCAGCACCAACAAGTAAAATGCTAAGAATCTTTAAAAGTCATTTTTGAATCTAGAAACTATAGAAGTTTGCCTCTAAAGGTGATTGCATAAACCTTTCATTTCGTACAGTTAAACTTTGCCAAAGCTCAGAGCAGTCACGATTAGGAATCCGTTATTGTCAAAGAGTCAGGTCTCTACCCCCTTAAGTATGCACGACTCCGCTTCACCTTTAGATTTACTCAGCCATACACAATGATTTGTATTGGCTCCATTTCTCAAGTTTCACGTATTTGTTGCGTCAAACTTAAGTAAATGTAAATAGGAAACGTTTCTCCGAAGTCACAGTTATCCTCCCACAGCGTCACGAGTGGGTAAATAATTGTATGAACTTTTTGAACCATCTCCCACACAACCTGAACTCGGTCAGCAGTCAAACTACTGAGCACAAGCATCTGCACTTAGTATATTCCCACGTAGTTCTTTGTGCAACATGCTGAACTAAATAGTACTAAAATTTCAAAAATACTACTAGCTTATGCCCGCGGCTTCGCCCAAGTGGAGTTTGACAAATGGCCCGCGGGATCATTGTACCGAAATAAAAATTATCCTTTGTGTTAATCCAGGTAAATAACCGTTAATATCTATTGAATACATATTACATTAATTAAAAACTATAAAATATACTATGAAAAGGCATCAAAATACTGCTTCTCAAAACTATATCCGCCTTATTACAAAAGGTAGTTAAACCTGGTTTAACTTAGACCTGGTTTATCTCGCATGCTGTCACTTTCTTTTGAATATTATTGAAGTGAGACGTCATGCGAGATAAACCAAGTTTAAGTTAAACCAGGTTTAACTACGTTTTGTAATAAGGCGGTATGTGTCCTGATTTTCGTCCAAATTCGTTGAGTAGTTTTTGCGTGAAAGAGTAAAAAACATCCATGGATGGCTCACACACTTAACATTTACGCCAATGTTAAGGAAATCGTGTAAATGGTCAATGGGGGTCAATATTACATGGAGGTAAGGTAATTGAAAGACGTTGAAACCTGATAGCTGGTCGTTGGCGACTTGAGTGCGCATAATGTGCAGTCACAATGTTCGTCTGTGCGGTTTACCGTTATCCTGACCGAGAGTCATATCTCGCAGATATGAGGGAAAGATTTCGCAGCATTCTGTAAAATGGTATGCAGGAAATGCTAAGTACACCTATAAATTTCTTTGTACTCAGAACGCGTTTATTGGTCGGGTGCGACGTTTATTGGTTGGAGTTCTACCGTTTTGTATCTTTTCTGCTTATATTTCTGAATGAGATTTGGCTGGATAAATCTTAACTATAACCGCATTCAACTGAAAAAAAACCTATACTGATTCGATAACTACATTAACTACTACTGCAAGAAGATAATTTCGGCTTGACTCTCAAGAAATTATGGAATCGTGTGAAGTTTTTTTGGATGACCGGCATAAAATCTCACCCAGTTGAACAGGTGTACAGTTAATGAAACTAATGAACACTCACTTCATTAAGTAATATCTAGGTGGGAACTAGTTTAGTAATTTAGCACTCAGCGGAACCAGTTGCCGGTGATTAACATTTTAATGCCGCTCAGATCCCACGACATGATTTGGGTCTTCAGGAAATTAAAGCGGCCCCGTTCGATGGTGGACACGGATTGTCGGAAGCAGGCCTTATATCAATGACGTCATCCGCTCTCCAATCGCCAATCAGTCTTTCAGGATCACCGGATATAGACTTGTAATTAACGGTAAAGAATATTAATGTTTTCCGTAATAACTGCCCGTAATTTTGAAATTACATTACGAAGATGGCTGAAAATTCAATGAACGCTTCTAATGATCGTGTTGCGAAATTGGTTTGACTGCACCTTGACAACTAAATTAAGAGCGGTATAAATAACTGGAAACTCTCCTGAAACCAATGTAAAAGAAACTAACAACCAGTTTTTTCTCTGAGAAATATATTAATATCCTACATCAGAATATTGCAGGTTTAGTTAACAAATCTGATGCATTATGTGTAAATTTAGATGAACTTGCAGACAGTAACAAAATTGTGGACGTTATATGTATATCTGAGCACTTTATGATGGCAGGATTTGAGTCGAATTTATACCTACCAAATTACATTTTAGCTTCATCTTACTGTAGAACAAATAGTAGGAGAGGTGGAACATGTATTTTACTTAAAAAAGAGCTTAAATTCAGGGAAATTCCAGAAATCCGCAATTTTTGTATTGAATGTATATTAGAAGGGTGTGCAGTTGAACTTCTTGACTATAAAATAATAATTGTTTGTATATATAGGGTACCCAAACCAAATAATTTGTATACATTCTTACATAAACTGGACAAACTTCTGACTTATATTGACAAATTGAACTGTAAAAATATTATAATTACTGGTGATTTTAATATAGATATTTTGAAACGCAATAATGTAACATTAGATTTTGAATGTTTATTGTTAAATTATAATTTAAAACTGGCTTTACATGAACCGACCAGATTCGCCAGTCGAACTTGTTTAGATAATTTTGCACATAACTACAAAAAGGGCTGTAAATGTGACATTTTGGAATTAGGTTTGTCGGACCATACCGCCCAACTAATTAAGGTTCCTGTTAAAAAAAATCTGACATTGCATTATTGGCGTACAATGAAACGTGACTATAGCTTAGAAAATATTGATAAATTTAAATTGTATATTAAGAGCTTGTCTTTCTCAGAAATTTACCTCACTGATGACCCTAACACGGCTTATCAGCACTTTATAGATGATTTTAAACTTTTTTACGACCTTTGTTTTCCACAAACTCAATATTTAATCAAAGTTAATCATAAACCAAAATGGGTATCACGTGGTGTAAAAATTTGCAGTCGAAAGAAAAAGGATTTGCTATGGAAGTTCAGGTTAAACTCGACAAAAGAAAACAAATTAAAGTACATAAATTACTGTCAGTTATTTAAGAAAATTATAAAACTTACAAAACGTGCGCAAAATAACTTCAAAATAATATCGTCTCACAATAAAACAAAAACAGCGTGGCGGATCATAAACAAAACGAGACTTAACACCCCAAAAGAATCAATTGACAGTATAAAAATTGACGAAAAAAACATCCTTAATGACCCAACAGATATAGCGAACGCATTTAATAATTATTTTGTAGAAAAAAATAAACCCCTTCCGGGTGCCGGAAAAAATGTGACATCTTTAATTAATCCCCCATTAAATTCAATGTTTCTTGCACCTAGTTCACCTTACCAGATTAATAAAATTATAAACAGCCTTAAAAATACCAATAGTGTGGGATATGATGGTATCTCTACTAAAATAGTTAAAGCAGTAAATGAGGATATATGCCATCACCTGAGTCACATTCTGAACTTGTCGATATCAACTGGAATATTTCCACAAGATCTTAAACTTTCAGTTATAAAACCTTTATTTAAAAAAGAATGCAAACAGTTAATGGTGAATTATAGACCTATTGCATTATTGTCTGTATTTTCAAAAATCTTTGAAAAATATCTTTATGGCGAACTAAATTCATACCTAGAAAAAAATAAATTATTGTGCAATGAACAAAAAGGCTTTCGACAAAATAAAACCACAAATATGGCTATTTATGAATTTATTCAAAATGTTATCAGCCACGTTGACAAAACAGTGCCAGTTTGTGCTATTTATTGCGATATGTCTCAGGCTTTTGATTATGTGGATCATAATATACTTATCAGTAAGCTTGACGCATATGGGATAAGAGGTAATGTTTTGGACTTAATTAGGTCCTATTTAATGAATCGACAACAGATAACTGAAATAACTAAAGTGAATCCTAAAACAAAAAAAGAAGAAACATTCAGCTCCGTGAGGAAAAACGTTACATACGGTGTCCCTCAAGGTAGTGTGCTAGGGCCGCCTTTGTTTATTATCTATATCAACGACTTGCCAAAGGCAACGACACAACCAATGACATTATTTGCTGATGACAGTACCGTTTCAATTGCATGTAAGGACATTAATAATTATAAATTTGACATAAATAATTCACTGACATCTATAATTTCTTGGCTTGATAATAATAATTTAAAAATAAATTTATCTAAAACAAATATAATGCACTTTGGACAAAGACTGCATAATCCGCAAAATGTAAATTTAATTCATGATAATAATAATATAAATGAAGTATCAAATGCCCGTTTTCTCGGCCTAATTATTGACAGTAAGTTAAATTGGAAAGAACACATTGACTTACTATGTAAAAAAATCAGCAGTCAAGCTTATGCTTTGTACCAACTCGCTCCAACTATCAACACGAGTGTTTTACTATCAGCTTATTATGGACTTGTTGAATCTGTCCTCAGATATGGCATTATCTTTTGGGGCAACTCATCAAATAAAGAAATGGCATTCAAAATGCAAAAGCGATGCATACGTGCTATGTTCGGTATCCAAAGTACGGAGAGCTGTAAACCATTTTTTACCAAGCATAAAATCCTCACACTGCCGTCACTTTATATTTTAGAGATCGCTTTATTTGTAAGAAAAAACCCTCATTTGTTTCCTCGAATATCGGACATTGTAATACGAAATCGCCGGGATAACAGTAAACTTCGTGTTCAGCCATCTAAGACAGCACTACTTTATAAAAGTGTTGTATGCAGAGCGCCGATAATTTATAATAATATCCCTAAATGCCTAAAACAGCTAAACACAGACCAGTTTAAGAAAACGTTAAAAAAAATACTGACGGAAAAAGCTTATTATAACATTAATGAATTTTTAAATGACAAATCGCTCTGAAAATGCAAATTAAATTTATTCCATTAATTTTGAATCACTTGACTATTTACCAATTTTATTTATTTTTATTGTTGATTTATGTGTATTCTTTGTATTTTAATTATAATGCAATCTTATGGTCTTTCGACCTAATTTGTACACCAGCCATGGTCAAACATGTTGAGCCAAAGACATACCTTAACACCTATAATGAGCATACCATGTAAATTATATACACGTGTTTTTGCAAATAAATGAATTTGAATTTGAATTTGGAACATGTCTCAATTCAATTTATTAATGCATTAGTAACATAAAGGTCCCAAGTAGGGCTTTCAAAATACCGGATGTTTCAATACCGGTATCGATTCCGGTATTGGACGTCAATACCGTGATCACGGTATTAATACCGGTATTACATACCAACATTTAAAGTATGTGTTTTTATTTGTAAAAACAGTCTTTTTTGTTTTATTTTATTTTAAATAACTTTAATTAATAGCGCTATATATAACAATTTGGTATTGGTTGATTATTTAATTAGATAGGACTAAGTAGGAACATAATCAAAACTTAACTCAAGTCTTTTTGTAGGAAGGCATTCCACATAGCGTTTGAAAAGAATAAATATCAAAAAAGTCGATTTTTATTATTATCGAAATGTATCATGTAATCAACATAACTACCTATCAATATTTGTAGAAACGTAAGTATAGCTTAATTAGCTATTAGCCATCATTCACAATAGCCTACTGAAAAAAAAGCACGCTCTGCATCAATATTCGTAGGTATCACAGACAGTAAATATCTCTAAGCTGCCGGTAGGAATGGACGTGTCTTCATTTTCACACATCATCATTAATGATCATTTCAACCAATACGTCCACTGCTGGGCGTATAGGCCTCCCCCAGGTGTTGCCGTAGTGGCCTGTCCTATGGGCGCATTCAGCGTGACCCCGCAACCTTCACCAGGTCATCGTTCCACCTTGTTGGACGCCTTCCAACACAACGTCTTTCTGTTCGCGGTTGCCACTCCAAAACTTTTAGGCCCCATTGGCCATCTGTTCTGCGAGCAATGTGCCCTGCCCACCACGACGATTTCTACTCTTTCTCGAAGTTCGAACTGACTGACTGGTCGAACTGGACCTATTTTATTACATCATTAGATCCAGGTAGACTTCGTCCACAACTTCGAGTGTAGAGTCTCCGATTTTGATAGGTGAGGGTGTTACGTGGACAGTCAACATGACCTTGGTTTTGTCCATGTTTATTTTAAGACCCACTCTTTCGGAAGCTCTACTGCAGTCATCGAGCATTTCACTGAGGTCTCTTCAATCCAGAACCTTAAAGGCATCCTCCAGTGCAGGGTGAACAGTTTCGAAGATATGACGTCTCCCTGTCACACAAAAAAAGGTTCCGACTTCCGAGGTCTGGTCCTGTAGTCGAACTGACATGGTGGCGTTTTTGCCACCGTTGGAGACACTGCAGTATGGCCCAAGTCTCGGTCGAATTAAAGGGTTTCTCGTAGTCCACAACCGCTAAACAGAGAGGCAGGTTATACTCTTCGGTCTCTTGTATGACATCCAGCCACATAACCACGCAGCAGTAGGTATGCTGTCTACGGTACTAAAGCCTTTTCGGAATCTGGTTCGTTCGGGAGGCTGGAAATCGTCAAACCGCGCAGGTTTGACGATTTCCAGCCTCCCGATATCATTTCCACTGCTCGAATTCAATGAAGTAGAAGGTTCTTCTATGGTCATATCTTGTTCATTATCAGTCATTGTCTTACTGTCTCTTTATATGTTTCGTGTGTCATTATTATATATTAAAAATGGAATTTAATTTACGATAATACATGTAATGCTTGCAATACCGTGATCACGGTATTGAGGGCTTCAATACCGGTATTGAAAATGGCCCATATTTGTCCGGGATCACGGTATTACGGGATCCCGTAATACCGGTATTGAAAGCCCTAGTCCCAAGGTGTCAAAAGGAGATAAAGACAAACTTGTAGCAATGAACACGTCTGCCGAACAACCATAAAATCCTAAGCGATTTTAGAGAACATATGCGATCATAATACTGTTTTATTATTTACTCGTAAAGGAAACTCAATAAGATTTATGGTGTCTACGTACCGCAGACTAAATTATTTATCTCGGAAACAGTTAAAATTATCTATAAATAAATTACACTCGATATAAAAGCGATAGTAATGTAAGTCGTAATAGTCGGGATGCAACACTGTTGCTCTAAACGTGTTGTATTTACATTCCTGTGGTCCTAATTAAATCAGTGCCTATCTACTGAACGGCTGACGAGAATCAGCTCAGCGCTGGCCACAGGAAGGAGTCTTCATTTAAATGCTAGTAACGTAAGTTTAAGGGTCTAGTAGACACGAACTCTCGATGTTTGTAATAGGAGGCAATTTGCATTTAAATTCAGTTCTTTTAAACGATCGGGCATGCGTATTGGGCCATAAATACTTATGCTAATTTACTTCGAATTTATCAGCACTACATTGTCATCATTGAATTGAAGTATTCAAGCGACGCGTTTGAATTAATTTGATTCCTCTTCAAAAGTCTTCGTAAGTCGGTGGCAATCAACTCATCTAAATAATAAACGTTTAATAGCGAAGGCGACACTGACAAAATCATAAATATTTAAATTGGCGATGTTACCGGGTCGTCGAATAGAAATAAAATGTCTTGACCTGCTTAAGTGCGTCGTAGATATGACAATGCTTGAAAAGGATCCAGCTAGGCACTACAAAGAAGCCAATAGCGTTGGCTGAGTTGGCTCGCACCCTACAGACGTGGAAATTGGTACTGTAGTGAATGATGACGTAATACTGTACCAAAATGATCGACAGCCGGCCACAGAGCGGTAGTAAACATGCGTAAGCGTCATTCACAGACGCGGCCGGATATTGTGCATGTGTGCGTTTGCGCACACGTTACACACTCCCGCGAATGGGTGCGTGTGCGCAGGGAAATTATGAAGTCATTTCTATACTGAATACACTCGATTCCTATATTGACCGAAGATAGTTGCATCACGTTTCGCCTTTGAATCAAGTGTAGTGTGGTCTATTATGCTTACAGTCGTAGGGACTCCTTGCGTAATAGTTGTAATAATATTCATATCATCCGATTGTTCTTGGGTGTGCACTGTGCATATTATCTGCGTTCGATGTGTGTCATCGAACTATAATACTGGCTGTCTGATCTATTTGAGAATCTTGTGTGTTGCTATTGGTATCCATTTTAATTAAGCCAAAACATTTTATGTCTGTACCGTTAACTAATCTTTTGATATAAAATCTATTAGCATTAGAGATGATGCGATGTAAGATTCAGTTTTGCTCGATAATAATACTTAAATTTATAGCTGTAATAACGTCTACACCAATTATTAATTTCAACAGATTACATATATTATTTTCTGCTTGTGTTTCCGGTAGTTTTATCTAAATATTGACTTCTCATTCATAAATCAAATGATTTATACTCGTATACCGGATAACAGGTAGAAACTTCGTAAGTTATCGCAAACGTCGGTTTCGGAACCTTGTTAACGTGATTTTAGGTCTTTGACATCTAATCAACAACCGTTTTGAAAATGACAGCTTTTCCGTTGATATATTGAAGAACGATAAATACTTTAGACAGATAATTATTTAAAGTTAAAACAAGTCAAAGGGTTATTGATTACTACATGTTTCAATAATATTGACCAAAACGCCTTCACCGTCATAATATATCAACCAACACCAATCCACCTTTTTATATCTTAATTGAGTAGCCCACGCATATAGCGTCGCACTATAATTTTTATTTACACACTGACTTAAATCTTATGAAGGCTAGATTTCCAAAGATTTCTCATTCGCCAATCTGCAGGTGGATTGGCAATGTCATAAAGACACGTTCATTAAAAAGAAAGTTCCATCACATCCCGACTAGTCGCGACTCGTGTAGAAGTAAGAGGTCACGACTCCGACCGACGAAACTAGTTTCGTATATAGCAATTTAAAATCAACACACCCAATATTGGATAAATTAATGTTCTGGCCTTACATGGTCCGAGACTTGTCTAAAATAGTCTTCGCAGTCGTAATTGTGCGAGGAATTGTGATGGTGATTTATTGGTCTTCCAAGTCTTTGCCGTTGCTTCCGTTAATAGTTCTGCTAAATACTACTCTGGCATTTTTATGGTTTATATGGTTGTAATTACTTGTAATCATGTTTTTGTGAGGAAAGGGGTTATTTCTTAGCATTTTTTATAAAACTTGTTGCAATTTGTACTTCTAAAGTTCTAAACTCTCATAGTCATGAATCACAACACATTTTTTTGCTAGTTTCAATTCTAGCTATGCTTCGCCGTCAATTTCTCTCCGAACCCGTTTTGGTCATTGACAAATGTATTCAAATAAAAATAATATAATTTATGCTTTAATTTCTTTTGCAACTTTTGCTAGACATTTATTGCTTTTGGAAACAGTTGTCTCGTCAAGTGAACACCTGCGTTTAATAAGTTGTCTTGTATAATTTTAGAGAATAATTTGCAAGGAGAATCAAATGACTCACACCCATTTCTTAGAATTAGCATTTAGCGAAACAGTCTCTTTGATTATAGACTACTGGCCCGTGTTGAAAAAATCATGGGTCATGTGAACCACCAGGTGACCTATCTAGAACGATACAGGAGCATAAAATAATTAGATTCAGCACTATGCCGTCACTTGTAAGCTGTCCAACCGAGTGCAGGTGAGAATTCAAAAGTACAGGTAGACTCGGTACATTTTGGTCATATATTTTTGTACGGCATTCTTACCATCGATAGATCCATGAAAAATAATAAGAAAACGCGTAGTGCCGTAAAAAAATGTTGCGCCACAAAGTCGGAATATTAATTTTATTTTCCGACAATTTCGAGGGTAAATTTGGTCATTTGATTTTGTACGGCATCAGTTTCATACTATTTCAATACTGCTTCTAATCCATTATTCCGCAACGCCGTACAAAAATCATGCGACAAGGGGAAATAATCGAGGGTTGTAACCCCCTCTCTTTCCGCTGGTCCAGGGGGTGATTTGAAAAAGTACGGCTTCGGTTCCAAAACATTATCTAGCACTCAAAAGTACTATTAAAAATAATGCCGTCAAAAAATTATTGTTCATTTTAAATGTATATCAATAATTATCTTAATTTCATCGTATCCTTGATTTTTAAAGCTGTAAAGTCATTTGATCCTGTACGGGAACTTTTTTTTTAACATGATATTGTAAAATACAATTGTTATATAGTATTGCCGTTCAAAAGAAACTGTTCAAAAAAAAAGTTATAGAGAAATACAAAAACTGAAATTTTGCAAATTATTGCAAAAGTTTAAATATCATAGATTAATGAAATATAGCAGTTTTCTAAATTTTATCCCTTGTTTTAAATAGTATTAACATAATTAAATTAGGAAAAAATGATGCCGTACATTTTAATGCAGACCATTATCTTTTAGGCTGATGAAAATGACGCTACCATTTTAAGGTTGCACAAGCCAGTCATTCTTCCATACAAACGTAGTATGGTGATTACTCCTGATATTATCAATCTGATACAGTACGGCATTAACATATTTTTGAAGAGAACAATTGATAATATGAAAACATCACTATGACGTCTAACTGAACTGAAACGGTGTGTATATTATATCCAAGAATTGAAACTGCCAATCCCAGTATCAACAGTTTTGTATACTTTTTGGTTTAATATATACTTCATTCAAACATTATTGATACATATATATAATTGATTTGTTTCATTGTAATGATGTGAATAAATAAAACAATCATTTTTTAGAAAAAGATCGATATATTTAAGGATGATAATAAAAAACATGGTTTTTCTTTAAATTATTTTTAATTAATTATTGTTTTTATTTTGACAGTGGATAACTTAAAGTGCCTATCAAATAACTGTCAAATGGTGAGTTTTTAAGAAAATAATGTACCAAACCATAACCAATTTACTGTTAATCTATGGACATTTATGATAGCCACTGACATTAAAAAGATACGCAATAGCCCTACTGCACATACCTAGTTACTAACCGATGTAAATCAATAAGTTAAGTCAACGCTAAAATAAGATTTGTAAAAATATGTTTTGTTGCTTGTATAGAAAAAAAAAAATGCTAATACCGGACTCCCAGGTGTCGCCACGATTGCACCTTTACTAGACGGAGCGCCGACTTGTAGGAAATTCAATTTTACAGCTCCCACATAAGATTTACTTTCAAAACAATTACTGATCTACCTAGGGATTGAAATGAGCTACACGAGTAAGAGAAGTCTTACAATAATTAACAAGGAACAGTTGACGTCAACTGTTCCTTGTTAATTATTTTGAGACTTACAGACTTATAGTTGCCTCAACCGAAAATGTGCGAGTACTTCTCAAAAATATGTTGTTATTTGGAATTATCAGTGACAACATGTCTATATTTTGGTATAAATCGATAGTATACAAACCCATAATTATTTAACATAGTTTCTAACTAGGAACCTAGAATCACGAAAAGAGTATGAAAATTAGTACAAATAAACTATCTAAATGCCGTTTAAAAAATATCGTGATGTATTTCACCTTACATTTCGTTATATGGATTTTTTCTTTTTAATTTTTTAATTTTCAGTTTTTTTCCCCTTTGGACCAACGAAAATGTACGGCATATGAAAAAATATTATCTATGCATAAAATACTTTCAAAATAAATTAATTTTATGTTGTGTCAAATCACCCCCTGGACCAGCGGAAAGAGAGGGGGTTATAACCCTCGATTATTTCCCCTTGTCGCATGATTTTTGTACGGCGTTGCGGAATAATGGATTAGAAGCAGTATTGAAATAGTATGAAACTGATGCCGTACAAAATCAAATGACCAAATTTACCCTCGAAATTGTCGGAAAATTAAATAAAAATTCCGACTTTGTGGCGCAATATTTTTTTACGGCACTACGCGTTTTCTTATTATTTTTCATGGATCTATCGATGGTAAGAATGCCGTACAAAAATATATGACCAAAATGTACCGAGTCTACCTGTACTTTTGAATTCTCACCTGCACTCGGTTGGACAGCTTACAAGTGACGGCATAGTGCTGAATCTTATTATTTTATGCTCCTGTATCGTTCTAGATAGGTTACCTGGTGGTTCACATGACCCATAATTTTTTCAACACGGGCCAGTAGTCTATTACCGCATAGTCCGCATACATGTCAAGTAAAAACAAAATTCAGAACCGGGTCAACGACTGATGTTAAAGCTTCGATTGTTAAACGAGACACAAATGATGAGGCAACAATGAAGATAATTTCTCTAATAGTCTTGTCCCAAAATCTAGAGATAACACTAACATTAAAATCGTCTGAGAACTTAATTTCGATAGTAGCTTGACTTGTTCATTTAAACACAGCCTCATTCTGCTCTATTACCCAACGTCGTTTAAGACAATCAAGAGAAGTTTGACTATCTTAAATTGATAATCAATATGCATATGTGTACGTGCGTGTGTAGATAACCGGCCCACCGGTGGCACTGTTGCAGACCAGTCTGGGCCCCGTTATACTCTCAATGGGCCTCATCAATGGACCACGGCTATTTGCATAAACTTGTATAGTAACATCTTGATCACCGCTTCATTCATCTTCACGAAACTTCGTTATAGCAGTACTTTGATTGGCTAACTTGTTTTTATTTGTATAAGGTGCGTTTGGTTTGTGGTCTATCTTGAATTTGGTGCTTCGAGAGGTCCCAGTTATTGATCGAGTGTTTGTTTTGGATACAGTTGCTCTGTTGGACTTTCATTCATATATATTTGAAGCAGTAGTAAAATAAGCCTTCTTGACGAATATGCTTTTGGCATGGAGTCTCTTGGCAGCATAGCTTGTACAATTACACATGCTAAAGTAACTGCATACTGCATGGATTTATTGACTTCTAAATAACTTCGACTCATCACTCGCTAAAGGATGCTTCCAAAAGTGTCGTTCTATGTAATATGATACTCGTGTATTTGTGTGTAGATCGTGTATCGTTATTACCTTTGAACCGGTTGTGAAGCAGTTGTTTTTCGCAATCTAATTTGATTAGTCAGTCAGGTGTCCGGCGGCCGCCAATATATTATCATTGACAGCCAATTATTATAATCAACTAGTATGTGATGTTTGGAGAAATATATGAATTTGGGTTCTGTTTGATTTATAAGTTTCTATAATATTGTGACAAAATTATACGATACATGACAGTAGCTAGATACAACACTAGCTTTAGCTGGAATTCGTTATTTTTGCACAATTCTTTAAATAATTTCAAATGGATTTAATAAAATAAACAATGTATGAAATGAGATGTTTCAGCATCAATCATTTTCCCAAAAGCATTTGCAGATAACCGGAAATGATCCTAAACATGACGTCAAACTTCAAGAAATACATCTCTTCACTGTATGTTGAATTAAAAATAAAACTGATAAAAATGTAGCAGTTTTTCTCATCGGACTTTGTCACTAATTAAAAACTGCGACAGTGGTCTAATTGTTTCAGTGTTATAGATCACCGTGGGAGGGTTAATGGTACGTTTAACCTCACCTTATCGACGCTTATATGGTTTTACCAGATATGTACCAACTACTCAATGACTGTGTTTATTTATTTTGTTACTATCACCCTTTATTACTTCTATTTATGATTGAGGGTCTTATTTCCTTTTAAAATAGCATGCTAAAAATAAATGCTGCATCATTCTGTCTGATTAATATGGCATCGTGGGTGCCTCCCTTGTCTTAGTAGAAGCGAGCATTATCTTCGTCCGTGGGTGTTGGAACTAACGTCTTGTATCAGGTGATAGACAGCAGCATCCATCAGCACTGATAGCTGACTGAATCTGGTTTCTCTATGGACAGGAAAGTCGCCCTCGTAAAACTAGGCACTCTATTTAACGAACGGTACTTGTGCATTCGCTAATGAAAAGTTACGAACCCAAAGATCCATTAAACAGTAAGCAGGAAACCCTCACGTTTATTCACAATTGTTCATGCTCAAATCTAGATCAAATAAAACATAAGCGCAGATTAAACCGAGTCGACCGTTACTATCTAATTTTCTCTTCATGTTGTTTATCTGATTAAAAAGCTGAAATCTACTTTCCCGTTGGCAGATAACGATCTGGCCATCAATAGACTAAGTAAGCATACTAATATTGTTATACAGACTACACTCAGATAATTTAAATAAGAACAAAAGCTCATTATAAATTCTGGCGTCGATCGAAAGCGCATCCGATTTGCACTTGCGATGATACTCACATCCATAATTATATCGCACGTACTAACAACCGAACGTGGTCAATGTGGCTATTCAGAGCTTTCATCATGTTGGAAATTATCCTCAGAATAACACTAATTATTTTTTTGTTCTGCCAAATATCGCTGATGCGGCGATAGGCATCAATTTGTCGATCATAATTCGTGTTTTGCTGCGTTTCAACGGGCACGCTCGCGAAATTATGTACACCTTTCAGTGCACAAATTAGATATTATTTTTTGCGGAAAAATAGCTTTTAAAGTTGCTGCTTTTGGTGCAAAAGTGTTAGCGAACTCCCCAGAAGTCGTGGTTAAGAGTCACGATTCACGTTTTGGCTGATAGCACTTTAATCGGTTTGGTGCCATTTAAATTGTAAAGCGTGCTTTTATTTCCTAGAATACGTTGAAAAAAAAGAAAATGGAACAATATTTTCCGAGCTACATTACATATTTGCAGCTACTTTTACTGAACTGTACTTTAATTTGACATTGATGCATGATCAGTTTCTCGTTCGGTATTAACTTAAGAAAAAGCTCGTCGCATCCATTAAGTTTGATGTACTACCCAGTTTTTTGTGCCGTTATGTTCGAGATGGTGGATCATATTGTTAGCGTTTTATTGGTGCAATCCGTCATGTCTTCAATCCGCCCTCGATCGCATCGCTAATGGCGCGCGCCCACCGCGCTGTTTCGCAATAATCATCAATTTACGGTAATTGGCCGACGAACACCTCCGAG
The DNA here is from genome assembly GCA_949316265.1 of Diarsia mendica. Taxonomy (NCBI): domain Eukaryota; kingdom Metazoa; phylum Arthropoda; class Insecta; order Lepidoptera; family Noctuidae; genus Diarsia; species Diarsia mendica. Next base: position 1,622,292 of record OX438907.1, on the reverse strand, counting down.
CAGCTCCGAAGGCTTGTTCTCTTATTTCTCAATAGTAATCGAGGGGTAGTGTGGGCGGTGGTGACCTCTCGGCACGCGTGGGTGAGCTTTCTACGCCACTCCGATGCGCCACGCTTCTCTAATGGCTATACGACCACGTATCAATACGTGCATGTTAGTTTTATGACACTGCTTTAGCGCCTATGATCAATGACTTCACAGAAAACTTGACAATTCAATTGTCTTGGGTGTCGATTTGTTGAGAATATTGTCGAGTTTGTTTGTTGTTGCGAACAGGTTGCAAAGATCATAATACTGAATAATTCAAAAGGATAGCTTAGTCGTGGGTTGCCTACTGCACTCAACTGCGCCGTTTTCTGGTCCTAAAGACTGTAAGTAGTGCATTTTTTATTTTATGAGACACAAGTTTTTAGTTTTTTTATATCATTAGTGTCGGTTACACGGGCTGGAACAGACAAGGCTGATTACACCGCAGCTGTCAATGGGCGGTGTTTAGTTTCACAATAAAAAAACAGAGTATTAGTTGACGATACCAAATTCCACGAGAACCACGCGGGGCACCGGATTTAGAGACCCGCATCATAATTTCGAATATAGAAACACTCTTACATAATCTCTTGACAAGTATTTGATGGTCTACTTAGTTTAGTTAAAAATTCTGAGTAAAATCCTTTTATGATGAAACCTTAAAACTTAATGCTCAAGGGAGACGTGAATTAATACTAACAGACCCAATTCGTTGGTCGTATTTTTTGTAAGGAACTCTACAAAATAATGTGGTTCACGCTAACAGTTTTTTGTCCTTCGATCCGGATAGAATGTTCCTTTCTGGTGATAAAGTATCGTATTACACATTTGGCCGCCGAAGCAAATGAAGTGTTTTAAAGCGTTATATTATTTTACATACAGCGGGTCGGATTATAGGAATATTTTAATACTTAATTTTATTTTTATCATATTGTTAATACAAAAGGCCGAGGCTGGTCAAATCATGACGCAACTTCAGAGTGGCCTTACTTCTGAATAAGAAAAGGAGAAACAAGAAGAAGTCGCATCTAATAATAGAACCCTCTTTTATGTCACCATCTTAAAATAAGCCAGACCTAGTTTACAAAACCAACGAAATAAAAAAGAGAAATGTTAAAAATTCCATGAATTTATATGGCGATGTTTCTCGAGCCATTATACGAAATTACAATAGTAATGGGTGTCGTGTGTCACCGTAGGTTCGACGTTAATGTCGTCTCAGCGTTTATGTCGCGGAAGTCGCCTACGCGACGCGCTTTAAAGCGCTCGCGACTAAAGAACGCTTTACTTTATTGACCGCTTAGATTGGTATAATAATATGATAATCGTAATTACTACCCGATATAGTAACTAGTAGCTGACTGATTTCTGAGACCTGTTTATGTTCTACGCAAATTATTAACGCTTTTATGGAATAATTTGCGTTATTATATTGTAATAAATTCATTAATTGAGGTCTTTTACATTTGTCTACACAGTATTTAAAGACAACGGAAGGAGACGTATAATTTATTATGGTGTAATTTATGTGGAGTTAAACGTACAATAATTAGGTATCTTTAACGTCAGCAAAATTATGAATACGTGATAGAACATTTGACAGCAGTACATAATAATGCAAGGTTCATTGAAAATAATATCCAAGAAAAAAAATAACCTATCTTTCGGGCTAAACCTGCTACTCTCGGTCGATATACTCGCTACTAGTAGCTTTTAAAATATGTGTGCCTATTATATTTCCTGTAGTAAACATTAAAGCTCTGTCTGTTTAATATTCTATATAATCCATAAAATCTGTAACTGGAGATTTGATAACTTATTTCATAGACCCTGCCACAGTATATCAAACCAGAATCGTGAAATGTATAAATTTAATGCGTAAGAGAGAGAGAATGAAATAAATACATGTTGGAGGAAGGCTGACAGTTACGTAACGTCGGCCACACAGTGCGCCCGCGCCGGTCAAAAGTTCGCCTGCATACGCCCACGCGGATTCTGGAGACGGCACATTGCGGGGAAGCAGTCCAAAAGTACAAGTTTTTACAACACGTGAAAATCATCAAGTTCACGCGAAGTCAGAGTAGCATAAGTACATTATAAATAGCCATGAATGCTGCAAAGAGTCAAATGGTATTTTTTTTTTTTATCGATCTGTATTTTCATCATTCTCTCCCACTGCATTAGCCAATCTTGTCGTAAGCGTCAAGTTCGTCCACCCAATTACGGCTTGATCTTCGGTGATGCCGTTTCGCATTTTCAGGGACTCTGAAAGGGTTGTCTGAAATCGGTATAGATAGAAAAAAGACCCAAGTAACGGTTACCTTAGATTACACCACCACCTTAGATAAGCTTGCGTTTGCCTATTCTATAAACGTAAGCTTCTGCACCTGACTATTTAGTGGATCGCTTATTTATACCAAGATTTCGGATCGCCACCATCGCGACATCTTATCGTTATTCATTATTAATGATCCTTTACTATAACGGAACCTGTAACTCGACGTAGTAAGGTGCATATCCGCTAGTTTACTGTAGTTTTAACTTCTATGGTTGTTAAAACTGAATTGTTCATGTGTAAGACGTGAGTTACGACAAAATTGTTATTTATTGATGTGAACCTTTATTCGTAGGTGTATGAGAAATTGTACAAATCCGATATGTTATCTTTTCGTTATACTTAGGTGTATATTTATTACTTAATTTATGGGTTTTCTTCTACCCCAACAGTTCTAAAGCTGCATCGGACCTTGTAGGACCAAAAGCTTATGTCATATGTGAACCAAGACACTGCAATTCGAAATGAAAGACGTTTTTGGTTCTTCAAGACTAACGAATTCGTGACTCTCCATAATCTTATTAAAGTCACGTATTTTATGTGTAGTAATATTATTCAGTTCATTAGCTTACAGCGGACTCGGCGCTTGTCGCGGCGATAGTCCAATAACTCAGCTACCCCCGAGGCCATGTATCGCGGACCAGACACGACTTTCTCGCTGTGGGCGTCACCTGTCGTGCCATACCGTGTCCATCTGGCACACTCGCATCCACTCTGCCGACCGCTAAAACATATCTTATACATCTACATATAAGAACCATATTAAACAACTCGATTACATGCAACCTTGCCAGGTTTCGCCCACAACCGCTCATGGGACTCAGATCTAGCTCGTCGCGTCAGACGCTGCATTCATTATTTTGAGTTTCATTAAAAAAAATGTTTCGTAACACTTTCTAAACTTGGCTACTACTACTCTTACTCCATTGTTGATAGAATCGTGTCTATTCACAGAACGTATGGCTCAATTATTTCCATATCACGTACTTAATAGATATGCTGCCATTCCTGTCAATTTAGCTTTTAGCCTCTTTTGTTGACTAGTATCGCGTACTCATGCAATGTTGTATTAAACATTTTCAATGTTGCTTCATCATTTTTTCAATGTAATACATTATTTTATTTTTATTTTTTATTATTTGTTTCGTTTACATACTCGTTTAATGTTACTGGTTCGCCTACATGTACAGTTGTTGTCTTGGCATTAAACATGATTGTCTGTTGTCAGTGATAGACAAAACATAAAATTGCGACATTGATTCAAGTTTGAGTGACGTTCAATTTGGCTGTATTTGTCCAACTATCGCCCACTGTCGAATTTGTACTTTTCAATCGTAATCTTTTCATCCATCTGAACGTTCATTGACAGATCATTAATTACATCTGTTACTGTCAAAACCATTTGTTTTCGTTTGTTTTTCTAATTCATTCTGAGCGTTGTCGACTTCGTAATCCGTTAAAGTACGAGTAATCTCTTTGATAAGATTATCTATATCTGAGTAAATTATGTATCTTTTGTTCTCTGTATCTATTGATACGATATCGTATCCAAAATTCAACTGCGTAGTATTTGTGTGCCAGTGTATGTAGAGCTGTGATAGCCACCCTGTTGCATATTTGTCACAATTTTTCTAACGTGTCAATTTGTTATGCTTGACGTGGCTCGACGTGGCGGTTGCACAACGACGCCCATCGCGCTCCGCATGATACGCTCGTCCAAAATAAATGGTTTATCACCTCAAGATAGGCGTTAGGCAGACACTGATAGCGTAGTTCTCTCCTCGCTGATAACGACCGCGCCCCTACAATTAAGATTATCACGGCGTGATTAACAGATTACGTTCGACCTCAAATTGCGCACTGTTTGGCTTTTTAATAGTTTACAGCCTATCGTGGAACATTTTCGCTACCGAATTTATTAAGTGCTCTGATTATTTGGGACTGCTATCTGTTCGAAGAGCGTTGTGAAGAGTTACTCAATGACGTCTGGACATCGTAGTATCACTAGCCGTTATCGAGTAATGTGCAAGTATGTTGACAATTAAACGCGTAATCTATCGCGAACAAACGGTGTCCATTCAGTACAGATAATGCTGTACCAATATGTTGTTGTTTTGATAGATTCCTTACAAATGGAGCGAGGCGTGTTATCGTGCGGTTTACACTCTAACGCTTCGGACCTCTGCCCTTAGTTGCACAATTGTCACCAAAACACGATTATTCACACATCTATTTTTAAACGTCTATAACTCTACTCTACATTCTGAAACAAGGTGGCGCAGTCCAACATCAACCTCGAGACATTTTTATAGTCGCGATAATATTTACAAGTCGTTTACGCTATCGTCGAGTTTATTTTGCGACGTAGTTATGTAAATATACGTGGAATATAAAACTGCATGAATACATAGAACATTTAGATCCAGGTACATACAGCAGTGACCGGCTTCGTTAGCTCGGGGTAACGGTCGTCGATCAATCGAGTGGGTCGCGCATAGAAAACGACATTACTTGCGATCTGCATGTGCGCATGAATATGCAGAGCAGATCCATCAGCATGCTAATGCAGTCACCTGACCGCCTCCGCGTGGCGTCAATTACGTATACCACGTATTTACGCAGACCAACTACTGTAACACTAGTTTTGCCTCAGGCTACTTTCTTCTACTATAACGGTCCCATTTTCCTCAGGACTGCTATGTCCATTTGGAAACAAAAAAGGGAGACAGCCGACAAATGTTAATTCCACTAAAATAAAACTCAAGAGCTGAAAAAAAAAAAACAAATCATTTACTTAAACTGATTTCAATTTATAAAAGCAATCTTTTTTTTTTGTAGGTTAAGACTAATTTCCCCGCGCAAATGCAGGCATTGCAAATTGCGATAACTGTACACACAAACTGATCCGCCATTTGCATTTGGTGGGTGTATCTTTATATTTTACTATTTGAAATTTCAGTTTTTCGTTTTGCGTTTTACAGTATTTTACAACTAATGAAATATAATAGATACGACGTAGTTTCAGTAACATAACTGAAAGTGAAAAACAACATTCTGCATTCATAATACGCAGTAAAAGATGTTTCCTAAGAAAAACATGAAAGAAACAAATAGCTGGGAGGACGTAAAGCTTGCAGACAGATGAATTACAGATTCGTAAAGAGATTCGAATCGATTGCTCTCTATGTCTTGGAAAATACGCTTATAAAATTAAAAGCCAGACCGAGAGTCAAGCGAGAGGAATATCCCACAGATATGACAATGTATGTCTCAACGCCAGTGACAAAAAAAGTGTTCGATACTAATGTTGATGAATAGAAGAAGGCGCCCTTCTCAGAGGAAGGCCAAAGAAAAGATGGCTGGATTGTGTGAGGACTTATATGAAAGAGAAAGGAGTAAAGGATGCCGTGACGTCTGATATGGGAGAATATGAGAAGAAAACGTTTTGCACCGACCACAAGTAGAATGAGACAAGAGCAGAAAGATGATGATTATTGATGATGATGTTGACAATGTATGTCATCCATAAATAACAATTATGTAAATTACTCCAACATAATCATCACAAAACATAATATTCAAAGCTTATATAGCGGTGAGCGTGGGCTTTGTCACGTAATGCCCTACTTCTTAATTCTTGTTACTATTTCTGTACCACCTGCCCTTATCTACGTTCAACACCGATAAATATTGATTAGCTTTTTAAATACTTAAGTACATACCTGTCTAATTATAGATTGGTGATACTCGACACACTTTTTGGCTTTGTTTGTGGAACAAGGGCTTGATTACGCGTACAAAGTATCTACTAATCAGTGGAAAATTATTCGGATTCGGATAAAAACAAATCCTAATAATCTCTACCATTGGAACCTATCATGTTTTGACAAAGACTTGATGCAAAGTTCGCTACTTCATAAATCAGGTAAGGTCTTCCACCGACGACGGCATTAGAAGCGGCGAAATTCAAGACTATCAGTCTTGAATTAACTGTCAGACTCTCAGTCTAAAATATAAAAGCCGTCCTAGCGCAGCGACACGAAGAAGAAGAGTGGTGTACCGCAAGGTATTCGTACATTTCCACAGCTGTTATTTTCTATTACATGGAATAGGCCAAAGCCCATTGTAACCAGCCCAGCTCAGGATCCAGAATCCGGGTGACTAGCTACTGTTCCTGATAAATGCCTAGACCTAATGAAAGCTACAGTAGTGATACGAACACGGCCGACGACCGTTCTGTAAGTGTGACGAACGTAGAGTTAAAGGCATCCCTCGAAAGCAGAACACGCGAAATACTGTTAACGAAATAAAATTCACAAGGAATGCTGATGATAATTTTGCATGTTATCTCACAGTACAGCAGGTTAATAAACTTGAGAGACTTGTCAAAGGAGATAAAGAATATACACAGTAATTCTCACGTCAGGTAACCAGATAACACTTCACACTCGCTTGGATTTCATGTAAATATTGATTTACTGTCAACTTTATCAAGCCAATGAATGTACTACTCGACCCGCGACTTTACCAGTCTTGAGAACTAGAGGTGGTTGCCATGTTCCCAACGTTTTAGAAATTGTTTCACAGACAGTATCTATGGTCACGAATATGTTAATGACGACAAAAAACATAAACGCTTTGTAGATGCGGAGAAAATATGCATATTTGGCATTCTTGCGTGGGCCCTGTTGGCATATGGCATAGCAGTTCCGTAAACGACAAAACGTCATGAACTCGATGATCAGGAGTTCTTAATGGTCTATTATTATATACGTCTATTTTCCGCTCATGTGTTTATTTTGTACAATGTAGTGGACTTGATTGAAGTAAGTGATCGCAGTCGAGTGGCATGTGCACGCGCAAATATTGCCGCTGTCGCATGTCGCGCTCTTATCGTGCAAATGGGTCGTTAACAGGTGATGTTCAAACACGCTAAGCTCGTGAAATATGTCCCAAGTCCCAACCGAACGCATAAAAATAAATTTTGTAAAATACGGTCCCGTCCCTAAAGGCCGAAGAAGATTAAGGGTGTGTAAAAACTATTACGTAACCTGCGTTTAAGCCCGATACTCCTTAGGCCCGAGTTCACCAACTACATCATAACCATTGATTACATAACCGCCCCGTTAATATTTAACAGTTGTTTAAACAATCCGCGTTTTTTTAATGTTCACCATCCATTTGTAACCAACGGTTTACTAAACAAACGTTTTTGAACAGATGGGTCCTAAATGATTGAATGGTCTAACATTGTTTTGTAAAGATGGTCAGGTACCTGCATAAGTTTGCCTTTAGGCGACTGACATCCAAAAATGGCAGCGTAACATTATTATTCTACGAAATGAAATGCTTACTATGTCACAGCAATGTCCGTTATCGTGAAAGTCTTTATTATTTAGCACCCTTTTTCTTCTCGTGATGTCTGTCTCAACGTCATGTCGTGTTATTATTTTATTGTCGTCGAAGTGATTCAAGTTACTTTCGGTCCAGAATTAAACTAATAGTGATGGAAGCTATATGTAAGCGTACAACAAATTTCGCCCCAGATGAGCAGTCAGTTTTAATGGAACTTACACTATGTTTGTATAAACGAAATCTTGTACCGAAAGCTTTCTCGTCATATTCCTCGAAATAATTGCGCCGTATTTGAGTTAAACGGGGTGCGCGTAAAATTCGCTCAATAGCTTCAAAAACATCTAACACATTATTTTCTTAAAAAATGTAGTCCAAAGTGTCTTGAATGTTTATTTTTATTTCTTCAAAACGAATGAATAACGTTGGGAAGCCATTAACCAATGGTTAAACTATGTCCGCTACCTCGTTTAAGTAAAACGGGTGTTTAACAGTCGTAATCTATGGTTAGTGCTTGGTGAACAGCAAAATTTTGTTAAACAGGCGTTTAAGGTTTAAACATCGGTTAAAAATTTAAACATCTGTTGGTGAACTTGGCTCTTAATCCCCGGGGCACAAAAAATAGTGACGGGATCCTGTTTCGAAAGGAGCCAGGAGATGTGCGGGGCGGGGAGCGGGCGCGGCACCTCCGAGGCGCGCCACTCTGCCGCCGAATAAATTATGTTCTTTGGCCCGTATCACGCGCCGCGCACCCCGCGCCTGCCCCTCGGGACCTTATCGATCGAGTTGGATAATCCTAGAGGTCGCTAGATCGCCGGCGCCTGCGCGCTGTGCGATGATGACCTTTTGCCCCGGCAGCATGATCGGAACCGAATGCCATTTGCAACAGTCACGACAAAATTGTTCCCCGATACCACCGATACGTAGGGGGCGTCGTTAGCGTGCTGCGCCCTGTTTGTTTTAATTAGCTTTCCGCTATTCGTCATCTGTATCTGGGCGAACTCATTATATCATGCTTTTCCCGCTATAATATGATGCTTATCGTTTAATCCAATTCGGTCCACGAAAAGGCATCCGAGTTTATTCATATCTAAAACAAGATTGAGTGCGATGCGTTGTTCCACATCGAATTCATCTTGATCGATTGCCCTTTTACTCGTATCTTTAACAAATCGATTTATATGATAGCTTGCAATTGCAGCACTCGCAACGTCAATTTGTTCTCGTGTACATTAACCGATACCAGACACATCTGCGCTGTTTGCCGAATCTAAAGGAACTAGTTTTGCACGTGCGGTGCACAGACAGCGACCTATTCCCATAATATCAACAATCAGTGTTGGCTGTGTGTAGAAACGTGAAAGTAGTTTGTAGCCTGCCATATGATTTATACTTAACGTCGATGCTGTTGATGAGGTTCTGATGGCGTGTTTAAACGTCGTCAGGAGATTTCCCACGAGAAACACCAGTATATATCGCTCACCACGATGTAACTGTCACACGGGACGAAATTATGTCCAAATGTGATCAAGATCGAACACGGTATAGCCATCACAAATTCAGAACGTCATTCGCGATTCGTATTAGGCTAATAACTACGATTATTTGCAAATTGATGTCACAGACGGGACATGAGAACAATAGTGTCGTTTCTTTGCGTAGGTATGTAATTTGAATTCATAACAGTAATTTGCATACGTTTGGGCAATCGACACGTGCCCCTGTGTTGACTGTGTCTCTTGTCTGCGGACATCCTTGAGATGCATTAGTAGGCGGTGGACCCGTGCTACAGATATTGATTGCGGTAATTGGAGGTGGTGTATCGAGTGCAGTGGCCACGTGAGCTGTATGCGGTGCGGGCACATCACACGCTGCTCCTGCTAACAGAGATAACGACGACGCACCTCCAAATCTGTGTGACAATGACAATACGACCACACCGACTACAAACGTTAACAAATAGCATTCACTACGACTACAGTGTCGCAAAACATCCAGGAAGTTCGGATTAGCGATCTCAAATTAGAAAAGGTAAATAAAATAGAAGATGGGTTGGTCATAAAAGCTTCGGATTAATAGCGTTCCGATTAGTTAGCTCCATAAGGTTTTATTGCTCGCGTTTCTCTAATAACTTGTGGAAGTAGGAGTATTAGTGCTCCTCGTAAACTATAAAAAGCTTCCGACAGATGTTGCTTTTCCAGAAGTGCTAGAAGTCTTGTGCTAAAAGTATTCGTATTTCTGTATTACAGCTACCACGTTAAGTATATCTGATTCGTTAAATTTATGAACGGTTTCGTTGTTCTTTTCATAAAGTAATGATGTTTTACTTTTCCTTGTAATCAATATAGTCGATCCCTTCTTTAATTTATTCAATGCTTCTTTGTTTCTATTATGTAGTCTGCCTTATCATATTTGGAGTTCATAGAGATTCTTTCCTTGTTCTGTACAGTTAAGGTCATTGTTTTGGTAGATGTGTTGTTTGTGTAATAGCTAGCCTATCAGAGGCAGAGTTCGGCCGATACATTCGTAAGTAGATCATAATAAACAGTTGGCAATGCAGTGTTGGCGTCAATGAATTGCAACAACGCGCGCCGCATTTGTGTATCTGATGTGTGGAGTGCGATCGCGGCTCGGTGCCCGCGTTATCTCGGCGGAGCCATGTGGAGGCTGTGCAGCGGTGCATAGTGCACGGGGCGGGGGCGGGGGCCCAGGGGGACGCCGCGTCGCCGCGCGCTCCGCCCGTCACTCGCGCCGTGGGCGTCACTCCGCCGACACGTCTTGCTCTCAGTGCTCTGTGCTAGTTCCTCGGAGTCGCGCGCGAACCATAACGTCTCCCGAGAGACAGCGTGCGTTGTGACTGTCCTCATATAATCTCAGTGGTGTAAAAATAAAGCCGGCGACAGACGACGGCGTCCCAAGTTATATTTAAATGATAGCACGGACGCAGGGCCGGGCTCGCCGCGACCGCTCTCCGACGGCATGAGACGAAGTACGTGCAACACCTTAGTCCGACACCTATACCAGATCGTAAATCTAAGCTACAGTTGTCGGCTGCTGACCTGAGTATTGTGTTTCCTCGAATCGAAGTCACAAGTGTTCCAATTCACTCTCGAAGACGTCGCTCCTGTGTTTCTGTTTGTTTTGTAAAAGTGTTCATCTCTGGAGCTAGTTGTGATCTCGTCGTGTTTCAGTTTCCGCCTTCTGAACGGATTTGCTACGAGTTAAGGATGTGGACGTTGAATCATTCATAGTTTCCTGTCTTTGTTGTATTTATATTTTGTTCATCAATGTTTGTGTCTCGTCGTAAGTAAACTGGTGTTGATGTAATCATCAACGTATATTTAGAAGTTTATTTGGGATCACTGTTAAACTCAAACGTTTGTATGAGCAATATGTAGTTATGTACTGCTCTAGTGTTTGTGTAAGTCATTCACAAACGCATTGATTCATAGTTAGTTGTTACCTCGTATGTGTAATTGTATGAGCTCAGGTCTCCGATTTCCTCACAAACTATCGGTATTTACTTACCGCAGCTTTATTACCTTAACGTGTTACTAATCATTACCTATAAATTATTACTAGTTCACTACATGTAGGTATCAGAGTTTCAGTTTTATGTCCACCACTTGACAAGCAGACTGCATTAAACATGATAGTTTAATTAATTATTTATAACGTCTCGTCACTTTTCCGAGGACTGGCGACACTAATCGATCAATTTTATGATTCCTTAGCCCTTTCATCCCTCTGTAATACATTATTTGTTGACTAGAAGTGAATGTATAGAGTAGATGAAGCTGGAAGTTAAGTCTTCTAACTTGTACCTGATGTTATTGTTTGAGGACGGTCCTTAACGTTCGGAGCGCGGGTGTCGACCGGGGAGGTTACCTGTTGCCCGCTACGCCTGCGTGCAAAAAATATATGCTCCGATGCTGGATGAATGTTTAATGCCATTAATAATTATATTCCTGTTCATAATTGGGCATGCTTAAAAAAAAAAGTGTATTTTTTTTATATTTTTTTTCGTAAATTTATACTATTTTAAGAAACTAATTTGGCTATTTTAATTTTTAGATCATTATTTATTTATTTATAATTTTTTGAAAATTAATCCCTGATGACGTCACATGTTCACAATTTTAGTTTCTAAACGAACTCAAAACATGCAGCTCACTGCAGCTGTCAGTGTCATTCTGTGTCATGTATGGTCATGTCAGTTGCAGATATGTGCCTAATGTCATATTGTTGATATTTTTTCTAATGCTTAATTAGTTATCTCTGCCTTAATTAGAATACTCATTTAAATCAAAAATGAGCCGTAGGTTTAAATGTTTTATACCGAACTGTCGGAGCTCTATCTCAAAAACACCGGATAAGGTGTTTGTTCACGTAAATAATAAATTAAAAAGACGGTGGTGCGAGCAAATTAATTTAACGTACTATCCAGAGCAGCGATTATATTGTTGTGAAGATCATCTTAATGTAAGTACACTGTCCTAAAACTGATATTTTATTTGAACTTTCCAACATAATCATCATTTGATTATTCATTCAATAATTTTCAGTTGGATGAAGATTTGGAAAATTATTACCAGTGGAGATACATGAAAGCCAAACCAAAACTGAAAGAAACAGCCAGTCTACAATATTTTAATGAAAATGTATATAGCAGTGCAAAACCTTTGTCATCAAAAATTGAGAATGATGTTGAGGTAAAGTGATATTGTTTTTTGTTTTGAAGTCCCTAAAAGTAAAATAGTATATCTAAATTTCTAAAATCAAATAATCATTATATCATTATTTTTTAAATCCTTTAAATAGATTGAAGCAATGGATGAATCCAGTGAATTGGAAAGGATGCTACTACAACCAATTCAAAATTTACCTGTACCAAGATCCAAAGATGACCGTCCTACTGCTTCGTCAACTTGTACATGCCCTATACAGGTATTATATTTCTAAATTAATATTTGTAATAATAATTGTATGTTTTAGAAATAAGCAAGCTTTAAATTTATTTATTTTTATTTTAGGTTGATGTGGCTACACAGTGCCAAATTATGAAAATGGTGGACAAAAGCACATTGGTTAAAAAACGTGTTATTAAAAAAACCAAGCCTTTGATAACAGAAAGGGTAGATTCATCAAATTACACATCAACTGTGAGTGCAAGCCCGTCAATGTATGGTTGTACATCAGAATCAGAAATATCAAACAAGGATGACCAAGTTAATCTTAAAAATATTATTAGGAAGCATATGGTAAACTTAATTTATAAAAATCCAAAAATATATATAGGTTTGCCAAAGCAATATCTGTGGGTTATTAAAGAGATTGCAGAGCAGATGCTTGGCAAGGAATTAGATATTTTTATTACTCTGATGAAAATCAAATTGAATTATTCTATGATACAACTGGCAGATCTGTTCCAACTATCAAAACGTACAATAACAACATCATTTCACGGTGGTTTGGTAGTATTAGCTAATTATTTTCAAAACTTTGTTTTCATGCCTACACCTGCCGAAATTAAGCAAAATTTACCATTAGTTTTTAAAATTAGATACTCAAATGTTCAATGCATTATAGATGCCTTTGAGATAGAAATAGAAAAACCAACAGATCCAAAAAAACAAGCGCAAACTTGGTCACAATATAAACACTGTAATACAATCAAGTATATTGTTGGCTGCACTCCAAATGGTTTTATAACTTTTATATCTAAAGGTTATGGTGGTAGGATTTCAGACAAAGCACTTGTCGAGATAAGTAATTTCATTGAAATCCTGCCTCCAAATGCTTTAGTTATGTCTGATCGAGGATTTAAAGAAATAGAACCTCTTTTAATGACAAAAAACATAAAACTTCTTCGTCCTCCTAGTGTATATTCCTCCACTAAACCAACAGAACAAGAAGTTTTACAAAGCAAAGTCATTGCAAGCCTTAGAATACATGTTGAAAGAGTGATTAGGAAAATAAGGGAGTTTCGACTCCTCAAACCTCATTCAGTAGTGAGCCATAAACATGTAGGCTACTTAGATAAGGTAGTATTAATTGCTTGTGGGTTAATTAACTTGCAAGACGAAATAATAAAAAGGTAGGGATCAAATTTTGTGTTAATGTTTATATAATTATAGTTTGTTTGAGTATAAAAATGTAAAGGTATTTTTAACAAAATAAAGAAGTTAAGCCAAAAGAAGAAGAAGAAGAAGTGAAGTTAGTTCTGGGTTAAGCTCGCCTTTGTACATAAGCTTTGTAATTTATGTTTATTTTTGTTATTTTATGTGTGCAATAAAGAATAAGAATAAGAAGTTTGTAATTTATTAAAAATGCTTTTTCTTTAATTTACTTCATTTATTCGAAAATAACTTATTTTTACAGTTAACAAAAAATATAAAGAGTATACAATAGTAATAACTTTGCAAACAATGTTGTTCTACATTATAATATCGAGGGATGAAAGGCTATGTTTGAAGCAACATTCTGGATAAAATTGAATTATAAACTAAATACCTCCATAATATAAGTCTAAAAATTCAATATTATCTAAAATGTTGCTTCAAACAAATAGCCTTTCACCTTTGATATAATGCACCATGAAAAACAGCTTTTTACGATGCACTTTTTATGATTTTCATAAAAACATATTTTTCCCAAAAATTTGTGGCTTTTTCTAGTAATTCTTGAGTATAACTTGGATTATACTGAAGCCAATGCAGATAAACTTTTTTATTTGTTTCAAATGAGGGATCTGCTACACAAAACAATCCCTTATTTTTCTTCGCAGCTAACATTTGAAGCTGCATCTGTGCTACAAATTTCTTGTTTATTTTGTTTTTACTAACATATTTTTCTATATTTTTTTCTGTCATGGGGCACTTCACTTCTACTATAAAATCTTCCCCTACACCATCTGGTGAAGCCCCAATCAAGCTGTTAATTAAAATAAATCCAGATTTGTTGATCTTTTTATTCAGTACTTTTTCTGCTTCTTTTATGACACTGTCTTCCAGCTTTTTGCCTCTTTGAATTGCCCTGGTTTCTGGGACTTTATAGCCTCCTAAAATCTGCTGCACTAATGAGCCATCGACGTTGCAATGAGCAGCCTCATAAATTTTCGATGCTGTGATACGTCCTTGGCGTATATTATGCCACATCTTTGAGTTCGCTTGCAGCATAGTATTTTCATTTATTTCATCAATAACTTCTGCTGTAATTTTGGTGTCTAAATCATTTTTGTATTTTTCAAAATCAAACTGTTGTACTGATTGCACATACTCCAGTGACATATCAAATAAATTGTATGTTTTTCTTTTTTCTCCAGTAAATAATAATATTAATGAGTCTGTGCAGCCATGTTTCTTAGACTCTTCACAGAATTTTCTTAATATGTTGGGATTTTTAGGCATAAGGTCAATTTTAATTGCATTGTTGAACACTTTTTCTGCTTCAACTGGCTCGGTGCGCACAGATGATAGCTTAGGCTTTTTCCAGTAACACTCTACAGATGTTGAGGAAGGCTCATCACTCCTCTTACTGAGCCAAAATAAAAACACAAGAGTGTGCTTGCATCCTCCAGCAGAGGCGGCACATCCATCACATGCTGCATCTTTGATTTCTTTGTCCTTTTCTTGCAAATTGACCGTGACCATGTAGTTTTTATTGGTGACTCTATGTTCAGGTGTTATTTTGGCTCGTATTACACATTCCTGACCTGCTCTCTGTAACTCAACATATCCCACAGCTGACTCCAGGTAGGAATCCCTAGAGGACCTGCAACAAGGATAAAATCTCAGTTAATATTTTCAAATACTAGTACTGGATATGCAATAAAACGTATAGGTAGGTGCTTTAACAATGCATACTTACAAAAGAGTTTTAGCCCCACGAATTTCAGCAATATTGTGTTGACTGCTGTTTGCCATATATTCTAGTATCATACACATGTCCACGTGAGGCAAATTACTAGAATCTGCTTGCACAAAACCACTAGAAGTGGTTTGGCCGGAGCCGGGCGAGACACGAGCACGACTTGTACCAGGATTCATTTTCCAAACATTAAGCAATTTCGGTCGAAGTCCAATTAAACAATGCGATAGTCAACGTGTATGCAGTCAAATCAAATCCAATAAATAGGCCAGGTCGTAGTAAAACTTAGAAACAATCCACAAAACAACAAACTTCCTCAGCGCTCAAGCAACGAAACGAACAAACCCAAAGTCCAATCCAAACGTCAAACGGACCAGTCAGTATTGCTAGTTCTGATAGTCAAATTTGGACGGTTTTTAATCTAAAAGCAGTCGATTTTTAATATTGTTGTACATAATATCTATTTACACATATTTAAAAAGCTATGTGATTATATTTTAATATAACCACATAGAAACAATAAACATTCGTAACGTAAAATGCGAATTTATCTAAATAAGGTTTAAAATAAACAGAATGTGTGTATTTCCTATTACGAAGTCTGGCAGCACTAAAAATCCTTTTAATATTTTTAGTCCACAGATAATGAAAGATGTGAACATGTGACGTCACATCACGTGACATCAGGTCAAATGAAGGTCAATAGTTATTATTGCTGTTTATTTTGTAATCTTGTACTTTTATGAATCGAAATTAACAAAATAAAGCATCAAATTAAAAAATCTCCAAATGGTTTTTTCTTTAGCACGCCTTAAATAAAATTTAGCATGCCCAATTCTTTTGTGTTCATATTCAGGCGTAGCGTATCTTGTTCACATCTTTCGGTTATAAGAATAAGGACCTACTGCAGCGTTCGATAAAACATAAGTTTATGTTAAAAGAAAAACAGTAATCCGCCTCGAAATACCAAGTTAATGTTCGATCGAAGCTTATCCATATAAGTGCAAATTGATTCGTAAAATATAGCCACAAGCTCACATAAATGCAATCCGTACATAATGGACGCACCTAATATTTACTTAAAGATTGACTACACGAATCAGTATGGTATTAAATTAGGGTAGGGAGTGAACCACTTGACTCAAACTAGTCGATCGAGATATATAATTATTGTCAAAATGCCAAATATATCAAACACCTGCAGCCAGATTGCTATTACTATTTAAATATATTAATGAAACAAGAAATTATTACGGCGCAGGGCACCGTTGGAGATTTGAAGTCATTAGCGCGAATAATTATCTTAATTGACTCTGCTTCACTGAATTTTTCACCTTGATTTATTGAACTATTAAGACATTCTCGGTTTCTGCCAATTTTTTCGTCTCTTGTGTGTTTAAGCTAACCCTGAAATTCATAACTCGATTAGTTAGGAGCAAGAAAAACTCTGTGTCTCAAACGCTACTGCTAGGGATGAGGTGGGATTCCCAGGCCGGGTAATGTTATACACTTCTGGACACATCTATTGGCCCACCTTAGAGTTTAGGTTTCGATGGCCCCTACCGAAATATGATTGCTAGATTGAACAAAAACTGTTGATGCAGTTTTAAACCTGATACATTTTACCATCTTTTTACCCGACTGCGCAAAGCAAAGAAGGGTTATGTGTTTATCAGTCTATGTATGTATGTATTGTATGTTTGTTCCTATGTGGCATTGTAGAGGCCAAACGCCTTGGCCGATTTTGATGATCCGTACGTCAATCGATTCGTCTTGACCTCGCGAGTGTCACTAAAAACATTACAATAAACAATACTCACTATAGTAACAACTAGTCGCCATATTGTCAAAATGAAAAAAAAAAAAATTGACTCACCATGTCAAGTGGGGTATCGTTGAATAGGTATTTGAAAATGAATATTAGGTTTCCTTTATCATTTTTCATTTTATAAAACCGTTTAGGATATATAACGATTTAAAGTTATTAGAACAAACAATATCGCATTTCTTACTTATAACCGGATTCTTTTACGTGTACGGAATGAATATAAAATCGAATAGAAATCTACCGTCTTATAATAGTAATAACGAAGTTAATGAAAACTGACTAAAAAGTGTTAAATAAAAAAATGTAGTTAAAAAACTAAAAAACCCGACTGAAAAAACGGAAAAGCAAAAAACAAGCACATTTTAAATTAAACAAAACTTGGAAGCAGGCGGGGTTCATTTGAATATTAAATTATGAAATGAAAATAGAATGGACCCCGCCTGCTTACAAGTTTTGTTTAATTTAAAATGTGCTTGTTTTTTGCTTTTCCGTTTTTTCAGTCGGGTTTTTTAGTTTTTTAACTCCATTTTTTTCGATCGTATTGTTTTAAATTTGAATTCAGAATACCATACGACATGGAGCTACGCCTAACAAGTCGGATATGCGCCTTGTTAAAGGCAATTGAATTTTGAATAAAAAACATGTTTTATCAAATAAAGGTTTAATTTAATAACGCGTGTTGCCTCCATGGGCATCTACCACAGCTCTCATACGATCAGGCATAAGGTTTATCAACCGCTCTATGAAATTTTGAGGGATCATCTCCCATTCCTCTTCTTTGGCAGTTTTCAACTCCTGCATCGTCTGGGCAACTGGCTGACGAGCCCTAACACGTCTTTTTAGCTCGTCCCACATGTGCTCAATGGGGTTCATGTCTGGGCTTCTGGCTGGCCAGTCCATAACTGTGATGTTCACATCCCGAAGATATTCCCTGACGATGCCGGCCGCATGGGCTCTTGCATTATCATGCATAAAAAGGAAATTTGGGCCCACATAGTCCGCGTATGGTATCACGTGAGGTTTTAAACACTCACGAATGTACCTTTCAGCATTTAATGTTGGCAGCCGTGGTCCTGTAACAACCTCAAGTTGAGTTTTGCCGCTCGCGGATATACCGCCCCAGACAGTCCATGAGCCACCGCCATAAGCAACCCTCTCTTCAAAGCAGCATTGTGCGAAACGCTCTCCCTTACGTCGGTAGACCTTCTTCCTTCCATCATTGCCATGTAACACAATTTTAGACTCATCAGAAAAGAGTACACGGCTCCAATCTTGTTGTGTTCAATTTAAATGACTGCGTGCGAAATGAAGGCGCGCTGTTCGGTGGGCTCGCGTTAGTTTGGGCCCATTAGCTGGCTTGTGTGGTACCATATCGCGTTCTTTTAACCTTCTCCGAACAGTTCGAGCGCTCACAGATACTCCGTGGAAGTCGCGAAGTTGGTTTTGTATCTCAATCGAGGTAAGGTGACGATTTCTCAAGCTGGTCGTCACGATGAATCGATCCTGCCTTTCAGTTGTGACCCGAGATCGTGGCCTTCCTTGGCGACGAACAAAGCCGCCAGTCTCTAGGTACCTCCGATAAACATTTCGGACCGCAGATCGACTTAAATTAAGTTGAGCACTCACGTTTCTTTGGCTGTGTCCGGCCTGAATAAGTGCCACAGCTTGGGCAGCGACTTCAAGTGAAGTATCCATAGATTATTGATAGAACCTCACCTTAATGTTAAGAATAAGTAATGTTTGTTGCAAAACCAAAGATATCAATCACTTTTTCAAGAATTAAATCCAAGTAAACCAATAAAACCAAGTTTTCTTAGTATTCGATTGTTTGATATCAACAAACAGGCTCCAAATTGTCTTTTGTTTCTTTAAATTCTGTGTTCGAAATTCAAAAAAAGACTATTGAATGAAATTGTGAATGTGCCAGGTTCAAAACTGCATAAAAACTTTTTGCTCGACCTAATATAAAATTTTAGCTAGGACCAAACGAAACTGAAAATACAAGGTGGGCCAATAGATGTGTCCAGAAGTGTATTAGGTTTCTTCATCTTTAATTCTACAGTAGCAGCCAAGGATACCAGAATTGTGCTCGGTTGATGGCAATTTTTTTTTTTTTTATTATAAATGGGCTTGCTCTTGACTTAAATCTTGCCCTAAGGGCAGAGATGATGTCGACGATGGAACGAGCTTACCCAGTAGAAGCCTGTTTACTCGCGACAGCGGCGGGTTGATGGCAATTGACTCGCCCCCTATTAAATGGGGCTTAACACACAACTGTGGAATGAATGAGGGTGTTCTATAACATACATTTCTGCCGAACCCTTCAGAGATGACACCTCAAAACACACTATAGGTAATCTTGTAACGATGACATTCGCGAAATTATTTCCAATTCCAAGAACCTATCATTATTCATTACATTAGTCAACATCCAGAAGAATTACTTTTTGTTATACCTTATCATAATTAACTTTTTGCTGTAAGTAAATACCTGATGATGTCAAGTCAAAGTATCAATGCCACAATGATGAGCGGACGCATTACCGTGACTGTTGTATTCTGTGTCTAATATACTTTGATCATTCCTGTCAAGCCAGTCTATTTGTTTGTTGGGTTAGATTCAGGCTTGATAATTATGTATGAAGCATTGGGGTTTTCTGGCACCAACACTTTTGTTAGCTAGGTCGTTTTTTTTCATTTGATAGTTCGTGGTATATTGTTGTTTCAGATGATGGCTTTATTTTGTTGGTCATCATTTAGATTAGGATTTCTGTATCTATAAGATCATTAGTTACTAAATAAGGTATTCTTGTCATCCCACCTCTAACTCATAGTATTCGCTTATTCCTAGCAATAACATTGTGTCAGTTTACGTCGACGTCGTTGTTTTCTTCGTCATAATGACCGTCTCCTTTCAGCTGAATGCTATTATTATAAAGTTATATTCATGACTTCATACTGTTATCATCTTTCAGCAATTATTCTTATCCTGTGGAAAGTTTTTTCTCACCTGTTTATAGTATATAAACATCCTTGACTTACGTGATATCTCTGATTCTTTCAGTGTACGTCTTAGCTGTGTTATCTAAGATTGGACTATTATAATTACGACGTTTTTATTAAATTAAAGGTAATCGCTTATCATTGTATAGGTAGGATCATTATTATGTGTTATTGAGCTAGAGGTTCTAGGTGCATTAATTTCTTTGTAAACATGTTCTGTTTTGGAATCTTTCAGTTCCTCGGCATTTTCTGCTTTTCCGTTCTTTAGTGGATTTTTAGCCATTTGAATTTACATCAACAGGAGGAAAGCAATACTCAGCAGTTTGTGACCAAGCTTTTGATTTTGTTTAGACATAATGATCTATCTGACAAAAATGTTCCAGTCAATAAGAGTGCCTCTTTCTCCCTTTGCAGGCCGGGGCCTAGTGTGCGAGTGCGTGGGCGCAGCCGCGTGCCCCGACGGCGCGGCCAACGGCACGTGCGCCACGCAGCCTGGCGGCTACTGCTTCGTCGCCGTCGAGGAGGTGCTCGACGACAATGGGCTCGTCGTGATCGACCGCACCGCGGGATGTCTGCCGCCGGATGAGTCTGGCTTTATGCAAGTGAGTTGACATCTTCATTGTATTACGGACTTGTTGCCTCATTTTCTTATTGTTTAACCTTCATAATAATATCTGAAATTACTTAAGACCACTTTTATACCCTTCAATATTTGACACAACACGCTGCGCAGACCCTGTATTAACAAATGCTTTTGTATATTTTCAGTGTAAAAGCAACCAGGTCCCACATCAAGACCCTAAGGTGATAGAGTGTTGCTACGAGAGCGACCTGTGCAACCGGCGGCTGCAGCCCGCGCTGGCGCCGCCACCGCCCGACGTCACGGAGACACCGGCGCTGCGGCCGCCCGCACCCGCGCCCGCGCTACTGGTCGCCGCCGCTCTGTGCATCGCGCTGGTGGCCGCGCTGGCCGCCTTCCTGCTGCTGTACCGACGTCGGCGCCGCGCCGGTAAGCGTCCTCCCTCGCCACCCGCGCCTCACGCCGCTGAGGTATCGTCCGGCTCGGGCTCCGGCCTACCGCTACTGGTGCAGCGCACCGTCGCTAAGCAAATACAGATGGTGGAGTCTATCGGCAAGGGTCGCTACGGCGAGGTGTGGCTCGCGCGCTGGCGCGGGGAGCGCGTCGCCGTCAAAGTGTTCTTCACCACCGAAGAGGCGTCCTGGTTCCGCGAAACTGAAATCTATCAGACGGTGCTAATGCGCCACGAGAACATCCTCGGCTTCATTGCCGCCGACATCAAGGGCACCGGCTCCTGGACGCAGATGCTGCTCATCACCGACTACCACGAGAACGGCTCGCTGCACGACTACCTGCAAACCGTGGTGCTGGACACGCACGGCCTCATGACCATGGCATACTCCATCGTGAGCGGCCTGGCGCATCTGCACATGGACATCTTCGGTACGAAGGGCAAGCCGGCCATCGCGCATCGAGACATCAAGAGTAAAAATATCCTGGTGAAACGGAATGGGCAGTGTGCCATCGCGGACTTCGGTCTGGCGGTGCGGTACGTGGCGGAGCGCAACGAGGTGGACATAGCACCCAACACACGCGTGGGCACGCGGCGGTACATGGCGCCCGAGGTGCTGGACGAGAAGCTCGACGTCGGCAACTTCGAGGCGTTCAAGATGGCCGACATGTACTCGCTGGGGCTCGTGCTGTGGGAGATGTGCCGCCGCTGCTGCTCCGGCGACAAGGCGCAGCACGTGGAGGCGTACGCACTGCCGTACCACGACTGCGTGCCGCCCGACCCGTCGTTCGAGGACATGCACGTGGTGGTGGTGGCGGGCAACAGACGGCCGGCAGTTCCGTCGCGCTGGCTGGCGAGCGAGCCGCTCAGCACGCTGGTGACGTTGATGCACGAGTGCTGGCACGCCAACCCGCCCGTGCGGCTCACGGCGCTGCGCGTCAAGAAGACGCTCGCCAAGTACAACACCGAGACCACCATCAAGCTCGTGTGACGCGCCGACTGTCAACTATTCCTTGCTGTAAATACTGTGACTCTCGTGGCGGAGCCCCGGGCGCTCGCCACACAGACTGTACTAGTTTAGGCTCCAAGTTAAGTTCCTCGATAATATTCTATTTATTTTACGATTCATGTGAAAATCAATAACTGTAAAGCCCCATCGATGTGAAAATGGAGTTTGACCACCGTTTTGTTTAAATCTCAGTATTGTTAAGTTTATTCGGATAGCAGTTCATGCCACCAGTGACCAGTGATCAGTGAAATGATACTGTCATTATAATATGACTAACTTATGAATGTTCCCGATGGAATCTCTCCGCAGCTCTATGATTTTGGTTTTAGTTTTGTTCTAAAATTAATGTTTTATTTTATTACTGTTACTTAGATTTATTGATGAAATGTTTTATAATGAAAATTTATTGTCTTCCGTTTGTATAAGCAATCGAAGTGTTCGCGTTGAGGCAGCTTCTTTATCGTGGCGATTGAAACATGTAAATAGCCGTCGAGTATGTCGCGACACAATGAGGCAGCTATGGACTGTACATATGAAACAATACTCTGTTTACGTTTCTGTTGTAAGTTAGGTCACTATTGTGAAGAGCAGGAACTGTCGCAGCCCGCAGCGTGGCGGCGAGGCCGAGCGACATGTATATTGTGATATTTTGACAATAAGACGCCTTATAACGTTAAAAACAGAGTTCACTTCAAAATGATTGATGTAGCCATGTAAAATGCATTTTATATTCACATGTTTGTCGGTACAGGTAGCTAATGGGTTGTACTTAAACGATGATAAAAAGACTAATAGTAGTGTGTGAGTATTAAAGATAAAGGATGTAAAGCGCAGTGTCTTATGAGATGCCTTCGCAACGATTAGTATTAACTATTTGTTTTGTATAGCGACGCACTTGGTCTGATGTGCCTTTTACACATTATGAGATTTGTGCCTTGAAAATAACTAAATATAAACTGTAACACTTATAACAAATATAATTTAAAATATAATTTCCGCTCAACCAATAATAATGTATCACAAAAGACTGTAGTTTTCAGATTACCCGGCTAAGAGTAGTCATGTAATGAATTTGGAAGTGTGTTTATACTAGACCAAGTGTCCGCCTAGCATTTACTAGTGCGCATCGCACCCTGTACAGTGTTGTGTAAATATAGCCGGTAGCTGACATTGCATAGGTCTCTAATACATGTTAAGTTACAAATAAAACATTAATGGACATAGATTATGTTTACTTATTTACCTCTTTATCCTTGAGAAGACGAGCGCAGCAGAGATGCTTATTGATTGCAAATTTCATTGCCTTTGCGGGAAGTCGTCACCTTACCTTTTTGTAGGAAAATTATGGAACAGATGAACCTAAGGTCCCTTACACACGGCGTATTGTAAAGGCGCAGATGAACGCAACCTTGTAACCTAAGCACACGGGGCGATTGTGAAACGCGTTTCTACTGTGGGTATACGCGCAGATCATACAGCTGCTAGTATTATATTATCTGTGATACAGCGATCCCAATCCGACCCATGTTCTCTATAAACGCAATAACCAGCATCTACGGTGCAAACGCGCGTTTAAAATACGCCGTGTGCTAGGGCCATAGATGTACGTATTATCCAACGACCATACAGCTGGTCGTTAGTCACTATATCTCAGAATCTTAGACTAGATAATGGGCTTGACTGTACTTTTGGTTAAGTAAAGTAAGTGATAAAAACAAAACCCATTCCATCGGAGGCATGGGAAAAAATATTCCCGCTCCTCCTACCAATCGGAGTTCCGATCGGAGGACAGGGAAAGACCCGTATTATCCCACCTTATAAACACAGCTGGTCTCGGAAAACAAAACTAACGCACGGTTGTTTTGTTGCATGACTGCTGAGCATGACGTTCTAGGTTCGATTCCCAGGTTTGGCTAGGTGTTATTGGGTTCTTACACCACGAATTTCTCAGTAGCAGCCAGGTACCAAACAGACCCTCAAACTGACGCAATTCATTGAAGATGGCTTTGAGGCGAACAATGTCATTGCTGGTGGAACTAATGAGAATGATCCGTATTTGTTGACCTTTCAGCAGCCTATGATAGGTACTTACAGTCAACATCAAGCGACTTCCAATAAAAGTCAGTGAACTCACCAAGGATTCCGGTTTCGTACGCATTCTTAGCGCTATCGCGCTATCCTGAATAACCGCCGCTTTCAGCAGATGGCGATGTCATAGAAAAATGGGCTTCCCCCCAAAGGCAGCGGAACGTAGATCTACGCGAGATACAATCACATTTTAATTGTGTCTATATACGCGGCATACGAAAGGTTAAACATACGATCAGTCGTGCTTTCCACAAACAAACCTTTCTAAGTGCAAACGATCTTGCTCTTGCTGTCCAGACCCCTACTTTTGAAGCTGCTGACGGTAGCTCTGGAATCACTCGGACAACTCTACGCTGAAAACATGCTTTACGGCCCATCCATCCAAGACCCAGTCCTGTGTTTTCCACCTTCGCAACCGTCAGTCAAATAGAGCTCTCAACATAATTTATTATCGTGGCAAGGCGTTGACATAGAACATTGCTCCCAACCTCGTTACCTGGGTTAGCCTGGGTATCACTTTCTAAGACAGATTCCTTGACATACAAGTATCACTGCCAGAAAACCAAACAGATAGTCGGTACTAGGAATAATATTCTTCGTCACCTTACTTCCACCAGCCGGGGAGAGCATCGCCACAGGTTCTCCGTACAACCAGCCTATATCTATCTTTTTTCTGTTGGGGAGTTCGCATGCCCAGTGTGGCATCGATCCGCCCATGCAAAAAAGGTTGACATAGCGCTTAACGATACCTGTCGCATTTTAACGGGGTTCTAAGACCTACCCCCCTTGTGATGTTGTATCCACTTGCAGGTATAGCTCCACCAGACGTACGACGTGAAATAGCAAGTCGTATCGAAAAGGGAAAACAGGAACGAGACAACCGCCACCCCCTGTTCGGGCATCAACTAAAACCTTCACGCTTAAAGAGCCGGAAAAGCTTCAGAAGGCATACGAAATCTCATAACCGCCTGCGAGGTGCGAGCCCAGGTTGGCCGCTGTAGATATAATCTGGCTTATTGGGGTATCCTCGATCCATCCCAAACAAACTGCCTGTGTGGAGCCCCTCTGTAGGATATGCGCCACCTCCTCCTATCCTCTGCACAACCACTTGCACCTTTCAAGGGGTCTAAAATGGCCACTTTAATGGCCACATAATATCATAATATGATTTACGTTAAAAAAATATGCGTAAAATGAACCTCTAATAGCAACTGCGTCTGTGACCATATTTAGAAAAAATAGATCATAATATATATTATGAAAATAATATCAATTGCGTTAAAATTTGCTGGTCGCGTTGGCTACATACGACTTGAGAACTCATCGACTCGTAATGCGCCTACCACACGCTCACACTTCACCACGGACTTACTTGCGCAAACTGGCTTGAACAATGAACACGGAACACCGTGCGTGTGGTTGGGAAAACTGAATAACGCGCAAACCCCACGGCGCGGCCTGAACGATATTCGACTTGCTAGAAATTTTACCTGCAAGCCCCGCTGTGCGTAGGTACTTTTCTTGCGTGTGTTTGGGCGTTCATAGTCTCGTTGGATGATGAGGTACGTTTTGTAGTACATCAAAAATGTCATTTAAAAAATGGCAGACCTACGTACGTATGATCGCGACTTTTTAACTAAATTTCGTGTTATTTTTGTCGACGATTTCGACAAAAATGAGACCTGTACTTCACTGAGCGTGTGGTAGCGCCGGGAGCGTTCAGTTTTTTCGTGAGGTAAGCGCGCGCAGGCCGGGACTGTGGTGAAGTGTGAGCGTGGAGTAGGCCCAAAGTCTACGATGGCCACACCGCCATCTGTCGGTAGCTACCCTGAACTTCTATCCTTTTAGGGTTCCGTATCTCAAAAGGTAAAAAAGAACCCTTGTAGGATCATTCTCTTTCTCTCGATTTTCTCAGGAACGGGTGGACCTAGCAAGTTGAAAAATTCATACCAGATACCGAGGTCTGTAGCACAGTAGGTATAGTGTCTGTAGTCCTTATTAGGTCTTTAAATATCAAGGTCCTGAGTCAACACGATAAAAAGAAATTGGCCAATTTAGATTTTCGCGAAAACCTTAATTTTCAACTTTTTTATTTTTCGTAATTTTTCCTTAGCCTGTGCTGTACCTTGATTTTAACCAAAATTAACACAACCGGAAGCACCCTATAATTTTGGATTTTGGGAATCACCCAAGAATCACGAAATTTAGGTAAATTTTCAGCAAATAGAACATTGTCATTTCATACAAACACTATGAAAAACAAACTTATCACAAAATGTGTAGGTACGAGTACCGTCGATTTCCCTAACTTCACCTAGTCGCCTAATCTTCGCCTGAATTTATAAAATTCTCAATATCACCGAAATCTTAGAAGTAAGTTAAAAATAAACACCCACATTCAAATTTCTATTTAGTCATGGCAATATTTTGCTGATGGCAACCCAGCTAATGCGTTTAGTTTGGCGGTCATTACATCAGAAAGTGTCAGTGGTGTGAGGTGTTTGTTTTTTTTTTTTTTTGCCAAACTTCGCCTACTCGATAGTAATTTAGAAAATTGATCTTTAAGCACTTATAAAAAGATTCTGTTTCGTTTCTACTACATCGCTCTATAGCCAAAAAAAATACTAGCCATAGACGTCTTAAAAAAAAGCGAGGAAACATAGGTAGGCGAAGTTAGGCCAACGGCCCGATCTTCGCCTACTGGCTTTGGCAAGGTATTTTTATCTCTAAATCGATGATTTTAAGAGTTACTTTAGCTTGTGATTATTAAGAAACCTTAATTATTCCATAAAATGTTAATAATTTGCCTGCAGTGGTAATATTTAAAAAAGTACGTTAAAAAAAGTGACAAAACCCAGGCGAAGTTAGGGAAATCGACGGTAAGTATTTCTGTTGCCGCTATAACAAATTAAAGGGAGCTTCCTGGATGGTACGGAACCTTTCATGTGCGAGTCCGATTCACATTTGGCCAGTTTTTTTGTGAATGGTATCTTGGAGGTTGTCGTCTGCTTAACTGGACTATCCTGAGGACCATAAGTGCAAGGTCTCCAGCCAGCAGTGTTGGGCAAAATGTAATCTAACTACTGATTACTAACTACGACTACAAAAAGTAGTTAGCAATCATAACTACTAACTACATAAAGTAATCGAAAAATGTAGTTAGAAATTTTAACTACTAACTACAAATTGTAGTTGCAATCACGATTACTTGATTACTTTTTAAAACTACATTTAAAATGATGTAGCGTTGAAAATGCCGAAAGTTTCAATTTGTGTTTTTCTGTATTTTTCGAGTGTTGCAGTGAAAAATTCACATAATATCTACGACTTTAATCCTTGCATTTGATTATTCATAAAAATAAACATAGGTATGTGCATTAAACTGTTTTTTTTTTATGCAGCCTTATTCCAAAACATATTTAAATTACCTACTACTCATTACATGTTAATTTCATTGCAAAATATAAATTCGTAAAACTTAAATAATCAGTAGTTATAACTACCCGATTGCAGCAATCAAACTAACAACTACTTAATGTAGTTTGATTAAAAGTAGTTAACTACATGTAGTTATGATTACATGTAGGTAACTTAACTACATGTAGTTAACTACTTTTAATCGTAGTTAGTAACCAGATTACAAAATTGTAGTTAACTACGCCCAACACTGCCAGCCAGGGCAACAACATAGCTACTACACGCTAAAAGCACCTCCGTTACTGCCTACCCCGGATCCATGATTCCATGTGCCTAGGCTTCGCTGGGGGAGAACAGCAAAAGGACAGGTTGGATCTGAATATTATCATAATTTAGGGGATGATTTGAAGGGGCCGCGGATTTTGTACTAGATGACGTAACAAAAGTACTATGTGAAGACTTGAAGAGCTAATCCAAGAGGCCGTGCTACGGACGGATACAATACACATTGTAGCCCCCGGCCACTGACTTGAACTAATGTGGTATTGCCCCAGGTGTGTTAATTTTAATTTCTTTTTTTTCCATTGAACGGTTAAACATCATCCATCTTTGTGTGTATTATTAATTTCCCATTTTTAGCAAACACGAGGTAACACCGTGTGCCAAAGAGTACCTATGTAAACCATGATCTTGTGTTTGCCATTACATATGCTACGTTTCATTCTCGATGTTGATATTCCTGTGTTAGGAAGCAGCAGCTGTCATTATTGCAAATACAAAGCTACATGGTTGTAGGACTTATTCAAGGAGCTATTACATTTTTACTTTCAGTTGCACACATACTATCTGGGTAGATACCAACTTTCTTGTGGAAGGCAATAACATTATTAAGGTCAGATAACAGTAACTACGCCAAAACAATTGTTGAGCAATTTTAGTAGAGGACAGATAGAAATTGCACTCATTTAGAAGAGACGTTGCCTATACGTGAGGACAGGACTATGATAATATGCAAAAAATAGCCAGTTGAGCAAATAAAAACAGATTTTTACTTAAAATGATATTTATTTCACTTATTTACATTCAGTCACATTACATTCATAAGCTTTCATGCCAATCGTACTTGTGGAAATCGCAAATCAGTCACTCCCACTTAAAATTATATATTTCCTCTCTATGAACAGTACTAACCATCGGTCAGCCAGTCAAGTACAAATTACAATTGATTGTAACTGAGCGTTGGACAACTATATCTAACCTAATTTTAACTTAATAAGGCGCGTATCTTCTGGAGGGAGACGGTCCTCGCATACCAGGCCTGAAAGCAAAAAAACATGCTCAGTTAATGTTTGTCAGTTCATTTAACGTTGCATCTAAAATGAAAGTACATAATAGTATAATATCATACCTTCTATCATCAAACGTGTCACGGCTGAAGTCTTCATACATTCTGTAATGAGAATAAATTATTGTTAGTTTAATATACTAACCCATTAATATTGGAGAATAGCGAATACTTTGATTTGTATATTCAAATATTAGAATCTGAACTGGCATATTGAAAATGTAATCATTTGGCAACCATCATTAAAACATTGGAATATGGAGTTGGGGTTAATTTTACTCTTTCTAAACTACAGTTAAGTGGTGTCAGTTGTGCTATCAAGTAACTTTTTATGGTTGAAATTTGGATGGGTCTTCTTAATTAATTTAACATCAACTTCTAGGGGTTAACATAAGTTTTACTCTAACAACCAATTTTGTATGAAGCTACAATGAGAGTAAGTGTAAACAACAACATGGACACAAGTCAAGTTCTCACCCCCGGGACATTTGAGGCCCTTGAGGGGGACTTCTTCTGCTGTACATAGCATCATACGACGACCTCATAGATCCCATTCCGCTGCGCATCGGCGGGAGGCTCGGCATAGGTGGCATTGGCTCGCGGCGCAGCGGCGGAGACACGAAGTCCCCGCGGCCGCCACGCGAAGCACCCATCTCTAGCCCGCGCGAAGCTCCCACGGGGTAGCGGCGCTCGAACAGGTCTCGCGGAGACTCGAACCTCGCGCGGTCGTAGTACCCATCATAGGGATCCTGTGGTAGTAAAATCGCATTAGAAATGGCATTCAATTTGTTTATAACTCTCAAAATAAAAACCAACTCAAAACAAAATAAATGTTAATAGTTGAGAAATGTTTTTTTTAATTGTTTTGGTGGTGAGCAGCGACTGTAGCATCAAAACGAGCCCGATCATGTTATTCGGCCCGGGTATATAGGTACCGCGTGCGAAGACAGACTCCACGCGCTCGGCCTACGTGATGCATTGAAAGCGGTCAGATGGAAACCGACGGTTCGGAATAGTTCGGATAGTAAGTGTATGCGCGTTACCCCAAATCCTCCCATCATGCGATCGCGAAGGAACGGCGGCGGCGGCGGCGGAGGGTAGGGGTCGCGGCCGAAAGCTCGATCGCGAAAACCGTTGCGGTCGGGGCCAAGCGCCTTGGGGCACTCCTTGGACCAGTGGCCGCCCCGGCCGCAGCGGTAGCACTGCTCGGGGTCGCCCATGCCAGGCCGCTGGCGGACGCGACTCGTCGACATCTGCACCTTCATGGGCTGCCCGTCCACCATCATACCGTTCAGCTCTTTGATAGCTTCGTTGACGTCGCCCGTCGCGTCCAAGTGCACGAAGCCATAGTTACGAACGATATCGCACTCGACGACCGTGCCGAACTTCTGAAACAGCTCGCGGACTTCGGGCGCGCGCGTCTTGTCCGTGAGGTTACCGACGAATATTTTTGAGGTCGGCGTCGACGGCGCCTTGCGGCTCTTGGCGGCTTCTATTTTGATCGCCTGGCCATGAACTATCTCTCCGTTTAAATTCTGAATGGCTTCGCGTCCGACTTGCTCGTTTTCCATGTGCACGAAACCGTAATTTCTGACGATATCGCATTCTACGACCGTACCGTACTTTTCGAATAGCGGTCTAAGATCGGCGTCCGTTGTTTTATCGGAAAGGTTCCCGACGAAGATTTTGAAAGTACCGGCGCCCGGCATTTTAGTTTCTGAAACGCATATAATTTGACGAAGTGAGTCAGCAGCGTCCATGACAATGGAATGGGAGTTCGCGGTAGTAGTACCGAAAAAATAAAAGAAATAGTTGGATGGCTGGGACAACTTTAGAGCTACTTACCTTCCACCAGTTTCACAAACGAACAAAGCACTTTATAAAGAAAATAATACACAACTAATACAGTTACTAATTAATAATTATGCCACAGCAAAAATGAGCTTAGCTACAAAATGGCGACATGAACCAAATGGAACGACCGAGAGGCAGAGCGAAACGCAACGAGCTCTCGCTCTCGTTACGAGAGCGAGAGCGTCGTTCTCGACTCATTTCACAACCAGTGTTACCAACTCTCAAAAATAATTACCCCTAAAAAAGTTTGTGTCAAAAACCACTAAAATCGCCTTAATTATTGAGTTATCCCCCTAAAAAATCTATAAATATAATTTCTTAATGGTTTACAAATACATCTGTCTAAAATTAGTGAGTAGTAGTATACATTTTTATTATCTTTATCTATATATATATAAAAATAAAAAGAGAAGTCCTGACTGACTGACTGACTCATCAACGACCAGCCCAAACCCTTGGACCTAGAAAGCTGAAATTTTACACAGAGGTTCGCTTTATAACGTAGACAAGGAATAAGAAAGGATTTTTCGAAATTCAACCCCTAAGGGAGTTAAATAGGGGATGAAAGTTTGTATGGAAAATCGACATTTTCACGCGGGCGAAGCCGCTGGCAAAAGCTAGTATTGTATAATTTAGTATTAGTAGTAGTATTTCTACTACTAATACTACTATTAGTCTAATAATTAGTAATTAATAGACTAATTTCAGACCTCTAAAAAAATACCATTTCAGTTTTTTACCCCCCAAATCAGGGGGGAAAACCCCTAAGTTGGGAACACTGTCACAACCACGACAACATAAAATGGCGTGTGCACGTACTTTCATCTCATTCTTTTCCGTTTCCGATTGACCATAGACATGAACAGGTGAAAAGTAGATGATGGGAATGAACGAAATACACGAGTATTTTTATATTTTTTTTTGTAGTGTTTTATGTCAGTTGTTCAAGACACCTTGGACCTTGCATAATTATTAAAGAAATAAGTTTTTTTTATCATAATAAACGTGGGTATGGAACACAAGTATTTTGATAAATAGATTACTGTAGAAAGGTGAGACCCGATGCCAAATTCACTCTGTTGTTTATGGTGACCAAGTTTGAAGCTTAGACTATAGAAAAAAGAGGTTTTTCTATAGTCTCTTTTTTCTATAGTCTAAGGTTTGAAGCAGCTGATGAGTAATGTTTTGAACTTTTGACTCTGATAAATATGCTAGAAAAAATTATCAAAATTATTTATGATTTGCTTTGATGTTTTGTTGTTGTTGTCAGGAAAAAAACAGTATTAATAGTGGCAATAAATGGACCATATTTTATATGGCAACCTTAAAAATTAATGTCAAATTCCGTCACTCTGTCTGTCGACGTCTATTAACATAAAAATATTGAATAATTCTTGTACTAGATCAATTTGAAATTGTGAAAACAGTGAATTTGTGGCAAATCCTAAATTTTTGGGCGGTCGTCACACGCCGGTTGCTGTCGGTGAGTCTAATTTTATATATCTTCATTTTAAGTAACGTGGGATTCGAAAATAGATCAAATGGCATTTTGAATTATTAAATTATTGTCGCTATTGCTAATTGTGTTGTCGGCGGTAGTAGTGTGTTGTGGAATGTGGCGGCGGTATTCGAGTCTAGCCGTCGACGTCGTAAGTTTTATGTCAAAAGAGTAATAGGAATTTATATTGGGTGCGTTATTTTGAGATCTATTGATAGCGATACGAACGTCGTCGGTGTTGTGATACGAAATTCAACTGATACTACATTGAAGCCGGCGATTCTACGGCTTCTATTCGCGAATATATAAACTAACTAGCAGGCTAAACCTACAATCACTCACTAGCACTCTTATAACTGAAACTGTTTTTGGACAGGACCAGATTACCCTACTCTTTATAGAAGACACTACTCTTTAGACAACTAATAGGCTTTCTACACACATGATTTTTTAAAGAGTTTCAATCAAAAGCAACATCACACTTGGTAATAACATCGAAAATTTTGCTGATAAAATGATTGAAGTAGCATTAGACATATTAATGTCATTATTCCATCTCCTGGTATTCTTGCTTACATGATTTAATACTTGTCTTTATTTCCCACTAACCACTGCATTAAACTTTGTCAAATAAACTCAATTTATAGAATAAAATCATTTTGTGTGCAGTGACATCACTATGTAAAGGGTTTTCCAGACCCATCTTATCTCTGGTTTATCTCCTTGCCTTGACTACAGTTTAAAACTTTTCCAAATGTCATTTATAATCTTTGTTTGTTCTAGACCTTTGCCTTGTCAGCCTAAATAGCATTTTTGTAAATTAACACACAATAACATGTGTGATGTTGAAATCTTTAAATAGTTAGCCATAGATTATCTTTGAGAGATAAACTTACAGTATGTCCATCTTTTCAAGGATTACTTGTGGTTGGTATTTTAATTATAAAATATGTATTACCAGCTTCCTACCCGGTGTCACAAGCATACAGTCTTTTCCTTTACCTTTATGAATGATGTTTATGTTATTCCGAAGTATACCTAAGCTACGTTACTGTAAAGTTCGTCAAAATCCATTACTTTTGCGTTAGATAGTAATAAACAACAATACTCACAAACTTTTGCATTAATAATAGACATAGTACCTACTGTGTTTTTTTTCCTAATATTAAATCGGCCTATTTTTGAGTTCACTCTTTTCCTGAGGACAGAGATAAAATCAACGATGGAACAAGCTAACCCAAGAGAAGCCCTCTCAACTCACAACTTTAACAGTTTGGGTCATAAATAATTATGAACTTGAACACCAGTTTGGGTCATAATTATGAACTTGAACACCAGCATTAGAGTTTTCAATTAAATCAAAATGGTTTTTTATCAAATTATTATGAAATGTTTCAGATTACATTATTGGAGGTGCAGGTGGCTTAATGAGATCATTTATGTAAATTAATGTGATTATAATTGTCTTAATTGAGTTTTTAATATTGGCAAAAAATCAAGTAGAGAAGCTTGTGACTAAATGTTAACAGCTGCATGGATCAATCAAGTTGGTGCATGTGTGGGTGACCTCCATTTCATACCGAGTTTACTCTATGCCTCGGAAAGCACATTCAGCCATTAACAATTTGTAGATCTTTGATAGTTGTGACAGGAAGTCAGTGGAAAGTCTGAAAACCAGTCTTAACTGGGTCTTGAAGGTCAGGTAGGTAGCCACTCCATGTAAAGTACTGGTATTCACCTGCATCGGTATAAACTGGAAGCTGACTCCAACGTACTTGGTTGCATAAACCTAGGCAGAAGATGATGAGTAAATTTATTTGTCATTGAAATATCAAAGACAAAATAATAAAACTCCCAATTTCAATCAATCTATGCAATGATTCCCGAAATGGTTTTTTGATTACTCTCAAACCAGTTTCAAAAACTGATTGTTATAAACTCACACTGCTAATCATTTCTGTGAATAGAATAGTACTCTCATCATTCTCTTGCGCTAACTAAAATTTGGTATGGGCTGGCACTGCATGTCTTCTTTTTCTTCCATACCTTTTTCAAAGATTTTAAACATGAACCCTGTTATTGGTCTCAACAATTTTATACAGCATGTTTGAAATAGTTAACAAGTTTTTAAAATATCATATCATCTTGTGTGTAGCCTTTTCCCAACTATGATGGGGTTGACTTCAAGTCTAACTGAATGCAGCTGAATACCAATATTTTACATTAAACAACTGCTTCTCTGACCTCCATCCATAACCCAGTATGTAAGTATTTTAAATAATTAACAATTATTAGTCAGTCCACCTCAGTCCTAGCCATATCATCCTTCACACAGTCCATCCATCGTTTCTTTGGTCCTCTACTCTTTCAGTTTAACTGGGCTTTTATCCGCACTTAGCCACTTGATTGGGCCATTGTGCATCAACTCTTATAGCCATAGAATCATCATCATTCTCTTGCCCTTATCCCAATTCATTTGGGGTCGGCGCAGCATGTCTTTCTCTTCCATACCTTCCTACCTTACCTTCTTATTCTTATATAAATAGCCATAGAATATAATAGGACTCTATTATCTGTCAGATTTATCAATATGTTTGTCTCCAACAGTATATTGAGTGACACTCAAATTAGGTCAACCATTTCAATGATAAGAAATCATTTGCTTGTTAGTACTGCCAATTTCAAAGATTGACGATTGAAATATGTTTCTTGTAACATTTGATTGCCAAACAAAGTCTGATCAATATTATGTTGAATATGAAGATAATAATTTACATAACTTCATGAGCTAATATTACACCTACATTTCGTAAGCCGGGCGAGCCTATTGACATCAACGAATCCAGACTCCATGGCTGCTACTGAGAAATTCCTGACGGAAAAACCCAATAACACTTTGTCCAACCCAGTAATCGAACCCAGGACCTCATTGTCATTAGTCGCGCTTGCGACCAAAATAGCAATGAGGCAGTCATTTATACATACTTAAGTAATATATCTCTAATCAGAAACAGACTTCGGGGCCAATTCTCGGTTTTAGAGATGGTGTCGAACTCGAGAAAAATTTCTAATGACGTCATTTTTTCGAGAAATTTTAAAAGTTGCTATTCTGGGGATGTCGAATTCGAAATTTGTCGAAGGCTAACGTTCGAGTTCATCTCGAGTGCTTCTGAGCAGTAGAGATGTAATGTCGATTATATAGATACGTCATTTCTGAGTGAATTTGTTGAGTTTTGGATTGTACATTGTTTTCTTTTCTTTAGTTTTTAAATAAAATACGGCTTGGCATCTCATACTGGAAATTCGATTTATACTCTTTGATTTGTGCATTGTGTTTTCTTGAAACGACGACCTTCGCGCAGATAACAGACTCTGTAATTTGTGTACCTACGATTGGACTTGAAACCACTGAAAGATGGACGAGTTTATTAGCATTTTTATCTCGGAGTTGTTGGAAAGTGGCGAGCAACTGGCCAATACACGGCGACAACAGCTATCCCGCCGTCGATATTTACGACTTGAGCGAAACAGAAGTCATTAAAAACTTCAGACTAAATAAAGATTTAATAAGGGTTATATTACTTAGATCTATTGGCTCCTGTAATAAACTGAATACCACTAAAATAGACCCGAAAACGAAGGTAAATAATTGTTTGCTTCATAATTATTAGTCACTGACAGACAGTCAGCTGTGGTCAGCTGTCAAACTGATTATTTTTACACTAAACGTTTCGTTTTACTTTGGCTTTGCACGGGACTTATTCAAATTTAATATATAAATTATGTCCTAATTTTAAGTGTTTCTCCTAATTATGTTTAAGTACTTGTTTGTTTGTGAAACTAATAAATACTTTTTCTTCCTTTCTTTCTTTCTTATAAACTTAAATAATTAGGTTTAGCCAGCGTTTTAAAACAAAATCATTCATTCACTCATAGCTACCTAAAACGGAACGCGCGATTTTTCGTAATGGTACGCTAGTATTATATTATCTGTGGTAATGGTAACATTAGCTTCACTCGAATAGACATTTTCGTGACATTTATTTCTATTTTGACTGAGAATACGGAATTCTGCGCAATTCGAATTTTTTTGGTAGAGATAGAGATATTTTTGATAGACATAGAGATAGACTTACGAACTCGAACTCGAGATAAATCTCTAAAACCGAGAATTGGCCCCCTGTTCGGTATATTTTTGAAAACAGGACCTCTCTTCTGCCATATAAAGATTTCTTTGTAAATTTTATAATATTGGTCACACAATACAGACTTTTTTACATGCTGGACTTGACAATAGCCGTTCGCCGCACGCGGCGCTGAAATCAATGTCTTTCATGAAATTCGCTGAGTGTGCACGATACATCGGTGGTTCACCTACATAGGTTTATTATGTGACGTGTTCTGCGCCCGCAATGAATGGCGTCCGTGGAAAGGATCGGAGCTGTCGTGTCCGGTGTGTTAGCGCGCGAGTGCGAGCGAAAGCCCCCTGTGCGAGAGGGACGGCCGTCGCTCGATACTGCTCGTATTGTTGGGGCGTCCCTCGCCCCGCGCCTCGTTCAAGAGGGTTATGTAATTTAGGCGAGGCTTCGAAGCCAGCGAGAAACGAGCGGTGGAAACTTGAGGACTCTCCTGGGAAACTCATAATAAGGAGGAATCTGGTTTAGTAAGAATGGGACCTCCCTTCGAAACGAAGATGACAAGGAACGATAGGACTATCTTGAACTACCACTCAATCATGTTTTAAGAAGAAAACTGCTACTACTCATTGTTCGTTATCAGCAGTTAGCATTTTGCTATCAATCAGCTAATAAACCTAATGTATCTCATTGCCAATTTGCCATTGTCTACAATAGATAGAAATACGACACTCGTAATCTATGACGATTACGCCACACTTATATAATAAGTAGGTACTCAAATTAGTAACTAAACGTGGAGATAAGATAAGTATTGTGTTACATAATTTAGTAAACATTGCGATTAGTTGTACAGTACGCTCAAATTATCTTGGCAGCTCCGAACTTCGTGCAGGTCATTTTGTTACAACGAATGTATGAAAGTGTTATGATATTTACTTTATTTGTATTTCTCACTGTTTAAATTAGATATTTTCTGATCGTTTAAGTATTGGTTTATCTGGCAATAACAGTTTTATTCCCAAGTTTACATGCGTAAAATTTCGCAAAGCCTATGTTCAGAGCTGCCAAGATAATTTGAGCGTACTGTAACACTCGCTGACTTCGGAGCCAGCCCCTACACCTCCATGGGAAATGGTAGGAATGTATCCCCGCTACTATAGTAATTGGCTCGTGATATTCGCAATTTGAGACACAGTATGCTGTATTGTTTCACGTAATGTACTGAAAGGGGGATAACAGCCATTACCGTGGTCAGCTCTACCTAGGGCTATGTCAGGCTTTGGAAACAGATTTTCCTGTCAGCTCCTAACATTTTACATAATTTGTCTGTCTACGCAGGGACCTTCAGCCAATGTCAATTTTATGTGTTACCTACCTAAACTTTTACTCAGAAATATAAAATTAAAAATTCGTTCCAGAGCTGGAGTCCGAGGTCCGGTTCCCTGAGGATTCATTGCCAGCAGTTTGTCTTAAATCCCACGGCTTCATCTAAGTCGTGACAGTAACACAGGCAGTATAAAAAGTGAAGTTTTATAACTCGCAGTTTTTATCTTAATTTTAGTCAGAGCAAAGTCTCGGGCCAGCCGTAGAAAAAATATCTCCTGAGCCACGACGAAAACACTGTCCATTTTGAGTGCTCTATATAAAATATAATGATGGATGAATCATAGGTGACAAACTTATTTGTTTTGTTTGTTTGGGCAAAAACTATTGCGGAATCTAGAATGATTCATTGTAGAGTTGACTAGATTTCTCTGGCTCGGCGTAGAATCGTAGGTAATCGTTATGGACCGGTGTGCCGCGGAAGATAATCTTTTTATAGAGCAATCACACGAAATGAGGCTGCGAGGATCCTAAATGGACGCGTATTTTGCGGAATTAGAGCTTGAACCCCACGTAATGCCGATGTGTTAAGTAAATGTACCACGGAGGGTACGCATCTATGTATGGATTCAGGAAATAAATGGATTTAGGTATTGGGTAGATCGAAAGATGATTGACTAGTTTTGGTAAAAAAAAAAATACGTAGTAGTAGTTCATGTGCTCAATTACTTTTGTAAAGCATTGTAGTTGTAGTTTCGTTCCTGCGGCTAGTACTCAAAAGAAACACGCGGGAATCCTTGTCAATGAAGTTTCTAGAAGTTCGCCGTCTGAGAGTCATTCTATTCTGTGACAAGGAGTTGTGGAGGCACGTTAGATTGAAAAGTTAGGTGTGCATTCAGATAGAAGATACAGGGGTACAAACGTCCAACAAGGCACCTGCACAAACTCAAATGGTGTATCGATGCATACGAGTCTCGGATACGTCGCCGTCGAAACGTGAAGAATGCAGACTATACTTGAAGTATAAAAATTTCCACAGAATGATGGTATTGATTTTCGTTTAGAGGGATATGTTTTGATTTATTTGGAACATTTGTTTGAAGAGTATTGTAGCCAGAGAAGAAACGTTCTGAAACTCCTTGGAACAAATCGATCTTGGCGCAACCTCTTGATGGTCAATGAACTCATTCAGTTTACCAACTAGACAAAGGCATCAGCTAATGCAGTTCACGTGTAAGCTTGTAAGTATTTGCGCATTCTCCTTTACAATTTGAGCAGAATTTCCAAGACAGGCGAACTGTAATGCTTATTAAAGTTCTTTAGATAGTTAGGGAGCATTTTGGAAGATGGAATATCCATCAGTATTCATATGAAGATGAATACAATAACTCGACATAATGTAGAAATAATTTATTTTCCAGGTAATCAGGACCAACCCCTCCAAAGGTTACCTTGTTCGTTATCCTTACGGTTGGCCCCTCTAATATTAAGTCATGATCACGTAAATATCCTACCCTACATCTATAATCTGGCAGCTTCCACGCAGATAATGTCCGGATACGGCGAGCGCATATTTTCGCGCTGAATCACTGCAGGAACCTTATCTGATAAGTACCGTTACTAGTTTGTGTGTATCTTGAAATCAAGTCACTGTTATTTATTTAATTAGTAACCGTTTTGTAATATTTGCTTGTGCATCATTTCCTGCCATTTTAGCTCCGTACGTATGTAATAAAGTGCATTGTCATATTTACATTGTCATGCTGCTAATGCATGTAATTTAACCTCAGATTTCCGGCTAGTTGTAATTTCATGAAAATCTTGTTCATTATGCCGACGGACATTTTGCAATCTTAACAAAATAGGGTCTCAAAATCTTGAGAAACACTGTTAACCGTTTAACTTTTCTTAAAAACTTGAAAGTTACAATAAAGAGGAGGAAATTGTTCACAGTAAACTTTGAATAAACGGAATTTAGCCAGTGCGATTAAAAAGATTACGGTTCTTGCCAAAAATAATGTTACGGGTTTGTAAAACTGTTAACATATTGTTTTTTGGTAGAGTACATCTTTTTCGGATACCACTGCATTCATTCTGTGTCAAAAACATGCGCCAAAACCACACAAGCGCTTATTTTATCCATCGCATGATAAAAAAACACTTGTGAATTAAATCTACACCGAACATACGACCTGAGCTACAAATAATGGTAGTAAATTCAGTACGAGACTAGATTGAGCAATGCCTCAAGTGGGGACATAGAAAACCTGCCGGAAAAATGTAGGTTCTCCCACCGAGGGCTAAAGGGGTGGCAGCGGGAAGTTCTCATTATAGTAACGCAAATTATATGAAGCTTTAATTCTGGGAAACGAGACACTGTTTCTCCTGTTGTAAGTGGTTTTCGTGCTCCAACACACCATAATGTAGCGTTCTGGAACATTTTGATGTAAAAGTATTCCGGTCCTAGGCGGTTGTGAAAAATATTTGGGGTTCTTACAACAAATAGGTTGGGTTTTGTTCGACAAGGATCTAAAGCCAACCTTTTTTTGGGACCAATGAAGAGGTTTTCTCAATGTTTTGAGGGTTTCCTATTGCCAAAGGCGTATAATTTATGTTGTTTTATTTTGGAGTTTTTCTCCGTATGTTTTATTGTTGCGAGTTTGTAACTCGATCCATTCATGTTTGAAAGTTAAGATTATTTTGCTCATGTCCATTTTATTTGGAGTCTATGTTTTTTTTTGTTTATTGTTTTCAATTCCAATTTTCACGCAAACTCTTTAAGATTACCTTTCATCGTTGTTATGCCCGCGTCAATTTAGCTTAGTAAGAGTTAATGCTCGTCCCGGATACTTATTGATTCCTTTCATCATTAACTTTTAATGGTCTGTTCGTATTGTGTTACGATTACTTTGTTTTTGATGATGTTCATTTTGCAAATAGGTTGTACAAACACTTTTACACATTTCTTTAAAAACTAGATAGGGCTGGTTTTTCGTACTTGACTATTCTGAGAAGAAACAGCGGAAACAAACTCAGAGGTACTATGAAACTCTGAAAAAATTGAGGATGTGTGTATTGTTGTACACCACCGCTGGACTGCTTATTGCATGATGCAATTCTGTCTTAATAATACATTTTCAGCGTTATTGAATACATTTTAAAACAAAGTTATATGAAGTTGATGCCACTCATTGTGATAAGCTCAAGTAGAAAATAATACTTCTGAAGTGTTATCGCAGTATTTCGTCGGGAAATAAAGGCATTACTAAACAGCCCCGGGGTCGGGGAAAATCGCATGAAATATGTATGTGTACGACTACGCAGGCAGCGGTAATGTACAACTACCGCACCAATTAAGTAGTTACAAGTGTCGCACCCAGATTAACTTTACTCGTAGCCGGCTTAAAATAACCACAGCCTCAGCGCTCGAGTGAGAGGCCTTACGTAACCACGCTGACTGAAAAAC
Organism: Diarsia mendica; assembly: GCA_949316265.1. Taxonomy (NCBI): domain Eukaryota; kingdom Metazoa; phylum Arthropoda; class Insecta; order Lepidoptera; family Noctuidae; genus Diarsia; species Diarsia mendica. The sequence goes on along the minus strand of OX438907.1, from coordinate 1,580,708 downwards.
TGATTAAAAAAAATGAAACTGACTTTCATTAATTACTATCCGAGTGTGAAGTTTTGAAATACCCTCGTATCAATAAACTTAATTAACAGTACAATAAATTCCTGTCGCGTCCCATCTGAGGCAGGCCGGCATCGGGAGCAGGCAGCCGGCATAGTGGAGGGGTGCGCCCGGGCCGGCGGGGTGCGGGGGACGGAGCAGGAGCTTCGACGTCAGTTCCATTGATCGCGTGTGACGTCACATCGCCGCCGGTGCCGCCGCCGCTACTGCAGCGGTCGCGTGGCCCCGGCCGGCATTCGCGCCTTCGCCCGGGGCGTTCGGATAGCTCGTTGTAAATGAGGCTTTGGTTTTCTGCCCTTGCCTGGTTGCGGCATGTTAAAATAGAATTGTCGATGGTTTTGTGTCAATGCTAAGCACGTTTACTGTTGGCCTAGCTGTTTTGTTTTCGTTGTTTGGTTTAGTTAATCTATTTGATGTAGTAATGGCCTTAGATTAGGTACCTACATTTTCATGTGTTTGATTTACTATTACAGCACTCTCTAGCTACAGCTGTGGCGTTGCTTCTATTTGGCAATTACTTGAGTTAACACTTTACAAGAGGCTACTTAGTTGCTCTTGTAAATAAAAACTAGCCACGATTTCCTTTTTTGGCTACAATACAATTTAAATACAACATGAAATCACATAGTATACGCAGATACTAAAAGTACCAGTGGTGGTACTGGTGGAAGCCATATTATTTTATTTAAATGCATGACCGGTTTAAATTAATTCGACGAGCTCGCCGCAACGCGAGTGCTTCCCACCGAAGTTGTCCGGTGTTTGAGTTGAAAAGTTCTGCGCGCCCACAGTCCCACACTAGTTCCCGCTTTCACCGCGTATTCAAATAAGCCCGCGAAAATACTTCCATATTTAAATATGACTTTTTAGCGGGAACTTTTCAGTTTTCTATAGTAGAATATTAATGTTGCCTGTAATATCTAAAGGATTGATTAGAGGACAGATGTGTTCCTATGGAACAACTATATTTCGCCAGTTATTTTTAAGTTCCATGTAATAGGTAAGGGCGAGTCGCTTAAGTGTTGGCTAAAATAAGTTGCAGAAAAGTAAACTTGCTAAACAAAGCATGAACATAATGTAAAAGTAAATAAAACCGCTTCATGTCCAATATTTCATGTAAAATATAATAAACATGGACACAGATAGCTTTGCTTGTTAAAAATCCATCAATATTAATCAGAAAATCGTTTTTAAATAATCTATCATAAAGCAATATGAATACATATTTTATGACCACAGTAAATTTATCAAGGCAAAGAATTTGTATTAATCCCGGCCGCTTACCGGAAATTATCATTTATACCAACGGGAACGTGAAATTCATATTTGATATTGATGAGTTGCTTTGGAAGCAAAAGAGCGTAGTTTTTGTTGCTTCCTGTAATAGCTACATAAACGTTACATATATTTAAACGTAGAAAGTTATACTTGGAATATATTTTGTTTGGAATAGTTTGGATAATGTGACGTCAAATTGAAGCTGGATTATAAGTTGGAGTCATTTTAGGAGGCTATAAAAGTAATTTTGATGAAAAATATACCAAAGCTTTAAGATATAGCTTTCTGGTTCCCATAACCATATGTCGTCAAGCAAACTTTAATGGGGCTTTCACTCAAGAACCTCGAAAGCCACAAGGGGTGGTTAAACATCATTACCCACCCCTAACAAAACCAGGGGAGAAAATATAGCTTTAAATAAAACATAGAGTGGTCCAGAAAAAAGGAGCTCTTATAAATTATCTAAATATTACCTCCCGTTCGATGTCCAAAACGTTTAGCTAAAAAACGAGGTTGATTTAAAATTTTACCCAACTGGTGTCAGATTTACCCCACCCTCCCTTTTATCGTCCCGGGGAAAAAGGGCAAAGTTGATTACTGATTACGACACTGGTTGTCAAACAGTTTAATCGTTTTATGAAGCTACTTCGCTTCTTTCCTGGACCTCTTTAACAAGTATACTGTACGTCTGTACCATAGAGAAATATCTGTTAACGGTTTTTGTAATAAGGAGTAGATTTTAATTGTTTTTTTTTCCAAATATTTAATTGAAATACTAAAAGATTGTAGACAATGAGTTTGTATTTGTTACATTGTCACAACGACTTATTCAGCCATTACTTCAATATTGTTACATATTCGGTTCGAACCCTAAATTGGAGTTCAACATGGTACATTTTTGAAGTAGAACAGGCACCCTATATTATATTTTAATTTTACCAATTTATTGCCAGTGCCACTGTTATCATCGGAAAAACGTTCTGTTAAATGAGGTTACGAAACGTCGATATTGTTCCGAATTCCGAAATGGCGCCCAACATGTTACACTTTCATTCGTAAAATAAATGTACTAGATTCTTTCCAATTCAACTACGGAACGGTTTATACAGTCCGTTTCCGTAATTAACGTTTGATTTAAGTTCTTAGTTTGAACTGCTTTCGACTCGACTCGCTATTTAAGAATTGATCCTGCTTTTACAACGAATCACGCTTTTCCAGATTTCTCTTAATATGTACATATTACTTATGCTTCTACGAGCATGCTTTCATCTCCACAATGTTGAGCATCGCTGTTTTACACGTACGCAGATAATTTGATGAAACGCCCGGCGGCACCCGCTACCTGTTTGAATTTACCCGGGGTCGGTGACCGATGCACTTAATGTTATTATCAGCTGGGGTTAACCCTCTTACGAAAATGTTTAAATAATGATGCTGTAAATATTTTGATTGTACTCCATATTTTGCGTTCGTCTGATAGGAGAGTTTATCTGGTTTCGCATTGCAGTGTATTTAGTTTTGGGTAGCGGAATTGTTAGTTTGATTTTTATTTTAGTATGGTAACGACCCTGGAGTCGAAGCCAAAATCTTGAGAATCGACCTTTGTCTGTAATTGCTTGCCTGGGCAAAGAAAACTGTGTGAAGTAAGTTTAGGTAGGTAAGTAGGTTCTGTGTTTTACAGTATAAATCTGCCTGGCTAAGGGTCGCTATTTGTGCCCGTTTGATTATTACATAGGACTTAAAAATAAACTACGAATAGTGTGTGGTGTTATAAGTACTCATCTAACTTACTCTTCAGGGAAATACAGGCATGAAATTATGTGTTTTGTTTAACTCGTGCTTGAAAGTGCTCTCATATAATAAAAGTATGCTCGTCATAATTATTACGTGTCCTATCCTGCCCTTTGGCGACAAATTTCATGGACAAAATGGCTAGGTAAATTATATCATTGAATTAAATAACAGGCCGGGTAACTGGCTGTAGGTCCGCCCACGCATTTTATATAGCTTTCCACCCACGTACAGATATGATAGATGTTTTGGCAATGGTAGGAGAGGTTTCGGTAACAAACGATATTAGCATTGGGCTGCCCAAAATTGTATATTTTATGCGGCACACCCGAATAAACAATGTACAGAAAAAAAAGAATGACAACTGCCTAATGGCGTTTGAATCTCTTTCGTGTAGCAGCGACTTTTCTAATATTTTTTGTTCAATGTTTACGCATTTTTTTCTTGATATATATAGATAACCTACCCTTTTTCTTGTGGGAGCTCTTACAAAGTTACAACACGAAATGGGATACAGCACCCGCTATTCTCTTAAAAATATTTTACTATTAAAACTGATCGCTATTTATTTTCTACCAAACTTTACAACGATGCTTATTACAGCAATACTCTAACATTTTATCCAGTTTGATGATGCGAAAGAAAGATTATTGGAACAGGCACATGTTCGGAATCTTTTATTTACGATCTAGGTCCCAACACATTCCCCAGCCACTCAAAAACATAGTATACCTATGAAAACAGCGAGTTTAGAGTTAGCGCGGCATATCCACTAACTTTACCTGTTCCTTGCATATTTCAACGTATAACTTAGAAACGCCGCCATCTTTATCTACTATTCATACTGCGCCTAATAACAACATGGCGTCACAATGTGTGCTCACATTGTTTCTTCTGTATATTGTTATGGTTATACTACAGGGGTTCTTGCTTGCAGATAAGCATTTTGGAAATGCCTATAGCTGAACTGCTTTTCATAATCATTTTCCTGCCCTTATACCAATTTATTTGGGTTCGGCATGTCTTCTTTCATATTTCTCTACTAGCTTTTGCCAGCGGCTTCGCCCGCGTGAAAATGTCGATTTTCCATACAAACTTTCATCCCCTATTTAACTCCCTTAGGGGTTGAATTTCGAAAAATCCTTCCTTATTCCTTGTCTACATTATAAGGGAACCTCTGTGCAAAATTTCAGCTTTTTAAGTCCAAGGGTTTGGGCTGGGCGTTGATGAGTCAGACTAGAGAAGTCCTGACTGACTAGTCAGGACTTTTTTTTTATTTATATAGATATAGATATGACGACGGTAGGTCAACTATTTCGGGTTCATCGTTGTCAGAGTCCAAGTTCGGCATGGCGGAGGTACGAAATAATAGTCTCAACACTGATTACAACCGCCTATTTATTTACTTCCGATAACAAATTAACAAAATCTCAAACGATCAAGCTGATGGAAATGGATTAAAGTACGGAAACGCGGTCAGTTCGATACAGGCGGGCAAAACAACCGTTCGCGCTCGTGTCTCACCAAAAAAGTAACGTCCCTCAAGTCAAATGCGTCTAACGTCAACGTCAACCGACCACTCACAACTGACATTTGACATATGACAACTGACAGCTGTCATCTGTCAACCGAAAACTGTCAAACCAGACCTGCCACGCTCTGCATCGACCTCACCCAAGCTCACTGCTTGACGTTTCCGACTTTAACGATGATAGATCCGAAAAACGATGATAGATGGCGTTATTCTAAATTGTCAACTCTAAATATTATGCCTCGGTGTTGAATCTGCGACACGGCCATCTTGACATTTCACACGTCCTCGTGTGAGGTATCTGCAACAAGAATTCACGGAAAGTAAATCGTCCCTTACTCGGCCTCCCTGACCAAGACGTCGGAGTATTAACACACACACAATTCAAAACAAAATTTTGTTCTGATCCATAATCTCATCAAATCTCATAAAGAAAATCTCAACATTGAAATCAACATTCTTCAAGAATCATCAACTTTCGACCAAATCTAGTATCCGATCAAATCCAGTATCCGATCAAATCCAGTATGCAATGCTCTGCTCGGTACCCAGCTTCGTCACATACAACACACACAGCTTCCAACAGGCAACCATGGGACCTCCATTCGGTACCCAACCTCAACACATCTCATTGCCTCCATCCGGCAACCATGGGACCTCCATCCGATACCCAACATCAACTCAACACATTGCCTTTATTTAGCACCTTTAGCTACATTGCCATGCTGGACGTTAGTCACAGCCCTCAAGTAAAGACTTACACGCGTGCAGCAACGAACAGCATTGCAATGTATGCAGTCTGAGTCACTTGCATACTACATTTGCATCTTTTACCTCTCACTTAAGGTCTGACCCCTTTATCATCACCCGATCTCGTTTTGTCAGTGTGTATCGTAACAAAGTCAAATTTACAGTCAGCAATTACGTCACATGTCGCAATTGACCGTATTTTCTCAAATCGTATCTCATTTGATGACATTATGAACGGAAACTAATCGCAAATAATTGTCGGGTAAAACGTGAAAAAGAATTTCTAAAACAATTTAATCGGTCTCAACAGAAGTCAAAATTTGTACAGTTGACCTTACAGAAGTCTGCTCAATACCAGTCGTTCGGCCATTCCTGGCCCAAGTGGGTGGGGAATAAAAGGTATTCTGGTCAAAATCATTACCGGTTCTAATGAAATCAAAACAAACTTTTTCTCCCAAAGCTGACATGTGGAACAACACCCATACTCATTCAAATAATATGAAACTCATTAAAATATTGCAGTGCTCATACTCTGACCTCTATCCGGTCTTCATCATCACACTTATAGCCTCCATCCGGCCATAAGCATCAAAACATTCGACCTCCATCCGGTCTTCATCATCACACTTATAGCCTCCATCCGGCCATAAGCATCAAAACAATCGACCTCCATCCGGTCTTCAACACGTAACCTCTATCCGGTTACTAACACAACAGGCAACCTCTATCCGGTCACCTCCACATGTAACCTCCATCCGGTTACATACACAACAGGCAACCTCTATCCGGTCACCTCCACATGTAACCTCCATCCGGTTACATGCACAACACCATCAAGATAATCATTTCGAGCCTTTATCAAAATAATTCTTAAAGTAGGGTTGTTCAACATGTTACTTTATTTTTTCTATAACGTTACAGGTTATAAGAAAACTCTTACTATGCTAGGTACTTTAAATGTTAAGTTGACCACTTAGTATTCAACTAGTCTTGTTGTAATATGGGATCTAGAAATCACTAGTAAACAAAGATGAATATGCTGTCAATAGATTAATTAATTGGGAACGAAATTCTAACGGAACATCTGTATCAACTGTATAGAAATCAATTTGAATATTAGAAGCATTTTTGAGCTTATTTGAAACATCACAACATAACCTAACGACCTTTTCACGACACAAAAACAACACTATCACACGTCATACTAACGTTAAATCCTTGTTGTAAAATCTCAACGCCAATTAAAATATAATTTTTTTTTTAAACAACTATCCGGTACAACATGAAATAAAATCTCTAATAGTAAATCGATAATCATAACCTCGGTAAATAATTGTGAAGTACAAACTATCATGACCTATCCCGGGTCAATTTACAATGTTATTTACACGCTTGCCACTGAACTGTAACGAAACATTTTTGATCAGAGAGCATTCGGCACCAGAATCATAGTAAAATGGATACGACTCACCAGATATTCATCAGCACACCGCTGGGATTGCTCACATAGCAAACTTCAACACGTCGCTCGCTATTTGCCTCTGCTGCAGGCTGCAGGCACTGCTTGGTCAGCCTGCCGCGCCGCCGCGCTGCCAACCACGCGCCGCCAAGCCTCGTCCCGCCGCCGCGCCGCCGGCGCCGCTGTCGAAGTAAATTCTCAGCGCACCGTGACGTCATCGCACCATTCTTCGTATTTTCTTCAGCTCGAGTGAATCCCGGTTCTGATGTCGCATCAGGGTCTTCGCGATCGTCATCACCATACGGGGCACTCCACAGACTATAAAAAGCTCCTTAAAATCGCTCCATTTCATCCCAGGACAAGATATGGACGACCGCCATGACGAAACTTCTCCCATGAGTCTCGTGGAATTCGCTGCGTTCCCTGTAGGCACGCCACAGCGCCGGTTGCACGGCGCTGCTGTCTTCACAGCACCCCGGCGGTCCATCCCCGCCAGGTGAGACCAACGGTTACCCGAAGGAGGCCCAGCGGAGGACAACCAGCGACGGAGGTGCCGACTTACGACGCACCTACAGTGGATGTGTGACTCCCGTCCGTCCCGTTTCTCTAATGAGTGCGCGGTTCAAAGCAATCATCAACGATGCATCTTGACTATTCGGATCGATAACACACATGTCGGCTCTTGCCAACCAGGCACGCGGGACAATGTTCCGTTTTTCAGGGTCAAAATGCGGTAGGCGAATATCCGTACTCGCAAAAAGTGATTTCATTGCTTGCACAATAGTCATAAAGTTTTTGTTTAGTTGCTCGAACATAAAACACCACATTTCCGTTTCTATGTCACTTTCAGACGCACGCGCATTGTCTTTACACTTTTCCGGCCTAGTACTGTCACTTACACTATGTAGGCGTTAGAGTTACATACCACTTCTGATGACGACGGTAGGTCAACTATTTCGGGTTCATCGTTGTCAGAGTCCAAGTTCGGCATGGCGGAGGTACGAAATAATAGTCTCAACACTGATTACAACCGCCTATTTATTTACTTCCGATAACAAATTAACAAAATCTCAAACGATCAAGCTGATGGAAATGGATTAAAGTACGGAAACGCGGTCAGTTCGATACAGGCGGGCAAAACAACCGTTCGCGCTCGTGTCTCACCAAAAAAGTAACGTCCCTCAAGTCAAATGCGTCTAACGTCAACGTCAACCGACCACTCACAACTGACATTTGACATATGACAACTGACAGCTGTCATCTGTCAACCGAAAACTGTCAAACCAGACCTGCCACGCTCTGCATCGACCTCACCCAAGCTCACTGCTTGACGTTTCCGACTTTAACGATGATAGATCCGAAAAACGATGATAGATGGCGTTATTCTAAATTGTCAACTCTAAATATTATGCCTCGGTGTTGAATCTGCGTTGATTACTTGTCATCTCATCAGTCAACTCCTTTCTAGCCATATCACCTGACACATAGTCCATCCAGGCTGAATTGCTTTTATCAAACAAGCTAATTCGTTTTGATCGTTCAGAAGTGTTTACAGTCATTAAACTTGGAGTCTATTCAAAGGATCCGTATGTGGGTATTATCAAATACCTACCTCGATAAAACGGCCCTATTTGTTCGACGATTAATGTTAAGAGAAACAATCTGGAAAACGTGCTGAAAGAGGCTACAAACAGACAATAGGATCTCTCTTCAAAAGTGATCCATTTCGACCAAAAAACACACACAACATTTATCTAAGTTTTTAGTCACGAGTTTTCTATATATATTCATCATCAATATCCACACGACATCACCCACTGTTAGGTACGTATAGGCCTCTCAAAATATTACTTATTACAATAATCCGTTAACAATATTCCCGGTATCAACTTATCAAGTTTAATGTCAAACCTTAGGGTGGCGACCCCAAAATTAATTAGTAATATGAAGTTGATCGTAAATAAAGATCCACCCTCGTTATTCATTTAGTTTTCTTGGCGGCCGAAGGTTGGTGTCATCACCTTACAAGTTCGATGCCCCTGAAAAACATGCTTGGTAAGATAAATTCAATCAGGATTAGGAAAAAAAGGGTTGCGAAAATCTTCTAAGGTATTACTTTTTTTTTCGTTTGTCTAGGTATCGTCTTGTCTTCGTAAATAGATCCGTTTTTTCTTCGTTCTAATCCAGTTTGCTGAATCAGCGATAAAGAATTTGATTTCGAAGTAAAGTGCGTAAATAGGACATTAATTTGTTTTATTGCCGAATTTGAATAAGTGAAATGGCTATTGAAATTCTTTTTCTCATATAAAAATATTCGTAGTAAGTTCTATTATAAAGGGTACGTCGAATAAACAGTTCTTTGAAATGGTAAATGTTTTCCAAGAAAAATCAGTGCTTGCCCCCATTAGCCACTGTGACGGGTTATGCTAAGTACCAAAGAATGCTCGGTTTTATTTCTCATTAGTGGAACTTATATTGAAAAGTACTTTGAAAAACTTCACGTCAGTCCTGTCAGACGGAGTCTTTTTATCATGAGAACTATTCTTGATGCCTTTTACAGCAGAAAGGTTTTTTTTTACTAATTTCAATCAAAGGAAAATCTTTTTGGCTATACGTTGACATGTTCACAGTTCAAGGTATATTAATAACTTTTCCAGTAAAAAGGTACCGCTGACCTTTAAGCTTGGCGCATGTCGGGAGCCAATCTAACCTAATAATAGGTTTCACTTTGATTGGTACCGCATCATGGAACTCGATTAACACCGCCCAATATTAACACGCCGACAGAATAGTTTGCCTCTATTCATTGAAAGCGATTAATACTCTATTATTAAGCTAAATAAGTCGGCTGATCGTTTCCCGATACGACTTGGTCTATAATATATCGTAAGTTCTATTAAATAGCTTTTAGTATTCCTGTGTTCAGCTTCAGACGGTTGCGAGGTTACAATCGATGTTCTGATCCTCGCAATACTCTTCTGCGTCTCAAAACTTCATTGTTATTAAAATGTCGAAAGTTTGACTGTTTTGGTAGCCTTGTGCCACCGATTTGTCAGTAGGTAGCAGTCACGGAGTCTGAATTTGGCTGATGGCAATAGACTCGCCCCCTAGACTTTAAAAACATACCTGAAGATATGTGTGTCAAATAGTACACTATTAGGTACACCTCTAATTAACCCTTCGGGGCTTACAGGCGTGATGTTATGTATTTTATGTGTGTCATTCCACTCACTGTTGTGTATAGTCCTTATCCCTTTAGTGCTATGTTTTACTGAGTGTCAACGAGGTTTACCCCTGAGCTTCTAAATGCCGCACAACTGGCTGTTGATCTGCCAACACTTCATCTACTTTCTTGGCTCTCAAAGTGGTCAGTAATTGATTACTATTGCCATAACTGAGACCGCGTAAACTATGTCAACAGATGCTCTGACTGCAGGATAGAGCCAGAATCAATCAACCTTTCGACAGGGACTACTAAGTAGTTGACATAGAGATCTGGTTCGATTTGACAATTTGGTATGCAATAATATAAACGTAGCTTGGTTACTGCCATTGTTATATGACACTGTATTTTCATCGTTTTGAAAACGGTCTTTAACATGTTTTAATATTAAAGCATGTTAAAATGTGCTATCAAAATGATAGAAAACTAAGCAAGTAATAAGCTTGTTATTATTAGAAACAAAACTGTTGTGTCATACATATTATCGGTGAACCACAAATTAAGCATCACTTGTATCTTTTTTTTGGGTGTGGGAAATCGTCAAATAACCCCTTCCGCTCTTGGGCAGAGCGAAAGGGAGTGTCAGACTTCTACTGACTAAAAACCACCCATGTTCCTTCTTAGCCCTTTATGTCGAGGCCGCGGTATCCTGTGAACTGTGGCTCGAAAGAAAATGATCTTGAGAATGAGATGTTCTTGAGTCAAATATACCTGAACAAAGAAACCTATACTTAGCTTTATGAAGAGCTTAAGTATTCTTAATGAAACCTATTTTACCTTCTCTTTAAATATTTAACTACAATAACCCGTCAATACGATACCGGGGTCGATACCCCTAATAGCGTGAACGTATGTGGCGTGCCATTTCACTCCTCGTATGCAAGAATGCCATTTCAATCGGCAGCTCTGACGTATAACTTATGTGGTGCTATGTGCCGCTTAGGAACGTTTGTATGTTGTAGAAGTGGGTTACTATGTAACAGAAGTAGGGGCAGTCACGAATATTTAAAGCCAATAAAGGGAAAATTATAGTTTTACAAGTCGTTCGCCCGAAGGCATTCCTAACGTCAAAAATGTATTTAAAATTTAAAGTGATTGATTTTTAATCATTCTTTCTTAGTGCTCACTTTTATAAAGTCACGTTACATAACATAAAACACCCACCTTAAAAAAACCCAAGAATGTCCGTCGGGGGCTGCCAATAAGTGAACTAGTTTTGCAATGTTCAGCTCCCGACGGACATTCTTGGGTTTTTTTAAGGTGGGTGTTTTATGTTATTTTATCCTTTTTTCAATTAATTTTTAGCAGTCGTGGGTTTTTTCAAAATTTTTAAATTTGCTTTTTATTTTAAACTTTTTACTTTTTTTTTTTATCTAAGAACATGCACCAATCAAACCCGAACCCATAACTGAAAACTGCATCAAAATCGGACCAGTAGTTTTGGAGAAAAATGGCAACATGTATTTGCACAAACACACAAACAAACAACCTCTCACCCCAAACGCATATACCGTCTCCGTTCCGTCGTGGGTAAAAAAGGAATTCTTGCAAAAATCTCTCTCAGGCTTTTGAAAATTTGAACCCAGCGGTTAACGCTGTCCGTTCTGTCAGTAAATTAATTTAAAATTGCTTTTAAGTAGAAAATTATTAATTGGCTAGCAGTTCTGATAACCTGAGCGTGAGTTGACTTACTCTCTCAATTTTAATCGTGTCAATATCAAATAGAAATTGGCGAGGTAATTGGATAGCGGCTCTCCTTTAACCATGATTTACCGGAGCTAGGTAACATCATCGAAATCCAAGTAATTTAAGCTTCATGATAATTTAGCGTTTGTGTACTCATTTCTTGGTGTCTCATGAGATGATGAGCAATAAGAAAGTATGGAAGAAAGATGATGATGATATGTACCTACTTAGGTACTCCAAATGTCAAATATCAGGAGCTCGAATACATAAATAGCCGAATCAGAAATACATAAAGTCGATCACAAAACGTACTAAATCCCCCGTCAAGGTCAAATTGCCTAATAAAACCTACCTGTTCCTATTTTCAGTTATACGGTATCAATTTCTTAGAATCAGTTCCGAAATTATCTGTGTCATTCATTCGAGAGGCAATTCCTCGGGCCCTATTTACTCGTTTATTAGAATTTTCTAGAATCCCAAGATATTTTCATCCGTTTGTAAGAGTCATATTGCTCATTCGTATCCGTTGTACCCGATAATGAATTTGAAATATCCGCAGTTCACATATATTTTCCGGGTTATTGGATTTTCTAAATGGTTTTGTAGGATTGGGTTACGTACGAATCGTGTCTGACCCGAATAGTTTCGAGCAGGGGTGAAGAAAAAGGCTTTAGTGTTTCTCAAACATCTGTCAGTATCACGCTTTATACTGGTGTAAGTGTAAACTTTGTTTGAATTTTATGAAATTCTAGCGATTCGGGATTAGCCTTTCCCAAACTATGTTAGGGTCGGCTTCCTGTCTATCGTACTACAGCTGAATATCAAAATTTTACTTGGAACTGCTGGCTAGCCTCCATAAACCTGTTAGTAGACCAGTCGGTAAGACAGGTTGTCAGACTGGTTGTTGACTTTCGGGCCACAACAACAGCAACAAATGCCAGCCGGCCTCAGCCGGGACTAACGGCTGAACGTCCTTTCCAAGTCACGGAGGAAATTGGGTATGTTATGGGCGGTAACCCATACACGGACCAACTAAGCCAAACGTGGCTTTCCTACCCTCAAGATCGATCCGAGCGGCTATTATCATTAAGCCAAGAGCTTCTTCACGCTTGTACTCTCATGATAAATATAACAGAAATTATTCTACAGTCACAAGAAACCTTCAAAGTACTTTAGAAAACGCAATTTTCTCTAATAGACCGCTCCGACTAGTGACTACGTAAAACGTATCTCCTGGATATTGCTGTAATCACTGCACCTGACGTTCATATTGATCGCTGGATATTAGAACACAGCTGGACAATGCTGCCTACCGCACTAAACTAATCCTTTGATATAGCCAGCTGTACTAAGCTTCATAACAAATTAATAAATATGAGGGTAGTTGTAGAATAATACCAACATAATGACACTAAAACGCATTGAGCAGAGTAACTGTCAAAGTTACTTCATTAGCAACTACGTCGCAAGCACTCGCTGAAAGTCTAACGGAGAAACTTCAACTATTTGTGGGAAAGGTACTTGTAGGTCCCAAGTTTTTGGATCATCATAGTTTTTGAGATGTTTGCCCCTCGTCGCTAATTCAATTAACTTTGGCGGTCATCTATGTTTTACTTTATAGCATTCAATATTGTGAATAGAAAGAAAAAATGTTTATGTGCGCTATAACATAAAGCATGACAAGAAAATCCTCAAAAAGAATAAAAAATCGCGTCTACGTTTTATACGCATTCAATTAGTATGTGTCATTTCAGTTCGGGTCAACCTTGACTTCAAAATGATCTGGTCACCTTTCACTACACGACAAAATATAATACGCTACTTCCAATCTTCTCAACTAAATAATTTAAAATAAACTGGCGCGATAATTAAAGATTATTGTTTCAAAGGAGATTAGATTATTAAAATCAACAGGCTGTTACAGCGGAGATTATAATTATTAAGGTCTTTCTAAACTCTTCAAGTGTCTATCTTGTCGAAATCTTCAAATTAATAAACAAATCTTTCCAGCTAAGTCCGTTCGGCTTTCGTTTACAAGTAAAACATTTATATTTTTTTGTATTCCCTTTTCATTTCAAAATTGACTTCTAGTTGCTCCGAAGTAGATTGAATAAGGCAGAGCGGAAACTTTATCTTGACTACTTAAATATAAAAATTAAATACTCAAGAGTCAGCCAGGCTGTTTGGACCCTTATATTGCAAGCGAACTTTACAAGTTTTAGAGTTTTGAACACAAAAAACGCTGTACGCTCTCCTGAATAAGTACCATATTCGTGTGAATGTACGAGCATAGTTATAGCTAGATAGTGGCTGCAGTGGACTGGAAGTTTCTCCGTCCGTCCGGCCGTAAAACCGTTAAACTTCAGGGCTTTGAAGTCGGTGCGACAGTTGAAAATTGAACCATTTTTAAGTTGCCGGAAGATTGCTTTACTTTTACGGAAGCTGCTCTTACGCGAGATTAAATTGCAATTCCGTGTATTTACCTATTCACTTTGCTTAAATGAGTTTCTTCGAAGGTTCGTTTCTTTTAACAGTTAAGATAAGGTTAGAATATATAAAGATGTAAGTAGTATTAATATAAAAAGGGCACACAGGACGTTGTTATGAATAAAATACTACGCAAACACTTGTTCAATAAAATGTCTAAATAAATGAATTTACGAGCTGTCCAGCGGAACAATGAGTGAATTTACAGCGCTTTGTCGACTCTTTATTGAGATTACCGTCATGTTTATCTGTCTCCTCTTTCTCAGAATCTCTGTGTCAACGAGGGGCTCAAGGCTGCTTTATGCCTCTTCATTTTCTTGCTAATCTAAGGCTGCTTCACAATGAAAACGTTTGTTTTATCATCGTGATTGTCTTTATTTATGTTCCTACTTATTACTACTTTTTGCTTTATAAAAATCTCAGTCATAACCACCTTTGTCTGGTAGAATATCTAAAGTTAGTAAAAGATACTTGAATACTTATACTATTTTCGACGCACACAAAATAATTACATTTCTTTGCTGATGTGTTCTTACCTCATTTGGAACAAAGTCCGGATCGCAATCTAAAAAAGTCAGCGAACATCTAAAACGAGCAGATTTATTTATCGAAATAAAAGTGGGTATTCGGCGACAGGTGGCGCTCCAGGCACTTTCAACAAAAACGCTAATGGCCGCTGTTACCTCAGTATTTTATTGGATTTCCTTCGTCGAGAGCAAATATTGAAAGGTTAAGGGCTGCATCCTCCTAAAAGATTGTTGCTCTAACTTTATTTACGAGGCTTGCAAAATTGAAACATAACGTGAAGAGTATAATCCCTTCCGTCCTCCGTAATGCGGATTTTATGGCACAGATGATCATCTTATTTGGAGGCTGGTTGTAAATGCGTGTCGGGAGAGTTTGGCGTGTTTTGTTTATGTTTAGATGTTGTATGAATGTGTAAGGCCGCAAACTTGCTGTGGAACGTATTGGTTGATGCGGTAAACTTTCTGGCTTGGTCGACGTGAGAGGAAGCCGTCGCGTAATAGCGAAAGGTATTAAGATAAAAGAGTAGGGCGACTAATTAGGGGTCTATTTTTATAGTCGTCTAATGAGGGTACTGGTCAATAACGCGTTCCTGGTTATTTGTCTGATTCTCCACAAGGAAAATGTATACAAACATAAATCCCTACCAACTTCAAAATCCTAGCGGAAGTCCCATCCAACACAGTGACGGGTCAGTTTGACACCGCGCTCAGTCCCCGTCGCGCTAACGTGAACATCATCCATCTTCCGCACAGCCCGATGCAACTGCAATGTTTCTGCCGTCTCACTCACGGCTTCATCGCTTCCAACTCGTCATTTATCACTGGAAAACTCCGATTTTGAAAAGTTGAAGACCAGTTTCAACTGTGACAAGTAACGAGCCTGACATTTCAGTACTTTTGGCGTCGAAATATACCAACAGAACGTACTTGGACTACAAAGGAGTTGCAACAGAAGTAAATGCAACCTATTTGAATATTGAAAGCAGTCTGTTTGGTTGAATTCGTGAGAACAGTTCCCGATTTCCCCGCGGCATACTCCGTCCGTAACAATAATATCTTTGCCAAAATTCCGTGTTTTCACTTCCCAAGTTTGACGTGAGCTCTGAACTCTGATGAGTCAGCCAATTAGGATAATCGGTTCAGTATACATTCGTAGTTCGTTGCTAAAGGCTTGGTCGGCAATTCGGCATTAGATAGGCTATTCAGCGTAATGTCCTAAAACTTTGCTTAACTAGGCTCGGCCTCGTCACGGTAAATACGTTAGGGACCCACAAAATCCATCTACTCTAACTTTGAAAGTATTATTTTATGTTGTTCTTTAAATAGCCGAGTCTAGTTATAAGCTGTCCCTAAGGTAATTTCATTAATCTATAAAATGCCTACAGCATTTGTGTCTGAAGACATTTATTATTAAACTTTGAAACGCAAGAAAATTGTCAAAAACAGGTGGTACCTACGCGAGTCCCATCCTAAGTGAACATAGCTATGTATAAGTTTGCAAAATCTCAGCGTTGAACTGAGTCAACCGAACGTACGTCCCTATTTGAATGTCCCTAACAGAGGGTAGGAATAATAAAATAAGTCTAGCGGTTTTTTGGCGCTTTCTCTCCGCCCCACCGAGAGGGATGCGATGTTTTATCGCAGAAAGATGCTGAAAATCCAATTTCTCCCGGGGCCTATTCACGAACTGGCCAGCATCAAAGCGATGACACTGAAGGACCTAATATGTCGGTCATCAATATTTTTCGTTCAGTTTTACGACAATAGTCCTTTTCTTGATAACATTGATTTCTTTTTACGGCTCGAGTGTTTTCTTATATTTATTTTGGTATTCGTTGCTTGTCATAATATTATTATACCAAAACGTTAACGTTAACATCATAACAGAGGCGGTTTATTAGGAATTCTGGGAACAAATTGGTATGAAATTTCACAGCTTCGTATTATGAGAGAGGGTTTAAAATCTAAGAAAACAATAATTGTTTCCCGAAACGAATTTTGTATATTGCTTGCGTTGTAATTTATTAAAGTAACATTAGTATCTTCTCTTTGCAGATTCAATACAATACTTGGTCCCCTGAAAACTTTATTCATAGAAGATCGTTGTAATTAAAGATATATTGTTCTTGAAGCTTTGTTTTTCTTTGTAGTTAAAAGTAGAAAGATAGTTACTGAACTACGGAGCTGGTGTTAACATAAATAATTAACTAAGTAAACCGTTCCACGAGGCACGGGGCAAGAATAAGTTTTATGTATTGAATGTTCTGAACTTTTCTGATGGTTCCGGTTATTGTCCGGTAGAGCACGTGGAAGAGGCATTCATGTGATATTAATACGTTTAGGGTTCCTTTGGAAGATCAGCTACATTATAAACATGCAAATACACGTGACACGTTGGTCTTATAATATCATCCAAGTGCTAATTCTACACAAGATCAAAGCGAGGCAATTTTCCTCATACACTCTGTTTTTCTTTAATTCCAGAATTAGTGTGTTAATTCAATGTTAGGATGTTACCTATACCTACTGTAAGTAGGTACATCTTCTTAAGAGCAATGACGGGCTGCGTATAATATCATCATCATCATCAGCCATTAGACGTCCACTGCTGGACAAAGGCCTCCCCCATAGAACGCCATAAAGATCGGCAGCCTGCCGTTTGCATCCACCGGTTGCCCGCGACTCTCACGATGTCGTCGGTCCACCTGGTGGGAGGCCTGCCAACGCTGCGTCTTCCGGTTCGTGGTCGCCACTCGAGAACCTTTCTTCCCCATCGGTTGTCCGTTCATATCCGGTTGCGTATAATATACGTATATATAACTATTGCCGTCGCGCTGCGCTCTAGCAACCGGGCGGTATCAATATGTGAGTGCGATAGAGACAACTGCAGCTCAGAACGATTTTACCTATAAAAAACCTTGACCGATCGACGTTTCGTATTCTCCTGTTTTCTCCTCGAAACCTAAGCCAATTAAATTATATTTGGTATCAAAATTTAAAGGAAGAATAGATCTATGCCCCTATTACTTGTTTTTATTTTAAAAACTTTTCAATTTTCTTTGGTAGTCATCTGATTACGTAGGTAAAAACGGGGTATTTTTTTAGGTTTTTGGTAAGTCATATTTATTTTTGTAATAAATTTTTTGAAAAAAAAAATGACAGGGGCATGCCTTCAATAGACCTGGATTTTTATAAATAAAAACGATTACTCTAGAGGCATTATCCAAGAAGAGAATAGGGGAATACATTTGTATGGAAAAATGCAGCCCGTCTATGCTCTTAATGCTCGTGAATTCGTGATGTACCGGTATTTTTATTGCTAGTGCCTTCTGCCTAAACCAGCTTGTTTTGTGCTGATAATAAACTCTTAGCAAGATTTTAATGTTGACCACGAGGTACATGTTACGACAGAAACTGCGGAGAAAACCAATGAAAGAAGTCGCATGTTGCATTGCTCGTGACCGTGAACGGGGTTTACCCGAATCGTTTGCCCAATTAGCTGCATTTAGATGTAGCATGGTGCATATCCACTATTAAATGTATGGGGTTGTACGCCCCATAACTTTCTATACAACAACACCATTCTTCTGAAAGCATAAATCTTGTCGAAAATACAAGATACATCAGCAAGTTATACGTATCAGTACGTCGGAGGGATAATGTCTTCTGATAACCTCACTCAGGAAGGGATAACTGTCCAATGGTCCATAAATAACGCGTAGACTTGGGGCTCGGCCGCCATTTCCACGCTCAATGTAAGGCGTTCGTTTTGTAAAGACGTATTGGGATATTTTCCGTTAGGCTTACCTGGAGACTGGCCGGACGGATATTTTGTCAGGAAGACTAGAGCGGCCATTTTAAATCTTTGATCTTTTCGAGCTACACATGATTGTTAACAGTTTCACTGACAAGTTCACATTATCCATTTTTATTTGTATGCCGTATGAGCATAAGTCATCGAAAGCTACGTACAGCGACGACTCTGTGGTGGGTTGGGGGCACACAAACGAATTATTGTTTGACCCATATGCTGAGTGCTTGGCATTAAAATTTTTAATAACCTCTTGTACTAAAACTAAAAAATGCACATTGAAAACCCATTGTTAAACTCCTTAGTTTACATAAAATGTTTCATAAATTCGTTGCCAAGGCACTGCTTAGAGTGCAACTACAGTGAATAATACAATATTGTTCTCATAAACATTGTAGCTGACAGTGACACGCGCGTTGCATTCATATTAAATGCTCCCATTGTTGACAAGGCCAGAAGAACTCCTGAATACTTTACTAGAACACGCTTGAACATATTAAATAGCTAACAAGCTTTTGTTTTCGCCTATGACGACGATACGATGAGATATATTTCTCTAAAAGTTTATTCAATTATTCCACAAAGATCGACATACAAGAATCGATTACAATGTAATTTACTTTCTATATCTTCTCGAATATGGTATCATTCTCATGCCCTTATGCCAATTCACTTTGGGTCGGCGCAGCATGTCCTCGTTTTCCATACTTCTCATAGACGTCAATGAAAGAGTCAAAAGGTCTACAGCGCCATAATAGACAATTAGAGAGAGACGACCTAATATACCGACCTCATCAAACGAGCTAGATTAACTCAATCGTCTGGAAAACATGTAAAAACATTCACGAGAATCGAGTATCTGTTTCAATATAATAGAATGTATCGCTTCTTGTTTATATAAACAACATTGTGAGGTACGTGTTTGCGCAGTTCATGTACTGACGAGGACATTAATAGAATCACTTGACAGGTTTCTCTTATTGTATTGACTTCAAGATAACGTGCTCGTTTTAAATCTACAGATTATTAAGGTATGTAGGTTTTGTTAGAAGATCTCTTGGGATAACACATACCTACATCCTTACATAGTATAAAACAAAGTCGCGTCTGTTTGTTTATTTGTTTGTTTGTCTGTATGCTTAAATCTTTAAAACTACGCAACGGATTTTGATGCGGTTTTTTTTAATAGATAGAGTGATTCAAGAGGAAGGTTTATATGTATAATAACATCCATTTGCACCCGTGCGAAGCCGGGGCGGGTCGCTAGTAACACTATAAAAGAAATGACAGAAGAAGTTGTCCCCGTTATCGTATTCACGAAATCTGGTAGAAAAAAAAAGAAACAAATGTTTTACCTGAGTAACTTTCTGATGTTGTACATGAACCTAGTAATCTATTCAAATACTGTTATTGCAAACGTTTTGTATCGGGGTGGAAAAGTGTTATAAGTATCAAACATGCACACTGTAAGGGCACTGCTAAACAAATTAATGTCATGTTAACATGTCACATATTTTTACAAAATTATTATTATTATTAAAGAAGATCTAGAATATTACTACTAGATTCTAGGACCTTTTTGTTTTTTTTTGGTGGGTGGAAAATCATCAAATGACCCCCCCGCTCTTGGGCAGAGCGAGCGAAGGGGAGTGTCAGACTTCTACTGACTAAAAACCGAACCCATGTTCCTTCTTTGCCCTTGCGCCGAGGCCACGTTATCTAGTACAAAAATCCGCGGCCCCGACGGGCGTCGGCCCTTGCGGGCCCCTCCTTGCTGACATCTCTTTGAGGCGCGCGTGGAACACGAACGCGCCGCCGACACGGTCTGTTGCCGTCATGACGACGGCCGGACGGCGAGCTAGCCCATTACCTACTCACCGTCCACAGGCCCGCGTCTACGGTGGCCGGAAGCCATCACGTGGCCCCCGACGCCCGGAGCGCCTTCCGCGCCTTAGATTCTAGGACCTTACATTCTAATCGCAGATTAAGATTCGAATGTATTCGCCGTATGAACGAGCCGTTAACAAACCAGAAACCATTCTTTTCTCGCGCCAGCTCGTTACTAATCTCTGCCGTTATATTATACTTATTAACCCTATCTTCGGAATTCAAAACCGGCGTCATCAAATTCAAAATGGATGCCATAATTTAACGGTCATATGAAGCCTATTCTCAACTCGATAGCCTGATTTTGTCTCGCAGTTTCCTCGATAACTAAATCTATTAGGACCTACCCTGGCCTATATCGTAAGTGTAGTTAGGCTTTCTAGGTCAATGAGGGCTTCTGTAAGCCACACGATGAATATATCGTCTGGCCTATCATAATGTTTCACGTTTTGTTCAAGAATACAAGGTCTTAGTTTAGTTCTTAGTCTAAATTCAGTACATATTATGTAAACTTGGGATCTTGTTTTGCTCTTCGCGTGGTTTGACGTGAGTTACTGTTGGTAAGTTTTTGTCAGTAAATTAACTGAAAAACGAACTATAGTGAACTCATCTAACTTCGCGATAATACTTAATAGTAGTAATAAGTGATATTAGAACTAATAAGTATTAATATCACCGAATTAGGCAATTCACAAAATTAGATCTCGTAACCAAAGTTGTGATTGACTGGAGTTTTACTAAACTCATTAATTTATAAATTAATGAGTATTTTCCATAAATGGAAAATACTTTGCGACCTAAGAAGTTACGCTTTAAATAAGTGTCCAAACGTTTGATGGATTTACTCACGAATTTAATGTAATGACCGCTAAAACGAATGTTTACTGTCCACATGAAACAAAAATTCAAAGCATTGCCACATCTTGACATTCGCATACTCTTTGCCTCGGAAAACTCGGAACGGGGTTAGGTTATGGCGCGCATGCCGGGGGCGCAGCGCGGGGCGCGCCGCGGCAGTTCGCCCGCGTCCCCAGCACGCACCACACGACTGTACCACCCCTCCGACACTCACTGTAAGAACACCAACTAGTACTCACAAGTACACTCGCGTGCCGAAACTGTGAAATACTTGTGAATTTTGAATAATTGTGAATAATCTGACGAATTACAGTGAGTGATAAAACATTTGTCTAACTGAAACTGCTGTTTAAGTTCGTCGGTTCACACATTATCGGTGAGTTTTGACAAAATAAGGTTTGCGGCGTTCGTGGGGGAATGTTTGTCGGTCGATAGATGGCGCTGCTTCCGCGCCCGTATTGCAGTTTTTTAGTAAGAAAATAAGTTTATTGTTTATATTATAATACATATGTTATAAACAAACGCGTATTTATGTTAAAAACATCTTTGATTTGACACTGACAGAATAATAATAATAATAATAAATTTTATTGGAACAAAAACTCAGTTTACAAAAACTCTGTGTTCGAAAACAACTGCATTAGTATAAAACTGTGTCGCAGTCATTAACGCCCACCTCCAAAAAGTCGAGGCAAAAGCAAAGCTTTAATAGCTTTGCAAAATGAAAATAGGAATAACGACTAAGAATAAAATTATAAACTAAAAACTAAAAATAAATACTAAGAGATAAAACTTGAAATTACTCATTTACAATATTTCCACTACGTATTATATTTTTACATGAGATTGTGTGTGTATTGTATATGTTTTGCGTGTGGAGTGTATGTGTGTGTGTGTGTGTGTGTGTGTGTGTGTGTGTGTGTGTGAGGAGGTGTACGTTTGTGTAAGAGTTGTGAGTTTGCGCAGTTGTAATGGTTTTGTAACTTTTCAGTAGAAAAAGTTGTTTATTATATAACTTTAGAAGTGGTATACCTAACTATGTATAGATAGGTGTTATAGGTATTGATCCGTTACGTAGTTACATATAGAAGGTAAGTTATTGTTACAGTGAATTTACCGGCCGGCGTTTTGGCGTTTTCGACCTTTCGGGTCTTTCATACTACCTGCTTTTACTTACGATATTCATTTAATATTATTTTATCGCAGTTGAACGTACTTAAAGATGAGATCGGCAGACTAACGTCTCAGCTAACTAGTGCGCATAAAGAAATAGAATTACTATTACTGGAAAACACGAATTTAAAGAAATTGAATGACGAATACAATAAAAGAAATGACATGTATAAAAAAATTGTAAATAGTCCAGCAAAAATTAAAGCGAAGACAGCATTAATGACGCCTAAAAAAAGTACGAAGACGAAACACACACAGACAATTCAGACTGTTGACAAAGACCACTCGTCGCCTGCGATAAATAATGTAACTAAAACCATCAATAGCAACGTAAGCTCATCTAACTCCACTCCAAACATACAAACAGCAACAACTGAGGAACAACCTTCTGTAAGACACAAAATATGTCTGATAAGCAGCGAAAGATCTAACAGATTATTTACAATTTCCGAAAGAACGAATTTACGTAATTATGAAATCTGTCACTATCGAAAACCCACGTGCGGATTGCGGCAAATTCTGCAGAAAATTGAGGGAAAAGTACAAAATTTTACGCACTCAGATTACTGTGTTATTTACATTGGCGAGGAAGACTTTCGAAAGACACAAAACTATTTAGAATTAGTCATGTTTGTAAGAGAAAAGTTAATAGAATTGACTCATACCAATTTTATAATTTGTTTACCAACATTTAAATATATGATAGATGCTAACTTGGTGTATAACAGCCGCATAGAAACATTTAATAACCTACTTTACTTGGACATAAACACATGGAACTATGCGTATTTACTTGACTCAAATTGTAACCTATCCTTTGACTATAATACTTACAACAAACGTTATGGAACCTTAAATAACATTGGTTTAAATATAATAATGTTAGATCTACAAGACCTGATTCTTAGCCTATGCAACCTGAATGTTACGCACTCGGAAGTGAATTGCCACACTCAAAATCCGAACCAACTTGACTTTTCTAATAATTCACACCAGTCAAATCAGTTTTTTCGTTAACTATCTTAACATCTTACACCAGAACATAGCTGGTTTGATTAATAAATCCGATACACTGGCTGTAAAATTAGTAGAATTAATCAACAAGGGCACAAGTATAGATGTTCTCTGTGTTACAGAACATTTCATCCAGACAGGGTATGAGGATTTATTACATATTCCAAATTTTTGTCCAGCTGCTTTCTTTTCAAGAAACACAAAGAGAGGAGGAACAGGCATTTTTGTAAAAGTAGGAATACAGTTTAGAGAAATATCGGATATAGCAAAGCAATCGGTTTCAGGCGTCTTTGAATGTTGCGCCGTAGAATTATTAGCTGGGATTGTTATTATTTGTATATATAGAATTCCGAAGAATAATTACGAAGTATTTTATGATAAATTAGATTATATATTAAATAAAGTTTGTCTATCCTCAAATAAAAAGATCGTCTTGTGTGGAGATTTTAATATCAATGTTCTGAAAAGAAACAAAATTACTTTGGAACTTGAATATTTTCTTATGAAGTACAATTTAAAACTAGCGTTGTATACTCCCACTAGGTTAAAAAGTCAAACCTGTATAGATAACTTTGCTCACAACTATCGGAAGGAATGTAAAGCTGAAGTTGTGGATCTGGTCCTCTCCGATCATACTTCCCAAATTCTTAAAGTACCTATAAATAAAACTTGCAAACTAAAATATTGGAAAACCAAAAAGCAGGACATTTGCATGGAGAATTTAATTATTTTTAGAAGACATCTCAGCTCTCTATCATTTATGCAAGTATATAATGCTAAGGACGCAAACGAAGCTTTTGACATTTTTATGGATGATTTCTCCCTTATATATAGATTATGCTTTCCAGAGAAAACTATAACCATTCCGACTAGTAAGAAAACGAAGTGGATATCTCACGGAATAAAAATATGTAGTAATAAGCAAAGGCAGTTACTTTGGGCATATCGACTAAACTCAAACTCAAAAAATAAAGTAGTCCTTAAAAACTACACCAAACTTTATAAAAAAATTATTAATTTAACCCAGAAAGCACAAAACAACCATTTTATAAACACTGCCCCTAATAAATCAAAAGCTACTTGGCAAATAATAAATAAATCCAAATTCACGCTGCCACAGGAGCCTATACTATGCGTGAATAAAGATAATTTGACATTTACAGACCCCATGGACATAGCGAACGAATTTAACAATTACTTTATTGACACAATCGAGAATAATATTAAAACTGACATCACATCGAATAATACACATTTAATTAATAATACATTAAATTCACTTTTCATGCAACCCGTTACCATTGATGACATAATAAAAATAATTTGCAATCTAAAAAACACAAACACTGTTGGATACGATGGAGTATCCACAAAAGTATTGAAATTTACCAAAGAACTAATAGCACCTCCATTAGCTCACGTAATTAATCTGAGCATAGCTGATGGTATCTTTCCGGACAAGCTCAAAAAAGTGATTATAAAACCTCTCTATAAAAAAGATGACAAAACTGATTTAAAAAATTACAGACCTATTGCAAAAATTCCGATTATTTCAAAAATTTTTGAGAAAGTCATCTATAACTCTTTATATGCCTATTTCGAAAAGTACGAACTATTTTCCAAGGAACAAAAGGGTTTTCGTAAGAACACTACGATAAATATGGCACTATTTGACTTGCTAGCTAACGTCATGTCATCTGTAGATAGAAGGAAACCAGTCTGTGCAATTTACACTGACATGACAAAGGCTTTTGACTTTGTGGACCATAAGATTCTATTGCACAAATTACATAACTATGGTATAAGAGGGAACATCTTAAAGTTAATAGAATCATATCTTAGTAATAGAGTACAATGCTCAGAAGTTTCTAGGATATGTCCTAAAAGCAAATTGGAAACCATGTACGTATCACAACCGAGGCTCATTAAGTATGGCATCCCACAGGGTAGCGTACTGGGTCCGCCACTTTTCCTCATTTACATAAATGATCTCCCGAAAGCAACAACCAACCAAATGATCCTTTTTGCAGATGATAGCACAGCTATAATAAAATGTACTGATCCAAATAATTATGAGAATGAAATCAATACTTGTTTAAATGACATCATAAATTGGTTAAATAATAATAATTTGGTTATAAACCTAAGTAAAACAAAAGTCATGCATTTTTATCAACGCTGTAAAAACCCAAGTGTAAACGTTTTTTACAATAGCTGTGATATCGAAGAAGCTAATAAAACTAAGTTCTTGGGTATTACTATTGATAACCAACTCACATGGAAGCCTCATGTTGAAGAGTTATGTAAGAAACTCAGTAAATCCGCCTACGCTCTATTTCAACTCTCAAAGAAAGTTAACAGTCAGGCTCTTCTAGCAGCGTACCATGGCTTGGTCGCCTCCGTACTGCGATATGGCATTATTTTCTGGGGCCAGTCTACTGATAGGGAGCTGGCATTTAGGCTGCAGAAGCGATGCATCAGGTCAATGTGCGGTCTTAAGACGACTGATAGCTGTGTGCCCTACTTTAAGTCATTAAAAATTTTAACTTTACCTTCTTTGTTCATATTAGAAACTGCTTTGTTTGTGAAATCTAATCCACATCTGTTTCAAAAATTGTCAGAGGTCAGAAAAAATCCAGTACGGACTAGGGCTTGCAATATCCGTTCATTTTTACTATCCGGATAATACGGATTTTAATATTTTACTATCCGGAGTATCCGGATAGTACGGATAATACGGATATTTTTTAGTTTTTATTTGAAATAAAAGTAATAAGCTTTTGTAACACGTATTAAATCAGTCTATCATACAAAATAACAGAAATAACCTATACCTTGAAAAAAGAAAGAAAATTGTGTTTATTTGGTAAAAATACCTTAAAAATTAACAAAATAAATTTAAAATAATTTTTTAACCAACAATGCCACACAATTATTGTCTGAATATCGTGGTAGATCTGGTCATTAATGTGTATCAGGTGATTTACGTTACAGTACTATTCAGGCCTTACGTTTCATAATTTAATATAGCCTTTACAAACTGATCTGTTGCTACTAAAGAGTATCGGTAGTTCGGTGCTATATTTCAACCGAACTCTCTTTGTAGTCGTGTTCTCCATTACTGAAGGTCGTGTCCCTGATGAAAGTCCTTCATAATTCGTACAATATGTCTCCATTTCTCTCGATGTTCGGCTTTCCTTAGAGCAGTTGTAACAGAGAGTCCAGTGAGTGCAGTAACTTGGTCACACCAACGGTTAGGTGATCGGCCGCGGGGTCTCTTTCCTTCGATCTTGCCCACTACGATTAATTTGTCTAGGTCATCTGGTTGACGACGGGCAATGTGACCAAAATACCCAAGAATACGCTGGAAGCACATCGTTGATAGTCTAGTTTTTATGTGGAGCCGAGCGAGTACAGACTTATTTGTTATTTTCGCGGTCCATGGTATGTGGAGAATTCTTCTCCAACACCACATCTCAAAGGCGTCAATTTTTCCCCGGTCTTTTGCTCTAATAGTCCATGTATCTGATGCGTATAGGAATATTGAGAAAACCAATGTCCGGACTAGTTTCACCTTGGTGACATTGGAAACTTTCCGATTTTGCCAGATGCGAGTTAATTTGCTCATAGCATTTTTGGACATCTGACACTCACTGACAAATTCGAGATCCGAGAGTTCTCCAGTTTTTGAAAATTTACCAGTTCTATCAATCACAATTACTTTGGTTTTCGATTTGTTGACAGTGAGTCCAACCAGTTCACTCTCATTCTACGGAATAGGTCAGCGAGTTCTGCCTCAGTTGACGCAAAAAGAGTAGTGTCGTCCGCGTATCTCAGGTTATTGATCTTTACGCCACCGACAGAAATGCCTCCCTCCCATCCTTCTAAGTCTTTTCGGATAATGTATTCGCCATAAATGTTGAAGAGGATTGGTGACCGAACTACTGCTGCTGAAAAGTTGCACTAGTTCGGTCAACCAGACTAACAAACTAACAACCGGACTACTGATACTAGAGGGTTTATTACATTTAGTGCACCAATAGCCACTAACACTAAGTTAAGTAATCCTTTTACTCGGTCTTCTCACAGAACCACTAACATGTAACATTATCGTCTTCCATTCATTAGCAAACAAGTCCCGTCCAGGGTTGGTCTCCACGAGCGCATTGAGCATCGTAAGCATACGCGAAATCTTCTTCTTCTTAGCGTGTCGATGGCAATCTAAATTGTGTCGGCCCAGAGTTAGGCCACTAGTTTAGCACTTTTGGTGGCGTCCATCAGTTCCTGTAGTAAATAACCAGCAGGGCGCAATATCAAGTGACCCATAGTTTGAGCAACAACACCACATTTACACTCCAGTGCATAATAATATCCAAACACACGTTTGTAGAGGTATCAGAGATAAATCTTTTGCACCTTTTTCAGCGTAAGTGTATAGCGTTACCTCTTACCTCATGAGAATTCCATATCATAAGCGCTGGTTTCGAGCTTGCATCGAACTAATGCAATAGTTATGTACTTTATTTACACAGATGACAGCTTTTCAATTAATATTTAAAGGAGAAATACAACTATCCGTAAAATCCGAAAAATCCGGATAGTAGTGCGAATAGAATCCGGATTTGAAAATGTGCGGATATCCGGATAATACGGATATCCGGATATCCGGATTGCAAGCCCTAGTACGGACACAATACGTCAATATGTTATGTCAAGTAAAATGTAAAACCGCACTAATGCAAAAAAGTTTTTTTGGTATTGCTCCTCGCATTTATAATAAAGTTCCTAATGTTATAAAAAAAATGAATTTATTAAATTTCAAAAAGGCTCTAAACGAAATTTTGCTTCTAAAATGCTATTATTTAATTGAGGACTTTCTTAATGATGATTCACTGACTGATTGATTAATGATTATTACTGTCACGCTATACAGATTTTTGTTATTGACTGATTTATAATACCTTTTCTATAATTGACATTATTGTTGTTATATTTAGCATAATTTTATTTATTTTTTATTATTTTGACCAGCTTGACATTTTCTAATTTATACTTTTTGTTTTTCAGTGTATGTAATTTTAATGACATTCTTATTTTATCTGAATTATAACTGTAAACCTATTATTTGCATGCCCATGTGACGGTAAAATGTGGAGATCTTTATTATAAAACGAACATCTATGTACCATTACCCATGTTTGCAAAGCAATAAATGATTATGATTATGATTATGATTATGATTATGATTTATTTTCTTTGATTGTTTTTGACTGTTTCTTACAAAACTACCTTCTTATTTCGCTTCTCTTTGAAGTGCCGTAAAATTTTGAACAAAATAACAAAACATAATTTTAGAGCACTTTATTTGAAAAAGATATAACCGTTTTACACAAAATACCATGGGATAATTGATATTGTACATACAAAAATAGCTTAAAAAGTATAAAGATTAACATAGCGTGCTTCAGCCTCGTAAAAGCGTCGAAATCTTAATCGCACGTATATGTAGCCTAGTTTCGTTATATTTTGTCAAGAATTGAATTAACTACCCTCAAGCTGTTTTGTCCCTAATAGAAAAGCGATTCAAAGAAAAAAAGCTGACATGATATTAGCACGAAAGTGCTTCGTTCCGAAAGAAATTATCGTTGAGAAATCGGATATTTCGTTTAATTTATGTTGTCAGGTAAAGTTTAACCCTCTCTTAATAACGAAATTCCTAATTGTTGTCCATTTCAATAAGAGATTTTAGGGTAAGTAAACTTTTGGAAGAATAAAAAAAGTAATTAATATTACCTACGTAAAGGCAAATATGTATAAAACCCTTTTCCCCGAATGTCCCATTAAATCACGCTGAATGTAAAAGAAGGGACACCGAGAAACGACCAACATTGAAAAGTAACTCGTTTGCCTTAAAAATAGCTTGTCTAAATAAATTATTTCGCAACCCGTCGCTTTGTCAACGTTAACTTTCCGTTTTATCCGAGACTCCCGTTTCGTTTTAATTGCTAAACATTTTTCGCTTTCAATGTAAATCTAGGCATTAAATAAATCAACTTGATAAGGATACCAAGTAACGCTTTGTTATCATCGTTTTAGCTACTCATTCTCTATACGTATACTCACTTTCCTATATTCTTACACTAGCTGATGCCCGCGACTTCGTTCACGTGGAAATTTTGATGAGTGACTGTCTCGTTGATTGAGTGACAGTGAAATTAGTGATAGCTTTGATTTCCACAGCAGCTGTTCCAGATTCTTCAAATATACGACAACAGAGAGTGCTTATCAGGCTGAACAACTCTTGCTAAGACGTCATTCCTATATAAATGTTATAGTGTAGCTGGGCTCTTGGACTTCCACATCAGCTGTTCCAGATCTTCAAATTTTATACGACAACAGAAAGTGCTCATCAGGCTGAACAATTCTTGCTAAGACGTCATTCCTATATATGTTACTAGCTGATGCCCGCGGCTTCACCCGCGTGAATGTCGTTCAAATTATATACTAAAACCTTCCTCTTGAATCACTCTATCTATTAAAAAAAACCGCATCAAAATCCGTTGCGTAGTTTTAAAGCTTTAAGCATACAGACAAACAAACAAATAAACAAACAAACAGACACGACTTTGTTTTATACTATGTAAGGATAGTGTAGCTGGGCTCGTGGAGTTCCACATCAGGTGTTCCAGATCTTCAAATTTATTCTCTGAGCAGAAAATGCTCATCACGTAGAACAATTTTTGCTATGGTACCATTTTTGTATCTCTTATAGTTAAGCTGGTCTGTTGCAGTTCTGCATCAGGTGTTCAAGTTTCCAAGATAAATTATAGCCTATATGTTGCCCAGACTTAATAACTATACAACAACAAAAAAATCATTCAAATCCGTCGAGTAGTTCCGAAGATTAGCGTGTACAAACAAACAGACAAACAGACAAACAGACATACAGACAAACAGACAGATTTTTTTTTTGGATTCGTGCTCTATTATTGTTTCTAAACCCTCCTCAATTATTATTTTTTTAATATATTCAATGTACAGACACAGTTTTTTTACTGTTTTATTATATGTATATATAGATATAGATATAGGCTGGCCATATAGTTACATTCTCCGTATAGCACACTCACATTGCGCGTTATCGATGTCCTAAGATCTATTGAATAGGGATCCATTTTATCAGATAAGCTAATAACACAAGCTCCTTTGTTACATTTAATCTCAGTTGTGGAGTTGTGGACTAAGCCGCAGTGCTGTACTTAAGCGATTTCGGAAATGTGGCCTATCTCGGCGGGACTGCTTCACCATCGATGCAGAAAATAGGTAAAGTGCACAAAGGTGAGCACAAACACAAGTGTTCTATATGTCTTCCCTCACTTCTCCTGTCACCTCACACAGTACTGGCCACCCGAACCCGTCGGACCAACGACTGAACCTGCTTTTTAGGGAGCAAGCTTGCAAACTTCTAATGACTTTTAAGAAATTTGTAATGAAAAGACCCAATACCACTTTGCTCGACATAATAACCCAACCCGAGTCGCGCAGTAGCAGTCGCGTAATTGACCAAGACACCAAGTCTGGATAGACCGGTCATTGAATAGCCGGATAAGTTTACCGATTCGCGGTCTCCTCTCGGTATACGCAAATACAAATACTACACATAGGTACTCGTATCCGCGCTCGATTTGATCACCCAACATAAGTTTGTTGTAACAACAGCGCTTAAAAGCGGCATTAAGCATAAAGTGCGGTTTCAAAATGGCGGATAACTAGCAACTTCCGCTCGGCCGGCAATAACCGGCATGGCTATAAAACTGTTGGTACAGGCGCTGACAGTTCACTAATATCGGCACTTCAGTTTATCTCATGCTTGCAAATTGTTTTACATTCTTTGGCAGAATACAGTGGGGCCTATTACAGCCCACAGCTGGACTGAACCTATTTCGAGCAGTGAGCATTGATAGCAAAGAAACCGGGTATTGACGCATACACCTACCTTGCATCAAAAACCGCGGTTTTCTGCCTTCTTTATTAGAAGCGACGTTCGACTTGCAAAGTAAATAACACAAGTCGAAGACTTGAAGTCGAAGACACTTCAACACACTTGAAGTCGTGCGATAAACAATGTTAGCAGTGTTGATTACCAAACCCAGAAGGAATTAGTTTTGCAATGTTGTGACTGTTGTTATACGGTTTGCGCATGAATCTATTAGGTAGGGGATGGTTATTACGCTGCTAGTACATACTTACCCTAAAGTGCATATAGGTATACAGTACAGGCTTTGACCTAAAACCCTCCGGCCGCAACGCAGTATTTAAAAATCGCGCCCAATCAGTCCGCCTCCTAAACTGTGCCATTAACCTTGTTTAGCTGTCACCCTTCGGCTCTGCATTCCGGATGTATGTTTACCCTTCAGGGATTTGCAGATCTGCACTCCAAATAGAGTAACATGAACAAATACTGGGACTTGTTTAATGGTCTGTGAGAACCCTTCGCTCGGAAGTCTAGGAATTCAGTCGTGTCATTTCAATTTCCTTTTTGAATGAATTCTAATTTTGCTGTAGGTATCGTTTTTATATTACAGTCTAGGTATCCATTATCCAACAAAGAATGGTCAGTGTAAAAAACGTTAATTTAAACATCGTAAGTTTTGAATGGACAGTGTGAAAATTATATAGCTTGAAAGTGCTAACTAATAGAGAAGTACGGAAGAAGAAACTATGCTGCGCCGACACTAAATTAATAATGTTATAAAAGTAGGAGAATGATGACAAACACAATGATAAATACAGCTAAGAAAAGTGACGAGTACTTTCGAAGAGCGCACTTTTATTAAACTGTACTTAACTGGCAGTAACCGAGAAGCACTAGAAGTTCTCGTGTTTTATGTCTTCAGTAACAGATGCTGGAGACGCGCTGACCGTTCGCTTCTTGTCCTAAGTCTATGATTAATTACTTTCGACATGAAACGGCTGCTCTAAATGGTTTTTGTTTTAAAGAGACGCTTTGATATTGAGTTCGACCCCGGGTAGTCTGACCCTTGGGCCTTGGGTTGAAAGATGAATTTATTATTGTACTTTGCTTATGTCTCAATTCTGCTATTGTAATAAGTTTCTGCGATTAATTTAAGTAATGTAGGGTACTTATTTGTCTGGATTTTTATTTGACAATAAACTCGCACTTTTATACTGTATAAAACTTTGTCTTGGCAGCGTATTTCAATACACCAATGTCGCGAATTGTATTTGTGTTATTCACTAAACTAAAATCGCGAACTTCTTGAGTGGGGTCCAATAGGAAAATCGTCATATAATAGTCATTTCAATTGTAAGAGGTTATATAATTGAATTCCTGGCAGAATACCAAGCGTGTCTGTAACTTATATAGGCGCGAAGCAGTTTCGCATCTAAAAGAAATGGCCTACTGTAATGGCCGAGAGGCAATATGCTGGCAATCGATATGCATATCAGGGACCGTTTCGGTGTTTATGGCACTCAAATTATCATATAGGTATCCACGATTTCCTGTTATATTTATTTGTGCTTATTGGATAAGAATAGATAGTCTCGGAATAGAGTTCTAAGATTTCCTAGGAACTGTGTAGTCAGAAATGGCTGAAGGTTTCTATTATAAATATAACTCCTACACGACTTGCATCCAATAGCTGTATGATGAAAAGAATACCAGCATTTCTTTGAAAGCAGAAAATGTGAAGTACCACTTATGTAGTTTAAAGAAATGAAAGCGAAGAACACTAAGGTTAGGTTTATTTTTGATGTACCCGCCGGGCGCCGCTAAGTAACTTGCCATGACTTCGTGAAATCATCTTCATTTTCATAAAAGCTTTCTTAAGATTTTGATCGTCGCGTTGAACATTTTCATCAGTGGAATTTTGCATGGAGTTGATGAACTTTGCTTTCTTGGAAGACTAAGAAACTTGTTACCTTTATTGTCTGTGTTTTTCGATTACAGTAGTGCTTTGTGTCACGAGTTTACAGCAATCAAATAAGACAGCTAGAAATCTTGGGAAGTAGCCATTTATTAACGCCTAAAGTAACGCCAAAGTTTTGCGTATCCTTAATTGTCTGCACTTTCTTTTTTGGCGCTCAGATCTTCTCATTGGTGACGAGAATATGTAGCCTTTCTTTGTCGAAATGTAATGCTGCGGACATTCCCGAGGTCAGATGCCAAGGGCAGTCCATCGGCAGTATACCGCAAGCTTGTTGCCTAATGGAGATATGTCAATGTTTCCGCTAGACGATTTTCTTTTTCTTTTATTTGCGGACAAATTGGGGTCTGGAACAAATGTGCCAGTTTGGCTGTGGTGAAAGAATTCGGTTGGCAACATGAAAAAGTCTGGCTTTTTCTAAGTTTCCATTCCATTGTCATAAAAACGGGCAGTGTTGGCTATCTTTATAAATTACTTATTCCTTGAAAATAAAAAGCTGTTCATTTCAAAATTCTTTTGTTATTTTACTTCCTCTGGATACCGGATAAAGTGCATAGATTGCGGGTACTCTGAAAGCTAAATATTTGGTTACAGTCCATTGATCGGACGATTCCTTTTGAAGTTAGGAGCCACTCAATGGGTAGGGACCGTTCGTTTGATCTCCGTACTAGACTGACCGCCAGGAGTTCTTGTACGTTGGGACGCTTTAAGGTTTTCAATTTTAGCATGTGTTTTTGTAACAATATTCACTGTGATGTTATAGTTGCTAAGTAGACTAATTTTTCAAACATAATTATGCAGCAATAGTTCTGGAATTCATATATTTTTTATTTTGTGTTTGAAAGTAAGTTACTTAGACTAGAATTCGGTAATAGTAATTTTCTAGGTAACAGGCACCGTTTTATTACATAAGTTTCTCGAGAAAATCCGAAAATAATTTAATGAAAAATACCTTTATTTCGTTCTCAGAAGAACGATCTTACATAAGAAGTCTAAAAATATGCGTGGAGCCTTTTGAGGCTAATTATAGCTCTTTACAATTTAACAGTTACTTACGTTGTTTTTCTGTGACCGGCTATATTTAGTAGCTGGTAACACCATGCCCCGGGCGAGGGTAGACACGCGAACATAGACCCTCACTGAAGAGTGAAGAGAGGTCAGGTGGACCTTTGTTATGTGTAGGCAGTAATGACATAAAAAAATAATGTCTTTTATATAACTTGATGTTATATGAAAGACATTTTTTTTGCCTGTTGTCTCTAAACACAATTACGTAACATAATGCGCATTAAATTCTAGTTATTTAATTTTACATAAAAGCATACATTATTTTACTAGGTACACTAAAAGTTTGATCGTGACGTCAATGTGTTCGTTTGACAGGTTTATATTTAGTCGCTGGCAACACTGAGCTCCGGGCGAGAGTGTACACACTGGACCTCATGTTGTTGCCTATTCACTGTTGTGTACTGTTTGACTTGAGCTTACACTAGTTTAGTTGTGAGCTGTGATATGTACGGTTAGGAGAGAAAATCCTCTTTAATTTTTGATTAGGTATATGAAGGCTCAGCTGCTGAAAGTACTAACTAGTCTATAAAAGTATGATCCTTAAAATAAATGTTGTATAAGCTACGTACTAGTGGAGTCTGCATATTAAAGTTGACATTGTACACAAAAGCTTTTTTTTTTGGTAAGCTGACGCTTTTGGTAAGCGTCAATATTCTTGTACGTTTATTTTTTTCAGATTCAGATTCAGATTGTTTATTTGTTAACATAGGTTTTTACAGAGAGGTGTTACATGGTGTTTCATATATTTTACTTTCTTCTATTTTGTAAATAAACCTTTTTCGTTTTCATTTACAATATTATTCTTACACCAAGGCACAGTAATAACAAAAATAATGTTACTAGAACGGATGTCAGCTAGTCCATTGTATTAGTGTATTTATTGATTCTGTTACGAAAATACATGACTGTCAGTTATCATATTATTGTGTTAACATTTGGGTCAAACTCGTGTATGTTTGTACTTCGAAATGAGGATGTTGTCGTGTTTTCTATAGTTATCGATAACAATGGGTTTCGTCCTCGAGGGCAGCCTACGCGCTGGAGGGATTGGATTGTGATTTAAGCATCATTACAGCGGCTTAGAAAATTTCATTTTTATCTGGGTTTTATGAAATCGATGTATTGATTTCTCTGTAGTTATGCAATTTAAACACTCGTACTCACAGTTAACCATAGTTATTTAAAAATATAATAATTGTGATCATATGTATTGTAATTATAGTAATTATATATTATATGTATAAATTGTTCTAGGTTTATACTTTAATTTTATATATTTTATATATAATATATTTAAACAGTTTTATTATGTTTATTTTAAACCATAATCACTAATTGCCATTACTTAGTAAAGGTTTTGACAGTTTTGTCATACAACAGTCAAAACCTTTACTTAGTGATGGCTTAAGTAATCACTAAAGCTCTCTGAGTGCGGCAGTAAGTGTTGTCTTATTTATGTATCAAAACACCACATAAAAACAGGAAACTAAAACGAGCCCGTTTCACGATTTAAGATTATGAAAATAGACCTAGTCGTGAATCTCTTCGTGAATTTCTTATTTCTTCTTGAAACCACCTGAATAGAACCTCGGTATAAATCTCCGCCGCTGCTTGAAGGCTGTATAGAATGTTTACCTTTGCCCGATACGAAGCATGTCGGCGGAAGGTGTGTCCATTCTGCCGGCTAGACGTTGTTAACGTGACGGTACACTCCCTCGTGACTACCATGAGCCTTAGTGTGTTGAAAAATATCTTATATGTATCAGGCTGTGATGTGAATAGACCTGAGTCTGGCTGATATCGTGTTTTAGCCTTATGATTACAGTGTCGCCGTGTTTATATGTCACTCATTTGTTTTGGAAACCGTGGAGTTGAATGGTGTCACATGTTCGGTTTCGTCAAACATAATTAACGCGATTGTCTGCTGTTTCACCCGTTTGCACGACGATAGCTTTGGTTAGGTTCTAACTGTTATGATGAAGCCTGATTTGACTAACGTTAATTGTTTTACACAAACAATCTCTCACACTCTCGCTCTCGCATTAAAACGACCTTTTAGTTTAGGCAAAAATGTGATGTGCCATTAATCACAGACGAGACAGAGTTTACCTATTGTCATAGAATTTTCAAAAATCCTTTTTTTTTACAACCTAGCATACATGAATAAATATCAAAGTTGTCGCATCTGTATCTCTCACCACAGAAGTGACTTCGAATCGAGTACCCGTGTTAATACAAGATATCATCGTGTTATAAACGCTCATTGAGTCCCACCTGTAAATCCGCTGTCTACGCCCTCTTGTAGCCCTCTACGCGCTACGCCGCTACGGTGCTACGGCGTAGAGAAAGCTACGGACATAAAAACTTAACGATTACGGATAAACATTAAAGTGATAAGCGCAGAAGCCTCACTGACATGGCGACGTAAATCAATATTTAACGACCCTGTACAAATTTATAGAAGTATTTATGTTCACGGAGAACTAGAAATACTGCAGTAACAACATAGGAGTATAATTAGGTTTAAAGTGCACGTGTATACGATATTTTACTTTGATTTACTATCTCTACGTGAGTGCAATACATAAAATAAAAGAAACCGGCCAAGTGAGAGTTTCACTCGCAAACGAATGCTTTTGTACATTGTTTAAAAACACGTTTGTATAGACACCACTTTTTACTTTGTGTACATTTTTTGTTATAGCTCCCTCAGTATTACACTGTGTACATTTTCAACTGCCTACCTATTACTGTGAAAAAGATAATGCTCTGTAACAGACAGACGAACAGACAGACAGCGCATCCAATACTACGGCATATTTTGTGTACCGAACCCTAAAAAGGTACAATCACGCCGTGGAACTTCTGTATAGCTATGTCGAATTAGGGGCCAAGAGACATTACGGAAAATCGCTTCGGCTTAGTATTTGTTGTCTCTTTCGTTCCTTGCACATTTTCTAAAGGTGCAAGTGGAACAAAAAGGTCGTTTTGCTTCAAAGTTTTGTAGCAGTGTATCTTGCTGGTGTTCAGTTCGATGCCTGAAAGTGGCGCCGGTGACTGAAATGTTGTGTGGTAATCGGTTGTCGTGTGATGCGGAGGAATGAGCAAAATGTGGATGAGTGTAAGTGTAAAATGTTGGGGTCTTCAGGTCTTGGAAGTAGGATATAGTCGGAGATAATAAATCAATAAGTTCGAGGAATAGGGCGTTCATTTAATTCCGTTGTAAAAGCACAGTCATTAGTCAATTTTTCTACTAGAACAGTGTAGTGTTGCTACTACTAAAAATAAATGTTACTTTTTAATATTAAAATAAGTGTTGCAAACTTTAAATTTGAGGTGGTTTCACAACAGTAAGAGTAGAGGAAGACCACAAACGATGGTCTGTGTAAAGAATGATATGGCAACAAACGTTGTGCTTAATGAGATGACGAATAATAGAGAAGTATGGTAGAAAGTGTCATGCTGCGGCGAACCCATATGAAGTGGGATTAGGGCAAGGGAATGATGATGTCTATCGAGTATTAATCTCCTTCGTTGCATGGTGCTACAAAATAACAATTGATTATTTACGTACTTTCTATACTTATTTGTAGAATTGACAAAAAATCTTTTTAGTAATATAACAATAGTGCTATCGTTCTAACAGCAGTTTTCAATCGTTCGATGTTTTTAAAATGTATTGTAGCTTTTAATGTTATCCATTAGTATGAAGGCCACCGAAACGAGAATTTTATTGTTACTGGGTAAATAAACGATTAATTTAAACGATATATTAAATGGATATAACACAATATTTGAATAGTTGTGTCAACTAATTTATGTTTTTAGCTCCACCCGTTAATGTTTATCGTATGATTAGCTCGTAACTGGTGTCAGAGGTTTCCGCCCCCCAATGGCCTCTGATTTGGCTTCACATGCTGTCGAGAAATATCCCTCAGGCATGCTGGTTTGCCCGCCGGGGCCACGGATTTTAGAACGAGATGACGTGGCCTCGGCGCAAGGGCAAAGAAGGAACATGGGTTCGGTTTTAAGTCAGTACAAGTCTAACACTCCCTTTCGCACTGCCCAAGAGCGCGGGGGGGTTATTCGATGATTTTCCACCCACCAAAAAAAAAAAAGGCATGCTGGTTTCCTCACGATGTTTTGCCTTTACCGTCATCATCATCATCATTTCAGCCGAAAGACGTCCACTGCTGGACATAGGCCTCCCCTAAGTGTCGCCACAGTGACCGGTCCCGTGCGTCTCGCATCAACCTTCACCAGGTCATCGATCCACCTAGTGGGAGGCCTTTACCGTGGTAAGTGATAATTATATAAAACGCAGATGGCTCCAAAAAACAGATGTTACTATGATGCGCTTGATCGTCTTCCATTCAACTGCAAATCACTTCACAGGCGGGTTTAGCGACCAAGACGCGGTGTCTTGGTCGCTAAACCCGCCCATATTCCCATCTTTTATTCGAAACAGCAACTCCAATCTTACAGAGTTGCAGTCAACTCCACACTAGTCCTCTATCATCCTTGTAGCAGTCGTGAGTTTGATATCCGCTTCTCAATTCAATAGAAGCCACTATGACGCCGCTCTTGCAGGCGAGTTCTCGTCGGCTCTAAAATTTACGCAAACGGTAGCTCGACCGGCGTCACTTAGTCCAGCCGTAAAACCTTTAACACGGCTTTAAATACTAGCCGAGTGCTGTTTGTTATTTGTGTTTGTAAGCGGGTTCAGTCTCGTTAGCTTTAAATTGCCATGGAACCGGTATTGTTAGTTTAGACTGGTTCGTTGTAAAACTGGTGTGGAAGAGTTCAAATTGTAACTACAGTCCAAGTCAATCAGCAATCTTCAGTCACTGTAACTTTCGGGCGTCTGACTACCTATATTTCTATTTCTATTCTATTTATCTTCGGGGACGCCGCGCCGGCAGACACCAGGCGGGCGATCAGTCCTGACTACCTGTAACAACTGTGAAAGATCTATAAATGACAGCCGGGCAGTTGTTATTTAACCACAGACTACTAACACGTGGCCTCTAAACATACGTATGCTTTAAAACTTAAGCTTTATCTATGTTTAGCTCCCACAAAACTAGGAAGCTCAATTAAAAGCTAAGTAAGCTCAAAACTGTACACAATACATACATATACTACACTTCAACTTAGCAACCTACCTTGTACTGAAACATAGCTCACACTAAGTTGCACTAGTTTTGAATGTAACAGCTTGACCACGAGTTGCACGCTTATATTGTACGCCTAGGTTACGACTAGAACTGCGGAGAAAAAAAAATAAAAGCGACAAGGTACACTTAAAATCAATTGTCTTCAGACTGGGCGTGGGGTGTGGATAGGAGACTTTCACATAATGTATCATTGTATATCAGTGGTGTCCAACCCCTCACCGCGATATCATTTGCTACGTTAGGGTAATAATAAGTGACCGCCCGTCGGGGCTGCGGGTTGTTCGAAAGAGATACCGCGGCCTCCGCACAAAGGGCTAAGAAGGAACATGAGTGTTTTTTTTTTGTCAGTATAGTCTGACAATCCCTCCCGCTTCGCCCAGAGCGTCAGGAGTCATTGCTGATTCAATCACGATTCGGGCTTTTCGTAAGTCGCATCGCCTGAGGTCGTGGACAGCGTAAGTTGCACAATCATGTTATACGTGTGTTGGTCAAGCTCGAGTGTCCACTGCGACGCGGCTTTATTCAATTACTGCGGCCGACCGCCTGCACTCCTACGCCAATTAGCCGCTTTCAGACACTTTAGATCAAACGAAAGTTTTTTTTTTGTTTAGAAAAGTTAAGGCTGTCTACTAGCTAATCGTATGGGTACGTCTACGTTTTTGACAGCTACCTATAGTAATTATCCTTCCTTTTCATTAACAATAATAGTTAGATTTATTTATTACCAAAGAATGTAGGTGACATTTATACAGGTGCTATTTGAAATACACAATAATAAATTCAATTTTACCGTGTTTATGACAATGCATAAACACGAAACCATTTCTTTTGCAAGTCATTACTTTCGCCCTTCTCATTATTTATACTTTTACTTTTGCTGCGTATGGCGTGTTGGTACGCGTAGGTTTTAATTATCCTCCCAACCTTACATTTACTAGAAGTAGGCCACGCAACAAGAGAATAGTCAGAGAAATGTTTGAAAAAAAGAAAAACAAATCATATGAACCAGACATTGTAATGATAACTATTTCGTTC
Organism: Diarsia mendica; assembly: GCA_949316265.1. NCBI lineage: Eukaryota > Metazoa > Arthropoda > Insecta > Lepidoptera > Noctuidae > Diarsia > Diarsia mendica. The sequence continues at coordinate 1,539,946 of OX438907.1, read as the reverse complement.
AGTGCAAAGCGTATGTGCTTTCAACTCTAATGCTCAAACCAGCAGCTGTTTGCTAATTAGGGAGGGTGCGTTGTCCAAGCAAACATGAATGCGCTGCAACCTAACTGTGGATAGCCATGCCGGTTTTCGCACTATGCAAATTAGTGCATTCGGACAATATATTTGAATTTGAATATGCTGGACGTTGTTTTCGAAGCTCTACGACGCTGATTTAAATGCTCGTTTTCAAACCGAAATCTAAACGAAAGCACTCTGTTAGATTGTCAATATGCGCCTCAAGCTCGAGAGTTGAAAATAATTACTCAGTTTGATTGAAAACGGGTGTACATTTTGCTAAATCACATTAGGTCTTATTGTTAGTTTATTGATTTATTTCACACTTATTACTACATGACCAAGAATTAAGTTAACAAACATCGATAATGCATTATTAGCAAGTTATAGTCCTCTGAAGCAGCAAGTCATGACCGTCACTCTGTGGCAGGGTCGACGCCCTATCCATAGTAATTATTGATTAAAGGTAGTCTCCAAACTCCCAACAGTTCATTATTCAGTTAAAACTTAGACTCGGAGGCTAACTTTAACTAAATAAACAACTAGTGAGGCTTGCATGTTGGCTTGGGATTTCTGCAGGTGTAGAACTAGTTGTTAACTTCTTGGTGGTATCGACTTTCATAGAAAATCGCTGGTTGTTGATTTTAAAGTTATGTTTGTGTTCAATAAAGTATAACGAGGAATTCACCAGATCTATGGAACAAAATGGATAGCGAATTCAGTTTTAAATAAAAAAAAAACAAAATCAAAAATGTTATATTTCATAAAAATACACGTTGTAAATTATACAGTTGGTGGCGTCTCCTTTTAATTTTAAGCATATAGACGCCTGTGCCAGGAGGCGCCGCTCTTTTATAATTATCTAAACATTAGTGTAACATTTTACGAACTAATTAAAAGGGTTCTAAGCTAATTTGTAATTGTTTTCTTTCGTACATTTAAGTTCCTGGTGGGTCTCAGGGGATATAAAACTAAATAATCACATAGGTCCTACTAGTCAGTAGGTCTTGGGAGACACATCAGTATTCGGAGACCCACCGGTGGGTCTGCTTGGTGGGTCCTTGAAGACGAAGTGGAAATAAAAAAACTAAATGTGGCACTCGGAGACTGCCGCGGTAAAGCTATTGCATAGCATTTTTTATCAACAGCAAATAATTAATTATTTAATTTGACAACCTTGTTATTTTCCGTAACCATAGCAACCTGGTTGAGTACTGAATCTGAATATTTTCGTTAGGGAATTTCTGGATTCGCTCTCCACGCTCAAGGTCCGCGATAGAAGCTGTGCAATAGCTTAAAAGGTTTAAAAAATGTTAAGTTTTTTTTTTTAACATTTATGTATTTAGGATATGATTTGTTCATTTTTGTAAGAGCTATATATTTTGGTGTACCTTCTTCTTCTTCTTCTTCAACCTTTCGCCACCCAATGCTGAGTGTGAATGTGTCTGGTGTACCTTAAAGTAAACTAAATCTGTATTAAATAGTAAAATATCACAAAATGTTTTTAACGTTACGCAGAAGCTGAAGGTATCTCAAACTAATCTTAAAGACGCCGACAGCAAATTAATTACTACCTCCTATACTTTTTCTTATTACCATTTTCATCAGGACGAGCAGTTTGTAATTAGCGATCGAGCGATATTCCGCTAGTTTACCCCAACTTTATTAACCCGGCCGTAGAGGAACTCCGCTCGTTAAATTATTTACTGAATGAAAAACTTTAATGAATACTGTTCTTGTCGACTATTTTTGGACTCGTTATCGTGGTATCCGAACAAAAATGTGCTTGGAAAATACTTTGAATAATGTCTGTAACATTAATAGGCTGTTGATGATGATGATGATGAATGCCTCATCTGTAGATCATTCAAAAAAGGACGTAAAATCATTCAATAGTGCATTTTGATTATTTTTGATACCAATGGGGAAACTTATGTATAATTACGATAATCGTTTATATCGTAAATAAACATTTGTAATTATTATAAAATTATTTGCTTTTATCATCAAATTACTATTTATTTGTGTCCTAAATCATCATCATTCTCTTGCCTTTATCCCAATTAATGTTGGGTCGGCGCAGCATGTCATTTTCTTCCATATTTGTCTATTACTCGCTTTTAATAGCCTATATTGGGTTGGTATTGGGCAGCTTCATGCCTTTGCTCCTCCACCAACATGCGAAGGCAAGGGCAAGGAAAGTCCGCGGATTTTAGTACCCCGCGAATTTTAGTACTAGATGACGTGGCCTCGGCGCAAGGGCAAAGAAAGAACATGGGTTCGGTTTTTAGTCAGTAGAAGTCTGACACTCCCCTTCGCTCTGCCCAAGAGCGGGGGGGGTCATTTGATGATTTTCCACCTACCAAAAAAAAAAGGGCAAGGAAAGTAGGAAATTAAATCATACGCAAGGGCAAAGAAGGAACATGGGTTCGGTTTTTAGTCAGTAGAAGTCTGACACTCCCCTTCGCTCTGCCCAAGAGCGGGGGGGGGGGGGGGGGTTATTTGATGATTTTCCACCCACCAAAAAAAAATAAAGAGCAAGGAAAGTAGGAAATGAAATCATAGGTTTCTTCGTTTGATTCACGTGGGCATTTGTCACTGCAGTTCTCGGTAATTTCGCCTTGACAAAGACAAAATTTCCCACTTGTATCAAAATATGATGATGATGCCATCGAGCCGATTTGGGCCACAGCGACTGCATTCGCTGGCATTCCATGAACTGTCAAGAGTTTTGTTGTTCTGCTCTTTCGTGTACTCTAAGTGACTTAGCATATCCAACTTTGGCCAAAATATACTAGTTTATACGTTCATAGAATAGTAGTGTCGTTCATAGAAAATTCAATAGACTACATAAATGGTGGGTAGTAATTACTTTCCGATCATGAAAGCGAAGGCCCGTTCATTACACAGGCTAACTATGTAGACGCGCCCGAGTTGGCCTGACTGGAGCAGCTAAACTTATTTGCTATAAAACAGGATGCCTTTTGCTAGTAGTTAATTACATTTAGCTTCCCTAGGTGGAGGGATAATATCCTATTAATGGCTTCCTTGAGTACCTGTCCCATCGCCGAGTAATGAGAAACTGTAGAGCTGGCAACTTGAAAAGACGAGAGCGGCAGATGAATGTCTTCTTTTTACCCGACTACGGCAAAGCCAAAAGGAAGGGTAATGATTTTGGCAGTCTATGTATGTTCCACCGTAGCGCCTTAACTACAGAACGGATTTTAATAAATGAGGTGTCAAAAGATTCGTAAGAATAGCCCGGGTGACATGGGCTATATAAATTTTATGAAATATTTTTATGACGGAAGTTAAATGTCGGATTATAACATCGAAAAAAAATTAATTGAGATAATCATAACATGTTTGGTATCAAATGAAAGGTCTTGGCGAGCACATTACAAATCTGTATATCATATTATAGTTTTAGTCAATATATACTTTTAGATTGCGGTCAAACAGTTCTCGCGGTCTAGTCTGTGCTATTTACTCGTATTATGTAAATAACAAACCAATATTTTATTCGTAGTCGGGTTTTAGATTTTTAAACCTGTAAATTATTTCCTGGACTGTGTGCTCCTTTTTCTTGGAGTCAGCCTTCCTTGTTCTTTTCCTCTGTATAACACGTTTTTTTTTTCAATTTTACTAGGAGCTCAATATGTATCTTTTGAACTGGCATGGGACCTCCGATTTTTTTACGTTTCTTGAGCGAGAATATAGTCAATAACTAGTCATTTGTAACAGGCTAGGATAGTTTTAAGAACGTTCAGTTCTGGGTCGATATTAATAGCACTCAGAGATGTTTTATTCGTCAAATTACATTTGGGGTTAAAATTTCCATTAAGAACGGTCGCTTTTTAAGGCGGGGATTGGGGGGGTGGGAGGGGGGTGTAGTGTGCAGCTCGCCTAACCTTATATATGTAACTGCACACACTAATTATTGACATTATTATACGAATCGTGGAACTAAACAGTTCTCTTTTATTTCGACAACATCATTATAATACATGGCGACCCTTAGCCAGCAATTAAAATTTTGCAATCTACGCGATATGGAAGACTACGGACGAGTCAAATAAATTATGAAGATTATACCGATAGAAGTTGAAGTTTGTGAAGACGGAAATTAGAAGAGAGAAAGCGAAGAAGATTTTAAAAATTTATAGAAGAATCAGAATCCCAATAGAAGAATTTTTTTGAAGAGGTGAAATCATTAAATAAGAAGAGAAAAGGAACGTTGCTGCCGGGTGCTGGGAGAATGCTCAAGCCTTATGATGAGAGGATATGCAGGGTGCCGGGAGTTGAATTGTACGGGTCCGATGTGGAGCAGCTGGGAGTTAGTTCCAGACCAGTGCTGAGGAGTTCATTCGTCCAAGCCACGTGAGACGTCGTGACCTACATAATCGTTGTCAGTAAATTAAGTAACTACTGCAATGTAAGTTTTGCAACGCAAGCATTTTTTTTATATTCTACTATATTTTATGTTATTGTAACGGGATCATGCATTTTTCTATATTTTGTTTTGGAGATTAGGAATGTCCCAACAATTACAAGATTTGCACGCTAGATTAAAATATCTAAGAGAATATTTAGTAAAACTAGGTCCAGATAGACGTGGAAAAGATTTAGCTTTAAATAAACTAGAAGAAGCAGGAAAAGAATATAGTAAATTGGATTGTATTTTGACTCAGTTGAACCAAGAAGTTATAGATCCGTTAGACAAAGGTGCTTGTGAGGTTTTCCAAACATTAATTAATGAAATACAATCAAATTATCAGAAAATAAAGAGTTTACTTTGTTTAGTAGATAGTAGTAGTCAAACTAGTTCGAAAGATTTTATACAATATACTGATTGTCTTACAAAAATGGCTGACGCATTTGATATTAAAACTGCAATTTCCCTGTTGCCAGTGTTGAATGGCCAGGAGCAGGTGACAAATCAGCTTATAGATGGTATTTTACTTTATAGTTCGTTTATTAATGAAGCCAGTAAGAGTCAATTAATACAGTTTGTGTTAAAAACGCGTCTCTCGCCTAGTGCAAAATTGCGTCTAAAAACTAACTACACAGATATAGAAAGTTTGGTAGAAGATATTCGCGTTTACTTGTTACCGAAGAAGTCGTATGTAGCTTTACAAAGTCAATTGTTTACGGCGACTCAAGGCCGTAAGAGTATAGAAAAATTCGGTACGGAGATCGAAGAGTTATTTGTCAATCTCACGATTACGCAGGCTAACAATAAGCGTGATGCATATGAGGTTTTGCGTCCACTCAATGAGAAGACTGCTATTAAACGGTTTAGTGATGGGTTGGCTGATAAGCGGCTCAGCACCATCATTGCCTCACGTCAGTTTGCATCATTGCCTGAAGCTATAACGGCTGCGGTAGATGAACAATCCTTGTCAGTCCAGCCACAAGATCAGGTTCTGCAATTTAGGACTAACCAAAATTATAGAAGAGGTAGCTTTAGAGGCAATCGAGGCCGAGGAAATAGACAATTTTATAACAGAAATAAAACGTATAACCATAATTATGTTAAAAATAATGAAAATAGCACAGGTCAAAGAACTTTAAACAGCGTTAATCGAGGTAAAAACTCAGGTGAACAACGTCAGCAATTCCGCGGACGTCCGGTGCGTTGTCAGCGTGTTCAACATAACGCGCAACAGTCTAATGTCCATGACAACTTGCGCAATGATCGCACAAGCCAAGCAAATGAAAGCCTAGAATTTTTTCGTACCTAAATCGTACACACATTCTATTTTTAGTTTTTGTAATTTTTGTATTATTAATTGTCAGTTAACAAATAGTGATGTTGATCTTAATTTACTGATAGATAGTGGAGCTAGTTTATGTGTGTTAAAGTATGAATGGTTATCGCGACATAGGAATTTATTGAATTTAGTAAAACAAGATAAGATAGTCATTAAAGGAATTAGTGGTAATTTAGAGTCCATGGGATACATTTATTTAGAAATTATAATTAATAATGTAACTTTTCAACAAAAGTTTTACATATTTGAACACTTATCTTGTGCTGCAGAAGGTATACTCGGGCAAGATTTTTTTGAGCGGTATAACGCTGTATTAAACTATAAAGATGGTACTCTGAGTTTGGAAACCCGAGACCAGTCTGTTAGTGTTCATGTTAATAGGAATTTATTTACAATTCCGCCTCGTTGTGAAGTAATTAAACACATCCCGACGTCACACAACAGTGATTGCGTCGTTTTGTCAAAGGAAATTTACAAAGGTGTGTTTACAGCAGGTGTAGTATCGAAGCCACATAATGGACTTATTCCTGTTAGGATATTAAATACAACTGATAGTTCAGTTGACATAAATACTTCAGATATAAGTATTAGTTGTTTAAATAATTTTTACGTTTGCAAGTTTGACGACGATAACATTTCTGTGGATAGAGTAAAAACTTTACTTACTACGTTACAACTAAATACCTATTTAAATAAAGAGGAACAAAGAGGTATTGAAAACGTATGTGCCAAATATGCCGATGTTTTCCATTTGCCAGGAGATACGCTCACAACAACTAATTTAATAGAGCACTCAATTAAACTAAAAGAAAACACTTCACCAGCATACGTTAAGCCTTATCGATTGCCTAAAGCATTGAAAGGCGAAGTACAAAGACAAATAGATGAAATGGTTAAAAATGATATTATTGAAGAGACTATTTCAGAATGGTCAAGTCCAGTTCTATTAGTACCTAAAAAGACAGATAGGTCAGGAGAAAGGAAATGGAGACTTGTAGTGGACTATCGCCAACTCAATAATAGAATACAGGATGATAAGTTTCCGTTACCTAATATCACTGAGATACTAGATTCGTTATCTAATAACATCTATTTTTCAAAATTAGATCTTAGTCAAGGTTACTATCAGCTTTCCTTAGAAGAACAGTCTAGGAAGTACACTGCATTTACAACAGACAAGCAGTATCAAATGAAACGATGTCCAATGGGACTTAAAACATCGCCTAGTGCTTTTGCTCGTCTCATGACAATAGCCATGTCAGGATTAAATTATAAATCATGCTTTTTATATCAAGATGATTGCATTGTTGTAGGAAATTGTCTAGAAACGCATAACAAGAATCTTATAAAAATTTTAGAATGCCTAAGAAGAGTGAATCTAAAACTAAATCCGCTAAAGTGTGAATTTTTACGTAAAGAAATCGTTTATTTAGGACATAAAATAACCTCAGAAGGAATATTTCCCGACCCATCGAAGGTAGAATGCCTACAAAAATATCCAGTCCCGCAAAATGTAGACGACGTCAAGAGATTTGTAGCATTTGCAAATTATTATAGACGTTTTATTCCGAAGTTTGCTGAAATAGCCTATCATTTGAATGCGTTATGTAAAAAAGATGTAGCATTCGTATGGAGTGATGAATGCGAGCGAGCATTTTACAAGTTAAAACAGATTCTTATTAGTCCGACTATACTCGACTATCCAGACTTTAGCGACAACAACACTTTCACGTTACAAACTGACGCATCAAAACTAGGATTAGGCGCCGTACTGTCTAATAGCAATGGCAAGGTAGTCGCGTACGCAAGCCGTAACTTGAAACCAGCTGAGACGCGATACCCTGTGATTGAGTTAGAATTACTTGCTATTGTTTGGGCAGTTCGACATTTTAGACCTTATTTATATGGTAAAAAGTTTTACATAAAAACAGACCATAAGCCATTGATTTATTTATTTAATATGACCGATCCTTCAAGCCGGTTGACAAAGTTAAGATTATATCTTGAAGAATACGCCTTTGAAATCAGCTATGTCCCAGGACGGCACAACGCAGCTGCAGATGCATTGAGCCGGATACCTATTACATCCAACAGTTTAAAGGATTTGAACAAACATGCAGTATCAGTCATGACAAGGGCACAGACTCGAAGGTTACGCACTGACTGTGACAACAACGACATGACTACTGAGGTATCCTCTACTCCAAGGCCTGATCAACCTAAGGTAGTGGAAATCCTCAAACGACCGACTGACAGCATTGAATTGATATTATTTAGTAATAAAAATACTATAAAGCAGATAGAAAAATCAACACATTTCACTAGTGACAATGGTAACTGCAAATTCGTTCCTGAAAAATCAGCAATTTATGTGATTTCTCGATCGTTATCGACCGTAAGTGTGTTAGCGAGAGAATTACAACGTTTTTGCAAGCAAATCAAAATAAACGAGCTCATAATAATTAAAACGAAGCGCTATGAAATTTTTGTTAACAATTTTATACTTAAAGGAAATGAGTCATTTGAATGACTTCCCTAAGCTACTTGTTATTAAAGATGTAACAAGAGTTTCTGACCAAGACACGAAAACAGTGATCTTGAATGACTTCCACTTATTACCCACCAGCGGCCACGCGGGTATAAACAGAATGTTAAATAATATTAGGAAGTACTATTATTGGCCAGGAATGACTAATGATGTAACAGAATTCGTAAAGAAATGTAGAAGTTGTCAGATTCAAAAGCATTCCAATAGACATACAAAGGAACCAATGGTTATAACATCAACAGCATCCACTGCTTTTGAAAGAGTAAGTTTAGATTTAATGGGTCCTTTAGATGTAGATAATTTAAATTATAAGTACGTACTGACATTACAGTGCGATTTAACAAAATACGTTGAAGCTTATCCTTTAGAGAGGAAAGATACTATTTCTGTAGCTAGGTTATTTGTAAACAATTTTATTCTGAGATATGGTATTCCTAAAGAAATAATAACAGACCAGGGAACAGAGTTTATGTCATCAGTTTTTACTGAAATTTGCAATTTGTTGCATATAAATAAACTGCATTCAACAGCCTATCATCATGAAACTCTGGGAGGATTGGAAAACACTCATAAGGTTTTAGGAGCTTATCTTAGGATTCAGTGTGATAATAATAAATCAGATTGGAGCAGTTGGCTTCCATTCTGGTGCTTTTCATTTAACACTGCAGTACACTCTGAGACAAAATACACTCCATTTGAGCTAGTATTTGGAAATAATTGTAATTTACCATCCAATATTGCACAAAGTTCTTATGTTGATCCATTATATAATCCTGATTCTTACCCTTTGGAACTAAAATACAGACTTCAAAGAGCACAAGCTGAAGCTAGAAATAATTTATTATTTAGTAAGGAATTAAGAAAATATAATTTTGATAAAAATGTAAACGGATTAAAATATAAGAGTGGAGATTTAGTTCTAATTAAAAATCAAGTAGGAAATAAGTTAGATAACATTTACTTAGGACCATATAGAGTGATTGAAGATGTTTCACCCAATGTTAAAATTTTAAAAGGTGACAAAGAATTTGTAATTCATAAAAACAATACAAAACTGTTTGTTACCTAATATACTTTGGTTTTGTTAAGATGTTATTTTTTTGTATAATGTAATGGTAAAAAGTATAATTATTTAAAAAAAAATTATGTTGTTTTTTTTGTTAAAAAAAAAATGTTTTATGTACTTAGATAATAAAGCCATTTTTTTTAAAAAAAAAGGGGAGGTGTAGTGTGCAGCTCGCCTAACCTTATATATGTAACTGCACACACTAATTATTGACATTATTATACGAATCGTGGAACTAAACAGTTCTCTTTTATTTCGACAACATCATTATAATACAGGGGAATAGGGCTACCCCCTAGTACCGCCCCCAAATCCCGGAGCCCCATGGTTATGGAGATATCCATGGTTAAAGTTTTGAGGTTAGAACAGCGCTAAAACGCGAAACAGGTCAAAATTTTGCATCTTTAGACAGGGGAAAGGTGAGGCGGGGTGCCCACTGTGCTCTGGCACTACTCCCATGTAAAGGCGACGCACCATTCTTGAGAAAAATTCATTTTTTGGAACCCAGTCGACAGAGCCCCGCTTCGCGGGGCTCTTACTTCTGGGTGGTTTTAAAAAAAAATAACCACGAAGGGGATGGCGGGGTCTATTCGCTCGCTACGCTCGCTCATTCGACCCCGCCATCCCCTTCTAACCTAACCTGTCCGTGTCGGGGACAGTCGGGGTGCCCCAAGTCCCGAGCTCGCTTCGCTCGCTCTTGCATCCAAGTTTTCCTAGTTACGTGTTCGGTACCCTACAAACCTAACCGCCCCGCGGTTTTTGGTATTATAATACAGCAACAATTATTATGCACACTCTTAATACATCCAAAAATACAAAAAAAAAATTAAAAAAAAAAAAACTGTTACTTGACAATTTGCAAAAAGCTTTGTAATAATGAGTACTATCTACAAAAAAAAATGAACTTCCTAATCAGCCGTTCTTAATGGAAATTCTATCCACATTTGGCAGCATTTGTCAAACAACAAAGCCGATCCGAGGAAATTACTATGAATATCATTGTCGTGCTTATTGGCAAGTTCCGTTCTACACATACCAGAATTATGTTAAGGCGGATCGCCGGATCCACCTTGGCACCACCACGGCACATTTGAGCTAAGTCCAGCGGATTTCCCGAGCGTATATCAATCAATCATGTCGACGCGACCATTTGTATAGCAGCCTCTTAATTGAGATGTCTGATACTAAGTTGTCTATGGCCCAGATCTTTTGTCGCAAGGCACGTGTCGATACAAGAATAGATTATAAATTAATTATATTTTGTTACACCAATAAGTTAACAATTTGTCCTCAAAAAGCCGTAGAAAGGTTATTTATTTTCGGCGCGTGTAAATTGTATGTAATGAAATAGCACGTTAAATGGTTTATGTAGGTTTATAACGTTTTTTGTACAATAACGTGCCCTGTTTTTCCGTGTAATATTAACCATGTATTTCTATTTTCAGGTAAGCACCAACTTCAGAACTAACCACTCACTGAGCACGTAAGACTTAAAACTACCCACAACTTTACTTTGTACTTCCTTCCGTAATTTTAATCTCGTATAAATTGTACTAAGTTAGTATTTCTCGTACGACCGACTACAGAATTATGACCAAGTTCGTAGAGGCCGCTACGGTGACACGTAGCACTTTGCTACGCCGTAGCTGTTTATCGTAGCAACTTAGCTGTTAGTTGAAAACTTTGAAAGCGTGAAATTGTAGTGTTGTGTTCGATGTATGAAAAGCGCATGAACGTTAAATGTCCGTCAATTATTCCATATTTTTCATAATAAAACTATATATTTCAGCTCTCTGAATGGTTTCATTTTAATAGCATCGAATATCGCATTCCCTGCTAATTGTGAATTATACGGAGCTTCTGGTCATTAATTTAATTTTAATTCAATGAAGTTAATAATATCGTTTAAAGCGGATGCAGCAAATTGCGTTTCGCGTAATTAAAACTAATTGGCAGGTATTTCCGAGTACCTACACAATTATTATTATTACACCGAAACGTGGTCGCTCACAATGGGCCTCATCAGAAAGCTCAAAGTCACCCAAAGGGCAATGGAGAGGGCTATGCTCGGAGTTTCCTTGCGTGATCGAATCAGAAATGAGGACATCCGCTTGAGCAGTGTTGGGCAAAATGTAATCTAACTACTGATTACTAACTACGACTACAAAAAGTAGTTAGCAATCATAACTACTAACAACATAAACACATAAAGTAATCGAAAAATGTAGTTAGAAATTTTAACTACTAACTACAAATTCTAGTTGCAATCACGATTACTTGATTACTTTTTATAACTACATTTAAAATGATGTAGCGTTGAAAATGCCGAAAGTTTCAATTTGTTTTTTTCAGTATTTTTCGAGTGTTGCAGTGAAAAATTCACATAATATCTACGACTTTAATCCTTGCATTTGATTATTCATAAAAAATAAACATAGGTATGTGCAATAAACTGTTTTTTTTTTATGCAGCCTTATTCTAAAACATATTTAAATTACCTACTACTCATTACATGTTAATTTCATTGCAAAATATAAATTCGTAAAACTTAATTAATCAGTAGTTATAACTACTCGATTGCAGCAATCAAACTAACAACTACTTAATGTAGTTTGATTAAAAGTAGTTAACTACATGTAGTTATGATTACATGTAACTTAACTACATGTAGTTAGCTACTTTTAATCGTAGTTAGTAACCAGATTACAAAATTGTAGTTAACTACGCCCAACACTGCGCTTGAGAACCAAGGTTACCGACGTAGCCCGAAGAATCGCCAGACTTAAGTGGCAATGGGCAGGGCACATTGCTCGCAGAACGGATGGCCGATGGGGCCGAAAAGTTCTGGAATGGCGACCGCGAACCGGAAGACGTTGCGCTGGAAGGCCTCCCACTAGGTGGACCGATGATCTGGTCAAGGTTGCAGGAACCCGCTGGATGAGAGACGCACGGGACCGGTCAATGTGGCGACGCCTGGGGGAGGCCTATGTTCAGCAGTGGACGTCTTTTGGCTGAAATGATGAATGATGATGATGATGACACAATTATTATGTACAAAATTCGCGTCAAAGTCTATAATGACGTTTGTCGAGTGGTGTTGTACAATTAAATGGAGCTAATTGAAATATCATCGAATTTTCCTCTTAAATACAATTACAACGGTCATTGAACCCATTCCAAATAGCTTTCCTTTCATGGGTTTTTATGCTGACGTTTTAAAGTTTGTTCGTAAAAAAATTAGGTAAAAAAACTTTTTAAGTTAAACGGTTTTATATGTTAAACATACATTGCAATGTTTAAGATAAATGTACTAAAAAATAATAAAATAGATACAGTCGTGGGAATTAACATATGCATAGACTAGACTAAAATAAAACCGTGGGGCACATTAAGTCGATAATTTGTAGACCATTGACGTGCCCCACGGTTTTATTGTAGTCTAGTCTATGCATATGTTTATAATTCCCACGACTGTATCTATTTTATTATTTTTTAGTACATTTATCTTAAACATTGCAATGTATGTTTAACATATAAAACCGTTTAACTTAAAAAGTTTTTTTACCTAATTTTATTTTCTAGTTTTTAGTTTTTTGTAGCGGCCGCCATCTTGTATTTCAATTTTTTATAGTATATTGTATTCTGCTTGTTGAGCCCTTTCATTTGAAACCCATATTGATGGGATTGATAAAACCCACGTTATCCGCCATTTTGTAGCGGCCGCCATCTTGGATTTCTATTTTTTATAGTATATTGTATTCTGTTTGTTGAGCCCTTTCATTTGATACCCATATTGATGGGATTATTAAAGCATAAATTATCCGCCATTTTGTAGCGGCGGCCATCTTGAAATTGTCACCAAAATCCAAAGTGTATACAAAATTTCAGATTAATCGGTTGACAGGAAGAGGGTGAAATTTGAATTACTAAATTTGACCCAAGAATAAAACAAACGGGATGAGCTAAATAAAACCGTTTAAAAATACAGCAGTTTAACGTTCGTATTAAAGTCTCATTTGTTTTATTTGGGGGTGTTAGGGCTGGTAGGCTGGAGAAAGCTTCCCTTAATTGGGAAAGTACTATCGGGAAAAATCAAGGATCCGCAGTTTAAAAATTTCTGCATTTGAAAATCCTTCGAGCAGAAGTCTACTATGAATTGGATTGTTATCAGAGTAGGACCCAGATAATACTCTGATTATTTATCCAATAGTTAAAGTAATAGGTATTCATTGGCAGTCAATAATAATTTTGTCAAAATATTAACTTCACAAGTAAAACTGGAAAAGAGCTCTTGGAAGGAATTTGGGGAGGCCTTTGCCCGTGTGCAGTGGGACAGTGCAGGCTAAATAAAAAAAAAAAAAGTAAAACTGGAGAATGTGGTACTTCAGAAACATAAAGGCTTTAAAGAAACAAATCCGGAAAAAATATATTCTTCTTCTACACGTAAAGAGCGAGTCGACTGAAAAGAATACTATCCAATATTTTAAGCACTGCCCGTCGTCCGATACATATATTTCGGGGAATGCGTCCATCCCTTTCGTGCTCAAATGCAAACAACGCGATTCAGTAAACGACTTTTGTGAAAAGGGGCCTCCCCCTCTTCAATCCCGTACAACACAATGGCTCTCACACTGTTGCGATTTTTGTTTGTGATATTGTTTGCGGGGACTAACTGGCAGTTCTTTTGTGTATGCGGGGTTATCCTGACCTAGATATATTGCCAGGATTTTTTTCCTACAACGCTTTGAACCAACTAAATATCATCCTGATGTCACGCAGAATCCCGCATCGTGCAAGTCGAGTTATCTGCAAGATTAGGATAGTAACTATATCCTTTAAAAAAAAAAATTGCCCCTCACTAGGAATTTCTCCTGTATCGTGGGTGCGTTCACAAACATTTAAAGTCACATACACAAATACCCAGCCCCGAAACAACTATCTGTAGGCCATACAAACATATGTCCCGCGCGGGGATCGAACCAGCGACACGTAGCGCAACAGTCAACTGCTTGAGCCCCTGCGCCAACCGTGCCGTCGAACTATTACAGACTCGACAACGACTTTCGTACATTAGATCCCACCATGACCCACCTGGTCCCCTTCATTATTACCTATGTTTGTTTATCAGGATTATGATAATTATTAATCGATTCAAGAGAGAAGGATTAGAATTTTACGAGAGCACGATTGCACAATTTTTTTTTAGTTCCTGCCAGCCCTATGAGCAGAATTACTGTTTACGCGCCGCTTTAGATCACATTCAGTTAATGGTCTCGGACGAGTCTCATATTACGACTGCTATACCACAGAGAGGATACAGAAGGGCCACCGCAAATAACCCTTTAAACAATCGAAGTTTGGCACTGAACAGATCAGAGATGCCAAATTTCTAAAATATTGTTATTACCCACATTTAAAAAAAACATACCAATCGAATTGAGAACCTCCTCCTTTTTGGGAAGTCGGTTAATAAATACCACCTAACATGTAATTTTATGTGGTAAGCAACATGCCAACCTATTGTTATAATTACAGGAGTTAACTCCTGTTCGCAAATTATATTCCCTACCCTCCTGGAGAGCAGTGGTGGCCCAGTGGTGGCGGCCCCGACTTACGAACAGTGAGTCGTGAGTTCGAACCCCGTCAGGCGCATTACCTTGTGTAATTTATTTCATCATCACTGCTCTCAAAACGGTGAAGGAAAACATCGTGAGGAAACCGGTATGTCTTAGAACCAAAAAAATTCGAAGACATGTGACATCCGCCAATCCGCACTGGACTCGCGTGGTAGATTATAGCCCATCCCTCTCCTAGAGAGGAGGCCTGAGTCCCTGCAGTGGGAACATTATAGGCTGATGATGATATGATGATGACCCTCCTTTTCTTAACACACTGACTTTCGGAAGTCTGTATCCACGTAACTCCTTTTGGATAACGTAAATGGACCAAACTTCTGAGTTGGTAATAGAGCTTTTCATAAGTTAATGTGCTCATATCTATGTATCCCACATACATTAGTTCCTCCTATTGTGTTGTTCTGTGCATAATTACAGTTATAGCGCATTAGGACTCACCTTAATGGACGGCAAGATGTCTGGCATGTGATTAATGGCGGTATGCCATGTCAATGGTGAGTGGTGCGCTGTCTGTCGAGAGGCTTAAGTTATAGTGGCTTTTACATTACCGTGATTTGTTGGGACGAGCCATAAGTCGCTAGAATGGAAGATTTATTGAACAAGATCTGGATTACTACTAATCACTTTCAGAGAGCTTTGTACTACTACAACCACGTTCTAAAAGAGTTTTATAAGCTTTTTGCTCGCTTATATCAATCAAACTCATGTTTGTTATTGCTGATAGCATGTCACTCTGTGTAGCTCTGCACGGGAAAGACAAAGTTAGGCCTAAAAACTAAAAAAAAAACTCTTTGAATCCTGTGTACTCCTAAGCCAGCGCAGGCATATCAGAGCTTTACGTCATCAGTCCGCGTACGAAAGTTGCATGCCTCGTCGGTTTTGGTGGCAGGTTCTATAACCCTTTTAAATGTTTGTAGTTTTTAGATGATACCGCAATTGATCACGTTGTTTCGTACTATTCATATCAAGCCTGATCTTATTCCCGTTTCTCCTATTCACCGAACGAATAAATATAAAATCAATGCATGCAATGTAAAACGCTCAGTATATCCCTCTTCTGTTGGTACAGCTGAGAAAAGCTGCCAGTTACCTTCGCGATATATTGCGAAATATCTCGAGTTTTACGTAACTAATGCTTTGGGAGTGTACTGATAGATTCGATGCGGCTTTGTGTTGCAGGCGGGTTTGCAGCTCTCAGATATTCACGTAGGAACTGCAAAGTCTTTGTGTTGTGTGAAACTAAAAGTTTTAAAGTGAATGTAATAATCCGATGAAAGGTTCCTATAATATCAGCCTTCCAAGAATAGTTCATTCATTGCAGGCAAGTGGAAATTCATTGATGACTCTGCCCTGGACTGTAAATGTGGTGTTATCCCACAGACGACGACGGTACACTTGACATCGTGCCCTACTGTCCAGCTACTTGCACACCACAGGAGCTAATGGTCGGAACTGAAAATGCCTAACTCGTCGCTTATTTTTGGGCTGACTCAATT
The DNA here is from genome assembly GCA_949316265.1 of Diarsia mendica. NCBI lineage: Eukaryota > Metazoa > Arthropoda > Insecta > Lepidoptera > Noctuidae > Diarsia > Diarsia mendica. Next base: position 1,523,372 of record OX438907.1, on the reverse strand, counting down.
TGAGTTGTCATCGACACGCTAAGAAGAAGATTGCAGGGCGATAGTTTTTCCTTATCTGTGTGTCTTTTTAGTGGACGGTATTAGCGTAAATCAACGCGCTTGTCCAAAAGATCTTGATAACGGGCTGGTATCCATGTCAAAAGCGCGTATTTTGCGTGCGGTTGGAAAAATCTATTATTCGATTCACCCCAGTTCCTAAAAAGGATCTTGTTGCTTAATAAAGAAACCCATCCGTAAAAAAGTAATTTATTAAAAAAATGGATTTATAAATGAAACATGACTGTATTTAAACGTCATTTGTGACAATAAATTAACTTTCTTTTAATGAAACATTTCAAAATCCATCAGGCTTAAATTCGGACTAAAAACTATTTATCATCCAGTTCTGAGTACTAGACATATTAGAATAAAATATATACAAAATCTGGAACTGTTATTTACTTATAATGAGAATGTAAGTGACAACGGCAAGGCCGTCCATCCGTCTGTCTGTCTGGCCGCAATCGCGTCAGTGCGGTCCGTGAGCGAAACTATTAGCGAATCAGAATACGTGCCACGATTTAATATTGTGTCTGTGGACCTCGCCGCAATTGTCTATGGTCACATATTTGAACATGGAATGAACATGTCTGCAGATTCACAAGGACACATAAAAAGTTCACCGTTTGAATGTGCTTTACGTGTTGTGTGAATGAATATTTTACAGCTTTGGAGGACATGTGAAACGACTGGAATTCTAAATGACTGTATTATTTCTCGATAGCTGATTCATATTTGCATTATTTGGCGCAACTCTTTCTACTCAAGTGGAATGGTTCGTGTCGAATTCATGGTGATGTGTCACGGGTAGACGTATAGCACAGTCATTCTCTGTAATTAATTATACGAGGTCGGGTCGGGTTACAGTGTAACCGGATGCAACTACCAGTATTTTTAAGCTATTGCATAGCTTCTATCGCGGGCCTTGAGCGTGGAGAGCGAATCCAGAAATTCCGTAACGGAAATTTCAACCAGGTTGCTATGGTTACGGAAAATAACAAGGTTGTCAACTGAGGTTATCAAATTAAATAATTGATAAAAAATGCTATGCAATAGCTTTACCGCGGCAGTCTCCGAGCGTCACATTCTCCTTTTTTTTTACATGGAGCAACTGCCTACCTGACCTCCAAAACCTCGCTAGTACTGAGATTAATTACTCACTGTAATAAATAACTAGTGCAAATGTAAATCAAGCCTAACTCATAAACGACGGTAGTAAAAGACGAATAGATGAAAAAATAAGAATTTAAAAAATCCCTTCAAATGTTAATAACATACCGCGAAAAATATTAAATTAGCCGTCTCCCGTGACAGCCAACACCCTTACAATATCCACCGTTATGATCCATTGTAAGCATAGAGTACACTCGCGCACCACCCTACCTCCGTAACATAAACCCTAGTTTACAAGCCCTGGGGGCTTAGACAAAGTAACAATTTAAAAACGATAACGAAGTTAGAAAAGACTAAAATGTATGGGATTGACATATGCCGCGTTAAGTCACGTGGTCATTCGACATCGTTATCGCAAATTGGTAGACAATGTTATAATTCGTAACGAAACCATAAAGTAACGAATCGTTATCGTGTTTATCCCATACAAATGCGTAGACAAGTAGCGCTTTTAGTGTTCGCCTTCGTTTCGATCGTGATCGCCAATAAAGATAACGAAACGAATGTTAAAACGTTGTAGTTATTTAATCAATATGGCCGGATTTCATTCAGCAGCAGATTTTTGACACTGAGTGATTACATAGTTACATACTCTTAGGTATTTATTCTGTGCTAGAGGCATTTTTCAAGATCGATTGTATTATAAAATGCATTCTTTACGTTTAATGTGGGCTGCACACAATGAGAACACCTGGGAGAGGCGCCAAAAGCGATTAAGACAGCGACGGCAATTGGAAACAATTGAGGATATGCCAGAATTGTTGTTTATCCAACATTTCAGGCTTAATAAAAGAACATTTCAAAATTTATGTAAAGACTGGTAAAGACCTAAAAAGTCATGCAGGATTAAAAGGTTCTCCTGAAATTCCCCTGGAAACAAAGGTAAGAAATTTTGCATTAATAAACCAATTTAATGTAATGCAGGCAACTAGGTACCTACTCGAAGTTGTTGATTGATGCACTTTATAACTTGAGTTAAAGCATCTTCGTCTTCTTAGTTTATACTATACACCAATAAAATTGTTGTAGGTACCACACAATAATTTATTAACTGCTGTAAATTAAAGTAAAACCACAATAACCCAAATAGGTAACCCAAATTTTCGATACCATAACCAATATTTTTGTTTCATAACGAATAAACAATTCGACACAACGATCGCGACAATAGTGTTACATTGGCTAGGAAATGTTTATCGTTATCTCAGAGACGATGACGAATTTAGAAATCGTTTCGCTACGAAGCGATGTTACTTTGTCTAAGGACCCTGATCGATAGGCCCCGCGCCGTCAGCGTTGCGTCGCCCCAGAATATTATATTGAAGCTAGCTCAAATATTTGCCCAGTACACGACCACGTCAACTTAATAACGGGCAGACAAGATTCTTTGTGATCTTGTTTTAGTTGAGCCTTTTTGGGAGTTATAAAGTCTCTAAAATTGAGTTTTTGATGGGATATTTTATTGTTTAAGTTTTGATTAGTATAGTAAATTAGCTTTTGCCAGCGGCTTCGCCCGCGTGATAGTGGCGATTTTCCATACAAACTTTCATCCCCTATTTAAGTACCTTAGGGGTTGAATTTCGAAAAATCCTTCCTTATTCCTTGTCTACATTATAAAGGGAACCTCTGTGCAAAATTTTAGCTTTCTAGGTCCAAGGGTTTGGGCTGGGCGTTGATGAGTCAGTCAGTCAGTCAGGATTTCTCTTTTTATTTATATAGATAGAAGATAGATTGTTTGATTGGGTGGCTGAAAAGAGTTTGTAAGGAGAAGGTGGAGTCCTATAGTTTCTGCCTACCCCTATGGGAAAGGCGTGAGTTTCAGTCAGTGCCGCGCCTAGGTGCCACCAATAAGGCAAACCCTTATGGCAAAAAGGGTGTTGAGAAACCCCCATCATGAAGAGTAGTAGGTATTAGGGGCAAACCAAGTTTTTAGACTTGTATGAGTACCGCTTCAGTACGTTTATGAGTTGTGTACTGTGCACATCGTTCTAGAAGCATCGTCAGTTGTTATAAAATAATTTAAATAATATGATCGATCAATACTTACCTCACGAACCTATATTGAATTTCCATGGCATTGAACATGACAACTAGCAATTTCCTATCATTGCTTCCGTACCTAGAATAAGTCCCCTGCGTAACTTTCTACATAAAGGAAAATAAAGTACGGTCAGCTGCAACAATATGTATGTATACACTTAACAACATTTAGAAGCAATTTTCATTTACTAGTTCGTTTCTAAACTAATATTTTAAACCCAAATGATTATAAAGTAGGTCATATCTCAAAGTTGCACGCGTTATTTCACGCGAAATTCGCGTTTGTACTTTGCCAAGTGGATACATACGTTTATTATTGCTAGTGGATAGATGGATATTGTACATCTTGTTTTTTCAACACAATTTGATTGAAATAAACACGAATACTAATCAATAACGCCCAATCTGTCAGAGTAATTCCACATACAGTTAAAACCAAAATAAATGAATGACATAAACAAAACGAAAACACAGCGGTTAAAAGTAACCCTCAAGTCCCCGACGTAGCAGTTACCTTACCTCAGTCAATGAAGTGTAAGACTACCCTCAACCCTCTGCCCTCCGGGAGGGTTGTCGGCAAATTAGTGCCTGTTCTCGCCGCGAGGGCGCGCTCATATGTGAAATATTGTTATTAGCCAATATGTTTGTGCGTAGGCTACCTGAATCAACTGGCGCGAGCGAGGGTAGCGAGCTTTGGTTAGTTAGTCATCTGTGTTTGGGTAGGGGTTGCTGAATCATGTCTATTTGTGGAGAAGAAACGTTGTTTTCCTAGTTAGATGAATTGAGATGTTGATTTGTGAGTCAAAGAAAGGCAGTAATAAACGGAGGCTTCTTCGAAAAGGGGAGATATTGCTACAAACATTCTTTGACTATTTCAATCAATCAATCAATCAATCAATAATTTATTTTGTAAAACATAGGTATGATTACAGATGTTGATAAGTCGAAATATGAGCACTATGTTTTGCCAATATTTGGCGTACAAATTTTCACAAACATATTCAATTAAAATTAAAGTCAACAAATTACAATAAAAAAATAATAAAATAATTTAAAATATGCAAGTTACAATAAGAAATAAAAATTTAAAATATGTCAGTAAACAGGTCATTATAATTTGAAATAAAAAACACAGTCACACTTAAGCAGTCAATAAACATAAATGGCTAATTAGAAGTCGGAATCGTCATACTTCCGTTTATCAGTAGTAAACTCTGTGATGGAGTAGTAACACCTATCTAAGAGGAATTTAAATAAAGATCTCTTAAAAGATCCCAGGCACTCTTTATTTCTAATAGCTGCTGGAATAGTATTATATATTTTTGGGGCCATTCCTAGCACACTTTTTCCGAAAAATGCAGTTTTATGAGAGGTAACATGAATGGTATTCTGATAACGTCGAGAGCGTAGTTTTTCATAAAGTGAGTGTTTCGCAGAACACTGAGGCACTTTTCCCTCCGAAATTCTGAGAAAACATTAATTTCTCCCTTTTATTCTTTTCAATCGAATTGCTGACAGTTATCATAAGCAATTTCATAGTTAATGAAGGGTTTTATCATTTGTTTTTAAGCTCACAAAGGCTATTATAGTTTTACTCATGCCTGATCAAACTTAACTAGAATTGGCGAATCATTGTATTAAATTCTGGAATCATTTGATTCCAGAATTTAATACAATGATTCGCCAGGCTGCCATCAGAGGGACGAGGTTTCTCTCACGAGATTATTCTAATATAAGCTTCACCTAAGAATGTTAATTAGTATATTTTTAGAGACAGAAAACCAGATACCTGACACCGGTCTGCTTTTAAAATATTATAAAGGAAGTTTTCATTAAGTTAAAAGCTGAAAATGAAGGTACATGTAATAAAAGAGTGAGCTGAAAAGATGTGGGTTAACGGCCTAATTTTAGTAATGTCCTCGAAACTTGTTTTTAGAGAAAATCGCATGTCTAGGTTTTTTGAGCAATAATAAGGTCATCATGGTGGTGAAAGTACAAAGTACAAACGAACGGTATTATTTTAGTAAAATTACTTTTTCTTCGTGTAGGTCGTTGGTTATTGTTATTTTAAACTATGAAACGAAATAATTTGTAAACCCAAGATTGTTACAGCAAGCTAAGAAAAATAATGAGAAACAGGAATCGAGCTTTTTAACGCCTACACTGTAACGATCTTCCTACGCAAATTCTGCAAAAAGCTAATTACACTCTGTTCTTTTTAATTCCCGTCTTATATCCATCTATAAAATCTTCATTTTAATAAAAACCTGTCATGAAAATTTTATGAATTTAATAAAAAAGATTAGTGAAATGAAATCGACGGTCGTCTCGGAAGAAATTAAACCTACAATCTACGTAATCGGATCAGAGGAATTACACCCTTATTGACCTGAAAGGTACGAACCTAACTGATACTGTTTTATTTGATTTTCACATTTTATCGCTCTTTATATTAGATCACGGAGGGAATGAAATAGTATATTTTACATGAGTCGAAAAAAAGGGAATTTAATTCAAGGGATACAAGGACCATGATGATTTTTGGGTGTCGAGGTGTGGACTCGCATTTTTATCATTGACCCTGAGAAAAAAATAATATAGACAAGAATAAATGTATCAATAAAAATATTTTATGATCAAATCAGGATTAAAAATATAAAAATTCAAAATATATTGTAAATAAGAACAGTTTTTTAAATTTGGTGGTATTTTCTTATCTTTGTACATAATTCGGACTTTTTTAAAATTCGAAATGTTTATATACACTCACAGCCTTATTAATAAAAATACTCTAAACCGAGCTTTATCCGAAGTACCGCTCGGACTTCTTAATCTCAGCGTAACAGCGTATTCACGAAGTCATAATTCTTATATTAATAAACATGGCGTAACTTCGATTAAACAATACATTTCTTACGCTGGCGTTATTATGAATGTTCTGGCAACACACGTATTTTAAAAGTAAAAAGAGTGAAATTGTGAATGTAAACGAATGACAGAACTGTCAACCTGACATTTTGTTTGTTGTGTGAAAAAATAACTATCTTTAATAATATTATAATTATCACATTAAAAATGAGCCAAAAACGCATTCGCTCGATGAACTGGGACGAAGAAGAAAAAGTAAACCTTGTCAATTATGTTGAATGCGTGGTCTTTATTCATTCTTACCGTGGTTGTGTTATTTCAATGTCTTTCACTGTTTCCGCAATTATTTCAAAGCATTGTTGCAAAGAACATGCACAAATTATTGAAAATAACTCGCTGGATACAAATACGAACACGATAAAAACTAAAGCATGGGATCAAGTTCACAGAAAGTAAGTAAGATAATCTTAGACATTCTTTCTTTTAAATTGAAAAAAAGGATTATAATATTGTACCCTCAGATCAAATAGCAGCTACCTAATCAAGTTTTTGTGAGGCTAGTGAACTATAGGTATATCAGAACCTGAAACATTACTACGTAGCTCTTTATTAAATGTGGTATACTTCAGTAGAAACAGATTAAATGTTATAGGTAAGTACCTAAGTATAAATTAATATTTTTTTTTTAATTACAGGACCATGAGGGCTATCTATATAACATGATGAGCCATAGAATAATGCTAAAGGACGAGGAACATAATTATGAGACGGATGAAAATGGCTGAAGAAGAACATGCAATCAAAATGGAACTGTGTTGTATCAAATAAATGTTTTCTATTCTAAATGATTGTTTTATTGAAGGATCAAAAATAAAATCTGATCAAGTAAACTCGTAAATCATTTATTCATTTCAAATCATTAATTTTCTATTAGACCATAAGAAAGAACTAATATTTATATAGGTACTATTAAACATTTTCGTTAATAAATGCTGTCTGTGCAGAATTCCTTCTCAGTAAGTTGTTTATAGTGTTACTGGAACAGTATCATCATCCTCCACAACCTCAATTGTGTAATACCGCGCCATTGAGTCACAATATCCATGATCTCCCAAGTGAGAATTTGATACAACCTGAAAAAATGTACACAAATATTGAAATATAAGTAACATTTCATGGGGGTTCATTAAATATGATTATGTACTTGTATGTTACAAGCATGAGCTACTCAGGTATAAAAACTTACTTGTACATTTATTAAACTGTTCCCTTTCCGGTTTATGTAGTACTAGCTGATGCCCGCGGCTTCACCCGCGTGGATGTCGTTCAAATTATATACTAAAACCTTCCTCTTGAATCACTCTATCTATTAAAAAAAACCGCATCAAAATCCGTTGCGTAGTTTTAAAGATTTAAGCATACAGACAAACAAACAAACAAACAGACGCGACTTTGTTTTATACTATGTAATGTAAGGATTGTCCAACTTCTCTACCAACTTTTGGGATTCGAATATGTGTGCAATCAATAGCCCCCATCACTTGTCGGAAAGCACACAATGAGTAAAATGCAACATTCATTTTATTTTGTTCTGCACCGGTCTGTGGCAATTTAATCCATTGAGTCCTTAGTGCCAGTATTGCTTAGGCAACTTGTTTGCATACACATGACATTGATGACTGACTCATTCCACTAAGGTTCCGGCATCATCTTGAATCTGTTGACATAAAAGTTTTGTAGTAGGTATCTAAATAGGTACACTGTTCTGGGAAATAAACTAATATTGGTAATGATGATATTTTACCTCTCCACGGGCCCATATTCTTATTGCAGCCAAAATTTTAAGATGGGGTGGTATAAAGCCTCTTCTTGCATCACCAGCTAAATCATTCTTCACCATAACTATTATGAACACTGCAGTGGATCGAGAAAATCTGTACAATGCACTTAAACTCGGTTTTCTAAACCTTTTTCCAGTGGATTCTTCCTTATTTTAAATAATTTAACACGTCTCACTAATATCGTCTGGCTTTCAACCTCGTTTATTTCAATTATCTCTCTCAAATCATCAATAAAATAATCTCTATCCATCTTACACAACCACAACAAACAAAGATTTATTAATGACATTCAAATGTCAACGCCAAAGACATTCAAAAATCTATAAACCTATCTCATAAATCTCTTTGGTCAGCGCTAATTTCTTGCTAAACTAGGGTGGGCGAAGGATAAACCTTTACGTCGACGTAAGAGTCTGTTAAGTTTACGGGCTCCCTAATCTATGTTTATTAATACTGATTTTCATTAATCTAAAGCTAAAACTTGACGTAATGTTAATCTTGCTTTAGGCCATGTTTATTAATAAGGCTGTCAGTGACTAAAAAAGAGTTTTATTCACTTTTATCGATGAATCAAATGCGCTTTTTCGAGTGATAGTTTTTCTCTGAAGCTATCGAGACCCTCTTTTAAATCCAAGCATTTTAATTCATATATTTTTGTTACTCAATTCAATCACCGCTTTGATTTAACTTCGCAATGTTCCCATTGAGTCTGACCTTTTCTCTTTTGACGTGGAAGCCTTATCAAACGTTTGAATTTGCGTTTTGTTCACTAACTTGTTTTTCAGACTGGTCAAACGTTTATAAAAGGTCACTAAGCTGATTGATTATGGCGACATTGTTATGGAAAGGTGTAGGTTACAGTGAAGGAACACGTGTTGAATTGTTAAGAGATAAAATATCAGAGGAGGTTAATGAAAGTTTAACAGTAGTTGCAAAGGTTCACATATTGTTGTTTTTATTTAAGAACTAGCTTTTGCCAGCGGCTTTGCCCGCGTGAAAATGACGATTTTCCATACAAACTTTCATCCCCTATTTAACTCCCTTAGGGGTTGAATTTTGAAAAATCCTTCCTTATTCCTTGTCTACATTATAAAAGGAACTTTTGTGCAAAATTTCAGCTTTCTAGGTCCAAGGGTTTGGGCTGGGCGTTGATGAGTCAGTCAGTCAGTCAGGACTTCTCTTGTTATTTATATAGATAGATAGATGACGTAAAGCTAATTTTGCATGTATTAGTTGCTAAATATGACCAGAATATGAATGTGGACGAGGCAAAAGGAGCTGTTGGCGTTCTGTGATGACTTCTGCCTAACCCTATGGGAAAAGGGCGTGAGTTTATGTATGTATGTATTTACAAAAAATATATGACACTGCTAAATGAAGGATTATTATGCTACCTATGTTTTCGATGGATGAATACTGTAAAAAAAACCCGACTGAAAAAACTGAAAAGTGCTTGTTTTTTGCTTTTCAGTTTTTTCAGTCGGGTTTTTTAGTTTTTTAACTACTTTTTTTATTCCCAGCTTTTTAGTTCTTTTGTTGGTCGCGTATGATTAATCGCTCATCGCTCATTAATCGTTCGCAGATGATTTAACTTTTGTGCTTGTTTATAGGATTTTCCACTTTGAATTTCTTTTAAATATATAAGTGTTTTATATTTTTGTAATCTCCTTTTAAAACCCTTTATTTTGATATCCTACTCGACGGTATCGGTTTTTTTTTTGAACTCCGCGATTTGGCCCCCTAAATCCGCAATTTTTCTTTGTTTTTCAATTTTAATGTAGCCTATAACACTCGCGCCATCAAGACGAATCTAATGACGTATATTTCATTCAAATCGGTTCATCCGTTTATGAGTTATGAGGGAACAAAGAAACGGACATACATACATACTTACATACATACACGTCAAACACATAACCCTCCTTTTGGGCTTCGCCGCAGTCGGGTAAAAACACAGCCTCACTAGCAATTTGACGCTGACTTAGCCCTGATTACAGTATCTAGGTAAGACAATACCCTTCAATTCCTCTAATAGCACGCAATTAATCTATCAGTGCACATATGCATCTACTCACCTCAATTACAATGATTCCCTTCAAACGACAGCTAAGCCATCCACCGACCCATAACTGATTGAAACATTACCCTATCAGCAGTTGTTTGAAGAAAACACGCGGCTCGCTCGAGTGCAAGGCGGTTCACGAAATAATTACACATGTACAGTCACCTGCAAAATTGCATGGATACTTATCTTTGCAGGGGTTGTACATTCAGTTCCCAGTATTACGTGACCCCTCGTATAAAGAAGTGGTGTAAGAAGAGAGGTCATGTAATGCTGGGCACTGACTGTACACCCATTACCTCTACTCCTCTGTCCCTCGGGGTAGAGGGGGACAGAAGATCAGTTAACAACGCACGATAAACTCGCACATAAGAGAGGGGTTTGATTAGATTGTACACATTGTGTTGTGACTAGACACGAAATGCATTTCTATGAAGCAAGGGACATTTGCTGTTCCTGCTTATGTCTATTCAAATCCTTCGCTTCCACTTTTATGTACGTCTACTGGACATTGTCGAAACGTCCAACTTTGACGCTAGTTTGTTGATGCCTAATCGGTTACTCCAATTAACGACCTAAATACTAGCGCCGGACTAAGTGACATCCTGTAAGCAATATGGTAATTTCTAAAATGTACTAAATGACATAAGATGTTGAAAAGCTTATATTATGTCTGTGTTGTCAAAAGTCGATGCAGAAACAGAAAGCGATTTGAAAGTGTTAGCCGCGTGTCTAAGTCCTCTGATATTTTCTGATCAATATTATAAAGCAGTAAAGTTTATATTTTTCGTAAGTTTCGATGTAGAAAGAAAGAAAAAGAAAGAAAAAGTATTTATTGGTTTCACACCAGGACAAAACAAATTGACAAAAAATTAAAAGCTAACAAGGTAAACATAATTACGAGAAACACTTAAAATTAGGACATAATAATTTAAAAAAGTCCCGTGCGATGCCAAAGGGCCACTATCTCAGCATGGTGCTGTAACATTTAAGACAAATCACAAATGTCACAGCGCTGGTATTCTGATAGGGCCCTTTGGTGACGCCACGTTGTAGGGGGTAATATTCGTAACTGTTCTACTGATCCTAATCAAAAAATATTCTGTCACCAATAGGAAGTTATATTGTCCCAGAGTGTCACAGACTGTAATGTAAACGTTCCCGTGGTATAATTTCTGACTATAAAGCGAGCAAAACTGCGTGCAAATCCAAGTGTTGTGTACAAGCTGATCCTACTGTACCTGTATTTATGTGGGTGCTCTCCCGCGCGGTTAATGACAGCGCTCTCGGCTTTCAGCGCGATAGTGCGTGCCCATTGTCGGGGAAGGTGCGACGAGAATTTCAATGATGTTTAATGAGGCTCTTTTATTTTGTTACTGAATTCATAATCATATTTTTGCAACATGTTTCGCTTCGGTTAGAACAGGAGGCTATGCTTGAAATAGTATTAGAAACTTCGTCTGAATCGATCATAAACTGTTACAATTATTATCTTAATGCAAGCAGCATTAAATGGTCTGACATCAATTCTGACATAAAATAATTTTATTATTTTTTATTGACATGACAACCCGGTCACAAGTCTAACTACTTCTACTAGTAGCTAGGGTGCTGGCGAATATTAAAGTATATGATTTGCTCGTACTTCGTATTGATAGGCATTAAAGTTCGGATCAGTACGACAAAATTTTCTTAAGGAATTAAGTTCGTATGTGGCTCCGTTTTTTAGCTACAGGGTTTTAAATCTTTAAATCTATAAAAAAAAAACATTTACTCTGCGTCTAGGGTTAATGATCAATACCATTTTGATAACAAAGAAAATCTATGAGGCAAACATCCAGGGCTCTGCATTATCACAGGAGGTAGATATATAAATGTAAGATAAAAAAGCTCTACTAAATCATTTGCTCGTAGCTCGACCTAATTAATTAGGTCAATTTGGTTTATTAGAACACCCTGAATACAAAAAAAATTGGCAGACATTTTACTTACTGACTTTAAACATTACAGCTCGTTGAAGTCTGAATTGACAACGCAGCGCTACCATGGTGGCAGACGCGGTTCTTAATATTTCTTATCGTATAATTATCGCTATAAATAAAGTCTGCCACACGAGCAAATCATATGGATTTTTTGCTCGCCAGCTCCCTAGCTATAGCTATTGCCAGACTTGACTTCGTGACAAAGACAGATATAACAAATAAACAAACTTTTCAATACTATTAATTAATTTTCATGCAAATTAAAAACCCCTTTTATTAAACTATACTACAACCCAAGATTTGTTTCTAGACTGTGGTATAACTTAATCTTCCAACTTATCTAACCCTTTCTTCAGTTCACCAAAGTATCCTCAAATATCGCGTAACAAAGCAAACAACGCCTCCGGGCTATCGTCCCCTTTAACTTTGGTTCTGGCAACGGCGTGTAATGCCGAATCGATTATTGGTACTATCACGACGCTGCATTTCTGTACAATGAACAGTCGCCTGCAAAATTGCATGGACAATTCAGAAATAAAATCGTGAAGCGCGAAATGACGCCGCATACAACAATAGACACTAAAGTATCCATGCAATTTTGCAGGTGACTGTACAGGACCTTTTAAATTCCCTTCAAGCTCTGCCTCTGTGTAGGAACTCCTTTATATTCCGTTCAACTTTGACTTTGTTAGGGGAGTAATTTGTGAAGATGTTGTTGACAGGGCGCTGTTTTTAAACATTTGTGAAATGATATGAAAAAGGAAATAGCGGCGCAAGATCAGATTTAGACTTTTTTTTTTTTGGGGTGGGAAATCATCAAATAACTCCTCCCGCTCTTGGGCAGAGCGGAAGGGTGTGTTAGACTTTTACTGACTACAAACCACCCATGTTCCTTCTTCGCCCTTGTGTCGAGACCGCGTTATCTCTTTCGATAATCCGCAGCCCCGACGGGAGATTTAGACTTCACACAGAAAGCGACACACAACAATACAACAATAGCTACCGCTTCGATACCCGGATTACCTGATTGCGACGTACTTACCCGTCAAATAAAAGTCAGTTACTGTCAAAACTCGAAATGTTGCCGCAGATAACAATTTATGCGCTCAAATTCAATCTCGGAAAGGGGAGGCTGACTAGCAGAAACAAAACTGCAGATCAATTAATTAATTGAAAGCCTGAAAATATGCGCAATAGTCGCCAGTGATGATAGATTGTCCAGATAGTCCCATAGCGCGGGGGCGAGCTAGGGCGAGTTAGTGCGAGATGGGGCGATAGGGCGCAATCCATTACGTATTCAGGCGGCACAGAAACAAGCGGCCATCAGTCATATTCCGCTATGACATCCCCGTGTAATGGCGCTGACAAGCAGCCTTGAATACCTAAAGAGATTAGTAAATTGTGGGTATCCTGTATTTTGTGAACGTTCTTCCCCGTGTAATGACCAAAACAAACATCTAGTTTCTCAGCAGGAGCCAGGAATCTAGATTTGTGCTCGGTTGGCAGTATGGCTATTACTTGCTTGACTTCCTTGGCTATTTGTAGATGTAGTATAGGTATACCTCTACCTAATTCGTTGGGTGTTAATTAAATGTTACTTTATGTCATATATCCGTATTTGATTATTGACTTATACCATTAATCACTATTATATTTCTCTACTTTTTTAGCCTATTTTGCCCACGGTTGGATAAAGGCCTCTCCCAAAGCCTTCTACTCTTCTCTCCATGTGGTTTACTCCGGCCAATCTTACACAAAAGCCTCTCAGTCGTCACATCAGGGTTTCCTAGGCCTCTATCGGCGACGGCGGCGGCGGTGTCTGTCCACGGGCTCTACGGCATCCACTTAGTGACGATTTAGCGCATCGGTTATGTTCATTCTACAGACATAGCCTCTCTCATTCATTACTCAAGCAATATACAGCATGCGACTATAATCCCTCTTATCGAGCTTGTACATACCGCAGGCAAAATAAGTTGTGTGATTTTCAAGACGTTTCATTCACAAGAACTCCTTAATCTTTAACCCCTGTGTTTTGTGTAGTGCAACTCTAAATTTATATCCACGACAAGTTAATAAAGCAGTCTAGCAGTGATCCAGGATTCATTTGTTGTAAAGTGCACTTATCGCTCCCTAGCACTAGTGGCGCTGTAACGACATCACGCGCGCCCGGTTGCACCAGCGACTGCGACTTGGCGTGACTATCAGCCGAGTCGTGACTCGACTGGGAACTGATAGTGTTAGCTACCGGATACTTCACGTCACTTTGTCTCTGATCTTTATTATTGTTGCGGTAAGGTTGCTTGTGGGTTCTGGCTTATGTTGCTGTCATCTGTAAATTATCTGTGAATGGACTGTGGTTGCAGCTACTGTATTGTAATCGTACTTGATGAGACGATGACGATCTGTATTGCTGAGGATCAAAGTTATATCCAAGTTATTTGGTGTGCCTTCTTTACGGTACTTCGTCTGACTGTCTTACTGGTGGCAGTTTGCCTTCCTTGAACACACTTTTTTTCTAAACCCTCTGTTTTCGCGCATTATAACATATAACTTAAACCCAATATGCTGATATGGTATATTTTTTTAAGATCGCAAATGGTACTATAGACTGCCCTGAGATGTTAAGTAGTTTGGGATTGGTTACACACTGCAAAATGTTTCGGAAACCTAGTTTGCTGCATGTCCCTCGCTCCAAGTCCGCGTACAGGCAGAATTCTTTTCTCATCCGTGCGAGCAGCTAGCTGGAGAGCATGATTTGGACATTTTCAACACCAGTGTCTCTAGGCTTAAGAATGTGTTAGTGAAGAGATTTTTTACGGATAAGTAGGTAGGTAGTTGTATCTGTATCTGTGTTTTGTATCTGTATGGTTTTTATTTCTTTTTTGTTTTTTTGGTTTTATCAATCCTACTGGGTTTCCTAATTTATAAAGCTAGCTAACTATAGCTAAGCTAAGCTATTTAGTAATTACTTCCTTCTTTTTGTTGTCTTTTTTTCTTTTTTGTTTCATGTATTTATTTGTGGAAACTTGTAAATGGCCTTCGAATTCCTAGTTTTTAAGTATAATGTTTGTATTAGCTGTAAGTTTCCCGAAGAGAATAAAATAAAATAAAAATACTGCCTACTTATTAGAAAAACTAAACTGCGTTTAAGAACTGTCAGTCTCAAATATTCTAATTATGATAGCTTTTGAACCCAGTTTAGAAGTGCTGATCAAATTGAAATTCTTTGGTGAAAGCCCGGAGTAGTGTGAAATAGTTATTGGAGTCTAAATAATGGAAGGTATGTAAGGCATATTAATAGTTTAGGTAAAGGAGATTAATGTTATGTAATTTATACATGTCAGATTATAATTGCTTAAATATTACTCGTGTCAGATATTAATCTTTGTTAATGGAAGGCTTTCGGCAAATAAGCCTTCAACCTCGTATCATGTTATTTACTTGAAAGCGCAATTGAAATATAGATCTAAAAGTGTGTATGTGTGGGTGATGAATCTTACTTCTTACTGTTTTTATTTTTTTATTAGCCTTCTCAGTCCCAATCCTGGGCAAAGGCCTTCCTTCACTCTTACTTATACTAATTTAAATGCGAAAGTTCGTATACGAGGGCTTTTTAACCGATTTACAAAAAGGAGGAGGCTCTCTATTCGTGTGTATGTATTTTTTTTACAACTTGGTCACGATATAAAAAGCTGCCACGCTAACATAGGCTACTTCTTACTACTTATTATTGCGAAACTTTCTTAGAATGTATAGATATTTGTTTGTACAATTATTACCGAATGGATATGGATGAAGTTGGGCACACACAGATAGTTTTTAACCTGAACTAACTTGTTGTACTCTTTTTATTCCAGTAGGACCATAGCACGATCCCTAATCGTGGGAAAAAACTAGTAATATATTAAAGTATTTGATACTGACAACAAAAAACACTTTATCAGACATATTTCAGTACAACTTTGTGATAGTAACACTCGTAAAATATAATGTAGGTGAAACTTCTTATCAGTAAATGTTTGCGATACGCGCCTCTGTACGCGTGTCGAACTTCGCACAAATAAATTAGTTTGAATATTAATGTCAAGGTGTAATGTCTAGTCTAAATAATAAATGTTACTCGAGCTACACACCTACGCGTGTTACGACAACGACTAGCGAAACAAATAAAATTTTATTAAAATGAAAATAACGAAATGGTTTTTTATCAACATTGAACGCAATATAAAATGTTTCTGAACCGTTACCTTTGAGTTCTCTAGTGAGGACGCGATCCTGGCTGCTTGGCTGCAGGATCAAGTCTTGTCTATCATAAAAATATATTGTCACCAGAACCAGATCCAGACCAGTTAGATTCCAGTTAAATCTTGTGGGTTGCAGGAATTTCAGTTGCAAGATTTAACTTGACTAATACGCACTATCTAATTTACAAGGCAAGTTAAATGAAAGCTTACAATATATACACAGAGCATGCAACGAGTGTTATTGCGACGCGACGAAAGTGATCAATTGATCATACACGCGTGTCGCTTGTTACCAGTCGTATAACCAGAGGTAGTGCGTAGGCGTTAATAAAGCGGATTGTAGGATTGGGCTGAGGGTTAGGCCAGTTAGGCGGAGCTTATAAGGAAACGTCCGTATGTCGTGGGATCCATTTATTGACTGCTTACACATAATACTTACTTGCTATTCTACGTAAACTACTTGCAAGCTATTACTGCAAGCTTGCACATCATATTACATACCACATCATAGGGGTTGTTACAAAAAAAATAACATGTTTAATGTTTTTTTTTTTTTTTTCTCATTTTATTTGCCTAGAGCAAATTGTTAAGATCCTTATATAATGCAAAACAAACATTAGCATTTTCTTTATTAGTAGGTAGTAATTATAGTCTTATTCTAAACACATTAACAATTCTAAACACATTAACAATTCTAAACACATTAACATAAACAATCCAATCTTATTCTAGACACGTTAACCAAAAAAATAACATAAACAATCGCGATTATTTAAGAAAGATTAATTTATATCTAAACAATGTAAATTATCATTAAGCTTAGTGTGTCTCTGTCATAACATCGATAATAATAATTAAGAATAAATTTTATTTACTCAAACAGACAGATTGTAGTATGTATAAATGGTTATAGTTATGATATCACTTAAATGTAAACAAACTGATTAAATATAGGTAGTTAAGTTACATATCTCTTTGTTCTATTTTTATGAACTGTCTCTAATTTATCGCCTTTATTTATAATGACATTAGGGTCGTTATCGCTTAAGACAGTATAAGGTCCTTTATATAGCTTGTCTAATTTTTTACCTGTTTCATTTTTTATAAGTATCAAATCACCTGGTTTATACGAAATAGGATTACATTTTCTGTCATATACTAATTTCCTTTGAGTTTTTCTTAAAATTAAATTATTCCTAACTTCCTTATGAGCTAACTGTAACCTATACCCAACAAAAACATTCTGTAAAAAACTAGCCAAGTCTCGATGGAGCTGCTTGTTTATCTCTAAAAAGTAATGAAATCTAGACAAAGTCGTGCCAAGTCTAAGGTTCCTTATTGCGATTTCTTTATTATTATAGTTATTGTTGTGTGTCTTGGCCGTTGAATATTCTTTATACGTTAGTCAAGTGGGTACAAGTCAATTTAGTTTATACGTAATGTTATATCTGTTGTAACTACCTATGATTGTTAAGCGAGATAATAACCCATACTGGTATTGGTAATTGGACGCCAAGAAGAAAAATGACCGAACTAAACGAAACGAACAACGGCCAAGTCACACAACATTAACTATAATAATAAAGAAATCGCAATAAGGAACCTTAGACTTGGCACGACTTTGTCTAGATTTCATTACTTTTTAGAGATAAACAAGCAGCTCCATCGAGACTTGGCTAGTTTTTTACAGAATGTTTTTGTTGGGATTTCACTTCTTTTTGTAGAAACGTATACGTACTTATACTGATTTATTTTATAATAGATTTTCTTATTTAAAACAATTTTTTTTTGTAGTTTTTTTTATTTTCGATTTTCCTACTTTTTATAGTTTTCCCTTTATGTGGCCATTAAACCCTAACTCTGTACCAAATTTCAGCTCTCTGAGTTTATGGGAAGTACTAGTTCTATTTTGATGATCATGAGTGAGTGAGTGAGTGAGTTTCATAAATGCGAAACTTTGCTTTCGCTTTACTTCGGAACTAAATGACCTACAGACTTGAAACTTTTTATTTTAAGTGTGGTTGTATAGCTTACTGGATGACGAAAATTTCAGCGTTCTGGTCTTATCCAGAGGTTCTCAAATAGGGGCCTGAAAATGCGGCGAAATGGTTCCAGTAAAGGATGGTACGGCAGTGTTTGCTTCGCGCTCGACTCGGCGGGGGCACTGCCGTGCCCCCAGATTTAAGTTCTAATACATAGTTATCTGGGTTGTAAAGCGGTTCTATTACGTCATTGGTAAGATTACTAGGTAAGTTGCATGATTTACCGAAAACTAACTCATACGGTGTGTATTTTGTTTCCGTGTGGACGGTAGTGTTGTATGAAAAACACCAAAAATTCAACCATTGACTCCATGTTTCTGGATGTCCGTCACACTAAGTACGTAAAAATGCTGCAAGATGCTTATGGGTATTTTCTAAAGCACCTATCGACTGATGATGATATGCTGTCGAATAAATTTTATTAATTTTCAGCAATTTACAAACCTCTGACATTGTTTCCGACATAAATTCCGTACCTCGATCGGTAGCGATGGTTGTAGGTAAACCATACCTAAGTATAAAGTTGTTTACGAATGATCTAGCTACACTTACCGTATCTTTTCTCTGTAATGGATACGCTTCGATATACTTACTGAGCTCACATTGTAAACTTAATATATAAACGTTACCTTCTAAATCCTTATCTAATGGGCCAACTAAATCTAAAAATACCTTTTGGAAAGCACTTGTTGCCGTTGTAGTTACGACCATGGGTTCTACTATATTTCTAGAATACTTACTAGTTTGGCATTTTTTACACTTAGAAACGTAGCGTCGCACGTCGTTCTCCATGCCTGGCCTAAAGTACTTACCTTTTATATTGTTTATCATACGTCGTACGCCTGCATGCCCACTTGTTGGCAGCAAATGATAGTCATGTAGTATGTATGTCTTTTCGTCATTTTCTAGGACTCTTTTTATTCCTCTTAGAATATTTATTTGTGGTCCGGACCACTGTGTTCTACTTTTTATTTCATTGATCAATTCTTTAATAAATTCAACATTATTTTTATCTTTTACTATGCATAGTTCTTTAATATTTATTTTTCTACAATTTTCACTCAATAAATCCGCAAATTCGACTCGCGAGAAATGCGACATATAATCGAGATTGATAAATAGAGTAGATTCTTTCATAACATAAGCAAAACATTCGTTTTCGTAATCTTTATTTTTCTTGTTTAGATCTTTACGTTTTATAATTTTTTATTCTACAGCTTCATTAGGTTTTCTTAATATCTCTGCTATCCTTGGTTGGCCAAACCTCGGTTCGTCAGCTATATTTAGAGAACCATTGTCACTCGATTGTGGTATTGCTTTGCACTCCGAGTTTATTCTCGCTCGTTGTGCCCTTGTCATTACCATACTTACTATTTTATCATTTAAAGACTTTAATTCGTTCGAACTTATGGTAACCCTACTCAATGCATCAGCAACATTATTCTCTGTACCTTTTATGTATTTAATATCGTAATCGTACTCTTCTAATAGTAATCTAAACTTTAAAAGTCGTGTAGATGGATCTTTCATTCCAAATAGATAAATGAGAGGTTTATGATCCGTTAGAATAGTAAATTTTCTTCCATATAAGTAAGGTCTAAAATATTTTATACTCCACACTACTGCCAAAAGTTCTTTTTGTATCGTAGGATAATTTATTTCTGCTTTATTTAGTGGTCTACTGGCGTAAGCTACTGGTCTTAGATCGCTGTTACATAAGACCGATCCTATTGCCATATTAGATGCGTCCGTTTGTAGTATGAATTCATTTTCTTTTGAAAAATCGGGGTATTGCAAAATTGGTGGATTAATTAGCTTTTCTTTGAGAATGTCAAAACTATTTTGACACTCACTTGTCCATACAAAAGTTTCGTTCTTTCTACATAATTTATTTAGTGGTACTGTAATTTCTGCAAACGATCGAATGAATTTTCTATAATAGTTGCAAAATGCAACGAATCGCCTAACCTCTTCGGCATTTTTTGGTACTGGGTAGTTTTTAACTACAGTAATTTTTTGTGGATCTGGTAATACACCATTAGCTGAAACTTCGTGACCCAAATAGAGCAGTTGAGTTTTCATAAATTCACACTTGGCTGGGTTTAGCTTAAGGTTCATTTTTCTTAAACGATCGAAAACATCCATAAGGTTCTTATTATGCATATCTACTGTCCTACCGAATACAATAAGATCGTCACAGTAAACGAAACATTTCTCAAATGTTAGTCCCGACAAGGCAATTGACATGGCTCTAGAAAACGCATTTGGTGATATTTTGAGACCCATAGGAAGGCGCTTCATACGATATTGACCTTCACTAGTCGAAAAACTGGTGATATCCCTACTCTCTGGTTTTAAATTAACTTGATAAAATCCTTGCTGAAGATCTAAATGACTGAAACAAATACTTCCTGAGAGAGAGTCTAATATTTCGGTAATATTTGGTAGTGGAAATTTATCGTCTTGGATACAATCATTAAGTTTTCGGTTATCCACTACTAAACGCCATTTCTTTTCTCCATCTGATTTTTTGGGTACTAAAAGAATAGGACTGTTCCACTCACTGCTGGAGGGCTCTATTATGTTGTCCTGTAACATTTTTTTAACTTGCTTATTAATTTCCGATTTTGATGATTGAGGCAAACGATAAGGCTTAGTATACACGGGCATCGTATTTGCTTTTATTGTTATTGACTGTTCTACTACATTTGCTGTACCTAGTTTGTCTCCTTGTAGGAAAAATATGTCTGAATATTTAGCACAAATTATTTCTAATTCATTTCTTTCGCTTGAATTTAAATGTGACAAATTTAGTTCCGATAGTAATTTTTTTACTCGTTCCAGTCCCGTTTCAGATTTATTAAATAAACAAATATTATAGTTATCTAAATACTCTAAATCATCGTTACGTATTAATTTTGATTTCGGTATTTTGATTAAGTTTTCACTTGTGTTTAAAATTTTTACTGGAACTTTACCTCGTTTTGGCTGGAAAATACAACCTGCTATGAATAAGTTGTCATTTATTTGCTTAGGCTGTAAAACGCATTCTTTGTAAACATTTTTGTTTATGTCGATATAGTGGATAGACTCACTTCGACCTGGAATAAGCAAATAATTTTCCGAGTTCGTATGAATAGGTTGACAGTTTTTTATTTCAATGTGATAATGCGGCGCTTTATCCTTTAATTGTAAGCTGAGTACGTTTGTCGGTAAATCAATGTTAGCGTTTTAAGTTCTCAGAAAGTCTAGACCGAGTATTCCATCCGATTCACATGGAATATTATCGAATAAATAAAACTTGTAACGAAATTGTACACCGGTTTCTAATTTCAGAGATATGTATGCGAAGTTATATGTCTGTACTTTCCCACCGATACCTTTTATGCTTGTTTGATCGCTATATAATTTTGTTTCGCGTGTTACCGACTGTTTGTTGATTAATGAAATAGATGCACCCGTATCGATTAAAAATTTTAGTTTTTGATTGCCAGCGTATAAATAGATAAAATCGAGACTTTTACATACTAAACTGTAATTAGTTGCTCCGAAAATTTGAGCAAAATTTTCCTCCTTATCCTTTTCCTCTTTTGGCACTGTGACAACATTTACGCTGTCCTGTCTGGCACCTCTGTAATGACCCCTGTTACTTCTATAGTAACTTTTATTGGGCGGCCTAGAGTATCCACGCTGTTGGTAATGTCTGCCACGGTAAAAACCTCGCTGTGCGGGCCCCTGACCCCTGTAATGCTGGGCTGCGTTGTTACCTCGGTAGTGAGAAGGATTTCCACGGTATTGAGTAGTATGCCCACGATGGTAGTTTCCGCGATTCCGACTGTACCTTGAGTTTCTACCTCGTGTGTAAGATAACACGGCATCCTGACCTGAGGTTCCGGGAAGTGACTGCTCCTCATCCTCAGCTGCTCGTACTGCATCCTTCAATTTACTGTAATTTCTTGCTGCTAAAATAGTACTAAGTCGACGGTTTCTCAGACCATCTGCAAATCTTTTAACTACTAACCTTTCGTTTATTGGACTTAGTATCTCGACGGCTGCCTGGTTTCCGTCTGCTTGCGCTATGGTAAGGGAGGTAAACAAATCTCCTAGTTTCTCTCCGTATTCGCCTATAGTCAAGTTGTTTTGACTTATATTATTAATCTGTGTCATTATTGAGTTGGGGGATTTTTTTGTCAGAAGATAAGTTTGAATATCTTTTACTAAATCAGAAACAGTTTCGTAACTTTCTTTCAGTTTTAATCTCGCTATTTTTGACAGACGAGTCTTTAATACAAATGAAACTAGCAATTTCTTACAACCTTCTTCTTTCAAGCAACTTTCATACATTTCTATACCTTCGATTATTCTCTCTATTTTTTCTTCCTTTCCGTCCATAACTGGAATCAAAGTAATAGCCGTTTTTAAACTAAAACTCTCCATTTTGTATGTTGTCTTATTTTCCTCGAAATTTAAAAATTCGTCGGACGAACTTTCTGAAATATCTGTTACCTCTTTATAACCCAAGATTTTTGTATAATTTTTCTCAATTTCGTTAGATATTGACAGTTCTAAATTTAATTTCCTTTTACTTACTTATACGCCAGTATTCAATATTAATAATGTAAACTCATTATACAAATTATCAGCCTCCTGAAACTTTTTCTGTCCTACTTTTTCGGCTCGCCGTTTAGGGCCTAATTTTCTAATAAACACTTAAACTAACACATAAATCTAATAAACATTCATATATTTCACTAAGTCTTTCCATGAATAATTATAAAGTCTATTTTTACACTTCATGAGTACTACACTCATACCTTTCATCGAGTTGGTCCGTCTCGATGGGCTGCTAGGCTTTTCCTCTGGAAGGGCTGCTTGGCTTGTCCTCTGAAGTGACTGCTTGGCTCATCCTCTGGAATGGCAGCTTGGGCCGGGCTATACCCTGGACACCACAGGTAACTGAGCCGGGAATACCCTGGACTCCTCCGACAATTTTTTTTTTTTTTCATCTTTTTTTTTTTTCTATAACTTTTCTTCTCTCTTCTGTAATTTTTATTTTCTTTCTTCAATAACTGTTCTTCGTTCTTCTATAATTTTATCCTCTTTCTTCTATAATTTTATCTTCTTTCTTCTATAATTTTATCTTCTTTCTTCTATAATTTTATCTTCTTTCTTCTATAATTTTATCTTCGTCCTCACTTCTTAAATTATTATTTTTTTTTTCGTTTGCGACACATTTTGATGTAGGTACGTTAATTGTCCATGTAGATATTTAGATAACGCCGAAACGTGATTGAAGTAATGGCATCTTCTGTTGCCAAAATCCTGGCAGGATCGCCATGTAGGATTGGGCTGAGGGTTAGGCCAGTTAGGCGGAGCTTATAAGGAAACGTCCGTATGTCGTGGGATCCATTTATTGACTGCTTACACATAATACTTACTTGCTATTCTACGTAACTACTTGCAAGCTATTACTGCAAGCTTGCACATCATATTACATACCACAGGAACTTTTTTACGTAGTTGCGTTACGTGACGACATTAGTTACTGAGTTCGAACCAAAACGAGGCCTATAATGTTGCAATATTTTATTCTCAACCAAAAATAACAAAAATAAAAAATATCAGCTGTGAATTCTGCCGGAATATTTTGCAATTTAAACATTAATTTATTCCAACTCAATGGCAGTTGAAATAAATTCATCACGAATCAGGTTTTACGCAAACTACCTATTTGATTGAAGCCTGAATATTCGAGAGTAAATCTCCCGAAAACATAAAGTGTTGTATTTTTATGCGACAGTGCGCTGTTCGGCAGATTATCAGCTTTGATAGCCGCGCGCTGTAAGCGGCTTTATTTGAGCTCAACCATATCAGTACGCGTTCCAATCTAAATCAACGTAACACTTTTAGCATAAAGTTTTTGCGAGATGGATCTATCGGATTTTGGAGGCATTGCTCCGGTATAAAAATATATACACTTCTGGACACATCTATTGGCCCACCTTGTATTTTCAGTTTCGTTTGGTCCTAGCTAAAATTTTATATTAGGTCGAGCAAAAAGTGTTTATGCAGTTTTGAACCTGGCACATTCACAATTTCATTCAATAGTCTTTTTTTGAATTTCGAACACAGAATTTAAAGAAACAAAAGACAATTTGGAGCCTGTTTGTTGATATCAAACAATCGAATATTATGAAAACTTGGTTTTATTGGTTAACTTGGATTTAATTCTTGAAAAAGTGATTGATATCTTTGGTTTTGCAACAAACATTACTTATTCTTAACATTAAGGTGAGGTTCTATCAATAATCTATGGATACTTCACCTGAAGTCGCTGCCCAAGCTGTGGCACTTATTCAGGCCGGACACAGCCAAAGAAACGTGAGTGCTCAACTTAATTTAAGTCGATCTGCGGTCCGAAATGTTTATCGGAGGTACCTAGAGACTGGCGGCTTTATTCGTCGCCAAGGAAGGCCACGATCTCGGGTCACAACTGAAAGGCAGGATCGATTCATCGTGACGACCAGCTTGAGAAATCGTCACCTTACCTCCATTGAGATACAAAACCAACTTCGCGACTTCCACGGAGTATCTGTGAGCGCTCGAACTGTTCGGAGAAGGTTAAAAGAACGCGATATGGTACCACACAAGCCAGCTAATGGGCCCAAACTAACGCGAGCCCACCGAACAGCGCGCCTTCATTTCGCACGCAGTCATTTAAATTGGACACAGCAAGATTGGAGCCGTGTACTCTTTTCTGATGAGTCTAATTTTAGACTCATGACTAGTGTTACATGGCAATGATGGAAGGAAGAAGGTCTACCGACGTAAGGGTGAGCGTTTCGCACAATGCTGCTTTGAAGAGAGGGTTGCTTATGGCGGTGGCTCATGGACTGTCTGGGGCAGTATATCCGCGAGCGGCAAAATTCAACTTGAGGTTGTTACAGGACCACGGCTGCCAACATTAAATACTGAAAGGTACATTCGTGAGTGCTTAGAACCTCACGTGATACCATACGCGGACTATGTGGGCCCAAATTTCCTTTTTATGCATGATAATGCAAGAGCCCATGCGGCCGGCATCGTCAGGGAATATCTTCGGGATGTGAACATCACAGTTATGGACTGGCCAGCCAGAAGCCCAGACATGAACCCCATTGAGCACATGTGGGACGAGCTAAAAAGACGTGTTAGGGCTCGTCAGCCAGTTGCCCAGACGATGCAGGAGTTAAAAACTGCCATAGAAGAGGAATGGGAGATAATCCCTCAAAATTTCATAGAGCGGTTGATAAACTCTATGCCTGATCGTATGAGAGCTGTGGTAGATGCCTATGGAGGCAACACGCGTTATTAAATTAAACCTTTATTTGATAAAACATGTTTTTTATTCAAAAATCAATTGCCTTTAACAAGGCGCATATCCGACTTGTTAGGCGTAGCTCCATGTCGTATGGTATTCTGAATTCAAATTTAAAACAATACGATCGAAAAAGATGGTAAAATGTATCAGGTTTAAAACTGCATCAACAGTTTTTGTTCAATCTAGCAATCATATTTCGGTAGGGGCCATCGAAACCTAAACTCGAAGGTGGGCCAATAGATGTGTCCAGAAGTGCATTTCGCTTAAATATTCTGTTCTGCCCCTGGCTGGACGCTTTAACACTCTCACTGCCAGCAATATATATAATAATAGTATAGTTCCAGTTCAGCAAGCCATGGAGTCCGCTGGCAGGTCCCAACGATTCCGATGCAGCTGGCCAGAATGCTTTGAGGACGCCGTGGGATCCGCTGTGACCCCCTAAATTGAAACAGGTTTTTATACTACTGGCCTGCTAATAAAAAAAAAATATGTTTAGTATTGTTTGGGGGGCCGGCGACACCCACGGCTTACTGTTAATGTCTTTAAAATAAGACTGGCATTTTGCACTCGAAAACTTGGGAACCGCCAGCGGATCCCATGGCAGAGAGAGTGTTAAACTTAACGCATCAACAGGATTTGTCCGGTTAAGCAGAAGGGTTGACCTTCGAAATAACCTGTGAAGAAAATTACAAATTCTTAGAAATAAAAATAAAGTTTTTTAAGCTATTGCATAGCTTCTATCGCGGGCCTTGAGCGTGGAGAGCGAATCCAGAAATTCCGTAACGAAAATTTTCAAGTTTCAGGTTTCAGGTTGCTATGGTTACGGAAAATAACAAGGTTGTCAAATTAAATAATTAATTATTTGCTGTTGATAAAAAATGCTATGCAATAGCTTTACCGCGGCAGTCTCCGAGTGCCACATTTAGTTTTTTTATTTGTTTTACCCGTATTTAATTCGATTAAGTACTCGATTGATTACTATAGCAGTAGCATGTAATCAATTTCACTTTATATTGATCTACATTATTCAACCTAAAGTATAATTATGTCGTTACATTCCACGCGTGTAACCTTTTTAAATATTCATAAGTAGGTATACTTATATTAAAACAACATTAGACCGAAGGGTTAGGACTCTCTCGTTATTACTGCCAACATATTAAATATTCAGCCGTGGTGTACACTGCGGTGGCACATGCCTTTCTGCGTCCACATTAACCCTCGCCAGTGTAAACCTAGCTTTACTTAGCGCAAGCTACAAACTGTTCTAACGACTTGATATTTTATTCATCGCCGTCCAGTTTGCGTCGCTAAATTCATTGAACTTAACCGAAAATGCGACTTAAATACTTGAAGTAAGAAACACAATGCCGCCTGTCATTGTTTATAAAAAGTCCCATTAGGTATCGTCTACTTAAAGACTGTCCAAATGGCCTGAAAAGTAGGTAAAGTAACGCCATTTTTCATAATAAAGTTCTTTGTTTACTTAAAGTATCTAAATACAGTCTCAAAAGATGTTTTTGTTCGCAAGTGATTTATATGGCGCCGTCGGTCTAGACTTGTGTGCCGATCACCTTGACTCCTGAACCCAGTGCCAAATGTTCACCGATAATACCCTTTGACAAAGGACACTTTGGCTTTACTCCGACCCAAACTCCGGTGAAAAGCTCTCAAAGAATTTGACGACATATCAATATGGAGATAACTCAATTTACCAAAAAGTGTCTACTATCTTTTTGTTAGAAAGATGCTTTTCGAAATCGAATTCTATTTTTGCGCAAGTATAAATGGCAACAAGTACACATTAAGACAAGTTCTCAACTCCCATCTTGGGAACGGTTCTAAATTTAAATAAAACTAAGTCAATTTAAGACCGTTGCTGCGTCGTTCCGTATCGCGAAGTTTGCGCGGCATAAGGAAAGAAACATCCCCCCTAACATGGGCTATTACTGGCAATCTGTATATTTGTCCCGGGGGGCACGTTCACCGTATATATCAGGTGGTAGGGCGCCTCTAGCTGTCTGCCCGGCTAGACGACTCGTGTGATATTAATAACACTAACTGGTCTGGACTTAGACGGTTGAACTCTTCGACAGTCGCTCCCGACGCTCACTCGATTGAGACTTTAATAACACTTGGAACTTCGTGTATCACTTAGCATTTGAAACTAGTCTTAGTATTAGATCTTGTATCTTTGATGAATCTATTTGGCTTTTTTATTTCTGAAATAAGAAGCACTTTATTTTTCGCGTCTGGTGTAAAGTTTATTAATCATAATTTGTCATTTTAACTCTGTATTTTCATGTCCACAACAACACTTTGTCATAATAAATTACAGTTACAAATGTAACAGGGTGGGAGTTAACTTTGTTAGCATAAACTAAAACTTCCGTCGCTTCAGGCTGCTGTAATTCGAGCACGAAATAAACTGTGGTGTACACTGTACACTGTAGACCGGAGAGTGCACACCGTCCGGTCCCGCGGCTGGAGCCTGAATTATTGATTGCAGCGATTCAACTCACGTGGCGAGCCGTGACGTCACTTCTAATTTTGCTCCAAAATTCTGCGCTTGTGTGTCTGCAGCTTTACCGTCCGGCCGCGTTTCAGAGCTGCTCGGCGTTTAATTTTTAACATTAATAATACTTCACGGAATGTTGCCGACCGGCTGTCGACGACCGTTTGAATTGTTTCCTTTTTTTTGTTTATGATGAATGCTTTGACTGAACATTGCCAGCCGGTTTTATTGGAATTATTTTGACGTAGTTCGAATGTTTCGCGTTTATCCGTTTCGGTTGTTTTTTAGAAATTAGATTCAATCAAAGCACAAGGTTATATAATTCGTTTGTAACGTTCCGGGTAGCAAACAAAACGATTCCCATGGTGACGCAGAGTACTTCAAAGTGGACCTATTTACTTTTACCGCAGCTTTTATTGAGGCTTGACTTGACAATGACCTTTACCGGCTGGCAGCTGATGTTTGTTCGATAAATTATATATGAGTTAGACGTAATCGTTGGTGGACGGCAGGCGCTGAAAATCGATTCAAACTGACACTACAGCGTATATTGAACTCGCCGGTTGTATTAAATATTAACTTTTGACTGGCATTTGTATTTATTTGATGCTGTGTTTCGGGAAGCGTGATTGTATTAAACTTGATTATTTGTCGTCTACGCCGTAGCAGCGTAGCGCTCGTAGCTCGTAGGCATTTCGTAGACGTAAGCAGGATTAATGTCATTCCCATTTACTAAGTAGCTGTAAACACTTATTAGGATAAAACTGAGTATTTCAATTTGTACGTTTTTTTCTGCATAAACCGTTAACCATCACTACTACCTCCCAAAAATATTATCTACAGAAATACTCAGTTCTAGATCCTGATAAACTTATAGTTATATTTCTTTATTTTCTGTAGATGCTCATGATATTAATATATTGAAGGCCTCTCAACGGAAGACTTAGGTAACAACTAGCGGAACATTCGGCCTCTCCGCTGAACTAGTGCTAACACTGAGGGTCGCTCACTGAGTGCCGGATCTGCTAGATCGATTCGCTTTAGTCACGACATAGGGGCGATAAAAATTGTTCAAGGTTAGGCTTTTCGAGGTTTTATAGTTCAGGTAAACGATGAACTTCAATGGCATTTTGAAAATACGTCTGTGTTTTTAAAGTTCATTTACAACTTGAATCAAACTTTATCCCATTTAGGAGTGCCATAATCAGTCTGTAATGTTCTGCTTACTCCTCAATTATCTTACACGACCCAATACAGTTTTTTAGAGCAGTGTTGATGACATAATCTACTCTGTCTAGAGTCTAGGGCCTTCTGGTATTTTTACAAGATATGTAAGCAAAGGGTAATAGGCTCGCCACCCATTACATGCGACTTCGATACACTTAAGCCTTCGAGGATTTCAAGGCGTTACGTTATGTTCAAGCCTAAAGGAAACATCCACCACTAGAACGAACTGCCTGCCAAGGCAGCACCCTGGCAACAAGCCTCAGCATAGCCTTCGCCTCATAGTCATAGACAAGTTTACGAGCCCGTATGATCGCATAGCGACGGCTCTCTGCAGGACGTTGCGTCATAGCTGACGTCATGTCTACGTCACGACATGTGGTTAGCCCGCGGTTCATAGTTTGAGGCTGAGCTATTTTGGGAAGGCTCTTTGTCTCTAGAATAGAAAATATTACCAGAGCTTGCCAAAAAACTTTTAACTTTGTTTGATATCTGATAATAAGGCGTTGATTTGTTTGTGACGGATAAATGACGGAACGGATATCAATTTAATTTGCCATATTGCTGGACCTAGCTTCGACATTTGATATAACTTATCCTGGAAGGATGTTCCGGTGATATAATTCCTCAAAGCCACGGGTAAAAGGTCATATTCCCAGATCTTGCCTTGAACTCGCTTCGTTAGCTTTCAAAGAACTGATCATTATTTTGAATTGTATACCAATACTGAATACCAAACTTCAAAAACAAACTTGGACATTCAGGAAGAAGCTCCCTGGTGTATGCTATTCGCCGACGACATTGTATTAGTTGCCGAGAGTGGCCTAGAGGTCCAGAGCAAATTGGAGGTGTGGTGGCAACGACTGGAGAATGTTGGCCTGAAACTAAGTAGAACCAAAACGGAATACTTGTTTTGTAATTTCGGCGGTCTCTCCAGTCCTGGGTCTATAACCCTTGCCGGAACGCCCATACCGATCTGCTCCGATTTTCGGTACCTTGGGTCGCTTGTCCAGGGAGATGGCGATGTAGACCGGGACGTAACGCACCGGATCAATTCAGGATGGATGAAATGGCGACAGGTCACTGGAACAACTTGCGACCCGCGGATGCCCCTCAAGTTAAAGGGGAAAATATACAAGTCCGTGATTAGGCCTGTCGTACTGTATGGATCGGAATGTTGGGCTGTGAAGAAGATGGATGAAAAAAGGTTGCATGTTGCGGAGATGAGAATGTTGAGGTGGATGTGTGGTGTGACCAGAATGGATAAAGTAAGGAACGAGTATATCAGAGGAAGTTTAAAAGTTGCGCCAATTACAGAAAAGTTAAAAGGGAATCGACTGTCGTGGTATGGGCATGTGATGAGGAGGGATGAATCGCATGTGACTAAAAAAGTTATGAATATAAATGTGGATGGATGGAGAGGGAGAGGAAGACCAAAGAAAAGATGGATGGAGTGTGTGAGGGGTGATATGAAGGAAAAAGGAATAAATGATAACGTGACGACTAACAGGGCAGAATGGAAGAAAACAACGTGTTGCGCCGACCCCAAATGACATGGGATAAGGGCAGGAAGAAGAAGACTGAATACCAAACTTCAATTCATACTGCAATATTCCAATTACAATGAAAATATAATTGTACTTTGTAAAATGAAAATATATCTGCTGATATTATTATCAACTGTAGAACATCTTATTGTTAATTAGTATTATAAACAGTACAAAGCGTTGACTCTTTAATGAGAATTATAATGAAAATTCCCAATGTTTTGTGCAAAGGTGCAAATTATTTGTTGAAGCACAATGAAAGCAACCCTGCTATAAAGTTTATGTTTCATTGAGAGAGGGCGTCGACCCCACCGATCTGTTAAAATGTAAAAGATACGATACGATTACTGTTTTTATCTTTTATTGTTTAATTTGTACTGCTGTAGTTTATTATTTTGTTGTAATTTGCTGAATGAAACTAGCTGTATAATTAAGTATAAAACTAGTAGGTACAGAACTACCTTATATTTAATTATGGAGTAGTTCTATATAATATAGGGTAGCTTGCTTTATTGTAAGCTTTTTACTTTCTAACAAAGTACTAGGTTTAGTTAAACTTGATAAGTTTTATACTTGCTTACCGACCATAATGGCACGTGAACCATAGTATGAAAATGATTACAGAAACCTTGAATTAGGCATTTTATTAAACACGCCTTTAGCAGCTACCTATCGTTATTAGTTCAATGACAATGAAGTAAAAAAGCAAAAGAGAACATTTTAAATATTAAATCGCACAGGACAAAACAATAAAACAAAATTACAACAAAAAAATTAGACACACTAAATAGTTCCTGTATGAGGCCAAACGGCCCTAACTCAGCATAGTGCTGTGTAACATTTAAAAAGATATCACAGCGCTCGTAATTAAGACTTACACAGGGCTGCAAGTAAACTTCTTTAAAAACACAAATTGATATTTTTGACAAAGGGGTTTGGCTAACTTTGTATGGACTAGTGGCGTCATTTTTTTTTTCAGCGGCCACTTTTAATTTTCATGTTATTTTGTTGTGCTGTGTTAAATACACATACATGTTAAATTAATTTTTGTCCTAAGTCATTTCTAAGCTGAGATATTTGCGTTTGAAGATTATAAAAATGTCTTCTTCAATTACTGTTCTGCGTAAAGAAATCTTAGTTATGTGTTTAGAAGGTTGATATTAGAGCTGGCTTAATAATAACTGCTACTCAGGTCGATCTTTAGGTTAAGCCACGCTTGTCTAGGTTGGTCTGTGGATGGGTGGGTGTGGATTATATACCGAGTTTCCTCCGTGCCTTGGAAAGTACGTTAAGCTGTTGGTCCCGGCTGCCATATATAGATCTTTTGCAGTCGTTACTGGTTGTCAGTGACCTGAAAATCTGACAACCAGTCTTACCAAAGGGTATCGTATTACCCAGTATTAACTGGGACGTGGAGGTCAGATAGGCAGTCGCTCCATGTAAAATGCTGGTAATCAACTGCATCCGGTTAGACTGGAAGCCGACCCCAACATAGTTGGGAAAAGGAATAAATAATACAAGAGCAATATTGCATCCAGCCCTTGTGTAGCAGTTTCTACGAGAATGTACACGTAAATGTCCGTACAACCGACTAGATGAATGTGTAATACGAGTCCCGCCAACACGATTCAGACTTCGCTGGCTACAAATGCAAAATGCACTGTTAATTACATCCATGGTGTTATACATCCAAATCTTAAGCATATAAGAGTCTAAAGAGGTATGCTGGGTCTGTCACAATACATAAACAATCACAAGACAAGTCTTTATAATGCATCAGCTCATAGATAACACATCGAGCCATGCAATCTACGTACGTATTTAATTTATTTTGTTTATTTTTTCATCGTTGGCCAGCACTAGGAACTTCTGCTGTATCGTGGGTGCATTCACAAACATTTAAACTCAAACACACAAATACCCAGACCCGAAACAATATCTGTAGGTCATACAAATATTTGCCCCGTGTGGGAATCGAACCCGCGACACGTAGCGCAGCAGTCAACTGCTTGAGCCACTGTGCCTACCGTGCCGTCTGAATTCTGAAAAAAATACGACTGGAACCTTAAACAGTGCAATAGACTGTAATAACTAATAACTTCTTCGATTTTAATGAGCAATTCAAAACCAAATATCTCCGTTCCGATTAGATTTAGAGAAATGCATCCATAATATTTTTTGATCG
Source organism: Diarsia mendica (assembly GCA_949316265.1). Lineage (NCBI taxonomy): Eukaryota > Metazoa > Arthropoda > Insecta > Lepidoptera > Noctuidae > Diarsia > Diarsia mendica. The sequence goes on along the minus strand of OX438907.1, from coordinate 1,490,247 downwards.
CTTTATTCTGTTCTTTCAAAATATCCAACTTTCATTACTGGCCGCGCAACTTCAAAACGACGCACGGTGTGGGAATTTCGCTATCTAGAGGGATTTAATTCAAAATATAAATTTCATTAATTGATAATATACTTCTGAGTTTTTTATACCTAAGACCCTATTTGTCATAGCTACATATTTGATTTTTTTGTAGGTGGGTTCAATAAATAAATAAAAAATGTTAAAGTGGGTAGATAATAACCGTTGTACTCCTCCAATACGAACAACAACATTGAAGTGTCATTTTCACTTAAGATTATTGCTAAAATTTAAGTATAGTGTTGTTTATTGGTTTATTATTGTATTATGTATATCTTTAAAGGTAAGTTAAAGTGTTTTTTATTTAAGTAATAGTTAAACATTGATCTAATAACATCATTTGAAAATATAGTAAAATCAAGCGTTTTTTAGAGATGATATGAAAAGTAAAAGGTGTATAAAAAAATATGGTATGAATGTTAAGGTGTTTTGATTGTTTTAATGTATAGTTAAGAGTCTTAACTTTTGAGAACAGTTGACAAAACTTGCGATTTTGTGCGACCGTCATACATTTTTTTTCGGTTTTCAGAATGGCCGCAGAAATCACAAAAAAACAATTTTTTGATATTTGGACCTCAAAGGCGAAAAGGAGCGGGTTGATGCTAGTTTTACTTTTATAATAGATAATTAGCTTGAAGCACAATTTTTGGAAGGGGCTATAAATTAAATTAATTTCTTTTTATGGAACTTATATGACAAAATTGACGAAAAATGGAATAAGCCGAAGGCATCGTGAACGCTTTTTAAACAAGAATATAACTTGATGGAATAAATGCATTAGATTACCAGATAGGTGTTTTAAATGAAATATCATCTACATCTGGCCATTCACCAGGAATGCCACTCAGGTTTGTAAAAAATAAAAATAGCAAATTTCAGAATTCACTATCGTCTACTAGCCCTGAAGAATTAACGATTGCACGTGAATGTAACCTTCGAAAAGCTGATAAAAGGCATTTTGCAGCAATCGTAGCAGAACTTTCTGTGAGTTGACAAAGAGGGGTTCCGTCGTGAAAAGTGTACGTAAAAGAATGACTAGCGAAAGAGTTCAAGTTACTGTGTCAACCGATGAAGCACTAAGTATGATGGCAGATGTTGATTTATCCACACATCAATATGATAAAATACGGCAAAGGATAAATACATTTGTTAAAAACTTATTGCCACCTTATGATCGAATAAAAGAGGCTCAATGTTATCGTTCCATTAAAACCATAACAGAATCAACTGCAACGTGTGACATGCAATCATTAGTTGATCACAGTATCGATCGACTTTGTGTATCTCAGAAAGAGGTTCTTGGCTCGATTGAGGCCTTGGCCAGTGGAGTAAAGGAACTGTCACTGTTAATTAAGTGTGGTTGTGATCGAGCACAACAATTTGGTTCTTAAAATGAATCTACTGAAAACCTTTATAGGAAATCCATGGTGCCTATACAGCTAAGGTTGAATGTTGAAGAGAATAATATCAAAATCCAGCCCCTTTTTCAGCCAGAAATTGTCATTCAATTAGACTAAAATAACAAAACAGGACGCGCTACGGCGTAGCGCTACGTCCGGCTACGCGCCTGACTAGCACATATCGCATTTTTTTTCATAGACCTTTAATTTCTTCCAGTATTTAGGTATTTTTAATTATTTGAATACCAATCAATAATATTTGTTAACTTATATCTTTATTTAATTCAATTTGGAATTAAATCCCCCTAGATTGCGAGATTCCCACACTGTGCGACGCCAACTTTATCCAAACCCCTTTACGCATAATCCAAATATTGACATTCCCTTTAAAAACAATGGAAGCATCATCCTCTGACATCCACCGAGCCCTCGCGTCACGAACAATCAAAACATACAACGGTAGTAGTTTATTTTTTTTATAAAATCCACCCGAATGTCCCACAGTTGCATACGCACACCACGGCATTGAAGGTTCAACAGTTCCAGTATAAGTTGACCTCGCACTGTTTTGGCAGTAATAATCAAAATCGATTGTGTCTAGTATAGGATCATTTGTAAATATAGCGCGTAAGTTTTATATTATATGACGATTTTGTGGATCATTCATAACATTTATTTTGTTTTACATGACTGTTTAAATATCGCTGGTTAATTGGAAGTTTTTTGTACCGCTACAGCTTACGAGTATCTAGGGTAAATCGTGAAAACTATGATAAATATGAACGCTGGCTAGTTGATATGAATGTGAAGCACCCACAGATGCGCTCATTAGTTATCAATTGCCTCTCGGATTAGCCAATAAACAATCTACCTTCAAAATGTAATCTCTTAAAAGACGTTTTTGCAAAAATAATGGAAGGAATCTCGCAATAAAATATGTGATTATTTCAATTGGCTTCGGACATTTTAGACTGTCAGCACTTTAAGAGGTCAGCTTATGCTGGCTTATAGCTCGGTATGTCGTCCTGCATACACACTGTTATTTCAGAGGGTTAAAACCGAGGGTTGGGGACTCAACGGAGTTTAGTTTTTAGTTTAACTTTGCTGCTGCGGTTCTGGAAGGGTTTATGTTTTGTGTGATTTGGATTTTTTATGTCTGAACCCAAGTTTTTTTAGGAATATCAAAGTTTGTGTTCGAGTCTGGTGGTAAAATATGTATTTAATTTCTACTCAAATATGGTGGTTTTGTTAAAATATGCCTCTTTCACTTAACAATAAATTAAGTTTTAGATGTGGTTGTATCTAACTAGTCATTCTTTGTACTCTATCGTAATATTGAATTCCAACGATAAAAAATGTACAAAGTGGATAGAACCGATGTGGCATATCAACCTGGCCGACATTTTGTTTTTTTTTATTTCGTTATCGCGGCCCACGATGAAAGTGATATGTATGGATAGAGGACATATTATAGACAATATTTGGATACAATTTAACGCCTATAAATGTAATAAGTCTATTTTTATGACTGGCCTGTTGGTCTAGTGGTTAGTGACCCTAACTGCTATGCCGGAGGTCGTGGGTTCGATTCCCACCCAGGACAAATGTTTGTGTGATGAGCACGATCATTTGTTCTGTGTCTGGGTGTAATTTATCTATAATATGTATGTATTTAGAAATATATAAGTATGTTTATCAGTTGTCTAGTACCCATAACACAAGCTCTGCTTAGCTTGGGACTAGATGGTGTTGTGTGATAGTTGTGGAATATTATTATTATTATTTTAATGATTGTCGTTGTACTCAATTGTCGATCTTTACCTTCAAATATCTCGATAACGTGACACTTTGGGGTACCATGTTTCATGACATTTTTTGTTCGTCTAATGTCCTGTATCCATCCATACATACCGCTTACATCGTGGGTTGCGATTTAAAAAAAAACGTATTACTGTCCATTAATAAGTGTAGCCTACTATTTCGTCTTTCGAAATGCATCGACATGAAAAATTGGTCCTAGAATATTTCAAAAGACCCAGCATAAGTACTTAATGTGAACCTAAGCTTTTTTTATATAAAAAAGGGGTTCATCAGAATCTGCTTCGTAAGAACAGAAAGTCATTAGTGACGTGACAACGCAGCTTTTTTAAATATTTTTTACACACATGAGTTAGGATTTTGGTGACTGGGCTTTCTTTGAACTTTTTAATTTGGGTACAGAGGTACCTATTATTATTTATAGGACACGTAATTTTTTTAGGTAGATGAAAGAAAGAAAGAAAAAGTGTTTATTGGTTTCCCAACAGGACAAAACAAATTGACAACAAAAAAATTAAACGTTAACAAAGTAAACATTATGATAAACACTTAAAATTAGGACTATACATTACGTTTAAATTTGTCCCGTGCGAAGCCAAAAGGCCAATAACTCAAAAAAGTAAAAATCGGTAAAAAAATTACTATGCATAGTCCAGCATAAATTTTGACGTTTGAAAGGTTTTCTAATGTAGTTTTGATTCGTATTTAATGGTTTTCAGAAATATAAGGTAATCAGATTTGAAGGATTCAAGTGTGGCGGTTTGGTAGTTTTACGAATCGCATTTGATATTTCAACACTATTGAGAAGACGAGAAACAGAGAAGTATGGAAGAAGCAGTAATGCTGTGTGTTAAATAAAATAAAATTGGGATAAAATTTATTTGGGGTCGCCAAATAAATTTTATCCCAATTTTATTTTATTTTATTCAAGGGAATGATGATGATGATGTTACTAACACATGTCTGCTTCTTTGGTCTACGCCGTAGCTGCTCTGCTCGTAGACGTGTCGTAGCACACACCTGGCGTGATGAACTGATGTCTGCAAATTATAATTAATATTTTCCATTCAAATGATATACGTATATTTACGAGACATTTTTTGTATGTTTCTTATTCATTCCCGCCGAAACGGCTGGACAGATTTCTTCGAAACTTAGTACGAGTAGGATATGACCTGGAATAACACATTGACTCATAAAACTGTATTAAACATGAACGAAGCCGTAGGCAACAGCTAGTAAATGATAAGTCATTATAAGTTCTAGTTCTCGTTAATACATTTAACGTGAAGCTGAATAGATACACAATAATTTATTTTAACGAGGCCAATGTCCTCTAAATAGGACACTGTTTGCTACAAAAAAATTCAATTTAATATTAATGATAAAAGTAGAATTTATTTATAAAGAGAAGAAAAAATAAATTGGAGTTCACCCATATGAATAAAGTAAACGCCAATGAATAAGATTTATTTGAAATATCGCAGAATCTAGATTTTATATTAAATGTACATGAATTAATGATGGCTACGTATAAAAGTTTTCTAAGCATGTTTTCAATCCAAAATAAATTTAATCAAAGTAGGACGCACCCATGATTGAAAAATCTGTCCGAATGAATTTATTCAGCTCGAATTACCAGATGTAGTAACGTAGGACCTTTTTAAGATAGCTAGATATATTGACTGACTATAGTGACTCCTCCCGGTCTGCGCCGAGTGGAAGGGAGTGTCAGACTTCTACTGACTAAAAACCACCCATGTTCCTTCTTAGCCCTGTGTCCGGGGCCGCGGTATCTCTTTTGAACAAATGAGCCTCGACAGGCGACAGTCATAAACCTTGCGTATAAGTAATTCTTTTTAAAGGACAAATAAATGGCTAACATTAGATTTGGTCGCCCGGCTTTTGTATAGTCGGCCTTTTCCAAGTACATTTTTATCTAGATTTATGGTTTCGCATAAAAGGTCACTTTGACCCGGGAATAGGTATTTTTATTTTGGAACTGTTCGTAAAGGGTTAGGCTGCGTTGCTGTAATGTGGTTGAAAATAGCTATCTTTATGGGATAAGTTTATTATGGATGTTCGATGGTTACTTGAGCACCTAGTAATACTGTGACATATTCATTTCTAAGAGGATACAAACATTTTATAGAAATATTCTTGAAAGTACAGAAGAATGGGTTTTAGTTTGCAAATATAGAAAAATTTTCTTAAATGAAATGCAAATTACCCATTTAAATCCTAATTACTTTCCCGATGTCTGCCTCAGAGACATTTCCATACGTTTTTACTCATGCATATGAAATCCCGTAATTAATGCACAGTCGCGCGCCCGACATGAACAGACACAAATTGGTGTCGCTACCTTACCTCTACGTGCCTACGTGCTACGCGCTACGCCGTAGCCCCCTACGGCGTAGCGCGTAGCCTACGAAAGCTACGCATTCGTAGCAATGATTTATGACCCGTTATGCCTCGGGAGAAATCCTTGGAGACTGTATATTTTATTGTAGATATAATATAAGGATTCCACAAAGGAAAAGTAACGAAATATAGAAGAATAGAAGGGACTTGCGAAAAATACGATTAAGTGGTTTTTTTCATTCATAAAAGTGAGGTTCTTTTCTGGGTATATTACAATTTACGCCTTTGTGTATTACGTACTAGTTTTTGTATAATATGACAAAATACTTTTATAAAATAAGGTAAAATCAGTATTCTAACCGTGTTTCTATGTTTTTGTTTCAGGTAATCGAGTGGACGAACAGTGAAGTTATTTCGGTGAGTACTTACCAATATTTATTTTTTATTTTTTTTATTCACAAATGTTTTGACTACCAACTTAACTACGTTGAAATAATTACTAACACAAAGGTATGAGATACGTATATATATAATTTTAAAAGTTAAGAAGCTTAAACTTTTTAACCCTTCTTTGCATGATTTTTCCTATTTAAAAAAAAAAAATCAGGGTGATGTAATTAATGCTCTAGATTAAAGGAAAAATATTTAAAAAAATCCTAATGTAAATAAAAGTATGTATTATGTAAAAAAACTAAAAAAAATGTAAAAAAATAAAAATAAATGTAAATGTAAACAAAATAAAAAAGAAAATATAAATAAAAATAAATAAATAAATAAAAATAAATAAAATAAATGTAAATGTAAAAAACAACATAAAATAAAGATTTACAAAACAAATTTTGCCATACATTACAAGTGAAATTACTGCATAGTGATGTAAATTTCCATCACATAGTTTTGAGAAATTTATTCACAGTGTTTTGATATAAATTGTACATAAAACAACAAAAACATGAAAACAAACCTTTTTTCCACTCATTTTCACTTTTACTGTATTTTCATATCTCAGTTTATTTCCTTAAAAAAAACTAAAATCTCGCTCCTTTTTTCCAGTCGCAACAAACAGCGGAATGACAAGTTCTAGGCCTGGTAATTGACAGTGACGTTTGCTATTTTTTGACAACTGCGTTTTGTTGTACGCAATAGTCGCATAAAATGTTGCCAGCAACAACAAATTTACAGTACTTGGGTTTTGAGTACCTTTTTTTGTTGACTAAATATTATGATTGAAATTTCCATCACCATGCAAAGAAGGGTTAAATCTTTTAGTTTTTAAAAGTCGGTTTTTCTCCGTCGCAATCTTTTGTTAGGATAAAGTTGTTCGTTTCCAAAACAATTTAAGTTTGTCTGAAGCACGTGGAGCGTGACGGGTTTGTTGATGTGTCTCCGATAGACAGGGGGGAGATACCAGTTGTCGGCATTCGATTAGAGGTAGGAAGATAAAAAACGAATGTATTAAGAGATAGGTATTAAACTAGATAAGATAATTAAGATGATGTTTTTGAAAGTCTTCAATTTGGCAAAGCAATCTATCTATCTATATAAATAAAGAGAGAAGTCCTGACTGACTGACTGACTGACTGACTCATCAACGCCCAGCCCAAACCCTTGGACCTAGAAAGCTGAAATTTTGCACAGATGTTCCCTTTATAATGTAGACAAGGAATAAGGAAGGATTTTTCGAAATTCAACCCCTAAGGTAGTTAAATAGGGGATGAAAGTTTGTATGGAAAATCGTAACTTTCTCGCGGGCGAAGCCGCTGGCAAAAGCTAGTCTGAAATACATACGCTGCAGTTACATACAACTATTTCACATAGGCGTACATAGGCACTTATAAAACGTCTAGAAAAGTGGTATGTTTCGATCTGATCGTTTATAATTAAGGAGTACCGGCAGGTAACCCCATGGTTACCCATTTATAATGACTTAACTTAAGACTTCTTTCCATGGGATTACACGAACCTAGATAGCGCCACCTGCTTCGAGCCTTATTTGACTTTACCTGGTCATACACGCACGTGTATGGTATGCGTGTATGGGATTACTACACACCGGACCGAACTTTCAACAACACTGGTTTTAATTCCAGTTAATCTACCCCAAAATTATTTTTTTTCGAGGTATGTAGACGCGCCAAAAATATATTCAAAAATTCATTAAATAATATTTATTATTACACCTATAAAGAGTATCATAATAAAACGCTATCCTCCCCCTCCACGACTTTATTACTCTATGAATAATTCCTTCTATTTCACACCTTTGATGTCACCGCGCTATCATTATGCCTTGATAAATAAAACATGCTTCTTCTGTCTCTTTCATAATCGTACGGAAGTCTGTTTGTGTCTCATTCGCACTCGTTAATTAATTTCTTCTGAGGGGAGGATGTAGAAGAAAATTGCGTTTATCGTGGTGTGTTGGATTGGAGATATCGTGTCATGTTATGTGTACTGTTAAACACGGATACACGTTAGAAAAATTAACTCATGATTCTGTCTGATTTTTGAGAGCCTTATCCGGATAACTCTTCCATAAGTTCATTTGGCAGAGCCAAATGGAATGTTGGTTTTGAAAAACTTAACTGTTTTATAAGAGGCTAGTGGAATATGGAAAACAACAAGTTCCTCTAGCATTATTATTTTAAAATATAGTGTTGGAAAGTGACGAGGTTATACACCCTGTTTATCCTTCGTTTCTGATGGCTACTGATGCTTACGTTTATTTAAGATAGTCCAACTAGTATACTAGCTACTCTCATTGTTTCCAATAACCATAAATATTCGAAATGGAATCATCGATACGACGAAGAAAAATACAAGTACATAGTTATTTTGACGACAACTGCCATAACAATGTAGTTTAGTTGTTCTTCGTTATTTGGACGACTGCGAACTTGCCTATGTAAGTGTGAAAATAAAATATCCTATAATTCTATATGATAAACCAGATTTATGCTCAGGTACTTACACACTATGTAAATAATTTCACATCAGCAATAAGTATGAGGTCGTTAGAACATTTTTATTCTGCCGCAGTGGACATGGCGTTGGCGCCATTAGAGTGGTTGTTAAATTTCACGTCGTTACTGTGCTAATGTTGGGCCCTTAGTTACTGAATTGTTGTATCATACAGAACAATTTAGTACCTTCACAACTTGTTATTAAAATTAAATTGGATAAGTAAATATATTTTATTGTTTTTTAAGTGGCAGTTTCAAAGTCTCACGTACACCTACGGTTTTTTTTCCGTAACTACTAACAAACTCATAACATTTATTTAAATTAGACCATGAGAGGCACTTTTAAATGTTAGAAAAACAAAGAAAGCGAAGCTACAGTCATAAGACATAATAACTTGTGAAAATACTGTAGTTGCTCATTCCAAAGCGTAGATTTCTACAGTTGTAAGAACACTGAAAGGGATAACATGTTCATTCCAAAAACGGCAGTGTGGTAAAAGCTCTTTATTCGATTAAAGCATTTTTCTACGCTGTGGACAAGATCAAAGTTATACACTCTTAATTAGAGTTGTTTATAGTCTTCATGACAGTTCAATGCGTCTTAACAATAATTTATTACCCTACGCCCAAATTCTTTCTCCAAAAAGTTTTAATCAATCAAAGTGAACAGCCCTATAAATTGTTCTGATAAAATGAATTGTTACTTCGTCAACGCAAACTTGATCAATCATACTACAATCACAAGGGATTAACACACCTTACCTACCCTCTCCTACAATTTACAACCTAAGAGCTAAACAGATAAGGTTCACATTTAGTGGTAAAATAGTTTTGCAGATTTAGACACCCTTCAAGAAGGTGTGAGAGAGACAGAAGATAGTTGATAGGTTGAACAATTCGAAGACAGCGGTAAAATGGGAGGGATTATTTATTGTTAGTATGTAGGGATGTCTCGAATTTCATTTTGGCAATTGGAAACTGACAGTGACTTATTGGTAAAAAAGTTTGAGTGTATTACATTTTTTTTAAGTGTTAGCCTTTGATTTAAAAGCTGTGTTTTTGACAGTCAGTCAAGTAAGATTAAAAATGTAGTAGACTTTAATTTTAATTTGTGTGTGTAAGATATAGAGATTGAAATACTTAATTGTGCAAGTAGATTTTTACTCGTCTGGTCTATTAATAAAATAATGCCGTCATTTTGCTGGTCTCTGAAAAAAATACCGAAAAGTTGGAGATTGTGCTGTCTTTTAAACATTCAATTATTACATGTATTATGTGACTAAACAGGGCCAATTCAGGAAGACACTTGATGAAAGCTTAGTATTTTCCTGATTTTTCTTTCTTTTTTTTTTTTAAACGTTGCCCCACACTAGGAATTTCTCCTGTATCGTGGGTGCGTTTACAAACATTGAAAATCACATACACAAACACGCCCAGACCCGAAACAACTATCTGTAGGCCATACAAATACTTGTTCCGTGCGGGGATCGAACCCGCGACACGTAGCGCAGCAGTCCAATCGCTTAGCCACTGCGCCAACCGTGTCGTGTGTGTTTAGACAGACTTAGGTATTACATAAAATAATATAAAGATTCCTTGATAGACATATTCTATTCTCAGACCAAAAATACTACCTTCAACAACTTTTTGACCTTTCAAATCGAACTTGTTTGTGTCAGAAAAGTTCTAGCTGTGATGTTAGAACTTTCCTGTCAGTAAACAATTTAGGCTCACCCTAGTAACACAAAACAAACTTATATTCAGTAACGATTCTGAGCCCATCACCGCTGATTAATGTATTAGTGTAACCAGTGAGTGTAGGAGACACTGCAAATACGCTGGCCGGTAATTGAATTGGGTACTATTACACAGACCGGTTACAAGACTGGGCATCTGTACTGTACTTACATGTAACTGTGTGTAGAGAAAATCGTCCATTTTGGTAACTAGTAGAATCTATCTATCTATCTATATAAATAAAAAGAGAAGTCCTGACTGACTGACTGACTGACTGACTGACTCATCAATGCCCAGCCCAAACCCTTGGACCTAGAAAGCTGAAATTTTGCACAGAGGTTCAATTTATAATGTAGACAAGGAATAAGGAAGGATTTTTCGAAATTCAACCCCTAAGGTAGTTAAATAGGGGATGAAAGTTTGTATGGAAAAACGTCATTTTCACGTGGGCGAAGCCGCTGGCAAAAGCTAGTCTAATATATGTTTGTCATCTACTGACTCGTCTTCCTAGTGGTCGCAAGCGCGACTGCTGAACACGAGGTCCTGAGTTCAATACCCGAGTAGGGCAAAGTGCTATTGGGTATCAGGAATTTTTCAGTAGCAGCCACGGAGTCTGAATTTCTGCCCGGTTGATGGCAATAGGCTCGCCCTCAACGACCATACAGCCACTAGACGCCTAATAACAGGCGACCAATGTCTTTCAACACATTATGGCTATAAATCTTATAGCTGCCGTCACTCACAAAGTTCGCATTAGTTTCGACCACTCCTGTGAGCCGTAAAAATGCAATGATCTTGAAAGGGCCAATCAGAATGCAGTACCCCGTTCCCCCGCACCTCAGCGAGTTGACAGAATTTATTTCGTGCGTTAGATCGAGTATTAGGCGTCTAGTGGCTGTATGGTCGTTGCTCGCCCTCTATTACGTAGTAGGGCTTCAACATTACTGGTGAAATGAAAGTGTCCTTATGGATACACCTTAACCTTCCTACCTAATCCTTTGGGAAATAATTTATCTAAGTATGAAGAAAGTCTGTCTTTTTCAGCGTCGAATACATAAATCTCTTTAAGAAAGGTGCGCAGTCCGGTCTGAAAGCGTTAGCTGTATAAATCGGCTGGCTTTTAGGATAGACCCAAGTTATAAAGAAGATAAAAGTGCGCAAACAATAATAAACTCTAGGATATGGAACGTAAAGTTATACAAACTTTCTTTGCCTGAGACCAGCGACATATAAAAATAAACAACAGAACAAAAATTCTGATTTAAAAGTTCACATTTTACACAGACAAAGTCTAACTATTCTTTATGCTCAAAAACAGTCTGTTTCTTTAGTCCCATGTGTAGGCTTTATCAATACATTTTTACAGAAGGCTTTGAGCTCAGAATATTGCTACTATTCCCACTTTTATCACTATTTCCCGCCATTCTGCTATTTCTTGTATTTTTCTTATTTGTCATCTGTCGCTTCTGTATCTCGGATTGTTACGATCCCGAGATTTCTGTGAGATTAAGATAGAATAACAAGAGAAATAAGCATTTTTACTAAGAAATTGTGAAATAACTGAGGTTATTGTGGAAACTTGAGTGTAGAAATTACAATGTAACTACTTGTGATGCAAATCGTTCTAAGTGGAATGCTTTTACTGCTTGGATTATGTTTTAAATTACTTTATGTTTCTCCCCCCTTATCGCCAAAACTACTAAGCCCATTTAAAAAAAAAATACAGATTTTAGTTCAACACTTATACTTGCTCTTTTTTACTTGCTCATTCTTCTTCTAGTCCTTAGTAACAAATTGAAGATGCCTGTAATTCCTAATATTTTTAATTCTCACTCATATTTTCACATAATATCCCTTTACCTTTAAAATGTAGCCCAAAATAAAAGATGAGCTCAGAAGAAAAATTTGTCGAGACACCAATCTATGCTATTATGTAAACCCCGAAGGGTTTGGCAGAGTTGCACCTAAAAGTAACACGACATGTTTCATGTATGTGACAGTATAAGTTTAGATATAAACGATGAAAGCTTAAAACAGTATCTGTCTACTAGCTTAAAACATTATAAATATATTTATACTACACTTGCTTGGTAAGTGTACCAATACTACCCCACTATACGGGTTGAAAGCTGTTCATTAAACCTTCTCAAAAATCAAGGCAGTTATATTGTATGGAATTTCATTACTGCCCTGAAAATCAGGGTAGTAATGGGTTCATTACTAACGCGTTTTGTTTTTTTTTTTTTTAAGACTTGATGACGTTGGTAATCAAACGATTTAATTTTACCATAAAAAGTACTGGCCACTAGAACTTTTAAAGCAGGTAGCATACATTCTATGATTCTACATTCCGATAAGGCCGGAAAACTTCAAACCTCTATGCGATACAGTGGTCTCGAACGTCATAGAGCGAGATCGGTAGAATTGCCAGCTAAAATCGGTATATTTGTACCCGAAATCGGTATTTGACAAAAAAAAAATACAATATTCAATAAACTCCGTTTATTTATTTAAAAAAAAACTTACAGACTAATTTGTAACAATCATAATTATTTTTTATACCAATATTCTTTGGCCATAGCCGCGGTCATCTTCGAATTAATTTCAAAATCGTAACAATTAGCTGTATTAAAGAGTCGTTTTGAATGTACCTAGACCTAGAACTTAATTATCTGATTTTGTAGGGACTCTTTCGGTTAGCTCACTCTTCAAAGTTAAGAAAATTATTGAAAAAATAAAACCGAATTACTGTTTAATATACTAGACAGGTAAATTCCCGAGCGGGAAACCCCATAAAACATCGAATTGTAGGACACAAGGGTGTCAAGGGTATTCCCCAAAATATATGAACTACATTCTGCACTAGGTCCATACTATTGAGGGCTTCCCCATGAATGAAAAGGGTTGCCAACTCAAAAGTGTAAAATCGGTAGAAAAATCGGGTATTTCGGTATTTCGGTAGAACAGAGCCCATATCGGTAGAAATACCGAAAAATCGGTAGGTTCGAGACCACTGATGCGATAGAGCGAGAGATTTATAACACTCTCTCGCGCGTAAGTTGGAACCTACGAAACGGGGCGTTTTTTACCTTCTCTAAAGCCGCGGCCCCACAAAGAGCCGCACGGCTCGGCTTCGCGTGCCGTGCGGCTCTAGTGGGGACGCGGCTTAACGTCTTTTGGCGTGAAAATTGTTTGACGCGCTAAAATTTAAAGAAAAAAAAAACTTATTGTTGGTTGACGTATTTTGTAGAAACAATTTTCTTGGTAAATTTTAAAGTTTGGCGGTGTAAATCACAAGTTAAAATGAGTGATTCAAGTGACAATGATAGCAATTTATTAACAACAACTCCACCTGACATAATAGCAGATGCTAAAGAGGATTGTTAGTAATCTCTTGCCTGGAAAATCCAAGATGAAATATATGAAGGAATATGAAATATTTATGCAGTGGAAAAGTGAAAAACAAGCTAAGTGTAGTATAAAGCAGTATATTTCACTCGAGGGTAAGTACAGATTACTAAACTCGTGTGGTTCACGGCCCTCCGCTTCGCGTCGGGCCTCAAATGCACCCTCGATTAGTAATCTGTGCCTTACTCCCCTTGGTGAATAAATAGCTATTATGAATGCCTACAAGTATGAACCCGCCATTTATTACAATGTGACCTATGTTACTGTCGTGCGAAGATATATTATTGCGTGCCAGAACACCACAGTATTATATTTTTGAGCACGATATACATTTTTTGTCTGTTTACGTCTATTTTTTGGTTAGTTTTGTAAGGGGTTAACAGCTGTTTATGAATATCTTGGTGAATGATTTCGTAGGTTATTTAGTTAATAAATACGTTGGCGATGTTTCAGTTAGAACTTAACTATACTCCATTGAGATTTTGCTTCTAGACTATCTAGATTTGTAAGGGAAACCTTTAAACAAACTCTTTTCAGAATGTGTTTCTACCTATCACATGTTTTTTTGGATAGGAATTTCTCCTGTATCGTTGGTGCGTATTCCAAACATTTAAATGGCCTGTATTTCATCCAAATATTTGTTTTGTACAGTGATCGAACACGCAGCGTGGCAGCCAATCGCTTAGCCACTGTGTCAACCATGTCGATCGAAATACAATGCCATGTAGGTGTACTTACAGATCTGCCTACATCTAATTTTATTAATAACTTGTAAGGTAAATATTTTCGTAATATTCGGAGCTACTTACCGACCTGGCCAGGTCATGTTGCCTCCCACGATTCATATCAACCCCCACACAATATTCTTTGATAAAATAATATTATCTTTTACATTGTATTTCTTCGTTATATAAGAGAAATTAATACACCTACACATTGTCTTTGATTATGATATTCTGTTACCTACTTAATTATGTACTAAGATTTTGTAACAAATTCTGATTTAAAAGAGTGTCCATGGAGTTTCTTGCCCGTTCTTCTTCATGAGATCTACGTTAGGGAACTGGCAACTACAGTACTTCCACAAGTTATTATATCACTGAGTTTCGCCTACGCACAAAATTAGAGTCTTGGTACTATTTATAAAATGAGTACTTCAGGCTAAAGGTTTTTCTCCAGATAAAACGGAACGAGCACTGGGTCATCGACTTCGTTCTCTGTACGAAATTCTCAGTACGAGCCCGGAATTTGGATGTCTGTCTGTTGGTGGCAATAAGCTTGCTTTTTATTACCTACCTACACGGAAATTAAACATAATTTTGCGAAATGTGGGTATATTATAGGTGTGAAGTAATGTTGTTCTGTAGATATACTTAAGAGGTCACGTTTTTCCTCTATGTATAGAAAACAGATGTTTTTTTTATAATTTTATACCACTTTTGTGTTACCCACCTACAACAACAAAAAATAAACATTCTATTCTTAACAATCTAACGTCCATCCAAAAGAGATTAAAAACTTACCTCTTTCAAGTCGAACTTGTCACACTCCATTACAGTTACTGGACACTTAGTGCCCAAGTTAAACAGTTGAAAAAATGTCCACTCCACGTCTTTCTAAATAAACAAACTTCCACTGGCCGTCCATTTAATTCCACAGTCAAAATTGCGTCCAAAATATGCAAACGTATCAAAAAGTCGCGCTACAAACATGGAAAGGGACTTAGGCGTTAATTATTTACGACACAGTCTGGTGACTAATTTATAACGACAGTAATAGTCTGGATGTTGGTCTGCGAGCGTTCCGGTGTAATTGCGATGGTTGCCACACTATTTGCGGTTCCATTGATGTGCACTTTGTGGTTGCTGGCTCTTTTTGTTCGCTAAAGTCTGCTGGTTGGGCTTATTGTGCGGTTAATGATTAATTGGTACTTTAGGAGTATTTCAAATGTCAGCTTATCGGGTGAAATGTCTGGATTAAATAATATACGATGCCTAAAATGGCGTTCAAAAACTATTAGTGCCAATATTTTCGAGAAATAATGAGATAGACAGCTCTTGAACTTGGTATAAGCGTGTTTATCGCACTTAGTTTATTCTTTCTTGATACTCAACCTTAATTACATGAAGTTGATATTGATTTTACTTCGGAATGATCTTGAAAACCACAGGGTATTGGTACACTCAACCCTATTAGTATCTCGTAAGTCTTCAGTACAACATTTAAATGAAAGAAATGTATCTGTCCTTATACCTAATTGGTTCAACATCAAGGGCAAATTCATAGAAAAATCTAGTAAATAGTTTCTAGAGTTGAAGTCAATACACTATACAAATTCATAGAATCCGTTAACAAGTTCAACTTAAATAAGAAAACTACCTTCAAAGAAAGTCTAAAGGTCACGTTGTAATGAATGACTCTGATTAATGAAACCTGAAAAAGTAGAAAGTCTGAAAAATTAAAGGATAATTAAGCGTGATTGAAATTTAAGAAAAAAAAATTGGAGCGAGTTTTTTGATTGATGAAATATTACAGTCTGGTTAGATTGTAATGTTTTTTTATAACATAAAATAGACCAAACTTACACGTGTCTACGATTTACGCACAATCAATAATACTTCAAGTGGTCCATAGTTTACCTATTCTCCCGAGCTCTACTGTCCATAAAGAGTTTTGGACGATTGCTTTATCAATTGTAAACATTAGATTAAAACGTAAATAAAATACACATTTTATAAACAATTATGGATGGTGAAATTTCTAACTAATTCTGCACCCTAAGACTCCTTGAATTAAAAAAATAACAATAGTGTAGTCTCAGATCAGTGGATTATAGCCCATTCCTCTCCTAGAGAGGTGGCCTGAGTCCCTGCAGTGGGAGCTGGTGATGATGATGCTGGCTAAATCGGTTGTCGATCACTAACTATACCATACATAGTCGTTCGTGTAGGTATGTGCTTGGAAGTTTTGCGCTAACGAACACCGATGCTTAGTTCGCCATTTATGTTTCAGCGCTTACATAATTTTGATCAATTGAATCGCAACTTAGTAGTTAGTAACAAAGGATCCGTAGTAATTTAAAATGCTTCAAAATCAATTAAAGATAACAACAAAGTGAAACTATCAAAGTGCTTCTTCAAGCGAAAGCTCGTTAAATAAATCTTCAACTGCACTTGAAAACATCGACATTCTAGCTGCAGTTTGATTCAGTATTATTTGCAGCTATAACGATGATACTTCAATTGAACATCCTTACTAAGCAATAAGGTTCAAAATTCCCTGTTTTGATGTCCAGAGTTGCACAAGCCAACAAAATACCAACAACCTTAGTAATAAGGTTCAAAATTACCGGACTGATTATGAAGAGTTGCACAAAACAACACAAGTGTAATTGGAAGTTCTCACACGTCAGTGAATGCCGAGCCGTATGTGGGGTAGCATATAGGGTGAACTACCCCTGGGAGCTGATCCGTCCGTCCTTCCTCTAATACTGAGCCACATCCATCGAACTTTGGACAATCATTCGATAACCCGGAAGGTAATTTCCGGACCGCATTAGGAGTACCTACAGATTCGTTGAATGGCTAACGTCTTTGCGTTCTTTTTTGGTCTGTGTTGTTTTAATCTCTTTAGATTTATGTTCTCGTCAATATTTAATAAATAACGTTTAAAATTCAGATGACTTCCACAGTTCGTGGATTTTATGACTGAACTTTCCACTGTAAGCGGTTTAGTCCGTTTCTGGCCTTCTGTGAAATATCTACTGTATCTACTTTTAGATGAGTATTCACAAACATGTTGTTGTTAATTGTTGTTACAGGCAACAACAACACAATCCCCACAAATCCTCAATGTCAACTGTTATACAAAACAAACAGAATACTTATAAATCAATCAAAGAAGCCTGTTTTGTTAACGTTTGACGCGGAAACCTCCCGATGTTTGCCGCCCTCCGGCCGCGATACAGCGGAGGTAAACGACCTCCCGGCCTCCCAGCCCGGCCCTCTTCACTTGCGCAGAATAACAAACAGCTGATCCTGTTTGCATTTCATTGTCAGATCAATATGAACGATCATCTTTTTTATGGGACGGTTAATTTTCAGCTTTCATTTTTACATATAATTATGTGTTTTACAGTTTTACGACTGACAAGGGCATCCGTTGTTTTATTGCTTTTGTAGCAACGTTGAAGGAAACAAAGTTTTTAAGGAGTTTTGTAGCAGTTTATCATGTGCCTTGCAGCGTTGAACATTTTTTTATGTTAGCCTATATTGTCCCACTGCTGGGCAAAGGCCTAAACGTTGAACATACCCTTAAAAAAATCCATATACTTAGTGAATGTTATTAGTTGACAAATAAGTAGGTAGTAACTGCATGATTAATTGAAGTATTCCCAAAACACTCAGCATTTTGAAGCAATTTCTTACTTTGATACGTTCTTGAAGTTCTTTCTTTATGTCGCTGCATTATTGTTGGAAGAAACCGTGACTGCATGATACTGGCTTACCTGGTTTGAGAGATTTAATTTATCATAGGAAAGCGCTTTTGTATTTTGCCAGTATTCACTAATCATTGCTCGTGAGTATACATCTAGCTAGACGAATTTGTGAGGTCATAATTCCTAGCATTCTAGGCACATGATCAACTACCCAGCAGGGCTCGGTAGCTAATTGAACTGTTGCTCAAAGCTGACTGTTATCTATAACTAGTTTCATGCGCCACCACTCCAGGCTTTTGTGGGGATAACTGACTCCATTTTGTTTTTGTAATTGGTGCGTGGTTCGTGAATTGGAGAGGTAATTGATGTGGCAGGATTACGGTTGGCCTTTGTTTCTGTAAAATTGTGGGATTTGTTGTTTCAGTTTGTGCGTTTTTTCATGAATCAGGGTTAGCGTTCTGCTGAAGTTCGGTTAACAAATATTTTACCTTTTGAGCGCCACAGTCACGTATAGACGACAAGCCGAATATGCAAAAAAGTACCTTAAGTCTGTCGACTTAAGGTACTTTTTGGCTTGCGTCTATACTTGACTGTGGCGGTCAAAAGGTATATTTCAAAGGACACTGCACAGATAAACTTAGCTGAAACAATAGAAACTTAGAAAGTAGTTTAGATGGTATTATTATCATGTATATGGAAGAAGAAGACATGCTGCGCTGACCACAAATGAATTGGAATATGGACAGAGAATGATGATGTATATGGAAATCCTGGAACACAAAACAATTTTATATAAGTAAAATCAATTGCAATCAAGATAGATAGGTTGAATACTCTTTATTAAGTACACTAAACGAATTATAACAATATAGAACTTTTAAATATTGTCAAGTTCCCTGCCTTAACATCATATAGAGAGAGACCTTCGAAATTCTACAAAAAAGCTTTACTTAGTAGCTGCATGTTATGTCTAGTACGTGATATACATTTACATACATAAACTAATGCCTTTTTCCCATGGGAGTAGACAGAAACCACAGAACACCACCTGCTACGATCCTTACATACTCTTTTGGCCTCGTCCACGTTCATGTTCATTAATAACCACTAAAAATTCCACAAGCAGCAAACCCATACATCAAACCCTATCCCCTCAAAATTAACCGCATGTAGAACTAAAATGGCTTTTAAGAATCCCCCTAATAAATTCTAAAAATTCGTTCCGACCATTGCTGGCTCAGCGAGGAGGGTAGTTGTATAAATCCTGGCGTGTGTCATAAAAACTAATTTCATATACTGCGGGGCTACTGCATGCAGTGATGATAGGGCGCATTGGAATCATACGCTTTAAGAGCGAAGCGTGTGGATTGAGGTGGCAGTGTTAGCGAGTTTGATACACACCTGTAGATTTTTCCCAGACATCTTCATGATTTTGAAATAGTCATAATCAGCAGCAAAATAAGAAATCGACCACTTTTGGGATAAGGCTAGGCAGCGAGGATGACATTCGGTGTCTGATCGTAGCAGAGTTGAGACGTCCCGGAACAGTATTCGATTCATTGTACCCCTATTCTATGTACTTTGTTAGTTAAACCCAACTTCTGCCCACATAATGTTCGGGTCGAACGGAATAACTCCTGAAAATCCGACCACTATATCATTTGAAATTGTTCATGTGATAAAAATTTGTTTGTACCTCCACACCCGCTCACAAAAGCACGCCACCTCCAATTGCCCCGACCGGGAAGCTGCATGCATTAGATTATTTTATTACATTACTGGCTTTTTACAGTTCGCCGGTTCTCCGCTATATTTTATGAGTAACTTATATTTACATGCGACACACCTGTCCTGCTGTAGTTTGCTCTTTCACCTTTCGTTTCTGTAGATTGCCTGTCATGGCTGGGGAAAAGTTGTTTAAAGTCTGAATGTTGAATTAGGTCACTTGTTTATAATCCTGTATAACTTTATGACCGGTTTTGAATAGAGTTTTTAAACTGAGTTGTTGGGGACTTGGGGTTCTGTTGTCTGTTTCTGGGTTAGGCAGTTTCGTTGGAGTTTTTTCATTAACTCCCAGAAATATTAGAAATAGTGTGTAGGCAGAGCGAAGGGGAGTGTCAGACTTGCCCTTGCCCTCTTCGCCCTTGTGCCGAGGCCGCGTTATGCCTTACGATAATCCGCAGCCCCGACGGGCGTCGGCCCTTGCGGGCCCCTTCCATGTTGCTGATCTCTTTGAGGCGCACGTGGAACACGAACGCGCCGTCGACACGGTCTGTTGCCGTCATGACGACAGCCGGACGGCGAGCTAGCCCGTTACTCACCGTCCACAGGCCCGCGTCAAGGATGTCATTTCATAAATCTGTCAAGGACTTACTATTTCGGGTCGGAGCAGCATGTCATAATCTTCCATACTTTTCTATTATTCGCCATCTCAACAGACACTTTCTTTCTAGCT
This sequence comes from Diarsia mendica, assembly GCA_949316265.1. NCBI lineage: Eukaryota > Metazoa > Arthropoda > Insecta > Lepidoptera > Noctuidae > Diarsia > Diarsia mendica. Next base: position 1,469,586 of record OX438907.1, on the reverse strand, counting down.
CATCATCCATCGTTTCTCTGGTCTTTTTCTTCTCTTATGGCCATCTATATAAAATACTGGCAGGTGGATTTACTTAAACATAAATTTTCTTAGAATTCACTTACTCTTACTAACTCTTCGTAGATAACAGTCGTGAAGTTGTTATGTTATGTGTGCCAAAGCTACTGAAAATGTCAAACATTTCATACAAATATTTCCACTAGAAAATAAACTGTTAAGCTGCGACATCAATCTTGTTAATTGACCTATTATTGCCGAATATTCACCGGCGCGTGTCGAGCCTACATATTATATTATGTTGCCTACATATATTTGTTCCATATAAGAACAATATTGCTTTATATACAAATGTAAGTACGATATACGTATAAATGTACGACCGTTATGAAACAAATGGATCGTGATAACTGCCCAAACGTACCATATTTTATTTTATTCATGAATTGTGTTATTACATTCATTTGAAATAGTTTAGGAAGGAATTTGTCGTAGTTTTTTAATTATAATAAACAATGAAAACGGGATATTTACTGTGCTTAGTTTAGTATTATAATTACGAGTAGATACCGTGTAATTTGTTATTAATATATTTTTGTACTGTATCCCGAATTCATCTTCGTGAACCTAACTGAAAGTTTACTAATATATTGACCATACCTTCCTACGTTTAAATAAATAACACTTCATTTTCACACCTTTGTATTTCTATTAGTTTTGGTTGGCATTGATTTGATATTAAATGTACATTAACATGGCGAACTGTAGGGACACCTCTAAAGTACTCTACCGGAATGCGATGTGATGTTATGATAAGTGAAGAATTAGCTATCTTAAAATAAGCTGTCATTCCCAAGAGCTAAAACTTCAAATATAATCAATTGCCTTAGAGATATACCTAACTTAAATATACGAAATATATCCACCTTATGATTGAACAACCTCAAATAGGAGACGACAGGTAGGGGCTAGTGTTATCACATTTCCCCGCGAGAGGGCGCTCACCGCTAAGCCCGTAAAGTGAATCCACCCGTGCCGATGGATTTTCAATATTCTATATTGTAAATGTGATTTGACGCGGCCGAGGCAGCCATTATACGGAGCCTTTTAAATTAAGGATTAAAAGGGATTTGTGGATTTTATGCTTGTTTTACTTTATGGACTGGAAATGATTCGGTTATAAATGATGATAAAAGTTGGTTGTTTTGGAGGAGTTATGAGTTATATACTGTGACCCAATTCCTCTTGCGAGATATCCATTGTCGTGTCACGCTGTAAGCATTTTGATAGCTGTCAAGCACGTTAATCAGTGCGATTTTTCCTGTAACACTTGTCTATTACGTAGCACAGGCGTCAGATACTTCACACAATTTTGTAAACATTTTCGTGTGTAATAAAGATAATTTTATTAATAAATATTCGAAATGGTTATCTTTTTGCTGACGTCCTGTTTAAAAAATGAAATGAAATTATTCCTTGCCTTAGGTATGTTAAAAGTCGACATTTTAACAATTGGAAGTCGACATTTTAACAATTGGAAGTCGACATTTTCCATACGACTTCCCAGAAACGTTCAATAACTCCTCCTGAATTCCATCCGATTCCATTAGTGTGAAAGTCGTTTGCTTGAATGTTACCGAGACAATATTAATAAGTCCACTTTCCAAATACATAACGTATGAATAAATATGTTTTCTATGGTAGCTAATCTGGGCCGCGGACCAGAGGCCAGTTGCCCCCTAACCCATGTAAAGCACTCAGATACGCCCTGACTTCGTCTCAAAGCCCTTTCCCATAATCATCCGTAAACACTTAATGAAATAACTTACCGTTATGAAAGTGTTAATAAACTAAGTAAGCTAATTATGTGAGAGCACGAACTTTGATAACTCCTACAATTCAATTACCTCAGATTAAGGAGTTCGATCTCTGCTGGAAGCGCCGGGACAATCATCTTTCAATTATTTGGACAAACTTTGTGTTTATTTTGTAACTTTGGTGCCTTTGACTTAGGTATCTAGTGACTTCTAAAGTTGTATTGAAATTATAAGTTATTGTTACTCTAGACAGAGAAACAGCAACTATTGGAAACATTAATTAGTCTACCGTATTCTACTTCTTCGTTAGTACAACAATTTTGTTAGCCCAGAACTTCTTAGCCACTTTAATTAACCACGTTGTCGCTGGCAGCGCGCGCAACGATCACTTCGCTTCATATTTTTGGACCAAGAAAGCAGGGTAGAAGGTGGAGCATGGTTTGCGACACAGCTCCACAACTACACCCCACTGTTGTTTCACTGAATTAAAATGATGGAATATCAAACAAAACCTACAACACACGACTTATGCCTATTTTGTTTCTGCGTGAATAAAGGTACTTTCCAGGAGCTCCTACATAATTCCTTATGTGACATTTAAAAGCATTATCTCTGATAATACACACCTATATTTTGACATTGTTCTCAACAAACTTGTACGCCTGTATCTCAAATTAACACTATGTACCCCCAGTTCTAATGAACATGCCGTGACATATGACCTTTTCGTAAGTTAAATGGTCGTAATTTAACCTTATCCTAACCCCAGTCTAAATTCGACAGGCTATATTAGTCTGGAACAAACCCAGAATATTCAACACTAAACATTCATAACAGTGCAGCGAGCTCATCTCTGTTCAAACAACTCTTGTTGACTCGCAAATAGGGTTACCATACGCCTGAATTTGTCCGGTTATGGCAAGTTTTTTATATAGTAACTGACCTTATTATATTATTTGTCTGGACTTTTTTAAATAAAGATTATTTTGTACATGAAGGGTTCCGTACCATTGTAGTAGATATTGAGAGATTTTCCATGTTATTTTAGCACCATAGACTCCTTATAGGTGTTCCTGTAATCTATAGTGTTGAACTAACTTCCGTATTTTTTTCAAAATTTTAGGCTCAGTAGTTTCGAAGATAAGGGGGCTGATCGGACAGACAGACAGACAGACCAGACACACGGGTGATCCTATAAAGGTTCCGTTTCTTCCTTTTGGGGTACGGAACCCTAAAAATCAGTTCAGTGACAACTTACTTAAAAAGTGACCTTATTATATTATTTGTCTGGACTTTTTTAAATAAAGATTATTTTGTACATGAAGGGTTCCGTACCATTGTAGTAGATATTGAGAGATTTTCCATGTTATTTTAGCACCATAGACTCCTTATAGGTGTTCCTGTAATCTATAGTGTTGAACTAACTTCCGTATTTTTTTCAAAATTTTAGGCTCAGTAGTTTCGAAGATAAGGGGGCTGATCGGACAGACAGACAGACAGACCAGACACACGGGTGATCCTATAAAGGTTCCGTTTCTTCCTTTTGGGGTACGGAACCCTAAAAATCAGTTCAGTGACAACTTACTTAAAAAGTCGAGGTGGAGGCGAAGGTCTAGTTTTTTGTCAGAACTTTTCGAAATGGTCACCCTACTCGCAAAAGGCCCTCATACGTTGCAGAGTGTTGTTGCACTCGCTTTGTTTGACGTTGCACTGTATGTTGCGCTGTATGCACAGCGTTACGTTTCACTCGCGTCTTCATATCGCTGTTTGCATCTTAGCTGTTGGGGTATTGATGCTTAGCTTTAGTATAGTTTGTATGTTGCTTGTAGGAAGATGTTCGCATTGATCTACTGTGAATAGGAAGATACTTGGGTAGACGGGTAAATCTTCTTGTATGACTTGATGGTATGTTCTGTTTGATATGTTGAAGGTGAAAGCTACAAACACAAACGTAATTTAAAATCTATTATCTGTTGCTTATCACTTGAAAAGCCTTAAAAATAAAAAGAAGTATGTCATTTCGAGGTCCAAGACCTCCTATCTGTCAACTTTTATTTCGATCTTATAAATGATTTAGCTCTGAAAACCTAACAGACAGACTGACAGTTGTGGTCGAAATAATAAATTTTTGTGTAGTAAAAATTGTACATAATATCTACACACTCCTCCCCCATTTCCTATTCAATAGTATGCCGAGCAAAACCTGTGAGTAAATAGGTATTTAAGTACCCTTTATACATACTCATTACCCAAATGCACTACATATGCATCCCGATATTACCGTCCATATAAACTATACACAGACATATTTGCACTATGGAAATTGCGTCCATTTGCAGTGCAGCAATTTTGGAGGAATCATATGTATTTTGTTTGTACATTATTTCCGTCTCATATCTCACAGGAAATATTAAATGGAATATTCCTACTAAATATACTACTAATAATGTTCGTAGGTATGATTTAATATGCTTTCCTTACAAAGTGATATGGATGTTTTGTGGCGCACGAAATTAGTTTTGGATATTATTCAGTGTGCGAGAAATATTGCGTTGTTTGATTACCACGGAGGAGTCTTATTATGAGCTGTATTTCCCAGTTACTTGCTTGTAAAGGTCAGATAAAATGCTGTTAATCGACTGCATCTGTTAGATTATTATTAGCTTTTATCTTAGCATAGTTGGGGAAAATACTAACGAAATAGAGAGAAGCTTGTTCATTGATCCAATGATCCAAAAAACCTTTGAGCGATGATGGAAAAGAGTGTAAAATGAAATAAAGTGTTTGATTGACGTAAGCTACCGAATAGCTAATCTTAGTTATGTTAAGTTACTGTAGAAACTCCAAATCTTCTGAAATCTCTAAAAAAGTGTGTATTTTTCCTGAATATAGATTTAGTAAGTACTTCAGTCAACACTGAAAGTATAATTTGAATACGACCTAACAGTTCTGAAGTCTAAAAACATATACATATTATGTATTATTTTTATCTCAATTTTAATATTTTATTCATGTTTGTGTATTATTATTGACATGGCAACGGGTGTAAAATTACCTGAATAAATAAATTTATTATTATTATTATTATTATTAAAAGCACAAGAGATTATCCCGGGTCCGGAGTTTCACTATGAACCATTTCTCTGTGCCGCTACAATGAATGAAAATTTGTTTTCCTTAAAACAATGTTGTGGAAGTTATACCCCGTAGAAATGGACAAAAGTTTAGTGTTCTTAAAATTGTTACGACCGTTCCGAACAAAACTTAGTATTGAACAATTTTTGCACTATTCGGATCGGGCGCGCGCTTTGGTACACAGCGCGGGTCTCGATGACCCGTTATAGCAGGCAGAGAACGCCCGAGTTTCTCTTTGTTGGTATAGTTTTTATTTTTCGTTTTTGCTTTTATATTGTGCGTGTATTTTTCAGTTCAGTTGTGGAGGTCAAACGACTCGTTTTATTTTTTTATGCCGTAAGTTTCAAAACTGCCTGAACGACTAAAAAAACTGTGCTATAGCATAATAAGCCCTTATGCTCTCACTACCAAAACACAGATGAAAGGAAATGGGCTGTAATTTTCCCCACGGACCCAGTGTAGGTTGATTAATGTCACACGTCTTAAAATTTTTGGTTTTTCCGGATGCCGGCGAAGGCGAGGCGAGGCGGCGAGGTCACAGGAAATTTGCTGCAACGATTTTGTCTGGTTTTACTCGAAGATGAGGTTGCGTATCAACCGTAAATTGTTGTAAAACTTTCTTCCCTATTGTGACAATATGGCAGCATGCACATGGGACTTTGCCGGAGCGGTAAACATTCGGCACGCGCGGGTCTCAACGACCCATTACCACTCTCAGTGTTACGAGCCCCTGGCAAAGGCATGTTTTGACAGTTTTTTGCTGAAAATATTTTTATTATGATTACAAAATTTTCTTTTGTGAGTTTATTTTAACTACGCCGCCTGAATTTTATTGAAAAGCGCAGCGTAAACTTTAATGAGAAAAGTTGAATGTATTTAGTCAGTACACTATTTTATTCGTAATTTCATATAATTTTCTACTTGTTAGGCTGGCATAGGAACGTTGATATTGGTATATTCAAATAGGTATGCATAACCGTCAGTAATTGAAATCAAGATGTGGATGATGATATGCTTTTAATCCAGGCTGTTTTGTCAGGGTCCGTATAACGTTATTAAATTATTTTTTTCTAAAATATTCAAATGAATCAATCGACTTTTATAACTTATTTGTATGCAAATTCAAACGACTATACTGTACAAATAACGAGTATATTCCCGTATCGTTCGCTCGGGTGTTCATTTGGCAAGCCGCGCGCCGCGGTCTCAACGACCCATAACTGCAGGCGTAGTTAGGGTTACGTACGAAACGATACTGTTTTGTTCTTTATCGTATTTTGTTTTAATTGCTGTTGAATATTCGTATTTGCATTTTTACTGTCACGAAATCTGGGCAAAAATGTACACAGCAAAGAAATTAAAGTAAGGACAAAGGGAACAAAGTCGTTATCTGCTTGCAAGAACCGACTTCGTTACGGCTGCTGTCGGTTACATTTTGTTTGAAGTTGTCACTGAGACGTAGGATCAAATTTTTCTGTTCTTCTGCTAGTTACTGCAAAGTATCTTTTTCTGTGTAAACCAGTATTATCCCTCATTTATCTATATCTATACTAAACATAAACAAACAAAACACACATTGACGAGATTAGTCCAGTTTCCAATTTTCGTATATTTCTGAAATAGAATTCATTGTTTTCATTTCTGGTAAGCTCTTTTTGAAGCTAATTTATTTGTCACAGAATGATACTGAAACAAACGGAATTCTCACAATTCAATAGAGCGTTCTGAAGTGGCGTTCTGTTATTGTTCTATTCAGGTTAAGTCTCTTGCATATGCTTAATTATGCCACACACACCCAGCCAACTGTGCAACAATAAGAACGTTTTGTGAACTTCTGAGCATTTTATGGGCGCTTTTATTTTGAGTCATTCGAAATGAATAGAGTTAAGAAAGCGAGATGTGGTATTTTTTTTAACGTGGTGAGGGTTTTCTTTATTTTCTTATTTTTATTGAGGTTTTTACGTGCCCATCATGGTAACAATAGTAAAAATGGGTTCGCATCTGTTTAAAAGGTGCAACAAAATATTGACGTCAAATCAAAAACATCAAAGTGAGAAATAAACTCAGCACTCCAATTGTGAAAAAAACAGCACCCTTTTCTGTTAGGTAGGAATTCTTTCAAACCGTCATCATAATAAATTACGCAACAAATATTGGCGAAGTGTCAAACTGAAAAGCGCTGTTACATTTTATATATTTTTATAGCCATATAATGAATGATGATTTAATCACTAAACAAAATGCACACCACATAATTATTTTTCATTCACCAATTCCGTAAATCAAAACATTTGAAACTGATTTTCGTACACGAATATGAACGTAAATATTCCGAATACATATTCCTTTTATGTACAGTGCACATACGGCCGTATTGAATGATACTTCACGTACTCATTCCATTTCGTTTCAGCAAAGAGTATTCACTAGTGGGAAGCTGGAAATTCAAAATATGAAAATGGGTGAACATTTCACATCGTGTGTGTATTCTAAAATGTTATTCAATGTTTAGATGGTGTTTTGTTGAAATAGAGGATGAGGTAACAGAATATTATATGTGTTTATTTATTCGTCATCTGCTTTTTCTTTTTTGTGTTAATTTATTAAATATCGTGAGGAAACCAGCATGATGCCGGAAAAATATTTCTCTACAGCATGTAAAGCCAAGTCATGGGCTCATCCCATGGCCGACATAAAAACTCTGATACCAGGATATAGGCCTTAACAAGACGAAAACAAAAATTAGGTTACTATAAGTGACCAGAATTATGAACGTGGATGACGAGTCTTTGGTCAACTGGACCCGCTTGCAACTGGATCCACAATAAAAAAAAAACAATTTAAAATGTTATTTGTTCGATTGAACTCGTGGGTCTAGCTGACCAAAGACTCGATGCAGGAGTATCTGAGAATAAGGGATCGGACAAAAAAAAAAAACTAATTAGTCCGTCAGATAGATTTCCAAAAAATATTGACCACATATTTATTCTTTTTTCACGTAAACAAAAAATGAAGACGATACCGTGCTTCGAAAGCTCGTGTGACGTCATATGATAGTACATTTTGTACCTTCAATTGACGTTTCAAGCCCCACTCAATTTTAATTGATTTGATAAAACAATTCTCAATTCTCAATTCTTTATTGCGTACCATAATGTATACAGGATATTAGGGAAAACAGTTTCATAAGTATCAATTATGGACCCTGTCGGGCACAGCACAGATAAAAGTAGTAGAGAGGAGGAAGAACGCTCGGCGTTTAATAATATACAAGTATTTATTTAGTAACATTGTAACCAATTACTTTAAAAATAAATATTAACTATAGTTTCATATATTTATTATTATTTTTATTTAATATGTACTGTGGGGGGGTTCTTCAATGAAACCACTCGTAAACCAATGTAAACAACTCTGAGTATTTATTGTTCTAGATAGTAACACTATAAGACTTGCAAACAAACTAAACAACTAAGTAATCAAACTAGACACTAATATACGGTAGTAACAAGAGAGTTAAGCACGACCGCCCGATGTCGGTTCCGCGATGGAAGCCGACCGTGCAAGTCGGAGAAGCGTTAGACTGCCCGTAACCCGTTCCGAAGGAAGCGTGTCCGTGCGAGCCGAACTGACTAAATGAGTGTCGCGCGGCGTGTTATATACTCTCCGTGGCGGCGGTCGCGGTGGCGAGCGTGGTAGTGGGGCACGGTGCGAGAGAGTGGGCATGCTGATGCGCGTGCGATGCGGCGTCGCGGGCTGGTAGTGCCACAGTCTCCCCCTCTGTCTCCGATGACGACCCGGTGAGGTAGACAGGACTCAAGTAGGCTGTTGCTTCTTTGGTGGTCTTCCGCGGGGTCGAGGCTTGGCAGTGGTTGCCAGGGCCTCAGGTAGAGTTTGCTTGTTCTTCCGCGGGCGACCCCGCCGGCGTAAAGGCAAGAGCGGCTCGGGTAGGGTGGCTGATGTCGACCCTCGATATGGACGCAGGGCGGAGGCATGGTACAGCCCTGCAGTCTGGTTTGGGGTGGCAGGATCAGCAATCTGGAAAGAGGATGGTCCATGAATATTTTTGATGATGTATGGGCCATCTCGGCGAGGTGCTAGTTTAGCACTGAAGCCTTGTGACGATTTGCTTAAGGTGTGAACATCAACCATAACTTGATCGCCAGGCTGATAATTAGGACATGATTGGCGTCTCTTATCAGCGTATTCTTTTCGCTTTTCCTCTTTCATCTCCTGTATTTCATGGGCTCTTTTCAACGTAGAAGCCATCATCAATAACTTCGGTGTTATCTCGGGAACAAACTTTTCATTTTGTATTATTTGTCTCAGATCATGATTTACGTCGTCAATCGTGCGAAGGTCTCGGCCAAAGGTTAAGTAGGCTGGCGTGTACCCAGTAGACGAACAAACGACTGTATTCATAGCGAAACGTATGCTTGGTAAATGTTCTGCCCATCTATTATGATTATCTCCCACTAGTATGGCCAACAGCGTTTTTAAATCTCTGTTGCGCCTTTCAACTGGGTTTGTTTCAGGATGATAGACAGGGGTAAAACCGTGTTCGATGTCCAGACAGTAAGTCAGTTGTTGCATCACATTACTGACAAATTGAGATCCGTTATCACTAATGAACCGTCTCGGTGTGCCATACCGTAGAATGATCTCATCCAACAATACCCTAGCACATTCTTCTGCGGTTGCTTGTTTCAATGCGAATAACTCAACCCATCGGCTAGCCATGTCTTCTACAATGAAGATACATGTTTCTTCCTTAGCTGTTTTGGGTAAAGGTCCGAACAAATCGAAGGATACGACTTCAAATCTTTGGTTGAGAGCCGTTGTTTGGAGCAGGCCCGCTGGTTTGAGATTGCTTGGCTTGTACCGCTGACATTGGATACAGTTCCGGATATAATTTTCTATTTGGGTCCTCATCCCCTTCCAAAAATATCGCTTAGCAATGCGTTCAATGGTTTTCTCCACTCCATAATGACCAGCGGAAGCTTCATCATGATATGTACTGATAACTTTTTCTTGCTCATGGTTGGGAACAACTAGTTGAGCGTTTTCATTATCATTTTCGGATTTGTACCTGTAGAGTAGTCCCTGATTCATGAGATATCCTTTTGTACTCCAGTATCTTCCATTTTCATATTGATTTCCCTCTAGTTCGTTAATTATTTTCTCTATATCTTTATCCTTTAACTGTTCCTCTCTGATTTCTTTTGATTTCTTCCTGGGCATGTCGATTATTAAACTGCATACTCCACAGTCTTGTTCCGTTGTGGTATCGCAATTAGGACGTGACAAGGTGTCGGCGACAACATTTGTTCTTCCTTTAATGTACTTTATTGTCAGGTTATAAGGTTGCAGTTGCAGGGCCCATCGAGCTAGTCGACCTGTTGGGGACTTTAATGACATAAGCCACTTCAGGGCTTGGTGATCGGTTAGTACAGTAACATCTGTACCCTCGATGTAACCACGAAATTTGTTCATCGCCCAGATTACAGCTAGTGCTTCTCGTTCTGTGGTTGAGTAATTCCTTTCAGCTGGAGTGAGGAGGCGACTAGCGTACTCAACTGGATGCTAATTTTCCCCCTCCCCCTGCACCAAAACAGCTCCGATCGCATAGTTACTCGCGTCGGATTTTATTGTAAAAGGTTTGGTGTGATCTGCTTGGATCAACACAGGTGCCGTGACTAATAGTTTTCGCAGAGCGTCAAATGCCGTTTTCTGTTCATCTCCCCAAGACCAAACTGAATTCTTCTTCATCAAGCGAGAAAGGGGTTCGGTGACCTTGGCAAAATTAGGGATGAAGCGCCTATACCATGAACACATCTGCAGAAATGAGGTCATATGCTTTAAGTTCGCTGGTGCAGCCATGTGTATTATGGAAGCAATTTTGTCTGGGTCCATTTGAAGGCCATCAGGCGTTATATAATGACCTAGGTATTTGACTTTCGAACAGAAGAAAACACATTTTTCCTTGTTAGCCGTGAGATTGTATTCATTCAGTCGGTTGAAGACGTCTTGCAGGTCTTTGAAATGATCATCCAGACTGGTAGACATGACAATTAGGTCATCTAAGTATATAAGGAGCTTGATGTGACTAAGGGTTACGCGAAATCTATCCATAAGTCGCTGAAAAGTAGCGGGTGCGTTCCGTAAACCAAATGGCATTCTTAAAAATTTGTACATACCAAAAGGTGTGATGAAGGCTGTCTTTTCTTGGTCTCCATCTCTTACAGGAATCTGCCAATAACCGGCGCGGAGGTCGATAGTGCTCATGTAGCGCGTAGGTTTGGCACTATGTAGGACATCATCGATGCGTGGCAGGGGGTAGACATCTGCAGTCGTAATCGCATTCAACTGTCGGTAATCAACACAGACTCGAGTACTTCCGTCTTTCTTTGGAACAAGTACGACAGGCGCCGACCAAGGTGAGGAACATGGTACAATTACTCCTTGCTCAGTCATCTTCTGTATTTCCACCTTTAGGTTCTGCGTCTTAATGGGTGATAGCCTATATGGTGGAACGGAAATGGGCTTGTGTGATCCTGTATCAATATTGTGCTCAGTTTCCGTTGTTGGCTTGCCATTGGATATAAACACCGCTTCATTTCTCTCAAGGAAATCTTGTAAGCGCTTGGTATCTTCTTCCGTCAGCAGGCACTCGGGGCTGCACACAGAAACAGAAGAGATCTCGGTTCCTGGGAACAAATCGGCAGAGTCTGGTGATAATTCAACGTCCGCGTTCTCGATACTTCTACGTGCGTCTTCGTACAGGGCATCAATAACTGGTGAGTACCCATCGAATAGTACTGTTCGTGGTCTCTTTGGCGGAGTCGAGAAACCTATAGGTATCAGTGGTCCGTATGGTCGCTCCAAGGCTTGCTCCGTTGCCCCAGGCATAACAAAGCCGCTTCTCTGTGGAGAGTGTGGAGGCGTCATCATAACGTGGACTGTCGGCTCCTGATACGGTTGCGGAATGTCTTTTGTTACATTAACAGGCGATAGCTCCGGACTGGGTGTATCCATCATTGGTGATTCCACTGCAGGCACGCACACACTGGATAAAATACCCGCAATATCCTTTGGCTCTTCCGGATTCTCTGGATTCAGGTCGTAAAACTTATGTGGCTCATCAGTGAAACTACAGGTTCGCTGGGGTAGGTCTAGAGTTAACATTGCATCTTCTATAAATCCTACCCCAAGTAGTGTTCTGTTTTGTCGGGCTTCAGGAAAGATCACAAATGAAGTGACCACATCTCGGCCATAAAGGTTGACAGTCGTCTTAGCTGTAAGTACGTCCTGTCTCTTTGGTACTCCATCGGCTAGTGTGACGTACATGACTTCCTTCTCTAAATTGGCGCCTTTTCGTTCTAGACATTGATAAAGCTGATAGGAGGCGATACTGGATTTTGCGCATGTATCAATATATGCCGTCCCACTCATTCCTTCGATGGTAACGGGTACCGTGGGACGTGGTCTTACATCGGCTGTCATGTTCGCCGAGCAAAAACAAAAGTCGACAGCCGTTAGAGACTGCTTGTCTTTACATTTTGGGCAGCGACTGCGTATTACACCTGGCTCCCCACAACCATAACAGGCAAACTTCGGTTTGTCTTCATTTTGGGTACTTGAGGTGGTTTCCGCCTTAACAACAACATTTTCTTTTTCTGCCTCCTCTCGTGCCTTCTTTCGGCATACCTCGGCTGCATGACCGGGAAGACGACAGTACCCACAACGTACCTTATTTTGTTTGTTATTAGTTTTAGCTTGTATTGTTGTTTGTTTATCGTGTGCGTGCTCTGATCCCTTTTTCTGATTATTTTTCTCTACTAGTGTTCTCTCAATGTCTCTTGCCCTTTGTAGCAGTTCGTCGAACGTTTTTAACGACTCCCTACAGATCTTTTCCCTCACTGCGAACTTGATCTGGCCAAAAATGAGGCTGATTTCCTGCTGCTCTGTATGTGGTTCTGACATCTCGGCCAGAAGCGCCCGTTTCTTTGCAACAAAAATTTCTGTCGGGGTCTGGTCCTCTTGTTTCACACCTACTATTTCTTGGTAGAGGACGTAGTCTAGCTTCTTTGGTGCAAAGGTGTGGCGCAGACGTTCCTTAAAGTGTACCCATGTCTTCACACTGCCTTTCACACCTTGCCACCAAATCGCTGCATCACCGATCAGGACCAATGGGAGGCCTTCAAGGGCGTTCGCGTCTGATATCTTTTCCACTTCCTTGAATACTGTTATTGCAGCCAAAAACGCTTCCACTTCCGCCTTTGAACCTCCAAACTTTGCTGGGCATTGAGCAAAAGTACTCCTCCCTCGTGTGCTGGTGGTTATGGCGAGGATGAGCTCCTTAAACTGACTATCTGTCATGTTGACAGCCATTTCTTCAGGAGGACTCGGACTTCCAAATCGAACTGGTGCACGAGTGGGCCGTGGCCTCAAAAATTCCTTATTTTCGGCCCCACGTTGGGCGCCACTTGTGGGGGGGTTCTTCAATGAAACCACTCGTAAACCAATGTAAACAACTCTGAGTATTTATTGTTCTAGATAGTAACACTATAAGACTTGCAAACAAACTAAACAACTAAGTAATCAAACTAGACACTAATATACGGTAGTAACAAGAGAGTTAAGCACGACCGCCCGATGTCGGTTCCGCGATGGAAGCCGACCGTGCAAGTCGGAGAAGCGTTAGACTGCCCGTAACCCGTTCCGAAGGAAGCGTGTCCGTGCGAGCCGAACTGACTAAATGAGTGTCGCGCGGCGTGTTATATACTCTCCGTGGCGGCGGTCGCGGTGGCGAGCGTGGTAGTGGGGCACGGTGCGAGAGAGTGGGCATGCTGATGCGCGTGCGATGCGGCGTCGCGGGCTGGTAGTGCCACAGTACGTTATTTATTTATTATTAATTTTATTAATTATGTAAGTCATTAAGTTATTATGAGTAATTTAATTATTATTATTTATTATACAAGTAACTTTAATTAATTATTATCCTACAGGGGTAAGTTATTTATTTTATATTTCTAATTTATCATTAAAGTATTCGCCTATACTATAGTAGCATTTGCTTTCAAGGAATATTTTTAATTTATTAATACATATGTTATATTTATCTAAATTCTTAATTATTGCAGGTAACTTATTATAAATTTTTATGGACATGACAAAGGTACTATCGGAGTGCATTTTTAGTCGCGATATTGGCAAGTTTAGCCTATTTTTGTGCCTTAGAGTTATTTTTGTTTGTATGTCCTCTCTTTTTGTGAAGTAATCTGGGTACTTACGTACAAACTTACAAACTTCCAATATATACAGACATGGTAGGGGCAAGATCTTTAGTTCCTGAAAGTGGGGTTTACAGCTATCGGTGACTTCAATATTTACTAAAATCCTAATAAGTTTTTTTTGTAGGGTAAATAGCGTGGGCGCGTCAGTACTGTTGCCCCATAAGATGATACCATATTTTAGCCATGCGTGGGCGTAAGCGTAGTACGTTACTAATGCTGTTTTAAGGTCTGTGGTTTTTTTGATCTCGCGGAGGGCATATGAAAATTTTGAAATTTTTGCTCGTACTTTCTTAACGTGAGACTTCGAATTTATGTTTGTATCAATATCTAAGCCTAGTAGGGTGAATTTGTCAACTACATCTAATTTATTATTATTGAAACTAAAGTTAATATCAATCGGGTTTTTTTGACGAGGGTGAAATGAAATTATTTTAGTTTTGTTGAAATTTATTTCTAGATTGTGTTCAGTCATCCAATTTATTGTAGAATCTAGTATAGAGTTTAATTTATCATTTAAATTGTTGTTATTTTCACATGAGGTAAGTATAGATATGTCATCCGCAAACAGGACACATGGCTCATTTATATTATTTGGAAGATCGTTTACATAAACTAGAAATAAGAAACACCCCATTACGCTTCCTTGCGGGATTGAGGCGGTGATTTGTTTGCTGTGGGATCTGATCAATTCTATTTCATTTGTATTGTTGTTGTAATGTTCGATTTCAACTACTTGTTCCCTGTTTTTCAAATAAGATACAAACCAGTCGTAACATTTGCCGCGGAGTCCTATTCTATATATTTTATTTAATAATATTTCAAATTGTACTTTATCATATGCCTTCGTCATATCAAGCAAAAGTCCTATCGCGTACTTTTTATCATTTATAATATTAAGGGCTTTTTGAATAAATTTGTAGACGGCCAAAGTAGTGGAGCGGTTTTTTCGGAAACCGTTTTGGCAGTCGTTAAATATATGATATTTTTCACAAAAAGCATAAACTCGATTACACATGGCTTTTTCGAATATTTTGGAAGCGGTCGGTAAGAGGGCAATGGGGCGGTAATTATTAGGGTCGGTTTTATTATTCTTCTTATGGATAGGTTTTATGAGGGCTTTTTTTTAAATATTTGGAAAAGATCCTTCTTCAAATGATTGGTTTAATAGTAAATAAAAAGGTAAAGTTAATTCATCTGCACATTGTTTTAATAAGTTAGGTGGGAGTTCGTCAACGCCGTGACTTTTTTTATTTTTTAAGTTTTTTATTAGTGAATTAACCTCGTAGGGATCAATTGGACTGAGGAAGATTGAGTTTTCTGTAGGGCATTCAACTGGAGATATTTTCGGTTTTCCGGTCGAGTTGTTCGTGGCCTCTCCGATGGAAGCGAAGAAGGTGTTAAATATGTTAGCTACCTCCTTGGGTTCAGAAGTCACGCTATTGTTTGTTTGAAGAGTTATGTTAGATTTCTCACTTGCTATTTTTTTATTCGTACGTTCATTTACTATGCTCCACATCGTCTTAACTTTATTATTAGATTTAGTCATTTTATTTTTGTAGTGTAGTTTTTTTGCTGTCGTTACTGTCTTCTTTAGAATTTTTTCATAGTTTTTGTAATGTCGGGTTAGTATTGGATTGTCTGTTTTTGTTGTTAGTATTTTTAATAATCTTTTATTTTTGCAAGATTTTTTTATGCCAACGGTAAGCCAGTATTTTTTATATTTTGGTTTTAACTTTATTTTTTTTAACGGCATACATTGATTTAGAATGTCAATGAGGGTGCCACTAAAAGCCTCATAATTACCGTTCATGTCTTTTCCAGTAGTAATGATATTATTCCAATTTAGTTCTTGTAATTTTGACTTAAATTTTAAAATATTTGTGTGATTGAAAAATCTTTTCTTTACATACCAGGTGATTCTTTTTGTTTGGTTGGGCAGGTGTAAATGTAAAATGGCACTATTATGGTCTGAAAATCCTAGTTCTTCTACAGTTGTGTACATATTTCTGAAATTAAAATTTGTAAATATTAAATCCAAGCATGTAGTTGTATTTGGCGTTACGCGTGTTGGGTTTTTTATGAATTGGGTAAATTTATATTCCTGCATTAAATTTATGAATTGATTTGATTTAACGTTATCTATTAGTATGTTAATGTTAAAGTCACCTCCTATAATTACGTTTAGTTTAGAATATTTATCATTTATATATTTTAGAATTAGTTTAAGTTGTTGATAAAAAACTTCTTCCTCTCTTCTATTCCAATACATAGTTATAATTAATAAGTTTTCGTTAGGTAATTCAGTAGCACATAACTCTAGTACATATTCTATAGATTTATCTGTTATATCACTTCTATGTATATAGTCTATATGTTCTTGAAGCAGAATACAGACACCGCCACCTGTACGGGTACTGCGACAATATGATGAGGCAAATTTATAGCCGCTAATCCTAATCAGTTCTAGTTTTTCTTCCGAGAGCCAGGTTTCCGAGATACATATTGCTTTGTACGTAGAATCTTGGTTGATGAAAGCTTCAAGTAAGTGGTGTTTATTATTAAGACTTTGGAAATTCTGAAATAGTATTTTAAATGGTAGGTCTTTGTTTACGAAATGTATGATCAATTGATTCATTCGGTATATCTATCTGGTGGGATGTGTTAGTGATGCTCATTGTTCTCGTATCGCTTTCCTGGTAAGTTGAATCTTCATGTTGAGGTTTCGTGTTATAATATTTTTTGTTAACGGATTTTCCATCTATGTATAGTTGGTTGTTTCTTATTATTGCGTGATGTCCGTTTGTCTAGCCTTAAATAATTGTTCTCTCAATTCAGCCCTTTCCTTTCGTGACTTCGCGTCTAGAAACTCTGAAACACCTAGTCCAGTTCCCTGGAAACATTGGAAGCTGCTGACAATATACCTGGTCATTCTTTTACTGAGCAATTCTATTACGAGCGGTCTATTTTTTGTGCCTTTTCTTCCTACTCGATACATGTTTTCTATGTAACCTGATAGGTCTACATTGACTATATCGCGAAATAGATCTAACAGTCTGTTATATAGTTCACAGTCAGGTTCCTGATAGTACTCTGGAAGGCCATAGAGTACTAGTTTATGGTGGTGGTTTTCAGGTATGTTTATTGGTTGGAATGTCCGTGAACAAAAAACACGTATCCAATATTTTTCGAAAATCTAACTGACGGACTAAACAGAATCATATTTTTTTGAGTCAGTCCGATCCCCTATTGTAGCAGATGACTATCTGTACATAAAGTACCCCAATTTGCGCGCTGCTTGCCCTCATGGGAAAACCGTAGTTTTATGTGTGTGTACTATTATTGAGCTAGGTCGTCATTTTGGCCCCTTGTTATTATATGAGAATCAAAACTAGGTTGATGAGTTTTAAGGCTTAGGCTTTCATTGGAACTATATACTCACTCGTTTTCTCTATTATTCTCTCTAAGCTTATTAAACGAAATTTTCAAAATTAAATTTCATGTTAATATTTAGTCCTCAACAGTATTCAGAATAACAACAGACTCGATGGTACGTCTACTTTCAAACGACCACAGAGAATTGGATACTTCAGGTTTATTTTACTCCTAGCAGGGAATATTCAAAGTTAGCCAGGAGCAGCCCACCAAGTGCTACACAGTCTAACAACTCCAGTCTAACTATACAGTATAACAAGTTGAATACAACGGTATAATGCTCAGCTTTGTTACTCTGTGTTATATTGTAGATTCTGCGGAGCTGAACCACTTTATGTATTGTGTGTTTATATTAGTCGTAGTAAGGTTTATAAAATGTTCTTGAAGTTTATGCCAGGAATATTGTGTTTTAATAGGAAAAGCACACGTTCAAGTAAGTCTAATAATATAGTAAATTTAGTTATTCTTTGACAGTTTTGTGAAACGGTTACGGTAAGTTAGCTATTTTGTAATTTTTTAAACAAAGAATTGCCCCTTTACGTGTGTCACGGAGTCTAGATTTGTGGCCCGGCTGGTGGCAATAGGTCCTATTACAAAGGACTTAAGCAAAAACTGGCGTTATGTGGGTGTACTATTATTACGTACACCTCTGCCTAACCCTTCGGGGATTACAGTCGTGATGTTATGTTATGTACGTGTGCCTGCCATGTAGTCAATAAAAGTTTAAATACTGCGTAATGAACCGCTCTAGTTTTCTTTTTAACCGACCGACTTCAAAAAAAGGAGGAGGTTATCAATTCGACTGTATATTTTTTTTTTTTTTTTATGTTTGTTAGCTCATAACTTGCGACTGGGTGAACTGATTTTCATGATTCTTTTTTCATTTGAAATCTGGTGCTTCCCGTGTGGTCCCATTGTCACCATTTCAATATCTGATGATGGGATCTTGTAGAAATCGTTCTCTCTCAACTCTTCAATAAATAACAGCAGATTAACCGCGATTGTTGCTATAGCATATCCAAGCATTGTTACGCCATCACACAACATAATATCACGCCTGTACTCACTACAAAGGTTATAAAAACTATTTGGTTTTAGCATTTTTCTCCTCAATTAATGATAGCAAATGGACTGGGATTGCTGAAATCTCATGACTGTCTATTGTTTACACCAGTTCATAACATAACATCACGCCGGTACGTTGTGAAGTGGTAAGCACATGTGAACCACTAAAAAGTGAAAAATAAAAACTTTTTTACAAAAAATAAAACCGACTTCGACAAAAATAAAACACAAAAAAGTGAAAAATAAAAAATCAGCTTCAGAAGTCGGTGGCAAAAACATGAAATCAAAGAAACAAAAGTCACCGACTTCAGAAGCAGATTTTTTATTTTTCACTTTTTTGTGTTTTATTTTTTATATTACTTTTTTTCCAGTAAAGAAAAAGTAAGCAAAATGTGTAGTTTTATTTCGTAGCCTAATAACAAATTCAACGCTATTATAATTCGGCGATCAACTCAAATTGGGAAAAGATCGCCTAGATAAGTAAATAAGTATCGCCATAAAACAATATATACAGTGGAACGGCCTCAGAACGGCTGCGTATAGCCAAATAGTTTGCCTCGTTGACGCATTAGGCGCAACCTTCGAACGTCACCCCCTACCCTTGAACCCTTGGATATACAAATTGGGGGCGTCCAATTTGTTATAAAAACCCGCCGATGTAAATCACAACCTCACATAAATTACTTTTTATTTTAACCTTCGGACGCCATTATAGGTCGTTAAGGCTGCCTGTCCACCGGAGCGGAGCGAGGCAGCGGACCGGAGAAACGGAGAAATATTAACCAATAGGACTGCACAAAATCTCCGCTCTGGTCCCAGTGTGCAATCCTAGTGGTTAATATTTCTCCGTTTCTCCGCTCCGCTGCCTCGCTCCGCTCCGGTGGACAGGCAGCCTAAGACCGTGTGCTGATATTCGGAGTTTCGTCAAACTTTTTGATGTAAACTTAACCGCTTGGTCACTAGTTCTACGTATAAGTGACTGCGGGGAAAACAAATGAGTAAAAAACTTTTTAACAAAAAATAAAACCGACTTCAAAAAAAAAAACACAGTTTTTTTTTTTTGAAGTCGGTTTTATTTTTTGTTAAAAAGTTTTTATTTTTCACTTTTTAGTGGTTCACATGTTCATGGGTCAATGTGGACAATGTAGTTTTTTTTTGAGTTTTGTTGATTTTTCAAAAACCGCTTGTCCGATTTCGAAAAAAAAAATATGGAACCATTTCGGAAGTATACCCTTTCCAACAAAGAAAGAATTTTTCAAATCGGTTAGCAAGTGACGGAGTTATGCCCGAACAAACATAAAAAAAAAAAAAAAAAAAAATACAAACATCCGAATTGAGAACCTCCTTCTTTTTTAGAAGTCGGTTAAAAATTTCTCGAAGGATATTGAGCCCTGACCTGGTGAAGGTTGTGAGATCCGCTTGGGGCGAGACGCACGGGACCGGTCTATG
The DNA here is from genome assembly GCA_949316265.1 of Diarsia mendica. Taxonomy (NCBI): domain Eukaryota; kingdom Metazoa; phylum Arthropoda; class Insecta; order Lepidoptera; family Noctuidae; genus Diarsia; species Diarsia mendica. The sequence goes on along the minus strand of OX438907.1, from coordinate 1,449,395 downwards.
TGGGGACCCGTGGTGCAGGCAAATGTCCAACAGTAGACGTCTTTCGGCTGAAATGATGATGATACTGAGCCCACGATTCACCAACACATGACGGTATTCACGCAAAGGAAACAAGCGCGTGTCATATCGCGTCAGATCGTGGAGGGAGCGCTACAAGGACACTTATTTTTTATAAAATAAGTTATTTTCTTATCAACGTCTCATAGGCTATAAGCTACAGCCTTAAGCAATCACGCATCGCTTCAGACCTATATATATTTATTGCCTCTCCCTGGTTGAAGCTAACCGATTGAACGATATTCGGATTTTCGTAAAACTTCTGAAAGCTAACATTTTTTTTATCAAATAAATACGTTTTTATCAAGTTACATATCATATGCGTTAAACTACAGCCTTAGGCTACCAAACATCACTCCAGTTCGCGTATATTGCCCCTCCCGGTTACAAACTACCCAGTTTGTGGATATTCGGGTTTTCGACAAACTTGTATAAGCCTACTTTTTATAAAATAAGTTATATTCTTATCGAATTTCGTGTGATATGCTATAAACTACATCCTCGGGCTAGCACGCCTCGCTTCAATTCTCATTGATTGCCCCTGTCGGCTGGTAGCTAATCGGTTTGAGCCGGGAAATTGCGGATTTATGCGTGGTATGTTACAGCTATATCCGGACGTCCGATGGTATTTTGTTGTAGTTTACCGAGCGTGAAAAACGTGGGCTTTAATAGAGATACGTTTAGTGCCGTAGAATTGTATGGGCACATTTCCGATCATAAATTCTGCCAGAATCGCATGTCTAGTGGTCGGATACGCGACAGCTGAGGTCTTGGGTTCAATTTTGGGATTTTTCATTAGCAGCTAAGTAGTCTGGATTTCTGCCCGATTGATGGCAATAGGCTCGCCCCCTATTACATGGGACGTAACTGGTGAAATGTGTGTGTGCTACGAGGTACACCTCGGCCTAACCCTTCGGGAATTAAAGGCGTGATGTTGTATAATTGTATGTGATTTTCCGTCACCATTTTTTCCCGTGAACTTTTTGAACTTACAGTCTATTTTGAATAACCAATGCGGTGTCGAATGTCAAAGCACTACGGAAAGCACTTGCTTTTATAAATATTGTATCGGTCCCGTTACATATGTACCCCTCTTGTTAATATTTAATGTCCCTTGTTTTAGCAGCTCACAAATCAATGTTGCAAACAACTTCCTTTCAGTGTCTGTTCTATAAAACATTATGTATTGGTATTGATGTGGATTTTATCCTCAAGAACGCTAGGTTTTTTACCTGCTTGAAAATCCCGAAGACCTTATTTATAGGATGAGAAATCATCAAATGACTCCTCGCGTACTGGGTGGAGTAGAAGGGAGTGTCAGGCTCTTACTGACTAAAACACATCCAACTTTCTCAAAATTCCCTCTGCATTTTAGGGCCAGGTGACTCAAACAACAAATTCTGCAACCCTGGGTCCCCAAGACCCTATGTCAACAAATCACACACAATTTAACAGAAACTGCACGCACACAACTGTGTTATATTTTATCCAATTTCAATAAAAAGCAGACCCATTGAAATCGCACGAATCATACCAAAGCGTCCCTTGGGCCCGCAATCCGCGAGGCGTAGCAATTCATCGTAACTAGTCTGCGCCACCACAACCAGACAGAGTGGACAAATACAGAAGAACTATTTTATTAAATGTTTCTAACTCATGAGTTCCACAACTTCTTAGGGATGTTTCCTGGCTAACAAAAATATGACTCTAATTAGTCCATCTGTTAGATTATCAATAAATGGATACGTGTTTTTGGTTTTATCAAATCAATAAAAATTGACGAAGATAAAACAGATAAAACACGTCAAAGATTTGAGTGGGGCTTGTGTCTTATAATATGACGTCAACGAGTTTTTAAAGTCTTCATTGTTTGCTTACGTGCAAAAAGAAAAAATATGTGTCCAATATTTTTTGGAAATCTATCTGTCGGACTAATTAGATTTTTTTTTGCCAACTACCCTATTGATTCTAAAATGTACCTTGTCTCTCACACCATACCATCTGTTTCTATTCGTGCGCTAATTGAACTTTTGTATCTTCTTGTTTGGTGAAACATTAAGGGTTGTCTCCGTCCAGAATGTCTTACATAATTGGGATACTGCGGCAATGCAATGCGACGTTACCAGATTTCTCGAGCTGTGAAAGCTGTTGCGGTTCCAAGTAGCTTCATTCATGTCTGGAATGTGTCAACATTTCGCAGTATTGTTAACAGTACTACAATCATTGCCCTTGTTAACCTACTTCTTATAATAAGACACCTAAAATGAAGTAAATGTGATACTTACTTGACTGGCCTGTTGGTCTAGTGGTTAGTGACCCTAACTGCTATGCCGGAGGTCGTGGGTTCGATTCCCACCCAGGACAAATGTTTGTGTGATGAGCACGATCATTTGTTCTGTGTCTGGGTGTAATTTATCTATAATATGTATGTATTTAGAAATATATAAGTATGTTTATCAGTTGTCTAGTACCCATAACACAAGCTCTGCTTAGCTTGGGACTAGATGGCGTTGTGTGATAGTTGTGGAATATTATTATTATTATTACTTGTATTATATTGACATTGAATCCTGCAGATTTGCTATTGGTTAGTAGAACTTAGGTCCTTGGTCACCTGACACCAGGTTAGACAGAGAGTAGAACTTAAGTGCTTCCAGTATTATTTTAGTTGTGTGACGCATCTCATCTTAGCCCGAGGAGTTTTATTAACAGCATCTTTGCGCACCGTGCAAGAAATTATGCAAATCTGAGCAGTGTGCTTATGTCCGGCAAACTTTAACTTCTAATCTCCAAGAGAAAAGACAAGCTCGAGGTTATAACAAACTTTGCAGAAGTTTAAAATTAAGCGTTTATCGCTAAGTAATCTTGTTTACCGCGGAAAATGTTTCATTTTTGAGCTAAAAAGTCGTTAAAACTTGTCTTAAGGTTATTTTAACACGAAGAAAGTATTATTCGGCTGCTTCTGGAAACATTCCCAGAGACAGCTTTCAATGACAAGAAAACTCAGTTTTCCTTTTAACGCGGAAATATTTGTAGAAAATGGAATAGCATTTATTATGCAATATTCCAAAGTAATGTTCGTTATATAGCGCAATCTTACCGCAGTCTAATAGCCGTCGAGAAAATGTATTTGAATTTCTATTGTATGTAAACAGTAAGAGGAACACATTTGGGAAAACAATTACATTTCACAAAAACAAATTAACCCTACGCATGTAATCCTAACCACCACACCGAAATCTGATGACACGTGTCATTTAAATAAAGTCACAAACGTCAGTCAGCGTGTGACGGGTTAATTCTTTTTGACAGTTACGCGACGTGACTGCATCGCAACGGTTAATTGTCAATTTGCATATAGATGGCGCTATAGACCGCGGGTCGCGGGGGAGAGTTAATGAATGCCCTGAGGCGCACAACAGTTGAATCGAACAATTATATTAGTTCCCACTGATATTATAGTATTGGTGGCAATGTTTTGCAGTGATTAATGAATAGTTTTGTTTGTTTTATCAGTATGCTAAAAGTAGGGGGGTTATTCAAGGGTTTAATTCAGATTTTATCGCGACAGCTTGAACTGAAACACACACAGGATACATACAGTAGATGTAATAAATATTCTTGTGAGCTTACTCGATACCACGACGATTTTTTTTGAGGTTGTGATAACATCAAATGACTCCACACACTATTACTGACTAAAATCCACCCAAGTCGCTTCTTAGCCCTTTATGTCGAGGCAGCGGTATCTCTTCCGAACAACCCGCAGCGCGACGGGTCCTCTTTTTCTTATCTCTCTGTCTTGCTTACTTATCGAAATGACAGATCTTACAAAACGTACGCATTTTCACAATCACCTTAGAACCAACGTTCTGAAAAACTTTAAAAAGCCTTACTAGCTAACAACATGTAACATTTCAGGTTTAATATCTTATTATCTACACTATATATGAGAGTAAGTACAAGTGTGCCAAGCCACCACTTTGTCGAGCAATGCCCAACAGTCCAAGATGGCCGCTAGCCAGCAATTATTCCGCGCGATGCACATCGCTTTATTGAATGCTCATCAACCCTCGATCTTGCGCCGATACTCGATATCTGTAACCGTATAAATATCCTGGGGGCTGAATGAAACGAACTTGTTGTGGACTTTTATCCGGGACAGATGTAACCATAGATAACAGAAGCAATCTGTTATCTATGGATGTAACCAATGATTGGTGGTTATTATTATGTTGTAATTTAGCGTCACAACTGTTTTCATGCAGGGTTTGGCAGAGGTGTGTGACAGCTCTCCCACTTTTCACCAGTCATCCAGTCATCTTAAGCCCCATGTAATAGAGGGCTCGTCATTTTTTTATGCTCCTCGTTTTTATTCCATCTTTGTATAATTTTACTTCCACTCCCGTCGGAATGTACATAGGTATATATGTACTGTCTGTACCCACACAATGATTGTCAGCGTATCTAATTCTGCAATATTTTCCGTTGACATCTGACGTAATTTTGTTGGTCCATCGCGCTCGGCTGCTTGCAGCGTATTGAGCGTCGAAGTGCATGGATTCGAAATGGTGCGTTTGGAGGTTGATAGCGGTCATGCGAAACAGGTTTTATGTTTAAATCCGCCCGTTTCATTTAATTTTAGATATCATAGTTTTTCGTTTTGTTCTGTCTTGCACTTTTTTTATCATGTTCGTTTTCTTAATATTTTTATTTTAAATTACCTCTAAGTATTCTTATTTATGTTATTACACACCTATTTCACATAATGTAAGTACCTTATCATACACACATATTAATACACACACAAAGGGCTAAACTGTTTTACGTTCGTTACGTCACCATCTCAGTGCCAGTTGAAAACCAGCGTCGGGCACTAGCTGCTCGGCAGTTTGCTGAACTGGTCCTATTTGGCGCAGCCGTGAGATGCACACACGCGTTTATTTTGTTTTGTTATTTTTTTTCTTTTCAATTTCTTTTTTATTGTTTGTTGTGTGCACAATATGTTTTCTTTCTTTTCTTTCTTTCTATTTGCCAACACAAATACGCTTCTACGGATATAAAAAAAAAATAAAAAAAAATTGCTATACCTCAAAATTGAACTTCAGACCTTGTCTTAGCAGAAAGCAGACCATTAGACGTATCAATTGACACATAAGGTTATAAGAAACATCACCGAATTTGGAATAAATATCTTGGAATAAAACTTATTACCTTTACTTACTACTTTGTGTACCCGTATTGTCATTTGCAAGCTTATGATACCCTAACAACTAACTGTTCAACAGCAATAAAACTCTACCGATTGGATGCAAACGATGCAATAGTGCAAGACTATTACATTTTACTGTCACAAATAGAAAATAGTTTCCACCAGTTCATTTCCAACGTGCACGGCATGTTAGAACCGAGGTTTTATTTAATTACTTTAACGTAAATCTGTGGGAAAGCAGACCACATAAAATAGGATAAAACTGTATGGGAAAAAAGACTAGCTTAAAATCAAGCAGCGTTTTATTTTAATTACGAATAATGAATGGAAATGGCTGTCTCCTAGTTCTAGTGTTCGCAAGCGCTGCTGTTGTATGGGTCGTGGATTTAATTCCCAGGCCGGATATACTGTTATTGACTTTCTCAGTAGCAGCTCAGAGTCAGGATTTGTACCTAGTTGATTGCCAAAAGAGTCCTCTTCTCCTACTTAAATATAACAGGCAAATTATTACACCTCATGCCTAACTCTTCAGGAAAACAGGCGTGATTTTATGTAAGATCAAAATAGATACATTTTCAGACGAGGCAGCTCTACAGTAACCTTTAAATTATTTATACAAGGTCAAGTCATATCTACGCCACTTCAAAGTTCCTCTTGGCTGACCGCGTCGCTTTGACGAGGCAACCCGACCGAATTCGGTGTGTGCAGTGAAGCCAACCAAGTGAATGCGTTTGGATGCATCGCAAACGGGCCGGGTAATCTCTGGAAATAGCCGCGTCTGCAACCTTCGTACTGAGTGATGCTTTGAATTAAGGCTTGTGAATAGTGAAGGTGAAAATTCTATCTGTCTGTATGTAACAGACGTAATTTCAATGTGGGCTTTTGTTAAACCTTTACTTTAGTATTCTGAGGTCGGCTCCAGTTTAAACATGCAGCTGAGTACCAACATTTTACATGGAGCCATGTCAAATGGTCCAATTAGACTTTTGAGAGGTCTCAATATGTTATGAATTATCAACATTTCTCGGACCTTTGTTATCACTTAACGAGCCCCTGATGAACTGATGTATTTTTAACTCAATATTGAATATCCACATAAAAGTGTATTATAAAAGACATACTCTCATTTTCTGTACCTCAAATACATTGTTAGATCCTAGAACCTTATCATAAAAATAATAGCATCTAAATTAAAACATACCCCTATAGGACATAGTTATATCCACAATTTATATCACAAACAATATTTCCGCATCTCATAACTCCACAGAGCTCCTTCAAATCAATGTTTCCAACAGCAGTATAATAAGGTGCTCATAAAATATACATAAACGGTCCGAAAGAGCGTTAAACTGACCAGTGGCTGCTCGTCAAAGGCACTTGTGTCTCTGTTACTCTGTATCGAGTCCGCACAGACTACGAACTTGCCACTCCAGCCTCGATTTAATGACAGAATTGTAACGTAATGGTTGTCGGGATGGAACGTAAAATACGAATAAATAGGGCTGGTCATTATAATGTTAATGTTTGTATACTAAATGATACTAAACTAGCTTATGTTCGCGGTTTCGCTCGCGTGTATGTCGGTTATCACGACCAAATGTAATCTTTTCATCCCCCCATTTCAACCCCATACAACCCTTTTTTCGCATGAAAAAGTAGCCTTATGTTCTTTCTTTCTCAGGCTCTAGACTATCTGTATACCAAACATTTAAATCGGTTCTGTAGTTTTGATTTGAAAGCGCGACAAACAGACAGAGTTACTTTCGCATTTATAATATTAGTAAGAAAGTAAGGATAATGTCTCTTACTACAATAACAAAAATACATTTTGAGGAAGAGTTGTCCAAAATATTTGTGTAAATTCCGTACATAGATTTTGAAAACAAAACGAATGTTTACGCGGTTGTAGACTGAATACCGTGTCTTCCTAAATTACAGGTACTTTACTATGTACCAACATTTAACTTATTGGCAAATTATGTTATCTAATATTTCTTACCGTGTAGGATTGTCTAAGTTATAAGAGGCTTTCTGAGGCTTTCGATGTGTGGCTAAAACAAAACTGCAATAGCATAAAGTTTTTTAGACATTAATAAATAAATAAAATAATTTTCTGAAGTAGGCGTATAATCTTAGCCAGCCCTACATTGTATTCAAATCAACAGTATCCTACTGTCATAAAATTCTTATTGAGCTCATTATGATAATTTATACAAAGGGGACGCTGCGGGGGGGGGGGGCGTAGAGGGTCCAGGAGGTTTCCTCTCGAGAAACTGTTATTGTTGGCAGAAGCCGAGTGATCCTCGAATCTTTTAATTAGGTGATATTATCTCTCCCTCGCTCGTCATTAGCGGTACGCTTCGGTTCTCTGCAAGAGGCTCTAGGGACTATGTTATTTTTAGAAAATATGAAAATGTATTTTCGTTTATAATTATAATGGTCTTGTTATAAGATGGCCTGTAGCCCGAAAGTCTTGCCATAGGGTATCGCATAACCCAGTCCAAATTGGTAAGGGAGATAAGATAGGCAGTCGCTCTATGTATTCTCTGTCATTGATGTCTGATATTGAATAAATTATTATTATTTTATTTTTTTTTGGTTCTTTTTGTTTCTTCTCATTTAAGAGAGCATAAGAAACCTTACACGCGGGTCGGAACCAAGGATGTAAGGTGTAATTTAGATAGAGAAAGTGGATGATAATGTAGAAGAAGTCAGAAACTTTCGGGTGATTCGACAGGTGTTGAGAATGGTGGCTTTTTGTAGCATGTAGAGTGTGTGAGTAGGCATTTGTAGAGTGTTGAGGCTTTGTGTGAGAGATTTCGGTATAATACCAGTAGATGAGAGAACAATGGGGACTATATAAACAGTTTGTACATTCCATTGGGTTTTAATTACAACGGCAAGATCTTGGTACTTACTGAGTTTTTCGGAAATTGTGGCTTGGATATTTTGTGAGTTAGGTATTGCTATGTCTATCAGATAAGCTGTTTTATTGGTTTTGTCGTTATTATAATATTGGTATTCAGCTGCATCCGGTTATTCTGCAGCTGGTCTTACCATAGTTGAGAAAAGGCTATCCAAATGATGATGATCTTCTCTTTATAAAATTGATAAATAGGAAGAAAATATAAAAACCACTCAACCAAACGAGTATTTTAAGTGCGAATTTTAGCTATAAACGGGAAACCTCATAAACTTCGCGTCGTTCAAGAACTGTCTATGTCAATTACACTAATTTTGACAGCTCTTGAACGCAGTTTAGATATGCTGATCGCGTTCAGTTTCGTTGAGAACATCCATTTTTAGATTCTAATAATATTAATACTTATCTTATTATAAGTTTCAGAAGTGGAAATTTATTTAAAAAAAACAATTAACAACAAAAAACCATTTTTACTTTATAATTGACTCAAATTACAACCAACACAATTTACTTACAGTTCAGTAAGACTTTAAATTAACCCAACAAAACACAAACTCACTTTATGATTTTTACGACAAACTAAACTCAAAATGGCTTACGTAACATTACAATTGGCATAAGAATCAAACGTCCGTCCAGTTCAAGCGTCGAGTAGCAAAGGGACGTTCTACCCGCAGCGCCTGGTTTTTATAGGCGAGGCGAGTATAGTGACGTAACGCGAGCATTCTCTTACACGGCCTCTCCTGACGTAGTGTCGTCCTCGACACAAGCTCTTGGAGTGGCCCTGCTAGGACCCGCGATGGGAGAGGTCGGCACTTCGAGCTCCACTTCGCCCGCTGGCAGAAGCGACGGGTTGACCGCAGTAGAGGACCCCGTTTGTTTAGAGTCGTCATCAGTATCTTCATCTGAAAACAAGATCTTGTTAGAAGCTATCCAAGAAATTTGTGTAAAAGCGTTCAACCTCTCACGAAGTTCCATTCATTTTCAGCCAACTAATTCATTCATCGTTCTCTCATATAGTTCATAAGTTTGAATAGACACACACATCCATCTTTCTCAAAACATTTATAAAAATAAAGCCAAGGCATTATCCTGTACGTATCCAGCGCGTAAGAGGCGGTTTCTATGCTTCCATCTTGCTGACGGTGACCGCAACTGCGACCACGACCAGCGTTCAGCTCTCACCACCTGCAACATGGTCTGACAACCTGCAGACCCGCTTGACACGCAGACCGTATTCATACGTGCAAGCCGCTTAACACGCAGACCGTATTCATACGTGTAAGCCGACCCATACCGCAATCATGTGTACAAGCCCACTCGATACGCAGACCGTATTCATACGCACGAGTTCTCTCAACACGCAGACCGTATTCATACGTGTGAGACCATAAATTGACCACACATGGCCAAATTTATGCGGCCACCAGTGACTCAGCAACAGGTGCCATCACAACCGGCGACACACACGCGCCTGCTACCAGCGGCACTGCAGTACAGAACAGCAGCCAAAGCTCAAAGAACGTGGCACACGTCTCTGGGCACCACTGTCCTCAGATCCATCTCTCACAACCAGATGGCATCATTATCTGCAAACACATGAAAGTGAACACATGAGCAAATAAATAACATGACCACTATGGTTTGAAGCCTATTCAAAGCGAAGTAATTTCATAAGTTAGAGTCCATAAATTTGACCAGTGTTCCAGGCGCAAGCGTGCACTCAAGCGACAGCAACAAAGACCACCAATAGTGATTTTTAAAATTGAAACAGCTTCAAACCCAAGAGATTCATGCATCGCTAATGATTTTGTGACACACCGCGTCATTGAGACTGAAGCCCAAAACTTCCACATGTCTCCACTATGACCGCGGAGCATAGCAGAGCAGACGCCCAAACGTTTGCATGCTCACGACAAATAAGTAGCAGTATAGTCCTGCAGCGACGCGCTTGACCAAGCGAGGTCGCGCCAGTAGCCGGGGCCATGCGCTCAACCGCGCCAGCAGGGCGCGCTAGCACCGTGGTGTGCCACGCACAACTGCGCCAGTAGGGCGCACTGGCACCGTGAAGTGCCACACACAACTGCGCCAGTAGGGCGCGCTGGCACCATGAAGTGCCACACACAACTGCGGCAGTAGGGCGCGCTGGCACCGTGACGTGCCACGCACAACTGCGCCAGTAGGGCGCGCTGGCACCATGAAGTGCCACACACAACTGCGCCAGTAGGGCGCGCTGGCACCATGGAGTGCCACGCACAACTGCGCTAGTGAGGCGCGCTGGCACCGTGCAGTGCCACGCACCATCGCGCCAGTAGGGCGCGCTAGCACCATGCAGTGCCACGCACCAACTGCGCCAGTAGGGGTGCGCTGGCAGTCTGCAGCGACGCGCATAACCACGCCAGTAAGGCGCGCTGGCAACCCGGAGCGGCGCGCTGTACACGCCAGTAACGCGCTGGCAGCCCGGAGCGGCGCGCTGTACACGCCAGTAGCGCGCTGGCAGCCTGGAGCCACGCGCTGTACACGCCAGTAGGGCGCGCAGTCGGCCTGCGGCGAGGCGCTCGGCCTGCAGCGAGGCGCTCGGCCTTCAGCGAGGCGCTCGGCCTGCAGCGACGCGCTCGGCCTGCAGCGACGCGCTCGGCCTGCAGCGAGGCGCTCAGCAACGCCAGTAGGGCGCGCAGTCGCCTTGCAGCGACGCGCTCAGCAACGCCAGTAGGGCGCGCAGTCGCCTTGCAGCGACGCGCTCAGCAACGCCAGTAGGGCGCGCAGTCGCCCTGCAGCGACGCGCTCAGCAACCCCAGTAGGGCGCGCAGTCAGCCTGCATTGACACGCTCGGCAACGCCAATAAGGCACACGTGCGCGTTCATGGTGTCACTGTTGCGCAGCCCTGGCAACCACTGCTATGAGACCAGGCAGCGTTGCGTTGCAAATCACACGCCACACGTCCTTATGTAATGGTTACTCTGCAAAGAGACAAATTTACGACAGAATTTTGTTCCACTCGGTCACTCCTGACCAAACATCCATAAGGTCCCACTCTTTTTGATAAAATCAAACGTGGCCAAACTGGAAATTATCGAAAATACTACTATCAACCACCCTGGGTCATGTACCATAGTTAGTAAACAAGTCGATCATTCGATCTATTTGACTTCACACTAAGGTCTTTCCAGACCCTGACCTCGACCAGAGCTAAACGCGCATCACACACTCAGTCGACTTGAGTTTCCTCAAAAAGAAAACTCCAATTTCAACCGAGCCACGACTACGCAATAACTACTGGTACGGTCGAACACAATACAGCCGATAGAAACCCTTACTCGACTTTCTACCTCAACTTAACTTCATCAAAACCTTTATGAACATCGACTGGTACGTGACCCGTTGGCTTCTTCCTTAGCCAATCATGTGTCTTAGGCACCTTCATAAATAAAGCTAAAAAGACTAGACTAAGACTTATCAGACTTTACAGAGAACCTGTATGCGGTCTACGTCTTCACACGAAAAACAAGTCAACTGATCATATTGCGTAGGGGTTTGAATTTACGCAGATCATGATTATTTGAGTTTGATGTGCAAACAACTGCACTTTTGGGTTTCAAATATACAGAAAACAAGACTTGACTGTATTTTGTTTTGTTCATAATTGCGGCTTTTATTTGAGCATCAGATATACCACAAATCACAACGTTGCCCCACACAAGCAATTTCTCCTGTGTCGTGGGTACCTTCACAAACATTTAAACTCACACACACAAATAACAAGACCCGGAAAAACTATCTGTACGCCATACAAAAATTTGTTCCGTGCGGGAATCGAACCAACGACAGTCCCTTGACGATATTCAATCGCATCAAGGACTTTCAGGCATAGCCTGCATGTGTGGTACATTTATTCGAATTCATACTCATAACGTCATATAGCACAGTGGCCATATCAACTTCACGTAGACACAATGACCAAAATTCGGGTTTAAATATTAGTCCACGTACTGTTGTTGGTCACTCAATCTTTAAGCCTCGTCTTAGCACCACCATGTAAACAACCACCAATGCGTCCGAGGCATTGTCAATTGCCCCAGTGACTTAATAAACACACACACACAACATAACATCACGCCTGCAATCCCCAAAGGGTAAGGCAGAGGTACCCAGTATACCCACATTTCGCCAGTTATGTTAACTCCTATGTAATAGGGGCGAGCCTATTGCCACCAACCAAAAGCATAAATCCAGACAATAAAACTTTACCCGACCCGGGAATCGAACCCAGAACCTTAATGCTCAGCAGTCGCGCTTGCGACCACAAGACCAACGAATTATAACAATGGTTCGACCTTACTTGTATCAGGGACGAAAGTAAACCCACTATTGTTCTAGGTAGAACTCGTTTGAACCGGCGGTGAAGGAGTACGTGTGCGTTTTCTATTGCCAATTGCTGCAATGTCGCTACGCGAACGACCTACGCGTATTGCGCCTATCCCTACTACGCGATTGGTGCCTTTCGGGACTATAAGAATCATGCCAATCTCGATTACGCAAGCCATCTCATGGAGTACGACGACTACTACTCGAATCGCGGTACGATCTACCACTAGTGCGATCAATGACCCACGGGATCGACGTCGTTTGCGCATACGTGTACGTGTACGCGTTCTTTGCGAGTATGCGGCTTTTCACGCCCCATTATCACAAGAAAATCGGGATCAAATCAGACAAACAAATAAAACAAGTCAGACAATCGAATGAAAAGAAAAATAATAAAGTGGGTAGTTGCAAAATAAAATTAAAAGTAAAAGAACGGCTTTTCTGTTCAAAACAATTTTCAGCTACGAGACTTCGTCTAAGTGGGCCTAAAAAGTCCTTTATCCCACTTCTGATATAAGTTTCAGAAGTGGAAATTTATTTAAAAAAAACAATTAACAACAAAAAACCATTTTTACTTTATAATTGACTCAAATTACAACCAACACAATTTACTTACAGTTCAGTAAGACTTTAAATTAACCCAACAAAACACAAACTCACTTTATGATTTTTACGACAAACTAAACTCAAAATGGCTTCGTTTTTTTTTTTTTTTTAAATTTAATATGGGCTTACTCTTGACCTCAATCTTGCCCTAAGGGCAGAGATGAGGTCGACGATGGAACGAGCTTACCCAGAAGAAGCCTATTTACTCGTGACTTAAATAGATTGGGGTTATATGAACTCGGGAAAACCGACGCAGGCAGGGTGTTCCACTCCTTGGCTGTACGAATAATGAAAGACTTAGCAAAACGCTTCGTACGAATATGTGGAACATCGACAAGATATGGGTGATAACCTGCAGTACGCCTAGTCTCTCGATGGAAGAAGGGAGATGGTGGAATAAGCTCGTGGAGCTCTTGCGCACACTCACACGTAACATTACAATTGGCATAAGAATCAAACGTCCGTCCAGTTCAAGCGTCGAGTAGCAAAGGGACGTTCTACCCGCAGCGCCTGGTTTTTATAGGCGAGGCGAGTATTTTATCTTCTTGTACATTATATTATCTTCTTACTCTTTATAATACTTTATTATATTTTGTCACAATTAATTAATACTCTTTTCATCTAAGATCAAAAACATCCCTCATTCGTAAACAGTAAATAATTAATAAAAATTAATGAACCTTGTTTATTATAGAAACAGGATATTACTTCTGATAAGAAAACAACAATATTTATTATACATACATTGCAGAAAGGAAATCCTTCTACTAATTGCAATTAGATTCCTTATCAAGAAGGTTTAATACGAGGAAAATCATCTGAACGGAAATAGGATGAAAGTAATGAACACTTGCCTGAGCTTAGAATGAAAAAAAAACGTTTATCTCTGCCATCATGGCGGGAACTCAACAATGGCGGAATAATTCTATTTTTAAACCTTAGTACTTCTATCCACATTTCTTTGTCCTTTTACGTTCGAGGGGATAAAGCTTATCGATAATAGTAATCGATAAACTTCAGGATCATTCCCACTAGTTCTACTGCACTCATCCCCTCGTTCGTTTCTTTGTTCTTGGATTTGTTGCACACAATAGTTTGCTTGGAATGAATGTTGTAGTCGTACTGCTACTTCTAATTTCTTTGGCAGTCGTTACGGGTACTACATTGACAATCAGTCTTAGTAAAGGGCTGAATATTGGTATTCATCTGCTCTACCTCTGTTTGTAATAAAAATATCACGACATTTCTCTTTAGAAACATCATATCCCTAGTCTTTTTGCCTGTGTTTGTGGATGCAACTGAATCCCAGTATTTTACATGCAGCTTCTACCTATCATACCTCCACAAACCATTTAGTACTGGGTACTACAATACCCTTTGTACCAAAGATCTACTAACGACAGCACGGAGCACGGAGGAAACTCGCTCGTCTATGGCTAGTCCCCCATCCACGCGATAACCTAGGCAAGTGCATAACTGACCCGAGCTACTGCTACGGCTCCTCATGTATCTTTTGAGAACCAAACACAATAAAAAGCAATGTGTAAAACGTCAAAACAAAATGGATCTGATAAAAAGTAATTCAGGTAACGTTCATTTAAAACCAATACAACGTCGGAAACGTCAGAATCCAATCGAATGATTAATGGAAAATATTAAACACCATTTATCGGTTTATTTTCACGTTTTAACAAATCAAACGAATCAGCGGCATTGACTGACTATAAATATATGTAAGGATTGTGAGGTATGCCTGTATCATGTCGGCTTTTATATTGTTGGTGCATTGTGTGCTCAGGCGTGTGATTGTATTATCAGTTTAGCACACAACAGTCTTCTTCCACGTTTACCTACACACGTATTCTACATACACAGGTAGGAAGATTATTTTCAATTATTAATATAAAAATACATAGTAACCTTGTTTATCTAGATAAATTTTCTTTTTACGCATTCCATACAAAATACAATATAAAAAACTATATTACAGTTTTTTTCTAGTTTTTATATGGCCAGTTGTGTTATTGTTAAAAGAGAAGCATTAGTTAATAGATAATTAAGTACCTTTTGCAAGTTAAGATTCGGCATACCTTCCAAATGTTGATTTTCTTAAACTTACTCAAGATATGTTCCTGTACTTACCGATATTGTATCCGCAGCGACAACCCTAACCGTAGACAAACATTATTTTCCGTGTTGTGTGTGTCGGCGATGTTTGCGCTAATCCCACGCTTTCAGCGCTGAATACACCACAAGTGGCTCGCTGAATGAAGCGCAAATAGGCTGAGAGGACAGGGGTAGCGCTGAAGCGGACAATGTTTAATTTTTGTTGGAGATCGGGTAAGGAGTTTCGTTGACCTCGGGTAAAGAGGTAAGAATATATTATTATCGAATATATTGAGTATAGAGCCGGCGCACGGCGTCCAGTGGCTAAAGCCCTGACTTAAGTATGTTACTTACTGTTACTGTTAGCCTGTGTCATCCCACTGCAGGGCAAAGGCCTCCCCCCATGATTTCCAAATTTTGCGATCCAGGGCCAATGTGGACCACTGGTCGTTTGTTCTATCAAGCTCGTCCCGCCATCTCCTTCGAGGTCTACCACGTCGCCTTTTGGCTGTGTCAGGGTTCCAGAACGTGGTTGTTTTGGTCCACAGCTCGTTTGGCATACGGCAGACATGGCCAGCCCAGTCCCACTTCAGCTTAGCGGCTTTTTGAGCAACGTCAGTGATTTGTGTTTTGGAGCGCAGTGTGGTGTTGCGTATACGGTCTATTAGTTTAACGCTTAGGATACTACGCTCCATTGCACGTTGGCAAACCTTGAGCTTGACCTCATAAAAGCGAGAGACTTAAGTATGTAGGTCTTAGATTCGAACTCAAGCAGGCACTTTTCTTTACGTGAATTTCGAAGACATATGTGGTCATATATCTTACTCGATTTTACATAGAAGAGGCCTAATAGAACGTTTCCTATGAAGGTGAACCGACAAAAAACTTCGCGCGAAATTAATGGAGACCCTAACCTTTCTATGAGTTCCTTCGTTGTTGGTCGTAAAGTTTGTTCAAGGAGGGGTTTTTATATTAAACTAGCGGACCTGGCAGACGTCGTCCTGCCCGGACAGCAGTGCCACCTACCGTATCCAATTGTAAATCTAAACCATTCTCAAATCCACTTTTTCGAAGTTAAACTAAAAATCTTTTGCGGCTTAGCAACAAAATCCACGAACCTTTAACTTATAAAGGCCCTTTTCGTTTCAAAACCAACAACAATTTCCATAATTACAATACAACATAATGTATCCAATACCAATACAATTCAGTCAAACAAAAGCGTAGCGCCGTAGCTATCTCCCATCGTCCCGGGGCTACGGCGCTACGGCGTAGGTGGGCTACGGCGTAGCGCTACGAGCGTTCAACTGCATTCACGCTACGAGATTTAGGTCAGAAGCTTCGTAGCGGTATAGCAAGAAGTAGGTACTATGTACTATAGAAGCTATCCTTACAATATGTGATAAGGAACTCATTTAAATACCTCTTGTTTGTATTATCTAAGATTGATCTATACTTAATACTGACTACTGACACTAAAACAAACACACACATAAAATAACGTGATGTTATTTTATGTATGTATTTAGTTTAATAACCCAGCTTATTTACAACCAACAACTATTCAACAAAGGCACACAAATTAAATTCACCAAAACGAAATAAAAAATCCATCGAGAAAAGCAATAACAACTATCTGTAGGGTATTTATTAAATTGAATAGGTCAAGTGGCACCCGTGTATTGAGAGCGCTGGTTCCGTAGTCAGGGATACCTCTCAAACAGACCCAATAGGAGAGGTTTATTAATTTAAACTCGAAATGTTGTTTTCTACTGCCAAGTTCATTTCAATGGTACTTATAAAGGTTATAAAAGCGAGAGGTCTGACATTTGGTACGAAAATAAAGTTCAAATTGGTTTATTTAAGCAAAGTAGACACTTAACATAACCTCTAAGGGTAAGGCAGATGTACGCCCACATTTGGCAAGTTATAAAGTCCCATGGAATGAGTACAGTCAGCATCATAAGTATATTAACATTACTCAAACGAAGCTGTTTTTTTAATAAATGTTGTTAGATATTACTCGTTACTAAATGTTATTGGAGTTTAGGGACTATTTTAACGAATAATCTTCTGAAACATTAAAAATAATAGCTAGAGTCCTGTACATAAAAGAATTAAAATTCCGAAATGTTCAGCTACTTCTGATGCTGACTATACATAAGAGGAAGTCAGTGCCCATCGGGGTTGCGGGTTGTTCGAAAGAGATACCGCGGCCTCCACAGCGACACTAAGGCTGAGGCTACAGTAGCGATTTGCGATGCGACTGGAAGAGCGAAATTTTTGAACTGAAATGAATTGATGTACGGTGTAGTCATATACGTGAGCATTCATTTACTTGTTTTAATCGCTCATGTGTCGCAGGTCGCGTCGCGGCCTAATGTAGCCTCAGCCTAAGGGCTAAGAAGGAACATGGGTGTTTTTTATTTAGTAAAAGGGAGCAGTCATTTGATGATTTCCCACTCTCTAAAAAAAAAGAAAAAGAGGAAGTCAGTGCTACCACTGACTGAAAACTTGTGTGATAATTAACTGTTATCTTTTTAATGTCGTGTTATGCAGAGGAATAAGGGAAATGTTGAGTATGTATGTAGATGGCTATAAGAATAGAGGAAGATCAAAGAAAGTAAGGATGGACTGTGTGAGGGATGATCCAGGTCAGCGTATAATATAAAAGTCTTGACTTTACATGTGACTTAAATCATCATCATTCTCCTGTCCTTATCCCAATTTATTTAAGACTAGCGGACGTGCCGCGGTTTCACCCGCGTAGATCCCGTTCCTGTGGGAATACAGGGATAAAAAGTAGCCTATGACACTCAGCAATAATGTGGCATTATATTGGTGAAAGAATTTTTAAAATCGGTTCAGTAGATCCCGAGATTACCCCTTACAATTTAACAAATACACAAACTTTACCTCTTTATAATATTAGTATAGATCGGCCCAGCGTATGTTCTTCCATACTTTCTCCATAATTCTAGTTAATGTAATTCAAATGACCCCGACAACCCTATTCCAGACCTTTTCTAAGCCATTATAGGTCAAGAAAGCGCCGCCTCCGAAGAAGAATTCTAATTTAATTCATTGAACCCATTTCTTCGCGTAATCCGGTCGCTTCGCTAAGAGCAATCGAATAAATTATGCCAACAGATGGCGCTATTAGCAGAGAATTATCAATGGCCAAGTCAAGGGGAAAACTTTGCCCATAAAAATGTTTTTCTTTTTACATTTAGTAAGTGAACATAAATCTTTGGAGGTGTACATGTTGTAAGAAGTTAAAAATAGTTATTCGACTGTAACTAAAGTTTTGCCAGACAGACCCAAGAAACGTTGGCGTGACGATCTGGACTCGTTCGTGACTGATTGGCCAGAGAAGGCACAACACCGGGAGAGCCGGAAAGAAATGGGGGAGGCCTTTGCCCAGCAGTGGGACACAATAGGCTAATCGAAAAAAAAAAAAACTTAAGTTTTGAGGATCTGAGTTATGATGCTGACTACACAACGTAACATCACACTTGTAAAAGGGTTAGGCAGAAGTGTATCCAATAGAACACCCAGATTTCGCCAGTTTTGTTAAAGTCTCATGTGATAGGGGCGAACCTATTGCCATTAACCACACACGATACCAATATCTGTGGTTACCACTGAGAAATTGTTGATGAAAAAATCTAATAGCACTTCGCCCGACCCGGGAATTGAATCCAGCGGCTCCCCCATTCAAGGTAGAATCTTGTTCAAGTTTTAATTGTTACAAAAAAAACAATGAAAAAAAGCTTTCGACTACTTATTACCTTTTTTTAAAAGCTTTTAAAGGTTTATACATGAATCAAAATGATAAAGAAACAATTTTTTTTATAAAAACGTTGCCCCACACTAGGAATTTGTCCTGTATCGTGGGTGCGTTTACAAACATTGAAACTCACGTACACAAACACGCCCAGACCCGAAACAAGTATCTGTAGACCGTACAAATACTTGTTCCGTGCGGGGATCGAACCCGCGACACGCAGCGCGGCAGTCCATTGCTTGACCCACTGCGCCAACCGTGCCGTCTAGTTGTTGCAAAAAACAATGAAAAAAAGCTTTCGACTTTGACCTTTTTTTTAAAAACTTTTACCGCCTTATTACAAAACGTAGTTAAACCTGGTTTAACTTAGACTTGGTTTATCTCGCATGACGTCTCACTTCAATAATATTCAAAAGAAAGTGACAGCATGCGAGATAAACCAGGTCTAAGTTAAACCAGGTTTAACTACCTTTTGTAATAAGGCGGTATAAGGTTATACATAAATAAAAATGATAAAGAAACAATGTACAACATTATCGCGTATTAATTGATCTGCGTGTCCATTGGCCATTATTCACACTGTCCCAGATTTAATCTGTGACTACAAACGTCAGTGTATAGGCATAAAATAAAATAGAAAAAGTTTCCACCAGCCCGTGTTCGGCGGTGACATTAATAAAATATAGCCCACAGTTACATTGCGTGGAGTTTTGTTATATTTTGTGGCACAGAAGTTACGGTGTCAATGTTTTGTCCCAGATTTTTAGGAAATACGTACACGTTATGTAGATTTTACTTTTTTGTTAGCCTTTTCGTCCTACTCCTGGGCAAAGACCTAATATGTAAATTAATAAATATATTATAAAATATAGAACTCCGAGTGCCTTCATAAAGTGACATTCTACGAGTGATAAAGAAGTACGAAAAATTGAGAACTTTTTTTTTTTTAAACATTGCCCCACACTAGGAATTTCTCCTGTATCGTGGGTGCGTTTACAAACATTGAAACCCACATACACAAACACGCCCAGACCCGAAACAACTATCTGTAGGCCATACAAATACTTGTTCCGTGCGGGGATCGAACCCGCGACACGTAGCGCAGCAGTCCGGCACTTATTTGATTTACTTACGCCCGAATACTCGAACGTCACTCAATTATAAGTAGCCCTCAAAACTCGTGCTATCTCTGTCACTCTGCGTTAAAGTAACAAAGATAGCACGAGATTTAAGTGCAACTTAAATCTCGTGCTATCTTTGTTACTGCTATCTTTGTTACGTGCCCCTTCCCCTCGGACCTCTGAGCTGTTCAGACGTGTTTCTAATGAGACCTTGTATTAATTTATTCAATTTTTATTCATTTAATTCAAAAATCAAAATTTAAATCAGTGTACAAAAATAGGAGTGCAGAAACATACAAGAGATCGCCGCGCCGCACGACGGACACTAGACAGTCGGCAACGCCTACCACAACGCTGCGCGTGAGTCACAAACATAATCATTGTTTACTACTAATGACTCCGCCCCCGTGCGTAAGCCACCACAACTTCTTAATGAACTCTGAACTTATAAGGTTGCTGTGCGCCTAGTACTGCCATACGCAGACCGAGACAGACATATTTGCGTGAGCAAGATAGTCAGAGGTCAAGATATACTAGACGGAAAGGTATTTTCTACGGATCTGTCGATAGCGCCCACTCTTACCTGAGCCATCTCTACTTAATAGAAGATCTACGTGTTCCTATCTCTTCGCAACGTGTGGGCCCCTGGTACTTGCGTTCTTAAAAACACATACTTCGTCGATATGCCTCTTCAACGCTCGCCACCACCGCCTACTCCAAAGGCTCAGCTGCCGACTACGCCGCTCTTCAGCACACCGCAGCCTGCTTTATTTACGCCTCATAGCTCATCAGAACCGAGCCTGAATGTGAACATGGATTCGTCAAATAATAATATGTCGCCAGCCATAACCTTCCGTAATGCAAAGCGTCTACGCTTAGAAGGTGACGAGGAATATAGTCTGTCTGCGACCATGTTAGAAATAAAAGAAATGTTCCGCGAATTTAAACAAACACAAGATGAAAAGTTCAATAAGCTGTACGCTATGGTGAATGACATCCGGGATACCGTCGACGTCATGGCTGCTAAATTCAATGAAATAAATTCGCGAGTTGAGGTATTGGAAACCGAGCGTAAGGAAAATTTGTCCTACATCCATAAGTTGGAGGTAAAAATTTTGAGCAGAGTTCCAGGTCCTCTTGTCTAGAGATACGTAATATCCCTGTGGCTAAATCTGAGACAAAGACCTCTCTATTGAAAACCGTGACTGATACGGGCAATCTGATCCACTTGGATATTAAACCTCACGAAATTAAAGATGTTTTCCGTGTACAAACAAAAGATCCAGCTAAGAAAACCATTATAGTCGATTTTACATCAATTCTACGCAAGGATGAATTTCTGGAAAACTTCCGTAAGCACAACAGGAACTCTTTCAAGTTAACAACGGAGCACCTTAAAATCAGTGGCCCTACCAAACCAATCTTTATCTCCGAAAATCTTATACCTAGAAAAAAGAGACTATACTTCCTTACTCGTGAAGCGGCAAAATGCAACGACTATAAATTCTGCTGGGTCAAACACGGCAAGATCTTTGTCCGTGAGAGAGAAGGATATAAACACTTTGAAGTGAAAACTGATGCCGACCTCTCTTTCATTTTAAAGTCCGCATGACTATACCCCATGTCGTCTTATCTGAATGAATGAATGAATGAATGAATATGCTCAACTCCCAGCCAAGAACATTGCTTGCCCCGGCATAGCCGGAGTTTGGGTCGTATCACAACACCCTCGTAGTTCCTGAACCAGCCATGTATCACTCCCACCGGAGTCACATAGTGAGCAATGGTGGGAAAGGTAGCAAGTCGGTTCGCTGGCCTTCTTAGGTGGCATAATACGGCCCAGTAGGCACGCGTCGCGAAACGCATGCGTCGGCGGAGCCGGCGCATGCGTCGCGCGACGTACGCCTTACCAGGAGGAACAAGGTTATTTGGAGTAGACATGCTCTGGGATAAGGAGGGAGATATAGAACCAGGCCAGTGTTCCACTGTATACCCAGTATAGGAAAAGAGGAGTGACAGGTGTATTAAAGTGGAGTGAGCGTTGAAGTCACGTTGTGTTGGGTAGTCCTTGGCTCGATGTCTGGCTGCGAGTGTTCCTGCGTTGGTCATTGCTGGGTTGATCGGTGTCGATTGCTTCTACTTCGCTGTCAGTTTCGCTGATGTCGTATATTTCTTCTGTGGTTGACTTGAACTTGGATCTGTCATCGGCCAGGTTTTTCCATTCTTCTTTGGTTCTCTTGTAGTACTCCATATCGTGCTTGAGCGAGTCCTTCCATGTAAATATTGGCCGGCCAGGTTTCCGTTTCACTGCTTTGTATCTTAATGCTGCCTGTAGTAGGTGTGGGGGCTCACGTCTGAGTACGTGGCCGTAGTAGTTTAGCCTCAGTGCTTTCACCCTTTTTGGTATGGTTTTTCCTTGTAGTATTTCGCTTGTTTTTTTGTCATGTGGATATGTTCTTGCATGACTTATCATGTCGGATAATATAAGTCGTTCGGTCCTTCTTAGTTTTGATCTCATCGCCTTGGTTAGTGCAGCTGCTTTGAGTCCGTATGTCATCGTTGGTTCTATCACCATTTTGTAAATTAGTCTGGCTGTTTGCCACTCCATTTTTGATTGTTTGATGAAAGGAGCTAAGGATTTTGCGTTGCTTATCGCTTGATCACATCTTGTTATAATAGTTTGCCTGCGGTTGTGTCCTGATGTGATGTTGGTGCCCAAGTATCGTATTTTGTCCGCAAGTTGTATAGTTGTTCCATCTAAATTTATGGAGTTTGGTTGACAGAGCACTGGGTCACGTATGATTGCTTTAGTTTTGGTTTCATTTATGTAAAGTCCGACGGATTGGAGGAGGGATTTCATTTTGATGAAAATTTGATCAGCCAAGTCCAGGCTCCTTGACAGAATTATTACGTCATCGGCAAAGGATAATATTATTGGCAGTTCAAGTCGATTATCTTGATCTAGTTTGAGGAAGCCTAATTCCTCTTCCATCGTTCTTAGAACGTCGTCCATAAGTATTGTAAAGAGGCGTGGGGAGAGGGGGCAGCCTTGTTTGACTCCTTTTCCTTTGGTTATCCATTTGCTTTGTTGACCGAACCATCGTATACAAGTTGTTTCATTCATGCATGCTTTTATTATTCTGTTTGTGAGTGCTTTATCGGTCCTGGTTACCAGTATATCGCGTAGGCAGTTCAGGTCAACTGTGTCAAATGCTTTTTCAATGTCGAGTGCTATGACATAAAGCCGTTCTCCTTGTCTCCATTCTTCGTCGAGTATTCGGCGCAGAGTGAACATATGGTCGTCGGTGGACCGATTCCGCAAAAAGGCGGCTTGGTAATTTCCCAGTTCATCAATACGCTCGTCTAGCCTTTGTAGCAGGAAATTGGCGTAGATGCGGTAGCCTGTGTTGCAGATTGAGATTCTTCTGTAATCTGATGTTGTTTTTGGGTGTTTCTTTTTGGGTATGGGAATCTGTATGGTTTGTGTCCAGCTTGTTGGTAAGATATTTTGTGTCCACGCCCTATCCTTGTGTGCCGTTATTTCAGCTAGAAATCGTTCTGGGACTGCTTTGAAGAGCTCTGTTACTACTTGGTCAGCACCAGGTGCTGTGCCGTTTCTCATGCCCCTAATTATGCCTTCTATTATAATTTTGGTTGGGATCTCTCCAAGTGTGGATGGGTCTTCGTCTTTTAATTCAGAGATTGCTGGACCTTCCGATTTTGCCAGTTCATTTTCCCAATGCAGCATAGGTATGTAGTATTGTTTTTGTTTACGTCTTATATTTAATTTATTTTTTCTGTAGTATTGGTAGATATACTTCATCCGAAGAGCGGGACGCGTTTTCTTAAGGTTGCTGAGGAGCTTTTGGCATTCGTCTTTATCCGCCTTTGCTTCGATAGTCCGTAGCCTTGCTCTGCAGGTCTTCAATCGAGTCTGAAGTGTTGTGTTCTTGGGGTTAAGCCGTTTAAGTAGCTTGGCTTGTTGTAGTTTTGCTATCGCTATCCTGTGTTCCTTATTGACGTTCAGTTTTATTGTGAGTGTTTCTCTTGCTGACTCTCTCATTATTCTCGTGATTTTATCCCAGAAGATGGGTTGGTCATTTGGTTTGGTGACGTTATTCTCCAGCTGTGTGTGTTGTTCCATGATTTGTTTTTCATATTTTTCCACGACTGTCGGGTATTCGGTGAGGAGTGAGTAGTCGTAATTCCTGTAGTTGAACGACAAGAGGTCGTCTTCGTATCCGTCTGGTTGTTGTTTCCCGATGTAGCGGCGTTTTCGTGTGAGATTCGTACTCAGCCGGTCCGTTTTAATTTCTGCAGTTATTAATTTATGGTCGGATAACGATTTTACGGTTACTCCCCGTATTGCTCTGAAAAAAGGTTTTGATTTGCGACTCGTGAGGATGTGATCGATTTGAGAGAATAATTTTCCTCTTTGCCATGTTGTCCTGCAATTGCCGCGACCAAACGAGGTGTCAAGGCGGAGATTTTCACGGAGAATTAAGTCTATCAACATTTCACCGTTTTCGTTCGATGTCTCGTGAAATAGGTTTTTCTTGTGAATAGCCTTTTCGTCCAGCCTTTTGATCTCTTGCCATCCTACGTGTGAGTTAAAATCACCTAATATGATTAACGTTGAGTTTTTGGGCTGCTTTCTTAGGGTCCTTTGTAGAGTTGTGTAGTCGCGTGATGCTAGAGTAGTTTGGTTGGCTATGTGGACTCCAACCAAGTATAGGACTATGCCATTTTTTCCCGTTATCGTCTTTCCAATAACGTTGGTTTCCGTTCTACTTTGGAGTATTGAGATTCCAGAGTCCTTTCTTATTAGGATCGCCATTCCTCTTGCTTTACTTGTTCCTGTAAGGGTCCAGATGTAGTGATTTGATTCAAATTTGCCAATTGCCATCTTGGTTTCTTGTAAGACAGCGATGTGAATGCCTAAGTCTTCTAGTTTGGCATCAATTCGGTGTTTTTTTGTCCAGTGTGGCTGCACCTCTGACGTTCCAGGTTGCAATCCTAGTCGATGCTAGTGATGGTGGCGCATTATAGCGTGGGTGGGTAAGCGGGGGCTGGACTACTCTGAAGCCGGTATTATCCGGGAGGTCTACTGGTGTCGGTATGCTAAGGGGTGTTGTCGTCGTGGTCTGTGGGGTGATTCCTATTTCGCTTTTGCTTGATTGTGTATTCGTTGTTGAGGTGTTTACGGATTGTTCATTTTCTATAAGACTATCATAGTGGTTGCTGTTGAAAAGCAGGTTAATTTCACCTACAATGTCAGATTGATTTGCGGGTCTGAACGTACATGTTGGTGTCCGGTTGTTCTGATGAATGTTAACCGCAATGAGGTAATATTCTGCTGCTGCTATCAAGATCTCAGTGCCGCCCCAAATTCCTGGTTTGTGAAGGTTCTTGACATATGTGTCGGTGTCTGTATTGTTTTGTACTCCATCTTGTGCCTGCTCTAAGTTGCCCATTATGGCTAGTCGCATGCGTGGTTCGTCACGTTGCTCCGTAACGTAGCGAGCCAGATCTCTTCTTATTGCTTCATGGTTAGATGTGACGTAGAATAGATTGTTTATTTGGTGGGCAATGGCTCTGAATAAGCAGTTTCCATCTCCTTCCATGTTGATCCTCTGCCACTCGTGTGAGATATCCATGGTATGAACTTTTCCCTTACTTTTCCTTTCCTTGGTTGGTATCTGGAAATGAATCTTATTCTATTGATTATTGACTAAAACTACTTCTATCATTGGTGCTAGGTTGTGTGTGGTTATCTGCAATACAATGCAATGGTTATTTAATCGCAGTAATTTTGCTGTTTTAATGGTACCCTATATTTGTTATGACACTATTGTCAAGGGGTTTTTACCAGGGCTAGCTGGGGTTCTTTGGGTCCCATGACCAGATGTGCGTAATTCTCTCACAAGAAATTTTCGGTTTTTTTAAGGAATTCTTCGGCTTTTGTTAATGCTGTTTGGAGTAAGACAAAAGCCGTTAAAATCGTCGGCTCTTTTGTGTAAGTGACGTATTGTAACTATTGCCGGGTAATACTCCGGGACGTCTGCTTGCCCTTTGTTTCTGCTTGGCAGATGGGGCTATGCGTGGTGATTGTTTCGTCTTTTGTTCTCCTGTTCTGATTTTACCGTTAGTTTTTGGGAGCCCTTTTTACTGGCGTTCATTTAGATTTGCACCTAGATTAAGTACCTAAATTATGAAACGGTCTCACCAAATTCCGGGATCGCTGCTGATTGCAGTTGTTGTTAAGTGTGAGGGGTACCGCCCGGCCTCGGTAGCATTGATATGTGCAAGTTGCACGAATGTGCACCTAGATTTAAGTACCTAAAATATGAAACGGTCTCACCAAATTCCGGGATCGTTGCTGATTGCAGGTGTTGTTGAGTATGAGGGGTACAGCCGAGCCTCGGTAGAGTTGATATGTGCAAGTTGCACTTATGTGGCGTCAACACGTAGCGGGAAGTAGTTTAAGGGGTTTTCGCGCCACTAATTAAATAATAGTTCAAACATGGATGCACAATATGACAGTCACTTTTAGGAGTCTCTTTGGCGGACTATTTAAAGGCCTTTTACTATACTACGCGGACGTTTGGTACAGCAGGTAATTATTATTATTATTATTTTCACTTTGGTAGGCTATTTAATCTAACGGCACTAATTCGCGAACAAACGTGAAGTGCAACGGTCCTTTATCACTGTGGTAGACTAGATCACGGCACTAATTCGCGATCGAACGCGTGACGCACTAGTTAATTATCACTTTGTCAGACTAGATTGTGGCACTAATATTCACACACGAACGTGTGGTAAAATACCAACTTAATTATCACTTTGATAAGTTAGTTAACCGTAGGTTTTGCTATTTACGTGCCATGTATTATCTTCGTTTGGGTCGGTCTGCGCGGGCGCCGAGCAACAAAGGTAATTAGTGGCAGTAGAATGCTTTTTAGGGGCTGTGAGCGTGCGGGTGGACCCGTCCGTCTCCGATCGCGTCCGAAACAGAACTCCCACTATACCCCATGTCGTCTTATCTGTCTCAATTACCTATGTTACAGTTTTCTATTCATGACTGGTTTCTGTTCCATATGTTTTATTGTTATGTTTGTTACCTTTATCTCTTTATACTAATATTAGTTAATTCTTTAATTTTAATCAACAATCAACTGTATACTATTTCATTACACGACACACAACTCCTGAACTACACTCTAAAATTAAAACTACACTTCACATACCGCAACTTTTACAATTCCATGACAAATAATCGCGTTCTTGACTGTAATAGAAAATTAACTGTTTTTGAGTCAATTGCATTCATAACTAAGTCTGTACATATTATATTGAAATCCACACCCTGTACAGCTACAAGCCCAGTGCTGATCCTACAAAGAATTTCCTTTCTATTCTCATATATTCATAATGGATAATCTAAACATAATTAATGACGAGATCGAAAAGCTTTCTGTCTCAGAATGTTTTGTCTGCTCTCCGGAGGCAAGTGGTAGGTATTTGAATAAACCAGAATGTACACTTAAAATTTTACATGTCAATATTCGAAGTATCAAGTGTAACTTTGACAATCTAACATTGTTAATGGGCAGATTAAGCTATACACTGGATGTTATCTTGTTGTCTGAATGTTGGCTGAGCAAATGCCCGAATATTCCCCCACTATCAGGCTACAATACTTGTACAACCTCGTTTAGAAACCAAAATGATGGAGTTGTTGCCTACGTCAGACAGGATTTACAATACTCTTCCGAAACTCCCTTGATGAATGATGCAAACTGTTTGTTACTGAAATTCTCTGACAAGCTTGCAATTGTCGCGGTATATAGATCACCCTCCATTAAAAACCTCAACCCCTTCTTCAGCAGTCTAGATACGTTGCTCCACCACTTAAGACAATTTAAAACTATTTCACTTATCGGTGATCTAAATATTAACATCGCACCTACGAGCGTGGATGCTAACTGTGATGAATATTTAAACATTACTGCATCACACGCTATGCTTCCCGCACATTCATTCCCCACCAGGCTTGCTAACTGTCTAGATCATGTATTGCTGAAGTCAGCACACACTGCCACAACATTGGTACTAGAATGTGATATAACTGACCACTCTCCTCTGGTATTGTTTTGCAATCCTGATATCACAACAAATACACAAAAACCTTCAGTAAAAAAGAAAATTGATATTGCAAAAGTGACATCTGATATCGAAAAAGCTGACTTTACCAAATTACTAAGTTCAAATAACCCAAATCTTGCTGCCGAAACTAGTATCTGTACTATCCTACTCAGTAAATCTCCATACTAGTTCTTCGCTCATTCCTAGTAGAAGGCGTATCATCAAGCCTTGGATTACTCCTGGTCTCCTCAGATGTATTCGACAGAGAGATAAATTACACAAAACTTTCAAGAAGCACCCAGAACTTCACACTCATAAAACTACTTATCTTCGCTATCGTACTTTCTGCAATAATTTGCTAAAGAAGCTTAAATGTGAATATGAAAGGTCAGAATTTCAAAGGGCCGGAAGGAACCCAAAGGCAACCTGGAAAGTTATAAAAGAAATATCCCATATGGATAAGGGTAAAAAAATTTCTTCAGAATTACTAAAATGCGCGGACGACCCTCTTCTCTCTCTCAACTTGGTAAACCGTTATTTTGCGACTGTGGGCAGTACCCTCGCATCCAATTTCTCTAATTCCTCATCTCAAGGTTGTACAGACCCTCACGTTTCGCCCCAGGTGGCCAACTCTTCCATAAAAGCCCCGTTGAAATCGATGGTCATGTACGAAGTCGATGACGCCGAAATTGACAGCATTATTTTATCCCTTAGAGATGAATGTGCTGTCGGTTATGATGGAATCCCATCTACAGTTATCAAGGCCACAAAATATACAATTATCCCTCTCCTTGTTTACATTTTTAACCTGTCTCTTTCTTCTGGTATTTTTCCGGATGTTTTTAAAACTGCCATAGTCCATCCTATACACAAGGGAGGAGACAAGGATCTTGCCTCGAATTACAGGCCTATATCCGTCCTGTCGACCATCTCAAAAATTTTTGAGAAAGTAATCAACGTAAGGCTTGTGAAATTCCTTTCTAAACACAACATTCTGGCTGAAAATCAGTATGGGTTCAGAGCCGGAAAATCGACAGAAGACGCTACCTTGGATCTCACGAGTACAATAGTCACACACCTTAACAATAAGCAGAAGTCTCTTGGTGTCTTCCTAGATCTCTCGAAGGCGTTCGACACCGTCTATGTCCCCAAATTGATTGACAAGCTGGAACAGGTTGGCATACGTGGCATTGCTCTCGAAATCTTTCGTAGTTACTTATCGGGGCGTAAACAGGTTGTGAAGGTGGGATCATTTGTGAGTGATGTGGAACCTCTGTTTTATGGCGTCCCCCAGGGCAGTGTCCTAGGACCAACCCTTTTCCTCATATATGTCAATGAGCTGTGTCAGTTATCTCTTCCGAACACAAAAATCTATACATATGCGGATGACACAGCTCTCATAACCCATGGCAGTGACTGGGCAGAGACCCGCGAAAGGGCAGAATTGGCACTGAGGATGGTCATGATGTGGTTAACCTCGAATCTGCTCACGCTCAACATATCTAAGACAAAGTTCATCCCCTTCACCCCAAGTGTTCTTAGCCAACCACCTTCGTTGTTTGCTATCAGGAGCCATGTGTGTGCTAACCCAGTGGCCAACACCTGTGACTGTCCTCAAATTGAACGGTCCGACAGTATAAAATACCTTGGTGTTATATTGGACAATCTACTGACTTGGAAAAAACATATTAACTCAGTTGTGATTCGAGTCAGAAGGTTGATTTTTGTGTTTAAAAAACTCCGAGCGGCTGCAGATTTCGAGTGCCTTAGGATGGTCTACTTTGCCCTTGCCCAATCAGTTCTCGGTTACTGCATAACCACTTGGGGAGGGACGCACAAGACAACCATGTTGCGGTTAGAAAGGGCGCAGAGAGCCGTTTTAAAGGTACTCGCAAAGAAACCTATAAGATTTCCCACTTCTGAGCTATACTCAATTTGTGAAGTACTCTCAGTGAGACAGTTGTTCGTGCTGCATACAGTTGTTAGGAAACATTTACTTCTCCCCTACGACCCTCAGTCCCTAACAAGCCGGCGTGCCAACAGAGTCTGTCCGACCGAACGCAGTAGGTTAGCGTTGGTCAGTCGCCACTTTACTCACACTAGCTCGAAACTCTATAATGCCATAAATAAGAAAATTAAAATATACCCTATGACTGGGAATTTGCTCAAGAGGAATGTGACCACCTGGCTTAAATCCCTGTCTTATGATGAGACCGAGCAACTTTTAATGTCATAAATGCGGTAGACACACACACACACACATACACACACACACACACATACACACACACACATACACACACACACCATTACACACCTCATCCCTACCTCCACTCTACATATAAACTCAATCATATTATAGTGTACATTAAATTATATTGCCTGTTTTTCTCATTCATTTTTATATTTTCGTTTTTAATGTTACTTCTTTTAGGTTAACTTGGAACAATGTCTAGATGTGTATCATTTTCTATTTTGAATTGGGCGTTGATAGCTGCGCCACAGTATTTTACTTTTGTAGCTATCTTCGTTTGTCCTTTGTATCCTGTACTTTTAAGTTGTTTCAAATAAAAAAATTATTATTTATTATTATTATTATATTCGGGCGTTAGGTTACCGAAAATATTATCTTATGATGATGTTGCTGATAATCATTGTACCTACGCGTTAATAAGCTTTCAATGCTTTTGCCAGTTATCTAGATCCCCTAGGCCTTAGACGGTTACTTACCCTAATGTTCAACATCGAAAATGTTTGGTTTAAAACAATTTTAGGCTTTAGGAAATGCTTACTATGTACAGTTGAACCAGTTAATAAGTATACATTTTGCAATGTGTGAGTGAAGTCATAGGTATACGCACACACACTAAGTAAAACGAGTGAACTATGTATCTAATAGTGTGCGTTATGTGCGTATAAGTCAAAACTGGCCTACCGCAGGCCGACTTTACATCACGCACTCATCGGTAACTTTTATTAATATTGTGTGGGTATACGTATTAAACATAAACGGGTAAAAAATCAAGAAACGGGCTCACAGTGAAGGAATATGACCCAATATTTTAGATAAGTCTAGTAGAACTTCCGTGGCAGAGTGGTGTAAGCGCTTGACATAGTTATTAGTCTACGCTCGGTGTCGTGAGTTCGATCCCCACCGAGGAATTCAGTTTTACTGTTTTTTACCTTTTTTTACTTTTTGTTTTATAAAATTAAGTTTGTGACCAATAAAATCACTTAAACAAAAAGTA
The DNA here is from genome assembly GCA_949316265.1 of Diarsia mendica. Taxonomy (NCBI): domain Eukaryota; kingdom Metazoa; phylum Arthropoda; class Insecta; order Lepidoptera; family Noctuidae; genus Diarsia; species Diarsia mendica. The sequence goes on along the minus strand of OX438907.1, from coordinate 1,417,819 downwards.
GAAAGGTAATTAAATAAAAACAATAAAATAATTTGTTTTATTTTTATTTATTAGTTAGACAATTCATTTGTTGCATAAGGATGGATGTAAATAATTTTTTGAAGTAGGGTGGTATCTAAATTGAATCGAAAGTAAAATTAGCTGGGAAGTGAATCAACATGTTAGATAGTAAGAAATTATGGCAACTTCTATCTGCATAACAATAACATCACTTCACCAGACTTTTAACAATACGAATTGTTGTTTAAAACAGAGGAATACAGCAAGTTGATAACAAATAAAAATTATGCTAAGTTTTACATTTGTTCACACAAACATGAACATTATGTATATAACGATGAGGTTCACAATCGTTTAATATTTAAAATAAATTCTACTAATTTAGATAATACATTCATTACAATTATCTTTCACCACCTTTTCTCCATAATATTTCACGCCCATCCTTATTCAATATAAAAGTTTTTTCGTCGCTACAAATCACCACATTGTTCTTCTAATCAAAATTAAAATAATTATGACCTAGCGAACTGTTACGTAGTCGGCGTCGTCGATGCGCAGTGGACAGTAAAATCTTTCGCGCTGGCTTGCTGCAGCGTGAACCAGCAGAACGCAGGTGATTTCTCACCGTTTGTAAGCACACATTGTGTGCTGTAGCTGTGACGCGTGTTGGCAATCTGAATGAACTAGCTTTGTGCTTTGCCACGATGTCATGGTGTCGAGCTGATGAATTCGTTTTTGATTTTGGCCCACGTCGAAGATTTTCCACGTCTCCAGAATCCGCATATCGGTGGACCCATAATTGCTCGGTTCATCTCTGTGAATATAAAACAAAACGGTATTTAAAATACCTACTTCTACTAAAATACTTATGATAATAGTTATTTTATAGTAAATAGTAATATTTATGTATACTTAAAAATAAAATTATGCTTTCATATAGGTATATATAATTAATGTTATTTATATACAATAATTATATAAAATACTTTTAAATTTATACCTATTATATACCTTATACTATATATTATACCTCTATTAGCAAACAAAATGGGCTATTATAACAATGGCTAATGCACTTTAGTTAACTTAATGTATACCTATCTATTAAATGATGAAATAATATTAATTTGGTTTATATGTAACCATATATACCATTTATAAACTATAATACATACACACTTCTATATACACCAAATTAATATTATTTATTTTCAATAATCATATGCATAGATACACTACAAGTTAAAATACTTTTAGATATGGTTTAAATATACATTAGCAAACAAAAATGGGCTATTATAACAATGTTAATGCACTAAAGTTACGTTAATTTTATTAATTCCTACGTAAACATAAAAGTTATAGTATCTGTTACTTACCGATATCATTAAGCGCCTTGCAATTTCACTAATAAATAAGGTTTGCTCATGCAAAAGAACGATTTCTGCCTTTTTAACGTTGTTTAATGATGCATGTTTGGATTCACAGAAATAAATTACAAACGAATATATTTAGAGTAATTCTGTGTTATCAATAAACTAAGTAATGCAAATAATCGTAGATTGACCACTAAGACTGCAATTTTTTTATAAATGAAGGTGTTTGAAAACAATTTTATTTTTAAATTGTCGGTAGTTAGTTTATAAGCAGCCGAAATAAAATGGACTGAGTGTCGTAGTTCTCAAACGTTGCAAACTTCATAACTCATCCATGAACGGGATCTACTTTAAATAATGTTTTAACAAAATAATGATTACAAAAAGAAAAGCAGCACCCGTGGTTTGATCTTACGACTCCTCGTTCGTTAACCAAAGGTGTTAACTATTGTGCCAAGATTGCTAGTAGTTGCATTAGCGAAATATTATATCTGATTCAGTGACAAATGAATGATTACTATATATTGGTATATGGTATTGTTGATGTGCCGCACGCACACTAATAAAGACAGAGCTCGCTTGCTTTACTCAGTGTTTGTGTGGCATAACTATTTCACACATGTTAAGTGTAAACTCATTAGCTAGTGTGCGTGATGTATACTTATTAGCTGTGCAGACTGTACAATAGAATAGAATAGGTATTACTGTAGAGTATTTAATGTTGAAATTTCCAAATTATATCACCTAACTATAACTTTATTTCTACCAACTCCCCAACCATTACTCTAGAGCCGTGAAAACAAAATTATTACCGAAACTTTACCTCAACATAATTTTCATTTACCAAAACGATGATTGCTACATACCAACTGTTACATAAACCTTATTTACTTCGGCGGCAGCTCGTATTAATATCACGACGTTTGTTGCAGAGGGGCTGAGCATTACCGACGCCATTTTGGTACAACATGAGCGCGAGGACCTTATGGTAAGTTTGACATTCAGTTGTTGCGTAATACTTTATTACACTCACAGAATGTGCTCGTAAAGGGAAATATTTTGAGGAAATTTAGTGGAAAATGTGCTGTTTATGCTGTGTGGTATAACAGTGTGACATGTTTGTTCGTAATCCCCATAGACAAGCTGAAGTTGACACAGGTACAGTGCGATCAAATTATCTTGGCAGGTCCGAACTTCGTGCAGGTTATTTTGTTACAACATGTATAAAAGTGTTATGATATTTATTTTATTTGTATTTCTCACTGTTTAAATTAGATATTTTCTGATCGTATAGGTATTAGTTTATCTGACAATAACAGTTTTCTTCACAAGTTTACATGCGTAAAAGTTCGCAGAGCCTATGTTCAGACCTGCCAAGATAATTTGATCGCACTGTAAACAACAAGCTATTATATTTGCCGTTGTAAGAAATATAAAGGTGTTATGTTAAGCATGAGAGCAGTATTTTCTGTATCAAGTTTCATAGGTATAAAATCTTTGATACCTAAGCGATGCAGGTAAACATAACATCACGCTTGTAATCCCCGAAGGATAAGGCAGAGGTGTACCCTGTTAGTACACGCACACTTCGCCAGTTATGTTTAAGTCCCGTGTAATAGGGGGCGAGCCTATTACCGTCAACCGGGCTTCAATTCACACAGCAGTAGCTGCTAGTTCTCAGTAGCAGCCGCGGAGTCCTGGTGGAGAAACCCAATAACACTTTGCTTGACGCGAGAATCGCTTCAATTTACTTCATGCCTGTAGCCCACCTCCGCTGCGAAACTCAAAGGGCGAAACCGCATTAGTTTCGCTGTGAGTTGTAAGTTCTTTGGCGGCGAAACAGGAGCGAAATTCCCTGCTCTAACGTACAAAACTGACTATGATGTTGCCTCTTTCTAACACGATTTCGCTCATTTGCTCAGGAGTAGCGTTGAAAATTTCGAAAGTTTCAATTTGTTTTTTACCCGGTAAAATACAAATGCTCGTTTTTTTCCGTATTTTACGAAAGTTGCAGTGAAAAATTCACAGTACGAATCTTACGGAATAATACGGGAATCTTTCGAATGTTGCATTGAAATTTTCACTTTTTTCGTATTTTACGAAAGTTGCAGTGAAAAATTCACAGTACGTACGAATTATTGTACTACTAACATTTTTTAATATGTATTTTTAACCCTACTAACATAGTTGAAGTTCTTTGTTACTATTACCGGGTGGGTGGTACCCATACCCACCCACCTACCTACCACCCACCTACCTACCATCCACCTACCTACCACCCACCTACCTACCTACCACCCACCTACCTACCACCCACCTACCTACCACCCACCTACCTACCACCCACCTACCTACCACCCACCTACCTACCACCCACCTACCTACCACCCACCCACCTACCTACATACCACCCACGTACCTACCACCCACCTACCTACCATCCGCCTACCTACCACCCACCTACCAACCACCCACCTACCTACCACCCACCTACCTACCACCCACCTACCTACCACCCACCTACCTACCACCCCCCTATCTACCACCCACCTACCTACAATCCACCTACTTTCTCACCGTTCAAATCTTCCCTGGACTGCCACTTATATTTTAAAACAAACATTACCCAAATCGGTCCAGCCGTTCTCGTAATAGAGCGAGATTTATTTAAAACATGAAAGATTCCTGTTTTTTTCGAATCTTTCCGTAATTTTCCGTATTTTACCGTATTATTCGAAAAAAAACGTGAAATTTACACTGGCCAATGTTCTTGAAACTTACGAAACTTACATTGAAAAATACAACGGCAATTGCAAGAAACGGGAATCTTTCATTGCAATTTTCAACGCTACTCAGGAGTCGTCTACATCTCCGCCCGTTGACCGAAGTACTGTTCTACAGCGAAACTCGCGCAGCGGTTTCGCAATTGTTGTTTCGCAGCGGAGGTGTGCTACAGGCATCCCGCAAACCCGGGACTAGCCTTGTTACACAAAGTGAAACCTGATATGTAATCGATATATCATTAGAAGGTTACAATCAATAATGTTCAATTCCTCGTAATACGTCGACGTCGAGCAAAATATTCCATTTGAAGTCGAGTCAAATTCTAAGTTATTGCGCTTAATAGCGTTTCAATTGTGCCTATTTGAACAGCGATAACATCACCCCACGCGCTGTGGCGTCTAATACTGTTATCATTAGAAAGTGGCTCCAATTTCACGCGTTCAAAATCTTATCTGCTTGGCCACAAGTTGGAAACGCGCGTGTCGCTTGGCCCTAGTCGCATGGCATGAGGTTGTGACCGAGAACATATATCTTTTTGCCTTTAAATTGACTGTGGGGTCGTATGGTAAAATAATACAGAACCTGTGATAAAAAACTTATATATTTTAAAACTTGGAAAATCAAAAAAAACATGGCTATCATCATACATCGATGTTCACACTTCTCGCCATATTTCTTTCTCTGTCTGTTTCACTGTTCAACACCTTTCACTCGCACCTTTTGCTTACGTTCCCTTTTACTCAAAATTCATGCCACATGACAATATATAAAAAAAGAAGAATTGGGTATCATTTCAAAATCTCGGACCATAAATAATAATATGTCAAAAGAGTCCAGGCTCGGTGCTCCCTAGCGGCCCGATAATCATCGATAATACGGAGAAAGTCAGATTACATTCTGAACGGAGCCTTGAAAAGGGAAAATAAATTATAGAGAGCGGGCTCTAATAAATCGAGCCTTCGCTTCGATACGGCGGCGGACATTTTTCCTCTTACTCCGCGCAGCTTTTGAATTTCAGCTGCTGATTTTTTTGACAGGACTTGGGTAGGTGTTGATGTAATTAGGTGTTTTGACGGGGATGTTATAGAATTAAATGGGCATCATAAAAAACCGGCCAAGAGCGTGTCGGGCCACGCTCAGTGTAGGGTTCCGTAGTTTCCCGTCCGTCACAATAAGTGTTCCCACTTATGAGTTTAAAGGTGGGTATCCATACTATCCATTATGTTCGCGATCCAGCAGCGCTCCGCGCTCCTGCAACAGCTCCCGGTAGTGGGTACGTGCGCGAACACGGAGCGTGCAATATTGCACGCTCCGCGGCAGTCGTTCCGACTCGTGACGGTTTTTAGCGCGAACACAAAGGGGAGCGCAGTGTGTCAAAGGGGAGCGCATGTAAAGGGCGCGCGACAGATCCATTGGATCAGTTGCAGGAGCGCGGAGCGCTGCTGGAGCATGAACATAGTGGTAACCCAACTTAAAAAGGCTATTTGTTACGGAACTCTAATAATTACGGAACACTAAAAACGGGCCCACAAAGGACGGTGATAACTAAAAAAAGAGTTATAGATTCCAACCACACATGGAAAGTTCGAGAAAATGTTGTCTATTTGAGTCCCACCACGAGTAGTGGGTAGGGGTTGTAACATGGAGTGATAACCAGCGTCATTTAGTCATTTAAATACTGCAGTATGGCTGTTACTAAGGTAGTCTTCGTTAAAATCTCCAAATATAATGCAAGAACTATTATGCGACAATAAATTATTTATAAAACCCACTGCGACGCTGTTGGGGCATTTGCATGATCTATATAAGGCTACTATTTTCACATTATTTACTTCAAAAGATACTGCTTCACAGTGCTCAGTTCCGGAAATTTCACTGTAAGATCGTGGGTTGGAATATTCTAGATTATGTTTGATCATTGCAGATACACCAAAGCCGGGGTTTGCAGAATACTGTTTCAGGCCATTTGTTCGAACTATTTCTTCAAAATTATTCATATTGAATAAATCTTGAAGGCAACTCCAAGTTTCTACGGCTAAATAAATGTCGCATGCCATCATCTGCGGATCGGTTACTACATCCTGCAAGTGTTTACGTAAAGATTGTACGTTATGGAACATAATTTGGCATGAACTGCGGGGCTCTCTTAAAAAGCGATATATGGGAATCAGGGGATTTAATTTTAATTTTCGCATTTCCGTTACGACGGAATCATGCTCAGATGGCGGACGTGGAGGACGAAAGGTCTCGGTAACAATGAATAAACCTTGAGCGCTAGTGGCACGTGAGCAAGCGACGTATAACATAGATCTTAAAATATTGGGCTTTAAATGTACTACAACTTTTTCTAAGGTGGAACCCTGACTTTTATGTATAGTAACAGCTTCAGCGGGAACTAGTGGGAATTGACTGCGACGCACTTGTAAGTTTGAAGATTTGTACCTTTTCACAGTGTACGTAACTGGTTCTATTGGAGTCCAATTATTTTTTAACCGTGTTTGATAACGAGTGAGGGATGTTGAGCTCTGAATTCTTTTTAATTTGCCTATATTTACGTCATCGAAACATATCCAAATGCGTAATGGTCTTCTCTCACCGGTAGTTGGATTGACTGCAAAATCAATCGCAGTCAGTACCCCCGTGGTTCCATTCACTAGTCCGTCTGACGTGTTAATATTTACTGTCATCATATATTTAGCCGTGACTTTTAAAGTTATAGTATTAGGTAATCCGTAGGTTTGAGACGTAGGTAGCTTGGCAACTGTGTTTAGAGCTTTTTCTTTCATAGCAGGATTAGCTTCGCCACTTACTCTATCCACAGCCCGGGATATCGCTCCTTCGGTAGTCATATTTGAGAGTATTTTAGAATTATGCTCATAAACTTCTCGGTTACTGCTGAATAGATGAACTGCGAGCTTACACGTCTCTGGAAGTGATGAGTTACTAAAGCACCGACCTTCAATTAAATTGACATCTTCAGGTGACATACATCCACTAGCCATATTATTTAATGCCGTTGCAAAGGCAACATCATCCCTTTGACGCATTATTTCTTTAAGCTCTGTCAGTACAAATAAATCCCAAAGCGGCGTACCTGCTATTTCTGCTAAAGGATTTCGAGAATTAGCTTGAAACACCCAGTTGTCGCCAACAGGTGGTAATTGTCTGAAGTCTCCAACGACTATTACTGAAATTCCAGAAAAGAAGGTAGAAGAATGAAATATTTGCTGAAGTCTACGATTTATTTGATGGAATGTCCTGGATCCTAGCATTGAAATTTCATCAATTACAATTAAACGTAGTTTTGCTAGTTTTGTGGCCAGAGTATTGGCCACACTTGGCGACAGCTCTGGTAAAATATTGCCCGCTTGAGACACTGGAAGTCCAAGTGCGCTATGGATTGTTTGCCCTCCTATTCCGAATGCAGCTTTACCGGTAAACGCTGTTAAAAGTATTTTTAATTCATCGGGATTACTACCAGCTTCTCTGTTAAATAAGAGAGTTAGGCATTGATAAATTGCTTTAATCAGAACACTTTTGCCAACGCCAGCCCCGCCACTGATAAATAAATATAGTGGATGTGGAGAAGTAATGGAAAAGTGTTGATAAATATGAAATAACGTGTCTCTTTGAGCATCGATCATTTAGTTTTCTAGTTAGAATCAAAAAATCGTCATGGGACAAGAGAGGCGGTTGCGCAATGAAAGTTGAGGGGTCACCACACAATTGCGGCCCGGGATTTCCGCCAGGAATGAGGTCTTCTGCTATATCTACTGTTTGTGTCTCAAATTCAAAGCCTTCAAATACATCCACGTTGACTCCTCTTCCTTGCAAATCTTCTTCTTCGTTTATTAATTCTACATTTCTTATTTCTGTTAGCAATGTTTCAAACATTTCAGCATCACCTAGTTTATTGAATTGTTTACTTTCGGCCTTTATTCTTTCTTTATACTCGTCAAATATGTCCTTTATATTTATGTTGGGATTTAGTAATTCTTCCTCCTCACTTCGCCAAGGGATGTATAGCATTATCTGTTCCCTATAGAAATTGTCTGGATCATCAATGTAACTGTACCGGCGAAATCGTATTACTCGAGTTTTAGTTCTTTTCCGTATGTATCCTAAATTATCTTGCAAAGGAATCCAATTCCCTTCCGCTTCAACTTCTTCAACAGCCTGGGAATAATCAATTGCTTGAGAACTGTCATTGAGAGTTTTTATTGAACTAGCTGAATGAGTTTTTTTTGAATAGGTGTAATATGCTACAAAATGGGAAAGACTTATGTTTTCTAACGATAGTGGTCGTTTTGAATAATAATCGATAATACCCTTTTGGAATATATCGGAAGAATCAGGTTCGAGGCTTTGCAATTCAAGGTAACTTTTTAAAATATGCACTCGCTCTTGTGGCAAACTAGTGTTTATGTACATTGCAGCTTCACTAGCTCGTGACAGCGGTAAACCAGTCAATACATAGATTGCCTCTTGAGCAGAAATCTCACTAGAATTTGTTATTCTATCATCACAGTGGCCTGTCCTGAACCCAATTCCGCTCATAAAATACCTTCCCCTGCAAATACATTCGTAATATGGATTTAAATCGATTTTGTAATCATTAAATTATAATACATTCGATCAAATAAAACTAAGAATACATTAGATACTATTCGTATTGAATCTTTAACACTTTTATTTCCTTTTTTAGCTTCGTCCAAAGCTTCACGCAAAAGACGAGACATCCCTCGGTCAGCCTTGTTAATATAGTCAACAATATATACTGCGCACGCAAACGGGTCTAATATGAATTGGATGTCCATGTTTGCTTTGTGCAAAGCTAAGATTTTTTTACTAAAAGGATTAATAAATACATCCTGAGGTCTGCGTTGAAGGACTACCGTAGGTCGTTTTAAGGTGCTTCTAATAGCAAATATGTAATCTTCATAACTAACTCTAATCCAGTCCAAAAAATCAACGAAAGTGTATATTCCTGCAGGAATATTTTGTATTTTTTGGCAGATGTCTTTTGCCAATTGTTTTGACTTTATGAACTCTGGATCATCTTTTGAAAGTTCTATTAATACTTTTGTTTCATCCATGGGGAAAAATGGTATTCCAAAGCGACACAGTCTATCTGATGTTGGCCGGCATGTATGTGTATGTTTATGTAGTTGTAGACGTCTAAGTTCATCAGTTACTTCAGTGCTGTTACAGGAAATAATATTGTCAACAAATTTGGAAATATCATGAGCAGATGCTGTATCACCGGGTACAAAAGTGGGCGCTTCGTCTAACCATAACATCATATGAGCATGAGGCGATCCTCTATGCTGAAACTCAATGCGATAATAAAAGTGAGTGATTTTATAATTTAAGAAAGGTCCAGATGAACAGGACCAGGTTTTTTGAATTTCTTTTAATTTGATTTCAAAATATGTGGCGCAAATGAACGGATCGGATTGTATAAGGCGAGTTTTTGTATCGTATGGCAAGTTTTCCGCTTCAAGCTCAGTAAGTTTTTTCTTATCAACTACTTCACTAAGCAAGATTAATAATGGAATCCATTGCACTTCAGCAGCAGATAAAGTTAAAAATAAAGTGGGAACACCGAACTGTCTAACCATTGCCAACAACTTTTTTTTTTCACTTTCCCAGTGAGCAGGAGAATTTCTAATTCCTCCAAGAACACGATACCCATCGTCATGTTGAACTAAATTGTCAACAAAATTATTTTGAAGCACATTACATGCAAATACAGGGGCACCTCTGACAGTTTTTTTGCGTAAACAGGTCGTAACATTATTTTTGACGGCAATAGTTTGTTGCTTTTTCAGGGCAGTAAATAGGTAATCAGGTAAAAAAATATTGTTCACCTATATAATATCCCTACCTATAACACGTACTCACAACTACGTTCCGATAAGAGGGGTGGAGGTATTATCATTTACGTAAAAAATCACATTAAATTTACCTTGTTTCAACATAAAACGTTAACATTTGAAAATTTAACTGGCACAATAAAATTAAGCTCAAACCAGGACGTGGTTGTGTGTTCCGTGTATAGGCCACCAAGTACAAATAAGCGAATTTTCGTAAGGGAACTTGGTAACTTCATTTCTATGTTTGAATCGAAACAAAACTTCCTATTAGTTGGCGACACTAACATTGACCTAAAATCCATATCGTCATACAAAGATTTATATTTAGAAACACTCAGCGAGCACGGCTTAATGTGTGGAATTTCTGACTTTACCCGAATAGAAACAAAGCTTAACAGTATCACAAAATCTTGCATTGATCACTTCTTTGCACGGTTCCCCACATTAATTCCGTCCTCGGCGGTGTTAGACACTGTACTGGCCGACCATCGAGCTATTATCTTTACCTGCGTTCAAGACGCGCCAACCAGGCGTATACAGAGTGTTACAAATATAAAAATAAATTATGAAATTTTGAAACGTGAGTTAAAAAAAGTTAACTGGACACAGACACAAAGCATGGATAACCCAGTTGATATATATAGTTTTATCCGTGATTCATTTCAAAATGCAAGCAAAATTGCGAGTTCTAGTAAAACTGCCGCAAAGCGTAGCAACCTTAATCGTTTCAAATTACCCTGGATAGATGAAAACATCAACCGTCTTTGCGACAAACGAGATGAACTATTTAAGTTGTGGAAAAAAAGTTCTAACAATCCTCAATTAAGGTTGCAATACAATAAAACCCGTAACAAATTACATAAACTTATAGAAAGTAGAAGAAATTCATACTATATGAACAAAATAAATGAGAACATAAAAGATACAAAAAAAGTTTATCAAATGGTAAATCAAATGTTGGGACGAGTGACCTTATCAATCGATGCTGCTATTCTCAAAGCGTTTGATGCACAGGGTCTTACCACGAAGACTATTGCAGATAATTTTGCGATCGGTTTTGACAGGGCCGTAAAAGATATAGTTCCAAACTGTAGTATTAAAATATTGGACCCCAAAACCTATTGTAAACCAATAAATTCTAGTTTAAACTTTAAGAAAGCATCAGGCGACAAAATATTTAAAATAATAAACAATTTGAATTCTAATAAGGCTCCCGGACTTGATGACGTTAAAGTTGCGGATATCAAAATGATTGGTCCAGATGTATCAAAAGCTATTGCGGACCTTATTAACTGCAGTTTAAAAAGTGGTCTATATCCTAATGAATTAAAGTTAGGCTGTGTTAGACCAGTTTATAAAAAGGGTAAGCGAGTTGAGTACGCTAACTATCGTCCTATTACATTGCTTTCTTCTATCGATAAAATCGTAGAAAAATACGTGTGTCAACAAATACACTCATTTTATAGAAAACACGAAGTAATTTATCTGAACCAGTTTGGATTCCAAACGGGCAAAGGTACATCGGACCTATTGTCCAAGTTTGCTGATGAAGTCAATGAGCATCTTAATCATAAAAAGGTTATATACGCACTTTTCATTGACTTTTCCCGTGCTTTTGATACGCTTGATCACAAGCAACTTCTTAATAAATTGGACCATAGTGGAATTCGTGGCCCTCTGCTCAACTGGTGCAGAAACTACCTCCAAAACAGAAAATTTGCTGTCAAGATTGGTAATTCACTAAGTGAAGCCGTTCATGTTACAGAGGGCACGGCTCAAGGGTCAGTTTTGGGACCCCTTCATTTTCTATCTTATGTAAATGACATGAGCAGATGCATCAACCACTGTACATGCTATCAGTTTGCAGACGATACATGTCTTGTAATAGCTGATAAGAACCCACAAAAAGCTTGTGATCTTCTGCAATCTGACCTGAACTCTTTGTTGAAGTGGTGCCATGATTCTGGATTGGTGCTCAATTCTAATAAAACCAAACTGCTAGTCGTAAAATCACCATACTTAAAATGTATTCCTCCTAATAAATTAGTTGCCCACGACCACAGCTGCTTGCACAATTTAAATAATACGAACTGTAGCTGCCCTCGTATAGAAGATGTAGATTCTCAAAAGTATCTGGGGCTAGTCATCGATAACAAATTCAGTTGGAGTAAACATATAGAGCATGTTTGTAATAAGCTAAGACAATTTTTAGCTAATATTATAATTCTGAAGAACCGCATTCCCTTCAAAGTAAAACTTATGTTATACAACTCATTAGCAGAATCATACATCCAATATGGACTCAGTAGCTACGGTCGAACATTCAAATCTTATCTCAGTAAAATATATATACTCCAATTAAGAATACTAAAGAATATTGTTTCTAAAAAAATTAAAGATCAATTTCAAAACAATGAGCATCAACTTTTTTATCACTGTAAAACATTACCTGTACATACACAATTTAAATATCAATTGCTAAAAGAACAATATTTCAACGGTCACTTAGAACAAAAAGTTCAACATCCTGTATTCACGCGGGCCGCCGCACGTAACTTGCTACGCACGGTTCCTGCAAATAACACCTACGGCGAGCGGACATCTTCTTACTTAGTTCCTCGGTTAATTAACAACCTACCTTCAGATTTGCGCAGTGACATTACGCCAAGAAATATTAAACTAAAACTTAAGTCCTACTACCTACAAGTTACAACACATTGAATGCTTAATGTGTTTAGTTATTATATCACATAAGATGAAGTTACCAAGTTTCGAAATAGGGTATAATAATTATTATGTTGTGTTTATTGTGTACCTTGTTTTTGTTTTTTACTACGATGTAGAATTACATGTAGCATTAAGTACAAACCTCAGTGGTTTATTAATGCTATTCTGCTTAAACAAATGTAATATTTTTTTGTAAATGGTAAATAAATGAAAAAAAAAAAAAAAAAAAAAAAGGTCTTACAGCTCTCCTGTCATTTCTGGAGATTTCTGAACGTGTGACTTCAGAATGACTTAAGTTCACGAGGTATTTTCGCTCAATTGCGCAATGTACTTTTATGAAGGCCAGCTCTTCCAGATGTCGATCAAAAAGCAAGGAAATTGGCCTTTCACCTTCTCCTGGAGCCATAACTATTGTTAGGTCTTGGTTTTCATCTAACATAGTTTCTGTTCCACCAGGATTTACATCAGGGATCTCATCAACATTGTTCTCCTGCTCAGGTGAACCACAGGTACATTCGACAGTGTCTTCAGGTTCATTATTTGTCCATGAACCTTCAAGTTCTATACCATATGTCCGAAACAGATCACACGTTACTAAATATTCCGCTGCTCTCCGTATGATTTCCGGGCGGACTTGTTCTTTTCGACCATGTTTATAACAGAATTTACGCTTCAACTCTACAGTGATGACATTGTCATCATTTATCGACCGAGGCAAAGCTTTTACCATGTTATTAATTTTTACAGGTACGTTAATAACATTTCCTGATAAACCATGCTGATATCCTAATCCCTGGCCTCTACGAACTATTTTCAAAAATACGTGACGAGGACTTACTAATCTCTCCTCCATTGAAGTTAATTCATTCAAAACATCCGGAATATCTGGAAACTTCAATCCATTAGCTATTGCCAATCGTGGCATTCGCCCTTGAGTTATATATTTAGCACATGTACAGCAAAACTCCGCAGATTCATCACAAGGATTTAAATTAAATACACTTAACGCGAATTCTGCATTATATTTAGTCGAAATAGAATGCTTTATTAGTTTCCTTACAGAATGTTTGTGCCATAATCTACCACAACATGAACAAGGATGATTGTATCCTTCCTTGGTGTTATCAAAATATTTTCGTTTAACATTATCCCAATCACTAATAGAATTACAACGCGCCGATTGTCGAGCTCTGGTGTCTCTAGCTCGTTCAATTTGTGAATAATGTGGATCTTCGCGAGCTATTTGGTGAGCCTGGGTATCACGCCGCTGCTCTATATCACGGAAGACTGGGTTTTCCCGAGCTATTTGGTGAGCCTGGGTATCACGCCGTTGCTCTATATCACGGAAGACTGGGTTTTCCCGAGCTATTTGGTGAGCCTGGGTATCACGCCGTTGCTCTATATCACGGAAGACTGGGTTTTCCCGAGCTATTTGGTGAGCCTGGGTATCACGCCGCTGCTCTATATCACGGAAGACTGGGTTTTCCCGAGCTATTTGGTGAGCCTGGGTATCACGCCGTTGCTCTATATCACGGAAGACTGGGTTTTCCCGAGCTATTTGGTGAGCCTGGGTATCACGCCGTTGCTCTATATCACGGAAGACTGGGTTTTCCCGAGCTATTTGGTGAGCCTGGGTATCACGCCGCTGCTCTATATCACGGAAGACTGGGTTTTCCCGAGCTATTTGGTGAGCCTGGGTATCACGCCGTTGCTCTATATCACGGAAGACTGGGTTTTCCCGAGCTATTTGGTGAGCCTGGGTATCACGCCGCTGCTCTATATCACGGAAGACTGGGTTTTCCCGAGCTATTTGGTGAGCCTGGGTATCACGCCGTTGATCTATATCATGGAAGACTGGGTTTTCCCGAGCTATTTGGTGAGCCTGGGTATCACGCCGTTGCTCTATATCACGGAAGACTGGGTTTTCCCGAGCTATGCGGTGAGCCTGCGTGTTGCGTTGTTGCTCTATATCACGGAAGACTGGGTTTTCCCGAGCTATTTGGTGAGCCTGGGTATCACGCCGTTGCTCTATATCACGGAAGACTGGGTTTTCCCGAGCTATGCGGTGAGCCTGCGTGTTGCGTTGTTGCTCTGCCTGTCTAATGACGGGAATCTGACGAGTGGCCCTGTGGATCTCAGTGTTTCGTATTTGCTTAGTCTGTGTGTAATCAGTATTTTGTCTTCTACGTTTGGCTTGGCCGGACCCAGTATGTTCGTTGTTGGCATGTCTTAATGTAGGACTTGGTTTTTCTTGAGTACTATACATACGTGCTAAACAGTCAATGGTCTGGATATCATTAGTCGGATTTTTGTCTTTCTGTGATTCATCTGTAAATGTTGGACTTTCAATTATCTGCGTACTACCGGTAAACGTTGGACTTTCAAATATCTGCGTACTACTTGTAAACGTTGGACTTTCAAATATCTGCGTATTATCTGTAAATGTGGGGTTTTCAATGTTTTTCTTGTCATTAACGTTTTGATTTTCAGTTTCTTGAGACTGTGTCTTTTGAGACCTTTTGTTTTTTTTCTTTTCGGCATCCTTAATTTTACATTTTTCTTTCTTTGCTAGTATATTAAGGAACAAATTTGCTGGTGGCCGGCCAGCTCTTCTTGCGGTGTTAGTTGATGGGAAAAGTTCTAATACACCTCGAGATAACATATCAAACAAATGACGTCGCATGTCCTCGGCAATGAAATTGATACAGGATGGATTAACTTTCAAAGCTAAAGCGGTGGCAAAACAAATGGCGAATAGCCCACACTCAATACTATTATTTGGTTGACGTTGGACACTAGGGAATTGTATTTTATTATTATCCAAGTATGGGAATAGAGCGTTAACGTAAACGTGCTGCGAATGACTTAAACTATTATATAAACTATCATAGACCCGTAATATTCCATTGATGTAATAAATGCAAATCCAATGCCCCACAAACCCGACTTCTCCGCCATATATAATTTGTAAATGAGACTCGTTTTGAGGCACAGGCTCTATTAGTTCCGGATAAAGAAAAAGAGACACTTCTCTAGGCCGAAACGATGTGTGTTGGGCTAACAAATCATGAAAGGCGCGCACAGCGTCGTCCTCAACATGATGATTACTGTTCAAAATATACGAGAACATTTTAATACCGGACAATAAGTAATTAATAGTAATTATATTATATTACTAGCTTTTGCCCGCGACTTCGTTCGCGTGGAATAGTGACTTCCGGCAGATTTTTGGTTTATCTCGCGAAAAAAAAAAAAAAAAAAAACTATCCTGTCCTTTCTCAAGTTCCAAACTATGTCTGTACCAAATTTCAGACAAATCGGTTCAGTTCAGTAGTTTAGGCGTGAAGCAAAGACAGACAGACAGACAGACAGAGTTACTTTCGAATTTATAATATTAGTTAGGATCCGTTCGCGTGGTTATCGAAAACTAAAATGCGTCTAAAATAAGTCCTTTAGAACCTTTACTACCTCGTACCGACTCGTACGTGCTCGTACTTCAAAATTTTCAATCAAAGTTCGAATTGTTCGAAACCAAATCTTCCAACCAAACGATTAACGATCAAGACTTTTAACGACACTTTTAATACTTTCAATTTCAACACTCTATCTATCCGCTTTGATTTCAAACATGGGAGAGGGTCATTCAGTCACGGAGAATCTTAACACCGCGATTCAGGAAAATGACGTCAGATGCACAACGCCATCTATCGAAAGAGACAACAGACAGCCATTCCAAGAATGCTGAAAATGCGTCTGTTGGTCATTGTCTGTTGGTTATACTTTAAGTAGCACCCTTACAATTTCTTTTTAAATATTTTCGATTTACTAAAACCATTTCTACCTTTTGCTATCACAACTTTTAAAAGTTATCTTGTGAAGGCATTTATTAATAAGTACCAAGTACCATATTCCTTTGATAGATGTCGTTGCATGTCTCATTCTTGATCATAATGATAAAGTTCTTGAAAACTATAAATTCATGAATTGGGTTACTAATTAATACATAGACGTGCCAGAAGTTTTCGATGGTAATTTTGAATTGCGAGAACCTATTTTAATAATTATTTTTTTGTTTGAAAAAAGATACGTTCAGGATAATAAAATATTATGTAAACGAAGTTAAAAAAAAAATTTTGGCAAATGAAACTTGACCTCTGGATTGTATAGGCGCTCATACGATTCAGGGACCAAATTATATTTGGTTAACTGCAGTTTCCATCTGTTGTTTCCATCCAAGTTCAAAATAATTATCCTAGAAAGTCCTTATAAAGTTCTACTTTTCAGATTTTTTTCGTATTTTCTAAACTTATGGTTCAAAAGTTAGAGGGGGGGGACGCTTTGTTTTTTACTTTTGGAGCGATTATTTCCGAAATTATTGACATTATCAAAAAATGATTTTAGTAAACCCCTATTCATTTTTAAATACCTTTCCAACAATATATCACACATTAGGGTTAAAATTAAAAAAAAAAACACTTCCCACTTTACATATAGGGGGGCTACCCTAATAAAACATTTTTTTCCAATTTTTATTTTAGCACTTTGTCGGCGTGATTGATACACATATTGGTCCCAAATTTCAGCTTTCTAGTGCTAACGGTCACAGAGATTAAGCGAGGACGGACAGACGGACAGACAGACAGACAGACAGACAGACAGACAGACATGGCGAAACTATAAGGGTTCCTAGTTGACTACGGAACCCTAAAAACTATAAGGGTTCCTAGTTGACTACGGAACCCTAAAAACTATAAGGGTTCCTAGTTGACTACGGAACCCTAAAAACTAATTAGACAGACAGTTCATTCCAACATCACGAGCTCCGATGTATGAGCGGACCTCCGCTGGATGTGAGACGCACGGAACCGGCCAATGTGACGACGCTTGATTAGGCCTATGTCCAGCAGTGGACGTCTTTCGGCTGAAATGATGATGAAAGAAAGAAAGAAAGAAAATGTATTTATTAGTCCCACACAGGTCCAACAGGACAACACAATTTGATAAAAAATAATAACACAAAAAACACAATTGACAATAAGCCTTAAAACATAATAGAACTTAATTCTGTGCGAGGCTAAAGGGCCACTATCTCAGCATGGTGCTAATGACCAAGAGATCAACGAAAGGAATCAGTTCTTATGTGTCTGATGAAGAGCGTTTAACTCACAGCAAGTGCTCCATCAAGCTTTGGGCAGGAATATATCACTACTAACTTTACCCATCAATATGTCCCAGCTAACACCGCAAACTATAGCAACTATGTCAGGACTAGAAGGTTGACACATGTTACTCGCATAGTTCTAGATTAGTTACGGGACAATTGATAGCACTTGAGCGGCTTGAGCCAGTCTAGTCTCAGTCTAGACTATTACGGAAAATCAGCCAAATTACTCGATTAGAATTTCGAATGATTTGATGTTAGTGTAATTTGTGTCATCACCACTGCTCTTAAAACTCGCCTAGAAATTGGCGTGTCCAAAAACCGAAACGATCGGAGACATGTGACACCTACTAACCCGCACTGGTGCCCTAGTTGTGGGAAATTGTGAGCTAGGAATGAGACTCGGAAAACACCTACAAAAACTTTCAAGAGAACTCACCCCCCCACCCTTAGCCCCCCCCCCCCCCTTAACTTTCCCCTACCTCCCACCTTTTCTTTTGTTGGGTGGGAAATCATCAAATGACTCCTCCCGCTCTGGGCAGAACGGTAGGGAGTGTCAGACTTCTACTGACTAAAAACCACCCATGTTCCTTCTTAGACCTTTGTGCCGAGTCCGCGGTATTTCTTTCGAACAACCCGCAGCCTCGATGGGCGTCGGCTACCCCCTCCCCTTCCCTCCCTACCTAGTTACTCAATTAAATAAAAAATCTGCTTCTGAGCCAAATTTCAAAGACACTTGGAATGAAATAAGCTAATAAGTATAACAAGCTTAATCCTAAGAGAGTTAATCAAGCCTAGCTGCTCGTTTATGCCAGATTTAAATTAGTATTCAGCCGACGCTGCGACGTTTTACAGCTGAGTTTTAGACCTAGGTATAGACTGAAGTGGAACAAGGTTTATTGGGCCACTTATTTTCTGGTACATTGGTTTTATTTTATTGTTCGTTTATGTAGGAGGTTGGGTTCTCGAGTAAGTGCGTCTTGGCATCAGCGTTTACGGGAAGACTTACTCGTACATGTCAGCAATTAGAAAAGGCACATACATCGGATATTTTTTTGGGATAATAAACTCTTCCTTCATTTTTGCGTAAATTTCCCAATAAAAGGACGAATCACACCAATACAATTTTATAAGATCATCATTTATCTAAACCGCCTGCTGCACCATCAGTGTTAATATTAATTTATACAAATAAATTACGCTAACAGCTCCTGAACGCGTTCAGTTTGATTGGTGACATTGTTCTTTAGTGTTATACACAACTTTTTAAATGGAGTATTAAATTAACAAAGCACACCACTAAGTGTGCTCTCAACAGCGCGGCTTGCAAACTAAACAAACTTCAAAATGTCAATATTCGTAAGCTTTTTCACCCGAAATACAGTTTTAAGCTGTGAACCCCTAAAGCTACTGCGACTTAGCGGGATTAACCTTAGTTATCGCGGATTTGCGACCAACACCTGCGCCTACTCGTAGATTAGAGGCAGAAGCTTTTATCGTGCTGATATGATGATGTCTAGTCTAGGGACGCTTGGATCCTGTGAAGTTTCAAACATTTTAGGACATCTGTGTAAGTAATAAAATGGGAAAGATACCAAATAAGAATAATAAATACTACTACAAAGTTTGTTGAGCCACTAAAAAAAAAACTCAAAAGCTACTATTAAAGCACATATTGTAAGAACTAAAAATATACGCTTTTACGTCGGTACATCTGACGACGATTGAAGTTATAAACCGAAAAAGCCTAAAACAGTGATTAGAAAATATATGGTGATACTAGTTTATAGAGCGCCAAATAGAAACGTTAAATCTTTCTCCAACCAACATAAATTCTCTCTCTTCTTAATTCTTAGTTCTTATTTATGTATATCAATTTTTATTACATAATGGTTTTCTCCTTATTATTATTTTTTGTACTCTACCACAGTGCTGTCTTATTTGACCCTAAGGTTGACTGGTAGAGAATGCCTTGTGGCATTAAGTCCGCCTATGTACCACTCTTGTGCATGAAGTTTAAATAAATAAATAAATATAAAACGCCCTCTACCGACGTACAAAACTATAACAAAGAATAACAACTTCAAATTAATCGCTAAAACTACAAATTACAAGGTTTAGTTATGTCAGATTTGTATCTACGAGGGCAACAAATGGCTGCGTATTTGTTGGGAGGCCCTCCATTGAAGGCCTCCATCGTTCACTTTAGGCCTATATCGCAGTCCCCCACGATGTGTTGATTAGGGACAACCTACCCTTATTCGTTTCTGTGACACTGGCCACTGACAAGCTTGATTAAAAAAGCATTTTTGTTTGCTTTAAATAATGGAGGACAAAAAGTAAATGGAGTGTTTTTAGGAGCGGTGGAGAGTGTTTAAATCTCAGAGGGTTTTATTGTAATTGAAGGACTTTTCGGCTTATCCAAAATCGAAGGACTGATTAAGTGTTACAAACCTAATTATCCATTATTTTGCTTTGGAATGCTATCTTTAAATACTACGATACTAAAGAGTGTCCCTTTAGGTTTATAATAGTAAAAAAATACATTTTCACTTCAAGAAACACGCTTTCATTAACGGTTCCGATATAAATTTTCATCAGACCGATTAAGAACACTAAATCATTCCCACTGCGACCGGAGTCGAATAAATTTTTTACAGAACGGTCGCCAACTTTGATAACTAACCGTGCGACGATGTCCAGGAGAATTTAAACTCTAATTCCGGAGTTCTAGAGTTGAAAGTCCCAGTTCTGTATGTCCTGGTTTTACAGTGCATTTTGCATTCATTTCCCTGGACGCTTCCATGGAACTAGGACGGTAGGTTATAGCTTAGAAATTACGAATTAAGGCCACAAAGTGGACTAATTAATACATGACAAATAGCCCCTGGACGACGACTTGTTTACGAAGTTTAGTTGCCTGTAGACTAGATGCGGTATTTTGACTAAAATGGCCCTGTAATCAGCTCATAAAGCAAGAGCAAAGCGGTAGGTCTTCTCAAGTTGAAGGCTTTGACTAGTGATTGTGGTTTTCCAAGGGTTTCATTCTTCTACAGCTTATTTCAATAGGATTAACGTGAGCTTTTCGATACCTTATGTCAATCGGATACATTTTTGATGTTTTCGTGGTTATCGGTGAAAGAATGTCCCTTTGTCTAGGCCCAGTGACATTGAGGTGTCCTTTGCGCTACACTTTCTTTGAGAAACGATTCTATTTGTAGTAAACTTTACTTCGAGTTGTAAAGGAAATTGTACGAGTATTGTTCTTGGTTCTACACCACAAAATTTCTTCTGCCTCTAAATTAGTATACACATAGTCTGTGTTATTCTTCCATTACCTTTTATTTAAAAGCGCAACATTCAGCAAACGATCCCGGCTTAAATGTAAATGTGTAATGTAAATACAGCACATTTATCGTGTAAGCAAAGCCCAGCCTTGGCACTTGGCGAGCCGCCAACGTGGATAGCACCTTTCTTTCGGCGGCTGGTAGGGGTGGCAGGCTTTGTACCGATATATTTGGCTTAGGAACGGTTAGATCGGCTCCTGTAGTTTCCCTGATCTTGTTGTATTCTTTTGTTTTTTGTACTTAAAGCAGGGCTTGGACACATGCCTCCTACAGGAGGCATGTGTCCAATCCTCATGTGATAGATATCATTCATATTTTTGATTTTAGAAGATACTGGTTTCCTCAAGATGTTTCACTTAACTGGTGGCCTACCGTGTCGTCTTAAAGCTTGTTTGAATCTTATTCCTGAGTGGGAAAGAGATCAAAGTGGAAGGGTTCCCCGTCTGTGACGATATTCCTAAGTTCATGAGACCCTATCTATTTAAGTCGCGAGTTACTAGGCTTCATTTTGGTTAGCTCGTTCCACCATCGACCTCATAGTTAATGTGAGACAAAAATCGTTGTAAAACCATTTTTGGTCCAAATCTTGTCTTCAATAGAAATAGATTTCTATAAGAAAGTAGCCATTTATCATCATTACTGCTGGACATATACCTCCCCCAAGTGTCGCCACATTGACCGGTCCCGTGCGTCTTGTTATTACGCTTTTTTTTTCAAATAATCCTTATATTTAACCAGTGCTGGATTCATCTCAATACAAATTTCAGAAGTTAAGTGACCAGATTATATATACCCATCTTTTGACGGCACGGTTGGCGCAGTGGCTAAGCGATTGGACTGCTGCGCTGTGTGTCGCGGGTTCGATCCCCGCACGGAACAAATATTTGTATGGTCTGCAGATAGTTGTTTCGGGTCTGGGTATTTGTGTATGTGACTTTACGTTTGTAAACGCACCCACGATACAGGAGAAATTACTAGTGTGATGCAACGTTTAAAAAAAAAAAAACTGTTCAGATTTTCGCTCACATTGTAGTGGCAGCCCTAGTGTTGGTTACAATCGCGTTAGGCGACACTCGATGTTGAGTCGCAATCGATTGTTACGTAACGAGCTCATCTCACAATTCATCGCTTTTATATTTTGAGAGGACTTCGGCTGCTTATATCATGTTGCCGATACGATAATAATATTTTACTTGGAATATAATCTTCGGGTACTGCTACTGTACGATCAACTGGATGGAAAACAGAAAACCAATCATTGAGATAGTTCAGGACTATAGGGTCTTGATTCTTGTGTTTCTATTTTTGCTTTCATTGACTGATTGAAGATAGTATAATTCAATATTTCAAAGAAATATAGTGAAGCCCACGATATGTTGCTAAGCGTCAGAAAGAATCCCACAAGTTAATTTCATGAAATTAGTTTTGTTTACTATTTTATATTATACGTTCCTGGTTCCTGGCGAAGGTCGCGGGGATCCGCTGGATGCCAGACGCACGAGACCGGTCAATGTGGCGACACATATGGGAGGCGATATGATGTAGAGGCGTGTCCAGCAGTGGACGTCTCTCGGCTGAAATGTTGATGACGATTAAACGTTCACGGTACTTACTTTACATACAAATAACTGTTTATTATTTATTTAAACTTCATGCACAAACATGGTACATAGGCGGACTTAATGCCACAAGGCATTCTCTACCAGTCAACCTTAGGGTCAAACAGGACATCTTGTGGTAGAGTACAAAAATAAATAAATGTGTTTTTTTTTTATTACTGTTCTGAATGGTTTCTGAAGGAAGGAAGGAAGCTTAAATAATGTAGGCAAATAAAAGTTTCCAACCTATACCGAATTGACTACAAATTGCCAATTAGAACCGACATCAGCTTTTATTCACATTTCAACAGAAAAAAAAAGTATGAGCAATAAATTCTTCAATCGCGGACCATTACTAGGTCTGCCACTAACAGCTCCTGGCGAGCCAATCACTGAGCAGTTATATCGCCGCAGTGATTCCATTCACTCCCTAGAGCCCGTTCACTCGCTCGCAGTAATGGCGGCGAACGAATGAGCTATGTTTCAGTCCATCCGTTGGGAGCGCTCGGGGAAAGTAATTATTTATTCAGAGAATAACCCTCACTTTTTTGCGCGTTTACGTTAAATGCAAGCGATGGCACTCATATGTTCAAATCGGCTTGAATCGGTACAGCCTGGTGGCAATATACATTCACAAGAAAGCCACTTGGTTTAGATCGATTTGCGGCGAACCGAGTTGAACGAGCTAACTTAAACACTTGAGTGAATCTGAACATTCGAACCCTTACTGTTTATTATATTGTACAAAACTGAACAACTCACTTTTACAATGATCAACTCACATTCAGGCATGTGTCCAATTTAAACGCACTAGCTACTGCCCGCGTCTTTGTTCGTGGTAACAAGTAGGCTATGCCCTTCCCCAGGATATAATTTTATCTCCTTGCCAAACTTCATAACGATCCAATCAGCTGTTTAGTAGTGAAAAGGTAAATAAACAAACAGATTTACCTACTTTCGCATTTATAATATAAGTCCAAATTATGTACAGTAAATTATTATTTTTTTCAATTCATTAATTATATTAGTATTCACTGAATCTGTTGGGAAATAAAACCTGGGTTGTCTGAAAATATAAAATGGTAAATGATGTCATTCATTTATGTGAGAACCTCCATATTTTCCAAAAGAAATAGAACGAGGTTAGCCCATTAATCATTTGCTGAGCGTAGTGATTTTGTTACAAAAAGATTTGGCACAATGTGTCTATCTTTATGATCTAGAAAGACTTTCGTTCTTCGTACGAAATAAATTGTCTGAGCCTCAGGAATACCTATTCAAGATTTGGGCTAAAGATAATGAAAAAAGTATTCTGGAGGAATACGATGGTTCCAAAAGTTATTTTCTTCAAATGGAGAATTTTAAAAGGACACCAATAACTTGTTGGACTAAACGTTTAAACACGGCCAATATTTTTCAGATTTTGTTTCGAGTAACATGTGTGCCTAGTTTTACTATTTACTATCCAAAAAAAAATAATTGAAAAAAGGATAAAATAACATAAAACACCCACCTTAAAAAAACCCAAGAATGTCCGTCGGGGGCTGCCATTAAATGAACTAGTTTTGCAATGTTCAGCTCCCGACGGACATTCTTGGGTTTTTTTAAGGTGGGTGTTTTATGTTATTTTATCCTTTTTTCAATTAATTTTTAACAGTCGTGGGTTTTTTCAAAATTTTTAATTTTGCTGTTTATTTTAAACTTTTTACTTTTATTTTTTATCTAAGAACATGCACCAATCAAACCTAAACCTATAACTGAAAATTGAATCAAAATCGGACTTGTAGATTTGGAGAAAAATGGCAACTTTGATTTGCACAAAAAATGTTTGCTGCAGCGCCCCCTGGTGAGTTGTCACCGTAACACCTCTCTAAGAACATGCACCAATCAAACCCAAACCCATAACTGAAAACTACATCAAAATCGGACTAGTAGTTTTGGAGAAAAATGGCAACATGTATTTGCACAAACACACAAACAAACAACCTCTCACCCCAAACGCATATACCGTCTCCGTTCCGTCGTGGGTAAAAATAAGCGTTTGTGAAGCCACAAGGCGAGCTACTAGCCTCTGAGCTGGCGCTGAAGTGGCCACAACGGTGTCGAGTGTACCCCACGCGCCAGTACGAAGCGAGTGCTGTGTAATTGGAGCAAGTCAAGTCGCCGCGCGAGTAGACTCGCACACCCGCACTCGCTGCTAACTTTATTTTATTCTTATGTTGGTAGGAAAACTGTCACTTTGACTGCTGGTATTTTCACGTTCGTGCGAAAAGGAGCATTATAGGGCTTGCTTTTCTACTGAGAATTTTTTCTTTTATAAAGAAGCAATAAGAAATGTAAATAAAGAAAAGGAAAAGCAAGAAGTCGCATCGCGTTTTTTATCTATTTTGTCTTGTAAACTAATCAACTCATTCTCTTTTTCTTGTTCTTTAAACAAGCTTTTATTAAGTTTCACTTGTCACGTTGACTCTAAAGAAATCTTGCAGCTTTTATCTTCGTTTTAGTTTCCTTTGTCCCACCACTATCTTCTCAGCGATAAAGTACAAGTGCCCACTCCAACAACCCTTCTGAAATAAACGAATTCCGTATGGAAATATGAAACGTTTCTAACGTGGTTATGTGTGCCGGTTTCCATTTGACATTTATATGACATCTGTGGTCCGCCGTTCCGAGCCGACTGCAAATGAATTAGCTTTTAAATTAAAATGTAGGTATCTACGATGTCTCTGGCTTATAACTTAAGTTAGAAATTCATAGTTTGTTAATTTTATGTTTATAAAATTATTAGTATGTGGCTTTTGTGGTGGTCAGATACTAGTATTTAGCTGCATCCGGTTAGACTAGAAGCCGGCCCAAATGCGGGCGCCACACACTCGACGAGTGGCATCAAGTGGCATGGGAAGTAGCTAGGAAAGGAGGCAGGGACATAGTGTGGCAACGTTACTCGTCATGCCGCACGTCATGCTCCTCGTCCTGCCCACCGCTCCGCGATGACCGCGCGATGAATACATGTGATCCACCATCTCCGTTGGCGAGGACGATGACGACGATGTATATTTCTTTTTATGACATTGGTATAATTAACTATACTAAAAATGCATAGCGCGCACGCTGCCACAGTTTCATCGTCCACCAAAGGCAAATAACAAGTGAGGAGCGTCGCGATTAATTGCACGAGTGTAGAACATCGCAGCAAACAGCGGCAGCGCGAGGAGCATGGCGATGAGCAGCGCGAGGAGCATGGCGATGAGCAGCGCGAGAAGCATGGCGATGAGCAGCGCGAGGAGCATGGCGATGAGCAGCGCGAGGAGCATGGCGATGAGCAGCGCGAGGAGCATGGCGATGAGCAGCGCGAGGAGCATAGTGTGGCGCCCGCATAATATGGTTGGGAAAACGGCTTGGCACGTGCTAGTGTGTCTGTGAGAGAAGAAGGCCAAGTAAAGATGGATGATTGTGTGGAGAAACATGAAAAATGGAAGTAATTGCTGTCAGTTCACAGGGGTGAACGGAAGAAGAAAATGTGTTACGCGGACTTCAAATAGCATGGAACTAGGGTAGGAATATAATGATATTTCCAGTGTCCAAGGTTTTTCTAGAGCAGTGGGGGCCCAGTGGTGTCGGCCCCGACTTACGAACAGTAGGCCGTGGGTTCGAACCCAGGCAGGCGCATTACTTTGTGTAATTTATTTCATCACCGCTGCTTTTAAAACGGTGAAGGAAAACATCGTGAGGAAATCGGCATGTCTTAGAACCAAAAAAATCGAAGACATGTGACATCTGTCAATCCTCACTGGGCCCGCGTGGTGGATTATAGCCCATCCCTCTCCTAGAGAGGAGGCCTGAGTCCCTGCAGTGGGAACATTATAGACATATAGATGATGATGTTTTTCTGGTAACCATAGCACTTATCTACTTTTATAATGTGCGAAATATTCTTCTTGTGCAACCGTTGACCACCGAATACTGAGTGTAGGTCTCTTTCAAATCTCTCCACTTTTAGCGGATTTTTGTCTGGCCTGTACCAGTGCGCGAAATCATTAATTCCCATTTGTAGTTCTTATTAAGTACCATCTAGAGTCTAGATGGTAGGTGTCTAGATTCTAGACACTCAATAAACCTAAGTAAATACAATTTCCAATTTATTATTTCTGTCTACCTATCTTTATTTAAATAAATAAACCTGAACACAGATTGAAGTGCTTGCTTTAAATGAGTAATATCAATGAAAGCTAAATGGATTGTTTCACTGACTCTGAATATTATTATAGATACGATTCGGATTACAGAAGTTTCGCTAACAAGTTAAGGCGCAGTTAAAGGGGCACCGTAAAAACGACCTGTTTTTCGTCGCAGAGTTAGCCGTATTGCTACTTATTACAATTCCAAAAAAAAATACAGTGTATAGTCAAATGTATAGGTAAAAGACTTATGCAAAAATATTTTCTAAAAGTTATCAAGAACCTCGAAAAAAAAAATCACAAAATCACAAACAAATCACACGAAAAAACTTTTTCGTCTCGAAATGCTCAATATTTTGAGTGACAACTGTTATTTTTTTTTTTACTATCAGAAAGGTTTGACATATGTAAAAATATTTTAACATTACAGCGTATTTTTTTTTTTATAAATTAAATCTGCGAACTATCGTTCATTTTGGCAGTCACGAGCATCAAACGCATCGCCATTTTCAACCTTATTTGTTTAGGCGATGAGTTAAACGCGCGCTCAAGGTCGCGGGCAGCTAATGTCGCCTTAACGAGAGCCCTGAGCAATCACTTTGTAGGCTCAAACATTCATGAATATCTAAATGTTGCCTAGATTTGATGACTAATATTAATATAACTTTAGTAATTTTCCTACATTCATTTGTCTAGCCTATTCTGACTTAAGTATGTGGTGGTTGGCTTCAATTCTTACCGGATGTAGCTTTATACCAGATAGCTCAGATACATAATATACATAGGTAACATCACGCCTATAATCCACGAAAGGTACACTTCGCCAGTTATGTTTAGGGCTCTTGTAGTAGGTGCGTCCAATAGGGGATCGGACAAAAAAAAACTAATTAGTTAGTCAGATAGATTTCCAAAAAATATTGACCACATATTTATTCTTTTTTCACGTAAACAAAAAATTAAGACGATACAGTGCTTCGAAAACTCGTGTGACGTCATATGCTAGTACATTTTGTACCTTCGAGTGACGTTTCAAGCGCCACTCCATGATCTTTGACGCGCTTTATCTTGGTAATTTTTTATTGATTTGATAAAACATACACGTATAGTATCCAATATTTTTCGATAAACAACACCAACCACGGACCAACCGGATCTAACTGACGGACTAAACAGAATCATATTTTTTTGAGTCAGTCCGATCCCCTATTGTCATCTACCGGGTACAAATCGAGACTTGTGA
This sequence comes from Diarsia mendica, assembly GCA_949316265.1. Classification (NCBI taxonomy): domain Eukaryota; kingdom Metazoa; phylum Arthropoda; class Insecta; order Lepidoptera; family Noctuidae; genus Diarsia; species Diarsia mendica. Next base: position 1,389,529 of record OX438907.1, on the reverse strand, counting down.
CTTGGGCTACTACTGATAAGTTTTTCTGAACGTTACTACAATATCATACACTAGCTTTTGCCAGCGGCTTCGCCCGCGTGAAAATGTCGATTTTCCATACAAACTTTCATCCCCTATTTAACTACCTTAGGGGTTGAATTTCGAAAAATCCTTCCTTATTCCTTGTCTACATTATAAAGAGAACCTCTGTACAAAATTCCCGCTTTCTAGGTCCAAGGGTTTGGGCTGGGCGTTGATGAGTCAGTCAGTCAGTCAGGACTTCTCTTTTTATTTATATAGATTAGTTAAGGGTTATAATTGTATATCACAAGAGCATGTTATATTTGCGCCAAACAATAATGATTTATAGGCACGATGTTGTTTGTACGCGTGTGGATTTATTTGCACGTCTTGTATCTGGGACAAATAAATATTTTGTTTTCCCTTTCTTTTCTTTAACAACTATATAATCGGGAAGGTTTCCATAGACAGCTTTCTCGATAAAGTGATTCGGTTGCACGATTGAGTGCGTCGCAAATCGACTTAGCAGCGCCGCCAAATCGCTAATGTGTATTCAATGTTATTATAAACAGTTACGTCTGTGCGTCTGTGCGTCGCGGGGTAAATGATACGATTAGCTCCACACAATCGGGCTCGCTCATGCCTGCGTAAGCACATTGTAACGTTACTGATGTGAAAACCAGAACGATGCTGAGGATTTTCATTTCAAAATCTTCTTGTGGTTACACTAAATCAATCAACCTGCCTAGCCTTTTCCTATAATAATAATGATTATAATCGCGAGTAAACTGGCTTCTTCTGGGTAAGCTCGTTCCATCGTCGACCTCATCTCTGCCCTTAGGGCAAGATTGAAGTCAAGAGCAAGCCCATTTATAATAATAATAAAAAACATTGTATTATCAGGCAACTGTGGCCCATAGACAAAATATATAAATCGAACTTAAACTAAAATAAACTATCTGGTATTTATATGATGGGGATTGGCTTCCTTTCTTATCGGATGAGTACCACTGTTTCATATATGAAGACTATCTATTTGACCACCATAAGCCAGTTACATGGTAACAAAAGTTTGACAAACAAACTTACCAGTACTTAGGTATCGCCTAAGTACTGGTAAGCTTGTTTGTCAAACTGGCTGATGAGCTTGTTTTGCCCAAAATTGCACATTCTGCACTCACAAAATTTAAAACAATTTAAGGATCATCTTAAAATCATGCGTAGTCGTCGTGGTTTGACAAACAAGCTTACCAGTACTTAGGTATCGCCTAAGTTCTGGTAAGCTTGTTTGTCAAACTTTTGTGATTCAAAGATCTACGAAAGATAGCCATGACCGACGCAAGGTCTTGATATGCCCGTCGGGGCTGCGGGTTGTTCGCAAGAGATACTGCGGCCTCGACACAAAGGGCTAAGAAGGAACATGGGTGGTTTTTAGTCAGTAGAAGTCTGACACTTTCTACCGCCCTGCCCAGAGCGGGAGGAGTCGTTTGATGATTTCCCACCCTCCAAAAAAGGTCTTGAAATGTAATGGATGGTCACATTGGTCACAGCCATGCGCGTAATTTAACCTTCAATCAGCCAGTGCGTCTGTTATTATGTAACTACAAACTCCTCCCACGGTTACACTATAAGTCAGCCTACGTAATGCGGGCGCCACACTATGCTCCTCGCGCTGATCATCGCCATGCTCCTCGCGCTGCCGCTATTTGCTGCGATGTTCTACTCGCGCAATTGACGGCACGGTTAGCGCAGTGGCTCAAGCAATGGACTGCCGCGCTGCGTGACGCGGGTTCGATCCCCGCACGGAACAAATATTTGTAAGACCTACAGATAGTTGTTCCGGGTCTGGGTATTTGTGTATGTGAGTTTAAATGTTTGTGAACGCACCCACGATACAGGAGAAATTCCTAGTGTGGGGCAACGTTTTAAAAAAAAAAAATAATAATAATCGCGACGCTCCTCACTTTTTATTTGCCTTTGGTGGACGATGAAACTGTGGCAGCGTGCGCGCTATGCATTTTTAGTATAGTAAATTATATTTAGTATAGTTAATGTCACAAAAAGAAATATACATCGTCGTAATCGTCCTCGCCAACGGAGATGGTGGATCACATGTATTCATCGCGCGATCATCGCGGAGCGATGGGCAGGACGAGGAGCATGACGTGCGGCATGACGAGTAACGTTGCCACACTATGTCCCTGTCTCCTTTCCTCGCTACTTCCCATGCCACTCGTCGAGTGTGTGGCGGCCGCATAATGTGTAGTATAAATAACAATTCCTAATTCCTACAATTATAAGGGATGAACTTACTTACTAATGTTTACTTCAAGGTCAATGAAATCTTTGCCCGTTCACTGAAACATTTGGCGCAACATTTCTCATCGAAACTTGTCCATTGTTGTTCAGATCTTAATAATTCTACCAGGCAACATCTTTGGCCATTGTGTAAATGTCCAGTCTACGACCGGCGATATAGCTTCGTTTTCTGGCTGTTTACTACAACTAATGTTTGTATTTGGCGTTTCAGCTTGACATGCTGTTCTGGATTAAACCATGTTTTGTTAAAAAAAAAACAAAGAAACTGGATGACATCGTAATCTGCTTGCAATAATATTAATTACCAACTAGCGTCGATAAAAAGTGCTATTTCCCAATCTTGGCAGTTATTTGCCAGAATAATTTGGTATCTCATTTTTTTATAGCCTCTGTAATTTTGTATAGTGTATGAAATATCTTTACGTATTATTAAAATATGAGAGGTCTGTGTTTAAGCTCTTCTAATATTTAAAAAAAAAGCGAAACGAAAAAGCTTTTAGCATAAAATCTAGGTCCTGACTCCCAGTTCACCTTGGAAGGTTTAATCTATACAAGTACCTACGTATCTATCAGCGACCTACTGTGAAAGTGACACCAGATTTGTGTGAATAGGTTTACAGTTCACTGCCCACACTTCGAACAGTCTGGAGCGTCCCCACTCACCTTTACAAGCTCATAATCACACCCACAAGGCGTATATGAGAGTAAAAATTTAAAGTTTGCAGCCCTCTAAATTGGTGAATCGTGTAAATTCACCGAAGTTTCACCTGTAAAGGTGACTTGTGGGCGTTCAAAGGATAATAATGCATTATTTGAAGTTTTTTTTGTGCTCGTTATAGTACCAAATTATGTATTCGTAGTCTTCTTTAATTATCTTGTGGGCTTGTGGCTAGTGCCTACCCGGTCAGGGTTTGTATTCGCCCATGGCTCTGACTTGTCTTTATATGCTGTCAAGAAATATCTTTCAGGCATGCTAATTTACTCACAATGTTTGCACCAAAGCAATTGATAAAAATTATATGATTTCAATACGCAGATGAATCTGTTTTTTTTTTTATTAATTAAAATAAAATAATCAGCATATTTTGACAACAGGCTTGAACGCCTTACAAAATTAATCGCAGGTGTCCGGATTCACAACGCGACAGTTATAAATGAATGATAAAACTATTTTATCATTATAAAATAAGACTCGTGGTTGTGACATGAAAAATATAATTTGAATAATAACAGCGGTTGCTATGCAATACTGAGCTGACATAAATCTATAAAGGTTATCAAAAATAATAAGGTTCTAGTATATAATACTCCTTAACATCCTCCCTTTTTGACAACCCTATTACTATATCAAACCAATTTGTTTTGCGATTGATACAATCCGTGGCTTATGTAATGCTTTGGTCAGTATATCCGCTAGTTGGAACTCGCTGGGAACGTATTCTACACGTATTTCTCCATTAGCAACGAGTTCTCTCACATAGAAATGTCGAATAGCAATATGCTTAGTTCTTCTATGGAGTTCTGGATTGTGTGAGATCTTTATGGCTGCATCATTATCAACCTTTAGCTTAGGTATTTCTTTCAATTTAGATATTTCACCAAAGAGTCTTTTGATCCAGACAATCTCTCTAGCCGCTTCACTGGCAGCAACCAATTCAGCTTCGGTGCTTGATATCGCAACACATGTTTGTCGTCGGCTTGTCCAAGATATTGCTCCTCCAGAGTATAAGCATAATATGCCTGATGTCGAACGTCCGGCACTTTGGTCTCCACCGTGGTCAGAATCACTGTAGCATTCTAGAATTCCAGCATTGCAGCTCTTCTTAAAAACTATTCCATAGTTGAAAGTTCCTTTGATGTATCTTAGGATACGTTTCAGCCTCTGGATGTCTTCTTTAGAAGGGTTTTCTAGACTCCGGGATACAACGCTTACAGCATATGCTAAGTCCGGTCTGGTTCCAACGGTCAGATATGCGAGTGCTCCCACAGCTTCTCTATACGGAAATAAAGCAGGATCTACTACCTCTTTATCCAGATCTGGCAGTCCATCTTTTTGTATAGGAGTGGTTACAGGTTTGCAGTCGCTCATACCAAAACGATCTAAAACTTTCTGAGCATAGTGCTTTTGCGACACTTTTATATTACCGTCATGGTCCTCTATTTCTAATCCTAGAAAATAGGACGCATCTTTTATTGTGATTTTAAATCTTCTCTTCAATTCTCTCATTAACTTTTCAGAATCTTCCTGATTTGTTGCAGCGACCAAACCATCATCTACATAGAGAGCAAGAATAATTTTGTTACTCGCACGGTTTCTTATAAACAGGCAGGGGTCGGTATCGCATTGATTGAATCCAATGGTTTTTAAATAATCCACCATACATTTATTCCAACACCGAGGTGCTTGCTTGAGACCATACAAACTTTTCTTGAGTTTACAAACCTTGTTAGATCCATCAGAGTAACCATCAGGTTGATTCATATATATTTCTTCACTCAGTGAACCATAGAGAAAAGCAGTTGATACATCAAACTGTGTGAGTTTTAGGCCTTCATTTGCAGCAACACTTAAGACTGATCTTATTGTCGACATCTTAGCAACTGGGCTGAAAGTCTCATCATAGTCAATGCCTTTTTTCTGTGTATATCCTCTAGCAACTAGTCTTGCTTTGAATTTATCTAGAGAGCCATCAGCATTGGTTTTGATTTTATATATCCATTTACAGGATATAGGCTTCCTGTCTTTAGGAAGGTCCACCATTATCCAGGTTTTGTTTTCCTTTAAAGACTTCACCTCACTTTCCATTGCTTTGACCCACTGATCTTTATGCATACTAGTAATTGCTTCTTTGTAGGTTTTAGGTTCATTGATCTGATTAAAAATTTCATCTGACATCATGACGTAATCTCCGAATCTAATAGGCGGTCGTATTTGACTTCTATCTCGTAGAGTCACTCTAGTGGCTATCTCAGCTATATCATCTGAGATTATTGGTCGTCCAGTATCATCACCATCATCTAGGGCATCTTCATAAGAAGGTGATTCTGGCATTGATGCTTCTGAAGACGTTTGAAATTGTTCAGTAGAGTCATCTTGGCTTTCTATTTCTTGACTCACAACCAAATCCGGCGATGTGGGGGGCAAAGTCGAACTAAGCTCATCAGAGCTACTTGCAGCGCGATCCAAGCTATTTTCGACACAATCATCCTCCCTTGCATCACACATCGGTGGTACTGAAAGTGGAAAGTGTGTTTCGACTGAAGGTTGTTCTTCCAAATCACTTTGACCAAATGGAGTCAATACTGATTCATTAAATGTAACGTCTCTTGACCTAATGAGTTTACCATGTTTATTCAGTAAGCGATAGCCTTCATCACCCTCATATCCAATTAGAATGCATTTCTCAGCCTTTTTAGATAGCTTTTTCCTTTTTTGTTGAGGAATATGAGCATAACATTCACATCCAATTATTTTTAGGTGACTGATTGCTGGCTTCTTCTTAAACCACAATTCAAATGGTGACTTTCCATTTTCTGAGGTTGGACCAGTTCTGTTTAACACGTACGCAGCGGTATTTATCAATTCTGCCCATGTAGCAGATGGTAACTCTTCGTGAGCATGCATCATTGTACGAGCGGCTTCAACTAAGGTTCTATTCTCACGTTCACTAAGACCATTTTGTTGCGGTGTATAGGGCATCGTAAGCCTTTGTCTGATTCCAGCTTCTTGTAGAATGCACCTGACGTTCTGATTATCAAATTCACCTCCGTTATCGCTAAGAAATTCTTTAACAGAGTATCCAGCTATTTTACATTCTTGTAACATTTGTCGGAGTTTCAGGTAAACTTCCGATTTTTGTCGAACAAAATAAATGTGCCTGTACTTGCTGTAGTCATCTTTGAATAAAACGAAATAGCGAAATTTGTTAAAAGAAGGAGGGAATGGACCACATACATCAGCATGTAAAATTTCTGCAGGAAATTTAGCTCGTACTCTTGTTCCGAAAGTCTTCCTGTGTGTTTTACCATAAACACACCCAGTACACAATTCTGAATCTAGTCGAACTTTAATTCCTAGTTCTCGTTCTATAACACCTTTAACGTGTTTTTTATTCTGATGGGCTAACCTTTCGTGATACAGTTGTAGTATGTTGTCTGTTGACAAAATGTTTACAATAGGTATTGACTTTGTAACAGTCTCTACATTGAGCTTGTATAAGCCACCATTCTTAATCCTTTTGCCAGTCAGTCTAACTTGTCCATCAACTTTCAGCGAACAGTGTTCCCTTTCAGACATGAAAACACTTTTATTTAGTCTGTCTTGAGTGGCCAGTACAGAAAATAGATTTCGCATAATATCAGGTACATACCATACATCACAGAGTGTTACTCTGGATTCCTTGCCATTGATTACCGTTTTCAAGTCAACAGTACCTTTGCCAATTGCTTTGACAGTAGCTCCATTAGCAGTAATGACCATACGATTATCTTCAAAATGCTGGAAACTAGAAAAATAGTCGTTCCGGCAGGTGACATGATTAGTTGCACCATTGTCGACGAACCAACTCGATGTATCATAGTTTGTATGCATTGAATTTACATCTGTATTGACTTGCATGAGCATTAAGTTCAAATTTGATCGGGTCTGTTTACTTTCAGGCTTGGCTGGTTTACCATCAGCTTTCCATTTATCACATTGTCTTACTTTGTGACCGACTTTTCCACAATATCCACATTTCTTCTTTGCTTTCTTATAATTCTGTAAGGCTAGAGCTTCTGCAGGACCTTCACTTTTAAAAGAGATAGAGCGCTCATAGGCACAGAGTTGTGTAGTCAGATTTTCTATTGTTCTATCTGTCTTTGACATCAACATCCAGCTTGATTTGAATGAGAAATATGGTTCAGGTAGAGTATCCAGAATTTTGCAGATTAATAGGATATCTGGCAATTCAGACTTGTCTATCTTCATTAATTCATTTATCAAATCTGACCAAATGGTTTTTATTTTGGAGATATGAGTTGTGATGTCATGTGACGGATCTTTTGAATAGCTGAAAAACCTCATACATAGATCATAACTTTTGTCTTCAGACTTGCCATCGAACAAACGATGTAGTTCGTCCCAAACTTCTTTAGATGAGTTAAA